>CM068368.1:483439716-484819462 GCA_034769895.1 Magicicada septendecula
CACATATCATAGAAATTCAAATTAATGAGGTTTTACTGTTATAAACTGAGGCATGTTTAGTATCAAATTGTTTATAATTATCTAATTAATAATTGTATAAACATTGCATATATAATTAGAGTATAATAATAATATTATCTATTAAAGGTAATTTATAAAATATAATGTAGGTAATGGGTGTTGATCCTATAACATTTAAACTGTACATAAATGACCAATCAAAATTTAAGAAATTTGTATGAGTTCTATGACTAAAAAAGAAGAAATAACACTTAATTGTTAATTGTGATGGAAAGCAGTTGAATAGTGCGTGTCTAGAGGTAATTAAAAGTATATAAAAATAGATGACCCGTGTGTGAAAGAAGATCTGAAGGACCATCATCGAAGATAATAATCCTTCCACTACCATTTTCATGAACAAATAATACACACAATCAAGAAAAATATTCAGAAACGACCAGGAACCCTTCAGCAATATCGTCTAGATGTGTAAAGTATAATTTGACAATATTTTTTTTTTCAACAAGGAACAACCACTAGACAATATAACAATTTACACTAACACTAATCACTAGTCAACATTTTAAAGTGCAACCAAATTCAATATATAAGCTAACAGTGATTACAAGGAAACATTTATTGTACACATTGATAAACTACATTATTTTCTGAGACGGACAAATTGAATATCGTCAAAACTTGTATGTAACTTAATATATAATTTGTGTAAATTTTTAGATTATAAGTAATATATTGTTTGTAAAGGTACTCTCTATTATTAATCAACATGCAAAGGAACTTTTCGTAGCAGCCACAAGAATTCCCACGAAATATATTAAAATTATTTAATTATAAATCCTGAGATAAATATCGACCCTGTGACAACCTTATGTATCGAATGGAATTTTCCAATAATTGAATTTATGTTACACAGATTAAATCATTATGTTATTAAATCATATCCATGAGTTATTATTCCATTAAGATAGTATTATAATATTTGCTAGTACGTAAGGTAAATAATAATAAAATAAAATATCAAGAAAAATAATAGTACACAGAACAAGAAACAAGTTGTAATATCAGCAGTGTCGGACTGGCAGCCTTCTGGGCCCTCGGCAAAATTTAGCTGTGGGCCCCTCTCCCCCATGTTTCATACTGAATGTACACCGTAGCAATTTTGTAGAGACTCAATAGTAAAAATATTAACTATGACATCATATACTCACAATAAATTCTATTTTTTCTGAGAGGAAGGGATTGTAATAATATTTAATACAAATATCTAGTTTTATAAAATTATTTTATTATATAATACTTTTTACAACTAAATACAAAATCAAACACAATATTGTACATAATACAATTAAATTGACTGTTGTTGAAATACAGTAGTTATTTTTATAAAAATGTAACATTTCCTTGATATAGGAAGATGATTCAAACTGAACAATAAAAATCACACCATTAATTTTATTCTAAGTTCGTCACTTGTACACGCAATGTCATCTATTATTTTACTTTTGTTAATATTTTGGATTAAGTCCCTCTCACAGTTCACAAGCATGAAATTACTTAAAAGTTCCTGACCTAGAGATTTCCTTAGTTTGTTTTCTAACAATTTTTAGTTTGGAAAAGACTCTTTCGCAAGAAACTTGAGTACATGGAACTGTCATTAAATATTTATAAACTGAATACAAATTATTGAAAAGGCCAGATTGAGAAGATAGATCATACAATACAGTAAAACACATGATAAACATTGGGAACACTTAACTTTAGGATTAATTCTACACAAAGACTTACAGTCTACGTCATCATCGCTTGATCCCCCTTTATCAGGTACAAGATCATCAGGGCATTCTCTTTCCAGGGACAGCTTGAAAACATCGTACTGCGCAGCTAACTGTTTCAGCTCATTAATAAGATCTGATCTGCTAATGTTTGTTAAATTTGACACTGCTATCAACGAAGTCGCAGAAATTTCATGATCGGGGTGATTTAACATTTTTGCAAAGTTTTTGGGATCCAAAATAGCACAATCTTTTAATAAATACTGATTTAGAACAAACCGTTCTTCAATGCTTTTCATAGCACAGTCCAAAATGTTAAAATACAACGCCTTAAATTTCTGGGTAGTAGTAACAGAGCGTGACTCATCCTTTGCATGTTCTCCTGGCATTTTCATTTTTTTGCTAATTCTTTTTTCAGGAAAATCCATCTCCATTTCTAGTTCACTATCTTCAAACTTCGTTTGTATGTGAACGGTATACTTTTTACAACATTGCAGTAATTTATCAAAATGTGTCTCATCCCTCTTTTTTTGGATTTGTTTTATCAAATTTTCCACTAATTTCCATGCTTTTGAGTAATCCAGATTTTTACTTTGTAAAAAACCAGAAACTGGTGAAGTTACTATGAATAAATCCAAAATGATAAAAGCAGTAAATAAATGTTCAAATTTAGTCCATTGGTTAATGAGTGTTCGAGCTGTAAACTTAGTTTTGCAATCGAAGTTACCTTTAGAAATATCTAATAATACATGAAACAGATTCACCAACTTCCAAGAATCGTTGGCACAGTCAAAATCATCTGAAAATGATTCACAGTCAATTATTGAAGTCAGGGCTTTGTGCTTGCTCCACCATCTAGTAGCGCCAATTTTTTTAAGTCTGTATAGTTTTTCTTGACCTTTGAAACGGCTTTTTGTGTGTTCTTCCCAAACAGTCATTCTTTTATAGGACTGACTGAGGAAACAAGCCGTCTCCTCCACCAAACCAAATAAGTTTTCCACCTGAAGGCACTTCACTATAGAATCTGCTACAACCAGATTTAAAACATGTGCCATGCAGTGGGTATATATTATAATCAGGTTTTCTTTCTCCAGTTGAGCTTGTAGCCCATTATAACAACCCTTCATATTGGCGGCTCCATCAAAAGAACAAGCTACTACATTTGTGAGAGATATTCCATATTTTGTTAAATGTAATTTTATTTTTTCAAATTGTGCTTGGCCACTGGAGTCTTCTACTTCAAACAAGTCAAGAAGTCGCTCATACATCTTTCCTTGCACTACGTACCGAACACAGATTGCCAGTTGGTCCATGACTGCTATATCTTGTGTGGAATCAATCGTCAAACTGCAGATAATGCTATTGGATAAATCTTTCAAAATCATTTGCCTTCCAGTGTTACCTATTGTCTTTATTAATTTATTGATAAACGTTTTAGACAAGAATGTTACAAGAGATCCTCTCCCAAAATGTTTCTTCCTATTCCCCGTTACTTCTCGCTTCTTAAGTTCTTTCATTCTTTTCTTCTTACTATCTTCTGTACACTGTTCAACATGAGTTTTCAAAATCACGTTATATTCAGATATTAGCAAGACAAGCTCTAAAAAGTTTCCATGATTTTCTATTTGGTTGAGGGAATAACCTGCTTCTTCCTTCCCTCGATAAGCCAGTCCTTGTCTTCCAATAAAGAGTGTGATATCTAGAAGGCGCTGAAGAATTTGTCTCCTAGTTTCAATTTGTTTCTCACGATATGTGGCTTGACTGTTGTTAAGAAGAGATTCAATGTCTCCTTGTTTGCATAGCTGTAACAGAATTTTGATGGTATTTTGAATTTTCATGGATTTCCACAGCCTTATAGATATGTTTATATGAAACCTCGTGTCCTGAAATAAATGAGGATTCCCTGTTTTCTTTCCCACCACAGGCCATAATGTTGAACAGAACACTTTATTTAACTGAAAAGAGTACGAAAGGTATTTTCTTTGGACTTTCTCACCACTAGGTAAAGTTCTGTAATAGAGATTACTGGGTTCGAATGGAAGTTTTCCCCTTGAACATGATGAATTTGGACAGGATGCTGTTTCAAAAATGCTCTCTTCAAAGTAACGGGATCATTGATATTCGGGCTTATAAAATTAGCTAAGTAATGTGTGGAAATATTTTCATCAGTACTATCTTCCACTTCAGATTCGGATGAACTAGGCTACTGTTGTTCTCAGCAATCAAAGCGGTACCGGCAACTTTAGCTTCGGAATAAACATCTTCACCCACATCGGCCACATCAGAGAGTTTTATATCTGAGGTAGATGGACAAACTGTTGGTCTAATTTTTGATAGCATAGCACATTGATTTCAGAAAAATAAATGAATATATCGTATTTTTAAAAAATGTTAAGAAATTGTATCTTTTATCTAAATAACGTACGACTAGTAACCACTCATGAAAATATGAACTCGTACATGCGTTTGTTAAGATTGCATGTCTGCGATATTTTAATTGTATATTGCAATGCTACGGGTACAGGCGCTGATTATTAATTGTACTATACTATTATACTATACAGTACTACTATCATATCATGCGAGATTGTAAAAATGTAATTCAGCCAGATTCAGGTTGATAATAGCATTATAAATAGATTATAGACTTACCTGATAAATCACAATCATCGTGAGATTTTTCAGGTTTTGCACTAGTAGTAAAGTACGTATCAAGAACCTTATTTGTCTTCTTTAAATTAACCTCCCGTTCCTTCTTGAGTTTTCGTTTTAAAGCCCCACTAGGTCTACACTGTTTACTCATTTTATCAATGAATTATATTCAAAACAATCACACCGCAACCACACCACGCATGATTCAGATTCAACAAATCTTTCAGGAGGAGCCACGCTGCCATGTACATCAATCAGTTACCGTAACTTAACACTCCTGCCTAGACAGACGAGAGACGACAGTCACAACTCACAAGTCGTGACAGGAAGTTCCCCGGCTGATTCCTGGCGCATGCACTCAACAGCTCAACTGTCACGCACCCGCATGGCAGCTGCAGATAACTTGTCGCCTCCATCCGGGTTCCATTCCAATCCATTTACATACCAATAAACTATTGGCCAGTTGGCCTACACTATCTACTTCGATATTTATTACTCTCAAGTCTCAATTGAGTTTATAAAAACATTAGGATTAGGAGTATAAGACATTGTAAATTCTTTTATGTATACCACTATTTGCTCCCACTGAATAAAAATTACGGCATTGGAGTTATAATCAAAATCGATTATTAAAAAAAATCCTGTCAGTCATGGGCCTGTGGGCCCTCGGCAATTGCCGACCTGGCCAGTCCAACATGAAACAATACAATTTATTTTAATTGATATTTATAATGTCTGATCTTACCTTCGGGTTCTCTTCCAGGGTCGTACAGACGAAAATCAGCTGCAGACAAGGTTATTTGGATTGAAGTTTTGAAATAATTGCTCTAACACAAATTTTTGTATTCTAAAACAACTAGCTTTCTTTAATGCAATATTTGCTTTCACTCTATTTTTACATCACATTTTCAATAGAAAAAAATAAGGCATGAATACTTAATCAATTGGTTTAAACTCATATGAAAATGACTTAGCAATAATGCAATTTAAAAATAACTTAACCAGCACTTTGCAACGCTCTCTCACTCATACACTTTTATTTTTTTTTATTTTAAAACCCCGTGATTAAAACTCTGTGTTTATATTTAATTTATGGAATAGTTCTGATAGGGTTATGTAGAGTACTTAACAATCCACGGCGTTAATCAGTTCCATCACCATCTCGTGTTGTTGGCTGTTTCTGGTCACAAAAGTTATTTCCCCAGTTCACGAACTTTCACACTACCACAACATACTCCGTCTTATTTAATTCACCATAGTTTATGATTTCGTTACACTTTTACAAACTTTTTTGTCGGCCGACTTTTGTTTTAAACAGTTGCTCGAGCTCTTACGTTTTTAATTATTTGACCGCGCGCGGCCATGAGTTGCAGTTGAACTAACTCATTGCTGCTCTAAGGCAGCAATACACGGAGTTTAGTCTGGTCACGTGATCGTCAGTCTGCGCTCCAATTGGTGCTTTTTAAAAGGCGCTATAACACAGGCATAACATTTAGCAACATATTGCCGCCTGGTGCAATATGACTTGACATTATTTTCTCCGTGATTCACGGCTGACGCAAAGCTGTATGTTGTTTCATCATCTGTCTGGACTGTTTGAGTGCGGAGACAAAACACAGACGTTTTGTTTTGTAATAAACACTGCATACGTGGTTGACTAAATCGAGGTTCCAAAAAGGTAAACGATGGCTACATAGGGAATACACTTGATTTAAAAAATTGTTTTTCATACAATTCTGTACCGTTACAAACACTGAATATCAGACATCAGAAGACATTCTAAAACCAACAAACATAAATACATATACCTAAGACAATACAACAATTACATACACATCTTGATTTTTATACGCAAATCACTCAATACTTCTACCCAAATGTTTGTCTAGTATACAATATATACAGTAAACAATTACCAAGTAACTATCTTTACTAAATCCCAGTTAAAAATAATTAAGGTCACTTTGCACTAATTATAACACATGTAATTACTACCAACAAAAATTTGACTATCAACCTTGCAGTCCATCTCAGAGTAAACAATGACACCATTGTCAGGATTCCCATAGACCAACTTGTTTATTCTGTGGTTACCTGGAATGTACTGGCTATTTATAGTTGCTGACATTCACACTGTTATCTGATGAGTCATCATGATAACAAACATGTATCACAAAAATAGAAAACTCTCTCTCTCTCTCTCTCTCTCTCTCTCTCTCTCTCTCTCTCTCTCTCTCTCTCTCTCTCTCTCTCTCTCTCCCTTCATCGTCTCTCTCGTATAAAGAGACAAGGGTGTATAAGAGTAGGTTTTTCAATATATTGAGATTATAAATAGTTATATAAACCCACACTTTCCACAACTATGCCTTTTAGTTGATAGATGCACATGTATGTGTTGGTTTGTATGTGCACGTGTACATGCAAACCGGTATTAGGTATTGATCACGCATATTAAATTTTAGTGTTTTTTATATTGTTTGTATTTTTAGAAATGTTACTTAAATACAAAGTTAAATAACATTATAACACTAGGCCTATATTTTTTAAACATATAGCAACTTCAAATCAATTTTAAAATTGTTTCTCCACTTTGTGTAGTTTTCAGATCAGTTAAATTGTATTAAAAAAAAAACTTTTTATTACTGCCATGTTTGTTGGTAACATTGGCAACATATAAATATTATGATATAGTAAATGCAAAACACTGTATATTATTAATATTAAATTTGCATAGCAAATATTAAATTTATCTTTTTTGTTGATTAAGAATGTTTGCCTTAGATATTCAGAATTATTCACATGGATAAGGTAAACAAAATCAGTTATGAAAAAAGCTATTTTACATTTGTTTGAAGTTGTAAAGTTTAAAATTAGCGAAACTGCTAGAAAAAGCAATACTGACAAGCAATCTGTAAGAATGAAAAGAGAAATTTAACTGACAATGTTTCTCTTGTCAGTATGAAGAAGGTAGTATTTGGTTGTAAAAAGATTATAATTCTAAGAAAGAAGAGAAAATAAATAAAAATCATTCACGGAAATGGGTTTGCTACTAATGTGATCTGCAGAAAAGAATTAAATAATTCTGGCATAGTCAAAAAAAGATGAAGGCTTGTCTAGAAACCCCTGCTGACTGAAACTATGAAACAGATGAGACTATTGTGGGGCAAAAAATACTTCTAGAATATTGTGGGCCAAGGATGTTCATTTCTAAAGATTGGGATAAGGTAAGAAAGGAAATAAGTTTGGTTACTAATGGTATAATGGTATGACAGTTATCTTTTGGTGGAAAATGTCAATCACCAAACTGGTTGTAATACTTTTTTACAATCATACTTCAGTAATCATTTCAAATCATCAGTGTGAAAAGCAATTCATAAAGGAAAGACCAGCAGAATATTCAATGAAAGCCATTGAAAAACTGTCAGACACTGACCATCAGTGACTATATATGTTTAATCATCAGCTGCAAAAAGACTCAGAGGGTCTCATAGTGTCAAGAGTAAGGACCTATATACATAAGTTCTTCAAACACGCCTTAAATCCTTAATTACGAGGGTCATTCAATAAGTAAACAGACAAACAGTTGTAGAAACGAAATTAATTGTAGCAGCTGATTGAAACTTTCAGGAGTGTTACCTGGCAACGTCGTTGTGAGTTCTGATCAGCTGTTCAATAATATATTGCATAAACATAACCAATACAGTTTTATTTACGATGGCGTGTCCTCTTGAGGACAGTACTTTCGAAGAACAGTGATCTGTTATAAGATTTTTGGATTTGGAACCACTATAACCACTAACTTGGATTCACTATTTTGAACCTGAGTCAAAGTAACAAAGCATGGAGTGGAAGCATCCCAGTTCACCAGCCAAAAAGAAATTCAAAACCCAGCCATCGGCTGGTAAGGTGATGTTAACCATCTTTTGGAGCTCCCAAGGCCCAATTTTCTGTGATTACCTACAAGACCAGCGTACCATCAATAGCCAGTACTATTCTAACATGACTGTGAACAAAGTTAAGCCTGCAGTGAAGAAGAAATGTCCGGGATGGCAGAGGATAGGTGTGATTCTTCTTCATGATAATGCCTGCCCACACACGGCAAAACTGATGCTCGAAACAATAAAAAAAGTAGGTTGGGAGATCCTGCCTCATCCCCCTTATAGCCCTGACCTTGCCCCATCTGACTTTTTCTTGTTTGGCCCACTCAAGGAGACTTTGCATGGTGTCAAGTTCAACAGCAATGAAGAAGTGAAGGAAAAAGTCCAAAACTGGCTTCGACATCAAGATAAAGAATTCTTTGCTGAGGAAATAAAAAAGCTTGTAAAGAGATGGGACAAGTGCATAGACGTTGCTGGAGATTACGTTGAAAAGTCAAAAAAAAAATTGTATTGATTGAATAAAAAGTTTTTGCTCCACAGCTTGTTTACTTATTGAATGACCCTTGTAGATTGTCCAACAACAAAGAGAAAATATCCTTATAGGATTCAGTTTCCTGTCATACCACAAAAAGTATAAAATCATTTGTTGTCCAAAGCAGAATACCTCTCCTTGACTGGCCAAGAAGTTTCTAGTATGTCAACTCAAATGAGAATATATTTAAAAGGTAGTTTTAAAATGGGAAATTGGAAAAAAGACATCACTAATAACATACACCTGCTTGCCAGAATAATTTGACATTGGAATCATAATGATTCTTTGAAGCACAGGCTCTAAAATTTCATTACAAAGTATGACTACGACAACTCAAAATGTGATTAAAGTTAATACTGGCTCACAAAATATTAAGTGCAAGGAACATTTCATAAATAACACACAAGGTGGCAACACTCCAGAGTTGATGAAACACTCACAGTGAAAGTGACATTGGTTATTGTTAAAGACACGAGGAAGCAGCACATGTGTTCCTTTAAATGTTGAATTTACGAGTATTAGAAATATCGTCTGTAGACACCTCAGGCAATGTGATAGTTGAAGATCAAAGATCATACATAAAAACTGAAACTTTACATGGCAAATTCACAGTGCTTCACATGAAGTTAGCGGTGAGCAAACAGACTGTAATACACTTTCACACCGGGCTACTCGTTTTCATGATGGACATGTCACTATAAATACCAACAGAAGGCCAGACACATCAACAGATGAACAAAATGTGAAACTTGTGGCAGACTTTCTTCAAGAAGATAGTCAACTGATTGTAACAGTACAGAATTGTGTGCTACAAGGGTTTCAATTTAAATCAGTTAATTTTAAAGTAGTCAGTATTCACCTAAGGGGAACCTCATAGTAACCAGCAAAACATACAATGTTATTGTAGAATGTTTGTCTGAGTCTGCCCAGCCAGACGTATTACGCAACCACTTGCCAGCTCAGTCTCTGTGTAAATCACAGTAAAACACTTTATCACCCCAGTTTGCATCAGACAGTAGCAGAGAACAGTTTTACAAGTTAAACGCTGGCCTCGGACGTGTGAGATGGGCCATAAATAAAGTCGGCCTATCCAGTACAACTATTCAAGTGTGTGAACTATGTAGCGGTCAACTAACCAAAAACCTAAGTGCTCGAGCAAGTTAAAGTCGGCCGACTATATATCACCATATGTAGAGATATTCAATCAAAGTATTGAAAGTTTAATTAAAGACACAGTAAACTCAAGATAAACAGTTGCGGGAATGCGTTCGAACAAAGAAAGCGGTCAACACGAGCCTGTGCAACAAACCACATGAACACACAGCGGACGGGTAACTAACAACACTGAATATTCATACTAAAATCAGTTTAAAATAAATGGTGATAGTTTATTCTAAAAGGAAAATTTTACATATAAACCTAAACAATTGAGATCTCTAAGGGAAAGGGGCTTTTATAAAAGAAAGAGGGGGGAAGATATAAATTACGTACTGGTTCATTAAAAATATAAATAATTCATCATAGGCTAGTTAAGTAAGAAATATTCATTTTGTTAATTTGTGTGATTTCATATGTTACTAATTTGAAGATTATATTAATATACCAGAGAAGAAATTAGAAATTTAATTGTCATCAAAGTAAGACGAAGTAATTAATTTGTCTAATAAACCAGAATCAATTTGTTCTAGCATAAACTGTGTTATTATATTTTTACCGCTCATCTCACATATTCCTTCTGCAACTTTTTCGTCTGTAGAACCCTGGAAGAGAGCCCGAAGGTAAGATGAAAACGAAGTTTTGATAAATTTAATAACATTTATTAATCGTAAAGTTTCATGATGTATGAGGAAATATCACAAGCTACTGGGATTTCACCAACAACAGTACTTCAAATTTTGTCAAACAATTTGCAGAAAAGAAAAGTTTGGGCCTGATGGGTTCCTCACTGCTTAACTGCTGAACAGAAGAGAAATACCTGGACAAAGCAACATTACTGAAAAAAATATTTGACACTGATGGTTAAGCATTCTTGTCTCAAATTGTTGCTATTGATAAAACATGTGTTTGAACCAGAGTTGAAATCAAAGTCAAACAAGTGGGGAAGTCCATCATCAGTGATCTCTGATTATGAGCACCAAGGAATCATCATAACAGATGGAGTTCCATGTGGAATAAATGTAACAGCAGTGTATTATCATGGCTTCATGCAAACATTGCACACAAAAATGTATAAAAACCAACCTGACTTGTTCAGGGAAGGGTCACTCATTTTGCAAAACAATGTATGCCACACCTGGGGAAGGTTGTGATTGACTTGCTGAGTAAGTATGAGTGCGAAGTGTTGCTTCACATGCTGTACAGTCTAGGCACGAGTCCACCAGACTTCGATTTATTCCCAAGTTGACAGAGCCTATTCTGGAGCACCATTTTCCCTCTCTGGAAGAATTGTCTGCAGCAGTTACCCAAGCCACTAGGGGACTGAACAAAAGTAGTACCCTAAGTGGAACAATAAATCTCCTGAAATGTTGGGACATGATCATTGAGAAGCAGGGAGACTACACAGAAGGATTGTAAACAGATATTGCCTGAAATAAAATATATATATATATATATATATATATATATATATACTGTTAATGATTTCGAGGTTCGGTCATTAATTATGAAAACTCAGTTTTGCGACGTTTCGAGATTTATTCTTCTCATAATCATGCCTACAACATTAAAATATAGTCTTATTACAATTATATTATTTGTAATAGTGTATAGGTGTGTGTAAAGTCATAAATTACTATAACTATTTACTTACATTAACTGTGAGATGAGCTACAGCAACCACATTACACTAAACACTTATCACTGTTCCATACTTATACACATATAACACATTACAATTGTATAGTGTTAGCGTTATGTAGTTATCTGACAGACTGCCAGCGATATAAAATTTTTAATAGTACCTAACTAGAAAGTTGTTCAGTATTCCTATACCTGTAAACTACTGTCCATTTTAAAAAGAGTGAATAAGATTAGAATAACACTTGCTAAGACTTTGTACGTCCGTTTTCTTGTTAACTGAAAGGTGTTTATTCTTCTCTATTGTTAGCATTTCTAAGAATTGCCGTTTAAAATGATTACTTTCTGCATGAATTACTTTAGCTTTGTGAAACTGAAACGAGTGACCGTGTGTACGGGCGTGTTGTGTTAGGGCCGTGGGATCAGGTCTGTTAGTATTTACTTTCTGGCAGCTATATTTATGTTGATAAATACGTCTTTTAAAATACTGTTCAGAACAACCGTAATATTTTTTTCCACAGTTTTCTTCACACGGTATTTCATATATTATGTTGGATCTTAGTTCTATTTCATCCCTGTCTTTAGTATGCGTAAAACATTTATTATTGATAGTGTTAACGTTTTTGAAAGCTATTTTTGTATTGTGATTAGCATTAGTGAGGATCTTGGAAAGTCTTTCTGATAATGATTTGACATATGGATGGGAAAAATATTTTTTAGTTGTAGTAGTGTTATCTTGATTACTGGATGTTGTATTCTGTCCTACAGGTGTATTACCATTTATTTGGTTATTAGTCACGTCTAAGTTATTTATTTGGGTTTTAGTGTTATCTACCATATTATGATTATGTCTGTAACTTTCTCGCAATATTTTGCAAATTATCTTGTGGGGGTACCCATTTGTTAGCAATAAGTCTACTAGTCTATTATCAATTTCTTTTTTGTAGATGTCTGTTGTAAGTCTGTGTGCACGATTTATCAGTTTTTAGCAACATTAATTTTGTAGTGGTATGGACAATGACTCGTGTAATGAATGTATCGTCCTGAGGTTTGTGGTTTTTGCCACCATTTTGTGTCAAGTTTACCATTGGCTTGGTGGAGTAATAAAACATCTAAAAATGAGATTGTGTTGTCCGATTTTTCTAATTCTACAGTGAAAACTATACGTGGATGAAAGTCATTGAATGTATCTATTATTATATTCTGCATATTAATCGGTATTGCTGTAATAATATCATCAACAAATTTGTAAAGGAATGGTATATCAAATGGTACAGTGGGAAGTTTTTTATACTGTAATAATGGCACAATGAACAAGTATCACATACTACATACTAACTGTATTGTACAAGTACTTTTTATTACATAGATTAATAAAAAATAAACTTTATTTGTTTACTATGTATCTTTAGGCTCTTGTAGCCACCATGTTGTCTACTACCAACTTAAAATTCTACTCACCAGGGTTCGAATCAGCGAACGGGAAGATCAGAACTGGTTATTTAAGAAAGTACAACTGAATTACCATCACACCTATTTTAATTCATTTTTTACACTACAAAAGAAAACATGAAAATATAGCCCTTAACATCATTCAAATTTTATATAAACAAATATTCCCCTTCCTTTCTTCTACTTTGTTACGATCTTTTAGATAGACAATAATAACATTTATTATGCATGAGTGGTTTTCTTTTTACCCTTAGAATAGAAACTTGAAACAATTTAAAACATAAAATAAATCCCATACAACACAAACCAGCGCTTCATGGTTTAATATACATATATATTGTAACCAATCAAATATTTAGTTCCAAATATTTTAAAATATTAAAGGTTGTAGTGGTTGAAAATTGAAAGTTACTAATTTTATAAAGTAATTAAGACGTAGCATTAGAGGTTATTAAAAGTGTGTTTACAATTGCAAAATTATAAGTGTCTGAAAAGAACTCTTTTAGATAAAAAGTAAGATAATTGCATTAATATTATTTGAACAATAACGTTGCTTAAATTTAAAAATAAAGTGTATTAGCTGGTCGCTTGATGATGGTGACCGTCGTGTTGATACTAGCAGCGAAACTCCTCCTCCAGGTTGATAGTCGTCTAAGTACGTAAAGTCTAGTAACGTCTGGACAATAGAATTAATAAAATACACTTCCACGTACCTGTTCGTGTTTTCTGGAAGTTCACAAGTCCAATAAATCAATAAGCTGCCAAGTCGGTTTACAAAACCAGCTTACTCTATCTACAAGGTTAGGTTACCTTGTTTAACAATGGGCGCCACACAGGTTTATTTCGGGAAAATCCCGTGGAAAACCC
Source organism: Magicicada septendecula (assembly GCA_034769895.1). Taxonomy (NCBI): domain Eukaryota; kingdom Metazoa; phylum Arthropoda; class Insecta; order Hemiptera; family Cicadidae; genus Magicicada; species Magicicada septendecula. The sequence continues at coordinate 483,453,687 of CM068368.1, forward strand.
ATTAATAGAATCAAATAATAATTTTAAAAAATTGAAATCGTGTTTATTGCCCTTATGGCAATTCAATTCAACAATATATGATTGCAACTAAGAATTGTTTTGATTATTCTGAAAGAATTATTTATCTATTTTTTAGAAATAAATCAAGTCAAGTTATACTGCTAATAACTGGGTTTTATTGATACCCTTGATAGTGAATTCAAACAAATATAATTAGAAGAATACATTGATGTACAATTGCAAATATTTTGTTACATACCCTATATGACTGGCTCAGAGCATAAACAATAATTCTGGTTAAGTCCAGATAAACTTTCCGTTAAACATTAATATTATTTATATCTCAGGTGTAAGTTCTTTGAAACACAAAAAAGAATGCTCATGCCTACACAATAGCTAATTATTTTATAATATAATATCGACTAGTAATGCCTTTTAGTTTACTAATATAAAAATCGAACCTAGTTTATAGGTTAGGCGCTCGTCACGCTTGCTTAATTATTTACAAAATTATGGTGAGATCACTTATGACTAACATCCAACTTAAATAGGATTGACAAATCCATTAAATAAATTCAGACATGGTGTAATACAGAAAATGTTTCAGTGTTATGCGTCAGTACAGATTTGTTTACAAAAAAACATACAGGTTATTGCACTCGGTGTAATGGAATAAATTGTCAAACAGTTACCTTCGTGTTTTAATCTTTCGATTAAAATTCAATTAAACACATCAATGGTCGGATTGTAATGACCATTGTTATTCACTACACACGCACTTGAACAGAGAATATTGGTCCCCTTCTGACTAAAAAGGACCTTATATGATACTATTTAATTATTTCTTCTGTTCGTTATTTTCCCGCACTAAATAAAATAATACTGCACTTCGATGCACTGATTCTATGTAGAGTATCTTGTAGTTACTTTTTGTTGTTGCCGAAATAATTCAATAGACGCACTATTACCATGAAGCTATCAGTTAGTAGAAATTTTGATGAGACGAGCGTACCTGCCGCTCCGGATGAACGTTAAAAGTGTCTAACGGTAATTAGATGCTCTTCTTTATATACCCTATGTTTTGATCAGTCTTAGGCAATTGTTTTACTTATTAAGCTATTTTCTGATTGGCTTAGCCAGGCGTTACGAAAGTGACGTATTGTCTTTCCAACTGTCACTAACGGTTTTTAACCGACTTTTCGCCAGAATGATTGACAGCCGTCGTTGTTGTTAGTGTTGATAAACAGATTTCTTATTTATTATGTACAAATGATGCTAACGCCTGTCACGCACTTATTATCGTTGCGATCGGGGTCGTATCGCTATCAAATTGAAGGATATTTTTTCCTCTTCAATTTGATGTAGTTTGACACTGGTTAATTTACACTTTCACTGACATTTTTTAATAAACAATGTTCAGGTATATGGCTTCGCGCTGTCGTCTGCTAATCAAAGCCGGCGATTACTCTCTCTTATCAATATTGTTTGTGTTCCACATCGCGTTTTTCACTTAAACGTCTATGTTAGAACACTATTATATCCGTCCTGATATTTATTTACTGAATATTATGATTAAACCTTAACTTATACATTGCTATGAACTATACTTACTCACTATGACATTTTGTTTCACATTATTTTGCTCCATGCTATTAGTTAGCAATTGAACTATTAATCGTATAACATATTAATAATGCTTATCGCCATGTTTGGTACAAAGATTGTTCAGTGTATGTGATTTACACTTCTAGTACTTTCTACTAATCACCTTACTCATGATTGTTTGTTTTAGGCATTGCCGAGGCATACCGTTTGTATCGGATTTATGCTTTAATAACGTTTATTAGTTCCCATTTCGGTACCTTGATGAGGTAGCTTATTTATATAAGGTTCCCTCTTACAAATAGTTTTACTTGTCATAAGCACATTTGAGACTGTAATACAGCTTCAATCTTATATTGTGGCCATATCTAATCTTAGTCCTTGGCATTAATAGTTACTAGTCATAGTTGATTTATTCTCAGCCAAATGCTGATGCTGATTCAGCATTATTCGGATTCTTATTTAATTATTTTTATTAACATGTCACATTTCATTTAAGTTATTCACTGACTAGCTTGACAGCTTAAAGTGAATTTAATTTGTCCATTAGTTTGTGTCAGTTATAGTATGGGTTGTAGTGTCAAGCAGTGTTTAGGTTTACTGCTTCTTGTGGCACTTCTTCTTCTTTCTTCTTCAATGGTTCCTCTCTTCTTTGCTACTCTTATCATTATATTATCTATTTGCATTACCGTTATGTATTTATTAAATCTAAGGGCATATGTCTAGGTTATGTAACACCTGGTCATGTTACATATACTCCCCCCTCAAAATTGATAATTTGAGAGAAAATTTGATTTTTTGATAAAATTATCATTTCATTTCAGTTTTTAGTATATTACTACTGTTTTTTCGTCTTGTACTCTTTACATTGACCTTTAACATACTATTAGTGTGTTACACTAGGTTGAGTTCTTGGCTAGTGATATAATTCTTAGCTTACTAGTATTTTTTCAAGTTTCTCACATTTTAAGTCATTTAATTACAATAGATTTCACTTCTTAAATTAACAATTTCCTGTCTTACAATAATACATTCTTCTTTCTCATTACATATCTTTATTTTTGTGATAATCTCAATTGTTCTTTCATTTTTTACCTCACAATATTAACACACACATGCTACATATTTTATATTTTCCCCCATGAGATCATTTTAATTTTTAATGGTTATAATTCTTCGTTTTTTAAATTGATTCTTTTCATAATTTATGAATATAATTGAATATTATAATTTATTCTCTTATCTGCAATTGCTTCTTTAAAATCAGTCCAGCCTCCGTTGATTGTTTTATTTCTTTCATCACTCCGCACATTTCGTTCTTCGGTCGTAATTATGGCCAGATAACTCGAAACTGTTACTTCGTTTTACTACATAACTGTTAAATTTATAATTTTGGATTAAAATCACATTTTATTTATGCAGGCCTGCATTTTTGTTCCAGAACTTTTATTCACAACCGGCTGGTTATAAGCTATATTTGCGACTGAGGCGAGACGAACTGCTGTAAAATATGAGATGGAAGGGGGGTCACGTGACCACATCTCATTGTTCTTCTGAATATGATGAGCCAATTTCCGAGGCGAGGCCAACTACGCACTGCATTCCACGTGATGTATTTAAAGGCTTGGTAGTTATGTAATGTGGCGAGACTGGTGATTTCATCGGTCAAAGTTCATTTGGTAATATTTAACTGTTTTTCTGACGTCGGAATATTGACCTTGACTCCCTTTCAATCGCTTGCTTACTAAGTCTTATAAAATTTTACAATTATTATTTATGTTGTTACCCCAAATTATTATTTATACTTTTGTTTCCCCTTTTCCAAATTACCCCGGGTATACCCCAAACTGTCCCGTTACAGTATGAAGTAGACAAGTTGTAAATGAAATTGCCAGTAGTGACTGAAGTAAGCAAATTTATTGTGCCCTAGGGTCCTGTACTGTTACATGGTCTTGCTTACTGACAACCTTACAATACTCTCCTTAAAAGACTTTTATGTCCCATGTAGGAAGGGGGCTCTCAGGTTGATACCTGCTTTATTACAGCATACCTCAGTTTACAATAATAAATTTTCTGTGGTATATTTTATTCTTGGCAGCATTTTCACTTAGATGTCTGGTATTCGTTGTTCTCTTTACAGTTGTAATACCATCTTTTTGGCTAATCTCTACTTCATCTTACAGAGCAAGTACCATATCATTTCAGGCATTTCTCCTCTAGCCTTTCTATATTGTCCCTTTTCATCTCACAGAAACATCAGCTGCTACAAATTAACACACTAAATTACATGAATATTTCTTGCAGCCTTACACTTATTGTTATAAGTCATCACACAAGGATGATGGGTAAACAACTATAAACAAAGTTCCAGTTGGAATGGTACATTTCATTGGGATTTTCGTGGGTGAGAGACAGCATCGAACTGCATATGTGACCTTGGTGTGTGTGTGTGTGTGTGTGTGTGTGTGTGTGTGTGTGTGTGTGTGTGTGTGTGTGTGTGTGTGTGTGAGGGGGGGAGAAAATAAAGAAAAAAGTACTGATTTGAATTGACTTCCTTTTTATGTTAATTTACAGTAAACATTTTTCAAAATTCTCGCATGCAGAAGGCGATTGCACCACAAATGGTAACCTTTCAAATAGGTTACTGTATCAAAGATTAGTGTTGGATAAAAAGCTAAATAGAGTTATATAAACATATAAATTTGAAAACAGAAATTTCAGGTGAGTAGTTGAGTACTTCTTTGTATGTTTAATAGGATCTACAGTAATATTAAACAGACATGAATCAGCGCGCAGGTTGTAGTGGGGAGAAGACGGCAGCAGTGAAAGGCACGAGAGAGGAAAATGTCTACTAACGCAGCTGAAAATATTAGTCCTACTCTCTGAATTGTCAATAAGACGCACATATGACAAGAGTAATCCATTTTGACACGGGTTGACTTTTTATACCTAATGTGCCGAAGTTACACTTCTTTAATAATTAAAGATGAAAGATAATAGTTAAATTTATGTTTTTCCCTGTAAAAGTAGTAAAATTTGAAAACTGATATCGCTTATAATGACAGCTGAAATAAAGCAGTTACACTGCCTTGTCGATTCACAATTATTTTCGTTTTATTATATTTATAACTTTATTTATTTAGTTTTCTATTGTCTATGATTCTTATAGTGTTTTCAATTGTTTATTTTTAATTTTTAACGTTTTTGTGTATTTATTGTTTTTACATTTCATTAGCTACATTTTTAATTATATTACTAAATACTTTACCAAACTAAATTTTACAGCCCTACCAACACACACACACCCACACACACACACACACACACACACACACACACACACACACACACACACACACACACACACACACACACACACACACATATATGTAACTTACTTTTTACTAACTTACCTAACTTTTTACTAACCAATTATTTTTATAATTTGAAAATTCTTTTGTTATTCTTTTAAATTGTTTTTAAGGTTTTTACCTTAAATTTTGTTACCTACAAAATTTGGTTATAGGTAAGTTTTGATTTCGATTACGACAGTAAACATGGACATTTTGTAAGACGAAACAAGCATCAGACACAACAGAAAGAGACAATGTAGGCCTAATAAAGATTTCCTTTATTTTGTAAACAGTGACTTGGTGTGTTGTCTGTTGCAATGTTTCTCGAAAGTCGAGGCTAGACATCAACAATCGTATATTTTGGAATGTGTACACTTTGTGTACATGTTACGATTCACGAAAAACGTAGTAATATATGATCCACATTGCTCTGGCATCTTAATTTGTTTGAATAAGTAACATTAATAACAGCCTCATATGTGAAATGATTTTGTGTGTGTGTGTGTGTGTTTAAAAAACAAGCAGATGTAAACTATCCGTAAAGAACCGGAGAGACAATATTAATGCAACAATTAGACTGAAACTATTTAAGTACCATAGAGCACATTTACTTACATGCAATTACAATAATTATTTAGGTCAGTTCTTCAACCTACTAATATTTCCGTCACTGTTATCACCGTTAGCCTATTATCACTATCACTCAAATTGCCTTCACTGCTGCTATCTCGTCTTACATTACTTTCTAAACGATCTGTTACAGTATCCCTTATTTGGTTCGATCTCACGTAGTCATTTTCAATTTTCATGACGTCACGTCTTGATCTCTAGTCTGCAGGAGAAATACAATAAAATTCCTTTGACACTATCCACAGAAAAATGCACGTTTTTTCTTTCAACACGCTTCTTCACGGTTGCCCAAGTCAGTTCCATAGGATTAAAATCCGGCTGATAGTGTAGAAGTTGTAAAACAGAATGTCCATGGTTTGGCAAAATAGCATCTATTTTAAAAGTTTTGTAAGTTGGTTTGTTTTGTTTAATTAGTGCATACAGCTCAGGTTTTAACATAGATGGACTACAAGGAATGTAATGGTTTTTTAACCAGTTAATCATGTCTGCCTTTTTTTGTTAATGATGTTGGAGGTGGATTTATTTGTACATTGTAGTAGGAGGCATTATCTATTACTATTACGCTGTTCTTATTAAAATAAAATGAAACTAAACGCTTCTTTTGATGAATACTGATCGTTTTTTGAAAAGTACTCACACAATAACCTCCACAGCGTCTCAGAGAAAACTGAGCTGTTTCTCTGTTGACGCATGCGCATTACACAACCTGCGCCGTTAGGACGAAAATGGTTGATTCATGTCTAGTGAACTTTACTGTAACAATGTTAACAAATGGAATAAATTGGGGTCAACGCAGCCTTCATTAGTTAATGATAACAATTACTGAACATATTATTATTATTAATATCAATAAATAAGTTTATGTGAATAATAATGAACATGAGTTAAGTTTTTTCAATGTCACCTAACCTTACGCTGTGCCTAGATGGACTTTGGAAATTCTGATACGGGAAAATTTGCTATTTTAAAATTGTTTTTCACGGGGACAGTGTTGCGGTTTCCACATTCTGCCTGTCAAAATGTGGTGGTGGCAAGAGCTTTTGTTTTTTTTTTGGAATCCTCTGAAAGGTAAGTGATTAGTATCGGGGCCTTATTCTTATTATTGTTTGTACAATTACACAGTACTTCCTAGAAAAAATGACCATGAGCTCACAAGTTCAGGAAAGCATCCAATTCTGAAACGTCTAATAGTGTCTAGTCTTTATTAAGTGTAAGTGATCTTGTCTTGGTTTACATAAAGATAAATGTCACAAAATACGCTAGTTAATTACTAATTAGTCAGGTAGCATGTTGTTTTATTTACCAACAGAGATGTGTATTATTTTAGCAGGTGATATCAAAATGTTTGTTATTTGTATGCACTTGTAAAATAATTTAACTTTGTGAATGTTATGATGTGATGTTTACAGTGTATATTGGATACCTTTATCCAACATAGGACAACTATATAAGTGCAACTGTTTATATAACTGTTAATAAATCTTAAGCTTTTCTCTGCACTTAATGATTTATTCCAAAACTCTAAGATCAAGATGGAAGCAAACCTAGTACCAATACACTTACCATGTAAAAGACTCTGAGTGTGACCAGACACGTTATGTCCAAATTGACTGGATGCTATATTATAGAACTGTTCCACCTTGTTGGCCAGAGTATTTAGATCCGAATACAAATGTACCCAAAACTGAACATCTGATTTACCATCATCATTTTTCTGTAACCAAAAATAAAAAACTAATTATTATTAGTCACACAATACCCACATAGAAGTATGTAAAATCCTTTTTGTGAAATTTGTGTATTTGAAATTAATAATAATAATGGTTTTATAGCACAACATTACAGGTGCTGAGAGAAGTTTGTAACACATTTGCAATATTGTAATTAAGAATCCTCAGTGGTAAACCTGACTGCATAAACATGTCTCCACAGTTGCAATTATGAAGACATTCCAGACAGCAAAATACTATTAGATTATAAATATACATAGATCAAGCATCTCCTACTCTGTGGAAACCAGACTGAGGATTTGTAGCATCAGTCACTTTGTTCTTCTTCACCCTTATTTAATCTCCAGATTAAAATAACTCTGGCACTATATAATTTGTTATCCATTTACTGCAGTAGCGTTCTAGTGAAATATTTAAAATGAATTTAACTTTTAAAACACACTCAGTAATGATACACAAATAACTGTAAAGATTCTCTAATATGTGTTTCACCGTTCAACACAATGTCTGTAAGATGACACTACATCTTCATATCTAATACAGTCATTTATTCACACAGTACAAAATTACTATGTGCAAAGAATAAAGAGCACCTAGGTCTAACAAATTTGGAGTTTAAAAAATTAACTGAAAACTTGAACCAAATTTTAATTAACAATATAATTAATTCTTAAAAGCTCTAATCTAATAAACTGTTAGTGTTATAATTCCTTTCACTGACGAGAAATATTTTCATCACCCAAAGATCAAATCATTAATAGTTGCCTGTTGTTAGGTGTTATCAATTATCCACTACAAATGTGTTATTACCATTACCTCATCATAACCTACACATTTTAAATTACTGCTGTAAAATAACTGTTGTGAATCTGTAAAATGAAATTTGTAGGTTTGCTAACAACATAGTGTTTTGTCAAGCTAACTTCAAAATTGTCTTCCATTAATTTTACATATTCTTCTTTTTCTATTATTAGCATGATCAGAAGGAGGATTTAAACAAATACTGTACTTGCTAACAATATTTATGTTGTATTGCACACTGAATCGTGTTAGAGACATTTCATTAAATTTAAAAAAATTATTGAGTACATTCATCAGTTGAAATTCATAGGGTGTTTGTTATGTCAGCAAAACATCATTACCCACTAATGATAACTTTTTGTTTACAACACTCACCACTTTCAAAAATCTTCAGTAATGCTTAAAATATATATAAGTGTGTCTAAAGAAATGAAAAAGTTAAGGGAGTAAAAGTGAAATCTGAAAATGTTATTTTTACAATGCCCACAGATGTCTGGTGCCCACACCCTAATAAAAACATAGGAACAAATAAATATAAAAAGAAAGGAACAACTTGGATTACAACTCAATAAAATGTAGTAGTTTGTGTGAAGGTACTTCAATTGTGTACACTTATTAGAAAATGTGTTCATTTATAAAAGTAGCCTAAAATTATTTATGACAGTATGAACTGACTGTGAGGGTCAGCCAGCCACTCAAATGTATGATTGATTCAGCAATATCAAAACACAACTTTAGAAGTCACTATAAATGCACCATAGTAGTACCAAATACCATCACACAAAAAGTAGAAATACATATAAACTCCATCAGCCAGCAGCTACTCAACCATATTGAAGATACAATTCAAAAGATTTGAGCAAGGAATTATCACCAACAGACAGTGGTTCTCTTCAGTATAATGGTGAACAGATCAGTGAAATAGCAGATGTTTTCATTTCTAACTCAGATGAAAATGACTGAGTCTCAGAAATATTTAATTTTAAAGAACAAAATTTATTTAAATTCTAAATACATTATATAATTATATAAATTTGCAAACATAATGCAAATAATATATATAATAAATAATCATGCAAACAATTAAATAATATTTATTATGATAGTACGTATCTATAACTAAAAACTTTGGCCATAAAAGTGTCTACAATGTTTGGTTCAATAGCAATGAGCATGTGTCTCTGAAGCAACATTCTCAAAAATGAACTTTATAAACAGTGACTTTAGATGTCAATTCACATATGTCTCCATTCTTAAGTAGACTGAAGTGAACTGATTTCACTTCAAATTTTAACCAGGAAGTTGAAAACAACAGATTAAGAAAAACATTTTAATTTTTAACCTGTCATTCTTACAATTTTGAAAATAAAATGAACTGAAATATGAAGATAATTATTTTTTGAATTATTTTCACCTTTAGTCACTGTTAAAGCTTATTGAAATATATTATTACCATAGTATAATATATTAGATTCTAGTCTTAAAGAGTTAAGACAATTTTATTCTTGGATTGTGGAGTCACTATTACTAATATAATTACTTGGATTTCGTTGTCCATGACGTGTCCGTTACTTAACTAAATATCACTATTACTTTAACGACTCGGAACACTAGGTTTTTTATAAGTAAAAGCAAAAAGTTTTACCTTTCAGCCTTAACCGGTTTTCTCCTTTAAAAGGCTTCTTCAGAGGCTGCCGCAGGTAGGAGCACATAAGACACCAGACAACAACAACCACAACTCAGAAATAGACACAGCCATCAAACTGAGGGAAAAGGCACACAAACACAACATCACATTTGTAAAAGCAGACAAAGGCAACACGACTGTAATCATACCCACAGACAACCTACACAAAAAAATACAAAACTTCATGGAACAGAACAACATCACAGAACTAAAACACGACCCCACCGACAGATACCAAAACGCAGTAAAACAACTAGTCAACAAAGCCAAACACATAATGACATATAAACAAAAGCCCTACATGAAACAAATCCGACCATCAGCCCCTACCCTCCAAGCGCTTCCCAAAATCCATAAAGAAGACTTCCGATCCGCCCCATTATCAACTACCGTAATGCCCATGCACACAAACTCGCAAAATATGTAGACAAAATTATCAGACAACACACACAACTAGACAACAACATTGCAGTAAAAAACAACACAGACATAGTAACAAAAATAAAAGACATACACATCCCCCATAATGCCACATTAGCCTCCTTTGACATTAAAAACCTGTACACAAACATCCCCATCTCTGAAACAATCACCATCCTACAAAACAAACTCAAACAGAACAACACACCAGACGAACTTATCAACGAAATAACAGAAACTTAACATTATCACAAAACAAAACTACTTTACTTATAACAATAAATACTACACACAGAACGATGGCTTACCCATGGGCTCCCCCATATCCAGAATTCTAGCAGAAGTCTTCCTCCAACACTTAGAAAAAACAAAAATACTCACAAACAATGACAGACACTCACATAAAATACTATATTGGCACAGATACATTGATGACATTCTACGAGGGTAGGCTGAAAAGTAATGCACACATGCTTGTAGAACACGAACAAAATTACCTACAGAAGCGCACCTGGTGGCATTCGGGAGTAACATTCCCCCTCCAAACGCATGCACAGTTTGAAGGAGTTTCGTACAACAGTATGCTTTAAGTAGCAGAAGTATGGCGACGTGTTGTAGTGCTATGTCAACGCGAGTTAAACAGCGTGCGGTTATCGAATTTTTAACTGCCGAAAATGTGATTCCTAATGAGATTCATCGTCGTTTAAAGGCTGTTTATGGTGACGATGCTGTTGATAGGTCTACTGTGAATCGATGGGTAATAAAATTTCGTGGTTCCGAGCCTGGAAAAGCCATAATTGATGACGAAAAACGCAGCGGACGTGCGATCACTGCCACAGACGATGAACATCACAAACTCGTCGACGATTTGATTCAAAATGACCAGCGAATCACTCAAAAGCGTATCGCAAACCATATTTGTCGGGTTAGAGGCAGCCTGGCGCCAATAATCTTGCAACATGACAACGCTCGTCCACACACCTCGCGCGCAACCCAAGAGGCTCTGCGAAACCTGAAGTTTGATCGATTCCACACCCTCCCTACTCCCCTGATCTCGCGCCTTGCGATTTCTATTTTTTTCCTCTACTCAAGAGAGACCTTGTTGATAATCAAACTTAATCGAAATAAATAAATAAAAATACAACTGCCAGGAACTTACCTGCAATCTTTTCGCTTACTTACCTTGTTTAAATTTCAATCAGAAGACCAGAGTCGCCACGATGTTTTAGGCTATACATCGAAACCTTTACACTCTACCTTAATAAAAATGGGACAATTTTACAATCTGACTACACCCCAAATTCAGAAGAAACCCGGGAACATTAGACGAATTTTTCAGCACAGAATACTAGGAAATGGTAATGACGAAATAACTACAACTAACACATTTTATATTATGGAACCAATAGGTTTACTATTCAACTTTCTTTTTCTTCGAACATTACACAAAATAGAAAACAAAAACAAAAATAGAAAATTTACACAAAAACCAAATAGAAGAAATACAATCAATCATTTCTGTGAATTGATATGGTAAATCTTATACCGATATATTTATAAAGGCTGCCCAGTATTTCCGTACACACACTGTTCGAACTTTGTATTGTGTTTATTATCTGTGTGCTGTAACCACCGCATTGCGGCACGAGCGGATGACGTCACTTTGCTTATCAAGCGCCGCCGGCAGTCAGCTGGGCTGACGGTGGTCAAGTTAGTTCAGTTACTTAATCGACTCCGAGCTGTACTCTCGTTAAAAATTACTCTTCCAGCCGCGGCTTCTGGATCATTATTCAATTATTTTCATGTGCAGCTAGCACTAAATTAGTCAGACGACTCAAGCCAATTTACAATGGATTTCGACTTTTATCAAAACTAATTTTACGGGCGTTATGGCCTTAAAACATCCGCACGCGTCGGCAATAGCATTTGAATCTTAATATTTTCAATAAATGAGTATTATTCTTCATCAATACAGTCCACTTTATTACATTTCAAAACCAGCCTTTTCCACTTAGCGTTTTTGGAACAACTCTAGAAACTTCAAGAGCTTCCAGTACGCAACATTTTTGGTCCAACCGAACCGGATTCTTACTTTTGTCCACAGCGACAACATTAATATTTCATTTAATGGGCCCAAACGGCATTTCGTTCAAGCCCCAACATTCTCAACTTTGGATTGCTGACAGTTGCGTGCCTCTATAAACTTTCAAAATTACCTTACAATCAACACTACAAGATTCTACAGAACAGTAAACCAGAGACGACGGGACATGGCAGGACAGCATTAGTGATTCTACAACAAAAAAGTTCCACAGCTTTAAATTATGGAGAGCTGCAACATAAGGCGTCATCTAACCGGTGGAGACAAGAGGTGCAACAACTTCTAACAGGATCGAGCAGCGGGATCGAAGCCAGCTTCAGCACGTCTGGATCAACGTCCACGTGACTATGAACCTTTTACTTATATTTAATGTTCTAAGCAATATTTTATATTTAACAGTTATTTTTTAACACCTTTATGTAAACACACACCATCATTATTCAATACACGTTAGTAAATAGTTAGTAGCTCATTGTGAGTTCCAACATCAAAGACAAGACTATATGTATTATTATATTTCAAATTCATAATTTTAACAATTTTTAATTTCTAAAAGAGGTTGTTTAATATAGAGAGTAAGCATATGTTGTAACAAGTATTGTGTTCATATATATAACGATCACTAGCTACCACAACGTACTCAGATTTATCAAAATTTAGGTCTATGGTTCACATGCTCTGTGCTCAAAGTATTCCAAATTATATTTTAAATTATAATCATGGCAGATGTAAAAGCTTTAATAAAAAAACGAGGCACCATTAAAGCTTCGATATCACACGTAAACACTTTCGCGGACAACTTCGATTTGGAAACCAGCGATCATCATGCGCTAAAAATAAAACTTCGGCATTTGATGGAATTATCCACCAAATACGATGAGATTCAATCCCAAATCGAATCCGAGGAAGCGGACTTTGCTTTAGCGAGTGATAGGGTACAAACTGAAGACGATCTCTGTAACATAGAGTGTAAGTTGCAACACCTGTTGGGGCAAGCTGAGCATATGAACCAGAAAACCGTAACTAATGCTGAAAGTAAGCATCTTAAAACACCCCCCATTCAGTTGGAACCGATCAAATTACCTCGGTTTGCGGGAAGTATTATTGAGTGGCAGCATTATTATCACATTTTTCTTGAACTAATACACGTCAGAACCGATCTGAATTTTATTGGATTCCGGCTCGCAAGCAAATTTCTGCACAATGGATTTCGCCCGCAGAATGGGCCTCAAGTTGGTTAAATCGCAATTGCCCATAACGGGTATAAATAACTCACTATCCCAGGCTGATTAAAGGTAAGGCTACATTCTCGCTATAAACCTTTTACATTAAACGTGCATTGTGCCGTACTTCCCAGTATAACTAATGATTTACTGGCGGAATCGTTCGATCTCGCCTCTTTGAATTTACTCAAGCACGTATTCTTGGCTGATCCACACCTACACTGCTCGTCGCAAGTCGATGTACTACTCAGCGCTCAATATTATCTCCAATTAATCGAACCTATTAAATTTATGCACGGACCGCACTTTCCTATAATTCAGGAGACTAAGTTAGGATTTATTCTAGCCAGTAACTTACCCTTCAATGTCGACATAACTAAAACAGTTTCGTCCTTTATGGTCCGTAAGGATGATAGTCAGATTTCCTCGCAACTAAAAGAATTCTGGAAGTTGGAGGAGGTCTCTAGTCACGAACTCTGCTCTGAGGACTCGGCGTGTGAAAAACATTTTGTGACAAATACTATCCGCAACCGCGAAGGGAGATTCGTGGTATCCCTGCCTCGCAGGTCAGACAAATCTCATTTGGGAGATTCTCTCCGCGGAGCTATCCGTAGGTTCCAATCGCTAGAGTTCAAGTTCAAGCAGAACCCTAACCTTTACAAGGACTATAGCGAGTTCATGCGTGAATACTTGAAGCTTGGTCATATGTCTCCGCTTAATGATTACGATTTGTCGCTCGACAAATCAGACATTTTTTATTTGCCCCATCACGCAGTCTTCAAGGGCTCCAGCCTAACCACTAAGTTGCGTGTGGTCTTTGACGGCTCCGCTAAAACGACAAATAATCTGTCCCTCAACAATACTCTAATGGTCGGTCCTACGATCCAGCAGGATCTGTTCTCGATCATGGTTCGTTTCTGTACCCACCGATACGTACTTATTGCAGACATAGAAAAGATGTATCGTCAAATTATGGTTAACCCAAAGGGTTCAAACTTGCAGCGCATCGTTTGGCATGACGCACCGCATAAGGAACTACAACATTACGCTTTAAGGACGGGTTACGTATGGAACTGCTAGTGCCTCTTTCCTTGCTACACGTTGTCTGGCGCAGATAGCCTATGAAAATAAATCCGACTACCCTATGGCTTGTATAGCCATAGCCAATGATTTTTATGTAGATGATCTTATAACGGGATCAGATGATCCGAACGTGTTAGATGAAATGAAATTCGAGATCGTGGATTTGCTAAAAAGATATGGTTTCACGTTACATAAGTGGTTTTCTAACCACCATAAGATTATGGCCCCTCGCGCCCAAGTATCCCATGACTTCAGCAAAGGTCAAAACGTGCGTACATTGGGAATCCAAATGGTGAATCCAAAACATTGACAAAGATAATTTTTTATATACCGTTCGGGGTGATGACAATTCGACCGTGTTCAACAAAAGAAGCGTGTTGTCGGTCATTGCAGGGATTTACGACCCGCTGGGTCTTATTGTCCCCATTACGTTTTGGTACAAACATTTCGTACAACAGTTGTGGTTGTCGGGCACAGGTTGGGACGAACCTTTATCTGGGGCATTACCTAATCAATGGCTGGAACTCTACTCTCAATTAGTTTCCGACACTCATTTTAAAATTATGAGGTCGGTTAAGAGTTTGAACAATTGTCAAGTCAATTCATTACAGCTACACGGATTCGCCGACGCCTCGGTTAAAGGTTACGCGTGTTGTATTTATGTGCGGGCGGTCTATTTGAACGGCGCCATATCGTCAAACCTGTGTGTGCTAAATCTAGGGTCGCTCCGCTGAAACAGATAACGCTACCCCGGCTTGAACTTTGTGCTTGTTTATTACTAGCGCAGTTAACTTATAAGGTTTTAAATACCGTCAACTACAATTTTTACGGACTATATCTCTATTCGGACTCAATGATAGCGTTATATTGGATACATCAACAATCTTCCCGCTGGAAGGTATTTGTGGCAAACCGTGTCGCGGAAATTCAGCGTCTTGTTAGCCGGGGAACTTGGCATCATGTATTATCAACTGACAACCCTGCCGACATTTTATCACGTGGTTGCCTCCCTCGTAGTTTGCACAGCCATATGCAATGGTGGCATGGTCCGTCCTGGTTAGCCCATGAGTCATCATCATGGCCCACTAGCGCCTTTGACATTCAGGCGCCCTGTGCTTACCCAGACCTTGAGCAGGAATGTCGTAAGCAGGTCCAAACTTCACTAATTGTCACCTACTCCACCCATAGCTATGTTGAAAATTATTCATCCCTTACAAGACTCATTCGCGTCTTCGCATATTGTCGCAGATTTATTCGCAACTCTAGGCTCCCGGTTGTTGACAGGGTCACGTCCTTTTTGTCTGCTCAAGAGTTGCATGACACACTTTTGTTTTTTGTTCACCAATCTCAGCATTTGCACTTCAGCTTAGTAGTTAAGGAGGTTGAGGCACATCGCTGCATTCCTTGCAGCAGTAAAATTCTTGCACTAAACCCCTTCCTGGATGACACAGGTATCTTAAGAGTAGGTGGACGCCTACAACTCTCCTCACTTAACTACGCGAGTAAACATCAAATAATTTTGCACCCACATTCTCATCTCACTAAATTAATAATTGAGTATGAACATATCCGTTTGTTGCACGCTGGGGTGCAATCAACCCAATCATCTCTCAGACAGAAGTATTGGATCATTCACGACAAGTCTTATATCCGCTCAGTAATACATAAGTGTATCATTTGTTTCCGTTACCGTGCTAGAGGCGCGAATCAATTATTAGGTCAGTTACCCCCTTCCAGGGTCACGCCTGCAAAGCCATTTTTCCAGTCGGCCGTGGACTATGCCGGTCCTGTACTTTTACGCCATGGCGGGCAGTGCTTAAAGTCCACATCAAAGGCATACATCGCGTTATTTATATGCATGTGCACAAAGGCCATCCATTTAGAATTGGTGTCAGATCTCACCTCCAACGCCTTTATAGCGGCTTTAAAAAGGTTCATCGCGCGCAGAGGTATTCCCGCGCAGATATTTTCGGATAATGGTACGAATTTTCGTTGTGCCAACCACACCTTATACGATTTGTACAAATTTTTAAATTCAAAGGGGGTTGAGCAATCTTCTCAGGAGTTTTGCGGTCTCCGTGGTATCAAGTGGTCCTTTATCCCTCCTTCAGCCCTTCATTTCGGTGGTTTGTGGGAAAGCGGTGTGAAGAGTGTTAAATATCATTTGCGTCGCGTAATAGGCGGTACTATCTTGAATTTTGAGGAATACTCTACTCTTCTCTCTCAAATAGAGGCTTGCCTTAATTCTTGCCCTTTATGTACTGTGTCCGACGATGCTAGAGACCCTGAACCCTTAACTCCCGCTCATTTCTTGGTCGGTGCTCCACTGACTGCACTTCCGGAACCCGACTATACCCAAAGCAATACTAGTCATTTGGGCAGATGGTAGCTGCTCCAAAAATGTACGCAATCCATCTGGAAACAATGGTCCAGGGATTATCTGCACCAGTTGCAGCAGCGCAACAAATGGCACACACCGTTAAGAAATTTGAATGTCGGACAGCTTGTCCTCATTTTGGACGATAATTCCCCCCGCTTCGGTGGAAGCGAGGGGTAATTACTAATGTTTTTGCAGGTCAAGATTCCATAGTGCGCGTTGCGGAAGTCCGCACCGCCCTGGGTATCTTACGCAGGCCCATCCACAAATTATGCTCCCTTCCGGCGGCAACAGACTAGTCGTATGCGTGCCATACGAGACTTACTAGGAATGCGAACTTGTCACATTGCCTGGAATATGCCCGGGACATTCCCGGGGCGATCATACAAGTCACTTGTATCATTAACGTTGTAATTATTATTACTACGTTCTGGCAGCTATTGTTGCAATAGTCACTGCGTTTTCGTTGTATTATCAATTATTTATATATGTTATGGGATTGTTATATGATTATATATCCAAACTTTTGAGAATTATTATTGTTACTTACTGTACCAATTATTGTATGTATGTATTGTATTTTCTAATGGTCATGTATTATGAAATTTATCGGGGTTTTGTGGTGTCAATATTATGGTTGCAATTGTTATATCTTTTTATTGTATTATCGCTTATTGTGTAATGCTGTGTAAATGTTAAATGGGTACTATATGGGATAAATTCAATACGTCTAATTAAGCATTGTATTACTGCGTGTACTGTGGTGCTATGATGTTTTGGGTAATTTTATTGTCAGTTTTTTCTTGCTATGAGCATAAAGTTCGATTTCTTGTATACTTTATAATTGTCACTTGAATTTATCATGTTAATCATATTATTGCTATTAATTACATAACTGTCATTGCGCTGTAGCCAATACACCAATTGTTATATTATTTTTGCCATGTAAATTTAATTATTATATTATTAACTTAATGTTTAATTTACAAAATCGTCCCGATTTTGAGCGGGCAGTATGTTCGAACTTTGTACTGTGTTTATTATCTGTGTGCTGTAACCACCGCATTGCGGCACGAGCGGATGACGTCACTTTGCTTATCAAGCGCCACCGGCAGTCAGCTGGGCTGACGGTGGTCAAGTTAGTTCAGTTACTTAATCGACTCCAAGCTGTACTCTCGTTAAAAATTACTCTTCCAGCCGCGGCTTCTGGATCATTATTCAATTATTTTCATGTGCAGCTAGCACTAAATTAGTCAGACGACTCAAGCCAATTTACAATGGATTTCGACTTTTATCAAAACTAATTTTACGGGCATTATGGCCTTAAAAAATCCGCACGCGTTGGCAGTAGCATTTGAATCTTAATATTTTCAATAAATGAGTATTATTCTTCATCAATACAGTCCACTTTATTACATTTCAAAACCAGCCCTTTCCACTTAGCGTTTTTGGAACTCTAGAAACTTCAAGAGCTTCCAGTACGCAACACACACTTCATTCACACACATTTAAATTGTTCCAATCTCATACAAATAATTGAAATTCATCATCAAAATTTCTTTATATAACATTTCAAATCAATCAAAAATATTTAAACATCTCAAATTATTTTAATTCCATCAAGTATCGAAAACACAACATTTTTTAATTACCTTCTTTCAAAACAATTCCAAGTCATTTAGCATCAACTCTCATTATTTATTTAGTCTATTAAAATATTCTTATTATTATTATTATTACATCAATTTCTACTACATACACATTGTTTACATTACATACTTGTTAGAATACAAACACAATTAATTTCACTAGATTATTTACAAATTCTTCGTCCTATTTTTCTGTCTACCACACTTCATTTTCCTAAATTAGCAAGATCAGAACCATAAACTAAAATATTTAAAATGTCCATACACTGATTTTTAAATCAACCTCTTTCATCGTATAAATATCTAACATATTTAAAACATAAATCATTTTTATCCACATTCAATTTATTATTATTATTATAATGACCATTATCAACATAATATTTGACACCATTATTATCTATTAATTCATAAAACCCGTCTACATTGGTAATTTCAGTTCTGTCTCCATCAGTATTTTGGTTCAACACAAGGTAAGTTATTTTATCATCATTATATTCCTCTACTACAACATCAGGTAAGTTATTATCATTTATAAAGGTATTATCAAAATATTCATTTATCTCTCTTTCACCAGGTAAGCATTTCATATCATATATTTCCTTCAACTCTAACCTCTCTTTCAACCTTTTATAACTACTTCTCAACGTAAACAACTCTATTATTCTCTCTCTCTCATCATACTTCTCACAACCCCCCTGAACTCTCTCATTCCATGCAAAGGGCACCACAAAATACTTATTATCTCTTCTACCAGGTAAATCACAAAAAACTAAGGGACCATTCGAAGACACCTCGTCTTCCACACCACCACCGGAGGAAACTCTGTCCTCATAAAACCACTGTGAACACCCTGTTTCACCATAAACTTGGGGAAAACTTGCCCTTCGCCCTCCATACTCACCTAATCTCTCTTCCCCCTCTTTCTCTAATTCATCAACACTAATTACTACTCCGTTACTAACACCAACTAACTTTCTACTCTCATTATCACCACCACTATTACTTAAGATACCTACACTATTTTGATTCACTAATATTTCACTCTTGTTAACGTTATCATAACTAACATTATTACTCACCTGGTTTATTGCCACCTGTTTTACCTTTAAACTGACCCCATTATGATTATAGTTGTCACTATTATTTCCACTTACCTTGTCAATTAGCACCTTGTTTGCA
This sequence comes from Magicicada septendecula, assembly GCA_034769895.1. NCBI lineage: Eukaryota > Metazoa > Arthropoda > Insecta > Hemiptera > Cicadidae > Magicicada > Magicicada septendecula. The sequence goes on from CM068368.1 coordinate 483,473,525, forward strand.
TTTAAACTAACCTCTTTCTGATTCTCACTTGTATTCACCTCACCTACCTCGTTTTTTATCTTCACAGTACTTAAACTAGCACTATTTTCTGTAAACATATTATCATTACTACCTCCACTATCACTTACCTGTTTTGATTCAACTTCTGTACTCTCCTTTAATTTATCTGCCTCTCGTTTCCACTTCTCGTCTCGTTTATCCCACTTTGCATTTAACTCATCAAACTGTTTCATCATAAAGTTAAATATGTCATTTAATGTATACTCTTTTTCTTCCAACCCTACACTATCGTTAGGCCTATTCACTGTCTTATTTTCTACCCCTATCACTTCAACTATCTTACCTTTATTATTTGTCATCTCACTATGTTTTTTAATTTCCGCGAATATTCCCTCTTCTTGTTCTTCCATCCGTGTTAAATTATCATCCAAATTACCCCACTCCTCGTCCATCATTTTATCTACAATTCCTCTAAATTCACGTTCCCATATATCCCACTTGAAACCAATATCATTATCTCGTACTTCGCCCATGTTCAAAAATTATTTATATAACCCCTTCATATAAAAAAAAAACATTATTATTCTATAACTACACACATCAAACCGTTTATCAATAACACCTAACACAATCGTAAACATCATAACCCTACCCAAACATAACCTTATTCTACGTAATTATACACGACAATTTCATACATTCGTCGTTACCAAATCCTACTTTCTGTGCTTAAATAGGTCTACCTCGTATAAAATTATATCAGGATCCTGGCAGGGTCGCCAATTGTTAATAATCAAACTTAATCGAAATAAATAAATAAAAATACAACTGCCAGGAACTTACCTGCGATCTTTTCGCTTACTTACCTTGTTTAAATTTCAATCAGAAGACCAGAGTCGCCACGATGTTTTAGGCTATACATCAAAACCTTTACACTCTACCTTAATAAAAATGGGATAATTTTGCAATCTGACTACACCCCAAATTCAGAAGAAACCCGGGAACGTTAGACGAATTTTTCAGCACAGAATACTAGGAAATGGTAATGACGAAATAACTACAACTAACACATTTTATATTATGGAACCAATAGGTTTACTATTCAACTTTCTTTTTCTTCGAACATTACACAAAATAGAAAACAAAAACAAAAATAGAAAATTTACACAAAAACCAAATAGAAGAAATACAATCACTCATTTCTGTGAATTGATATGGTAAATCTTATACCGATACATTTATAAAGGCTGCCCAGTATTTGCGTACACACACTTCATTCACACACATTTAAATTGTTCCCTTAATTTAGAGCGCTCTTTTACATTTAGGATAATTATAATAAAAATGGGTCGCCGCCTACTTAACTTTCTGCTTCCTACTTCACCTCGTGTCGCACTGTGTACCTGTCCGAATGTTTTGTCTGTTCACCTCTTCAATTCTTTTTTCTTCACTCCACTTACGTCACTCTGAGATATTGTTTCACTATATTTTATGACGGTTTAAACTTTTACTTTTGAAACAGTTTATTTGGGGCCACTGAGTCTTAGCGTGCGTCTAGCCGACGCAACGGCGGTAGGTCGACTGACGTTTACATGCGGGTGGAAGTCACTGCCTTTCGGCTACCAAATTTCGCCGTCGTTCACAGCCTTCATGTGGCAAATTGTTAGTAGTGGCTTACTGTGTATGGCCCGGTCTATGGACCACATGTTCTAAAATTGTCAACGGCGAATGCATAAAGGCTGGGGAAGGCGGAGCTTATCCGTGTATCCGCCAACTCAAGACCACGTTGCTGCAGCGATCTCGTTATTTCAACATTTTTGGTGGCGTCTCTCTTAGCGTTTATGCGCAGTAGTTGCGCCCCGCTGCAGGTGTGCGCGTAGCTTAATAGACAAAACAAACACCGCGTTCCATTGTCACATTGCTCAGAACGTTACATCACTGTTCCATTGTTTGACTACAACGCTATTTACCATGGGACTGGCCACGCAGACGGAAAATAAATTTGTATGATTTAAATAACATAAAAACCCTCTCCTTTTTGCCCCGTTACAACCTCAAGGGTAATCATTGCACCTCGGACGATGAGGTGAAGGCAGCTGTCGCGTCCTGGATTCGAGAAAAGTCGGAAAATATTTCAGTGATGGGATAAAAAAACTTATTACGCGTTGGGAGAAATGTGTTAGACTTAACGGCGACTATGTTGAAAAATAAATATATAATTTTGAAGCTAAGGAAATGTACTTTTATTTACTTTTTGCCCCATCTTGCTATTTCTTTTCGTTCGTGTTCTACAAGCATGTGTGCATTACTTTTCAGCCTACCCTCGTAATACTATACAGGGGAAACAAAGACAATGTGAACAGTTACTAACGCACATAAACAAAATACATAAAAACATAAACTTTACTGCCGAATACGAACACAACAATACCATAAACTTCTTAGACCTCTCCATCACAAAACTAGAACACAGGCACAAATTCAGTATATACAGAAAACCAACTACAACTGACACACTAATACACAACACCTCCAATCACCCAATACAACACAAACTAGCTGCCTTCAGAACCATGATACATAGACTTAAAACATTCCCTTAGATGAAAAAGACTACAAAGACGAACTAAACATGATAAAATATCTAGCAGAATCTAATGGATATGACAGAACAATGGTCAGTAAACTCCTACACAAAACACAAAACAAACAACAGACAAAGACAGAAAACAACAAATTAATAACACTAACATACATCAACAAACAAACTGAAAAAATAGCCCACAAATTCAAAAAAGCAGGATACAGAATCGCTTACAAAACTACTAACAAAACAGAACACACACTATCAAAACACACTCACAAAACACAAAACAAATTTGATCTACCCGGTGTTTACATGCTAAATTGCTCAAATTGCAGTAAATTCTACATAGGCCAGACAGGATGTAGCTTCAAACAGAGATACATTGAACACACAAAGTCACTCCACTCCACTACAGAATCCACTTTTGCAAACCACCTCATTGAAGCAAACCACACATATAAAAACATCGACAATAACATGAACATTCTACACGTACACACAAAAGGCCAAAAACTAGACACTCTAGAACAATTGGAAATATACAAACACACAAAAACAAATAAAAACGACATCCTAAACGAACAGACACAATTTAGATCGCACGCATTATTCGAACATATCTCACCCACACACACAGCATCGATCTTTCGAAATTCGATTTCGTCACCCACAACAAGACGGATAGCGCTACCTGCGGCAGCCTCTGAAGAAGCCTTTTAAAGGAGAAAACCGGTTAAGGCTGAAAGGTAAAACTTTTTGCTTTTACTTATAAAAAACCTAGTGTTCCGAGTCGTTAAAGTAATAGTGATATTTAATATAATTACTGCAAAAGTTCTGGACATGTTTGTACTCATTAACATTTTTACTCGTTTTTATAACGGACTTTTTGATTTAACAGAAAATTAAAACCACTTATATAAAAATGTATATGTAATTATTGTGATGATTTAAATAATAAATAAATAAAAAAAACCGGAAAGTAAGTAAGTACTTCAAATCGCACGATTAAACCAAATACCCCTGAACTAACTCATAATAGTAATGAAAATTAAATTAAGAAAATCTAACTAAATAAGTAATTAAAATCTGAATGTAAAAGTTAAGAATAATACAGTTAACCCTTTAGTAAATTTATCATGCGTTGACCTGTCTATTCCGGACACAACGTGCATACCGAACCGGCAGTAAATTAGAAATATCTGTAAATCGTAATGTAAATAATTAATAATTTAAAGTTACAAGTAGTAGTAATAATAATCCCTGTAAACAAGATAAGTCTAGATAGTTTATTTTGTCATACTATAAGAATGTATTATTAATAAAGAGTGGGAACTATATTATGGCGGAGTACTCACTCCGCGTCGTTGCAATCTACCTGTTGTAACAATGCAAGAGTAACGATGCGGCTTTCAGACTGTAAACACCTTCAAGCGAGGACTCTTCATAAAATGTTTTGTTATTCTTTTTAATTTTAATTGAGTGTTAGCTTCCACTAAAAGCGTGGAGAGCTAGTTATATATTGAAGATGTAGTGAGGAATTTGTTAGAAAGTGTGATAATGTAAAAAGAATTAGTATATAAGGTGATGTCTCAAGTTAATTAAAAAACGAACTCTCGAATATTGTTCGAGTAATGTAATTCAGATATTAATGTAAAAAGAAGATGCAAACTCCAGTACTATGGTGCCAGTAAATATGTGACGTGCACAACTGCAGATAGGGACGACTACCACCTAAACAACACTTACCAGAACCGCCGAGGATCAGCACGACTTCACGCAGCATAACATCCATCTCCTCGTTAATACACCCAGAGGACTTTCACTGGAAACTCTACCCAGATGACTACCCCGACTAACAGAGTACCGAAGATTCACGCCCCAGGACACGGACAGAAAAAGCGTATCTAAGAGGTGACTCGGTAGCTCGTCTACCGAGAATTATGTACATTTAAAATATAAGTTTTCATACATGTCAAAGACTTTTAAAAAGACAATCTCTAAGCATTAAGTTTTAGAAAAATGTAACCAGTAATTTCTAAAATCATACGTTGTAACATTACTCTTGAGATATAACTTTTAATCCCTTAACTAAATAATACCATTCTTCAAATGGTGTTCATGTAACAATGTAACCTTCTTGATAAGTAAAGTAAAATTCAGACGTCTTTACTCGATTTAAAGAGACTCGGATCCGAGGTAAAATACATGATCTGTTTGATCGTTTGTTTGACAGAAAACCCCTTTTAACTATTTCAGTATGAGAAAATTTTGATGTAATGAGATCTATATATATATCATTTGTTAATAAAGAGATGTCATCTTGTTACATATTGAAGTGAGTGCATAAATCAGTTAAATTACCTTCCCTTGTGTCCTATAATTAGAGTAATTATTATTGTTCTAAGTGTTGTGTTGATTTTCAGTTTGTTACAACGTAGGCAGCCTGTATAATTGGCTAACGTCAATTATCACGGGTTCCCTGGATTTATAACGTAGCCCGGAACGTTATAAAGTTGCGCCACTCTGCTTTGTACAAAAGAATTGATTGTGTACAGAGTGTCACATATAGAATTTCGGCACTCTGCTTTCGTGTGAAATAATTGTTAAGTAGTAAAAGAAAAATATATAACTCTCTGCTGATCTATGCACTCAGTTAATGTATTTCATGTCACCCCAAAAAGAGTAAGTTGCATGAAAGAAAAATAGCGACAGTATTAATTTACCATTGTGAATTTATTTTGTGTAAGATTACGCACGAACTTGTGTATAATTTATTTAACGTACGCGAAAATAATACAAACTATCATTGTATTACATCAATGCAAGTACCTACATGAATTTTAGTGCTTGTCAAACTGTTCAGTCTTTAACAGGTTTATATTGCGACAATTCAAGACCTGTAGTTTCCTGAATATGCCTGCATAGAATGTAAGTTGTATGTCTGTTGTCACGGTGAAACATATAAACTATTGACTAAATTAGACCAGGTTAATTACGTGTAAATAAATTCATAAGTTTAATTTTGCTACTAGAGAGAGAAGTAAAAAAAAAAAAAAAAAAAATAGATAGAATTACAGAAATTCAAATTAGAACGTAAGACAATTAATAACTAAACTCAGCTTATTACGGGCTGTAACTTGTGTAAAACGTGTAACATTGCCTCGCACTCACCCCCGTGTTGGAGCCAGTTGAAACCAGTCGATAAAGATAGCCGTCAGCTATTGTTGTATAGAACAATAACATCCCTCACCCCAAGTGTATTTCTCGCGTTCCCACGCATACAACAAGTATGCCATGTTTACAAAAAAAAAAACTAGTCTGACCTACATTCCAGCGAACAGCTGATCGTTGACAATACACTGACGTCTGTGTGGAATTTTGGTCTTTCTCTGAGAAGAGAGGTTATTCTCTTACGAACAGTGAAAATGCTTTGACCATGAATTAAATTGGCTATGTAATAAGTGTATAGTGTAGTAAAATAAATTTTAGATAAATTTTAGTGTATTAGATATAAGGTAAAAATGGCACAATTTAATCCAGATTTACTATTAAAGGATGAGCTGTCTTATGAAGCTCTTTTACGTGGTTTACCCCATGCGAATGTAACAGTCGCGGAATTGCGCAAGTCTATACGCGAATGTGGATTTGATACACCCGCGCAGTTAAGCAACCTAAGCGGACTCGATTATGAGAGCGAGAGAGAAACTTGTAATGCCAAGTATAGTGAGTTGACTTTATTGTCCCAAACCCTCCAAGACGAGAAATCTCCTGCGGTAATATTGCGGACAACTCAAAGGATAGAACATTTAACCCGGTGAATGAAAAATTTGTTGAACTGGCCTTACATTACGGAAATACCTCCTGAAGTCCAAAGTTTTGCAGATGAAGCTTTACGTCAATTACCCACTATTATTAGGGAATTACGAAGAAAATCTGACTCGTTCCGAATGGATGAAATTGAGAAGTCCTTGAAGAAACTACACATCTCCCCAGTTCAATCCCCTACGTTAGAACACCCTCCACTCAACACGGATCGGGACTCACCCGCCGTATCGCAAATACAACCTACTCGAGAGCAATACCCAAATAAAGATTTAATTGCCCCGACTATATTTGAAGCCCCTCCTCCCAGTGGTTTCCAGATTCGCCCCGGAATGTACGAATTGACAACCCCGAACGCATCATCTGGTCCTCCTAAAGTGATGCTACACGTAAATTATAACGCAGACCTCTATGGAAAAATCACTCATCCCGTAGAAAAACTCTTAGCTGAAATTCCATACACTGATGGTTTAAATGTCACTAAACTACTGAATTTCATCAAATATCTCCTGCAGATAAAGGATCTACAGCAGCTAAATGACTGGCAAATTTTGCAAGTCCTCCTACCTAAATGTAAACCCCCGTTAAAGAATCGTGTGCTAGAATCATTAAGCTCTACCCTTCCAGTAGAAGAACTGCATACCACAATAATAAAATATTTTATTCCCACCGGCATTTATGAGGAACTTAAGAGAAAGACCGTACTACGAGTACAATGAAATCACGAGAGATTGGCCCATTACATCTCAGACATCATGGAGTCCTCTCGACTACTGCAAGTAGATTGGAATGAGAGACAGATGGTCGACACCATTTTAGTAGGATTGTCTCCAGAAGAAAGATCTCGTTTAGCGTTAATAAATCGACCCAACACCTTTGCGGATCTAGAACAATGCAGTATCCACTCTTCGAATGTATGGTACTCAGATCAGAACAGACATGCGATGAAATCAACCGAAGCGAATAGAAATGAATTGCAAGCCCTAGAGCCCGATGTGACAACCCAGCATGAAAGGCGAGTATTCAATAGACCGCACAATTTGCACAGCCATGGTAAATCAAATGAAACACAACCTAAAATGGAAGCAAGGTACCCTCCTCGTAATAAGAATATGTGTTATAACTGTGGTAAGTATGGACACATAAGTAGAAACTGTAACAACAAGCAATACGAACGTAAACACCCTAATCCAAAAAACATGTAAGGCAGGGAGACCCGAAATCCTGTGTCTTCCGCAGCAACTTGAGATCCGGTAAACCCAAAGAAATGTACGACCATATAAAAAAAAAAAGAAGGAAAAGAAACACTAGAGAAATAGATCCCTATGTTAGAAAGTTTATTGAAAGATGTAACGCGATAACTAAATGTGATTGGACTAAAAGTCTATTGCCCTTAATACAAATTGACCTAGGTGTTACCTCCACCATCGCATTAATCGATTCGGGATCTACTAGAACCTTAATCAGTCAAAAGTTAGCAGATAAATTATTCGAACACAACCTAGTGAAACGCAGTCAAGCTGTGAATATAAAATGTGCTACAGCCAATAAACAGAATATAGTGATAAAACTTAGCATCACCATTAAAGTAAAAATCAAGAATCTAACGTGGTTTTTTACAATGTTAGTATGTAATGATTTAGGACCCGACTTAATATTGGGAGCAGACTTCATAAGTAAAACGGGAATAATTCTTGACATCCACGAGCAGAAATATTATTTTAGATTCGACAGTACACGGAAGTATAATTTTGATTGTAAAACTGACGAACAAGAAAGTACTAGATCATCGACTGCACACATAGTACACCAAGAGTCTGAATTATCTCATCTAGGAAATAGAGATAGGCTGAGAATGCAGAAATTAATAAAAGAATTTTCCACCGTTCTTACACCTAAGCTAGGACTTACGAAGCTAATAGAATATAAGATCAATCTGAGCGATCACAAAGTAATACGCCTACCCCCATACAAGTTGTCGCCTCCCAAGATGGAAGTGATGAGGAACCATATCAACAAGTTGTTAGAACAAGGAGTCATTGAACCCTCTACGTCTCCGTATTCATCACCCTCCTTTTTAGTACCCAAAGGTCACGACAAACATAGACTAGTTGTGGACTACCGGCAATTAAACAAACTAATAGAATTTGAATCTATCCCGCTTCCAGACATCCATAGTGCTTTTCATTACTTCACAAAAGCGAAAGTCTTTACGGTAATGGATCTAAATCAAGCATTTCACCAAATACCCCTTTCGGAGGAATCCAAACGTCTAACCGCGTTTTCTGTTCCTTTCAACCTGTACCAATTTACTAGAGTACCCTTTGGAATATCTCAAGAAAGTTCCGTATGTAGTAGACTATTAGAAAGAATATTACATGATATTAAATTTAAATATGTGTATCACTACCTGGACGACATCGTAATCTATAGCGAATCGATGGAACAACATCTTAAACATCTACGTGAAGTGTTATCTCGATTACAAAAAGCAGGATTAACAGTTAACCCCAAAAAGGTAAATTTTGCAGTCCCACAATTTTCATTTTTAGGTCACATCGTAAAAGCCAACGGAAAGGTAAGCACAGACCCCGAACGAACCCGTGCAATCAGAGAATTTTTACCCCCGCGAGATGCAAAAGGTATAGCCCGATTTTTGGGAATGGTAAATTATTTCCACAAGTATATTCCCCATCTTGCCAAAATAGCAGCACCGCTGAATGCCTTAAGAAAGAAGGGAGCGAAATTTGAATGGACTGCACAATACCAAAATGCGTTCGAACAACTAAAAGAAAGCATCATATCTCCCCCAGTATTACAACTAGCAGATTTTACGAAACCATTCGTAGTTCAGACCGACAGTTCAAGTGTAGCTTTAGGTGCAGTCATCTATCAGGAAATAGAAAACAGTAGACTACCGATTAGTTATGCTTCACGAACATTGAATGACCAAGAAAAAAAATATTCCGCATATGAATTGGAATGTTTAGCCATTGTTTTTGCGTTTGAGAAGTTTAAACCCTTTCTAGAACATAAAGAATTCCTTTTGGAAACTGATAATCAAGCATTATCTTGGTTACTGAATCACCCTAAACAGTTAGGACGTATTGGAAGATGGGTATTGAGGTTAAACTGATACAACTTCAAAGTGCAGCATATTAAAGGTACACAAAACGTAGTCGCTGATACCCTGTCCCGTATGTTCCAGTCGCCCACTAATACTCCCGAAAACAAGGAGAGTCTGGAAACACCCATTGTTAACACCGTAATTACTGAATTCCCCCTTGCGTTTACCAACATTGCTCAATATCAACAACAAGACCCTCTTCTTAAACCGATTATAGAACAACTTGAGCAAGGAATTAAATCAGAGAAATATGTATTAAGTAAAAGAATACTATGCCACAAAATAGGAAATGGAAAGGAATTAAGGATAATCGCCCCTGATGTAATTAAGCCCATGCTGATGGAGTACTTCCATTCATCCACCATTGGAGCCCATATGGGAATCAATAAAACAATACATCGTATTCGTAAGGAATATCATTGGAACAATATGAACAGCAAAATAGCTAGTTTCGTAAAAAAGTGTAATTTATGCGCGCTCAGTAAACCGGCAAGAAACAGTCAGGTAAGCCAATTAATTTCAGAAATCCCTACTACCCCTTTCTCTAAACTTTATTTAGACTTTTCAGGTCCCTACCCACGATCTAAATCAGGTAATACTATGCTACTCATATGTGTAGATTCGTTCACCAAATTTGTTTGGATGTATCCCATGTGGCGAGCGTTAGCGTCGACGACTGTAAAAATATTACAGGAGAGATTATTTAAAGATTATGGTACACCTATACGTATAGTGTCAGATAACGGACCCCAATTTAGGGCGAAGGAATTTAAGAATATGTGTTTCAAGTTAGGAATAGACCATATTACCACGACGGAGTATCGACCGCAAGGCAATATTGCTGAAAGGTATCTGCGAAACCTCAAATCTGCATTAATCGCCCACCATGCGAACGATCATACGTCTTGCGACCAGAACCTATCCTGGATACAATACGCCTTTAATTCAGCTTATCACGAAGGACATAAGTCTACCCCATTTGAGCTACTGTATAAATACAAACCAAACCATCCCTTGTCCACAAAATGGAAAATACATGACTTGCTACCCCCGCAAATAATGGATAAGCAGACTAAACAAATCTGGAATAAAGCTCGCGCAAATTTAAGAGCGAACTTAGAGAAATCCCGAAAATACCACGAGAGAAATATTCATAACAATAACAATTTAGTTAGGTACCAAGTCGGTGACTTAGTAATGTACAAGACACACCCGACTAGTAGTGCAATTGATAAGACCACTATACTATCATACCGATGGTGTGGTCCTTACCAAATCCAGAAGTACTTAACCCCAGTTACCGTAGCCCTGTACGAACCTGCGACTAGAGAATATGTACGAAGAACACATATTTCGCAGATAAAATTGTATAAAAGGAAAAGAGGAAATAGCATCGCCAAAAATAAAAAAGGTAATACTAGGTAGACAAGTTATCTTGTACCTCAGTAACCATGCTAAGTGTTAATCGTAGAATTGGGAATGAGGCCTGATCAACCTTAGATCCTGTTCAGCGAAAGATGAGCAAAATGAGTAGCCAGCTGACCACTAAATGAGAAATTATTTAGAAAGTAACTCTATGAAGAGAGTAACCAAAACCCAAAGAAAGAAAAACCCGGTAGTAGTTTTAAGTAATAGAAATAAGAAGAAGTTTTTGTGTTTTAAAATGTAGACCTTAAGTGTGAATTTTATGTAATAAAAAAGGTAGTTTGTAAGAATATATATATGTATATTGTTTTATACTCAGAAGAAATAAATGTGTATAACACATGCCAATAACTAAGTGAAAGAAAAAGGGAAAAGGAGGAGAGAAATTCCACACAGTAACGGCAAGCATACTCCCAGGACCCCACTTTCGAATTTTCCTTATTAAAATTTCCCCATGTCGATTTTAAGCGGCGGAGTATGTGACGATTTAAATAATAAATAAATAAAAAAAAAAAAACGGAAAGTAAGTAAGTACTTTAAATCGCACGATTAAACCAAATACCCCTGAACTAACTCATAATAGTAATGAAAATTAAATTAAGAAAATGTAACTAAATAAGTAATTAAAATCTGAATGTAAAAGTTAAGAATAATACAGTTAACCCTTTAGTAAATTTATCATGCGTTGACCTGTCTATTCCGGACACAACGTGCATACCGAACCGGCAGTAAATTAGAAATATCTGTAAATCGTAATGTAAATAATTAATAATTTAAAGTTACAAGTAGTAGTAATAATAATCCCTGTAAACAAGATAAGTCTAGATAGTTTATTTTGTCATACTATAAGAATGTATTATTAATAAAGAGTTGGAACTATATTATGGCGGAGTACTCACTCCGCGTCGTTGCAATCTACCTGTTGTAACAATGCAAGAGTAACGATGCGGCTTTCAGACTGTAAACACCTCCAAGCGAGGACTCTTCATAAAATGTTTTGTTATTCTTTTTAATTTTAATCAAGTGTTAGCTTCCACTAAAAGCGTGAAGAGCTAGTTATATATTGAAGATGTAGTGAGGAATTTGTTAGAAAGTGTGATAATGTAAAAAGAATTAGTACATAAGGTGATGTCTCAAGTTAATTAAAAAACGAACTCTCGAATATTGTTCGAGTAATGTAATTCAGATATTAATGTAAAAAGAAGATGCAAACTCCAGTACTACGGTGCCAGTAAATATGTGACGTGCACAACTGCAGATAGGGACGACTACCACCTAAACAACACTTACCAGAACCGCCGAGGATCAGCACAACTTCACGCAGCATAACATCCATCTCCTCGTTAATACACCCAGAGGACTTTCACTGGAAACTCTACCCAGATGACTACCCCGACTAACAGAGTACCGAAGATTCACGCCCCAGGACACGGACAGAAAAAGCGTATCTAAGAGGTGACTCGGTAGCTCGTCTACCGAGAATTATGTACATTTAAAATATAAGTTTTCATACATGTCAAAGACTTTTAAAAAGACAATCTCTAAGCATTAAGTTTTAGAAAAATGTAACCAGTAATTTCTAAAATCATACGTTGTAACATTACTCTTGAGATATAACTTTTAATCCCTTAACTAAATAATACCATTCTTCAAATGGTGTTCATGTAACAATGTAACCTTCTTGATAAGTAAAGTAAAATTCAGACGTCTTTACTCGATTTAAAGAGACTCGGATCCGAGGTAAAATACATGATCTGTTTGATCGTTTGTTTGACAGAAAACCCCTTTTAACTATTTCAGTATGAGAAAATTTTGATGTAATGAGATCTATATATATATCATTTGTTAATAAAGAGATGTCATCTTGTTACATATTGAAGTGAGTGCATAAATCAGTTAAATTACCTTCCCTTGTGTCCTATAATTAGAGTAATTATTATTGTTCTAAGTGTTGTGTTGATTTTCAGTTTGTTACAACGTAGGCAGCCTGTATAATTGGCTAACGTCAATTATCACGGGTTCCCTGGATTTATAACGTAGCCCGGAACGTTATAAAGTTGCGCCACTCTGCTTTGTACAAAAGAATTGATTGTGTACAGAGTGTCACATATAGAATTGCGGCACTCTGCTTTCGTGTGAAATAATTGTTAAGTAGTAAAAGAAAAATATATAACTCTCTGCTGATCTATGCACTCAGTTAATGTATTTCATGTCACCCCAAAAAGAGTAAGTTGCATGAAAGAAAAATAGCGACAGTATTAATTTACCATTGTGAATTTATTTTGTGTAAGATTACGCACGAACTTGTGTATAATTTATTTAACGTACGCGAAAATAATACAAACTATCATTGTATTACATCAATGCAAGTACCTACATGAATTTTAGTGCTTGTCAAACTGTTCAGTCTTTAACAGGTTTATATTGCGACAATTCAAGACCTGTAGTTTCCTGAATATGCCTGCATAGAATGTAAGTTGTATGTCTGTTGTCACGGTGAAACATATAAACTATTGACTAAATTAGACCAGGTTAATTACGTGTAAATAAATTCATAAGTTTAATTTTGCTACTAGAGAGAGAAGTAAAAAAAAAAAAAAAAAAAAAATAGATAGAATTACAGAAATTCAAATTAGAACGTAAGACAATTAATAACTAAACTCAGCTTATTACGGGCTGTAACTTGTGTAAAACGTGTAACATTGCCTCGCACTCACCCCCGTGTTGGAGCCAGTTGAAACCAGTCGATAAAGATAGCCGTCAGCTATTGTTGTATAGAACAATAACATCCCTCACCCCAAGTGTATTTCTCGCGTTCCCACGCATACAACAAGTATGCCATGTTTACAAAAAAAAAAACTAGTCTGACCTACATTCCAGCGAACAGCTGATCGTTGACAATACACTGACGTCTGTGTGGAATTTTGGTCTTTCTCTGAGAAGAGAGGTTATTCTCTTACGAACAGTGAAAATGCTTTGACCATGAATTAAATTGGCTATGTAATAAGTGTATAGTGTAGTAAAATAAATTTTAGATAAATTTTAGTGTATTAGATATAAGGTAAAAATGGCACAATTTAATCCAGATTTACTATTAAAGGATGAGCTGTCTTATGAAGCTCTTTTACGTGGTTTACCCCATGCGAATGTAACAGTCGCGGAATTGCGCAAGTCTATACGCGAATGTGGATTTGATACACCCGCGCAGTTAAGCAACCTAAGCGGACTCGATTATGAGAGCGAGAGAGAAACTTGTAATGCCAAGTATAGTGAGTTGACTTTATTGTCCCAAACCCTCCAAGACGAGAAATCTCCTGCGGTAATATTGCGGACAACTCAAAGGATAGAACATTTAACCCGGTGAATGAAAAATTTGTTGAACTGGCCTTACATTACGGAAATACCTCCTGAAGTCCAAAGTTTTGCAGATGAAGCTTTACGTCAATTACCCACTATTATTAGGGAATTACGAAGAAAATCTGACTCGTTCCGAATGGATGAAATTGAGAAGTCCTTGAAGAAACTACACATCTCCCCAGTTCAATCCCCTACGTTAGAACACCCTCCACTCAACACGGATCGGGACTCACCCGCCGTATCGCAAATACAACCTACTCGAGAGCAATACCCAAATAAAGATTTAATTGCCCCGACTATATTTGAAGCCCCTCCTCCCAGTGGTTTCCAGATTCGCCCCGGAATGTACGAATTGACAACCCCGAACGCATCATCTGGTCCTCCTAAAGTGATGCTACACGTAAATTATAACGCAGACCTCTATGGAAAAATCACTCATCCCGTAGAAAAACTCTTAGCTGAAATTCCATACACTGATGGTTTAAATGTCACTAAACTACTGAATTTCATCAAATATCTCCTGCAGATAAAGGATCTACAGCAGCTAAATGACTGGCAAATTTTGCAAGTCCTCCTACCTAAATGTAAACCCCCGTTAAAGAATCGTGTGCTAGAATCATTAAGCTCTACCCTTCCAGTAGAAGAACTGCATACCACAATAATAAAATATTTTATTCCCACCGGCATTTATGAGGAACTTAAGAGAAAGACCGTACTACGAGTACAATGAAATCACGAGAGATTGGCCCATTACATCTCAGACATCATGGAGTCCTCTCGACTACTGCAAGTAGATTGGAATGAGAGACAGATGGTCGACACCATTTTAGTAGGATTGTCTCCAGAAGAAAGATCTCGTTTAGCGTTAATAAATCGACCCAACACCTTTGCGGATCTAGAACAATGCAGTATCCACTCTTCGAATGTATGGTACTCAGATCAGAACAGACATGCGATGAAATCAACCGAAGCGAATAGAAATGAATTGCAAGCCCTAGAGCCCGATGTGACAACCCAGCATGAAAGGCGAGTATTCAATAGACCGCACAATTTGCACAGCCATGGTAAATCAAATGAAACACAACCTAAAATGGAAGCAAGGTACCCTCCTCGTAATAAGAATATGTGTTATAACTGTGGTAAGTATGGACACATAAGTAGAAACTGTAACAACAAGCAATACGAACGTAAACACCCTAATCCAAAAAACATGTAAGGCAGGGAGACCCGAAATCCTGTGTCTTCCGCAGCAACTTGAGATCCGGTAAACCCAAAGAAATGTACGACCATATAAAAAAAAAAAGAAGGAAAAGAAACACTAGAGAAATAGATCCCTATGTTAGAAAGTTTATTGAAAGATGTAACGCGATAACTAAATGTGATTGGACTAAAAGTCTATTGCCCTTAATACAAATTGACCTAGGTGTTACCTCCACCATCGCATTAATCGATTCGGGATCTACTAGAACCTTAATCAGTCAAAAGTTAGCAGATAAATTATTCGAACACAACCTAGTGAAACGCAGTCAAGCTGTGAATATAAAATGTGCTACAGCCAATAAACAGAATATAGTGATAAAACTTAGCATCACCATTAAAGTAAAAATCAAGAATCTAACGTGGTTTTTTACAAGGTTAGTATGTAATGATTTAGGACCCGACTTAATATTGGGAGCAGACTTCATAAGTAAAACGGGAATAATTCTTGACATCCACGAGCAGAAATATTATTTTAGATTCGACAGTACACGGAAGTATAATTTTGATTGTAAAACTGACGAACAAGAAAGTACTAGATCATCGACTGCACACATAGTACACCAAGAGTCTGAATTATCTCATCTAGGAAATAGAGATAGGCTGAGAATGCAGAAATTAATAAAAGAATTTTCCACCGTTCTTACACCTAAGCTAGGACTTACGAAGCTAATAGAATATAAGATCAATCTGAGCGATCACAAAGTAATACGCCTACCCCCATACAAGTTGTCGCCTCCCAAGATGGAAGTGATGAGGAACCATATCAACAAGTTGTTAGAACAAGGAGTCATTGAACCCTCTACGTCTCCGTATTCATCACCCTCCTTTTTAGTACCCAAAGGTCACGACAAACATAGACTAGTTGTGGACTACCGGCAATTAAACAAACTAATAGAATTTGAATCTATCCCGCTTCCAGACATCCATAGTGCTTTTCATTACTTCACAAAAGCGAAAGTCTTTACGGTAATGGATCTAAATCAAGCATTTCACCAAATACCCCTTTCGGAGGAATCCAAACGTCTAACCGCGTTTTCTGTTCCTTTCAACCTGTACCAATTTACTAGAGTACCCTTTGGAATATCTCAAGAAAGTTCCGTATGTAGTAGACTATTAGAAAGAATATTACATGATATTAAATTTAAATATGTGTATCACTACCTGGACGACATCGTAATCTATAGCGAATCGATGGAACAACATCTTAAACATCTACGTGAAGTGTTATCTCGATTACAAAAAGCAGGATTAACAGTTAACCCCAAAAAGGTAAATTTTGCAGTCCCACAATTTTCATTTTTAGGTCACATCGTAAAAGCCAACGGAAAGGTAAGCACAGACCCCGAACGAACCCGTGCAATCAGAGAATTTTTACCCCCGCGAGATGCAAAAGGTATAGCCCGATTTTTGGGAATGGTAAATTATTTCCACAAGTATATTCCCCATCTTGCCAAAATAGCAGCACCGCTGAATGCCTTAAGAAAGAAGGGAGCGAAATTTGAATGGACTGCACAATACCAAAATGCGTTCGAACAACTAAAAGAAAGCATCATATCTCCCCCAGTATTACAACTAGCAGATTTTACGAAACCATTCGTAGTTCAGACCGACAGTTCAAGTGTAGCTTTAGGTGCAGTCATCTATCAGGAAATAGAAAACAGTAGACTACCGATTAGTTATGCTTCACGAACATTGAATGACCAAGAAAAAAAATATTCCGCATATGAATTGGAATGTTTAGCCATTGTTTTTGCGTTTGAGAAGTTTAAACCCTTTCTAGAACATAAAGAATTCCTTTTGGAAACTGATAATCAAGCATTATCTTGGTTACTGAATCACCCTAAACAGTTAGGACGTATTGGAAGATGGGTATTGAGGTTAAACTGATACAACTTCAAAGTGCAGCATATTAAAGGTACACAAAACGTAGTCGCTGATACCCTGTCCCGTATGTTCCAGTCGCCCACTAATACTCCCGAAAACAAGGAGAGTCTGGAAACACCCATTGTTAACACCGTAATTACTGAATTCCCCCTTGCGTTTACCAACATTGCTCAATATCAACAACAAGACCCTCTTCTTAAACCGATTATAGAACAACTTGAGCAAGGAATTAAATCAGAGAAATATGTATTAAGTAAAAGAATACTATGCCACAAAATAGGAAATGGAAAGGAATTAAGGATAATCGCCCCTGATGTAATTAAGCCCATGCTGATGGAGTACTTCCATTCATCCACCATTGGAGCCCATATGGGAATCAATAAAACAATACATCGTATTCGTAAGGAATATCATTGGAACAATATGAACAGCAAAATAGCTAGTTTCGTAAAAAAGTGTAATTTATGCGCGCTCAGTAAACCGGCAAGAAACAGTCAGGTAAGCCAATTAATTTCAGAAATCCCTACTACCCCTTTCTCTAAACTTTATTTAGACTTTTCAGGTCCCTACCCACGATCTAAATCAGGTAATACTATGCTACTCATATGTGTAGATTCGTTCACCAAATTTGTTTGGATGTATCCCATGTGGCGAGCGTTAGCGTCGACGACTGTAAAAATATTACAGGAGAGATTATTTAAAGATTATGGTACACCTATACGTATAGTGTCAGATAACGGACCCCAATTTAGGGCGAAGGAATTTAAGAATATGTGTTTCAAGTTAGGAATAGACCATATTACCACGACGGAGTATCGACCGCAAGGCAATATTGCTGAAAGGTATCTGCGAAACCTCAAATCTGCATTAATCGCCCACCATGCGAACGATCATACGTCTTGCGACCAGAACCTATCCTGGATACAATACGCCTTTAATTCAGCTTATCACGAAGGACATAAGTCTACCCCATTTGAGCTACTGTATAAATACAAACCAAACCATCCCTTGTCCACAAAATGGAAAATACATGACTTGCTACCCCCGCAAATAATGGATAAGCAGACTAAACAAATCTGGAATAAAGCTCGCGCAAATTTAAGAGCGAACTTAGAGAAATCCCGAAAATACCACGAGAGAAATATTCATAACAATAACAATTTAGTTAGGTACCAAGTCGGTGACTTAGTAATGTACAAGACACACCCGACTAGTAGTGCAATTGATAAGACCACTATACTATCATACCGATGGTGTGGTCCTTACCAAATCCAGAAGTACTTAACCCCAGTTACCGTAGCCCTGTACGAACCTGCGACTAGAGAATATGTACGAAGAACACATATTTCGCAGATAAAATTGTATAAAAGGAAAAGAGGAAATAGCATCGCCAAAAATAAAAAAGGTAATACTAGGTAGACAAGTTATCTTGTACCTCAGTAACCATGCTAAGTGTTAATCGTAGAATTGGGAATGAGGCCTGATCAACCTTAGATCCTGTTCAGCGAAAGATGAGCAAAATGAGTAGCCAGCTGACCACTAAATGAGAAATTATTTAGAAAGTAACTCTATGAAGAGAGTAACCAAAACCCAAAGAAAGAAAAACCCGGTAGTAGTTTTAAGTAATAGAAATAAGAAGAAGTTTTTGTGTTTTAAAATGTAGACCTTAAGTGTGAATTTTATGTAATAAAAAAGGTAGTTTGTAAGAATATATATATGTATATTGTTTTATACTCAGAAGAAATAAATGTGTATAACACATGCCAATAACTAAGTGAAAGAAAAAGGGAAAAGGAGGAGAGAAATTCCACACAGTAACGGCAAGCATACTCCCAGGACCCCACTTTCGAATTTTCCTTATTAAAATTTCCCCATGTCGATTTTAAGCGGCGGAGTATGTGACGATTTAAATAATAAATAAATAAAAAAAAAAAAACGGAAAGTAAGTAAGTACTTTAAATCGCACGATTAAACCAAATACCCCTGAACTAACTCATAATAGTAATGAAAATTAAATTAAGAAAATGTAACTAAATAAGTAATTAAAATCTGAATGTAAAAGTTAAGAATAATACAGTTAACCCTTTAGTAAATTTATCATGCGTTGACCTGTCTATTCCGGACACAACGTGCATACCGAACCGGCAGTAAATTAGAAATATCTGTAAATCGTAATGTAAATAATTAATAATTTAAAGTTACAAGTAGTAGTAATAATAATCCCTGTAAACAAGATAAGTCTAGATAGTTTATTTTGTCATACTATAAGAATGTATTATTAATAAAGAGTTGGAACTATATTATGGCGGAGTACTCACTCCGCGTCGTTGCAATCTACCTGTTGTAACAATGCAAGAGTAACGATGCGGCTTTCAGACTGTAAACACCTCCAAGCGAGGACTCTTCATAAAATGTTTTGTTATTCTTTTTAATTTTAATCAAGTGTTAGCTTCCACTAAAAGCGTGAAGAGCTAGTTATATATTGAAGATGTAGTGAGGAATTTGTTAGAAAGTGTGATAATGTAAAAAGAATTAGTACATAAGGTGATGTCTCAAGTTAATTAAAAAACGAACTCTCGAATATTGTTCGAGTAATGTAATTCAGATATTAATGTAAAAAGAAGATGCAAACTCCAGTACTACGGTGCCAGTAAATATGTGACGTGCACAACTGCAGATAGGGACGACTACCACCTAAACAACACTTACCAGAACCGCCGAGGATCAGCACGACTTCACGCAGCATAACATCCATCTCCTCGTTAATACACCCAGAGGACTTTCACTGGAAACTCTACCCAGATGACTACCCCGACTAACAGAGTACCGAAGATTCACGCCCCAGGACACGGACAGAAAAAGCGTATCTAAGAGGTGACTCGGTAGCTCGTCTACCGAGAATTATGTACATTTAAAATATAAGTTTTCATACATGTCAAAGACTTTTAAAAAGACAATCTCTAAGCATTAAGTTTTAGAAAAATGTAACCAGTAATTTCTAAAATCATACGTTGTAACATTACTCTTGAGATATAACTTTTAATCCCTTAACTAAATAATACCATTCTTCAAATGGTGTTCATGTAACAATGTAACCTTCTTGATAAGTAAAGTAAAATTCAGACGTCTTTACTCGATTTAAAGAGACTCGGATCCGAGGTAAAATACATGATCTGTTTGATCGTTTGTTTGACAGAAAACCCCTTTTAACTATTTCAGTATGAGAAAATTTTGATGAAATGAGATCTATATATATATCATTTGTTAATAAAGAGATGTCATCTTGTTACATATTGAAGTGAGTGCATAAATCAGTTAAATTACCTTCCCTTGTGTCCTATAATTAGAGTAATTATTATTGTTCTAAGTGTTGTGTTGATTTTCAGTTTGTTACAACATAGGCAGCCTGTATAATTGGCTAACGTCAATTATCACGGGTTCCCTGGATTTATAACGTAGCCCGGAACGTTATAAAGTTGCGCCACTCTGCTTTGTACAAAAGAATTGATTGTGTACAGAGTGTCACATATAGAATTGCGGCACTCTGCTTTCGTGTGAAATAATTGTTAAGTAGTAAAAGAAAAATATATAACTCTCTGCTGATCTATGCACTCAGTTAATGTATTTCATGTCACCCCAAAAAGAGTAAGTTGCATGAAAGAAAAATAGCGACAGTATTAATTTACCATTGTGAATTTATTTTGTGTAAGATTACGCACGAACTTGTGTATAATTTATTTAACGTACGCGAAAATAATACAAACTATCATTGTATTACATCAATGCAAGTACCTACATGAATTTTAGTGCTTGTCAAACTGTTCAGTCTTTAACAGGTTTATATTGCGACAATTCAAGACCTGTAGTTTCCTGAATATGCCTGCATAGAATGTAAGTTGTATGTCTGTTGTCACGGTGAAACATATAAACTATTGACTAAATTAGACCAGGTTAATTACGTGTAAATAAATTCATAAGTTTAATTTTGCTACTAGAGAGAGAAGTAAAAAAAAAAAAAAAAAAATAGATAGAATTACAGAAATTCAAATTAGAACGTAAGACAATTAATAACTAAACTCAGCTTATTACGGGCTGTAACTTGTGTAAAACGTGTAACATTGCCTCGCACTCACCCCCGTGTTGGAGCCAGTTGAAACCAGTCGATAAAGATAGCCGTCAGCTATTGTTGTATAGAACAATAACATCCCTCACCCCAAGTGTATTTCTCGCATTCCCACGCATACAACAAGTATGCCATGTTTACAAAAAAAAAAACTAGTCTGACCTACATTCCAGCGAACAGCTGATCGTTGACAATACACTGACGTCTGTGTGGAATTTTGGTCTTTCTCTGAGAAGAGAGGTTATTCTCTTACGAACAGTGAAAATGCTTTGACCATGAATTAAATTGGCTATGTAATAAGTGTATAGTGTAGTAAAATAAATTTTAGATAAATTTTAGTGTATTAGATATAAGGTAAAAATGGCACAATTTAATCCAGATTTACTATTAAAGGATGAGCTGTCTTATGAAGCTCTTTTACGTGGTTTACCCCATGCGAATGTAACAGTCGCGGAATTGCGCAAGTCTATACGCGAATGTGGATTTGATACACCCGCGCAGTTAAGCAACCTAAGCGGACTCGATTATGAGAGCGAGAGAGAAACTTGTAATGCCAAGTATAGTGAGTTGACTTTATTGTCCCAAACCCTCCAAGACGAGAAATCTCCTGCGGTAATATTGCGGACAACTCAAAGGATAGAACATTTAACCCGGTGAATGAAAAATTTGTTGAACTGGCCTTACATTACGGAAATACCTCCTGAAGTCCAAAGTTTTGCAGATGAAGCTTTACGTCAATTACCCACTATTATTAGGGAATTACGAAGAAAATCTGACTCGTTCCGAATGGATGAAATTGAGAAGTCCTTGAAGAAACTACACATCTCCCCAGTTCAATCCCCTACGTTAGAACACCCTCCACTCAACACGGATCGGGACTCACCCGCCGTATCGCAAATACAACCTACTCGAGAGCAATACCCAAATAAAGATTTAATTGCCCCGACTATATTTGAAGCCCCTCCTCCCAGTGGTTTCCAGATTTGCCCCGGAATGTACGAATTGACAACCCCGAACGCATCATCTGGTCCTCCTAAAGTGATGCTACACGTAAATTATAACGCAGACCTCTATAGAAAAATCACTCATCCCGTAGAAAAACTCTTAGCTGAAATTCCATACACTGATGGTTTAAATGTCACTAAACTACTGAATTTCATCAAATATCTCCTGCAGATAAAGGATCTACAGCAGCTAAATGACTGGCAAATTTTGCAAGTCCTCCTACCTAAATGTAAACCCCCGTTAAAGAATCGTGTGCTAGAATCATTAACCTCTACCCTTCCAGTAGAAGAACTGCATACCACAATAATAAAATATTTTATTCCCACCGGCATTTATGAGGAACTTAAGAGAAAGACCGTACTACGAGTACAATGAAATCACGAGAGATTGGCCCATTACATCTCAGACATCATGGAGTCCTCTCGACTACTGCAAGTAGATTGGAATGAGAGACAGATGGTCGACACCATTTTAGTAGGATTGTCTCCAGAAGAAAGATCTCGTTTAGCGTTAATAAATCGACCCAACACCTTTGCGGATCTAGAACAATGCAGTATCCACTCTTCGAATGTATGGTACTCAGATCAGAACAGACATGCGATGAAATCAACCGAAGCGAATAGAAATGAATTGCAAGCCCTAGTGCCCGATGTGACAACCCAGCATGAAAGGCGAGTATTCAATAGACCGCACAACTTGCACAGCCATGGTAAATCAAATGAAACACAACCTAAAATGGAAGCAAGGTACCCTCCTCGTAATAAGAATATGTGTTATAACTGTGGTAAGTATGGACACATAAGTAGAAACTGTAACAACAAGCAATACGAACGTAAACACCCTAATCCAAAAAACATGTAAGGCAGGGAGACCCGAAATCCTGTGTCTTCCGCAGCAACTTGAGATCCGGTAAACCCAAAGCAATGTACGACCATATAAAAAAAAAAGAAGGAAAAGAAACACTAGAGAAATAGATCCCTATGTTAGAAAGTTTATTGAAAGATGTAACGCGATAACTAAATGTGATTGGACTAAAAGTCTATTGCCCTTAATACAAATTGACCTAGGTGTTACCTCCACCATCGCATTAATCGATTCGGGATCTACTAGAACCTTAATCAGTCAAAAGTTAGCAGATAAATTATTCGAACACAACCTAGTGAAACGCAGTCAAGCTGTGAATATAAAATGTGCTACAGCCAATAAACAGAATATAGTGATAAAACTTAGCATCACCATTAAAGTAAAAATCAAGAATCTAACGTGGTTTTTTACAATGTTAGTATGTAATGATTTAGGACCCGACTTAATATTGGGAGCAGACTTCATAAGTAAAACGGGAATAATTCTTGACATCCACGAGCAGAAATATTATTTTAGATTCGACAGTACACGGAAGTATAATTTTGATTGTAAAACTGACGAACAAGAAAGTACTAGATCATCGACTGCACACATAGTACACAAAGAGTCTGAATTATCTCATCTAGGAAATAGAGATAGGCTGAGAATGCAGAAATTAATAAAAGAATTTTCCACCGTTCTTACACCTAAGCTAGGACTTACGAAGCTAATAGAATATAAGATCAATCTGAGCGATCACAAAGTAATACGCCTACCCCCATACAAGTTGTCGCCTCCCAAGATGGAAGTGATGAGGAACCATATCAACAAGTTGTTAGAACAAGGAGTCATTGAACCCTCTACGTCTCCGTATTCATCACCCTCCTTTTTAGTACCCAAAGGTCACGACAAACATAGACTAGTTGTGGACTACCGGCAATTAAACAAACTAATAGAATTTGAATCTATCCCGCTTCCAGACATCCATAGTGCTTTTCATTACTTCACAAAAGCGAAAGTCTTTACGGTAATGGATCTAAATCAAGCATTTCACCAAATACCCCTTTCGGAGGAATCCAAACGTCTAACCGCGTTTTCTGTTCCTTTCAACCTGTACCAATTTACTAGAGTACCCTTTGGAATATCTCAAGAAAGTTCCGTATGTAGTAGACTATTAGAAAGAATATTACATGATATTAAATTTAAATATGTGTATCACTACCTGGACGACATCGTAATCTATAGCGAATCGATGGAACAACATCTTAAACATCTACGTGAAGTGTTATCTCGATTACAAAAAGCAGGATTAACAGTTAACCCCAAAAAGGTAAATTTTGCAGTCCCACAATTTTCATTTTTAGGTCACATCGTAAAAGCCAACGGAAAGGTAAGCACAGACCCCGAACGAACCCGTGCAATCAGAGAATTTTTACCCCCGCGAGATGCAAAAGGTATAGCCCGATTTTTGGGAATGGTAAATTATTTCCACAAGTATATTCCCCATCTTGCCAAAATAGCAGCACCGCTGAATGCCTTAAGAAAGAAGGGAGCGAAATTTGAATGGACTGCACAATACCAAAATGCGTTCGAACAACTAAAAGAAAGCATCATATCTCCCCCAGTATTACAACTAGCAGATTTTACGAAACCATTCGTAGTTCAGACCGACAGTTCAAGTGTAGCTTTAGGTGCAGTCATCTATCAGGAAATAGAAAACAGTAGACTACCGATTAGTTATGCTTCACGAACATTGAATGACCAAGAAAAAAAATATTCCGCATATGAATTGGAATGTTTAGCCATTGTTTTTGCGTTTGAGAAGTTTAAACCCTTTCTAGAACATAAAGAATTCCTTTTGGAAACTGATAATCAAGCATTATCTTGGTTACTGAATCACCCTAAACAGTTAGGACGTATTGGAAGATGGGTATTGAGGTTAAACTGATACAACTTCAAAGTGCAGCATATTAAAGGTACACAAAACGTAGTCGCTGATACCCTGTCCCGTATGTTCCAGTCGCCCACTAATACTCCCGAAAACAAGGAGAGTCTGGAAACACCCATTGTTAACACCGTAATTACTGAATTCCCCCTTGCGTTTACCAACATTGCTCAATATCAACAACAAGACCCTCTTCTTAAACCGATTATAGAACAACTTGAGCAAGGAATTAAATCAGAGAAATATGTATTAAGTAAAAGAATACTATGCCACAAAATAGGAAATGGAAAGGAATTAAGGATAATCGCCCCTGATGTAATTAAGCCCATGCTGATGGAGTACTTCCATTCATCCACCATTGGAGCCCATATGGGAATCAATAAAACAATACATCGTATTCGTAAGGAATATCATTGGAACAATATGAACAGCAAAATAGCTAGTTTCGTAAAAAAGTGTAATTTATGCGCGCTCAGTAAACCGGCAAGAAACAGTCAGGTAAGCCAATTAATTTCAGAAATCCCTACTACCCCTTTCTCTAAACTTTATTTAGACTTTTCAGGTCCCTACCCACAATCTAAATCAGGTAATACTATGCTACTCATATGTGTAGATTCGTTCACCAAATTTGTTTGGATGTATCCCATGTGGCGAGCGTTAGCGTCGACGACTGTAAAAATATTACAGGAGAGATTATTTAAAGATTATGGTACACCTATACGTATAGTGTCAGATAACGGACCCCAATTTAAGGCGAAGGAATTTAAGAATATGTGTTTCAAGTTAGGAATAGACCATATTACCACGACGGAGTATCGACCGCAAGGCAATATTGCTGAAAGGTATCTGCGAAACCTCAAATCTGCATTAATCGCCTACCATGCGAACGATCATACGTCTTGCAACCAGAACCTATCCTGGATACAATACGCCTTTAATTCAGCTTATCACGAAGGACATAAGTCTACCCCATTTGAGCTACTGTATAAATACAAACCAAACCACCCCTTGTCCAAAAAATGGAAAATACATGACTTGCTACCCCCGCAAATAATGGATAAGCAGACTAAACAAATCTGGAATAAAGCTCGCGCAAATTTAAGAGCGAACTTAGAGAAATCCCGAAAATACCACGAGAGAAATATTCATAACAATAACAATTTAGTTAGGTACCAAGTCGGTGACTTAGTAATGTACAAGACACACCCGACTAGTAGTGCAATTGATAAGACCACTATACTATCATACCGATGGTGTGGTCCTTACCAAATCCAGAAGTACTTAACCCCAGTTACCGTAGCCCTGTACGAACCTGCGACTAGAGAATATGTACGAAGAACACATATTTCGCAGATAAAATTGTATAAAAGGAAAAGAGGAAATAGCATCGCCAAAAATAAAAAAGGTAATACTAGGTAGACAAGTTATCTTGTACCTCAGTAACCATGCTAAGTGTTAATCGTAGAATTGGGAATGAGGCCTGATCAACCTTAGATCCTGTTCAGCGAAAGATGAGCAAAATGAGTAGCCAGCTGACCACTAAATGAGAAATTATTTAGAAAGTAACTCTATGAAGAGAGTAACCAAAACCCAAAGAAAGAAAAACCCGGTAGTAGTTTTAAGTAATAGAAATAAGAAGAAGTTTTTGTGTTTTAAAATGTAGACCTTAAGTGTGAATTTTATGTAATAAAAAAGGTAGTTTGTAAGAATATATATATGTATATTGTTTTATACTCAGAAGAAATAAATGTGTATAACACATGCCAATAACTAAGTGAAAGAAAAAGGGAAAAGGAGGAGAGAAATTCCACACAGTAACGGCAAGCATACTCCCAGTACCCCACTTTCGAATTTTCCTTATTCAAATTCCCCCATGTCGATTTTAAGCGGCGGAGTATGTGACGATTTAAATAATAAATAAATAAAAAAAAAAAACGGAAAGTAAGTAAGTACTTTAAATCGCACGATTAAACCAAATACCCCTGAACTAACTCATAATAGTAATGAAAATTAAATTAAGAAAATGTAACTAAATAAGTAATTAAAATCTGAATGTAAAAGTTAAGAATAATACAGTTAACCCTTTAGTAAATTTATCATGCGTTGACCTGTCTATTCCGGACACAACGTGCATACCGAACCGGCAGTAAATTAGAAATATCTGTAAATCGTAATGTAAATAATTAATAATTTAAAGTTACAAGTAGTAGTAATAATAATCCCTGTAAACAAGATAAGTCTAGATAGTTTATTTTGTCATACTATAAGAATGTATTATTAGTAAAGAGTTGGAACTATATTATGGCGGAGTACTCACTCCGCGTCGTTGCAATCTACCTGTTGTAACAATGCAAGAGTAACGATGCGGCTTTCAGACTGTAAACACCTCCAAGCGAGGACTCTTCATAAAATGTTTTGTTATTCTTTTTAATTTTAATCAAGTGTTAGCTTCCACTAAAAGCGTGAAGAGCTAGTTATATATTGAAGATGTAGTGAGGAATTTGTTAGAAAGTGTGATAATGTAAAAAGAATTAGTACATAAGGTGATGTCTCAAGTTAATTAAAAAACGAACTCTCGAATATTGTTCGAGTAATGTAATTCAGATATTAATGTAAAAAGAAGATGCAAACTCCAGTACTACGGTGCCAGTAAATATGTGACGTGCACAACTGCAGATAGGGACGACTACCACCTAAACAACACTTACCAGAACCGCCGAGGATCAGCACGACTTCACACAGCATAACATCCATCTCCTCGTTAATACACCCAGAGGACTTTCACTGGAAACTCTACCCAGATGACTACCCCGACTAACAGAGTACCGAAGATTCACACCCCAGGACACGGACAGAAAAAGCGTATCTAAGAGGTGACTCGGTAGCTCGTCTACCGAGAATTATGTACATTTAAAATATAAGTTTTCATACATGTCAAAGACTTTTAAAAAGACAATCTCTAAGCATTAAGTTTTAGAAAAATGTAACCAGTAATTTCTAAAATCATACGTTGTAACATTACTCTTGAGATATAACTTTTAATCCCTTAACTAAATAATACCATTCTTCAAATGGTGTTCATGTAACAATGTAACCTTCTTGATAAGTAAAGTAAAATTCAGACGTCTTTACTCGATTTAAAGAGACTCGGATCCGAGGTAAAATACATGATCTGTTTGATCGTTTGTTTGACAGAAAACCCCTTTTAACTATTTCAGTATGAGAAAATTTTGATGTAATGAGATCTATATATATATCATTTGTTAATAAAGAGATGTCATCTTGTTACATATTGAAGTGAGTGCATAAATCAGTTAAATTACCTTCTCTTGTGTCCTATAATTAGAGTAATTATTATTGTTCTAAGTGTTGTGTTGATTTTCAGTTTGTTACTACGTAGGCAGCCTGTATAATTGGCTAACGTCAATTATCACGGGTTCCCTGGATTTATAACGTAGCCCGGAACGTTATATTATGTATAGGTAAAAAAGGTTACAATTTATATATAAAAAATTCATTAAAATTCAACACACAATTGTTAAAGTACATATAACTTTGTATTTTTTAAACAATTATTAATACTGAATATATGGTACTTCATATCTGTGTAATTTACATAATAAATCTCATCACCGGAATAACACGTGTTTTGCTCATTTACATGCATTAGGCTTTGGGTCCAGAATTGCGTTAAGCAGACAGCGGCAGAAGTCGTTGGGTATAGAAATAACGTGACACATTAAATAACGGTAACGAATTTTGGTTTTATTTTCAGTAGATACTTGGTAAATTAATATAAGTATAACAATGGTTCATGATTCAAATTTCCAAAATGGCGGCTAGACTATTCCGCCCTTGACTTTACTCAAGGTTAATTGTGTACACTTTATGATGCTATATAACTGACTTCTTTTATGTATGTAATTCTCATCATTGAACAGAATTATAGTTTTGATTTCTTTAATACTTTACTCTTAATACTGACTAAACATGATCACAAACCAACGCCTCATTTTAATATTGGGTTGATCAACACCGGTTACACTCTCGCTTGCACTCTCTCCCTCTCTCACCTGAATTTAGACAAATTTTATAGAAATTGAGCTCATCTTTTTCTACTTTTTGAAATTTAGTAATGCAATGCAGGGCTTTCCTGAATAGATGTGGCGTAGTTCCTTCCTTAGCGGCTCCATGCGGTGGGCAGGTGTTTGTCCAGTTTGCTGTTGTCCATTTTCACTGACTCTACTTTGAATACATTTTTTATAAAGTTCACTGATGCTATAACTGTTAGTGTTTACTGTGATATTATGTAGAACATTTTAGCAATAAAATGTTACATTTTGCTGGCAGAAAATTGCCGACTACTGTTAGAGCGTGTATGCTCCCTGATTTACTTTTGACGACTGAGAGCGGGTTAGACGTAATTGTTATGTAAGTGGTCTTGCATCTGACGTCATTGTCTATTGTTCTCTAACCACTGCTTTGGTTAATACGTAATGGTTTTATATCGTCATTGTGTTTTTGATGACGATTTGTTACAATGGACCAATAGAAAGTCAGGATTGTCACTTTTTAGCGCCGAACACTGCCATTTTCGTTGTTTCACTTCACTCGTACGCCGCTGACCTTGGATCGGCTCCCCTCTGGCGAATTTGCATATTACTGGGACTTGTGTCAAAACTAACTTGCCCTGGTTAGACTTCATGATTACAATAAAATTTACAATAAAAATATCCCTACATACCATTATTCTGGTACGGCTAATTCTGTACTGTTACACAATATACTTCAATAAAAAAGCAGGTAATGTGACCAAACAAAAACTGAACAAACTAAAGAACTTCCAGAAGTTTTTCCATCTAGAAAGAACAATTAAAAAAGGTACAACTAGCCAAGAACAGATACACTTGCTTTTGTTCACACATTTACTAGTACATTGCTAGTAAAAAAGTAACTGATAGATACACTTACTGATTCCAGTAATCCTGCACTCCATGTATAATACCGTGCTAATATCTGTAGGCTTAATTTCCAGAACCTAATTAAAAAGAATTACTATTAAAGGAGTAAGCAGAAAGTGTGAGAAATTTTATAAAAAGTGAACTATACTACACGATTAGTCTTTATCATAAAAAAGTACAATTTATGGAGCCATTTTATAACTATTATCATGTACTTTGTGTAACAATTTGTGATCATCTTCTTGCATAAACTCCCATTTGGTTTAGCAAGATGCTAAGACACTGTACTACTTACAAAAGCATCAGTACATAATTACTGACAGGGGGACTGACATTTGTGAACAGTTAAATGAAAATTTGTAGTAAGAAGCAAATTTTTAGGCCATACAGGATTCTCACAATGTTATGAGAATGCAACAGTAAGAGTAAGAATAATCTTTGTAAATGTATGTTAAATAATACTTATTGTTTGAAAAATCTCAATGGATAACCAAAAATATTTTATTTATTGTTCTCGGTAATAAAACTGAATACAAAGTTAGGTCATGTAAAAATCCTCATAACAATAACTGTAAAGTTGTGCAAAGGATATATATTATGTTAACACAAGTTAAATTACTAATGTAGTAGTTACAGAATACTAAAGAAGGTAAAAACTCATAAATAATAATTACTACAATGTATACCAATTGTAAAAAATATTAAGAAAAATAACTCACTAATTACATTGGTCAATTTACAAAAGAATTTTAATCTATAGCCACTCCCATATATGCAATAATACTGTCAATTTAACTGACAATATTTGAGATTATACATTTATATTGAATGTATAGGCTGATTACTTACAACAATGCAAAATGATTGTGTTATGCGCATGTGTGATTTTAATTGATGTAAAGACTTTACAATCCTGACAATCAATTTCTGAAGAGTTCAATAACTTTACAGAAAATAAACATAATTAATAGGAGAATTTGGAACAAAAAGTAAAAAAATAAAATTAGGAAAGTAGTGAATGAAGTAAGAATACAGCAGTGTAAAATAGACAGCACTTATTAAACCAAAGTTCTTTAACTACAAACCAGGTAATACATAGAATTTTCTATTTTAGAGATTAAACAAAACAATATGCTTGAATCATAACCACATAAATAAAACATCTTTTTGAGTGCTGAACTTATTAATTTTGTAAAGCATAATTATTATAGTACAAGTGTGCCATTCAAACAAAATAAAATTAAAAATAAACCCTATTTAGTGATTGCAGTGGAATAAACAATCATACTGTATTTAGTTTAACTAGTAACAAACATTAACTTGTATACAGTTGATGTGATGTCAGATATTTAAATTTGTAACTCCAAATAGTTGAACAGATGCCGAGGCTCCATTTTGGTTGAGGTGTTACTAACAAAAAGTAAGAATTTTTTTAAGTGCAGTAAATAACTTTAGTTCTACTTTTACTAGTGGATTATATTAATTTAAATAAATTTGGTAGAGTTATCATCATCATCATCGTCATCGTCATCATAATTATCTAATTGTTTAATTAATCTCACTACTTGCCTTGAGACTGAGAGTTCTGTAAACATGTAAAGAATAAATTTTAATTTAAGTGAGGACAATATTTTCAATAAACTGTTGTGAATGTCTTTTGATGTGAACTGGTGTTGACTCAATTATTATAATTATTACTACTGTTATATAAAATAAAATAAAACAACACAATGCACAGCTCGATATTTAATAGCATGGCTTTTAATACCAATCTCATATCATGTTTTTGTTTTTAACAGAATTTCACATCTCACTGTGTGTAGTTACAAAAGTACAGAAAGGATAAAAATCTTCAATAAAAACCATACTGCCATGACTACACTCAAATCCATGAGTTATGTGGTGGTGTGCCATGGAGTATGAGAAAACAGTTTTTCCTTTCTCTTTAAAATGATTTAATACTAGCAATACTCATTCTAAAGAAATTACTGATTCATAACTTAGCAGTCCATTTATGTCTAGAAACACCTGATAGACCTTCAAACTGATTAAAGGGAGATATTTTAAAAATTAATGTAGCTTCCTATTTTAGCTACAGGAAGACTATTGTAATAATACAATACAGGAAGACTCTATAATGATGGTTTTAGCCTACATATAATATACAAGATATTATATATTCATAATGCATCTCATATTCAGTTTGAGACCAAAGAGGGAGAAGTCATAAATTTCAAATTAAGTTAATTATAGGATTATATTATCAAATTAGGGTAATTTATATGAGAAAAATATAAGAATACATACATGAATATATGACAAAATTCAATGATATTAAATCTTCTTACTCAATTAAATGTTGGTATTTTGGAAAATACAGATGTATTTATATTTAAATTAATAATAACAGCAGTAGTTACCAGGTTAGATAGGAAAAGGAATGAGGACATACGTCAAGAGTTAGCTGTGTGACCAGTGAATGATGTGATGAGGGAATATAGACAGAAATGGTTTGATCACGTAGAACGTGTCAACCTATCAAGAATACCATACATTAGTGCAAAATATATGCCTAAAGGTAGAAGTCTGGGACGGCCAATAAAAAGATGAGATCAATTGTAACAATAAAAAATGTTACTATCTGAAGCATACATGGACACAAAAACTATCTTTTCAAATTGCTATAGTTATATAAGCCCATGAAATAGCTTTCTACATCACTTAAAAATTTCCTTTCCTTTCCCTTCAGTGCTACCACACTTCCTTAATAATATATTAACATTAATTCACTGAAAATTTCATACAGAGCTCCCAATACTAAATAATAAATCTTTGACTTTTCATATTCTGGACCAATTACCTCTTCTTTTTCTAAATATGTTCATGTCTGCATCTTTCACCAATACAAAATATTTTTTTAATACACATAACAATAAATTTGTAAAATAACTGCCACGATCTGATTTATCAGAAGTGATCTGGCACTGCCACTTCAGTGAAAGACCACGGATGGTAAAAACTGCAAAGCTAATGACAGACTCTATGAGAAGTGTTCAGAAATTGAGGACCCAATGTATTAGTCCCTAATTTTTTTAAGATTCCCTTTTATCATTGTAACTGCTACTATTTTAACTCAAAGGTTCAAATATTAATACAAACACAAATGATTGGCATATAACTTAGTGCCTGAAACATGTCTCAGTAAATTGAATATA
Source organism: Magicicada septendecula (assembly GCA_034769895.1). Taxonomy (NCBI): domain Eukaryota; kingdom Metazoa; phylum Arthropoda; class Insecta; order Hemiptera; family Cicadidae; genus Magicicada; species Magicicada septendecula. The sequence continues at coordinate 483,507,079 of CM068368.1, forward strand.
TCTTTATTTGTATATTATAGATAACATCAATAATTCTCCACATATAGAGAAGAAATGTACTTCATTTGGATGTACTATATGCTGACCTATGAGTTAACTGGGCAATGAAGACTTTTTCTGCCCAACATCGCTGAAGACATTCCCATGCAGTTTTTGTTGCCACAAGGCGCCATTCACATTTTTCATCACCTATTAGGTCCTCACTATTCAATGCAGACTCAAATTTTCCTGCTATGTCTTTGAACCTAAAAGAAAAATATTACTTAATTTTCAAAAGTAACAGCTGTTATTACTTTAAGTACTTTATTTACTTCAATTATATTAGGATACAATGAAAAAAATAATACATTCTAGATTATTTCTTTTTGCTGTTTTGAGACTAAACAATATTTAATTTATTACTGTCATTAACAGAAATCTATTATCAGTTTAATAACATGTAACTCAATAAAACTATAACTAATTACAATTAAAGAAGATAAAAATAATAATATTAATACAATATAAGGAGAGTACAGAAACAGGAAAAGGTCCTACTCCATGTTAGAAGAAGATGAAAGAGATAAAATAAAGAAATTAGGTGACCAAATTTGCTTGAAAGATGAATCTTTTATGAAAAAATTTACTGCTTTGCTAAACACTCAGGGCAACACAGCTAAGTCAATACTAGAAAAATCACATCTGAACAAATTATATGGTTTGCACTTTGCTGATAACGATAACAAAAAATATGTATTGCCCCCTATATATGCCACCTCAATAATACACACCATCTGCTAAAAGAGTTGGTGTAACAATGGTTTCAATATCCTTACGTTTTAAAATTTACTGGAAACTGTGGTTGCACAGTATGGCTGTGTTGAAAGAGAAAATAATCTAACAGTTGAACATGAAAGGGGCAATTTGTAATAAGAATACTTTGTACAATACAGAACTCTGAAACTCAGTAGCTTTATGAGCTGTGGTTTAAATTATAATTATAATCAGTTGAGGCTAATGTTTACAGGGGAGATACTTGAAAAAAGTCCACAGTTGATAAATGGAGTTTAATTTACCCAGTTTCAGGCGTCGCTTTCCATACATCACCAGCAACAGGTGCTGATGTATCAGTTATCCTTCTCAACTGCTGTTCGTATTAACTTTTCATGAAATGGTTTCCAGTTATGTTCAAAAGGTTTTTGGTGGTAGACCAATTTTTTTAAGAATGATTTACAGAGTGAGAAATTATGTCTAAGTTACTAATTATGATCTTAAATGAGATCATAACTGATTATCTTAAATGAGAAATTGTGATAATTAAAAAAATTGTTGGGGCTCTACTTTGCTGAAATTTCTTTATAACTATCAGACTGTAACACATATTTTTGAATGATTAAGCAAACATTTGCTCACCTTATTTGGAAATATACAGGCAGATTCCATCTGTGAAGAAATTTGATGTACTGGGGATGTTGGTGTAAAGCTTTAACAGCATCAGGTGTATCACATCTTCTTTCTAAGTTAGAAAGAAACTGTAGAGTATCACTGTAACACTGAACAAAACCAAAGATTATAATTAATTTAAATAAATTGAAGGATCCTAATAAAATTTACGGAAGATGTTACAATATTAAAATACTGACAGACAACCAAGATTATTATAATATATGAATTAAGAAATGAGGTATACCCAGTAAGTCATTTTGAATATCTTGAGAACAGACACCATAGATATGGCATAATTCAGCAGCCAGTCACAGGATCTTATAGTGAATATGAAAATATTAATGATTCTGCGACGCTGAAGTAATGGACAGAAAAATACCTTGATGAAATAATGGAAATACCCAACCACACCTCTGCATGGTGGGGGAAAACACCATACGGCGGCTAACACAGACCCAGGGACTGAATTGGTATAAATTCACCTTGTATCAAGTGTCAGCAGTCTTTTCAGAAAGTAGAGGATCGGATAGAGATATCTTCTTGCCCTTAGAGTATTAAACTGTCCCTAAAAGTGATGAATGTTCACAAGTAATGGCCAATGAATGCAGAAGGCAAGGCGAAACCCACTGAATAAAAAACACTTCAGGTATCCTGAGGATATGCAATTTCTTCAGTTCCTTCTAAGCAATTTCTTTGGGAAAATGGCAGTTTACTCCTGGGTAAAATGTTCTAGAGGCAGGGACTATTTAGGAGAGGATTGCCAAGAATGTATAATTAAATAATTCCATACATATATGTCTTGTTTGTCAAGTGCTTGGTCTTCTAAGGTAGTGCTGGTAGGGAAGAAGGATGGTGGATTCCATTTCTGTGTAGACTACCGGAGGTTGAATGACGTTACAAAGAAATACTGCTATCCATTACCTCGTGTCAACAATACACTCAACATGCTGTCTGGAGCTCAGTGGTTTTCCACATTGGACCTGAAGTGTGGACATTGGGAAGCGGGTCTCCACCATGAAGACAAGGAATTCTCAACCCCAACTGTCCTCTACCAGTTTACAGTCATGCCACTTGGACATTATAATGCACAATCAATGTTTAAAAGATTGATGGATTTGGTCCTTCAAGGTCTGACACGGAAAACTTGTATTGTTTATTTAGATACTGTCATAGTTTTCAGAAGGACTTTTAATGACCATTTGCAAAACCTCAGGGAGGTTCTAAGTAGAATTCATGGTGCCCAACTGAAGCTGAGCTCAAAGAAGTGTTCTCTATTCCAGAAGGAAGTACAGTATCTGGGCCATCTGGTCTCAGCAGTAAGAGAGATTGGCCAGTTCCAAAGAATAAACACGAAGTTTAGAGTTTCCTGGGGTTATGCTCATATTACAGACGTCTTGTAAAAGGCTTCACTACTAATGGAAAATAAACGAACCTTCCAGTGGTGAAAAGAGTGGATCAAGCATTCAAGACTTTAAAAATTGCATTATGTTCACAGCCAATTCTTGCTCTCCCAGCTTCCGAAAGGAAGTATACCACAGACATAGATGCAAGCAATACTGGTCTAGAGGTAATTTTGTCTCAAGTGCAAAACAGTGAAGAATGAGTAATAGCATATTATAGCAAGAGGCTTTCAAAATCAGAAAGAAATTACTGCATTACAATGAGAGAGTTGCTGGCTATCGTTTGAGCTTTTGAGCACTTCCATAAATACATATATGGGAGAGTGTTTTCACTACACACTTACCATACCGCGTTTGCATGGCTCTTAAGATTTAAAAATCTGGAAGGTCAGTTAGCAAGGTGGCTCAAACGCCTGCAAGAGTACAACTTCAAGGTATAATATCAGCAGGGGCATCTGCATGGCTTATTCCAAAGATCGTGCTAGGAAAATTGCCAACATTGCCGAAGAAAGGAGGAACAGAACGCGAATGAACAAGTTCAAGTCATCACTGTAGATTTCCTGGCAAATAGCTGGATAACACACGATTTTTTAAATCACACTACTGATGAAGACATTGGACCAATCTTGACATGTCTGCCATGCTTCTGAAGAGCTACTGGACACGATGGGAAACTCTGGAGAACGGATTGCTGTAAAGTTCTTGGGAAGGTCAGATGGACAAGACGTGGTCATGCAGTTGATAGTTCCCCAAAGTAAAGTGCAGTCTGTTTTAAAGTAGATGCATTATGGAGCATCTGGAGGTCATCTTGGTGTTAATAAAACAATTGACAAAATATGGAAACTATTCTAATGGCTTTGTCTTCGTCACGGCATAGAGGAATAGTGTTGGACATGTGAAATATGTGCTGCAAGCAAGGGCCCACAAACCACAAGTAGGGGGTAAATGAGACAGTATAATGTTGGAGTCCCAGTCGAGAGAATTGCCATAGACATTGCTGGACCTTTTTCCCAGTTGCTGACGACAGAAACCAGTACATCATGGTTATATGTGACTATTTTACTAAGTGGGTGGAAGCTAGTGCAATTCCAGATCAGGAGGTTACCACTGTGGCAAAGGCATTAATTCACACTTATGTTGCCGTTATGGAATCCCTATGGAAATCCATATGGATCAAGGGAGGAATTTCAAGTCAGGAGTGTTTAAAGAATTATACCGTCTACTCGGAATTCAAAATACCAGGACAATGCCTCTCCATCCTCAATCCAATGGAATGGTTGAGAGGTTCAATAGTACAGTTGAGCAGCATATGTCGAAAGTTGTTGACGAGAATCAAACAGACTGGGACCAGCATATATCATTATTATTAATGCCATATAAGACATCAGTACTCAACACAACCTGCATCATTCCAGCAAAATTGATGTTTAGGCAGGAGATTTGTCACCCTGGGAACTTGATGTTTGGATCATCTGAGACTCAGTTCCAAGAGCTTCAGAACTATTCCTTACAATTAGAAAAGCAACTGCGAGAAATGAATCACTTGATAAGAGGATGGCTGACGTTAGACAGTGATAAAATGAAAACTTGATATGACATTTGCAGCAATAGTGTGGGTTTCGAAGGAGATCAGGTTTGGTTGTACAACCCAAAGTACCGTAGGGGTCGCCACTCGCCTAAACTTCAAACTAATTGGGAAGGGCGAATCAACTACTGTGAAATGGAATCAACTATGTTATTTATTGGATTCACCAAAAAGGACAGTGGAAATTCAGCAGTATTTTCAAGAGCGTCATTCTACCCACTTCTCAGCTGGTTGAGAAGATGCAGCATCTCTGTCAAGACCACACACTTATGAAGCCTCCAGACTGTTCGAGCTCTTTTAACTACACATATTATGTTGGCATGTGCCCAGGAGGATGGAAAATTATTCTGGAACATCTGCCGGATCTACATAAGCATTTACAGCCGGCTTTGTCAGTTAGTTGCACCTGGTGATACTGTAGAGTGCGGATCAAGTAACTGTTGTGGATTAATGGGAAGTGATTATTGTCTTATAATTAATGCAGAACTCTTATAGGTAACATTATTATTGCGTGCAGACAATTTCAACTTGAATTATTGTATGAGAGTACCTTGTTGTTAACAAACTGTTATTTGTGACTAATTAAAGTTTGTAATTAGTGACTTCATTAGTGATTGTATTTTGTTTCCACTGTACAATACGACAATCCATGAGAGCATCGTAACAAAATTTTAAGTACTGTATATAGAAATCTATAAATCCAAAAAGGAAAAACATTAACCAAAACAGTAAGAACAATGGGAAAAGTAACAATACTAAAAAACACATAAGGAAAAAGGAAAATTCTGAAACAATTTAGTAACCAACATAGCAGCTCATACAGGTATTTGAAACATAGTTAACAATTTTTTGTTCACAATTAATAAAAATCGGTATGGAGAACCATACATGACTTCCATGTTCTAAGATTTATATTTAAAATCATATTCGAAATGAAATATTTCCATAGAAACTACGTCTTTCTACTTATTGCTTCAGCATTAACCACAGTACTGTGGTCACTAACGTATACCACCTCACGTTTTCGCACTCGATTTTCACCGATGATGGCAGTCGATGGCACTGCCGAAAAGTCTGGTTTTGCAGAAAACATTGGACTACGGCTAAAGAGCCCGGGAAGCAATTTTAACAAAAAACTACTTTTTTGTTGCCGATAACGTAGTACACATATAAAAAATTCTCCCCTCCACCTTCAACTATAATTTTTAATAATAGAAAATTACCCCCACCCCGTTCACCTAACTTCTTCATTTATAGATATTTCATCTACGTTTCTACAGTGGATTACTATGAGCTTCTTATCAGGATATTTTATTTATAAAAATTAAATACTTTACTCTTGTTAAATCATAAAATGTTTCAGGTAAACTACCCCTTTCTCTTAACCGATCTTCTCCAAAATCAACAGACCTTCCGTCCTCTACAATTCAGCAAAGCATGCAAAAAAATATTTGATTCTGTTTGAATGTGCGGCAGTTATCGTTCGTCATGGAAACATTTCTCTTGTTACAACATAAAATGTTGCAGGTAAACTACCCCTTTCCCTTAACCGATCTTCACCAAAATCAATAGACCTTGAGCTCTCTGCAACTCAGGGGGGTGAAAAAAATTATTTGATTCTCATTGAATTTTCGGCAGTTATCGTTCGTCATAAAAAAATTACCCCTTTTAAAACATAAAACGTTGCTGATAAACTACCCCTTTCCCTTAACCGATCTTCACCAACACCAATACGTATTGAGAACTCTACAATACAGGGCTGTATGCAAAACATCATTTGATTCTGTTTGAATTTGCGGCTGTTATCGTTTACTATAGAAAAAAATTACCCTTGATAAAAAACTGTTGCAGGTAAACTACCCCTTTCCCTTAACCGATCTTCACCAAAAATGACAGGTCTTAGGTACTCTACAATTCAGGCCTGTATGCAAACAATTATTTGATTCTGTTTGAATTTGCGGCTGTTACCATTTGCATAGAAATACCCTTGATAAAACATAAAACGTTGCTGGTAAACAACCCTATTCCCTTAACCGATCTTCACCAAAACCAACAGGTCTTGAGAACTCTACATTTCAGGGCTGTATGCAAAAACGTAATTGATTCTGTTTGAATTTGCGGCTCTTATCGTTTGCCATAGAAAATACCCATTTAAAACATAAAATGTTGCCGGTAAACTACCCCTTTCCCTTAACCGATCTTCACCAAAAACAACAGGTCTTGAGAACTCTACAATTCAGGGCTATATGCAAAAGAGTAGTAGATTCTGTTTAAATTTGCGGCTGTTATCGTTTACCATAGAAAAATATCGGTATGGAGAACCATACATGACTTCCATATTCTAAGATTTATATTTAAATCTTAATATCGCCTGCCAAGCGCGATATATTTTCTCTTATACATGATGTACATTAAAATGAAAAAATTTTAATTTTATTGCCTGGCAACAAAATTATTTTATTTTTAACAATTACCATTGTTTCAAAAAGTTTAAATAAATTTTCAAGTACTTTACTCTTGTTAAAACGTATAAGGTTGCAGGTAAACTACCCCTTCCCCTTAACCGATCTTCACCAAAATCGAAAGTCATTGAGACCTCTACAATTCTGGGACGTATGCAAAAAATTATTTGATTCTGTTTGAATTTGCGGCTGTTATCGTTTGCCATAGAAAATACGCTTGATAAAAAAACGTTGCAGGTAAACTACCCCTTCCCCTTAACCGATCTTCACCAAAAACAATAGGTCTTGAGTACTCTACAAATCAGGACTGTATGCAAAACATTATTTGATTCTGTTTGAATTTGCGGCTGTTATCGTTTGCCATAGAAAATACCCTTGTTAAAAAACGTTGCAGGTAAACTACCCCTTTCCCTCAACCGATCTTCACCAAAAACAATAGGTCTTGAGAAATCTACAATTCAGGGCTGTATGCGAAACATTATTTGATTCTGTTTGAATTTGCGGCTGTTATCGTTTGCCAAAAAAAAAAAAATTTCCCTTGATAAAAAAAACCGTTGCAGGTAAACTACCCCTTCCCCTCAACCGATCTTCACCAAAAACAATAGGTCGCGAGTACTCTACAAATCAGGGCTGTATGCAAAAAATTATTTGATTCTGTTTGAATTTGCGGCAGTTGTCGTTTGCCATAGAAAATACGCATGATAAAAAACGTTGCTGGTAAACTACCCCTTCCCCTCAACCGATCTTCACCAAAAACAATAGGTTTTGAGTACTCTACAAATCAGGGCTGTATGCAGAAAATTATTTGATTCTGTTTGAATTTGCGGCTGTTATCGTTTGCCATAGAAAATACCCTTGTTAAAAAAACGTTGTAGGTAAACTACCCCTTTCCCTTAACCGATCTTCACCAAAAACAAAAGGTATTGAGAACTCTACAATTTAGGGCTGTATGCAAATAATCTTTTCATTCTGTTTGAATTTGCGGCTGTTATCGTTTGCCATAGGAAATACCCTTGTTAAAACATAAAACGTTACAGGTAAACTACCCCTTTCCCTTAACCGATCTTCACCAAAAACAATAGGTCTTGAGAACTCTACAATTCAGGGCTGTATGCGAAACATTATTTGATTCTGTTTGAATTTGCGGCTGTTATCGTTTGCCAAACAAACAAAATTACCCTTGCTAAAAAAAAACCGTTGCAGGTAAACTACCCCTTTCCCTCAACCGATCTTCACCAAAAACAATAGGTCGCGAGAACTCTGCAAAACCGGGCTGTATGCAAAAAATTATTTGATTCTGTTTGAATTTGCGGCAGTTATCGTTTGCCATAGAAAAAAAATCTACAGACAGACAGACAGACAGACAGACAGACAGACAGACAGACAGGCACACAGACACTTTTCGGAAAACGACTTTTTCATGTTTTGAGTGTAGTAGAATCAGAATCTGCAATAATCTCGAACACGATTTTTTTTGCCATCACCATACTTCCATTCCTTAAGGAATATGGAAGTAAAAATTACCCTTGATAAAAAACCGTTTCTGGTAAACTACCCCTTTCCCTTAACCGATCTTCACCAAAAACGATAGGTCTTGAGAACTCTACAATTCAGGGTTGTATGTAAAATATTATATGATTTTGTTTGAATTTGCCATACAAAATCCCCTTGATAAAACAAAAAACGTAGCCGGTAAACTACCCCTTCCCCTCAAACGATCTTCACAAAAAACAATAGGTCTTTAGTACTCAAGAAATCAGAGCTGTATGCAAAAACTTATTTGATTCTGTTTGAATTTGCGGCTCTTATCGTTTGCCATAGAAAATACCCTTTTAAAACATAAAACGTTGCAGGTAAACTACCCCTTTTCCTTAACCGATCTTCACCAAAACCAAAAGGTCTTGAGAACTCTACAATTCAGGGCAGTATGCAAAACATTATTTGATTATGTTTGAATTTGCGGCTGTTATCGTTTGCCATAGGAAATACCCGTGTTAAAACATAAAACGTTGCAGGTAAACTACCCCTTTCCCTTAACCGATCTTTACCGAAATCAACAGATCTTGAGAACTCTACAATTCAGGGCTGTATGCGAAACATTATTTGATTCTCATTGAATTTGCGGCTGTTATCGTTTGCCAAACCAACAAAATTACCCTTGATAAAAAAAAACCGTTGCCAGTAAACTACCCCTTTCCCTTAACCGATCTTCACCAAAAACAATAGGTCGCGAGTACTCTACAAATCAGGGCTGTATGCAAAAAATTATATGATTCTGTTTGAATTTGCGGCTGTTATCGTTTGCCATAGAAAAAAATCTACAGACACAGACAGACAGACACACAGACACTTTTCGAAAAACGACTTTTTTTCATGTTTTGAGTGTAGTACAATCAGAATCTGCAATAATCTCGAACACGATTTTTTTTGCCATCACCATACTTCCATTTCCTTAAGGAACATGTAAGTAAAATCACTATTGATGCATTTATTTCAACAAAGCAAACATATATGCAAAGGAAACAACATGAAGCATTGTGTTATGTCCTTCTACTCAGTATTTCCATATTGTGTGGATTTTAAAACGCGCACTTTTTAATATGCACTGTACTTACATTAGCGCATGCACACGCACACACACAGATTCTGATATTATAATTATATTATACTATATATGTCTTGCATAGTCACCTGAAAAAATAGATCAGGATTTCCTGGTGCATAAATTGATTTCAAATGTAACCCTAACCGTTCCTCCACTTCTGGCCAGTAACTTCGTATCAGGAAGTTGAATCCTTTGACAACTGGAGATCTGTATAACACAGTAACAATCAATTACACAATTACTTTTCAGTTTGAAAACAGAATCATGTATTTCTTCGACAAGTTTTTCTATAACAAGGAATAAAAGAGACTAAGATCAGCAAGACTGTTCTTCAGAGAATACCATAATTCTGCAATGTGTACAGAAGGTAAAAGGAATTTCTTGACTTTCAACCTATATATTGTGCAATCTACTCTCATTCACTCAAAAATCAATGGGCAGATAACTTTTGGGATTGAAATGCATGACTGTTTGAAAACAAAAGGGAATTTGAAATGTTACCGATCTGAAAATGAAATACTTACTTTCTCAATGCACAATCATTTTTAATTTTTCAACTTGTTCTCCACATAGTTCGACACACTTGGTTCAGCAATCCTACAGTACTTTTATCCCATTACAGAAGTCCAAATCTTCTAGGTCCTCGAAATAACCATTTACTGTTCCTTTCAGCTTATCATCTAAGGAAAATCTCTTCTCCGCAACTAATTTTTTGAGGATTGGGAATAGATGAAAGTCAGATGGAGTTAAATCAAGTGAATAAGATGGATTTTCCAACAGACTATACTTCAACTCACAGATTTTTGCCATAAAAACAATGCTTCTGTGAAGTTATGCATTATCCTGATGAAAAATGGATCTTTTCTTAGGTAAATCTCTTCTTTTCAGGAATTGTTTTCATTTAATTGGCCCACAAGATTAGTATAGTAGTCTCCATTTATTGTTAGACCTTTTCAAAATACTCTGTTTCAACATGTGTTTAATATCCAAAAAAATCAAGGCCATACACTTTCCAGCAGAGAAAACTGACTTTGCCTTTTAGGAGGCAGACTATCACTATGCATCCATTGTTTTGACTGTTATTTTGTTTCTGGAGTGAAGTGATGGATACAAGTTTTATTAGTCATTATAAATCTACAAACAAAATCTTTCAGATTTTTCTTAAAATGGCCCCAACGTTTCAAACAAGCTTGCATTCGAATGTGTTTTTGATCAGTTGTCAAGAAACATGACACCCATCTTGCAGACAGCTTTCTCATGCATAATTCCTCAGTAAGAATACGATATAGCCCATCATCTGAGATGCTCACAGTCTTAACAATATGAAACAACAATCTTCCAAAGCCATATCATGCACTTTTTTATGATTTATGGTACAGTGGCACTTTATGGATGCCCACTACGGGGGGTCATCTTCCATACTTGCATGACCACGTTTAAATTCTGCATCCTATTTTTTGATTATAGTAAATGAAGGTCCAACACATCTTTCATCTCATTAACAATTTCAGTTGTTAAATTTTTTTGTTAACAACAAATTTGAGCACTGCATGATGTTCAATTTCATCCATTTTACAACAGTGCACCTTCATCTGCACATCTGTTTCTATTTAACAATGCAGCAGATAGACTTGAAGCTTCACCAGTGGCAAAGCGTCAGGGGAGACAAGATAGACAGTATCTCCCCAAATAATTTATTCATAAAATAATTAATTTTTATTTATGAATTAAGTTCCATAAGTTACTTGGAAAGGGTATAAAACTAATTTAAGAAGTTAGATATTGTTACGACGGTCTAACTGATCGTCATATGGTACAGTGGAAAACAAAATACAAGCCACCAATTAAGTCACTAATCACCAGCTTTAATTATCACAATTAAACAGTTTGTAATCAACAAGATAGTCTCTTACAACAAATCAAGTAAAAATTGTTCACACGCAATAAAATGTCAACTAATATAAAACACAATTGTAATGCAACTGTCTCACACGATTATAAAACAGATAACACTTCGCCACAATACATCTAACCCCGCTGTGTAAATCGCCACTCAAACGCACTGTGTACTCGCCTGACAATAACTCAACTATAATACTAGGAACCTCATTCCAATAAAAAGCAACTCAAACTGAACTGGACATCGCTGACAACTTGTATTTATACCCCACCGAAAATCCAGAAACATCCATAGACTACGCATCAGCTCTACACTAGGACGCAATTGATTGCGGCCTTGACACAGTGCATGTGGCTGGCGTCGTCTAGAAAAATCTCACGAACGCATGTTGAAATCAAGTACCCACACAACATTACAGCCGGATTACTCTGGAACATTAGAGAAACATGTAGATTGTTCTGTATTGTCGTAACACTGCCCCCTCCTTAAGCCTGTTCTCCCTGAACTGGCAAACCATCTCCGAAGTAATACTTCCCCAGGCGATCTATATAGCAGGTCTACTTGCAAAATATATTTCTCCAGTTCTTTGAATTCAGTCTCATGTGACCCGAACATCAAGTTCCCAGGAATACGAGTCTTCCGCTCAACCACTAGTTTTACGGGAATCACTCCCGTTGCCTCATGTATCGATGACCTATACGTCACTAGCTGGTCCAAGTCTGATTAGTTCTCATCAACAACCTCTTGCGTGACTTCATCTTCAGTAACATTTTCCCCAGGAACAAGCAAAAGTCTTGTCTCGACACACATAGTTGGCTTTTCAATCACTTCTTTTGTTGTTACACTTATTTGTATTTCCTCTGCTAGTTCTTCCTCCATTTCCGCTTGCAATAGGGAGGGTTCCTCTTGACCAGACCTGTTGACTTTTTCTTCGGGCAATGCCACTTATTAATCAAAAGGTTGGTAGACCCTGTCATTTTAGCCATGCAGAGCTTTATCTTCTCTTGGCCAACCCTCAGGACATTCTCTCTCAAGTCCACAATGAATCTGTAGGAATTCATAATGTCCATGCCAAGAATAACTTCATCGAGAATGTCTGCAATGAGCATTTGGTGGTTAAACTCAAGAAGACCCAGGTGTACACATATGTCTACCTTTCCTAGCACTTTGACAGAGCTTCCAGTCACAGTCTGTATTGTACGAGAGTTAATTAGAGGCTGGCGGTTGCTGACTACGTCAGGGTGCACAATGGACACTGTTGCACCCATGTCAACTGTAAATGATGTTGGTTTACCTTCCATAAATCCATTCATGATCAAGTTTCCACTGGTCTTATGTATCGTGAAAACTGTGTGCTGTTCTGGAGCTTTTTTTCTCCAATTGATGCAATCACTCTCTTCTCTCAGTATTTTCTTCTCCCAACAGTCTACCTGTAGATGACCACGTTTTCCACAGTTGTAACACTTCAGTCTTCTGTCTTTTTCCCATCGTTCGAATCATTGCAGCGCTCTTGAACTTCTGAATTGTTTGTCCGACAACATTCTTTTTTTTTCTGCACCCATCGTAACAGCAATGTGATACAGGGATATTCTGACTACAATGTGATGGTATAAACCAATTAATGTTGTGGGACGCTGACTTAGCAGCTTCAAACTCTAGGGCGTGAACAAGAGCTTCTGAGCTATTTCGGTGTCTTGCCATTTGTAACACTTGCTGAAGTTCACAATCTCCGATGCCATCAGTAAATGTCTACACTGAAAACCATATTCGAAAATCTTCTGGCGCTTCAGGGTAGGCCAGTCTAATTAATCTGTCGATACTTGCTTCAAACTCTTGAAGACTCTTCCTGGAATGCTGTCGCCTTGCTCTCAACTGAGTGCAGTACACATCTTGCAAATGTTTATCACCATACCGTAATTCTAAAGCTTTTATCAATTCGGCATAGGTGTTCTGGCTGTCAGGTGGCACTTTCTGTAGTAATTCTTCCGCAGGTCCTTTTAATGAGAGAACGAGTGAAACTGCCTTGTCTTTCTCTGTCCGATTATTTGCGCATGCAGCGGCTTCAAACTGGCGGAGGTACGTTGCCCAGTGACTGATTCCGTCAAAGGTTGGAGCTTTGACATGAACTGTCCCCACTGCAGGCAAAGTGACTTTCTCTATTGTTTTATTTTCTGTGTCCTTTTCTGTCTTTATCGTTGGTACAGTCTGTTCATTAAGTGTTTTGGTTGTGTCTTCATGAAATGCTCGACTTCACTTTTAATTTGTTCTCTTATGTTTGCCATTGAGTTTTCTACTGCAGATATTTTGACACAGATTCTTCTATGACAGACATTTTTGTAGACATCGATTCTTCAACACTCGAGACAGATTTTTCTACTTCAGCTGTTTTTAATGACATTGATTCTTGAACCTCCGATATTTTAGTAACTTGCTTATTAAGCTCACCTCGTAGGAGACCCAATTCTGCGGTGCTGTGTTCTTGCAACTGTTTTTGCATAGCTTCAAAAAGAGCTTCCTTTTTATACGCTTCTTGCTTATGTTTTTCAGCCTCTCGTTTGTCTGCTCCTTCCGCCTCCTGCCTGTGTTTCTCTTCCTGTCGTTTCTCCATCTGTAACAGCAGCGCCTGTAAATTTTCAATCATCTGACTGGCATTCATTGTTTACCGATTAATTAGAAAATACACAGTCTTGTACAAGTGTCCACTGTTTCAACTGTTAACGGTTCTATCTCAGTTCTGACACCACTGTTACGACTGTCTAACTGATCGTCGTTTGGTACAGTGGAAAACAAAATACAAGACACCAATTAAGTCACTAATCACCAGCTTTAATTATCACAATTAAACAGTTTGTAATCAACAAGATAGTCTCTTACAACAAATCAAATAAAAATTGTTCATATGCAATAAAATGTCAACTAATATAAAACACAATTGTATTACAATTGTCTCTCACGATTATAAAACACATAACACTTCGCCACAATACATTGAACCGCAGTGTGTAAATCGCCACTCAAATGCACTGGAACGTCGCTGAGTACTTGTATTTATACCCCACCAAAAATCCAGAAACATCCATACACTACGATGCAATTGATTGCGGTCTTGACATAGTGCATGCGGCTGGCAATGTCTCTAGAAAAATCTCGCGAGCGCATGTTGAAATCACGTACACACACATTACAGCCAGATTCCTCTGGAACATTAGAGAAATATGTAGATTGTTCTGTAATGTCGTAACAATATCATCTAAGTGTGAGCCAAGGAACCATACTATGCGATGCTATTGTACACAGAGTATCAGGGTAGACGTTACTTGAAATGTCTTTTCAACAAGGCTAGAGGTGAGGAGGTCTTCAGTTGACAACAGTGGGAGAGGACCTCCGCAAGCAGCATAAATAATGTGTCCCATACATCACATCAGAAGACACGTCTCCCCCAAACTGACTGGCACAGAATTGTAAATTATTATAAATATATCACCTTATATCCGTCGTGTGACTTCGTTACGTCGATTAAAATGACGCGTTTTGGAACATCTGCTCCAACATAAAAAAAAAAAAAAAATGATGGAGCAGATGTTCCGAAACGCGTCATTTTAATCGACGTAACGAAGTCACACGACGGATATAAGGTGATTTATTTATAATAATTTACTGTTCATACGTGACTTGGATACCAAGAACTAATATGCATTTTAAATTGGCACAGAATGTTTGCCTGGCTGCCTGTGTTTGTTTCATTGTGGTCTCATAGTGAATATTTGTTTTTGCTGAATTTAAAAATTTTAATTTTTAATTTTGTATATAGTGGTATAGACTAAGAAGTGTGTAATCATTTATATATTGATTATTTAATAATACATATTTTAAAAGTCGACCTTCAAGTGCTTTAAGCATACTATTTAATTGGTTTAAAGTAGCAAAATGAATACAGCTAGTACCAGTTCTACCGCAGATGTATTTGATATAAATTCTGACAACTTTGATTCACTAGAATTTTTGTTAAAATACGAAATTAGTACTTACACTTGAAGCAAAAGGATTTGCTAAAGTCCAAAATATCTCTGGTGTCTTTAGATTTGTCGCAGAAGGGTGGAAAAGTTGTCAGAAAATTTCAGAAAGTTTGGTACAGTAAATATAGGTGGCTTTGGTTGTAAGTGAAAGAAAACTCTGCACGGCTACTATCGTTTGATGTTTAATGAAGAGGAACTATGGAGCAAAGTTGGAGTACACACTACAAAAAATTTTGAAGCTAAAGCTTGTAACAGGGCAAAAGAGGGGTAAAACCAATTTTAAATGTGATTTGAATATTCTCAATTTTATTTCGCCCAAGTGTAGCGTCGAGATGGGCGTGAATTGGCATTGGAATGTGCAGTTGTAACTAGGGAGCGAAAGCGCCACCACACGCGCGTTCAGACGGCCAAGTTTCTCACGCTATCGGCACATATTAATGCATTTTTTCGCGTAGTGTGCGCAGGAAACTCTCTCAGTCGACTTAAAACCACTCCCCCGGCCGGGTGAATACATAGGCTGACGAGCCAAAATTTTATTAAAATGTATACCAAAGTGAATTCGATAAAACAGTAAAAACCGTTAATATCAAACAGTGCGGATGTGACCATTTCCGCTCGCCATCGGCTGCGTACTTTTACGCCCGCAACAAAAATGTGAACACAGCAAGTATAAATTATAAAATGACCACTTATAACTTTATCAGAATGCATTAGCAGTTTAAAATACTTAAAGTCAGTGATTAGAAAACCAACATCCGTAGTGCGCATGTAACGATGAGACGTCTTCAGGACAGATTTTCAGCTAAGTAACAAATAAGAAATGAAAAACAAATTTTCAATATTCTATTTAAATTCAATAAAATGAGCTCAGCTAGGGAAGTCCATGAAATTGTACTGCATGAATGAGTGTGTGATAGTGTGAATAAAAAAAAAAAATATATATAAAATTTAAGCAGTGCTGGGTTGTGAAATATCTATATATAATTCTATAATTTAAGACATGATTGATTATGTTTATTTTGGTGGGATTATGTTTATTTAATAAAATTATGAATGGGAAAGAAATTTTAACTTGATTCAATAACTACGCCTCATGGGGAATAGCAATGTGTTTGGTTTCCGAAGCAGAATCTCATGTAACTATGTGTGGCTTGATAATAAAGGGTAATGTCACTGGTAAATCTTACAATTAAGAGTAAGTTATTTCAAGTAACAAGATCCGCTACTTCCGGTTCGCTTAAACGAACTCGGCCCAGAAAGGTAAGTACATTTGAATTTCTTGTGTTAGTAACAAGATGGCGCCCGAACGAATGTTTGTTATTAGAAGTAAACATAACCTTATACAACTAATAAAAGCACATAAAAGAAATAAAGTTACAGATGGCTTCCGGAACAGGGACTCGACATAAAATTTTATTTTATGTAGTGTAAGCCTACTGGAAGGAGCGGAAAAGTTACTTGAGATAATATACAATTTGGAGATACGTAAATATAGACGTAAAGATAAGGTTATGTTGTGACTACATGTGGTAGGGTAAATAGTTTAAATAGAATATTTTTTTTATATATAATAAGGTTGTGTAATATTACAGGATAAAATTTTGAAAAGAAACCTATTTAAAAAAATTTATTTTTAAAATGGCAAACAATAACGAGAATGTCACCGTAACTGACCAAACGTTTAAGAGTGAAATGGGAGTTTGTTCAACGCCAATAAGTCAGATCGAGTCGAGTGCGACCGAATCTGTATAGAGTTAGATAGAGTACCAGTAACACCCATCTCAACTCGGTCTGAAAAGAAAACAGATGAGACAAATGCCATGATACAATTATTGTTACATAAATTTTTGATGAGAAGTTCGATAATTTTGAGAAGAAATTTAATAACCTAGATGATAAATTTAATGAAGTAAAGAATGAAATTAAAAAACAAAATTTTAATTTTGATAAACGAATTAATGAAATAAATATACATTGTGGAAATATGCAAGAGCAATTCTTAGAAGCGATTGATCAGGCGTTTGATAAACAGATAAACAGAGTGAATAACATAATTGATAAGTTGAAAATGAATACGGGGGTAGAAAATAGTAGAGAATCAAATTAATTACATGAAAATAAAGACAACAAGGTAAGTAGTGGGGAGAATTATGATAAGAGAAGTAAAAATATGTTAGAAAATAATTGTGTGAATATTGATAGTGATAATGAAATTTTAAAGGGAGTAGAATTTGATAATGAAGTGATAAGAAGTGTTGATGAGTTAGAGAGAAAGTATAGAGAGAATTTACAGGTAGAGGGGTTGCAGGGGGTAAAATTTTCCCGTAATATTGTAGTTGGGGGTGAAGAAGAGGCTTCATGCGCGTATTTGGAAGACAAAAGGTCTGCAAATAGAATTCCCTGGATTTTTTGTGCACTTGATAGGTGGTGCAGTAATTATGAGTTAGTGTCCCCTGCATATATTGAGAGAGTGTAGCTTGGTGTTATGGTGAGAGATATTTTGAGAGAGAGAGAGAGATATAGTGATGAGAGAGAGAGAGAGAGAGAGAGAGAGAGAGAGAGAGAGAGAGAGAGAGAGAGAGAGAGAGAGAGAGAGAGAGAGAGAGAGAGAGAGAAAGTTTTAAAGTAAATAGAAATTATGAAGAATTTGTAGAGAGGTTAGGTGTAGAGATGGTGTACAATTATATTGAAATTTTACCTTGCATTGAAACTGAGATAGCAGTAGATGATGTTAAAGATGATAATATAACTTACCTGATTATGACAAATTATACTAAGGGCAACAGGACCATACTCTATGATGACACGGTATATGATAAATTGATATGGAATAAGCCTATTAATTCAAACGACATTGTGGAAAGATATGAGAAAATAAATAAGTTTTATATTGATAGTACTAATATAATGTATTTAATAACAAATGACTTGTATAGACCTAAGATTAGAATATTATATGATGATGGGGGTTAAATATGAAATCAGTGAATGGACATTTTAAATATTTTAGTTTATGGTAATGACCTGGCTAGATTATGAAATGAGGTGTGGTAAACAAGAAAAATAATGACAAGAAATTGTAAATAAATTTATAGTGAAATTAATTGTTTGTATTGTAAAATGTACTTTATGTAAACAATGTGTGTATGTAGTAGAAAAAACTGATGTAATAATAATAATAATATTTTGGGCAGACTAAATAAATAATGAGAGTTGGTAATAAATGAATTGTAATTGTTTTGGAGTAAAGTAATTAAAGTAACTTTGTGTTGTAAAATTGATTGAATTAAAGAATTTGAGATTAATTAATTAATTAATGTTGTGATGAATTTAAATGATTTTTTGAGATTTAGATTATCTAAAGAATAGTAAATGATTAAACATAAATATGTTCAAGTGTTGTGATGTATTGTTATTAGGAGGTATGTGATGAATTTTCTAGGATCATATTAAGGTGAAATGTTGTAAAAGGGTTTGGGTGATAATGATAAATAAGGCATGTGAGTTAATCAGAGTTAATTTTAATGGGAGTTGGAGAGAATAAGAAGTTGAAATACAAATAATGCAGAAAGAGGGTATTAGATATTTTAGGGACACAGTAGTGTTAGTTATTATATGTAGAGAAGGTGAGTAACGTAAATGGAGATTAAATAGGTGATGGTGATATTTTGTAAAGAGGGTGGTGTGGTAAGGAGTCATCAACGACAGGCGTTATGGCGGGAGGTGAACGATTTAAAGAGGGTTACGGGTTACCTGGAAGGGTCAGGAACCAATAAGGGAATGAGCTTGTAGGTCGGGTACACACATCCTAGGTACAAAGAGGGTATATAATTGGAGAATAGTTTAAGTGGAAGTTAGAGAATTAGTGGAGGTGAATATTTTGGAGAGATTGGTGTCACCCTATGTAAATCTGTTAGTGGTTGTTAGAGTCAGAAAGGTGAGTAAGGTTATATATGTAAATGCTTTTTCAATAAATTGAATCGTTGTGAAGAACGGAAAATCACCCAAAACTAATAGATGAAAATGTGAAATAAAAGAAAATTCATAGTTTGAAGGGCAATAATAAATGAAATGTTATGTAAAATGAAGGTTGATAACAAAGAAAAAATTTTTTGGAAAAGTTAATGGTATAGTAAATGATAAATAATTGATGGCTAATTAATAAAAGTTCAATTGAAATTAAAATGTAATGTTTATAATTTTATATGCAAATTGTGTAAGGTGTGTAAGTTTTTGTTAAGCTTAAATGTGAATTGTCTATTTTAATGTAATAATCGCAATGTTAATGATGAGTGTATTGTATGTATTATGTTAGTGTAGGAATCTTAAACATGTATAATGTTTTTTTAAAAGATTCCCTACATTTCGGGTGACCTCGGCCTTACCAACCCAGATCGTGGTTTTGGATGACAACTAGCTGTGGGCAGAAATTGTAAAACTGACCACAGTTGGTTGCCTTTGAAATTGGTCAAACAGAAATTTAATGGGGTTTAATAAGGGAATCTAAGTTTATTTTGAACACAGGATATTTTCACCCAAATAGGGGTGGTAGACCTTAGGGGCATATATTAAGAAAATGAGTAGTGGTACTTACCCTGAAGTTTTTGTAACGCTGAAGCAAGGATGGGAGTGAGAGAAAAGAAAAAAGTGCTTACTCCTTCCGCCTCAGTCCTTGTGGAGGCAACTGGTCGCAGCAGTCCAGGGGGGGGCAATAGTGTGTGTGGAGGAGAAAAGGGGATGCTTATTATTAACAGCGCCGGATAAATAGAATTTCTGTTAATAATAATATTTTATAAATGTTAAATGATTTTGAATTGTTTTAGATACAAAAGGGAAAATGGTTAAGAATTGTAGAAAGGGGGAGATATAGATGAATTGTATTTGAGTAAATTTTGATAATGTGTTTAAATATTTTGGAAGTATTATTGCATTAGTATAAAGATTTGTATTTCTTCTTGTTAATGGGAAAGGATTAATTATTATCGATTGGAATCGAATATTCTATACATGTTAATGGGAGCGAGCTAAGAGAAAGGAACGTCTGTACAACAATTCTTGTAATCATATAGGCGTTAGGAGTTAAAGAAAACCCAGTGCTTCTTAACACAAACCAGCACACATCTACGGGGAACCAGATCAGTTAGGGATATGGTATTATACGAGGCCACTATTTAATATTTTAATTTGATGTTTCAGTGTCTGGTGATGTTGTGGCGGCGGTCCTGAGCTGGCCAGCGCATCAGAGCAGGAGCGTCAAGTGCCTGACTGGCCTTGCGGTGTTGGGATCTCGAGAGAGAAGTCCAGTAAGGTCATTCAGGTGCAGTCACGGCCACTGGACCAAGGGTAAGTTATCTATATTCTTTTTATATAAACGGTAAAGGCGTTGTGGTGACATAACCCGACTGATCCCTTTAGGAAGTATGAGTGTGTCAATGAGAGTTTTTATGCTTTGGCATAAAACCTCTCATTGAGGGGGTATTGTAACGGGGCAAAAGAGGGGTAAAACCAATTTTAAATGTGATTTGAATATTCTCAATTTTATTTCGCCCAAGTGTAGCATCGAGACGGGCGTGAATTGGCATTGGAATGTGCAGTTGTAACTAGGGAGCGAAAGCGCCACCACACGCGCGTTCAGACGGCCAAGTTTCTCACGCTATCGGCACGTATTAATGCATTTTTTCGCGTAGTGTGCGCAGGAAACTCTCTCAGTCGACTTAAAACCACTCCCCTGGCCGGGTGAATACATAGGCTGACGAGCCAAAATTTTATTAAAATGTATACCAAAGTGAATTCGATAAAACAGTAAAAACCGTTAATTTCAAACAGTGCGGATGTGAGCATTTCCGCTCGCCGTCGGCTGAGTACTTTTACGCCCGCAACAAAAATGTGAACACAGCAAGTATAAATTATAAAATGACCACTTATAACTTTATCAGAATGCATTAGCAGTTTAAAATACTTAAAGTCAGTGAACATTAGAAAACCAACATCCGTAGTGCGCATGTAATGATGAGACGACTTCAGGACAGATTTTCAGCTAAGTAACAAATAAGAAATGAAAAACAAATTTTCAATATTCTATTTAAATTCAATAAAATGAGCTCAGCTAGGGAAGTCCATGAAATTGTACTGCATGAATGAGTGTGTGATAGTGTGAATAAAAAAAAAATATATATATTGCAACGTATTTATGTGTGTGAATTTTTATATGTACTTTAATTTGTATAGCCCCACGTTCTTTGGGAGCCAAATATGCAACAACACATATACATAAACACATATACATATACACAAATTTAGCGTGACCGGTCTCACGTTCAAGATTGACAAATTATGCAACACTATAACATTTAAATTGGGTTTCAGGTGTATCTGCAATAAGAACTCTATGTAACTTGTAACGGTATTTCAAATTTATTTAATATTATTAAAAATTGTGCACATGGCACTGACTTCGATTTAAAACATTCGTTATTAATTGTTATTATGCCGTAAGTCTTATGCTATATACATCCTTACTGACTAAATATTCTATTCTACTAATTATTGTATTAAAGAAAAATCTCATTTTCAGACTACTCAGTCAATTAATGTGTTTCAAAATATCAATATTTAAATCTCTTTTTATATATTGTAATGTACTCAAAATATTAATAGTTATTGAATTTATCTTTTGTTTCTCAGTACTGTTTTATCTCAAATACTAATTGTTTTCATTTAAATGCTTTGTAATCATTTTATATCATATTAATTTGAGCTCTTGTTACGTTAATCGTATTTCTAAAACATCTATGATTTTAATTCTACTTTACAAGAAACATTGCTCTTACTTTTAAATAAAATAGAAATGTCTTTGAGTTCATTGTATGATTAAGATATAAACAAGTTGTTTATCACCTTATTGCCGTCAATCATACTCGATCATTTGGATCCATCTGTATTCGTCCTCGTCTCGCACTCCAGCGTTGGCTGTCTCTCTTCTCCTCTTGTCCAGCGTCGGCTGTCTCTCTTCTCCTCTTGTCCAACGTCGAATCACTCTCTGGAACTCTCCTCTTGTCCAGCGTCGTATCACTTCTTCTTGTCCAGCATCATATCACTCTCTGGAACTCTCCTCTTGTCCAGCGTCGTATCACTCTCTGGAACTCTCCTCGTGCTGTTTCTGACGTCAATGGATCTTCTCATGTAATTCTTCTTATGTACTGCTGTTATTATTTAAAAATGATTGTCTTTACAACTTAGTTACATAGTTGTATGTAACTGGAAAATTTGAACTATTTACAAAAAAAATAAATACGCCGTGCGGACGGGCATAAGCTCCCGCTGCACTGTGGATGATTTAAGAAAGAGAACTACTGTAGCTTGCGTGTCCTATTTATACCCATGTCTTGGTCGACACCTGCAGTGGTACGAAATCGACATGTCAGAAACTGTCTCTGGATTCAGTTCCCCCACTCTTTGTCAAATTCGCTATTTCTTATATTTCTGCGAATTGCAGTCCTGTAAGTATACTCTTATACTTATCTTATAACTATTTTTACAATACATGTTCACTGTAATTTTTGACATTGCAACTTAACCCTTTCGATTTGTACACAGTTATTTCACTATTACACTCGTACGGTGTGGCACTTTCGCGTGGTTTTCGTACA
This sequence comes from Magicicada septendecula, assembly GCA_034769895.1. Classification (NCBI taxonomy): domain Eukaryota; kingdom Metazoa; phylum Arthropoda; class Insecta; order Hemiptera; family Cicadidae; genus Magicicada; species Magicicada septendecula. The sequence continues at coordinate 483,530,121 of CM068368.1, forward strand.
CAGTATTTAGTAAATTTTATTACATTTTATTGTGGTTTTGGATTTTAATTCTTAATTATAGTTTATGAATAATTACGGAGAAACAGTAATTGTGCAATTATTCATCTTGGGGTGGCAAACTCGCCTGCATAGACCTGCGTTCACACACACTAGCAAAATACTGGTGTACACACTTTCAGTTATATTTGTGTGTGTGTGCACGTCGATTCAGGTCGAAACACCTGTTCATATTTTGTCTGAGCCAAGCTTGCAATCCCTGACATGCTTATTTCTAATATATTATTAATTATTTACAGTTTATTAGGTAAATTTAAATTTTTATATTCAATGCTCAGTACATCACTTATTTGTACTGTCGCATTATTCCTCTGCTTGGTAACAAAAAAAAATTTAATAAATTTATTTATTATAATTTTTTTTTTATTTATTATTATTATATTTGCAAAAAAAATGTAACAAATAATAAAGAATAATATTCATCATTTCACCCTTAATTGGAGTGTATACAAATGTCTTACCTCCCCTCTTCGTACGCTCACTGCTCGTGACCTTGTAGTAGGGTGGCTTTAACAAACAGCTGATCTGACTGGTTTCATTGACCTCGTCGTTTTCATGTGTAGAACTTCCTAAACGACGTTGCGTGGAATTTACCAATTTCTTTCTTCTGTATCTCATCATATACGATGAAAGTGTGTTGTCCTACTCGCTGTCTTAACGTATATGGTCCATTATAAAGTCTGAAGAATTTCTTCGCCGTATTATCACTCCGTTTTCCCACTGGATTTGCTTTGAGTAGTATACTTTCTTTCTACGTTGAATTGTTGTAGCTTGTGAGTTAGATTAAATCTCTCTATTCTCTTGTTACCTCTTTCTCTTATCCGTTGCTTTGCGTATTCAATTTTCACACTTATTGGTACAGGTACATTTTGGTTATTAGGTTTGTTTATATACTTAGTCCAAAATCTGTTTGGCTTCTTATCTTCTTCTAATTCCATGGGAGTGTATCCTGTTGCTTCACTATAATTTTCGTTAATGGCTTTTTCAAGAAATGGTAAATATTCTGCCCATTTATTGTGTTGATCATGGCAATATATTCGTAAATATTTACCTAATTCTTTGTTAACTCTCTCAGCAAGGTTTCCTTGAGGATGTCTTATGGATGTGAGTACAGGTTGTATTCCATTTTCCCTTAACGTCCTCTCCCATTTTTCACTTTGGAATTGTACACCTTGATCACTGAGTATCTTCTTTATTTTTCCATATAACGGAATATATTTCTGCAGTAGTATCTTTAGAACAACTTTGGTTGTGGGTCGCATAATTGGGTACAGTCGGACTGCCTTGGAAAACACATCGATACATACCAATATGTGCTTCACACCTCGACTTGATCGCGGTAGTGGTCCCAGAAAATCCACTGCAATTAGCTCTCCTTTGTTCTCCTTCTGTATACTCTGCATTCCTACATATGTGTGTAAATTCGGTCCTTAATTTTACATTATCTTACTCATACATTCTTACCTTCGCTTCTAATCTTTCTTAACTCTTTTCTTAACATGACATTACTTTATCTAATACATTACTTATACAATATATTAACATTCATTACCTTTTATTACATTTCTTTAACATTACCTTTCTGATCGCTACTACTTTCCTGAAATAACTTCCGTAACAGAATACTCTTTTAGCTTTGTAGTGTGTCGCATGATCGGTTACAGAGGAACTGTCTTGGAAAACAACGATATTTTTCTCGAAGTCCTTAATCCTAAGTAGTCTCTGCCCTTTTGACTTTTCACTCTCGCTTTCTTCTGTGTCCTTGTATCTTCATTAAGTGTTTGCTTGATCAGCCGTTCTAACAATTATGGCAATTATTTCCATTCCTAACCCTTTCTTCATATTAATAACAGCAATAACATCTTTTACCATTACTTTCTTAAATATTTCTCTACAATAGCATTCCTTACCATCAATAATACATTTCTTAATTAACCCTTTAAAATAATATTCCTTATTTCTTTTTACTAATATTTCTTTTTTTATTTGCTATCATATCCTTAATAAATAACATTTCTTAATTATACTCTCTTATATTATTATTAATAATTAATAGTAATATTATGTTTCTCATTTAAAAATAATTATTTATTCCATTCGGGGATTGAGTTCTGAGTTCAGTGTGTGTCGTTTGATCTTACACCACTCGTTATAACAATTGCATTGTCCGTCATCTACCGGACGTATATTGTTCCTTTGTAGCATAGTCGCCGTGCTTACCATTGTTCTCTCCCTCCTGTAAACAACGTCCGCGTTCCATTGTATTACTGCGACGTTTGTTTTTATCATAGAAGTCACCTGTTCGTACGGTAAGAATTTGTTTCTTAGCTGTGATGAATAACTTCTCTCTCTTCTCTCCGCATGTTCCATAATTCTCTCGTCACTAATGCATTGCGTATATTCAGTCTGCTTGAAGCCCATATAAACAACTGTCGACTGTTTTTTCATCCGTCGTTTATGATAACCTCTGTAGTTTTTATAATTACAGTTATAATTATCATTATTATAGTTATTGTTCCCTTTATACTTATCGTGCGTATATCTAACATCATATTTACCACAATTTTGCATAGTGTTTTGTATAGATAAATTACTACGTTTCTTTTTGTACCTACAGTGATATTTATCTCCGTAAGTGTAGTGTCTTATGTGTTTCACATGTGTCATCTTGTGTGACTTACTATTGTGTGTGTGTCTCACACTTGTGATATCGCTATTAATAAGGTATTAATAATTTGCTTAATTTGCTTCTCTTCCTTAATGTTAATTACTTTTTTATAATTATCGTTACTAATTACGAACGTATTTTCTCTCTTATTTTTAATTCTTATGGTTTGTTTATATTCTACTGCCGCAATGTGCGTATTAGAATCGTCAATTCTTTCTACTAATTCCTCTTTTGCTTTCGTTTCTTCTCTTAATTTTTCGGTCTGTTTTGTAAAAAATTCTGTTAACTCTTCTATTTGCGTTCTAATATTATTTTCTTTTACTTTTTCTGTTTGTTTGTTCTCTACTTCACCAAATACGGCTTGCATCATAGCTTGAAGTGCTTCTCCCATCCTTAAACTTCCTGATATTGCCATGGTGAATTATTATTAAAATATTTATTTCGTAGTTATTATTTAACAATTATTATTGATAACCGTTCCCTACTTATTTATTTATTTCTTTATTTTTATTAATAGTTATTATTAATACTCATTACAGTTACACCTGTTACATAGACAAACAATATTATTCGTGGGCGCCAGCTGTGTGATTACACAACAATTAACATTACATTAAATTATTGTTTAATATAAATAATAATTACATATTATACATTTTTCATTTAACACACTCTTTATATTTTAGAGCAACCATTTAGCTACATAAAAAAATTTTAATAGTTAAATGATGGGGATCGGGCCATACGTTCATGGGCTACAATTTATGTAACAACTTTTTGTACATAAATTTAGGCATGTCGTGCCCCACGTCCAGGGCGACAAATATACGCAACATTTTTAAACGTTGTTAAATTTAATTTCAAATACAAATACACTTCTATTTGTGTTTGAATAGCCCCACGAACTTGGAGCGCCATTTATATGCATCGTATTTATGTGTGTGAATTTTTATATGTACTTTAATTTATATAGCCCCACGTTCTTTGGGAGCCAAATATGCAACAACACATATACATATACACAAATTTAGCGTGACCGGTCTCACGTTCAAGATTGACAAATTATGCAACACTATAACATTTAAATTGGGTTTCAGGTGTATCTGCAATAAGAACTCTATGTAACTTGTAATGGTATTTCAAATTTATTTAATATTATTAAAAATTGTGCACACGGCACTGACTTCGATTTAAAACATTCGTTATTAATTGTTATTATGCCGTAAGGCTTATGCTATATACATCCTTACTGACTAAATATTCTATTCTACTAATTATTGTATTAAAGAAAAATCTCATTTTCAGACTACTCAGTCAATTAATGTGTTTCAAAATATCAATATTTAAATCTCTTTTTATATATTGTAATGTACTCAAAATATTAATAGTTATTGAATTTATCTTTTGTTTCTCAGTACTGTTTTATCTCAAATACTAATTGTTTTCATTTAAATGCTTTGTAATCATTTTATATCATATTAATTTGAGCTCTTGTTACGTTAATCGTATTTCTAAAACATCTATGATTTTAATTCTACTTTACAAGAAACATTGCTCTTACTTTTAAATAAAATAGAAATGTCTTTGTCTTTGAGTTCATTGTATGATTAAGATATAAATAAGTTGTTTACCACCTTATTGTCGTCAATCATACTCGATCATTTGGATCCATCTGTATTCGTCCTCGTCTCGCACTCCAGCGTCGGCTGTCTCTCTTCTCCTCTTGTCCAGCGTCGGCTGTCTCTCTTCTCCTCTTGTCCAGCGTCGTATCACTTCTTCTTGTCCAGCATCATATCACTCTCTGGAACTCTCCTCTTGTCCAGTGTCGTATCACTCTCTGGAACTCTCCTCGTGCTGTTTCTGACGTCAATGGATCTTCTCATGTAATTCTTCTTATGTACTGCTGTTATTATTTAAAAATGATTGTCTTTACAACTTAGTTACATAGTTGTATGTAACTGGAAAATTTGAACTATTTACAAAAAAAATAAATACGCCGTGCGGACGGGCATAAGCTCCCGCTGCACTGTGGATGATTTAAGAAAGAGAACCACTGTAGCTTGCGTGTCCTATTTATACCCATGTCTTGGTCGACACCTGCAGTGGTACGAAATCGACATGTCAAACTGTCTCTGGATTCAGTTCCCCCACTCTTTGTCAAATTCGCTATTTCTTATATTTCTGCGAATTGCAGAGTCCTGTAAGTATACTCTTATACTTATCTTATAACTATTTTTACAATACATGTTCACTGTAATTTTTGACATTGCAACTTAACCCTTTCGATTTGTACACAGTTATTTCACTATTACACTCGTACGGTGTGGCACTTTCGCGTGGTTTTCGTACACAGTATTTAGTAAATTTTATTACATTTTATTGTGGTTTTGGATTTTAATTCTTAATTATAGTTTATGAATAATTACGGAGAAACAGTAATTGTGCAATTATTCATCTTGGGGTGGCAAACTCGCCTGCATAGACCTGCGTTCACACACACTAGCAAAATACTGGTGTACACACTTTCAGTTACATTTGTGTGTGTGTGCACGTCGATTCAGGTCGAAACACCTGTTCATATTTTTGTCTGAGCCAAGCTTGCAATCCCTGACATGCTTATTTCTAATATATTATTAACTATTTACAGTTTATTAGGTAAATTTAAATTTTTATATTCAATGCTCAGTACATCACTTATTTGTACTGTCGCAATATATTATAACAGCACCAAATATTAATTATTTGGGGTTATATGTTGCCCGCATACTGAAAGCATATTTAAATAAATTATAACAGTCAAAACTCCATTTGAATGTAGAGCATTGAAAATAATGCTTTGTAAAGCGACGCACACGTGGTCATTATGTAATCAGTTCGCTGTACAAGGAGCGGCCACACCCAAACTGTTAATTATTAATATCTCGGAAACTAATGAATTAAGGCGAAATCCAACATAGCCAAAATGTTTACCGAAATATTAATAATGACGTGTGCAAATTTTAAGCAATATAATTAACAAATGAAAGAGTTAATTAAATATAATTGAATAACTTCTGTAAAAATAGAGTTACATTAATGAGATTTTAGTATGTTATAAAGATAATAATTTATGACAGATTGTATATTTTAGATTTCACACAACTTGGTTTGCAACCAAGTTATTGCAAAATTAAATAAGCACAGGAAATCCGGACTGACAAATTGGTTCCGCCGGTAATAATAGTATTAATTCTCTGTCTGTGGGAACCTAACTTCATTCTCACGGACCAAGGGAATTCAAATTTTATGTAGTAGGGAGAGTGTGTCAGCCAATCAAATCATTTGACCCAAGCCCCGACCAGCGCGGTGTTTTCAGGCTGAAACATCACTCTTCTGCCAGTACTCACGAAGTAAAGACGTAATTCTTCGATCGTCTAGTAACCATAGTGGTGAAGATCAACAAGAAGACTCTACGTGGTCAACACACATGCAATTACGAACACACTAAATACAGATCAACTGTATAGCTCGTAATTGTGGCGTAAAGGCGAGATACTCTTCAGTACATCAACCAAGCTTATTGTGTACTACCAGCTAGTCATAAGCACGCAAGAGATCCACCAGACTTCAAGAATACAGCAAAGAGGCCGTCTAAATCATTGGTGAACAGCTGACGAGCAGAGCTACCACTCGAACGAAGCACACACACACACACGCTGACGTGCGACGTGCGAATCGACGAGGGACAGGAACCAGTTCCAGCAGACAGCCGCAGACGTTAAAATATTCACAAACAGCAAGGAAGCAGAGTGTTGCCGAATTTTGAACTCCACGACTGAATCCAGCAGCTCTAAGCAGATTACTTTCTCTAGCGAAGAACTCGAATCGACGAGAGAAAATCGGAACGACATCCTCTTCAATAACAGGAAAGCAAAATCCACTTATTTATTTCTCAACATTAAATTTTCTATTTTTCATTTTAAAACATTGTAGATTCAAATAATTCAGGTGCCATTCTTTCGAGTAGTGTGCACAGGAAACTCTGGCAGTCAGCAAAAAACATCTCAAATCAACGGACGCGAACAGTGTGCGTCCGCCGGCTACCAGTTTACATCTCGTTCACATATATAAAATGTAAACAGTGTCTGTCGTCAACAGCTGTGGATCGCGGCCGGGTGAATACATAGGCTGATGAGCCAAAATTTTACTAAAATGTATACCAAAGTGAATTCGATGAAGCAGTGAAAACAGTTAATATTAACAGTGCAGATGTGAGCATTTCAGCTCGCCGTCGGCTGCGTAACTTTACGCCCGCAACTAAAATGTGAACACAGCAAGTATAAAATATAAAATAACCCACTCATAACTTTATCCGACTGCATTAGCCATTTTAAAATACATAAGATCAGTGAACATTAAAAACCAACATCCGTAGTGCGCGTGTAACGATGCGACGTCTTCTGGACAGATTTGCAGCTAAGTAACAAATTTATAAAACCAAATTTTCAATATTCTACTTAAATTCAATAAAATGAGCTCAGTTAGGGAAGTCCATGAAATTGTACTGTATGAATGAGTGTGTGATTGCGTGAATATAATATAAAATATAAAATTAAGCAGTGCTGGGTTATGAAATATATATATATATATATATATAATTCTATAATTTAAGACATAATTGATTATGTTTATTTTGGTTAGTTACTATGTTTATAATTTTAGAAACGTAGTAAATCAAATCAAACATAAATGCAGAATATTTAAAATGACTTTGTGTCGACCACTTCCAGAATTTAAAAAATGAAAGTTAATAAATAATTGTAGAAGCGGAAGTGTACAGCCGCTGTCTTGTTGTAGGTCTAAGATTCCATTGTGTGGTGTAACTGTGAATAATGATAATTTAGAAAAATTAAACAAAAGTTTTCTTTTCACTATATATGTCGTTACAGTATTTATTTCGTACCCCCACACTGTTTCTGGCCTCGCTTAAGAACAAACCCTAGGACCCTAGTGAGAAGTTAATAGCGGTAAGTACATAACTATGGAGCATTATTATTAATAAATAATAAGTAACAAATTGTATTAGTTAACAAATGGCATCCCGAACTGTGACTTTATATAAAATTTTTATATAAAATAAGCCAGAAATCAGAAACAGAGTGGGTGTCGAAAGGGTATATAAGACGTAAAGATAAGGTTATGTTGTGACTACATGTGGTAGGGTAAATAGTTTAAATAGAATATTTTTTTATATATAATAAGGTTGTGTAATATCACAGGATAAAATTTTGAAAGAAATATATTTAAACAAAATTTTTTTTTTTCAAAAATGGCAGACAATAAGGAAAATGTCAGCATCACTGACAGTGCAAATGAAAGCCAGACAAGTGTAACTGAATCACAAATCATGAGTGAGAGTGTTCACTCAACGCCAGTCCCGACTAAAAGGACTGACGAGAATGAGATAGTGAAAATGATGCAAACACTTTTTAATATACAGAATGCTAAATTTGATGAAAAATTTAACGAATTGAAAGAACAGAAAAATGAACAACAAAGTGATTCCAATGTTAAATATGATAATTTAAATGCCAAATTCAATGAAATGAAAGATGAAATTAAAAGACAAAAATTTTAAGTTAGATAAAAGAATCGATGAAATGAAAGAAAAAACAGTAACGTTAGTAAATGAGAAGTTCGACAGACCAAAGAATAAAGTAGACGAGAATAAGAGAGAGGTAGAGAATAGTGGAGAAACAGGTAAATTAAACGTAAATAAAGACGGTCAGATGACAAATAATAAGGTAAGTGATGATAAGAATTATGACAATACAAATAAAAATATGGTGTTAGAAAATAACTGTGTGGATATTGATAGTGATAATGAAATTTTAGAGAGAGTAGAAGATGAGAGATTAGTGTGTATTGAGTCAGAGAGAAAGTATACAGGTAAAAGGATTGCAGGGGGTAAATTTTTCCCGTGATATTGTAGTTGGGGGTGAAGTAAAGGCTTCACGTGTGTTTAGGAAGGACGAGAGTTCCTTCGGTGTATATTTGGGAGACGATATGTCTATAAATAGAGTTCCCTGGGTTTTTTGTGCACCTCATAGGTGGTGCTGTAATTATGAGTTAGTGACCCCTGCATATTTTGAGAGAGAGAGTGTAGCTTGGTGTTATGGTGAGAAATATATTGAGAGAGAGAGGTATTGTGATGAGAGAGAGAGAAAGAGAGTAATAGAGATATTTAAAGTAAATAGAAACTATGAAGAGTTTGTAGAGAGATTAGGTGGAGAGAGAAGTAATAATGATAACAAGCACTTACCTTGTGAAATAACGGGTGTATTAGTAGATAATGATGATGATGATAGTAATGACTTTATGACTTACACGATTATGACAGATTATACTAAGGGAGACAGGACCATACCCTATGATGACATGGTATATGATAAATTGATATGGAATAAACCAATTAATTCAAACGACATTGTGGAAGGATATAAAATTTTAAATAAGTATTATATTGATAATAATAATATCCTATATTTAATGAAAAATAAGTTGTATAGACCTAAGATTCGACTGTTGTTCAATGATGGAGGATAGAGTGTTTATTGTGTAATGAACATTTAATTATGTGGACAGTGTTTTTTAAAATGGACTGTTTATGAACTGATTTTGGTCAATGATAAAATAATAAGTTGGGATTGTATATTTTTGTGTATTAATGTCAATGTATTTGTGTATTCTTGATGTTGTATATTACATGTAATTTTATGTACACCATGTATGTAACAGGAAGTTATAGTTTAATTGATTTAATAATAACAATTAACATTTTTTTGACTAAACAAGTGATGAAAGTAATGATAAAATTTTAAATAATTGAAGATTAATTACTTAATTAAGGTTGTATAAAAGAAAGTTGATAATGAAGTTAAATGATTTTATGAGATTTAGATTCTAATGAATAATAAATGATTAAGCATGTAGTATATTGAATATTGAGATGTATTGTTATTAGTAGGTGAGGGATGAATTTTCTCATGCAATTGTCAATGATCACAGAAATGTAAAGTGTTAAAAAGGGATAGAGCATGGGTGATAATTATTAAAATAACGGCATTTGAGTTAATCAATTAAAGTTAATGGGAATTAGATAAATAAGAATTGTGAAATACCAGTAACACACAAAGAGAGTGTTAGATATTTAGGCACACAGGTGTTAGTGATTATATGTAGAGAAGGTGAGTAAGGTGAATGGTAAATATATTTGTTGATGATGATATTTTGTAGTAAGGGTAGTGGTGTAAGGAGTGATCAGCGTGCGGCGTGGCAAGTGACCAGCGTGCGGTGTTGTGGCAAGTGATAGAATAGTTTAAGGGAGTGTTTGCTGATATTTGGTGGGGGGCAAATGGTTAGGTATGTATATGGCCAGGTAGGGAACACACATCCTAGTACAAAGAGGAGAATAAATTGAGGTAAGTGGAATTAGTGAAGGGGTTTATAATTGAGAGATTGGTGTCATAATATGTAAATCTGGTTGTTAATAGTGGTTGTTAGTAGGAAGAAAGGAAGTAAGATGATAAATGTTAGTGCCATTTTAATAAGTCAAAGCATAGTGAATACAGGAGTCACCCAGATTAATCAATGATCAAAATGTGAAAGGTTAAGTAGAAAATTCATAGTAGATAAGTAATAAGAAATGAAATATAATGTAAAATGAATGTTAATAATAAATTTGAATTTTATAGAATTAAATGATACAATAATGAGGAATTAAAAGTTGATATAAAAGAGTGACAGAAAATTCAAGTAACAATGTTTATAAATTTCTATATAAATTATTTAAAAGTGAATGGTTTGTTGAATGTAATAATCACAATGTTTATTATTATGTATTAGGTTTATTATGTATTAGTGTAGGAATTTAAACATGAAGTGTATGTATGTATAACATGTTTTAATTGCGATTCCCTACATTTCGGGCGATCTCGGCCTTACCAACCCAGATCATGGTTTTGGATGACAATCAGCTGTGGGCAGAAATTTTAAAACTGACCACAGTTGGTTGCCTTTGAAATTGGTCAAACCTAGAAATTTAATGGGGTTTAATAAGAGAATCTAAGATTATTTTGAACACAGGCTATTTTCACCCAGATAGGGGTGGTAGACCTTAGGGGCATATATTAAGCTAATGAGTAGGGGTACTTACCCTGAAGTAACTTTACGCCCGCAACTAAAATGTGAACACAACAAGTATAAAATATAAAATAACCCACTCATAACTTTATCTGAATGCATTAGCCGTTTTAAAATACATAAGATCAGTGAACATTAAAAAACAACATCCGTAGTGCGCGTGTAACGATGCGACGTCTTCTGGACAGATTTGCAGCTAAGTAACAAATTTATAAAACCAAATTTTCAATATTCTACTTAAATTCAATAAAATGAGCTCAGTTAGGGAAGTCCATGAAATTGTACTGTATGAATGAGTGTGTGATTGCGTGAATATAATATAAAATATAAAATTAAGCAGTGCTGGGTTATGAAATATATATATATATATATATATAATTCTATAATTTAAGACATAATTGATTATGTTTATTTTGGTTAGTTACTATGTTTATAATTTTAGAAACGTAGTAAATCAAATCAAACATAAATGCAGAATATTTAAAATGACTTTGTGTCGACCACTTCCAGAATTTAAAAAATGAAAGTTAATAAATAATTGTAGAAGCGGAAGTGTACAGCCGCTGTCTTGTTGTAGGTCTAAGATTCCATTGTGTGGTGTAACTGTGAATAATGATAATTTAGAAAAATTAAACAAAAGTTTTCTTTTCACTATATATGTCGTTAAAGAGTATTTATTTCGTGCCCCCACACTGTTTCTGGCCTCACTTAAGAACGAACCCTAGGACCCTAGTGAGAAGTTAACAGCGGTAAGTACATAACTATGGAGCATTATTATTAATAAATAATAAGTAACAAATTGTATTTGTTAATAACAGGACTTTCTCTGCTGGACATATATGGAGGTCTTGTTTTAATATGGCTACCAGCTGTGCTCTTATGTTCTTCATTTACTTTTGTATTTCTAATCAGATACTTCCAGTGACGTTTTTATCCTGGAAAACTGCCAGAAATCACAAGCCATAGCTGGAAAGTAAAGAGTCTGATAGATCTGGAGAATTCCATGCTTGACTAAGAAATCCTAGATCAGATGTGAAGGATGGGCAGGGGCATTGTCTTGATGCAAATGATGGCTTAGTGACTCGCACATGTGGAGTCTTTTTACCAAACTGCACACAAAAATTATATAAAATCGTTTCATAATTGTATTCGTTAAGAGAACAGAGATTGTTACATGGGAACATTATTGTATGCATTATGAGCTTGGATAAAGGAGAACATTATTAAATGTTTCCTGCATGAGTAAACTAAATACCGTAGAATAATCTTAATATCTTATAGGCTATGTACACATGTAAAAAAATAATAAGCGAACATTTCTGTTTTAATATTGTGGTACCTCTCAGGTTATCAGCTGGTAATTAGTGATTTCATTGTATTTGTTTCCACTGTACCACACGAGGAGCAGGGAGACCATCATAACAATAAGTTGTACAATGTGTGTAAACAGAATGATATAAAGCTCAAATTTGTTCTTTAACTAAAATTAATTTTAAAGCAAGCCTTCTATTTGTTGTCTGGCTGTTATATTGGTGATTAAGGTTGTTACAACACAAATAAGCCACCCCAATACCAGGGATAAAAATGATGAATCAACTATATAAAATGTTTAAACTAATGAAAATATAATGACAATGACGCGACAAATGACGACATGACCTAACCCAAGTGATTGACCAAATAAAAGGAAACAAAAGGAGAAGGGGAAAACCGAAACCAAATAAGAAGGTGAGTGACTCAATACTACCAAATAAAATATAATCAAATAAGAAAGTGGAAAACCAAAATAAAATGAAATTGAACAGAAATAAAATGAAAGTGAAGAAGAAGGAAAATGAAAATGAAACAAAACAAGTATAAAGGAAATTAAAGGGAAATAAAATGAAATCAAATGATAAGACACAAACAAATAATATAGAATAAAAGAAGGAGAAATGGTACACTCAAATATAATAATGGAAACGAAACTAAGAACTAACAAATGTAAAAGATAATTATTGTTATCGATTAAATGATAAAGGTAAATGATAATTGATAAAACCCAATAAAGTAATGTGAAAAATAAAAGTACACTAACCAAAGAATTAGAGTTTAAAAGTAATAAAGAACTCTATAAAAACATGAACTTAATAATCATGTAAATAACATTTGTAAAGAGAGAGATAGTGAGATAGTAAGAAAGTAAACAGTGACAAAGAGAAGGTAATGTTAGGGATTACCCACTAATAAACACTTAAAATAAAAATTTAAGAAGTGCAAAAGTGAAAGTGTAAAACCCCCAAAATAATGAGAAAATCTCTTGATAGATAAAAAACGCTTAGTAAATCAGTGATAAATACTAAATGGTTTAAAAGTGAATATTATTAATAAATAAGAATATAGTGAATGATAGAATTAGAAAATCTAGTGATAGATAAAAAACACTTAATAAATCAGTGATAAACACTAAACGATTTAATGGTGAACAAGTAAGAATTTTGTTAATGATAGTAATTAAAGATAGTATTAAGATTAAATATAAATGAAGGATACGTTGTTATTCAGGGGAGGAAGCCCATAGAATGTCAACAGTTAGTGTTACCATGGATAGAAAGTAAAGATAGTAAAAGGAAAAAATATAGTAAAGAAATTAAAAACAAAATCAATAAACACCCCATGTTATAAGGGATAATCAATTAAGTAAGTTTAAAGGGTGTGATGATGTTTATCACCCAAAAAATAATAAAGAATGAAATGAATTGTTAACAAACGTTGCTTAATAGCTGTTAAAAAATTGTTCAATTAAATTTATGAATAGGATATGGCTGAAGGAATTATACAGACCACAGGCCTAGATGTTATGTGTTATGTAATAAAGAATAGTAAGTAATAGCCTAATTATTAACAATGGCAAAATAAATAAATAAAAAGGTAAAATAATACAAATCTAATAATACTGGAAAAAACAGTTAGGAAATAATTAACAAGCCATGATGTAGAAAATAATGGTAACATACAATTAGTATAAAAACAGATCCAAAACACATCAACAAATAAACAAATCAATTATAATAACAAAACAACACATTAGGGTAAAATAAGATGTAATTGGTATAAAATAAGTAAATATAACCAGTTACTACTTAGGCCTATGAAATGCCTAACTGTCAAAAACAAATAACTACAAATTGTAAAAAATTAACAAGGAAATTAGCAAATCCAAGGCAAGTAACTAGCCAAGGTTAATTTGTGAATCATATTAAAAGAAAAATGTTAGAATAAGGACTTAAAATAAAAAAGAAATGTAATTAACAAATATTAACATAATTGTACAAACAATAATACATTAGAGAACCCAACCTTATGGGATGTCAAAATAATCTTTGAAAGAAAATATAAACAGTAGTGATAATATTTAATACATAGGAAGGAAGACGGAATAATAAAAGCAATCAGAAGATATACAGTAATTTTGAATAAAAATTCAAAATTGATAACATGGTTATAAGTCATGATCAACCAATCGGAATCAATTAGTAACCATGACAACGGTCCGTTGGTTACGATTTTTCCGTTAAATCATGGTATTCAATAAGTGACGCTCTTCCAGAATAGACACCAGGCCGTGAATGACCAAAATATTAATCTAAAATGTATAAAAAGTAATCAAAATTCAAAAAGATGGAAACGTAAGAAGCAGACGAGGAACGAGAACATTTAACTGATGCCAAGGACTAATTTAAATAAATTTTAAATGAATAAATTGCTACAACTAACATGAAAAAGATGCCAGAAGCCCCAGATAATTGAAAATTGACCACTACTGAAGCCCCATTCCATTACAACTGACTGACAGTACACCACCAGTCGACCGATTTGATAAGTATTATTAAATTACCCGAATTTCAGAAATAAACTCACTTTAAATATTTCTCACAGTAATCTGAACTCTCACTATAAACTGAATATTATTTCTTTCAAAGATTAAGTAAAAAAATAAAACACTGAAAATTTGTTAACTAATAAAATAACCTGTTGTTAAATTACGAACTTTTGAAACACACTTTACTACACTGCAGGAAAAAATTATAGTTACACATTATATTATTTAAGTACAAATAATGTAAGGTAGTGTACTTTTTATTATAATCATTATCAATATTTTTCTTGTAATCACAAGAACCTGGATTTTGAATGGAACAAATTGTAAACAAACAAAACAGTCGCCATCTTTGACTGTATAATTCGTTCAAAATCGATTCGCCAAACCCTAGAGATATTAGTCTTATAATAATTGTCGGTGCAAATTTGTTGAATAATCAAATATAATTTTAATTTCAAACTGAGTAATTACCAATCACAAATTAAAGAAACTAGTACAGAGTGTAACCATTGGTTTTATTTCATAGGGAAGTGTATTGTATAAATTGTGTATTGTTTAGCAAAGAGAGCGAGAATGACGGTAAGCGCTCACGTCGCAAACTCGGCGAACTACCTGCTTGATTAAGAAGGTCGAACGAAGGCGGGAATAAATTTGAATACTCCAGATCGTCATAGCTAAGATCACTAAACCATATTATTTATTAATTTAATTGTTTTAAGTAAACAATTTGGCACCACCCGGGATTTATAAACACCTATGAAACAACAGGTACGGTTTCCACTCGCGTTGTACTGGTAATTGAAGGATCGCTACGGACATCGTTAACGCAAAACATAGAAGTAACGACACCAGTGTGAGGCGAACACACAACTTAGATACATTTTTACAGAGACGACAGAGTTTTCGCGTTACAGATTGGCTTCCATCGCAGGGCTTAAACAAGACAGATGGAGTTTCACGTTACAGGGTAAGCAGTGGATTCCTCATGTTGCATGTTATGATAGTTTGTCTAAATGGATGAAAAGTAAGACAAAAACACATGCCATTTTTAGTTCATATGGTGTGGCATGAACTTACAAATCACTTAACATGATTAATTCTTTTGTTTGTCTAAAGCAGAAAGCTTTCTAATTAACATGATTTGGTTATAAGGGCAGTTGTTTATGAACTTGTTCTTCCCATTCCTATGTCTTCATAAAACTGATAGGGTATGTCACAGACAATTTATATTCCCTGTTCAAAGAAAGATGGCTTTGTAATTTTCATAAATCTAAAATGAGCAACAAATTCAGTACTGAATACATCATTTAAAGTTACTGAAGTGAGTTCTGTCATTTTCTTACTTGCCCAAGTAATTCCATATTTTGGGGAACTTTTATTTGATATTGCAGTAAAATATGAGAAAAAATTACAACACAACTTTGCTAAACTACTATAAGTAAACTAAATGAAACAAAAAGTTTCTGTTACAATAAGGAAACTTTATTTTTGTACATACAATTCATTGAAGAATTATTAAAAATTAATAATTTTTTTCTTTGTCATGCAACAGTGTTACCTGAAAAAGTCACAGGCCTAAAATTTTACTGTTTTCGCAAATATTTATTATAAGTGATTCCAAATGATGTCATAAATACATAACCATTAGTAAGTTGTAATCAACAACACACATGAAACTCTAGAAACTTGACATTCTGTCATATATACTGTATAACGATACAGTACTAGGTAAAAGGAAAAGAATACACAAAGCTTGGATAATAATAGATGAAACTATTAGAAAAGTGAAGGAAAGAAATGAAATTAAAAGGAAAATACTTAGTGTGCACTCATTAGAATGAAAATAACATTGCAGGTAATATATAAAATGAAGAATAAAAATGTAAAGAGAAGTGCAAGTCTGAAGAAAAAACAATATGCAGAGCAAAAGATAGACTAGTCAGTGTTGACTACACTTTGTGCAGGATTCTAAAATTTTTAAAATATCCATGGGCTCATTAATTTCCCTTCAGTTAATGTGGGCAGTATTTCAACTCCATCAATGTTTGCACACAACAGCGTTGTAACAGTGACCAGCACTGTTATGTGTTGTTTATTCCACTATCCATTTCTTCATTTAATATGACATTGTGCAGTCAACCATTAAATGAAAGAAAAGTAGTTTTTCATCAGCATTGAACACAATTTTGGGTACATAATGAGATGTTAGTTCCTTCAGTTTTGTTTCCACTCATGCATGGTATTCAGTCTCACTTTCACCAAACTCTTGCCGCCATGCCTAAACTTAAATTTATGTACCCAGCCCAACAAAGCATGAAACTCTTTGCCACCAGGCCACCAGTTCATTTGCTTTTTTGTAAAACACTGGCCTATCTACTGAAAACACCTTCCAGATGATGCTGACAGAATCACTGTAACAAACTTCTCACTGTTCACACTTCCAAATTGAATGAATGTTCGTTTATTGTTAAAAACTGTAAACATGTGAGCACTTTCTTCAAGACACACTGCTTGAGCCACAATAGAATTTAATATGGAAGGAGCAATCCCAAATTCTTTGACTATGTTTATTAATTTCTTACTACCACTTTAATTTTCTACTTTCAAAATGTTTAACTTATCAGCAATTTAAATGCACTTCCTCTTTTACCCATTTATGTTACTTCATGAGGTTAGCTCTACTAGAAACAGTAACATGTCAATGCCAATTATATTTAATGAGCAGTGAATAAATATCTAATGTTTCACAGATTCTATGCTCTTCAAGATCGTTGCGAATATACCCGTCTAGCAGTGAATCATGGTTTCCTGAAAAAGTTCAGTCTAACCTAAATATTTGTGTTGAGACATTCGTCTTTGCAACAATCAACACATTTAAACACACAAACCAAGTTTTATACTTACAAATACTTATTATTTGATTGCATATACATAAAAAACAAACAAATATCTGAAATAAAACAATATAAGAAGTACAGGAATTTAGCCAGATTACTTATGGGAATAACAAGTACATGTAAAAAACCGAATAAAAGAAGTTTTACTGTAGTTAACTTTCAGAAAGTAACAAATTATCAATTCATGCAATCATACAATGAAAATTCTGGAGTAACAATGTAAAAACGCCTCACTGGTCACTAAAAGGGAGAGAATCGAAAAGTAGACCAACCTGAAATTGAAAATTTAAACAGTGGAAAAAAGAGAGCTAAAAAGATGGGACTGGGAGAATTAACAGCTACAGAAGGAGACAACAGTTCCAATGAGAAAAATGTTTAAGAAATTACTTGGTATATAAATTATAACAATTGACACCATAAAACAATATCACATAATAACAATGAACAGAGTGTGTATTCTTACTTGTCAGTCTTATGTGTGTAATGTAGTAAAACTTTCATATCATTATCAGTGAATGATATTAATGTATTATAAAGTCCAGCAAGTCCTCTTGGATTGCTTGCTAGTGCTTCTTCACTTATGAGAGTGTCCATTGCTGGAGACACCTTGGCTTTACGATACAATGATTCTGCTTCTGAACTTCTACCCAAAGTGAGGTAAACACCCAAAATACGAGGTAACTGTTCACTTTCATCTTTTCCAGACTGACACTTTATGAACTGGTTATCAAGGCATTTGTACATGTGTTGACCAAGTTCTTCACAGTTCTGAACAAAACAAAATTAGAATAACAACATTTTTTATATTTACATTAATTGTAAACTACCAATGTAAGTTTTAAACACGGCATTCAATACACAATTTGTGACATAACAAGGGTAAAATTCAACAAGCTCAATTATAGGGACTTATAGTATTGCAGTTCATAGTAAATAACCATCAGAGACAAATTTTCATTACTAATAGAACAATACGCTACTAACTGTAAAATACAAATCTCCATATACATATTTTTACTTTGCAGGTCACTCATGATGTTTCTTGCAGGATTTGTATACTACATACGATATCAAATAATAATTACATCTGTAAGCACTTTGTTTCATTGTATTTCAATTTGCCGTACATTTAACAAATATTTGTGTATCATCAGAGATTTCTATATAAATTAACGAATAATTGATTTTGGCTTTAATAAAATATAAATTAAAAAATAACTGATTTTATTTTGATTTAAGTTTTCAATTGTAGTAATGTTTATTTACATAACTGTTTTGATGGTTACATTAAAAATATTTAATTCTTATATTTTCTTTATTTTAACAAATTTATAATTTTAAATAAATTGCCTAATTTTGTTTTTATCTGAATTTGTTCTTTAATTAGCAAACTATTATTATTGTTATTTTTTTTTAGACAGTGTGTGCTAAATTATACTTGTGTATATTTAGTTTTAAAAGCTCTTTGTGGTGTTGAAGGAACTTGTTGAGTAGCTTTTTCTTCAGCTGGGCTATAAAAACAAACAAAGACATTAAAAAGGTAGCAATAGATAATGGATAAGAAGTAATTAGTGTTTAATGTTTGTTTAGTGAGTTTGTTTTATTTTATTTTATATTTTTTGATACTTTTTATAGCCCAGCTGAAGAAAAAGCTACTCAACAAGTTCCTTCAACACCACAAAGAGCTTTTAAAACCAAATATACACAAGTATAATTTAGCACACACTGTCTACATAAAAAACATAAATTTCCAGACATTTAGAATGGTATTTAATTTTTTGTCAATTTAAATTGTTAAAAATTTCAATTGTCAATTAAAAACAGACACAGAGGTCACAAAATGAATATCTTGAAAAATCTTAATATTTACAAACACATGTGATTGTCAGGAAGTAAGGCTCCAATACCTACCATACAAGGCCAGAAAACCTAAAACACCAAAAACTAGGGTCACCATTCGCGATTTTTAAAGGCAGCATGTTAGAACCACTTCATTGTCCCCATTGAAACAACCCACAATACTTACACAACACTACCGTCCCTTACAGAAATTCCCCCAGGTCCATTAGAAACACCCAATGAGTACAGGTTAGGTTAAGGTAAGGTGACTCCCAAAATAACTTGACTCATATTAATTATTACATGGACACATTTATTTGTGAACCTTTAATTCTAATTATGTTTACTGAAAACATACTGGTTGTCATTTACTTTGTCATATTATTCAGTTGCACAATAATGATTATTTAAATTGAACACTGATTGACATACTGTATGTTGAAATTATACGGTGGGTATTTGAATTATTACAAATTACAGCAACAAAGGAAAAAAACGTTGGTTAAAGTACAATCAACTAATTACATACAAAAATATTTTCAGGACTTTACATTTGATAAATATTCATCAAACAAGGTAACCTACATAGGCTACTGTTGGTGCAACCATTTCACATTGTATTATTTAAAATACTGCAATGAATTCAACTGGAAAACTATTTTATTGACAGTATTCTACTTCTTATAGCTAACAAACTTAAACCATAATAA
Organism: Magicicada septendecula; assembly: GCA_034769895.1. Lineage (NCBI taxonomy): Eukaryota > Metazoa > Arthropoda > Insecta > Hemiptera > Cicadidae > Magicicada > Magicicada septendecula. Next base: position 483,550,335 of record CM068368.1, read on the forward strand.
TCAATGCAAAATCAGTACTTTCTCACACGCTTTCTCTACCCCCTCATTCTCTCATATACAGTTTATGGCCACCAAAATCCTGTCTCTAATTCACTCTTTTATTATTATTTTTTTGTAGTAGTTTTTGTTATTATATGTGCACAGTGTACTACTAGAGTTGTTGCTATGTTTGTGTGGCCCCACTTGTAAATAGCATTCCTTTGTTCACCGATTATACAACACATTTTCCATTATTACCATACTTACTGTTCAATTTTTATTATTTTTTTTGTTGTACCTTACAAATTCACTAATAACCAACCAAAAATGTGTTGGTAATTACTGACTGCACAACTCTAGGTTTGAGCGTCCACCCTATTCAATCTCGACATCATGGTTGCTAGGCGAAAAACTGTCCACACCAATTCACACATTTTAATTAACACTTTTAATGACAACCTATTACAAGGCCGCTAATGCCAGATCTTTGGTCAATGATAATGATCTAAATATCGTAAAATAGTTGTCTCTTTAAAACAGTATTAAACATGTGCGTTTATTCATACAAAAGAATTTGATAATGTCACCATAACCAAACCATGCTTTTTAATTTTTAAAATGTCCAACATATATCGTTTTACAAATTCACAAATTTTTGTAAATATAAATCAGTTTTGATAATATATGCCAATACCATAGAGTTCCGCTAATCTGAAACCCAGTAATCTGAAAGTCCAGTTAATCTGGAACCATACTCAGTGAAATAAAAAGGGTTCAGAAAAGGAAAAACTCACTTTATAACAAAAACTTGACTGTATTTTTTACAGACTAATAATAAAACAGTTGAAAATCATTGTGTAAATTAGTATATATGCAGTTCCACACTTTCGTCACAATTACTGTATTAATCTTTCAACTTTTACTTTTTAAAAAAGTCTGTTATATTTTTCTGGCGAAGTGACGAATATATATGCAATTGATGTGATATTGCGCCAGTGTCTTAAAAACATGATGTCTCCTGGAGTAGCGGTAGCATGCTGCTCAATGTAGTGTAGGGCCAGATCAAAGCTGACTACTCAGTGGTGCCGTCTGCTTCATTGTCGCTCTCTGCCAGACACTTAAGTCACTGTTTTTAAGATTTCTTTGCCTAGGAACACTTCATTGTCCTCTAACATCCACTCATCAACATCATTAATATTTGCTTCTTCACAACCGGGAATATGTTATACAAGTCAAAAACATTGTTTCTTTGATTTCCTGATTGGGGCTGTTAACATAGGTGAGACTAGGCCAAAGTTTTTGCCAAGATTTTCTTAAAAATTATTGATTACAATGATCCCATGACTCCGCCACCCAGTAAATAATATCCTCCTAATGGTCACTCTCTTCAGAAAAGAATTATCTTTGTCTTCAATAAGTGTTCTAAGGACCATCTTCTTGTAAGAGAGTTTAACTTTTTGCAACACATTTTAGTTCACAGGCTGCAGTAAAGGAGTGACACTTGCTGGTAGGAAATTGCCTTTATGTCACCACAAACTAACTCCCCATCAGAAGGATGACAAGTAGTATTGTCAATAATGAGTAGTGCCCATGGTGGCAAGTCATTTATTTCACTTAAACACTAACTGCAGGAACAAACCACTGGTTTGTGTTTCAAACCACTTCTTAAAAAGTGTTGCATTCATCCATGCTCTTTCTTCTCTGGCTCCTATAGTATACTGGGAGAGACTTTATGTTTAGGTTTTTGAAGGCCCTTGGTTTTTCTGACTTGCCAATAACCAAAAGGGGTAATTAATGTGTCCCTGCAGTATTACTGCACCCCAAAACAGTTACATGCTCCTTACTCATTTTGAAGCCAGGTGCACTTTTTATATTTTTGGAAGCTAGGTTCTTCTTTGGAAGTACCTTAACACTTAGGCCACTCTCATCGATGTTATACAGTTCCTGGGGAAAATAGTTTTCTGCTGTAACCACATCAGCAAATTCACTTATGTAATTTGCCACTGTAGCATGATCAGCATAATCATTCACCCATAACAGATAACTGACATATGCCATACCTTTTTTCCATCAATTTAGCCATCCTGTGCTGGTGTTGAATGATACATTCTCATTCATTAGCTTATTAAGGTGAAGTGCCTTTTCCTTGATAAGTGGCCTACTTAACAAAATATATTTTTCTCGAACAGAAAACAACGTTAAAAAATACCTCAATGAGCTTATAAAGTTGTAAAACTTTTGAGGCCTGGCGTTTTTCAATAGTCGGCTGAAGACGATCCACAAAACTACTTGATCTTGGTGTGGTTTTTCTTCCAGTCCATAGTGGTTCCATTTCCAATGCTGAACTCAGCAACTAATTTTGATGCACTTTCCCCACTATTTAAACGTCTTAAAACTTCTAGTTTGTCTTTTAACTGACACGAAGTATGTTTTTGTTTAGTAGCCATTTATACGCATCTTAAAACTCTCCAAGCAATTTTTTGTTAACTGACTTTTCGTTAGCTTCTTTTAACTAATGAAAACAGCACTAGCACATACTAAAAATTGCAGAACGCTCACTAGAGTAGTAAATAATGATTGTGCACGGTTTCAGACTGCTAGTGCTGGAGCTGTCGTCTGCCACTACCCCTACTCACCAACCAAGGTTATCTGTGTGGAAAAGTTTACTTAGGCCTACACTGCACAAATAAGTGACACGTGAATTTTATATGTATTTTAATAGCAATTCCAGTTAATCTAAAAATTTGCTAATCCAAAAAGGTTGAGGTCCCAATTATGTTGGATTAGTGGGACTCTACTCTATAATTAGTTTAAATATAACATATTAACATGAAAATAGAACAAAATTCACTGTTGTACATTGTTATAATACTATTTACCTACTGTGTGATACTCTTTGAAGCAGTCAGGCAAACACAATCCAACTCAGGGCACCACCAGTTTGGCCTTTGAATTTGTCTGCATATATCTAGAGCTAACATTCTATATATTGGTATCTATCAATCTAACGTTCAAAGAAGTGAATAAGAAGCTTTCCAGCCATATATAGCCACCAGTGAATTTTGTACAAGACCGCAAGTGACAGCCCAAGCTAAATACAGGCACAGCACAGCTGACTAAAACATCTAGCACAAGGCGGACTTGAGAAGTGTTAACAAGTTGTTAGAATTTTTTATATGTTCCCAATGATTTACATCTCTGCGTTGCCTTTACATCACAAAAAAAAGATAATAACTGTTTAATGCAAATTACTACTTCTTGATCACATTAAACACGACCACAATTCACTGCCTTCTACTAATGTACTCTGTTTGGAAGCCAGGCGTAAACTGAATAATGCGTTGTTCATTCAGGGCTATGTTGAGCTGCCTTTTGTTACACTTTACTTTACACCATTGTATATATAAGTTTCCATTTCTACATGGAAGTACCATTTCATTCAATAATAATAACTTCCTAATTAAAGAACAAATTTAAATAAGAACAAAACAAGATGATTTATTTTAAATTATAAATTTCTTAAAATAAAAAAAAATATGATCACTAAATATTTTTAATATAATCATCAAAGCAGCTGACTATGTAAACAAACAACAATCAAAAATTATTAATTGATTATTTGTCAATTTATATTTTAATCAAAACAAATTTATCAATAATAGTCATAACATCAAATTTGTCAATAATAATAAGTATGTCATATAACTGTGTTCTTAACAAGACTTGTACATTATTAAATTAGTAAATTTACCTGTTTTTAAAAACTGCATTTGTTTGCAGTACTAGTGAAAGACGCAATTTTCCCTCTTATTATATTTTTAAATTACAGTTAAGTCTAAGTAATTTAGCTTATTTTCTTGTCTAGTGTCAAAAAAAACATATTTATAGTGTCATATTCATGCCATTAACATGATATCAACATGTCTACAGTATCAGAATGATCACAGTTGGACACCACTATATAAAAATTATCCCAATTAGCGCTTTCAAGCTTCACAGCCCATCGTCAGATTGGAATAGACAGGAAATTTATGAAAACAAACCCTCCACCCCTCTCCCCCACCATGCTCACACACAACAAGCTATAATATAAATGACCCTTCCCCACCCCCTAAACCCTGTCCCACCATCTGTAGAGTTACATATTTTTTCTAGCAAATTCCTTGTGTTTCAGTGTTTTGTGTGTGTGTGTGTGTGCATCCTTTTAAACTTACCCTCTTCCTCTCCACACACGTGGGTCAGTCATACACCCTTATTTTAAAACATCCAATTAGTACTAAGCAATATAATTCTTAATCTTATCTATCTGTCCTCTATCATTTACTTCTTATTCATGTTATAAAATATTTCTTCATTATCAAATTTAATTTTAATATTAATTAAATTGTCTAACCCTTTTTCTCTTTCTTTCAATATTTCTAACTCCTCTCTAAGCTTCCTTTCAACTGTGTTATTTACTACTTTTACAATTTCGTATTCTTCCAAAGGATTAACAAACTTATGGTTGTCTTCTATGAAATGTCTTGCATATAACGAATTGGTTGTTCTATTACCTTCTCCACGTTTGTGGTCAGACAACCTGCATACGAATTTTCGTCCTGTCTCTCCTAGGTACACTTTGATGCAGTCTTTACATTTTAATTTATAAATTCCGCTTTTCTGTAATACTGGAATTTTTTCTATATTCTTATTCCTTATCTTATCAAATACCGTTTCACATTTTTTAATAGCTATATCTACTCCATATTTATTAAAAACATTTTATAATTTTTCTAGTATGTGAACCTATGTATGTCAATGACCCTGCATAATTCTTTTGTTCTGGTTCTATTTTAGCTTTTTGTATGTTAACCCTTTTCATAACTTTATCCACTATGTTGGTGTTATAATTATTGTGGATAAAGTTATGAAAAGGGTTAACATACAAAAAGCTAAAATAGAACCAGAACAAAAGAATTATGCAGGGTCATTGACATACATAGGTTCACATACTAGAAAAATTATAAAATGTTTTAATAAATATGGAGTAGATATAGCTATTAAAAAATGTGAAACGGTATTTGATAAGATAAGGAATAAGAATATAGAAAAAATTCCAGTACTACAGAAAAGCGGAATTTATAAATTAAAATGTAAAGACTGCAACAAAGTGTACCTAGGAGAGACAAGACGAAAATTCGTATGCAGGTTGTCTGACCACAAACGTGGACAAGGTAATAGAACAACCAATTCGTTATATGCAAGACATTTCATAGAAGACAACCATAAGTTTGTTAATCCTTTGGAAGAATACGAAATTGTAAAAGTAGTAAATAACACAGTTGAAAGGAAGCTTAGAGAGGAGTTAGAAATATTGAAAGAAAGAGAAAAAGGGTTAGACAATTTAATTAATATTAAAATTAAATTTGATAATGAAGAAATATTTTATAACATGAATAAGAAGTAAATGATAGAGGACAAATAGATAAGATTAAGAATTATATTGCTTAGTACTAATTGGATGTTTTAAAATAAGGGTGTATGACTGACCCACGTGTGTGGAGAGGAAGAGGGTAAGTTTAAAAGGATGCACGCACGCACGCACGCACACGCACACACACACACACACACACACACACACAACACTGAAACACAAGGAATTTGCTAGAAAAAACATGTAACTCTACAGATGGTGGGACAGGGTTTAGGGGGTGGGGAAGGGTCATTTATATTATAGCTCGTTGTGTGTGAGCAGGGTGGGGGAGAGGGGTGGAGGGTTTGTTTTCATAAATTTCCTGTCTATTCCAATCTGACGATGGGCTGTGAAGCTTGAAAGCGCTAATTGGGATAATTTTTATATAGTGGTGTGCAACTGTGATCATTCTGATTGTAATTTCAACCACTAACACAAATTTCTTCATTAAATGTCTACAGTAATTAGATAATGTGATATTCTTTTTTTTAAATTTTCATCATTTCTTTCACAGCACTTTAATAATTAATAATTTAATGCACTTTCACTTGTGAAAAAACTTACTTTTTGTTATATCCTCATACGCACGTTTCGAAGTGGTTTGCTCCTTCATCAGTGAGGTATAAATGCAGAAAGCATCAAGGCGTTGGTAGTCTGTAACGGTTTTTTGGGGATTGGTTGTGTGATTCTGAAACACAATTCAGAATCTCGCGCCAACCCCTTCCATCTCCACACACAACCAATCCCCAAAAAACCGTTACAGACTACCAACGCCTTGACGCTTTCTGCATTTATACCTCACTGATGAAGGAGCAAACCACTCCGAAACGTGCGTATGAGGATATAACAAAAAGTAAGTTTTTTCACAAGTGAAAGTGCATTAAATTATTAATTGTTAATGAGATATTCCTTTTTACTACATGTAATATTTCATCACCTAGTTCTTTTACAAATATATCTAACAAACAACTGAAGTGTCACCTTCCATGCTGAAGCCATTGGTTTGATTGTATAGTTTATTATCAACTGAAAACCATTTTACTACAAAAAACATTTATTAATTACATTTTTAACATAACATGACACTTTTTCATTAATAATTCTATATTTATTAATTACAATATTGATTGATGACTTGTTGGGTACTTGGTGAAACATGTTACTACAAAAGGTTTTAAAAACAAACAAACAGTTGGTAAGTTTTACAGATTATTCTTTACCTCTGAGAATTGTTTCAGCTTATTAAGCTATTCACAAAGAGCTGCTAAGAACAACTTAACATTGTTGAGAATACCTTAATAGGCTGAAACAATTGTCAGAGGTAAAGAATGAACTGTGAAACTTACCAAGTGTTCGTATGTTTTTAAAACCCTTTGTATTTATTAATTACATTTTTAATTCTGTTAATAGTACACATTCTATATTAATCAGAATGTAAACTGGTGCATACCACTTTACATACAATCCCTGATTATCACTTTCAGGCCTTTCAGCTCATCATCAGATTGGAAACAATAATTGTCTATATTAGTGGTGTGCAAAAGTTTAATTTCTGTTTGTGAATATAACCTCTAATACAAATTTACTATTTAAATATTTTGCTGTTGATATACACACTTCAAAAGTCACATAGAATATTACTGTATTTTTGTTTATGTTAACTATTTTAACATTTGATTTCATATATTTTTTTTTAATTAGGCTGTATAAGTCTAAAACAATCATAAGTTCTATTTAGCTGTTAATAAATCTGTTTCTGTTTATCTGTTAAAAAAAAATTAACAAAAAATCACTATGCCAATAAATTTGCTAAACTATAACCCCTTAATGCCAATTAATAATACTTGGATTTCGTTGTCCATTGATTAACTAAATATAATTAAATCACTACCGACTTGGAACACAAAGTTTTTATGAGTAACAACGTAAAAGTTTTACCTTATAGCCTGAACCAGTTTTCGCTTATTATAAGCTTCATCAGAGGCTGCCACTGGGAGCGCTGTCCGTCTTGTTCTTGGAGACGGCATTGACTTTTGAAGGATCGATGTTTTGTATGTATGGGGTGTGATATGTTTGAGTAATATATGTGATTTGAATTGTGTCTGTTCGTTTAGGTGTTGTTTTTCTGTGTTTGTGTATTTCCAATTGTTCAAGAGTGTCTAGTTTTCGGCCTTTTGTGTGTACGTGTAGAATATCCATGTTCTTGTCGATGTTTGTGTATGTGTGGTTTGCTTCAATGAGGTGGTTTGCAAAGGTGGATTCAGTAGTGGAGTGTAGTTCCTTTGTGTGTTCAATGTATCTTTGTTTGAAGCAACGTCATGTCTGGCCTACACAGAGTTTGTTGCAATCTGAGAAATTTAGTTTGTAAACACAAGGTAGATCCAATTTGTTTTGTGCTTTGTGTGTGTGTTCTGTTTTGTTTGTACGTTTGTATGCAATTTTGTATCCTGCTTTTTTGAATTTGTGGACTATTTTTTCAGTGTGGTTATTGATGTATGTTAGTGTTATGAATGACAGCTCGGCAGCCTCTGACGAAGCTTATAATAAGCAAAAACTGGTTCAGGCTATAAGGTAAAACTTTTACGTTGTTACCCATAAAGAAACTTTGTGTTCCGAGTCAGTAGTGATTTAATTATATTTAGTTAAAAATAATAATTTGCAACTGATTTCAGACAAAAGATGGAGGGAAACAGAATATTACAGCTAATGTGTTCAAACCTGAAAAGTAGCTACAACAGAATCTGGAGGCTTGTTGTACTGGATGATATCCATATTGTCTGTAGATGGCCATTTACCTACCTATTCTTGGTTCCACATTTGGAAGAGACAATGGGTCAGACAGAGAAAAACATTGCGCATATGGGTTTTACGTTCACTAATATTATGCGACTTGAAAATCCTTGACTGATAAAAATGATGTATTAGATAAGTCTCCAAAATAGTAACAGTATTTTAATTCTTCACATTATGGTATATTTTAAATACATTTAGTCCAAAAACTCAGTCGGTAAAAACATAATAAAACCATTGCGCACTCTATTTAGTACGTAGTAAAATATAGACTGTCCTTATGCAAAATGTTCATGCTCCTTAACAATAATGTTTTTGTACATGTAGTCCAGATCACATAAATGGTGTACATGCCATTTAAATTTAATAAAATCCTTGTAATAACAAAAAATAAAATTTCATACCATATTTTAATTTTTTAATTTATGAGGCATAAAAAGTAGCCTATGAGAAACTTTTTCCATATTCAAGATAGACTAACACATTAAGCAAGTGAATTGTACAGAAAGATTCAAATTTAATTTTGCTCTAACTCCCAATGTTCTGTCTTTATTAGTTTCCAAAGTATTAAGTGAAATGTACAAATATATTTCAGCAGTCGTGATGCATACTGCCACATGTCCGTATCCCATGCTTCTCATATTATGTTAATCATGATGTGTTTCAATTAATGCATTGTAAAGTTACAGAAAAAGTTAGAAATATATTTGTTGTTATTTAAGACTTAAAACAGTAAAGCTCATCCATAGCATTAAGGAAATCTTAAATTGAAACAGATTATCCAATTAATACAAACAATTATTACTTGAAGGAACAGCTTTTAATTTAATGACAAACACGTATAGTTTTTTCTGAGGAATGCTTTTATGGTAACCATAACCGCATTTCAGAAACAATAATACATACAGTAATAACACTTTAAATAATCAGTGCTATGATACAATGCTTTTAATTGACAGAACAAGACACTTACCACATGTTATAGCAACATTAGATGTTTATACGAATGTTTATAATACCATTGTAGTCTATACCAAATAGATTACAGAAACCGTGTTATGCATATAAAAATACATAACAAAATAATATTTCAAATTTAAAGATCGTGATATAGAGAGCAAATGTGAGCATAAGTAGGGAGAGGGTCACCCAAAAGGTTGGGAAGCTTTCGTTTCTACCCAACTGTCGTTAGAAAGTTGGCAATATTATGGAAAGTGGAAGAATGATTTGCTGTTGCCAAAAGGGCAAAAAATATGTCATGAACCCCTTTTTAAAATTACTAGCTTAGCCTACGAGGCAACAAAAAAAAAACCAACGGAAATAAACTATCCATTTGTTGAAGTGTTTCAACCTGTTTCAAACATTCAGATTACAGCTGTCATTTTGTGCTCACCTTTTTAGTATAAGCTGTTGTTTGTAACATTGATTGATTGCTTTTGTACGTGTGTCCAGTGTATTTTTAGTGTATAAATTACTTGGTGTATATATTCTGTGTGCATATTGTACTGCTGTAAAATGCACCAGTACATACTAAGGCCAGTACATACATGTATATCTTAGTGAAATTGAAAAATTTATAATTTGTAGAATAATGTTGTCAGCCATCTTGAATGTATGTGAAAGTCCTAGGACCAAGCTTTGGCTGAGTATAGACATTTGATGTGTAAAAAACAAATTAAAACCCCAAAATTATTGTAATTATTACAAAACTAATTAATAAGTTGTAATTAATAAGACATTGTTTTAAATAATATGGAATTAGTTTAGTTACAAATTGTGTTTTGATAGAATGTCATAGAACAAATAGAACATGTTTGTGAATAACTAATCAAGTTTACCTACAGTTTATGAACAAATTTTGAAACTTCACGAATTAATTTATATTATAATTAACTCTTACCTTCGGGTTTTTTACTCCAAGGGTCGTTCAGACGAAACTGCTGCAAAAAGGATTATTTGGATTTGATATAGGCAAAGATCAAATACACCGTTTGTGCTAACACATTGCCTCTGATTTATTATTCAAAATGACTACTTCGTCTCTCTTTCATAACATTTAGAGCAAATACTTGTAGAAGGAGCAACAATTTGTGAAATCAAAGTTAGTAATAAAATATTTCTTAATTAACTAGCTTATTACAACTATGGTATACCACAACTATTTACTATCTGCAATGAACCAATACGTGATTTAGCTACACACTCACACACATTCGTTCTTTAATTTTGTAGTTCTATTTAAACCCCACTTCGAGATCTCTGATGTATATTTTAGATTTATAATTTATTTATGTTGAATTATACTCTGGGGAAAAAGGGAAAATAATCTTGTTTAAAATTCAGTTAATACTTAACGTCTGAAGAACTCCGCTGTTTTGCACCTCTGCTGTGCATGCACTGTTTAACACACCATAACACTGTTTAACCGCGGTACTGTTATTGATTATGTCATATTAGGTTGACGCGCCACTATTGTTTTAATCCACTTTAAAATAGCATTCCGTTTTGTTTTGTCGTTCTATTTAAATTTTCGAACACTTAGCTCGCTTAGGCTGGCCGCGCGTTATACAGTTTTTTATACTAGTTTTAGTACTTTAAAAGATAGGCCTACTCTTAACTACGGCCTATCTTACACCCGAGGCCACTATGTAATTTTTATCTGCACTGTATGCTGCTTATTACCACTCTCTCTGATGACACACAGCAGACTGGAGACTGTGTCACAAGGCTGCTGCTGGCGGTTACGCAATGCGTCTGGCAGTTGTTTTCGCTGACTGTATGTGTGTTGCATTGCTGTACTGGAGGCTCCTTACAGGTGAAAGTCTGGCAATTTGGAAAGTGCTTAAAATGATGATTTAAATTAATATAAAATTCAACTGGGGTGGCTCACAATTCTGTACCGTTACAATACCCCCCCAATAAGAGGTTGAAGGCCGAAGCGTTCAAACTCTTATTGCCTAAACCTAAGAGGATCAGTGAGGATATGGCGCCGCAACCCCCCTGAACACTCTACTAAATCATGGGTTCTTACCCCCCTAGTCTGGCGACTGTGACAGCACCCATCCGATCTTACTGGACTTCTCTATTCGAGATCCCAACACCGAAAAACCGAACAGATACCCGTCCCAGTATCGCCTGATTTTAAAACATGTAATTAAAAATTGACAAGCGGCCTTCCATCCCTCCATATCCCACATCTGATTTGTTTCCTCTTAGCCGTACTGGTTCATTGACAACGTACTGGCTCATTTTATATTATAGACCCTAAACAATAGTATTAATAAAACAATATTGGTTTACAATGGTACACATAAATTCCAGTTAAATTGAATAATATTCCCCGTACAATATTGCCCTCCAAAATGATACATTAATTATACAAAATAACCTTAACTCACAGTAAATACAAATTATATCCACTTGACTACTATATTTATATAGGCTAAGCAAAAATTTTGTTTAATGAAATTAAATAATGAAAGGACATATTTCATTTATTTTACAATTACATTTGAAGTTTGAATCAGAATAAATTTAAATTTGTTATTAAAATCCTCTTTCCAATTATTTAATTATCAAATTAATTTGATTATATTTAATTTCTCCAACTCTAAGTTACAACAAATACCTCATTATTATCTTGTAAAAAAATTTACTTTAATTCTTTTATGTTACAATAGGGTTTGCTCAAGATACTGATTCATCAAACTGCAACAGTTATCAACTTCAACACATCTGGCTGTAAACATTGGTCACACAACCTACCTGTTTACATAAACACTCTCAGTCTCAACACTCACATAGTCTAAACATTCTGGTTACATCATACTAACACCTGTACTTTTCAGTTTTTTATAAATTTTTTAGATAACATATTTATCAATGGCTATTTCTTACAATTTAAGCCAAATATTATTTTAATTCACCTTTCAATTATTATTTCTCTTTTAATTACAATTTCTATTTAATGCTATTATCTCAATTCATATTATTGAATCAACATTTTTTCACACCGGTAAGCATTTTATTCTATCTGATTAGTATTATGAACTTTATACTTACAATCCACTTATTGACATGAATACAAAATACACACCACACACACACCAATATCTCCATGTAACCTCTGAAACATTTAACAACAATGTTATTTCATACAAACAATTCAACATTTTATAATACATACAATTAATTTCACTACATATGTATTTACAACTCTTCAACAATAATTATTCAGTTGTGTCGCACTTCAATATCAAAATCAGCTAGGTCATTACCATATATTAACATATTTAAAATTGTTCACTTATGAATTTCAACCTCCATCGTCAAAAATGAGTCGGGGTTTCACATAACAATTTTCAATTTTATTTACATTCTGTATACGGTTATCTTGTGTATAGTAACCATAAAATTTCTGTTTGTTCATTTTACCATAATAATCATATACCAGGTCAACATCAGTATTCTTTGTAAAGTCTCCGTTAGTGTTTTTTGTTATTCCTATTGCATTATTATTGTCATATTCATCAAAATAATTATCAAGCTCTATGTTAACGGGTAAATCAATTTGCTCCTTTCTTTCCATACATAAATTCTGTACTAACTCTTCATAATTTCTCTTGACTTTAAATATTTCTACCATTCTCTCTCTCTCATAATCACTTTCATTACAATACTTCTCATAACATTTTACATTCTCATTCCACACAGAGGGCAGCACAACATTATTACAACGTCTGGCTTTACCAGATACACAAAAATAATTGAAAGACCTTTTGTCTTTTACAACAACTAAGGGGGAACCTTTGTCCTCCAACAATACTAGTGAAGCATTTTCTTCACCCATCTCACAAGAAAAATTTGCCCTCTTTTCACCCTCTACACTTGAACTGTCTTCACACTCTCTCTCATTCTCATTGACATTTGCTAGCAACACTTCATTACTAAACTCTACTTCAACAAAATCTTCATCACTCTCAACATTAATCTCCTTATTGTCAACTACCACGTTTTTACACATATTATAATTCTCATCTGTTTTATACTCAAAATTTTCAGTTACCTTTTGTATTTGTTTCTCAATTTGTTCTACCACTTGTTCTTTAAATGTATTAAAACATTCATTCGTCTCATTTAAACGTGTATTCATTTCACATAAACGCTTATCAAATTTTTGGTCAATATTATTTATATCACCCTTTAACTCATGGAATTTGCTATGAATTGTATTAAATTTAATATCAGAATCACTCTTCTGTTCCTCAAATTTAGCGTCATTACTATCAAATCGTTTACTGAGAAGGTTAAATAGGTCATTCATTGACATTTCTTTGTCTTTTATATTTGTTTTAATTGTAATAGGGGTGGAAGTTGCTCCCCTCTCATTAATTAATACAGATTCGTTTCCATTACTGTCACTGATTGACAGTGACTCTGTCTGAATACCTGAATCGCCTTTATTGGCCGACTCAGTTGACATATTTTCATTTACTACCGTTTCGGTTACTATTGTTTTTATTTGTTTTTCAGCACTAGTGCTAGTTAAATCAATAATGTTTTCCATGTTTTCAAGTGTTTACTTATACACGCTTTATATACTTATACTGACAATATCGCCCTCACTCCCAAATAACCCGTTCTGCAGCTTAATTAGGTCTGGCGAATATAGGTTGTAACCTATACTCGCGTCCCTGTTCGGGCGCCAATGAAACTTCACGAATTAATTTATATTATAATTAACTCTTACCTTCGGGTTTTTTACTCCAAGGGTCGTTCAGACGAAACTGCTGCAAAAAGGATTATTTGGATTTGATATAGGCAAAGATCAAATACACCGTTTGTGCTAACACATTGCCTCTGATTTATTATTCAAAATGACTACTTCGTCTCTCTTTCATAACATTTAGAGCAAATACTTGTAGAAGGAGCAACAATTTGTGAAATCAAAGTTAGTAATAAAATATTTCTTAATTAACTAGCTTATTACAACTATGGTATACCACAACTATTTACTATCTGCAATGAACCAATACGTGATTTAGCTACACACTCACACACATTCGTTCTTTAATTTTGTAGTTCTATTTAAACCCCACTTCGAGATCTCTGATGTATATTTTAGATTTATAATTTATTTATGTTGAATTATACTCTGGGGAAAAAGGGAAAATAATCTTGTTTAAAATTCAGTTAATACTTAACGTCTGAAGAACTCCGCTGTTTTGCACCTCTGCTGTGCATGCACTGTTTAACACACCATAACACTGTTTAACCGCGGTACTGTTATTGATTATGTCATATTAGGTTGACGCGCCACTATTGTTTTAATCCACTTTAAAATAGCATTCCGTTTTGTTTTGTCGTTCTATTTAAATTTTCGAACACTTAGCTCGCTTAGGCTGGCCGCGCGTTATACAGTTTTTTATACTAGTTTTAGTACTTTAAAAGATAGGCCTACTCTTAACTACGGCCTATCTTACACCCGAGGCCACTATGTAATTTTTATCTGCACTGTATGCTGCTTATTACCACTCTCTCTGATGACACACAGCAGACTGGAGACTGTGTCACAAGGCTGCTGCTGGCGGTTACGCAATGCGTCTGGCAGTTGTTTTGGCTGACTGTATGTGTGTTGCATTGCTGTACTGGAGGCTCCTTACAGGTGAAAGTCTGGCAATTTGGAAAGTGCTTAAAATGATTTAAATTAATATAAAATTCAACTGGGGTGGCTCACAATTCTGTACCGTTACAATTTTGTATTATAACAAATGGATAAATCACTCATTATGTGAAAATTAAAAGTAAAAGGACTATAACTATGTAAAATTAAGTGCGATTAAGCATATTTAGTAAATCAAGGACCATAATAATAGCTAAATGTTGTAATCGTACGAATATAACGAGTTATAATGCGTGTTATTCTGCCACACGTTGGATGCGTCACTTTGTAATAGAACTGTGTGGGGGTGTTAAATTTTATATACTTACTTACTTTTTGTTATTTGGAAATTGTAGCGGGTCGGTTAATACTTTTTCTCAATACTTAACGACGTCGACCGTATTCTCGCCGTTCAGTTTAAATTTTCCGCCTCGCCGTCTGATTGGTCCCCTCTGTTTGGCCGAGTCGACTTTGTCAACTATTGTATTTTTATTGTTTGTTTATCCTAAACTCTTATATTACCTTTTAAATGAATCAAACATACAGTGGTTGATGGGTACAAAGGTTTATTTAACTCTTTTTTATATAATCAGGTCAATTACAGTTCGTAAATAATATATATCATTTAGTTTTGCGCCGGCAGGTTTACGGGTTGCTCAGTTGGCGGTCTGCTCAGTCGAAGTGTTTACGCTTGGAAATGGCGTCTATTTCTTCGTTGGTTGTTTATTTTAATATTATCTTAGGGAAAAGTTCTCTGGACTACAGAATGTTGGTTTACAGACTAATAAATGCACATAATTTTATAATATACCTTACAACTAATACATAATCTGTGATATCCTTAAATATGAAAAGTAAGTTATTGCAAATGAGAATTCAGTGCTTGCTAGGTTAATTTTTGTTAGCAAGTTACGTGTTTAAAACAGTTTAACATTAAATCATAATCCAGTGATAGTTTTGGTTTATCAAAGGTGATTGTTTAATAAAGTTCAGTTCGAAAATTTATTTAAGTGACTGGTGAAGTGAAAATAAAATTGTTCATTTACTGTTGGTTATTGAAAGTTTGATTTTTTGTGAAGTATTAAAATTATACTTAACACTTCCTTAATGCAGCTTCTCTTCGGCGATCCTCTTTTTCTGGAATACGTCTAATGGTCCCTTCTTGTATGTTTGTTTGAGATCCAGGTTCAAATAATCGAAATTCAAGGTTCAGCTTCCATCAGACTTGTAGATTCATTTGTTTCCTCAGGTTGGGTTGGGTATCTTCTGTTCTTCCTCCAGTATTTGGTCGCCTATTAATTTTGTTTGCTTCCTTCAAGTTTTTGTTATGTTATTTTTTATATAATTGTTTTAATTATGTGATATCTCCTTAATGGTTAATTTATGTTTGCTTCTTGTCACTTCTTCATCCCAATTTGGTAAAACTTATTTAATTTACTACTTATTTGTCTTCAAGGGCTACATACGTCCACCCTCTATGCTAGTCAATAATGGAATCATTAGATTTCAATGGTCAAACATGTAACAAGCTTTTGTTGTCATGGCAACTCTTCAAGATATACTAGTTCTCATTGGCCAATATGTTATAACATTGTTATATTCTAACGTTTTATTTCTGTTCAAATTTATAAAAATCCTTTAAATTATAATTACTTTCTTATGATAGCCGTAATATTAATTACACTAACACCATTGTTTTGCTTTTTTGCTAAAGATTATTTTGATATCACTCATAGTTACTTTTGGTCCATTAATAACATATTTCTTATTTTTCCTATTGATATTTCTTTATGTAATTATCTTTAAACTGAATATTATTTATACATTTTTATACCTGATATTCTTACTTAAATACCTAAACATATTATATACTTTAATTGACCTTTGGTTATTGTTTTCTCTTTAAACTTGCAAAATTCTTTCCTTCATGCTAGGCCTAATGCCTAGGTTTCACAATACTTCTATTCAACATTCTTTACAATCTTTTTATATTCGTTAATTCTATTTATTTGTTTATTGAACATTGTATAAAGAAACAAACTAGCTTAGTAAAAACATTTGTGCCTTTAACATCACACATTTTCTATAATTAACATATTTTTCTTTCCAGGCCCATGCCGGAAACTAATCTTCTACTTATTATTGCTTCCTAATTTCAACATCACTTGTCTTTTAAACTTACTAATACTATGGTTCATTTAATACCGCAACTCTTATAATCATAGTTTTTAACATTACTAATCCTTATTATCAACATATATGAACTCCCTTAATAAAATCTAGTGTCTAATTCTCACTGTTTCCATTCTAGTATATTACTTTTATCTCATTTTTCAAAACGTTTATTATTTATATATATTTTAGTTAATGTTCCTTGTTTTAATAATACAATAAGTCTTACTGGCTAAACTACTACTCTAACATGGTTTGCTATATATTTTATATAGTCTTATGTAAATAGTATTTCACACTGTGGACACTTACACTGCACTTTTTCCCTTCACATGGGGTTTATTTCCCTAATATCACTATCACTTTTTTATTCTATGTTCTTTACATAGTTAGTGGTTATTAGTTTCTACTTATGTAGTTCTATACTTCACCTTACATTTCATACATTGTTTATTTATTTAGTATATCATCACTGGGTTGTTATTGGTCATTAACATTTGCTTTATTATCATTTGTCACTTCTGTATTAATTATTACATTTGCTAAGCTTGATTATATTTTACTTGCTTTTGCCTATTTTATTATTTAATAAGGTATTTTTATTCCTATCTTCCTATCTTAGATTTATACATGTATTTTTCTTTTAACTCATATAATATATTTATTTTATATTTATATTTTTTATATAGTTTATATCTCAATTATGCCCTATCTGATTTAGTGCATTTATTTTACATTTTATTATAGCAATATTTGGGGCTATATTGATGGTAGTTATATTTTACGTTGTATCATGGTTTTCTTGTTCCTTCACCTTATCCAATCTATTGGGTTAAGTCGTAGTCAGTGTCTTAGTCAAATTTTTTTTTTCTGAGTGTTGGGTTATCAATCTTCAGGTTATAAGTTTATATTTTTTCTTCTTCTTTCAGCTTTTACTTCTATCAATTTTTAGTGATATTTGGTGCTATCTTATGTCATGATACAATGTGCAAAATTATAAAAGTGATTGTTGGTCAGGAAAAACGTAAAGCTTTCTATTTCCGGGATGCCTGAATTAGACACGCTTGTGAAGAAAGCGTCACTCTTATTTTGACCATCACCAAGTTCAAATGTATCTTCAAGAAGTGAAATAATTAAAGTGTATTCAGTAACCTAACCATAAATACAGAGTGCGAGAATACATTAAGCATTAAATTCACTCACAAAACAGAATATAATACCGTGGAAAAAGAAATAAAGAAGACATTAAAATATTGGTGAATGAAAGTGTGTTACTCACCTATCAGGTAATATTGAGTATTAATAATCCGAATAAAAGAGAAGCATAACCTATTAACGATAACAATTAAAACCAGTGAAATTAAGGGCACACACACACAAATTAATCTAATCCTGTGTACTATAGACTTAAACTATTTTAAGATTCATTTTTAACAAGTATCCAAGTCACTTGAAATTATATTCAAAAACTTACGTTAATAGTTCCGTCAGTGACTTACTTTTTTGTCGTTACGACGCGTTTCAAGACGTACGTCACATCATCAGGTGTTTCACTCGATAAGTGAGGTCGTCAATACATTAAAATAAAATAAATAAACGAACACATAAAAACACAAACGTGAACGGAACATATACGGCCGGTGCGCACCGTCTTGAAGTCGAGCCCGCACTGTTGTTATACTGTACGTTATTTACTCAGGCTGTGTGTTTTCAATCTTATCTTGGATACTAATAACTACGTCATACAGTGAGTTTGATTGGAACTGCAGTTGATCATTTAATAGGAACTCAGGGATATTCTTACTATTATTTATATCCACTACCTTTAATTTTACTGAGAATTTTGTGTGCCTTATATATTTCAAATTCTTCAGCAGCGTTCATGTATCTGCCTTTCTTACATACATGCAGGGGTCTAAAGTTGGTCTTGAAGTTCATGTAATTATGGTTGTTATCAACTAAATGGCGAGCAAAACTGGAATTTAGTTTTTTACTGTTTTGTTTGGGGAGATGTTCTTTGAAACGCTTACCAAAAGATCTACCAGTTTGTCCGATATAATAGCTATTACAGTCGCTACATGAAATCTTGTATACCCCTGTCTTATCTTCTAATGGTGTGGACTGTTTCGATCTAAGTATTTTGCCAATTGTATTGGAAGTTCAGAACGCCATTTTAATATTTGACCTGTTGAACACACTATTTAATATTTTGGGTAAGGTGTTGCCATATTCACATGATATATACCTTGTATTATCTATATTTTTACGGGGCGTACCGTTATTTTCCTCTCTCTTTCGATGTTGCGTGATTAGGTTATCTATCATTACTGCCTTATATCCATTAGCTATAGCTATGTGCTTAATTGTCGTTAGTTCTTCATTGAAATCACTGGCGTCCATTGGTATTGTTAATAATCTATGTATTAAACTATTAAAGGGTGCCATTTTTTGTATAAACGTGTAACAAATATTTTATTATATAGCAATATAACAAATAACAAATATATAGACCGTAACAAACGGGTGGTGTGAATCAGCATGTATTGTAGTATCTGTGGTGGTTGGCTTTCTATAAATTTTATATTTAAATTTGTTATCCAGCCATGTGATAGTCAGGTCAGGGCGTGTCGTTGATTTCATTCATGTAGTTTTTTAGGTTTTCTATTTGACGTAAAGTGCCATTGATTATGAACGTATCATCGATGTACTGTGAATACGAAATTATCTTGCTACAAAGTTTATTTCTGTTATTAAGTAAATATGTGATTTCATAATGACTTAAGTATACATCTTGAAACAATATATTATAATTCAAATTAATAATTAACTCTTACCTTAGGATTACTCCTCCAAGGTCGTACAGACGAAACTCAGCTGCAGAAAAAGGTTATCTGGGTTTCAGTTACTCAATAATCACGCTAACACCCATTTTTAGGATTCTACTAAATTTGCTTTCTTTTATTGAACTAAACTATTTCCTTTTACTTGGACTTTACACTACAATTTTCATAATAAAACAAGAATACATGGGCATTTAATCATTCAATATAGACTAATATGACAATAACTTAATAATAACTTTAATTCAGTAACCAGCAATTTACGTCACTCTCTCTCTCTCATACTCACTTTCATCACAATACTTCTCACAACATTTCACATTCTCATTCCACACAGAGGGCAATACCACTTTATTATTATTCCATCTGGACTTACCAGATGCACAAAAAATCAAGGGACAATTATTTGTAGACCATGCGTCTCCCAAATACACTCGTGAAGCATTTTCTTCACCCACAACCACATCACGGGAAAATTTTACCCTCTGTATACTCTCTTCATACTCTCTCTCTAACTGATTAACATTTGTTAACAACACTTCATTACTAAACTCTACTTCAACAAAATCTTCCTTATCACTCTCAACATTAATCTCCTTATTCTTTAATACCACGTTTTTACACGTATCATTATAATTCTCATTTGTTTTACATTCAAAATTTTCAGCTACTTCCTGTATTTGTTTATCGATTTTTTCTGTCATACTACTCTCTACTTCCTCAATTCTATTATTCATACTTTTTAATGAATGACTCAACGTTTCATTTAATTCATATTTCAATTTGTTAAAGTTACTCTCACACATAATTTTGACCTCATTAATATCAAATTTAAGTTCGTTAAACCGTCTACTCTGTTCCTCGAATTTAGTGTCGAATTTACTGTTAAATTCACTTTTGATTTCATTAAATTTTATATCATTATTGTCAAAACTACTATTTAATTCATTAAATTTATTATTCTGTTCCTCAAATTTAGCGTCATTACTATCAAATCGTTTACTGAGAAGGTTAAATAGGTTATTCATTTACATTTCTTTTTCTTTTGTATTTGTTTTAGTTGTAACAGGAGTGGAAGTTGCTCCCACCTCACTAATTAATACAGATCCGTTTACATTACTGTCACTGATTGACAGACTCTGTCTGAATACCTGAATCGCCTTTATTGGCCGACTCAGTTGACATATTTTCATTCTCCATTATGAAATTACTTTATTTACCCTCACCACCAAATAACCTGTTCTGCAGCTTAATTAGGTCTGGCGACTGTAAAAAAATTACACTAGCCGTCCCTGTTCGGGCGCCAATGAAACACTACAAATTATTGCAAATAATAATGTACTCTCGAGTCCCTGTTCGGGCGTCAATGAAACAATATATTATAATTCAAATTAATAATCAACTCTTACCTTAGGGTTACTCCTCCAAGGTCGTACAGATGAAACTCAGCTGCAGAAAATGGTTATCTGGGTTTCAGTTACTCAATAATCACGCTAACACCCATTTTTAGGATTCTACTAAATTTGCTTTCTTTTATTGAACTAAACTATTTCCTTTTACTTGGACTTTACACTACAATTTTCATAATAAAACAAGAATACATGGGCATTTAATCATTCAATATAGACTAATATGACAATAACTTAATAATAACTTTAATTCAGTAACCAGCACTTTACGTCACTCTCTCTCTCATACTCACTTTCATCACAATACTTCTCACAACATTTCACATTCTCATTCCACACAGAGGGCAATACCACTTTATTATTATTCCATCTGGACTTACCAGATGCACAAAAAATCAAGGGACAATTATTTGTAGACCATACGTCTCCCAAATACACTCGTGAAGCATTTTCTTCACCCACAACCACATCACGGGAAAATTTTACCCTCTGTATACTCTCTTCATACTCTCTCTCTAAATGATTAACATTTGTTAACAACACTTCATTACTAAACTCTACTTCAACAAAATCTTCCTTATCACTCTCAACATTAATCTCCTTATTCTTTAATACCACGTTTTTACACGTATCATTGTAATTCTCATTTTTTTACATTCAAAATTTTCAGCTACTTCCTGTATTTGTTTATCGATTTTTTCTGTCATACTACTCTCTACTTTCTCAATTCTATTATTCATACTTTTTAATGAATGACTCAACGTTTCGTTTAATTCATATTTCAATTTGTTAAAGTTACTCTCACACATAATTTTGACCTCATTAATATCAAATTTAAGTTCGTTAAACTGTCTACTCTGTTCCTCGAATTTAGTGTCGAATTTACTGTTAAATTCACTTTTGATTTCATTAAATTTTATATCATTATTGTCAAAACGACTATTTAATTCATTAAATTTATTATTCTGTTCCTCAAATTTAGCGTCATTACTATCAAATCGTTTACTGAGAAGGTTAAATAGGTCATTCATTTACATTTCTTTTTCTTTTGTATTTGTTTTAGTTGTAACAGGAGTGGAAGTTGCTCCCACCTCACTAATTAATACAGATCCGTTTACATTACTGTCACTGATTGACAGTGACTCTGTCTGAATACCTGAATCGCCTTTATTGGCCGACTCAGTTGACATATTTTCATTCTCCATTATGAAATTACTTTATTTACCCTCACCACCAAATAACCTGTTCTGCAGCTTAATTAGGTCTGGCGACTGTAATAAAAATTACACTAGCCGTCCCTGTTCGGGCGCCAATAAAACACTACAAATTATTGCAAATAATAATGTACTCTCGAGTCCCTGTTCGGGCGCCAATGAAACAATATATTATAATTCAAATTAATAATCAACTCTTACCTTAGGGTTACTCCTCCAAGGTTGTACAGATGAAACTCAGCTGCAGAAAATGGTTATCTGGGTTTCAGTTACTCAATAATCATGCTAACACCCATTTTTAGGATTCTACTAAATTTGCTTTCTTTTATTGAACTAAACTATTTCCTTTTACTTGGACTTTACACTACAATTTTCATAATAAAACAAGAATACATGGGCATTTAATCATTCAATATAGACTAATATGACAATAACTTAATAATAACTTTAATTCAGTAACCAGCACTTTACGTCACTCTCTCTCTCTCATACTCACTTTCATCACAATACTTCTCACAACATTTCACATTCTCATTCCACACAGAGGGCAATACCACTTTATTATTATTCCATCTGGACTTACCAGATGCACAAAAAATCAAGGGACAATTATTTGTAGACCATACGTCTCCCAAATACACTCGCGAAGCATTTTCTTCACCCACAACCACATCACGGGAAAATTTTACCCTCTGTATACTCTCTTCATACTCTCTCTCTAAATGATTAACATTTGTTAACAACACTTCATTACTAAACTCTACTTCAACAAAATCTTCCTTATCACTCTCAACATTAATCTCCTTATTCTCTAATACCACGTTTTTACATGTATCATTATAATTCTCATTTGTTTTACATTCAAAATTTTCAGCTACTTCCTGTATTTGTTTATCGATTTTTTCTGTCATACTACTCTCTACTTTCTCAATTCTATTATTCATACTTTTTAATGAATGACTCAACGTTTCGTTTAATTCATATTTCAATTTGTTAAAGTTACTCTCACACATAATTTTGACCTCATTAATATCAAATTTAAGTTCGTTAAACTGTCTACTCTGTTCCTCGAATTTAGTGTCGAATTTACTGTTAAATTCACTTTTGATTTCATTAAATTTTATATCATTATTGTCAAAACGACTATTTAATTCATTAAATTTATTATTCTGTTCCTCAAATTTAGCGTCATTACTATCAAATCATTTACTGAGAAGGTTAAATAGGTCATTCATTGACATTTCTTTTTCTTTTGTATTTGTTTTAGTTGTAACAGGAGTGGAAGTTGCTCCCACCTCACTAATTAATACAGATCCGTTTACATTACTGTCACTGATTGACAGTGACTCTGTCTGAATACCTGAATCGCCTTTATTGGCCGACTCAGTTGACATATTTTCATTCTCCATTATGAAATTACTTTATTTACCCTCACCACCAAATAACCTGTTCTGCAGCTTAATTAGGTCTGGCAACTGTAATAAAAATTACACTCGCCGTCCCTGTTCGGCCGCCAATGAAACAATATATTATAATTCAAATTAATAATTAACTCTTACCTTAGGGTTACTCCTCCAAGGTCGTACAGACGAAACTCAGCTGCAGAAAAAGGTTATCTGGGTTTCAGTTACTCAATAATCACGCTAACACCCATTTTTAGGATTCTACTAAATTTGCTTTCTTTTATTGAACTAAACTATTTCCTTTTACTTGGACTTTACACTACAATTATCATAATAAAACAAGAATACATGGGCATTTAATCATTCAATATAGACTAATATGACAATAACTTAATAATAACTTTAATTCAGTAACCAGCACTTTACATCACTCTCTCTCTCATACTATTTTAATTCCCTTACTGAGATCTCATTAATAAAATGTTTTAATTTGGACTTATTGAATTGTATTTTAGAATGGTTCTGGTTTTTGTTACTAAAAATGTTCAGTACATATTACCCATCCGTTGCGGGTTCCTGTAGTTAGTCGTACACTCGTATCGTTCTACCGCACTCACGTAACTGTTTTCGTTTAACTTATTATGTCGTTATTTACTTACTTCACCTCATTACTTTAAAACTATATGTTCATAATTTTTGATATAGCCGGCCGGCTTTTAATATCGCGCGACCATAAGTTGCAAAGTTACAATGAAACTGTTTTTATATTTTTATTAGATAGGCCCTTTTGCTTTAGGCCTATCTTGCACGCCCGAGGCCACTATTTTCAATTAACGAACTGTACTGTATGCTGCTGCTTACTACTGTTGGCTGTTGCTTCTGTGGTGACAATCTGCATACTGTGATTCACAAGGACTGCTGCTGGGGCAGTTACGCAATACGTCTAGTCTGGTTGTCTAGACATCATTGTTTATGCTAACACTGTGTAGTTCTGAGGCACCTCACAGGTTGAAGCTAACAATTGAAAATTAAAACTGAATTGATATGAAATAAAATTGAAACTGGGGTAGCACACAATTCTGTACCGTTACAATCTGCCAGTAAGCCGACAGTGATGAGCCCATAGCTCGTTAAACTATTTTAACGAATAAGAAACACACTAATACAGACTTGTAACTTATAAAATATTCTTTATTTGTAAAACTTAACTAAAAGCAAGTAAAACGTATATTTAATATTTAAGTTTAGATTAACCAACTAGTGCCACAGGCGAGAGACTGAAGAGTAATATTTCTTGTTCTAAAACTACAGCCACTGCTGTGCTCTAGTAGGCAAATTCTGAAACTGTAATTAATTATACATAAAGTATTTTTCTTTTAAAAGTTGTATAAAAAACATATGTATTGAGTAATAAATAACTTGGTTCTATAAGTCCATATATTTTTTTATTTTATGTACTGCAGCCCTGAGATACTTAGATATAAGAATCATTAATTCATGCTATAAAACAAAAAATAAATAAAAATTAAGATTAAAGAACCCAAATCTGAAAAAGATCAGTACAATATAATGTAGTTTGTGTTATATTTTAGTGTCAGTGTACATATTTACATAGGCATCAAAATAGGCTGAAAAAATGCTCACGTTCAAAACGGGGGGAACGATGAACTATTTTTAGTGCTTACAAATCTTTAAATGAATGACCCCAATAAATCAGACAATAACTTATTAAAGATACTTGTGAAATCACAGTAATAAGACAGGCGATGTTTTACAGACTCAAGATACAATCTAAAGAAAGTCCAGTTATTCACCAAAAGAAAGCTAGGCAAGGACTTTTTTTAAAGCAGCCATAAAATCAAATACAATGACTTTGTTAGGATCACAATTCGTCAAAAATTCCATGATTTTTTTTACAAGAAATGATCTGCCAACTGTGAATTCAGTGCTGAACAGGGTCAACAGTGATATACAGAATTCCGCACTATAATAACTTTTCACTAATACACCATTCGAGACGCACTGTGTAAATCGCCTGATAATAACTGAAAACTAAATGGCGGGTTGGGGTATTTATAATATGTAGGGTTCCATAATATGCGTCGTTAACAAACACTTGAAAATTCTAGAGCTTGGACTTGGCAGGACACGCACCGTTGGGCTAGTTGAGAAACTTGTTGAACAACACTATCGAATGTACGAGATTGTTCCGTATTATTATATAACACTGCCTCGCATGTTAAGTGACACATACGCAAACGTTACAGCTGGGATCATCGAGAAACATGTAGAAACGTTCCGCTATGGCATAACTCTGCCCCCTCCTTAAGCCTGTTGGTCCTGAACTGGCAAACCATCTCTGAAGTAATACTTAGCCAGGTGATCTAGGTGGATGACCTTGAACTTTTGCTGTCCTTTCTATTGAATCCAATAGAAATATCGTTGATTCTTTTTTCACAGTGTAGGGTCCTCCCCAGTTAGTCTGAAGTTTATGTGAGTGACCACGATGGCATTTTGGGTTGAACAACCAAACCTGATCTTCTTCTTGGAAACCCACACTACTGCTGCGAATGTCATACTGAGTTTTCATTTTATCACTGGCTATCTTCAGTCATCCTCTTATCAAGTGATTCATCTCTCGCAGTTGTTTTCCCAATTGCAAGGAATAGTTCTGTGGCTCTTGGGACTGAGTCTCACGTGATCCGAACAGGAAGTCCCCAGGACGACGAATCTCCCGCCCAAACACCTATTTTGATGGAGTCATGCAGGTTGTGCCGTGTATTGATGACCTATACACCATGAGGAACTTTGGTGTACATTGGTCCCAGTCTGTCAACATGTCCTGTACTAACAGAGACATTTCTTCTGGCTGGCTTAGATAATGGAGGCCTTCGACGAAGTTGGTGTATCAATGTTGTGTCCACAGTATTGATGCTATGTTGTACAAGAGAAGTTCTTCCCAATGACTGGCCCCGAACTGTAAAAGAATCTTTAAATTCATGTAAAAACCGTCTTGAGTTCTTTTACCTCACCACTTAAGAGGTCATTAGAAGATCTGTTCAATAATTCCTACAGTTCCTCTGGTAATTTGGAAGTGTCCGTAGTACTGGATCTTCGTTGCATCATTCCGGCTACCCAGGACATTTTACCTAGGAGCGTATTGCTTCGTAAAGTGACAGCTTGATCCAAAATATTCACCACTCTAATACACACATTTCTGGTTTCGTTAGGTTTTACTAAACTTCTGGCAATTAGTATGTCCATTGTGCTGACTACCTGGGGTTTGATTATAGAGCACTGGTTGTCCCTAGTATCTACCTTAGTTAGAGGTAGGCTGGCAGTTGCTGACTAAATCAGGGCGCACAATGGACACTGTTGCATCTGTGTCGACTGTTACCGAGGTTGGCCTTTCTTGAATGAATCCGGTAACCAACAGGCTTCTGCTATTTTTCTGAAGTGTAGAAATTGCATATTGTCTCGGGGCTTCGTTCTTCCAGTTAGTCAGCGAATGCCCCATTTTACCATCTACTGCTCACTTTCCTGTTACTGAACTCTAACCCAACAATCTCGTTGTAGATGTCCAGGTTTCCCACACTTTGGTTTTCCATCCTTTCTTACTTTATTCTGTGGCACCGCTCGTTGGGTCTCTGTTCCTTGCTCTTCTTCATCATCTGTACCATCCGAAGTTTTAGCGTGAATTTTATGACTTGCCCAACCAGACACTGACTTTGCGGCTCCATATTGCAAAGCATGTACCACAGCGTCTGCACTATTCTGGTGTCTTGCCATTAGTAACACTTGCTGTAGTTCATTATTTTGGACACCATCAGTAAATGTCTGCATTGCAAACCTCATTTGAAAATCATCTGGTGCTTCAGGATAGGCCAGTCTAATTAGTCTGTCGATACTTCCTTCAAACTCTTGAAGACTCTCCCCAGAATGCTGTCACCTTGCCCTCAACTGAATGCAGTACACATCTTGCAAATGTTTATCACCATACTGTAATTCTAGAGCTTTTATCAATTCGACATATGTGTTCTGGCTGTCAGGTGGCACTTTCTGTAGTAGTTCTGCCGCAGGTCCTTTTAATGTGAGAAAGAGTGAAACTGCCTTGTCTTTCTCTGTCCAATTATTTGCGCATGCAGTAGCTTCAGATTGGCGAAGGTACATCGTCCAGTGACTGCCTCTGTCAAAGGTTGGGGCCTAGACATGAACTGTCCCTACTGTAGGCAAAGTGACTTTCTCTATTGTCTTATTTTCTGTATATTTTTTTGTCTTTACAATAGGTACAGTCTGTTCAGCAATTTGTTTTGAAACGCATGGTTGTATCTTCATGAACTCCTCAAGTTCACTTTTAATTTGTTCTTTATGGCTGCAATTGAGTCTTCTACTGCAGACATTTTTTCTGACACTGTTTGTTCTATATTTGATACAGATTTTTGGACTGTAGACAATCTTACCTCTTGACCATTCAGATCACTGCGTAGGAGACCCAACTCTGCGGCAGTATGTTCTTGTAATTGTTTTTATATAGCTTCAAAAACAGCATTCGTGTTATCTGCTTCTTGCTTACGTTTTTCGTCTTGTCATTCTTCTGATTTCAAAATTAGTGCTTTCTGCCTTTCCTTTGTTTCCAGCAGGAGGGTTTTCTGCCTCTCTTCCACTTTCTCATCTTGTCGTTTTTCTCCTTCTCTTTCGCATCGGCATTCTTCTTTTGTCTCTTCCACCTCTTGTTGTTCTAATTTTCGTTGTTCCTGTGTCTGATGCAGGAGCGCTTGGAAAGCCTCCATCATCTGACTGGTATCCATGTTTACAGATTAATTATGAATTACACCAGTCTTGTACAAAGTGTCCACTGTTAACGGTTCTGTCGCACTTCTGCCCCACTGTTACGACGGTCTCCTTGATCGTCGTATGATACAGTGGAAAACAAAATACAAGACACCAATGAAATCACTAAAAACCAGTTTTAATTATCACAATTAACAGTTTGAACCACAAGTTATTCAACAAGATTATACTTGTACAATAATTCAAGCAAATCTGTCCACACAAATAATAATGTCAACTATACAGAATTCCGCACTACAATAACTTTTCACTAATACACCGTTCGAGACGCACTGTGTAAATCACCTGATAATAACTGAAAACTAAGTGGCGGGTTGGGGTATTTATAATATGTAGGGTTCCATAATATGCATCATTAACAAACACTTGAAAATTCTAGAGCTCGGACTTGGCAGGAACACGCACCGTTGGGCTAGTTGAGAAACTTCTTGAACAACACTATTGAATGTACGAGATTGTTCCGTATTATTATATAACACTGCCTCGCATGTTAAGTGACACATACGCAAACATTACAGCTGGGCTCACTGAGAAACATGTAGAAACGTTCCGCTATGGCATAACTCTGCCACCTCCTTAAGCCTGTTTGTCCCGAACTGGCAAACCATCTCTGAAGTAATACTTAGCCAGGTGATCTAGGTGGAGTAACACGTACGCACACAAACATTACAGCTGGGGTCGCCAAGAAACATGTAAAACGTTCTGTAATGGCGTCACAATATTGTTACATCACAGAACAATCTACGTGTTTCTCAAACGATCCATTGGAATCCGGCTGAATGTTGTGGTGTACGTGATTTCAACATGCGCTTGCGAGATTTTTCTAGACGCCGCCAGCCTCGCTGACTGTGTCAAGGCCACAATTAATTACGTCGTAGTGTAGAGATAACGCGTAGCTGTGGAGTGTTCTGGTATGTAAGCAGGGTATAAATACAAGGTGTCCGAGGCCTTAGTTCAGTTATTATTGGGCGATATTACTCTGTGCGTTCAAGTGGTTATTAGTGTGGTTCGTAATATAGTGGCGAAGTGTTATGTGTTTTTATAATTGCGCGGGACAATTGTAATACAATTGTGTTTTATATTAGTTGACATTTTTGTTATTGCGTGTGGACAAATCTAACTGGAAATATTGTACGAGTTAATTATAAACTGTTTAATTGTGATAATTAACGCTAGTGATTAGTGATTTAATTGGTGTCTTGTATTTTGTTTTACTCTGTACCTACGACGATCAGTAGACCATCGTAACAATATTATATTAGTTTATAAGTGTGAATTAGTTTTTTAACATTTTGTCCATGTTTTGTTATTTTGTAAGTTGGTGCTGATTTGAAGTTGATGAGCGGTCTTATCGGATACCCTGTTCTATGGATCTTTACAATTCCTTTCATTGGTAGGGTTCTTGGGTTGTTGTTGATGAACTCAGTTGTTCCTTTGTTAAGACAGTTTGGTTTTCTGTATTTTTGGTAATTTGCTTTTGGTATTTTTGTGTTAAATTGTATTCTATCTCTGTGCATTTCTTTTTGTTATTAAGTTTTTTGTTTTATTCATTTTTTTTGTGTGGCAATTAATATGTTGCTTCTGTCTATCTTTGCTATTGTTATGTTGTTGCTTTTTATTTTATTTTGTATATTTCTTATCATTGTGTTGTTATTATTACTTTGTTTTTCACTTATGTTTCTTATCATCTGGTTTATTTCATTTGCAAAGCTATACATGGTGTGTATTTTCCTTCAAGTAATAATTACTTGTATTTATTAAATAATCTATTTCAATTTTGGATTTCCTGAATCCTGTGGGTGAGATTTATTGTTGTAACTCTTAAATTATAACAAATGTATTTCTAACTAATTCTCAACCTGTGCAAAGCATTAATTGATTAACACTGTATGAGAAGCAAGGGAAATGGAATTGTGGTAGTACGCAGTGCAACTGTTGAAATATATTTTTACAATTCGCTTAATACTTTGGAAACCAATAAAGATAGAACATTGGGAGTTAAAGCAAAATTAAATTTGAATCTTTCTTTACAATTCACTTGTTCTATCTTGAATAGGCAAAACGTTTCTCGCAGGCTACTTTTTATGCCTCACAACGAAAACAATTAAAATTTTGTATGAAATTTTATTTGTTAGTTTGTTATTACAAGGATATTATTAAATTTAAATGGCATGTACATCATGTATGTGATCTATATAACATGTATAAAAAAATTACTGTTAAGGAACAAGAACATCTTATGCAAGAACAGTTTATATTTTAATAAATATTAAAACAAATGTGTGATGGTTTTGTTACCTTTTTTTTTGTTTTTACCGAGTCAGTTTCAGGGATAAATTTATTTAAAAATACCAAAATATGGAGAATTAAAATACTATTACTACTGTGTATATTTTGTAGACTTAACTAGTACTTCATTTTTATCAGTCGAGGATTTTCAAGTTCATAATAGTAGTGAACGTAAAACCCATAAGTACGATATATTTCCCTACCTCACTCATTGTCATCCTGCCATCCTTGGGTCATTATCTCATCTGACTGTGGAACCAAGAATACTTATATAGTCTTCGCGAGAGAGAAAGCTACTTTTATGACTAATGAAAATGCCTGGACTGTTATTCTGTGTTTCTGTGTATCTTTAAAATAATTCTGGACCAATTTAGTGGAAAAGTAGGTCACTTTTTCACTTTCCCTATTTCCTCTACTCCTATAATCACAGAACTACCATTTTGGTTGCAAACGTAGGAATGCAATACAGTACGAATATTTTGTCTAATGCATACACTGATCCTGCATCCAAAGAGATTATAATATATTTCACAAATGCATATTTTGACTCCCTAAGACATAGTTTTATAAATGTTAACTGTAAGACAAAGATGAAATAAGAGTTAACACACACACACACACTGCATATATATATATATATATATATATATATATATATTCATGGGAGTAATGTTATTTACTGTAATAAAATTTTATAAATTGACTAAGCTTCTAAGAGTTTACATGGCCCATTATTATATAGCTTCTATCATAATTATTTGTTAAAATTTTCATGCTGATTAGATGTATCTATTGTTAACATTTTAAATTCCAAACATTTTTGGCAGCATGCATGGCAGCCAACTTCAGTAGCAGGAACTGAATTATGAGTGTCCGAATGCTAGAAACAACATAGAAACAGGAACACAGATGTTTCCAGTGTTAGGAGCCACAGGATCCAGTCCTCGCTACTATACTGTGTGTCCTGCCAAAACGTTTAGCAATAGACCACAGCCAATTAGCCTGGAAATTTTAACACATAACAATGAATTCTTTTGAATTTTTTAGATTTCATCCTAATACTCATCTGATGGGGTGTAAACTTTAAAATCATCCAAATATCCAGTTGGTTTGTTTACACAGTTTTAAGAAAATAAGCTACAATACAAACTGCATAATCCTTGAAGCAAAGCAACATGAACAATGATCACACATACACATGCATGTGCATGCGACAACAAGATTAATAATACATTTGCAGGCTTGTAAATGGAGAAGAGTAAGGCACATAGAAATGACAAAATTTTACAAGAAACAGGTTTATTTTTTGATGTGTTGGTATACTTCTGACAGTACCAATTTTTAGTACCATTACCCCTTATAATATATATTATTTGTTAGTGTTTGCTATATTCCTTAATGAACTATATTCATAATCTATTGCATAGGCCTATGTAGAGACTTATTGTATATTATGTGTATATTTATAATAGTGTGTATACCATTTTGTGAAATTATAATAATCTAAGTTCATAATTTAAGAGCTATTTTATTATCTTTTGAATGTATAATAAAACAAATTTTAATTAATTCACTAAAACATCAGTTATATTCAGCTGCTGACTGAATATCCGCTGAAAATTTTGATGTTTTCTAAATGCATTTTTAAAATGAAAAAATAGTAATTTCATTGTCCAAAAGTTACTATATTATTAACAGTTGTAAACGTTTAATTTATGACAGTAAATTCAAATAATCTTTATTGAATTCAAATATATATTCAAATATTATAATTAAAATAATACAAAATTTATAATTCAAATATATCTTTATTTAACAGGTATTAAGAAATGCCACAACTTCATATGAGAGAGATCAGGGGATATGCAAGCAATGGGCAAGTGTAATTGGAATGATTACATTGTGTTCCAAGCTTCAGATGAGCTCCCGCTGTGGGGACAAAGGTAAGTGGTGATTTCTAGATGTGGCCTGCTACTGGTCATAGGGATTCAATCAGACGTCTAATTCAGAGTGAGCGCTCGCTGAGGATTGGTTCAAGAATCAGCTGGCATAGATGGGTTCTGTGACTGAGGGCGCTTATTAGGTAGTTGCCTTGGAAGCGGGCACAGTGGTGGAAGACCTTCCTGAAAAATGTCTGTATGGTGGCATTCAGGAAACAGATACATGGAGCACTGTGGATAGTCAGATTGGAAGTTAAGCAGTGAGCTTTGCAGGCCCAGCACACACCTCAGTGCATGAGAGACTGAGCTTTCACTGATGGGTCTTTGACAAGTAGCGCCATACTGGGATTGCATAGCTATTGGGATTGTCAATATCAAGGATACTGTTATCACAGACTGTACATGGTAATGACGAGTGCCTATGTGGTGAGACATTGAATTGCTGTAGAGCAAGGGCCAGACTTAGTATAAATTAATGCCTGTTTTGCAGGCTACTTCTTTGGAATGTGTCCACCAGGTGAGACATCTGTCAAGGTGAAGCCCTAGACACATCATACCAGGAGACCAAGGGAGTCACGTATCGCCTACGGAGTCTAGGAGGAAGCTTTCTGTATCTGGAGAAGACTACATCTGAGCTCTTGGTGGCATTAATGGAGACCCTATGTTTGTTCACCCACTCAATGTATGCATCAGCTACTCCTAGATCCAGATAACAGCCATTTCAGCACTACGACCAACAGTATACACTGTCACGTTATCGGCAAACATGGCCAACTGGGTTTTAGGTAACTTGAGCATGTCATTAACATACATGGAGGAAAGCAGAGTCATTAACATACATGGAGGAAAGCAGAGGACCTAAGATACTGCCGTGAAGTACTCACGCAGTATTTACTCTTTCCAAAGAAAGAGTGCTGTCCACTCTTACAGAGAAAGTCCTGTTCCAATGAATGCTAGTGATCATCTAATGTAGGAGTCCAGATTTCTGTTAGTTTGTATAGAAATCCATGATGGCAGACATGATCAAAAACTTTCTCGACATCAAGAAAGATGGCACCAGTCTGTTCCTGTGGTACCCAGCTTTGGCAAAAACTTCATATTGTTGTTAACATTTTTGTTATTTAACATTTCACATTACAACTGCATGGTGAGCATTTTTTTAAACTCATATCATGCTTTATTTCACAACTTCTAATGAGCACAAATTAATCTTTATGTTCATGTAATTGTTACCTTTATATCATTTAGTAGTACATTGTTTATTTTTTTATGTACCAATTAATACAGGTACATGTCTAAGCAACTAATTTTCTGTGCACATGTTATATGAAATAAATTAAATTCATTCACTAAAAATTAAATAATTATTTTTGTTAAAGTGTGGATTGAAGAAATATAAGAGTTTTCAGAGTATAATAAAGTTTATTAAACCATACACAATACATACTTAATACACAGTACTACGACACGTGCTTCACTCACGGCGTCTTGTTACAAACTGAAAACTAACAAACTTATACATGCTCACGCGCATTACATATATTATACAATATAAATGTATTGCATATATCCAACACGCCTCCTTACATTTATATTGTATTTACAAATTCAATTTTTACAAATACACATTTCAAGTTCAACTTTTCAAGTTCAGCATAGTTCGAAATCTCTCAAACTTTTCTTTACACAATGACTTTGTAAATATATCAGCAATATTATCATCAGAATTTACCTTTACAACATTAATCATATTTTATTTTATACATTCGTGTACATAATGGTAATGAACTTCAATATGTTTAGAATTTTTCGTAAAACTTCCATACTTTGCTAAACTTATCGCTCCCGAATTATCTTCAAAAATATTAATCGGTTTTTCTAAAGTTACATTAAACAATTTTAGCAATTCTTTCACAACTTTCAATTCACTCACAGCTTCCGACAACGCTACATACTCTGCATATGTCGAAGCCTTTGTTACACACTTTTGTTTTCTAGACTTCCAATAAATTACATTACCAAATAATCGAATTACATAACCAGTTGTAGATTTTCTGTCCAAATGGTCACCAGCCCAATCGGCATCAACATAACAATATATAATTTCAGAATTATCATTTCTTTTATAAGTCAATTTTAAATCTTTCGTTAAATACAAGTACTTTAATATTCGCAAAACATATTTAAAGTGTGTTTCATTATAACAATTCTGATATCTACTTAAATAATTTACACTAAAGCTTATATCAGGCCTTGTAGCTGAGCTTATATATAATAATGCACCAATTAAATTTCTATATTGAATATTCCTTCCACAAATATCAGACTTTTCAACTTTTAAATTTACCTCCATAGGTGTATTATACATCTTACTGTTTTCTAAATTATACTTTCTTACTAATGACTCAATATATGTTGTTTGACTTAATTTTATTCCACATTTACGGAACTCATACTCTACGGTAATACCAAGATATTCTTTAATTTTACCAAGATCTTTCATTTTAAATTTTTCTGATAAAAGTTTCTTAATATTTTGCATTTTTTCTTTGTTACGTCCACAAATTAATAAATCATCCACAAATATTAATAAATAAATAGTATCTTTTCCATTTCCAAAAGTATATAAACAATAATCTAAATTACTTTTCTTAACACCCAAACTTATTAAAAATTTATCAAGACATTCATACCAAGCTCTGGGACTTTCCTTTAAACCATACAAAGCTTTTATTAACTTACACACTCTATTTGTACCATCCTCATAACCTTTTGGTTGATGGACATATACCTCAGAACTTACTTTACCATTTAGAAATGCAGTTTCTACATCCATTTGTTCAATAATTAGACCCATTTGACAACAGTATGATAATAAAATCTTTAAAGTTTGCATTCTCGCAACAGGAGAATAAACATCATCAATTTTATCGGTTTGCTGAAAACCTCTTACAACTAACCTGGCCTTATAAGCATTGTCAGACTTTTTTGTATAAATCCATTTTACATCCAATATTTTTTTACCATTTACATTTTCAACTAATTGCCAAGTCTTATTTTTATTTAATGAATCAATTTCTTTATCCATAGCTTTTGACCAATACTTACTTTCATTGCTCTCAAGCGCCTCCTCAAATGTACTAGGAGTATCTGCTCTACAATAATTTGCAAAAATATTACTATTATATACATAATAATCTTCATATCTTTTTGGTGGGTTTCTTATGCGCTAAGATTTTTTTTATTTTATTTTCATTTTCATCCCCTAGATTTTCATCTGTACCTTTAAAGCTATCATCAAGAGATTCATTATCTGTAGATTCATATACTTCTACATCAGATTCACATTCATTCAAGCCAATACAATTTACATTTTCTTCAACAATATCAACATGTCTAGCCACTATTACTTTTCCATTAATTAGCACTCTATAACCAACTTCACTATAACCGATCAAAATTCCCATATCAGCCTTTTTATCCCACTTAGAAAATCTTTTTTGTTCCGGTTTTCTTACAAAAACTTTACTACCATATAAATGTAAATTTGAAACATTCAGTTTCGTCCCAAAAAATATTTCATAAGGAGTTTTCTTTTCTATAGTATTTGATAACGTACGATTTTTCAAATAAGTAGCAGCACAAACTATTTCAGGCCAATATTTTTTATGGATTTGTGCTTCAGCTAATAAACAACGTGACATATCCATTATCGTTCTGTTAAACCGTTCTGCGGTTCCATTTAATTCATGTAGGTAAGCAGGACAATTATTAATTATAATACCTTTTTCTTTGGCAAAATTATAAATATTACCATTTAAGTATTCTTTCCCATTATCACACCTCAAAAATTTAATTCTTTTACCCGTTAAGTTTTCACATTCATTTACATATTGAACAAGACAATTGAAAACTTCTACTTTAGACATCATGGTATAAACTTTAGCTATCTTACTGTAATCATCAATAAAGGAAATAAAGTATTTTTCCCCGTTTAGACCAGCTGTTTTAAAAGGTCCACACACATCAGTATGAACAATTTCTAAAATATCTTTTGCTCTTTTTCTATTATTTTCAAATGGAATATTATGCATTTTATTTTCAACACATATTTTGCACTTCATGAATTCTGATTCAAGTTCATTTGGAATACCACTTAACAATTTATGTTTACACAAAATATTCAAATAATTAAAATTTACATGGCCCAGCATACGATGCCACCTTTCTTTTTTACTCATATTATCACAATTTTTATTTGCAACATTTACCAATGACTCTACATTTTTTAATTTACTTTTCATCTTATATAGACCATTTTCTTTCCAAGCTACAGCTGTAGTATTTCCAAACGTATCAATAATTTTTGTCATTTTACCTTTAGAAATAATAGTATTATTTTCCGTTATTTTACCATAACTTACTAAATTTGTATGCATATCTTTAGCATAAAATACATTTTGCATGTTTACTTCATTTCTCTTACCAAAAAGATCAAAGTAACTTACCACATTACCAATTTTAGTTGCTTTTACAACTCTATTATCTCCCAAATAAACATTAACAGGTTCTTTAAGTATCATACATTTATCAAAATATTTATCATTATTTATTATATGGTCAGTACAACCGCTATCTAATAACCAATTAATCTCGCAATTATTAAACTTATCTTTATCTACCTTACTATTATGCGCCGTGTGATAGTCGACTCTTATAACCCATGCGCTCGTATCTGGATTCTTCTGCTGCGACTGAGTTGCTTGATGTGCTCTTGCACCTCGCTGACTTCGAAAATTGCCATGCCGTCTGGCGTAGTTATTTTTTTCGGTTTCTTGTCTGCCTCGTGGTGCTCGCCATGTATTGCTGCTGCCTGCCGCTTGGCCACCATATTTACAGTCTCTCTTGATATGACCAGTTTTGCCACATTGAAAGCATGTTCGCAGTTGTCGACTTTTATCCGCCATGAATGCGTTAGATTTTCGTCCAGAATATTCATCCTTTTGATGCTTTATTTCAGTCATTTGAATTTTACTTTTCACATAATCCACAGTTTGATCTTCTTCTTTTAATGCGTCTATTAAATCGCCTATATAACTGTATGAATCCGGCAACGTATTTAACATATAATTTAATTTTTCTTTTTCTGACACAGTAGCACCCGCGTTTTTAAGCTTGTTCACAGTTTTTTCAAAATCACTGAAGAATGTCGCTGCATCAGTATAATTTTTAAGTCTTAATTTTTCCAATTTATTTCTATATACAATTTGCAATGCCGTAGACTTTTTCAAATACATTTCATCAAACTTTTGAATTATTTCATACGCCGTTGTTTTATCACTAATAAATTCCAATTGCTTATTCGTTATATTACTGTATATATAGTTCATAACCTTTAAATCATTATCGTCCCACGGGTCTTTATCCTGCGCCGTTTTTGCTCGTGTTATCACTTCATCACATTTTTTAAATTTCAAAAACAACACAATACGTTTTCTCCACATACTATAGTCCTCTCCATCAAACACTGGAATTGTAATGTCATTGTACTTCGCCATTTTTCCGTATCACAGCATGCGACAACACAAAAAAACGATACTATACTCACTTAAACTCTTGACCACAAGTTTATTAAACCACGCACCTCTGCTATCATGTTAAAGTGTGGATTGAAGAAATATAAGAGTTTTCAGAGTATAATAAAGTTTATTAAACCATACACAATACATACTTAATACACAGTACTACGACACGTGCTTCACTCACGGCGTCTTGTTACAAACTGAAAACTAACATACTTATACATGCTCACGCGCATTACATATATTATACAATATAAATGTATTGCATATATCCAACAATTTTAATATTATTTTTCATCATTATTCATGATATTGTTAGTGTCATTAGTTAGTTATTAGTTAGTTAGTTGGTTATCATTAGTATCATCAAATAATAATTACAAAATTATTCATTACTACATAATATTCTCAAATAATAAATTAATGCATGAAGCACGTTCTCTGTTTTAACTTGACCCTTTGGCATTTGTCTGTCTATCAGTTTCGGGTATGTCTCATGATAACTTTTGAACACATCGACCAATTTTTGTAAAACTTTACTTGTCCATACTCTTACTTCACAGACCTCTCTAGTTTTCTTAGATTCCCAAAAATAGGAGGACACAATGCAAAATTTTGAAAGAGTCCCAAAAACTATGTAGGGTGTTAAATTAAAGAGAATGTTAAACAAAATCTGAAGATAACCTACAGTTCACAAAATCTTACAATTTCA
Organism: Magicicada septendecula; assembly: GCA_034769895.1. Taxonomy (NCBI): domain Eukaryota; kingdom Metazoa; phylum Arthropoda; class Insecta; order Hemiptera; family Cicadidae; genus Magicicada; species Magicicada septendecula. The sequence goes on from CM068368.1 coordinate 483,589,629, forward strand.
TGATACCAGAACTTAATATACAAGGATCAAAAATATGAAAAAATTGTCAAAATCTAAGCCACGTATCAAACCTGAATGTAGTGTTAACTCTGAAAATTTTTTAACTTAAGAGGAACCATGGGCCAAAATGGAAGTCACAATTTGCAGAAAAGAAAACTGTAAATGTCTATGTGGAGCATTGAGTTTAAAGGAAATGTATTCAAATAAAAACTCAGCATCTTCAATAACTTGACAAAAATTAAATTCAACACTTGACAAAAGGAGAGATTCAACACTCCTTGCAAATTTCAGTTGTCCCCAAAACTTTGTAAACTATGTTTTCAAAAAATGTTTACACACTGTTATCAGTTATGTATATTAGTGAAAAGTGTCAGATATAGTCCTGTAGACATCTATGGAAATATACATAAAGTTATAAGCTAGGGACTAAATTATTTGCACTTCGGTATTATTTTAATAAATTCAATAAAAAACTAATGCAGAAGTTATAATTTTGTAGTATTTATTGCATCACTGTCTGCTTTACAATTAATATTTTACTAAAAAAAAAGAAGAGTAATTAGGGTTTCATAATTTTTCTGATCCCTGAAAAGTTACCTAATACTGGAATTTATTAACAAAATATGTATTTTTTTTTTAAATAGTGAGCAAGTTCTGCAGGCTTGTGTCGCACTTACTAGTAAAATAAATAATGCTTTTCAACCAACAACAGTTACATTCAACTACACAAAATGCCACTTAATCCAGTGGATGGAACAATTTCAAGAACTCTACTGTAACCCTTCTTAACAACAGGTACGTCTTATCAGTGGTCATAAAAATAGTATTTTTCAATGAAGGGACAATGAGATGGGGGACAACCACAAATCTATCCAGTACAACAAACCAACCAACTCTGGATTTGATTCTAGTCATTGGTATACACGTTTTAGTTGGAGCATGTACAAAAAAAATAAAGGACTAATATTGACTACCATTTCAAGATTATAATAACAGCTTAAGCTTAATAATGGCATTACCTTCTTATCAAAAGCAGATAAGTCATCCTTACACCGTGATATGTTAAAATGCATCTGATTGAATTCAGCTGCAGCACGTTCTAATACAAGTGGATCAAGTGTTTGGTCGCCTGATGCAAATAGACTGGTCAGGTTGTTAATTGATGAGTGCACACGGTTCAGGCTGTTCAAACTTCTCTTCCTTTCTCGAATTTTCCTGTGCTGTTCCAACTGATACATCACCTCTGCCATGGCATCCTCTATGTTGTGTTGGACAAGCTGTGTGTAACCAATGACTAATGTTATGAGAATAATAACAAGTTCTTGTTGGTTAAAGTGGTGCAACCTCAATTTTTGTACTTTAGAACTTCTGAATAAACCAAATAATTTTAATATTCCAGAATTAAACAAATTAAAAACTAGTTAAAGTGGGCTTATTAATTCTATTTTAACATACAATAATGATATAATAATAATAATATTAAATTATATATTATCAAATTATATTACTTCTGCAAGTTGTTGATATTATTTTAATTATCCTGACGTACATTTCATTGATAGATTCAGTATCTTCACAGGTTATAAATGAATTGATTTATTAATTATCTAAGCTCAGTTCCCCAATTCCCGCCAAATATCTTAATCTCTTATATGCTCTGTTCATATGCATTCTTTCACCCATCTTAAAAATCAATGTGCATGTCCTGGTTACTAGTACCCAACTTTTGATCTCATAAGATTTGATGTATCTGACTCAGGTAACTGAAATGGGATGATTGTTCAATAATCATGTCTGCAATTGAATATATCAATTAAACATACATCACGATAATTAAAATAATATCAACAACTTGTAGAAGTAATATATTTTGATAATACATAACAATATTAATCAAGAATACTACAAGAAACTCGTAGAGTTACTTATAAACACACACACACACACACACACACACACACACACACACACACACACACACACACACACACACACACACACACACACACACACACACACACACACACACACACACACACACACACATTGATATTATATTATATTATATATTATATTCAAACACTTTTTGCTACAGTCTATTTCTTGATGTATATAATATATTTAAAATTTATATTTACTTTACCTCAAGATGTTATTTTTCCCTTATTGGGAACATGTTTCGGGATCCTTAGTGTTCCCATCATCAGCCTTCTAATTTTGAATCTTGTGGAGTACCTGTGTGCTGGTTGGCTGTTGTTATGGCTTCCCACTGGTTTTTGGTTTATTAAATTGTTATTATTGTGTGTGATTATGGTGTATATATTAGTATTTTGTGTATTTTCAATGTTGGTGCAATTTTCGAAAATTGTCTCATGTTTTGTATTGATTTGTATTTGTTCAGGTATTAGTTTGTTTTAATTATTTTATAAATATATTTAAATAACCATAAAACACAAAACAAACTAATACCTGAACAAATACAATTTTCATGACACAATTTTCAAAGCACTCAACATTGAAAATACACAAAATACTAATATATACACTACAATCACACACAACAATACCAATTTTAAGTGCCAAAGGCCAACAGGAAACCACAACTACAACAACCAACCAACACACAAGTACCTCAGAGACTCAAAATTAGGAAGGCTGAAGATGGGAACACAAAGTGTCCCCCCGAAACATGTTCCAAATAAGGAGAAAACATCTTGAGGTAAAATCAGTATAAATGTTAAATATATATATATTGTAACAATCTACTAGGGTCGTACCTGTTGAAATGTATCACACTTGTTTATTTTGTGTATTAGTGTGAATGTAGTGTGTTTGCCTCACACTGGTCGTTACATAAATCGACGTCACTACTGGAGTCCGTAGCGCTGTCAATGTCACCAGTACAACCTACCTGTTAATTCATAGGGATTACGATTCCCGGGTGGCGCCAAATTGTTTCTGTTAAAACAATTAAAACATTTAATTTTTAAGGTAATACGTGATATTAGCTAGACAGCTGTGACGTTTGAATTGTTCCCGCTGCTACGCAGGTTGTCGGCTCGGCCGCTCGTGGTGAGCGCTAGTTGGCTGTTGCTTAAAACTTCGCTAACACACATATATTCTACAAAATTCCTATGAAATAACAAGATAGTAATGTTCTGTACTGCGTTTTTTAATACACATTTAATTATCAATAAATATGACAAATGAATCATAAACAAATTTATAATATTATGCTCCGGCTTAGAGCTTGAAACACAAAACATCTCAGGTTGGCAAAATTGATTTCAAAACACTATCGTTCAGTTACTTTTAACAAATTACTATGTTTTTAAAATCTGGAGTTCTTTTGATCATGAAAATAGACATAAACGTTGATTACATGAAAAAAAGTACACTACTATACCTTATGCGTACTTAGGATTTATAATGTGTTTGTACAATTTGTTCAGTAGTGTCGTATTTCTGTTACAGTAGTTATGTTCACAAATAAGGTTATCTCTATAGTTTAATTAAATGTTTTTTAATGTAAGTAAATTATGCCTTTACCTTTGAAAGAAAATACTACTTTTTAAATAGTGAGAAATTTTATCATTTGAAAATAATTTAAGTAATTTGGGGTTTTGGGAGTAAGGAATTATTTGGTACTTATCAGTTCATCTCACGTTGTCTGTGTCGTCATCAGGATAGGCGTATATTTTTCGAATTTGGGCTGGTTGAAGGCTTCCAACATCTTCTTCAAACTGGTCTGGGTTTTTTCTTTAATTAGTTTATTTAATTTCGTTCCTGGACATCATTAATTCTGTATAGATCGACGTCTCTTCATATTGGGTTATCTTGGTTCACTGATTCGACTTTTTATAACTGTTTAAATTAAAATTTTAGTTTGTCCAATTTTTCGTGTGGCTTACCCACGCTTCGTTTCTTCAGCGTCTCTAAAATTTAACGGAAAAATAAGCCCTCAAACGTCTCGTTGTCATAGTAACCAATAATTCAATGCTTGGTTAATTACTCCTTACATACATTGTTAGAAATATTTGAATTTTTATTCAAATTTATTAAGTATTTTCCTAATGATTTTATTCCCTTATCATTCCTTTGGGATAATAAATGACATCACTATTATTTTTCTTTCCTTTCAAAGTTTACAATGATACCTCATAAGGTCATATTCTGTTACACATTAACTATAGTCTAATTATTTGACATTTAATAAATAACATATCTTTCTTGAATTAAATTATTACAATAATATTTCTGTGTTGAAATAACTGATATATAATTACTGTCCATTCACTGTTCTTAGATTAGTAAGATTTTTTGTGAAATTGATACAATTTGCATTTGAATGTCTTTGGCAGTTAACTGTTTTCATAGTCACAAACAGCCATTATTGTTTTTTAGTGTATTTCCTTTTTAAATTACATTCTGAATTCAGCCTGATGGGCTTCACTTATTTGTTTGTGTTTTAATTACTATTCAACATACATTTTCATTACTCTTCATTTAAAATATAATAGTTAGGTTTATGGACTGTAAGTCCCTTTCAGCCATATTCCTTCTTTAACATTGAATCAACTATTCTTTACAAGTCATAAATTATTCTTAGTACTAACACTGATTTCTTTTTTGTCTTATAAACTAGGGTGATAAACATTGTCACTTTCTCTAATATTATGAAGGTTAATTCCCCTTTCAACATGGGGTGTTGTATTCTTTATAATTTTAATCTTTAATAACAAACTTTACTTCTATCCTATCATGCCATGTTAACACAAGTTATTGTACTGGGCTTTCTCCCTGAATATTATTACAAGCTTCCTTAATATTAATTTGGATTACTATTTCTAATTACTTCTAGGTATATAACTAATTATAATCTCACTCCAATCATTGGTGGTTTATCAATGTTTTACAGAGTGTCTATTTACTTAGCATTCTATTTTGAATGTTTCACATCCACTTTCACTATTTTTTAGGGCATTTACACTTCACTAAAGTACTTCACTTTGGTTCACTGTTTTGTAATTAGTGTTATTTAATGGGTAATCCCTATACTTTCTCCTACCATTTCTCACTATTTTGTTTTAGTATTATATTTACTATTAACAATACTAGGCTAGTTGTGTTTTGGTTGAATCTAACCTTTCTGACAGGGTTAGTGTACTTTTCCTATACTACATTGCTTTACAATTGTATTGTCTTAAAAATGGGTACCTAGGTTAAATTAATGCTAATAATAACATTGGTTTCATTAATACATAATTATTCAAGGTTTATTGACCGTATTCTATCTCTAAACAGACAATCTTTCCCTTTTATATATGTGTGTTAGTTTCCCCTTGGGTTTTATCTGTCTCCTCTTCATTCTTCCTCTTCTTCTTCTTCAATCCGGTTCGGTTCTCCTCTTCTTCTCTTCTGGTTTAAATTCTGTTTACTTGTATGGATCTGTCCTCTTCTTCTGGTTCTTCTTTAGTTCTGTGTCCATCATTGTTTTGTCTATCATATTTTTCTTAAGTATGTTACGTGGTTCCCTTCTTTATGTTTGTGTTTTCGGCTCAATCATCAAAATATTTACATTTTAATAAGTATGTTACGTGGTTCCCTTCTTTATGTTTGTGTTTTCGGCTCAATCATGTCAAAATATTTACATTTTAATAAGTATGTTACGTGGTTCCCTTCTTTATTTTTGTGTTTTCGGCTCAATTATGTCAAAATATTTACATTTTAATAAGTATGTTACGTGGTTCCCTTCTTTATGTTTGTGTTTTCGGCTCAATCACTTGGGTTGGGTAATATCGTTGTACGTCTTGTCAAAGTATCTGCATTTTAATCATTTTTTACACATTTTATTTCATATGAAGTAATTTTATATCAAGAATTATCTTTTTTATCACTGGTACGAGATTTGGCTTAATTGTATCGTTACAATATATATATATATATATATATATATATATATTGTGACGGCAGCGGTATGCAAACATCTGCTCTCTGGTACCAGCGGTGGACACAGCGAGCCAATCCAGCATCAGCATTCGGAGCGAGCCAATCAGCGATCCCGGTTAGTTAATAAAACCCGGGCCGGCAGAAAATTTTGCACACACTTCATCGCCACGCCATCGGATGCACTTCACCCTCTCCTCTCTCGGATGACATCGGCGCGGAGTCAGCCGGAAGGAACGGCCGAAGAATACAACCGGCGTTCTTGCGACTTCGCCCTCCAGTTCCGCGCCAGCGATGGATTTCGCTGGGCCGGCAGCCGACTCTACAACTGGTGCCGAAAGAAGAGGAGGACTGCAGTACGCCACGAACAGCGGGCGGAGCCGCCGAACATCTTAGCACGGCACTACCAACATCACCGTTCTCGCCACTCGGTCCTTTTTAGGGCCACCAAAATAACTAGAGTGTACGATTGGCGCCATTTGTCATGCGGCAAGCCTTTTGTCCGGTGACAATATATGTATTGTAACGTAACAAACATGCGGTCCTCGATGTTACTTAAATAAAATATTAAAAATAGGATAGGGAAGTAAATATTTTAATTTTCCACACTTATAAAAAGGTCAGAAAATAAATTCATCATTGTTTAAAAGTAATAAGAATGCAAGGTAATAATAATAATAATAAAAGATAAGCATGTAATAATGATAATAGTGATAAACCTCAAGGTTCAGTGAGAGGTAAATAAAAAACATTGACAAATATTGTAAAAAAGAAAAAACTAATGTTGACTATTTCAGAGTAATTGATGTTTTTAAAATAGATAAGAATAAGTAAATAGTGTATGACCTGAGTTACAAAAAAAATACTTGTTATGAATTGTATGATGTTATGTTGTTATCATAACTGTGATGTTATAGTTTGTGTTATCATATGCAAGTTTTCCTGTTGATAGAATATCAAGTAATTAAGTAATATGTATTATCCATTTACTGTTGTAGAACTGTGGTTGAACTCAGTTATTGAGTATTAATTAGTTTCATTCTTATGTGTTATCTATAGGTCAAGATAAAGTTGTTGTTAGATATTATAAAGATAATTATTTGTATACATGTACGTAGATAAAAAGTTGATTATATTTGTAAACTTGGATAAAAAGGCTATAGTTGTTAACAAGTTAAATTCAGAAGTAGATCAAGGTATAATAATAGGCCTAACAGCCAATAACATTATATAATAAATAAGATCAGAAAGGTTAGGTAAAGAAATTAGTAACAAATACTAAATATAATTCAATGAGTTAGTAGAAATTAATAATAATTAATAATAAATAATAAACAAACTCAAACTAAACAAATTATGGTAATGCCATAGTGCAATGATACCGATAGATAATGTTTGGTAACGGAAAAATAATATTTATTAAAAGAAACAGACTAAGAGTAAAAAACCGGCAAAATATATAGGAATTAGTAAACAAGCTATAAATAAGATTATATTCTGAGATAATGGAAGTTTAGTAAGGAATTATTTTGATGAGTGGAAGAATATTATATGAAATGATTACAATATAACACAATATTGAATAAGAATAAAAAAGGTTGTTGCTAGGGACGACAAGATGGATATATTTTGTTGATTTGATTATTGAATTTTTTGACATGAACGAGAAGAGTATAACTAAGAGAGATGCTCAATAAAAAACTGAATTAATTTGGAATACTAAATACATCGAAAGTTATAATCAATGAATGACAAATTGCAATAGTTTGGGTCAAATAACCATTAACCAAATTGTATAATTGGAGAGTATAAAACGATAATAAGTAACTAAAATTAAAGGAAGAACTTGGATTGCCCAATTTCGGATCATGAACAGAATGTTAAATTAACGAAGTAATAAAACCAGAGAAATAACTACCTGCATAAAGATTTAATCCTCTAAAACAAATAAAACTAAAATAACCACCAAATTACATTGGAATTTGCAATTTACACCTTCCAATAGAAAAACGTATTTGGATTCGGAGTTCGTCGAAGCACGTAATCACAAGCTTGGACATTGGTGAACAAAAGGAGCGGTATTTCTGCATCACCCAAGGACCAAGAATTCCACTTTATTTACAACTTTGGAGACAAGATGGACGAAGATCATTTCATCTGCTTTCGATACGGACCAGACGTTAATAGAGGTTAGATGTGAACAGCCCCCTCGAGCTGCGATGTCCAGCAGACGGTAAAGCTTCAATTACTTAAATAATATTTAATAAAAAAAAACTTTATATTGTAATACCTTGTATTCCTATTTATGTATTTTCTGATCTTCCCAACAGTTGAAAGAACCTTCACGCCCTGTATTTAAAATAATTATAAAAAAACCATAACTGAATTTAATATAAAACCTTGTACCGATCGATAATCGATTAATTCAGACTTATAGCCTTTTCGTATCTAAAGTAAGAACAATCTTGTTGGATATTAAATAGTAAAAAACTAATAAAGAATCATTGCAGAATTTCAATATCTTCTCATTTATGTATGATTTAATGGAGAGTGAATAAGAGATAAAGTAGATAGAGAGTATAACCAATAATCACCGTACGCGGTGGGTTAACCTACAAAATTCCCTTGTCTGGGAACCACAGCGCTATTCGCGGACTTCTCAGGTATTAAAGAGAGGAGAATTCCATACAAAATTTCTCTCATTCTCTTCAAAGCAGAATAGGCTTGAGCTGAATTTTCGAATAACACCCTACCTACATAAGTTTCACTCACATCAACACCCTTATATTAAATAGAGAGATAAGGTAAATATAATTAACAACATCACGACACCTAATATTTTAGAATTCAATATAAATTTGTACATTAGTTAATTAGAATAGAGAAGAGAAACAGAGACGTACGTACTCGGTATATTATAAATTGACGAACCCAACAGTGGGGCTTAAACAGAACACAGGGTATATTATAAACTGACGAACCCAACAGTGGGGCTTAAACCGAACACAGGGTATATTATAATATATATATATATATATTGTAATATTACGTAGAGTGGTGGGAATAATTAAATAAATATTGATGTATGTTAATTGTACTCTCCTGTAAGTCCCACTGGTTGTGCTAGTCGATTTTGTAATATTACTCGTTTTATCAATGTATGAATGTGTGTAGTAACGTAGCTAATATCTTCTTGTCTTCTAAGCTCTCACTGTTGATCTTCGCTTTTGTAATACAACCATACTATAATTGTAATTGTATAGTGTTCTGGTATAATATTACCCAGGATAATTTTTATGGTGTGTATGTGTAGTAGTGACGTTCCGCTCTGGGAATCGTCGATTTGGTAAAGTTCCTGGTCTTTGTTATTATCAAATAAACTCAGTGTATTTTGCTGTGGTAGCAAATTGAAATAAAATATAAATTTAAAATTTATATTTATAAAAAAAAAAAAATAATTTCGGAAAAAATATTTTCGGTGTATTTATGTGCTTAATATTTAGGAATAAATCGAGGTTGTTGATCGTAATTATAATTATAATAGTATGGTGTTTATTTTGGTAATAAATTTCTGTTCTGTAAATTTGTTAAAAAGATAATCCAATTAACTTCAAGTTAGGCGAAAACGGCTCTCTTCTTCTTACTCTTGAAATGTTGTAGTTTCGCATATACTGCCTTTAAAGATTATCTAGTTTTCTTGGTTAATTAATGATTATGTCCTTTTATAAGAGAAATTAACTTCAATTTACCAAAAAACAAACAAAAACGTTTATTAAACACAATAATAAAGTTGGTCGATTAATTAATCGAGGTTACAATGCCGTATCGACTCGCTCAGGGTCGGTCGATATTAGAAGTTTTACAGTTGTATTATAAAAACAGGTTCTTTGAACGGTTATTAATATAAAAAGCCAGAGAAGGTCAGGGACATGAAAGTATAACACTTACAATTCAAAAAATGTCTTAAATTTAAACAATATAATGGTAATTATTAATAATAAAAGTTTATATATAATTTTATTCGAACCAGAAAGCAGTCTAGTCGTGTCTTATTGTGGTGACGATCCTGGATCAAAATGGCCGCCTGACGCATGCGCGTTGATAGCTTCTAATGTAAACAAAGTACTTGTTGAGATAATATGGCCTTTCTTCGGTTAAATGTTCTTCGCAACTGTATATGATCTTCTGGGGTATAGTTTATTGTCACTGGTGTATCATGGAATAGTTCACTTTGTGTAAAAATGTTGTTAAATGGGTATATCTACTGGTGTTTATGCGTGTCAGTTAACCTCGAATTTTCACTTGGTGTTTGGTGCGATTTCAGTGTTATTTCATTTAATTAGTTATATGTGATTTCGTTTATAGGTGTTATGTAGTTCATGGGTCAACTTCACCACTTCACTTTCATTAAAATAGTTAAAAATTTAGTTTTACATAAAATGATTCTGAACTCCGTTATAACGTAACGGCCATTAAAGGTTGGTTCTATCAAATATTCACATGAAGTGCTCTCTTCGAGGTATAATAATGAACTGTCTGTATTTCCTTCGTCTCATGAAAATCTTAGCCTATATAATATATCTCGTACATTGTTTCAAATTGCCATAACTTCCGACACACTTTAAAAATGTACATTATGCTCATAAAATAAATTCGTTATTAGTTAACTGTTTGAAATATAAAATACATATTCGTTTTCACTATTCTATTCTACTTATTTTGATAGTAATTAAGTTAGTATTACAAAGTTTTATCTGAAAATTATATTTCTTATAATTTTTTGGGAGGTAGGCCTAAAATTATACTTCCTGTCTTCTAAGTAAATAATAGCCATTTTCCCTAATATAATTATTATTCTATTAAATCTGAAATTTGTATAATTATCAATTCTCACTTATTTTATTGCAATTTAGTATATTAATGATGGTTTTTTAATACAATTCATTTGTATATGACTCCCCTTAGGATAATGTCAGTGAATCTATTTCGGTTTTAATGGTATTTTATTAGACAATTAAATAATTTTACTCATATAATGACCATATCTCTAGAAAGCCTTATTTACATAGTATTTAATATGTTGAGTTTATCTTGCCCTAAATATTGTCATTTTATCTGGTTTATAAGACTAGGTTTGTTAATTATTCTGCAGTTTAAATTTATTCTTTGGCCTGGATCTGATGTGTGGCTAATTTCCAAATGTTTTATTAATGTAGTTATTTTATATCCTTCTCTGACTGGTATAACATAAATTATTGATTATATAATTAACATATAACATCTCTCTATATCAAAACTGGTGTTCTGAATAACATTGCTTAGTATATTACCTAATAACATAAATAAAAAATATTCTATAACATTGGAATGGTATCTAATTTTAGATATGTCATTCTTAAATTAAAATGAACAATAAAATAACAAATTATAACACTAACATTTCTTATGGATAATCCTTACGTATCTAATTACTATATGTAATAGGAATCTGACATCCTGGTCACATATAATGGTTATCATCTTTTACTACTCAACATTAACAATTTGTTTTGTAATTCCCCATTTTACAAGATTTATGCCCCCTCTTTAAGTATAACCCTGGCTATCTAAGTTATATTCCATTCTATGGAATGTTCATACAGCTTTAGTAGCTTTTTATTAGTAACATTACTATTTCATTATCAAAGTAGACACTGTTCATAAAACTTAAAGTTTATTGCTTTGTACTGTAACTCATGCACCTTTTTAAAGTTTATTATTTATAATTTGATCACTTGCACTTGTCTATGGTGAATTATCAATATATTTACTAGTCTTTCTCTAGTTTTTAACATGAAATATTCAACCATGGGGGAACTGTGAAGATTTGTTTATACAAACTAAACAATAACTTTTTGAATGCACTAATATTTAATACTACTAACACTTTTAGTTTTTTGTCAGTTTTACAGTGATATGGTTTTTTAGGGTGTTATACTTTCTCTTTGGACATTCATTGATTTTGGGGTTTTTTGGGGGTTCTTTCCCTATGGGGTTTTTGTTTTATTTGGGTCGTCTTAATTATTCTTCTTTCTTCTTTGAGTTTGGTTACTCTTCCTTCTTCTGTAGTTTTGGATTATTCTTCTTTCTTCTGTCTTCAGTAGCTTTGATTGTTCTTCTTTCTTCCTTCTTCAGTAGTAGTAGATTTGGTTGTTCTTCTTTCTTCAGTAATAGTAGTTTTAATTAGTCTTCTTTCTTCTGTCTTCATTAGCTTTGATTGTTCTTCTTTCTTCCTTCTTCAGTAGTAATAGATTTGGTTGTTCTTCTTTCTTCAGTGGTTTTGGTTATTCTTCTTTCTTCTCTAGTTTTAATTATTCTTCTTTCTTCTTTCTTCAGTAGCTTTGATTAGTTCTTCTTTCTTCTCTAGTTTTAATTATTCTTCTTTCTTCTGTCTTCAGTAGCTTTGATTGTTCTTCTTTCTTCTGTCTTCAGTTGTTTTAATTGTTCTTCTTTCTTCCTTCTTCTGTAGTAGTAGTTTTAATTAGTCTTCTTTCTTCCTTGATTTTAATTATTCTTCTTTCTTCTTTCTTCAGTAGTTTTAATTAGTTCTTCTTTCTTCTCTAGTTTTAATTATTCTTCTTTCTTCTGTCTTCAGTAGCTTTGATTGTTCTTCTTTCTTCTGTCTTCAGTTGTTTTAATTGTTCTTCTTTCTTCCTTCTTCTGTAGTAGTAGTTTTAATTAGTCTTCTTTCTTCCTTGATTTTAATTATTCTTCTTTCTTCTTTCTTCAGTAGTTTTAATTAGTTCTTCTTTCTTCTCTAGTTTTAATTAGTCTTCTTTCTTCTTTGGTTTTAATTATTCTTCTTTCTTCTGTCTTCAGTAGTTTTTCGCTGTGTATGCCTTTGTTTCTTCTAGTCTGGTTTCCTTGTCGGGGTATATTAATTGCCTGCTTCTATCTTACCTGGGTAATTTTGTTGTTATCATTTTTAGTTTCCTGGGTTTTAAAATTTGTATTATATTATATTATTTGCAGAATTTTTCTTTATTCAACCTTTCTTGTGAATATATTATTAAACAGTGCATTTTAATTGATTCTCATCTGGATATTCCATATATTAGAGCTTTATTAATGATCATTGAGTAATGTATTTGTGTGGATTATCTGTCACGCTACAGATTGCTCTCTTCCAGAAGTGATTAGTTCAGATCATACTTAGTTTGTCTGAAGTAACTGCTTATGACATTATATTATAAATTATATTTCTTTACTTCCTTCACATTTCTAAAAATTTTTTCTTCTATATTTTTGAGCTTATCTATATTTCATTATTAACTGGATTCTTACTGATAGTAATAGTCATCTGAGGTTCGTTCTTTTTTATTTTTCCATTTTCTTCTTAACTCGTTTCTTTATCCTTGGGATATTTATTCCCTAATATTCCCTAATACGTTAGCTGGGGCAGTGTCCAGAGGGGCTCTGTAGGTTTCACACTCTGCTGGCCATGCTACGTCATTTATTGATAACAGAGGTAAATCATCTCTGATCAATACATAATAATACTGCTGGACTTATCTCAGACAGTCATTTATAAAAATTATATAATAATAGTCCACCTTATGACTATTAAAAAAAAAATTAAATATCTTTGGATATTTCACTTCGTATACGAACAGATCTATTAATATTTCTATCTTAGTTAATTTCTATCTCAGTTATTTTTCTCAATGGTTAGCTCTGCTGGCATTTTATTTCTCCTTGTGGTTAGAAGCTGGTATAATATAATCATCACTTATTATTCAGTGTAAAGTTTTTAATTCTCTGTCATTTTTATCAGAGACTGTTATCACAATCTCTTTCTGGTCATTGGTAGCATATATTTTGTATTATATTTTTGTTCCTTTCTTAATTCTTGTGAATCGTTCAACTAGTATTGTTTTTTCAATTACTCTTTTAATTGTCTTTCTAATAACTGACATTTATTGTATGATCATCTTTTTCGTATGGATTTATTTATATATAGTTTTTCCTTTCTTTTTTCAAAATTTTATTTTGCTCTTGCTTTTTATCCAAATGCACTCTTTACTTATTAATTCCATATGTTTAATATCTCTGTTTATTTGACATAAAATTCTCATTAATTTTACTTCACAATAAGTTTATTCATTTAAATTGTATCAGTGGTTTGTACTGCCATTTCTTTATTCTTGAAAGTTTTTCAGAATTGGTCCCATATATAATTGTTTGTAATGTTTTATCCAAATTCTTTTTCTTCTTGTTCATTTCTAAAAGTTGTTTTTTAAAATAGTAGGTAGTAAGTGGTTCTTACTTGGGTTTTTGAATTTTGTGGTTTAATTCAAAATTCATTTTCTTTTTGATATTTTCCCTAAAGTTTTTTTTCATAAATATTTGGTAGTAAGTAGTCATTACTTCTTTTTAGAATTTTGGTGATTTAATTCAAAATTCATTTTCTTCTGTCCATAAATTGTTTTTTAAATAATAGGTAGTAAGTAGGCATTACTTCATTTTTGAATTTTGGTGGTTTAATTCACAATTCATTTTCTTCTGTCCATAAATTTTTTTCTAAATAATAGGTAGTAAGTTGTTCTTACTTCTTTTTTGAATTTTGGTGATTTAATTCAAAATTCATTTTCTTTTTGATTCATAAATTGTTTCCTAAATGGTAGGTAGTAAGTAGTCATTACTTCATTTTTGAATTTAGTGATTTAATTCTAAATTCATTCTTCCCTTCATTCAATTATTCATAATATTTTTTCATAAATATGGTTAACATATCATATTATTACCCTAAATATGGTATTAGCTCTCTTCTTCTCTTTACTTCAAATGTACTTCTTATAATTGTTTCTCTTTTATATACCCAGGTTGAAGATTTTTATTAGGCTGGACAGTTGCTCAGAATTTCTTTTTCTTTGACATAGTTTTTTGCCGTTGCCGGTTATCATAACATCAGTCCCTTTTTGTGGAGGTGTATGGTATTAGACTTAACCGTAGTCTGTCACTTCAGTTGCTCTCATTGTCCGGATGACCATAGTTTTCATCATCGTTCCAGTACTAGTGACTTCTCTGGCCTTTGTCTTGTATTTCATTTTTCTAGCTGCTATTCCTTTGTTTGCTGCTAAGCTTATTCGGCTCCCTCTATCATAGTGTTTTATATACCAGTACGTCTCTGGTCCATATGTGGTATTGCATGAAAAATATCTGTGAGGATCTTCTTTTGAATTATTAATTATTTGCTTATCTGAAGCCCCATAATCTGGTTCATCATCACACATCCACCCTGAAGGAATACATTTTAGTGCACCTGTACACTGGAACTGTCTTGGATGGTACTCTACTGGAACACATTCTGGTGATTCATCTGTGCCGTCATCCCAGTCTGGTAAGATGTCATACTTCCATCTTTCTGGAAAACACTGTCCAGTCCTGCGCTGAAACTGATCTGGCCCACATGTCGTATTCCGTTTACCTCTGGTCCTTTCCCAGTGGTAGATTACTGCTTTGTGGTAAATTATTTCTGAAATTACTTCGATTCTCCTCCTATAATTCCTAGAATTCATGATGTCTTTGTCATTGGTAATTGGGATGTTATTGCCATCAATTAACCCATGGATCATCATCTCCAACTCTTCCTTCGTTTTTATTACATTTCTTGGATACATTCTCCTTTTCCTTTGTTTAATATTTTCCTTGTTTCGGTTAGTTTCAATTTCAGGTACTACCATTACTTGTTCCTGCCTTATATCATTTGGTACTTCTTCTGGTTCTGGTTTGCTATCATATTTTATTTCTTTGGTCCTCTCCTTTCTTAATTCTTCTCTTTTTAATCTGTCCTCTCTTATTTCTATAACCCAATCATCCATTTTCTTGTTACTTTCTTCCATTTTTTCCACCATCTTCTTGCTGTTTTCTTCTATTTTCTTGAAGTTTTCTTCCATGTCCCTTTTCCATTCTTCTCTCATTTGCATGAACATCTCCATTAATTTGTCCATTTTACTTTCCTCTGTAAGTTCTTCCATTTTGCTTGTTGTTGTTTCCTTTTCTCTGGCTGGATAACCGCTGCCAAGCTGAATTAGGAATTGGGTAAGTAATTACAGTAATTTCAACCCCTAATTACAGCCCCACGTTGGGCGCCAAATTTGTAATATTACGTAGAGTGGTGGGAATAATTAAATAAATATCGATGTATGTTAATTGTACTCTCCTGTAAGTCCCACTGGTTGTGCTAGTCGATTTTGTAATATTACTCGTTTTATCAAT
Source organism: Magicicada septendecula (assembly GCA_034769895.1). Taxonomy (NCBI): domain Eukaryota; kingdom Metazoa; phylum Arthropoda; class Insecta; order Hemiptera; family Cicadidae; genus Magicicada; species Magicicada septendecula. The sequence goes on from CM068368.1 coordinate 483,605,832, forward strand.
GTATGAATGTGTGTAGTAACGTAGCTAATATCTTCTTGTCTTCTAAGCTCTCACTGTTGATCTTCGCTTTTGTAATACAACCATACTATAATTGTAATTGTATAGTGTTCTGGTATAATATTACCCAGGATAATTTTTATGGTGTGTATGTGTAGTAGTGACGTTCCGCTCTGGGAATCGTCGATTTGGTAAAGTTCCTGGTCTTTGTTATTATCAAATAAACTCAGTGTATTTTGCTGTGGTAGCAAATTGAAATAAAATATAAATTTAAAATTTATATTTATAAAAAAAAAAAAATAATTTCGGAAAAAATATTTTCGGTGTATTTATGTGCTTAATATTTAGGAATAAATCGAGGTTGTTGATCGTAATTATAATTATAATAGTATGGTGTTTATTTTGGTAATAAATTTCTGTTCTGTAAATTTGTTAAAAAGATAATCCAATTAACTTCAAGTTAGGCGAAAACGGCTCTCTTCTTCTTACTCTTGAAATGTTGTAGTTTCGCATATACTGCCTTTAAAGATTATCTAGTTTTCTTGGTTAATTAATGATTATGTCCTTTTATAAGAGAAATTAACTTCAATTTACCAAAAAACAAACAAAAACGTTTATTAAACACAATAATAAAGTTGGTCGATTAATTAATCGAGGTTACAATGCCGTATCGACTCGCTCAGGGTCGGTCGATATTAGAAGTTTTACAGTTGTATTATAAAAACAGGTTCTTTGAACGGTTATTAATATAAAAAGCCAGAGAAGGTCAGGGACATGAAAGTATAACACTTACAATTCAAAAAATGTCTTAAATTTAAACAATATAATGGTAATTATTAATAATAAAAGTTTATATATAATTTTATTCGAACCAGAAAGCAGTCTAGTCGTGTCTTATTGTGGTGACGATCCTGGATCAAAATGGCCGCCTGACGCATGCGCGTTGATAGCTTCTAATGTAAACAAAGTACTTGTTGAGATAATATGGCCTTTCTTCGGTTAAATGTTCTTCGCAACTGTATATGATCTTCTGGGGTATAGTTTATTGTCACTGGTGTATCATGGAATAGTTCACTTTGTGTAAAAATGTTGTTAAATGGGTATATCTACTGGTGTTTATGCGTGTCAGTTAACCTCGAATTTTCACTTGGTGTTTGGTGCGATTTCAGTGTTATTTCATTTAATTAGTTATATGTGATTTCGTTTATAGGTGTTATGTAGTTCATGGGTCAACTTCACCACTTCACTTTCATTAAAATAGTTAAAAATTTAGTTTTACATAAAATGATTCTGAACTCCGTTATAACGTAACGGCCATTAAAGGTTGGTTCTATCAAATATTCACATGAAGTGCTCTCTTCGAGGTATAATAATGAACTGTCTGTATTTCCTTCGTCTCATGAAAATCTTAGCCTATATAATATATCTCGTACATTGTTTCAAATTGCCATAACTTCCGACACACTTTAAAAATGTACATTATGCTCATAAAATAAATTCGTTATTAGTTAACTGTTTGAAATATAAAATACATATTCGTTTTCACTATTCTATTCTACTTATTTTGATAGTAATTAAGTTAGTATTACAAAGTTTTATCTGAAAATTATATTTCTTATAATTTTTTGGGAGGTAGGCCTAAAATTATACTTCCTGTCTTCTAAGTAAATAATAGCCATTTTCCCTAATATAATTATTATTCTATTAAATCTGAAATTTGTATAATTATCAATTCTCACTTATTTTATTGCAATTTAGTATATTAATGATGGTTTTTTAATACAATTCATTTGTATATGACTCCCCTTAGGATAATGTCAGTGAATCTATTTCGGTTTTAATGGTATTTTATTAGACAATTAAATAATTTTACTCATATAATGACCATATCTCTAGAAAGCCTTATTTACATAGTATTTAATATGTTGAGTTTATCTTGCCTAAATATTGTCATTTTATCTGGTTTATAAGACTAGGTTTGTTAATTATTCTGCAGTTTAAATTTATTCTTTGGCCTGGATCTGATGTGTGGCTAATTTCCAAATGTTTTATTAATGTAGTTATTTTATATCCTTCTCTGACTGGTATAACATAAATTATTGATTATATAATTAACATATAACATCTCTCTATATCAAAACTGGTGTTCTGAATAACATTGCTTAGTATATTACCTAATAACATAAATAAAAAATATTCTATAACATTGGAATGGTATCTAATTTTAGATATGTCATTCTTAAATTAAAATGAACAATAAAATAACAAATTATAACACTAACATTTCTTATGGATAATCCTTACGTATCTAATTACTATATGTAATAGGAATCTGACATCCTGGTCACATATAATGGTTATCATCTTTTACTACTCAACATTAACAATTTGTTTTGTAATTCCCCATTTTACAAGATTTATGCCCCCTCTTTAAGTATAACCCTGGCTATCTAAGTTATATTCCATTCTATGGAATGTTCATACAGCTTTAGTAGCTTTTTATTAGTAACATTACTATTTCATTATCAAAGTAGACACTGTTCATAAAACTTAAAGTTTATTGCTTTGTACTGTAACTCATGCACCTTTTTAAAGTTTATTATTTATAATTTGATCACTTGCACTTGTCTATGGTGAATTATCAATATATTTACTAGTCTTTCTCTAGTTTTTAACATGAAATATTCAACCATGGGGGCTGAAGGTGGGTTACAGGTCTCGGAGGTTGTATAGGATGCCGATTACTATGCAACACTAAAACTCTGAGAAACGCCGACTGTTTCTGACGAGAGAGTCAGAGGTTCCCGGAAGGGAACTCAGCTCTACCCACAAATCCTACTCTCACGTTCTCGAAGACGAAAGCTGCGTGGCCCCTGAGTACGTAATGTAGCAGACGAGAGAGGGTGAATGGCGAGTTCCCGGCGCCAGAAAACTGGGACCCATCGGCTAAGGGAAGGGAACCCTAACAGAAAAATCCCTGGTCCTCCAGGTTGGGGGTTGGGCGGTAGGCCGGTAACCTACCCCCGGAAAAAATACCACACCACGGAACCTTCAAGAAAGCCTCGGATTGGACGGAAACAATGGCAACGACTATGGCAAAGGAATATGGAATACTCTTTAGGAACATGGAACGTCAGAACATTGAACAGACCCGGAGCACAAAGAGAACTCTGTGATGAACTCGAAAGATATAAAATAAGAATTGCCGCAATACAAGAGACAAGATGGTTAGGACAAGGAATAAGAGACACGAAGAGGCACATTATACTCCAAAGTGGAAAAAATAGTGTAACAAGAGAATTTGGAGTAGCCTTTATTATAGATAACAAAATAAAACAACATATAAAGGATTTTACACCAATCAATGAAAGGATGTGCAAAATCAGAATAAAAACTCATTTCTTTAATCTTACAATAATAAATGTGCACTGTCCCACAGAAGACCAAGATGAGATTTTAAAGACAGAATTTTATCAAAAGTTAGAACAAGTATATGACTCAGCACCTAGAAATGACATAAAAATGATTATAGGAGACATGAACGCCAAAATCGGGAAAGAAGAAGAATACATAAGAACAACTGGAAAACACAGCCTGCATGACGAATCCAATGAGAACGGAAACCTTCTAATAGACTTTGCGACTAGTAAAAATATGGTCATTAGCTCAACATACTTCCCCCGCCGCGATATACATAAAATAACGTGGATATCTCCAGACGGAGAAACAGGAAATCAGATAGACCACGTTCTGATAGACAAAAGGGCAGCAACAAGTATATTAAATGTAAGAAGCAGAAGAGGGGCATGCTGTAACTCAGATCATATGCTAGTGCAAACTACCTTCAGGTGCAAAATTAACCAGAACAAAAGCAGTAAAACAGAGAGAAAAGAAAGATTAAACATAGATAAACTGAAAGACCAAGACATCCGGGATAAACTTGAAAAAGAAATCAGCGAAAAACTTCAATAGAAGGAAAACCCAACATTAGAATCACACTGGGAAAACATTAAAAACACTATAAAAACAGCGGCAAAAGAAATATTAGGAATAAACAAAGGAAATGAAATGGACCAATGGTTTGACGAAGAGTGCAAAAGGGCAATTGGAGAAAGAAATAAAGCACACAGATTATATATGACAAGACGGACACGAGAAAGAAAAGAAGAGTTCAGAATAAAAAGGAAGCTGGCAGATAAGACTTGCAGACAGAAAAAGAGAAAGTTCGAGAATAACAAAATACTGAAAATGGAAAAAGACTTTATAGAAAATAACTCACGAGATGCATATAAATTTATTAAAAATTTAAAACAAGGATATAAACCAAATACAAATATATGCAAAAATCAAAATGGAGAAATAATCAGTGACATAACGTGGAAAACATACTTCAAAAGGGTCCTAACGGACGAAACAAAAGACAGAAATAGACAAGAGCCTAGAAGAGGAAATGAACACAATGACGAACCGCCACCATCAATGCAGGAAATACAAGAGGCAATTAAAGCACAGAAAAATAACAAAGCTCCAGGAATTGACGAAATTCCCTCTGAACTACTTAAGTGGGGTGGGAAAAAACTCGTGGAACAATTGCATGCCTTAATACTCACTATATGGAGTACAGAACAATACCCTGACGATTGGAGGAAAACCATCATATGTCCTATACATAAAAAAGGGGACAAGCTATCATGCCAGAACTACAGAGGAATCTCTCTACTATGCTCCGGATATAAAATTTTTACATACATTATCAATAAAAGATTACAGCCATATGCTGAAGAGATTATCGGCGAATACCAGTCCGGTTTCAGAAAAGGGAGATCCACCATAGATCAAATATATACAGTCAGACAAGTTCTGAGTAAAGCGTGGGAACAAGATATAGACGTCTATAATATTTTTGTTGATTTTAGACAAGCCTATGATTCGATAGATAGGGATAAACTATCTAATATTTTATACGAATTCGACATACCAGTGAAACTGGTAAGGATGATAAACTTAACAATGACTAATACAGAAGCTCAGGTACGAATACAAGGACACAAAACAGAAGGATTTGTAATCAATCGAGGGTTAAAACAGGGAGATGGGCTGGCCCCGACCTTGTTTAATCTAGCTTTAGAATATGTTATCAGAAAACTGTCAGTAGGAAGAAACAACGTACTGACAAACAAATCGGTCCAATTAGTAGCCTATGCGGACGACATCAATATAATGTGTAGGACAAAAAATGCAGCAGATGAAACGTATTCTGAACTCAAAGAAAATGCTAGCAATATAGGCCTCAAAATCAACATAGATAAAACAAAAATATTAGTGCAGACTAGAAGACAAAGAAACTACGGAACAATCGACAATATCGAAAAGGTGGACAACTTTAAATACTTGGGAACCATATTAGAAAAAAACGGCACAGAAGAAGCCGAAATCCGAAACCGGATAGTCCAAGCCAATAAAGCGTATTTTGCCACATCAAGTATCTTCAGATCCAAAGACATCCACAGAAACACGAAACTAAGGATATACAAATCAATAATAAGACCCATCCTAACATATGGTTGCGAAACGTGTATCCTGAACTCCAAGGCAGCAAACACTCTCGATACCTTTGAAAGAAAAATATTACGAAGAATCCTGGGACCAGTTAATGACGTACATGGCTGGAGAATAAGATATAACCATGAATTGTATCAAATGTATAAAGAACCACCGTTAACACGGTACATAAAACTACAGCGTCTAAGGTGGGCTGGTCATGTAGCCAGAATGGGAGAAGAAAGGATACCACAAAAACTATTGTATACCAGAATCCATGGAAAAAGACCAGTGGGAAGACCAAGGAGAAGATGGGAGGATGCGGTGGATGAGGATGCAAGAGAGATATTAAAAGTGCGTTCCTGGAGGAGGATGGCTGCTGACAGAGGAGAATGGGGGGAAAAATTGAAGGAGGCCAGGGCCCAACAAGGGCTGTAGTGCCATAGAAAGAAGAAGAAGAAGAACACTTTTAGTTTTTTGTCAGTTTTACAGTGATATGGTTTTTTAGGGTGTTATACTTTCTCTTTGGACATTCATTGATTTTGGGGTTTTTTGGGGGTTCTTTCCCTATGGGGTTTTTGTTTTATTTGGGTCGTCTTAATTATTCTTCTTTCTTCTTTGAGTTTGGTTACTCTTCCTTCTTCTGTAGTTTTGGATTATTCTTCTTTCTTCTGTCTTCAGTAGCTTTGATTGTTCTTCTTTCTTCCTTCTTCAGTAGTAGTAGATTTGGTTGTTCTTCTTTCTTCAGTAATAGTAGTTTTAATTAGTCTTCTTTCTTCTGTCTTCATTAGCTTTGATTGTTCTTCTTTCTTCCTTCTTCAGTAGTAGTAGATTTGGTTGTTCTTCTTTCTTCAGTGGTTTTGGTTATTCTTCTTTCTTCTCTAGTTTTAATTATTCTTCTTTCTTCTTTCTTCAGTAGCTTTGATTAGTTCTTCTTTCTTCTCTAGTTTTAATTATTCTTCTTTCTTCTGTCTTCAGTAGCTTTGATTGTTCTTCTGTCTTCAGTTGTTTTAATTGTTCTTCTTTCTTCCTTCTTCTGTAGTAGTAGTTTTAATTAGTCTTCTTTCTTCCTTGATTTTAATTATTCTTCTTTCTTCTTTCTTCAGTAGTTTTAATTAGTTCTTCTTTCTTCTCTAGTTTTAATTATTCTTCTTTCTTCTGTCTTCAGTAGCTTTGATTGTTCTTCTTTCTTCTGTCTTCAGTTGTTTTAATTGTTCTTCTTTCTTCTGTCTTCAGTTGTTTTAATTGTTCTTCTTTCTTCCTTCTTCTGTAGTAGTAGTTTTAATTAGTCTTCTTTCTTCCTTGATTTTAATTATTCTTCTTTCTTCTTTCTTCAGTAGTTTTAATTAGTTCTTCTTTCTTCTCTAGTTTTAATTAGTCTTCTTTCTTCTTTGGTTTTAATTATTCTTCTTTCTTCTGTCTTCAGTAGTTTTTCGCTGTGTATGCCTTTGTTTCTTCTAGTCTGGTTTCCTTGTCGGGGTATATTAATTGCCTGCTTCTATCTTACCTGGGTAATTTTGTTGTTATCATTTTTAGTTTCCTGGGTTTTTAAATTTGTATTATATTATATTATTTGCAGAATTTTTCTTTATTCAACCTTTCTTGTGAATATATTATTAAACAGTGCATTTTAATTGATTCTCATCTGGATATTCCATATATTAGAGCTTTATTAATGATCATTGAGTAATGTATTTGTGTGGATTATCTGTCACGCTACAATATATAGTAATTGTTTTCTCTTTCTACATCAAAAGTCACATGTTGTATGCGCCACTCTGTGACAAATTATCTCTCTTCGTTACGTCTTATTTAATTACGCCCCACTGTCATAGGCGCTACTCTATAATATCTCCGTACTTAGGGTATTTTAATAAGCCACACGTTGGTAGTGTCACTCTTTAACCCTTTGTGTATTGATAGGATGAGAGAGATTATATTTGTCGGCTAGTGCTTTTTTGAATTTTCCCGCACTTCTGGTTAACTCGGCGATCAGCTCTAACCGTATTCTGGCAGTTGTAGGTTATTTTATTTCTCGTCGTCAGCAAGGCTATATTCGCCTATGTACCTGCTCGCTCCCACTAATACCTGTAAACAAACTCTTATCCTATTTGCAAGTATGAAATGATAACTCTGTTGCTGGTATTATTGATTTTTTATTTTTCAGCTTATTTGGTTAAACAAAAGTAAATGGTTCGGTCTTGGATCGACCTTGACAGGTCCGTATCGATTCGTTACTCGAATCCTACCTTCAACAAGTTGCAAATAATTATAATGTAAATTTAATAATTTTTGGGCTTGGGTTCTTTGGTCTGTTAAGAAGTCAGAAATGTTTTAAAAAGGCGTACAACACATTACAAATACCTTAAAATAAGAAAGCTTAATTATTAGTGTTAACAAGTATGAATGTTATGTTTTTAACTAACTGCGTCAACGACACTTTGTCTGCACTGGCAAATAGCCGCTCAACAAGATGGCCGCCCTGGTCAGTTAACCAAACGACATGTGCTTCCTGTGTTTTTTTGTTTAAATAAAATGTTATTATTGTTAACCACCGTATTAATGTTCAGTGGTTATTCCAATTATCACTGTAGATAGTTTATATAGTGTAGTGAAGTTGATCTATGTGTAGTGTTGTTACCAAATTACTTCGGAATTATATTTACTTCACTTGTATAATGCAGCCAGCCAACTCTCTAGGATTTTTTGATGTTGGTGTAGATTTAAGCTTCCATCGGTCAGTGGTAGTTCTTTTATTTTCTCTATAAGTTTTTTGGTATGTTCTCCTCTTCTGTGGTTTTGTTTAGGTCATTAATTTAGTGTAAGTTTGATTTTTTTATTTTCACTCTAGAAGCGTCAGCTATACGGTTTTTGACCCTTTCTATCTGGCATTCAACAATACAATAATACATTCTTCTCGTCTTAGTAACGGTTTTTTGACCAGTAAACTCTGTTTTTGATTGGTCAGTTTGCACAAACTTGAGGTCAAGCGGCATATAGTACTGAAAATCATATCCTTGCCTTCCATGTCAAAAAATACTCCTTTGTTACCTTTTGTTTAAGTTAAAATTAATTTACATAGTTTTGTTCCTATTACAAAGATCTACATTTTGATATATAATTTTATATGGGTTGACTTTATAATAGGCGTTTTTTCACCTTTACAAGAATTCTAAATCTGGACCATAGTACTGCCCTGACTTTTATTATACAATACTTAATTTTTTGTCGGACTAATTTAATTTGATTCACAATTATTCTAAAACTTGTCTGTTACTTAAATTTTGGTCCTTCTTTGTTATTATTTTCTTATATTGATTTGGTAACTTAATCATTTCTGACCTTATCTTATTTTATATTACATGTTTGGCCTAGGCCTTAAATTTGATTTCAGTATCATTTTTTAATTCATATTAATTATTAACTGTTTTTTTTTGTTTTGAACCCTTTTGCCTGATTACATTTGTTTACAGCTTATTACATGATCTTTGACCCTTAACATATCCTAACAATATTTATAAATTAACACAAAATCTCTTAACATACTAACTTAAAGTGTTGCCTTCATGGCCAAGATTACATTCATTTATGAACAAACAATAACATAAACTATTTAGTGTACCATAATACTAATTCAATTCCCATTCTATTAAACTTTACTAGTTGACTATCAATGTATTGTTTATATGGGCCCTTTTTAGGTGTTCTATTATGGTGACATACATTTTCTATTTTGCCAATAGGCTTAGTACAATTTTCTCCTGTTACTACTGATTTATAAACAATAAACAACATTGGCTTTGTCATAACAAATGAACATAATTAATTAACATTAAGGCCTTCATTAACATCTCATTATAAAATAGGACCTATTACTTAGTCTACTGTTAATACAATTTGTGGTCTCCTCTTTAAAAATAAACCACATGCGTTAAAACCATTGAAACTCTAATACCTAATATTGCCTTAACACAATTGTTTATTTTACACTGACATATTTGTTCTTTTGCACTTAAAGTAATTGGAGGGGTCATTGATCCTTACAAGTCTTTTTCTGCATAATCAATGATCAACTCTTTTTTTCCATTTTCTTACACTTATACACTTTTTATGAGTTTGTCTTATATTCTATTGTACATAGTTTTTATTTATTACACTTTTGTGTTGTACTACACTACAGAAGAGGACCAAGAAATTTTACGTAGTAAAATAATGGGAACGGGGAATTTTGGGAGAGTAAATAACCATTTAACCATGTACGTAATGACAATATATAATGAGGCCAAATACCTAGAACCGCCGTTGCCGTTCCGGTCATTCGTGAGACATATTAGCAAACACCTGCCAGAGAGGTGCAGATTACATTAATGACAAGAGAAATCGTAAATATAAATGAACTGGAGAGTATGTTAGATGTGTTACAAAATATCGGGGAACGTGAAGTAGGGAGGCGTCCAAATCCACCAGTGGTACTAAACAATAATAATTACCATCAGTATAGGGGAACACCAAACTTTCATAGGAGCGCGTGGGGGAAATTTTGATAATAGGGGTGAGAGTTGGCGATGTATAGACTGTAATGTAGATAACTATTCAAATAGAACAACTTGTTTTAGATGTCATAATAACAGGGAGTGTACACGCAGTGAGAGAATGCATCACCAGCCAAATCAGCAGCAGAGAGGAGCAGAATACAGTAGAGGAGCGCCGAGAGGAGGTGGAAATTACAACCGAGGGAGAGGAGGAAACAACCAAGCAGTAGCAGGTCCCTCCACGGTAAACTAGAAAGGACAATGGAGAATCGGGCCCAACCATTGTCAACGGAAAACCGGGTCCAAGTGACAGATGAATATCAGAGTAATATAATCAAAGTGGACATGGCGAAGGAGTTATTGGAAGAAGAGGACACCAAAGTGAGGGAGCACAAAACCGGATTGACGGAGGTGATAGTCACCATAGAAGGTAAGGGTTATAAAACATTGATTGATACAGGTAGTGAGATATCCGTAATTTCTGAGAATGTAATGGGAGAATTAAAAGAAATAAACAAAAATATACCATCGTTGCCAGTTGCGGGAGTCACAGTAGTGGGGGTAACTGGGGTAAGAAGTAAAAGAATAACTAGACAAGTACAATTAAATATCGTGATAAACGAAATTGAATTTGAAAACACATTCCTAGTAGTTAAAGGTTTGAGTTTAGATGTAATATTAGGAAATGATTTTTTGGAGAGAAATGGGGCTATAATAGACTTTAGTAAACAAATAGTAAAATTTGAAAATGGGAGTAAACCAGTCGGGGTAAAGTTTAAGAAAGTAGTAGATGAAGCTAAAGTTACGGGAATAAAAATGATACACAAGCAGGTGGGCGATGGGGAGATAGAAACTAAAATAAATATGTGTCGAGAGAGTGAGAATATAGAAAATGAGGAGGGAGAGATGCATGTGAGTGATGAGAGTGTGTGGATAAATAGAGCCAACAAATTTTTTAATGAAGGTGTAGTTGTAGGAAGTACTCAGCGAGAGGAGTTGTGGGCAGTGGTGGAGCGTTTCAGAGATGTGTTTGATGAATCGCCCGGGAGAGCTAAGGTTTATATATATGTGAGCTGAAGGTTCGGGAACACGCACCCTACATGCAGAGGAGTTATTCAGTACCATTTTCAAAGAGAAGAGCTGTGCAGGAGGAATTAGACCGAATGATGAAGGGAGACATAATTGAAAGATCGATATCGCCATACTCAAACCCGTTAGTCGTAGTGATTAAGAAGGATGGAAAGGTAAGACTACGCCTAGATGCTAGAAAGATAAATCAAATTATTATACCTGACCGAGAATCACCGGAACCAATTAATGAAATTTTACAGAAATTTAGCGGCGTTAATTACATGACGTCATTAGACTTTGTGACGATTTTATTAATAAAAATAAAATTAGTTAATTAAGTTGATAATGTATAGGTTGATAAATTTTAAGTGTTTAATAAAATCTCACATTTTTTTACCTAAAGCTTATTGTAATCATTAAATAATAATAATATTTAAATGAAAGTCTAATAATATATTAAAAGGAATACGAGTGTACAGAAAGGGTAAAGCTTGTTAATTAATCCTGCAGAAACAGGCGCTAACCAGAATCAACTTGTTTTCCGACCCCTTAACTAACTAAAAATAATTGTAAATTGATTATTTTTTAAATAATTAAACTAGATCACTATAATGTACTTTGATAGCAATTGTAACTAAGAATCTCTACTTAATTATTTAATCTAATTTTAGTCCTTTAAATAAAAAAAAAACTTGGAACTATTTTTATGTTGAGTTGAACCGTCGCGAGATTACTACCCTCACCCCTAACTATTTTCGACCACTTGCTATGGAGCGGTCAAACAGTAAGCTGTGTACTGCCGATATGTGCAACGTTAAAAATAGTTTATTACAAAATGTAATTAATCCGTCAGTTAAGACACTGACGCATTCTTTTTACTATTAAACAATGTGTTGCGTTAATGTAGTTGAACCGCGACTCATATAAATACGGTGTAAACGAGTGAGAATGAATAACTAAAATTTAGCGCCGGTGACATCTCTTCAAAAATCTTAAAATATAATACTTATGTAATTAAAACTGTGGTAATCCCATGAAGTGAAGTGCTACAATCAAACTATCATGTGAAGTGGATACAGGTGAATGAAACTTTGTGTTAATCATTCAGATCAACGAGCTATTACTATCAGTTAGCCAAGAGCTGAGAACCAGGAGACACCATGATCTAAAAGACTTCAGGACTACACCATTCCCGGATACGAAGATAATGAGAGACACCTGACCTACTTCAAACATGCTGCAACCGAGGACCTACGACTGGAATAACGCAGAGCTGGAGGACATCCAAAAAGGTGACACGGAGGCAAGCCTTCCGTGCTTATGAAACACTAAATATTATATTCAACAAAAGACAATTAATTTAACCACATTAAGACGTTTTAAGTAATTGTATAACAGTAATTGTATACTCATAACTTGTATACTTATCCCTAGTAAAAGAGTTATAGCTCTAAACTGTAAAGCCTTATTGTTTAAAAGATTAATAAAGACCATTCTTCAAATGGCAAAATTTTGAAAGCTTTATATGGCGAGGTAACCATTCTTAACGTATTAGAGGAAATCCCGGATCCGGAGAATTATTTAAATTCATGTACATCTTATTTTAAGGGGCGTTGTAAAGAATAAAATATAATCATCATGTAAACTGTAAGCTATTGAAGCATATGTGTCGAGAATTTTAAGTAGAGAAAATAATACAATATGTAATAAAGAGATGTCATCAGGAGTACATACTATACTGAGTGCATAAATCAACAGTCTCCCCTTCCCTGAATCCTTGTATATTTATTGTTTGTTGTTCTGATTAATTTTCAGCTCGTCACAAGTAAGGCAGCCTGAATAATTGGTAGAACCAATTATTGTGGGTTCCCTAAGTTATAACACAGGAGAAGATGTTATAAATTGCGCCACTCTGCTTAATTGCTGTTGTTTTGCTTAATGGTTGTTGTTTAATAATTAATTGTGTACAGAGTGTCACAAATAAATTGCGCCACTCTGCTAATTTGCTTAAATTTTGCGACTCCTTTGTAAAAAATTTTGTGACTTGTGTTATTTAAGAAGTAATTGTGTCCCGATATCACACCCACACAAGCTGTTGATTTATTCACTCATGTACTTTAAAATGTGTCTAAAATCTTAAATAAAAATAAACGATAATAATTATAATAATAATATAATAAATAAGTAATTTAATTATTATTTAGATATAGGAATGAACTTAATGTTAACTAGAGACGCCCCAAGAGTACGATATAACAGCAGGTACGTGCTTGTCAAAAAGTTCATTCATCAACATGTCGTTTTGTAAACAAAATCAGACCTGTAAATTTCCTGTTCTCGCCTGTACTGAACTGTCCTTGTCACCCTCCCGCAAAGTTGAGTTAGACAATGCATTCACCCTCTAGTTGAGTTCCCCTTTGTAAGCAAAACAATGCCATTGTTTAAAACTAGTCTGACCTACTTTCCAGCATAACAGCTGACCGCTTGAATAAAAACTAATGCTAATGTTTAATAATAACTGTTAATAAATGTTTACCATGTACTAAAGTGTTTAGGCGATAATTGTGTATAGTATAGTAGAGCAAATAATATTGTGACTTAAATTTTCAAATGAATTAATGACGTAGTTAACCCTCCCTTGTTAGATAAAGTATTTAACCCCATGCCCCAAAACAGTAAACTTGTAAACTGAGCCAAAAAAAAAAAAAGTAAATAAAGTGTTCTAAGTAGATATGGTAAGTCGATAGGAAATAATTCTACGTAAGTTTTCAAAACCCCAAGGTAATAATAAGTGAATAATAATAAGGCTAAATAAATCTTAAGTTAAACTAAATCTGTGTAACTTGTAGCAGTAAATAAGAGAAAGGAAAATAATAATAAAAGTATAGTTGAATAGTGTACACACCACAGTGGTGGCCAGTCAGTGGAAATAAAGCGTGTTCAGTATTGTACTAAGCAGCCACGCACCCTCCCTATTGTATAAACGGTAGCCTCCCTAAACAATGAATACCACCGCGTGTGAAATACAATGAGTTGTGTAAAGTGTCTCCCCTTCCGCATAGTTTGTCTAGTTATTGTTAAAGAGATAAAGAGAATTACCTGCATGAGATTCCGCTTCTCTCAAGTAACTATAATCTAGAGTGGAGTATGGGATCCTCTTTAGATTATTTTAGAAGTAAGTCTATGGTATATAATCAAGAAAGAATTATATACATGTAAAGTAACAAGTCACAATGGCGCCGGCTGAAAAAGATAATGATGAGACAGAAAGGTGCCAAGAGATCATTTATGAATGCTGAAAGCTAACTTGTAGAGTTAGAGTAAGCTGATGTCAGTCGGGCCACAACATTGTGAGTTACGAGTAATTAGGGAAATTAGTATTAAGAATTAAAATATAAGTTAGTACTGTAAGAAGTGAGATAAAGGGAATTTCACGGAGGAGAACATTTAAATGAACAAGATCATTTAAAGAGATATAGAAAAAAACAAACCGTGTACTAATAATAAATAATAGTAACAATAAATAATTACACACATTTTCCCCGAGCATACTCCCGGTACATTGCTGACCAACTTGTCAGGAGTCTGTGTTTGTTAAGAGGCAGAGTATGTGACGATTTTATTAATAAAAATAAAATTAGTTAATTAAGTTGATAATGTATAGGTTGATAAATTTTAAGTGTTTAATAAAATCTCACATTTTTTTACCTAAAGCTTATTGTAATCATTAAGTAATAATAATATTTAAATGAAAGTCTAATAATATATTAAAAGGAATACGAGTGTACAGAAAGGGTAAAGCTTGTTAATTAATCCTGCAGAAACAGGCGCTAACCAGAATCAACTTGTTTTCCGACCCCTTAACTAACTAAAAATAATTGTAAATTGATTATTTTTTAAATAATTAAACTAGATCACTATAATGTACTTTGATAGCAATTGTAACTAAGAATCTCTCTACTTAATTATTTAATCTAATTTTAGTCCTTTAAATAAAAAAGAAACTTGGAACTATTTTTATGTTGAGTTGAACCGTCGCGAGATTACTACTCTCACCCCTAACTATTTTCGACCACTTGCTATGGAGCGGTCAAACAGTAAGCTGTGTACTGCCGATATGTGCAACGTTAAAAATAGTTTATTACAAAATGTAATTAATCCGTCAGTTAAGACACTGACGCATTCTTTTTACTATTAAACAATGTGTTGCGTTAATGTAGTTGAACCGCGACTCATATAAATACGGTGTAAACGAGTGAGAATGAATAACTAAAATTTAGCGCCGGTGACATCTCTTCAAAAATCTTAAAATATAATACTTATGTAATTAAAACTGTGGTAATCCCATGAAGTGAAGTGCTACAATCAAACTATCATGTGAAGTGGATACAGGTGAATGAAACTTTGTGTTAATCATTCAGATCAACGAGCTATTACTATCAGTTAGCCAAGAGCTGAGAACCAGGAGACACCATGATCTAAAAGACTTCAGGACTACACCATTCCCGGATACGAAGATAATGAGAGACACCTGACCTACTTCAAACATGCTGCAACCGAGGACCTACGACTGGAATAACGCAGAGCTGGAGGACATCCAAAAAGGTGACACGGAGGCAAGCCTTCCGTGCTTATGAAATACTAAATATTATATTCAACAAAAGACAATTAATTTAACCACATTAAGACGTTTTAAGTAATTGTATAACAGTAATTGTATACTCATAACTTGTATACTTATCCCTAGTAAAAGAGTTATAGCTCTAAACTGTAAAGCCTTATTGTTTAAAAGATTAATAAAGACCATTCTTCAAATGGCAAAATTTTGAAAGCTTTATATGGCGAGGTAACCATTCTTAACGTATTAGAGGAAATCCCGGATCCGGAGAATTATTTAAATTCATGTACATCTTATTTTAAGGGGCGTTGTAAAGAATAAAATATAATCATCATGTAAACTGTAAGCTATTGAAGCATATGTGTCGAGAATTTTAAGTAGAGAAAATAATACAATATGTAATAAAGAGATGTCATCAGGAGTACATACTATACTGAGTGCATAAATCAACAGTCTCCCCTTCCCTGAATCCTTGTATATTTATTGTTTGTTGTTCTGATTAATTTTCAGCTCGTCACAAGTAAGGCAGCCTGAATAATTGGTAGAACCAATTATTGCGGGTTCCCTAAGTTATAACACAGGAGAAGATGTTATAACTTAACAGCAGGATATTGGCAGGTGCCGTTAGCAGCAGAGAGTCGGAGGTATACTGCCTTTCTTTTCAATGGTAGGAATTATCAGTTCAAACGTCTACCATTTGGGTTAAACACCAGTGTTGCGAGTTTCATTAAATGTTTGGATCGAATATTACAACTTAAAGACTTAGACTTTTTAACAGTGTACGTAGATGACATACTGATAGCATCCAGAACATTCACTGAACATTTAGAGCATATAGAATATGTGTTAGACAAGTTACAGAAGGGGGTCTGACAGTTAATTGGGATAAATCTAAGTTCTTACAAACAGAAATATATTTCCTAGGTTTTATTATTATGCAAGAGGGAATATTAGCTAACCCAGATAAGGTAGAAGCTATTATGCGCTTCCCAGAACCAAAAAACATTAAACAATTGCACAGTTTTTTAGGTTTATGCAATTTCTATAGAAAGTTCCAAGAAAATTACGCACACACAACATCGAAACTAAGTGCAGTACTCCAGAAGAACAAGCAGTGGAAATGGGGAGAAACGGAACGCGACGCATTTAACGAAATTAAGAGAAAATTTAGCCATATGATTATGATGAATCATCCTGATTTTAACAAAATTTTTACTTACAGACAGATGCAAGCAACGTAGCTTTAGGGGTGGAGCTCTACCAGGAGGGCTGTGATAAGGAACATCTTACCATCGCCTTCGCCAGTAGGTCGCTTCTGTCTGCAGAGAAAAATTATACCACTACCGAGAAAGAACTTTTGAGCATTGTATTCGCCGTGGGGAAGTTCAGGACATACATCCTGGGAAACGAAACGGTAATCCAAACGGACCACAAGGCACTGTCATTTCTGAATTCTTGCAAATTAACGCACAGTCGTCTAACCAGGTGGGTATTAGCTTTACAAGAATACAACTTTTCCTGGGAATACATAAAGGGGTCAGACAATAAAGTACCAGACACTCTTTCCAGGGTAGATAACATAGAAAATAAAACAGGTAGGGACCTTAAAGAGATAGAAATTTTTAGATTAACTAGAGAAGATAGAATTTTTGGTGAGGAGTTAAAAGATATTAAGAATATGCAAAGATCTGAAAATAAATTGGGTAAAATAATTGTTAGTTTAGAAACGGAGGTAGATGGGTTTGAATATAGTATACGTTTTCAAGTATATCAAGGGATTCTGTTTAAAAAAATAGAAGGGGGGAGCGTGATTGGAGACTAGTTATACCAGAAGGGTTGATAGATAAAATTATTTGGGATTGCCATATAAGGTATGGGCATTTTGGGGCGAAAAAGGGTGCTAATGTTTTAAAGGAATCATGTATATTTAAGAATATGGAGAGGAGAGTTAGAAGAGTGTTAAGAGTTTGTGTTTTGTGTCAGAGATCAAAAGTAGCGAATTATAGAGTAGAAGGGGAAATGAATTATATAAAAGTTGAAAGACCATTTGATTTAGTTGCAGTTGATTTGTATGGGCCATTACCCAGAGGTAGAGGTGGTGTATTGTATGTATTTGTAGTTTTAGACACTTTTTCAAAATTTGTTAAGTTGTATAGTATTAAGAGAGCGACGAGCAAAGTCCTCAGCACAAAAATAGTAAGAGATTACACGATCAATGTAGGAAAACCAAAAATAATTTTATCCGACCATGGACCACAGTTTATAAGCGGCAAGTGGCGACAGACGCTTGGATGGGAAGGCATCATACCCAAGCATACAGCAGTTTACCATCCACAGTCGAACCAGGCAGAACGGGTGATGAGAGAGATTGGTAGGATATTTCGGGCGTATTGTCACGCCAAGCACACAGAATGGCCATCCTACGTTAAGAAAGTAGAGGAGTGGCTGAATTGTACCACCCATGAATCCACCGGATTTACGCCGCATGAATTGATCAGAGGAACAAGGCCACCCAGAATATTGGAACAACTTTTTGAATACCCACCAGAAAATCAAATTATAGACGTAAACATGAAGATCAGATTAGCAAATGAAAATTTACTTACAAAAGGAGAACGGAGGAAGCAGAGACATGATGCGAAAGGTAAATGGACCAAATATGAGGTAGGTCAATTAGTGTTGGTAAAGAGGCATGATTTGTCAAGTGCACAAGATAAAGAGATAAAGAAGTTTTTCCTGTTATATGAAGGGCCATATGAAATTGTAGAAATAAAGATACAAAATGCGTATGTGTTACGGGATCAAGCAACGCAGGAGATAGTGGGTACACAAAATGCGACAAATTTGAAGTTATATAGGTCACATTAAACGTCTGAATTTTATATATTATATTCAGATGTTATTTTATGTTTTCAGAAGGGACTCTCCCCCATTTTCGGGCAGTCACGACCTCACCAGTCCTGATCGTGGTTTTCGGCACTTGGAGGCGGACCATGGTTGGCGGAACTTCCTTCGGGTGGTGAAACGACGATGGTCCGGCTCCACAAAATTGGTTGAGAGTAGAAATTTCACCAGCTTGTTGAACGGGGAGGGGGACCCCTAAGGTATGTGTTATACAATATTTTTTTCTCACTCAGGTGTGTAGATAAGGTGCACCATACCACATACCAGCATTGCCTAGAGTGGCTGTAAATATCTTATAGAGGCTACAATATAATATAAGGCGGGGTTAGCAAGTAAATTTTTGTGATATCATTACCAAAGCAGATACTAAGATCTGCCAATGATAACAGTTCCAGTGTATTAAAAAAGATGAGTTTTGTGGCGAGGGGGATGGGGAACAGGTAGACAGCGGGTTTGAATAAATGGGAGAGTAGTAGGAGTAGAGTTTGATGTTGAAGTTAACAAAGAGAAGAACGTGAACTAACACAGTGTGTCTATCTTGTCCCTATTCTCTTTGCGGCAAGACCCCATCTTTTCGGGCAATTATTTTTTGTATTCATTTATTTGTAAGGTATATAACTTATAATCTATATCAATAGTTTAACTTAAATAAGTGACCATGCATAACTGTAAAGTTGGTAGTACCAGTGCAAAAGCAAATTAGTATTTGGAAGTGGTAAAAAGAAAGTAAAGTGATAGTGAATAGAGCAGAGTAAAAGTGTCATATCTAGTGAAAATGAAATAATTCAAAGAACATAGTAAAGCTATGAAAGAAATAAAGAACTGTGAAATGAACAGTGAAAAGTAATAATAAAATAGTATGATAAAGTTTGTAAACTAAACAAAAAAAATAATAATAACGTAATTAATAACCAAACATATAAGAATTCACCATCCGTGAATTGTAGTAGCGGTGTCAGTGTGAACCTTATATGTCTTTGGTAGTTTCCCCACATTTCGGGCGGTCACGGTTTCACCAGGCCCTGGCCGTGGAATTATGTAAGTAGTTACAAAATTGGTGAATTTTGAAATTGAACCGGGGGGTAACACAGGCGAAACTACATAACTATGGAACAGCGGCTATCGTCGAAGGTGGCGATAGTTCCGTATTTAAGGGTGTGTGAATCATTTTAGTAGGATTACTGGTGTCCTCAGACATCAGTAATACCGAATTTTTATATAAAGGTGAACCAAGAACGGTATCGGCAGCATCGATACCTTATATATATAACTTCAGTTCTTGGGAATGCAAATGGACGCCACAGTCCACCATAAATAAGCAATAGAGTGTGTGGAAAAGGAGCTAGTTACCAAATTGTAACTAGGATTTTAAGTAGTAAATGATGTAGTGGGAGTGTAGCTGTAAATGCAGTGAGAGGGTGACGACCTCTGTAAACAGCGGGCGGTCAACTTATAACACGACTCTATAGAGAGAGTTGGGGGTTGGCAATCCATAACTGTTGGGGGTTCGGTAACTGTTGCTATAACTATGTCTCAATGAGTAGCGATGTATATCCCTAGGAGAGCAAAACTATTTTAAGTTGATAAGAATTTTAAATTCAACAATATTTTGATGCTGATAAATGTGTAATTTCATGTATTTGTATCAAGTGTATGCAATGTGTTGGGGAGAAGGATTATAATAATGTGTTTATAAGATAATTGACAGAATGTTACAAAGGTAATTAACGTTACTGGAAAATTATGCAATTAAAGGTTTAAATAATCAGTTTTCAAGGTGTTTGGAAGATTTGAATAAATAGTGAGAGTAATTTGAGATGATAAGAAGGTAATGATGTAAATGACTAGTAAAAGGTAGATTTTGGGGATTAATATTTTGTTAGGACATGTAGATCAGTCCATGTTACGTTTAAAGTGGTAATAGAGAGAATAAAATTGTGAAGTAATGTAATGTAGAATTGGAAATGTGATGGTGACACAGTAGATATGGGGAATATATGTAGAGTATTGATTGATATATTGAGTTAATAAAAAAGTGGAGATATTTTGCAGATGAAAGTGATGTAATGAGAATGGTAATTAGTTGATGGGAGTTTTGTAAGAGGGGGTGGTGTAGGAGTCCGCAACAAAAGGGTTGGGACAGGAAGGGACTGTTTAGCGCCGGAAAGGGTTGCCTTGGGATAAAGTCCAGGAACCAACATAAGGGAATGAGCTTTGGGGGGGGTACTACATCCTGAGTACAAAGGGTTAGAGAGTATTTTTTTTTTATATAATGGTAGAAGTGATGCGAATTGAGTTTAGTAGTAAGTTGGGTGTAGAGAATGTTGGATAGATGTTTTTGATAGAGATGGGTGTCATATTAGTTAACGCTGTTAATGAATATTAGAGTCATAGAGGGGGTAAGATTATTGCAATGCCAAGTTAAGTAATTGAATTGTTATGAGTAAATGATAGTCACCCAAACTAACTGAATGAGAATGAGAATAGTAAAGAGAAGTATATTTAAAAGGTAATGATGATCAAAACAAGAGAAAGACTTTAGTAAATTTGAAAATAAAATAAATCTGCAACATGTGTAAAATGATCAATTTAAATTTAAATATAAATTTTATTGTTTTCTTGAAAGGTAATGATAACAATGTTTATTTTAAAAGTTCTATGTTCATTATAATTGTATTATGTTTAAAGATAGGAGTTTATAACCATGTTTCATATATTTGATGATATAGCTTTGTGTAGTAGGTATGCATATGTATAAAGGTCATTGACCTGACCCAGATCAGCTGATGGTTGATATTATAGACAGGATCCGATTCAAGTAACCAATTTGTAATTCAATTTTGTCACTTAAGTAAATAAATAATTTTTTATGTTGCGGATGGAAGAATATTTTGAAAAATTAAAATTTTTTTTGAAAAAAAAAAAAAATTATTTTTAATGGCTAGAAATAAGAGTCCAATTGAGATTATATATAATGTTGATAAATTTTATGCAAAAGTGAAAGGGTAAGGTAAATAATTTTGATTAAGTTTAAAGGTGAATTGTTTATTTTGAGGATTATCACAATATTGATTATAATGTGTCATGTTCATTATATATGGGGAAGTGGAGTGGGAGGAGAATGTTTTAAGTATATACATGTGTTAGTATGTAAGAGTTAAGAAAACCAGTGCTTCTTAACGTAACCAGCACAGCTAAGGGGAGACAGATCAGTTAGGGGTATGGTATTATACAAGGCCACCAGTTGATATTTTTGATCTGTTGTTTCAGTGTTTGGTGATGCTGTGACAGCGGTCCTGAGCTGGCCAGCGCGTCAGAGCAGGGGCGTTAAGCGCCTGACGGCCTTATGGTGTTGGGATCTCGAGGGAGAAGTCCAGTAAGGTTATTCAGGTGCGGTCACAGTCACCAGACCAAGGGTAAGTTAAATATTTTTTTTTTATATAAAACATAGAGGGGGTTGTGGCGACGTATCCTGACTGATCCCTTTAGGAAGAATGAATGTGTCAATGAGAGTTTTTATGCTTCGGCATAAAACCTCTCATTGAGGGGGTATTGTAACGGGACATTTTGGGGCTTACCTTGGGGTATTAAAAATATTGTAATATTTTATTTTATATTTTGTTATTTTATTATTAAAATGAATTTTATTAAACTTTATTAAGCAATAATAACTTTAGTAAGGCAGAAACAGAATTAGGAAGGAAATAAATTTTATTGGAAATTGTGTAACGGCAGAATAAATAAATCGAATCGTCGAATTATACAGACGCGTAAAACAACAACATCTGAATTCAGATGAAGGTCAAGTGTGGACGGCAGAGAACAGTTATTTTTAGAACGGTGACAGCATACATTACGTGACGGTAAACCAACGAAGTTATGTAAGCCAGGACGTCACCGATTGAGAATGCGGGTATGTTTAAAATAGATCCCATATGCGACATGGTTTCGGCGTATGAATACCAGTGGCTTACGCCAAGGCGCTTCACAACATAGCGCAATGATTCGTTCTCAGAAATATCTCAACCGTTGAAGTGTATAGACGTGCATATTAAACTTTTATAAAAGGCGGCGAGCCCGTCGCATATTACCATGTAAATCATTAAAAGGCCTTTCTTTTCAAAATGTAAAAGCAGTGTTGGTAAAATTCAACCAGAGAGGAAATAACTTTTAAAAACATGTAAATTCAGTGCGTGGGTTCGTCGACATCTTCAAGCGACAGATGGGTAACATTTTTTAAAATTCAATCATGTAACAATCTGCCATAAATTCAACTTTTATAAATCAAGTAAAAGTCTTTATTAAAATCAAATTAAATTTTGTTAAAATGAAAAAATAAAATATGAGATCTCTGAGCACTAGTGTGTGTGGCCGCGTGCTGTCTGAATGTCTATCTATTTAAATTAAGGAGTGCTGGTTACGAAATATGTAATTGATATTTATTTAATGGTTAGAATGTTTAATGGGGTAAGTTTTATAGTGTTTGATTGTTGACTAAGTAATTCTCTTTAGCCATGTGGCGACAATATTTTAAGGTGTTTTCTTTTTCAAAAATGAGCAAATCTTAACATGTTTCTTCTTTTAATAACATTAATAAATTTGAGGTATGTGCATAACGAAGTTGTTGTTTATTTGATCAACCATGTCTGATTTCCTGGTTCACTTATAAGAACCCTAGAAAATTTTCTCTGCGTATCAGAGATGGCGCCCAAAAGATATCGTGAAATAATAAAAGGTAAGTCAATTAATTGTAGTAAGTAAATATTATTACAATTATACTTAATAATTTTTGTAAGTTAGTTTTTCTTACTTTATAGGAATTTTTGTAACTTAATCCTTTCTTGGTACTTTTTGTTTAAATATTATCGTAATTTTGTGGTTCTTACTTTTTTATAGGAATTTTTGTAACTTATTCCTTATTATAATTTTGTATATTATACTTCATATGTCAACTTTATTTTATTGTAAGTGATCTTGTTTTGTAGGGATTTTTGTAACTTATTCCCTTATTATAATTTTTTTTTTTTTTTTTTTTATATTAGGCCTCATTGACATATGGTTGTAAGTTGTGCTCACATAATTTTTCAATTTTGGCATTTGTTTATTTATTTATTGTAATTTATTTTTTTCATAAAAATTTTTTATAGAAGCTTGATTGTAAACTCCTTTTATCTTTTTGGTGGTTATATTACTTATTTCATAAGTATTGTTTCCATTGTCTTTAGTGATGACATAAGGTGATACATAGGGTTATACATAGGACCTCGTTATTTATACTTTTTTGTAAGGTGATCTTCTCCTTTTCTTTCATTATTATTGCCTTCTCTTGTATATTACACTCTTTGTTGTTTTTCTTCTCCACTCCTTCAAATGTTAGATGTTTGAACATTTATTCTGGATAATATTTTTTAAATTTATTTATTATGGTTTATTAGTTTTCATTTAATTCGTCTTAGTCGTTTAGTCATTTCTTGTCTTGGTGATTATTAATCAATTGAATACTCCTTCCTTTCCATTGGTTTGCTTGGTCAGTAAGTTGAAGATCAGTCCCATTTCTCTGTGTTCTTCTTCACTTTGTTTATCCATGGTCCATCATTTCCTCTGCACTTGTGGTTCGGATGACCTTGGTGTGTAGAACTATCTTCGTTCGTGTAACATAGGTCTCCTCCATCTTGTACCATAATTCCTCTACTATCATATGTTCATTTGTCTCCATGACTGCTTCATTCACTACATTTTGATTAATCAAGGAAGTTGTTAATTGTACCTACCTCCTTCGTTAATGTTATCATTGACTTGTTATTCAGCATTTCTATTTCTGGTATCTTCATGTGTTTTAGAGACCTTCTTGATTTGTGACACACTATTTTATTGTGAGTCCTTTCAAATTTGGGTATTTTCCATTTAACTATAGAATTGTAGAAGTTTTTGTTCACTGGTTTTTTGTGAATTCCCTCTATAATTGCTTTTAAGGTCCTCCTACAATATTATATTTCATGTATTTGCTTTGGTCAGTAATGGGTAAATTGAACACATCAATTAGTCCATTCTTCATCATCTCCAATTCTTCTCTTGTTTTTAGTAGTTTCTTTTTATATATTTTTCCATTTCCTCTGTTTTCTTAATCTTCTTAATGATTCGATTCTTCTTTACTCTTCTACTGTTGGTTTTTATGCACTTAATTTTCTCGGTGTTATTGTTACCTTTATTTTCAGAAAACAATACACTTGATTCTTCTACAATTTCCATCTCCTTACTATCTTCAGAAGTGGTGTCTAGTGTTTCATTCCATGGTTTGAAATCACTATCTACTGTTTCATTAAGTTGATCTACTGGGTAACTTGTTTCTTCCCATCTCTTGTTCATCCCCGTTTTTGTCTGTTTGACTTCTTCACGAAACTCTATTAGTATGAATCTTAATTCTTCTCTGTTCTTCTCACCATCTTCCTTCAACTGTCTTTGGAGTGTTTCACTGTTATTTTCAATCTTGTTATTTAATATTTCAAGATCCTTCTTTATTTGCCTCTTCAGCTCCTCACTCTTCTTTTCTAATGTTTCTTGGTTTCTTTTCAGGGCTTCATGATTGCTCTCCATCTTATTATTTAGAAGTTCTATGTTCTCCTTTAAGAATTCCCTGTCTTCCTTTCTTTGTTCTCTTGTTTCTTCCTTTATTCCCTCTTGTAATAATTCTAATTTTTTATTCAATTCTTCCTTGTCCTCCTTTCTTTGTTCGAATTGCTCCATCATCATCCTCATCAAACTATCCAATTTCGCTTCTTCGTTTGTTTTGCCTGGTTGTCCGCCGACTGTTACCTCTACTTCCGGTTCTGGTTGGGTTGGATTTTCCGGTTGGTCCTCTTGGGGATCCTCTTCGAACAATTCTCCGATCATTTCTTCAATTTCTTCCATCTCTTCTTGGTCGGTACCTTCAGTTCCTTTCTTTGTTTGGTACCTTGTAACCATGGAATGTCTCCTCATAATCGCCGCTAGTCTCCTTTTCTAGCCTCACCGGTTGGTCGCCAATCTGTAACGAAGAGTTCGTGTCGTCGTTGTAAAATGTGTAGACGTGTATATGGTATTGTCTGTGTTAGTGCATTCGTCTCGCACTGGGGTCGTTACATCTATTTTGCGCTAACGATGTCCGTAGCGTTGCTGTAATTACCAGTACAACACGGCAGTAACCTTACCTGTTCTTAAATAGGGGTGTGTTAATCCCGGGTGGCGCCAAATTGTTTATTAAAATAATTAAACTTATTAATCAGTATCTGAATAGGGTGTTCTCAGCTATGGCGGTCGGGGCGTTCAAATAATCCCCGCTCGTTCAGCCTTCTGAATCGAGTAGGTAGTTGTACGAATTGCAACTTGAGTGCTGATCATCAAATCTAGCTTCGTAAACAAACACAAGTAATATAATGCACTCCCTATGAAATAATAACAACGGTTACTCCCTGTACTAGTTATTTTAATGTTTGATAAGTAAATTTTCAATTAGACAATTAAATTATACTGGTTGATTAACAACTTTGCACCGACTTTTTACATGAAACAATTATTTCTCAGGATGATGAATCGATTAAGGAAACGATATGTTCACATCAGCATGGCTGTGGAACGTTTAGTTATTACAATTAATTTCGTTCCAAAATCGTGGATTCTTTTGATTATAAAATAAAGAATTCCTATGATTACAATAAAAGTACTTTACCTTACTCTAAGTGTACATAAATAATAATGTGTGTTGTTACAATCTGTTCTGTAGTGTCGTTAAATGTGTTTCGAAAGTTCGTATTTAACCAATAGGTTAGATTTTATGTTAACAAATTTTCAGTGTGTTTATTTTTCTTAATTAATCTTTGAAAGAGAATATTCGGATTATAGTGAGAGATCAAATTACTTTTAGTAATATTTAAAGTGATTTTGTTTTTTGGAAATAAGGTAATTCAATGGTACTTAACACATCAGATGACTTGGTGTTATCATTCATTGGGTCGGAAATGGATGGGGCTGCAATAGTTTCTATTTTCATTGATCTTTGGACTTAAGTAGGTCTGGCGTCCTTTTCGTATTTGATGTGGTCATATTTTTCGTTTATTTTTCTGGTAATATGGTCCTTGACCTTTAGTTAACTGCTCCAATGGATCGTCTGCTTCTTATTCAGTCATGGTTTTGAATTTGGTTCACTGTTTGTATGTTTTTTGATGAAAAATTGGTCTTCCAAAATTCGGCTTCTATTCTGTTAGAGTGACGCTTTACGAGTAACGATATTCAACGGTAATTATTGCCACCAACGTTCGTTTCTATGGTTACCGATTAATTCTGATTGGCTTAGATTGACATAAATCCATTGTTATCAAAATTTGAATTCTTTTCAAAATCCTTGTATTCTTCTGATTGCTGTTATTCCTCTATCTTCCTTCCTAAGTATTACATATTGTCACTATAGTAGGTATTTCCTTTCATAGATTAATTTGATACCCCACAAGTTTGGGTTATTTTAGGTTTTATGTTTTTACAATTATTTTAATACTTGTTAATTACATATCTTTTTGAATTCAAATACTTATTATAATATTTTGTCTTAAAAATGATTTACAATTTATCCTTGGTGAGTCATTCGCCTCGGATTTGCTAATTTCTTTGTTAATTTGTTATAATTGGTTGTGTTGTTTGTTTTTGACAGTTAGGCATTTTCATAGGCCTAAGTAGCCATTACGGTATTTGACTTATTTCATTCAAATTACATCTCATTTTAGCCTAATGGGCTTTATTTTGTTATTATAATTGGTTGTGTTGTGTGTTATGGGTCTGTTTATGTGTTATTATTTTGTCACTATTATTTTATACATAATTGTTTACTATCTGGTTTCCTTGTTTTCTAGGTCATACATTTCTTAACTTTTTTACTTATTTAATTTGCCAATAATAACAATGTGGCTGTTATTTACTATTTTTTTTATCTTATTAAATACAACGGCTAGGCCTATGGTCTGTATAATTCTTCCAGCCATGTCCTATTCATAAACTTGCTTAAATAATTATTTAACTATTATTTGCTTACAATTCATCTCATTTTATATCATTTTTTGTGTGATAAACAACATCACTTTTTATGAACTTATTTTAATAACGATCCCTTATAACATGGGTGTTTATTGATGGGTTTTTAACTTCTTAACTTTTTAAACAATCTTTACTTCCTTCCATGTTAACACTATCTGTTTTCTCTCTCAGGGTATACTCCCTTTTAATTATAATTGCATTCAATTAAAATTTAACAATAATATTCTTTCTTAACTAAATACTGTTTTCATCACTTTTCAGCGTTCATTATACCTTAATTAACTGTTTATACTTACTACTATTCTTAATTACTACTATTCTTCACTTTTAATTATTTAGTGTTTCCTTTGGATTTATTAAGTGTTTATGCTTTTATTCTTCACTATATTTCACTATATTAACATTCTTTATTTTACACTATTTTCATTTCATCATTACCTTCACTTTTAAATTATTTATAGTTTATTATAATTTATTTGGTGTTCTTTCTTTATCACTATACTTTGGGGTTTTTACACTTTCATTTTGCACTTCACAAATGTTTTTGTTTTTTAAGTGTTTCTAAATGGGTAATCCCTCTAATTACTATCTCACTACCGTACTATCTCTTTCATTACAAATGTCATTAATAATATTAACAATTTTATGTCTTTATATTTTTATCATTACATCTAACTTTAATTTGTGGGTTAGTTTGCTTTTTTTAAATCTAACTTTGTTTAATTGGGTTTCTTTCAATTGTAATTTCCTTTTTATCCCTAAATTGATAATAATATTTGCTCTTTTTCATAGGTTAATTATTGGTCTTTTTCCAATATCACATTTGAGTGTATTATTTCTCCTGCTCATATTCTTTATTACTTGTTCGCGTCTTATTATTTGTTTTCATTTTTTTTATTTCCCTTTATCTTGGGTTTGTTTCTTTTCCATTTCCCTCCTTCTTCATTTTCATTGTATTTGGTTAATACCTTGGTTTTCCACGTTCTCTTTTGGGTTCATTTTAACATGTTGCTTTGAGTCATTCAATTTCTTTAATTTTTCACTTAACTACTTAACTAAAAATGAACTTTTTTCATGTGAAAAACTTACTATTTTATTGGACGCGTTTGCGTTTCGGCTTAGTATCCGCCTTCTTCAGCTTTGGTAACAGCCTGCCAGCATTTTGTAACGGTTGTGAGGAAGGTGAAGTGGGGGTGGTGTGTGGAGGAAGGGGATTGGCGCGGGGATTCAACTTACTGTTTGTTTTCTGTATAATTGTGTCAAAAAGTGTATGTGATTTATATTGTAATTGATCGTTGAGTATGTTGTTTGGTTGTGTTGTGTGGTGTTTATATATTTCGTATTGTTCAGTTGTGTTGAGTTTTTGACCTTTGGGTATGTAATGTAAAATTTCAAGATTAGTGTCTATGTTGGTGTAACTGTGGTTTTCTGTTTGTATGTGTGTGGCAAATGCAGAGTGTATATTGTTGTTTGTTAAAGCTTTTAAGTGTTCAGAATAACGGGATGAAAAAGATCTTCCCGTCTGGCCTATGTAGAAACTATTGCAGTCATTACAATTTAATTTGTAAACACCTGTTTTGTTATATTTGTCTATGTCTGTGTTTGTATTACTGATGTGTTTTTTGATGGTATTGGTTGTTCTGAATGCTATTTTGTATTTGTGTTTTCTGAATGTATTGGCGATTTTGTGTGTGTATGAGTTGTGGTATGTGAGTGTGATGTACTTATTGTGTTGTGTGTTGATGGTATTAAGTGTTTTGTTGTTTTTGTTTTTGATGCGTTTGTGTAGTATGTTTATTAAATTGGGGTTATAACCGTTTTTTATTGCTATGTATTTTATTGTGTTGAGTTCATCGGTGTAATCTTGTTTATTTAAGGGTATTTTAGTTAGTCTATGGAGCATATGGTTGAAGGCCGCATGTTTATGTTGTGTTGGGTGGTTTGATGTGTTGTGTATAACCATGTCGGTTGTGGTTGGTTTCCTGTATATTTTGTACGTGTGTGTATTGTTAGTTTTGTTAATTGTTAGGTCTAGAAAATTTATACTATTGTTTTGTTCAGTTTCCAGTGTAAATTTTAATTTGTGGTGTATAGTGTTTATGTATTTGTGGAAGTTTTCAACTTGTCTTGTGTTGCCTTTGAATAAAAGTAATATATCATCTACATACCTGTGCCAGTATATAATTTTGTTAGTGTATTTGTTGTTGTTTATTATGTGGTTCTGTTCAATGTTGTGTATATATATTTCTGCTAGTATTCCTGATATGGGGGATCCCATCGGGAGCCCTTCTGTTTGTGTGTATATTTTGTTATTGTATGTAAAGTAATTTTGTTCAGTTATTATTTTGGTAAGTGTGATGATTTCTTGTATGTGTGTTTCAGGTGTGTTGTTTTGTCTGAGTAGTTGTTCTAGTGTTTGTATGGTTTCTTTGATGGGGACATTAGTGTATAAATTGGTTATATCAAAAGATGCCAGAGTTGAGTTATGTGGGATGTGTATGTGTTCAGTTTTCCTGACTAGGTCAATGTTGTTTTTGATAGAGGTGTTGTTGCTGAGTTTTATGTTTTCTCTGATTATTTTGTCTAGTTGTTTTGCTATTTTGTGGGAGGGGGCCTGTGTGTTGTTTATTAATGGTCTGATTGGAATGTTAGGTTTATGTATTTTTGGTAATGCATTTAGTTTAGGGGGGTTAGGTTTTATTTGTTTAAGGTATTTGGCGTTTTCTGGTTTGATTATATGTTTGGTGTTGTTTATAAATTTATTAATCTGTTTATGAAATTTTAGTGTGGGGTCTTTATTTATTTCCGTTATATTATTTTCGTTGAAGAAACTTTCGATTTTAGTGTTTAATTGGTGTTTGTCCATTATGACGCTAATGTTACCTTTGTCGGCTTTTAGGATTGTTGTGTTGTGTTCGAGTAACTTGTGTTTTACACTATTGAGTGTTTTTATTTCATTGTTGTGTATTTTTGGTTTTGTATGTGTGTTTTGAAGTTTTCTTTTTATGTCGTGACGTATCGTGTCTTGGTCGTTGAGGTGCGTGTTTTGTACAGCCGTTTCTGCGTCTATGATGATGTCGCGTATGTGTTTATTGTGATTTTTTATGTTAGTTGTATTGGTATTCAAATTATGTTTCAGTCCTTTGTTTAATAAATTCATTTCATCTTTTGTGAAATTAATGTGTGTTGTATTAACTACGCGTGCGTGGAATATGTGTGCCGGTTCAGGGATTGATTCAATTCTGTGTGTTGTAAGGTTAGTTATTTTTTTGTTGTGTCGATGTTGTATTGTCAATTTGAGTTTTTCTATGTTGTCTTGTGTGTGTTGTATTACATTTTCAAGTTCTGTGTGGTGTAATATTTGTGTGAGTTTCATGTGTAAGTTATATGCCTGTCTGTTGAGTGTGTCTTTTTTATGGTATAAATAATTGATTATGTTGTTTAGGTTTATTTGTTCTAATTTCTGTTTGGTTTGTAGTGCTGTATGTGTGTTTTGTTTTATTGTAACTTGTGCGTGTGTTGGTATGATGTTGTGTTTTCGACAAGTTTTATTGAATGCTATGTGTAAGGAAGTTTTTGTTACTTGTTGCTTGGCGTTTCTGTACTTATTGATGAAATACGCTTTATCTGCGGTATTATAGTTGTCTTGATTATTCATCTCTTCTTTCACAGCACTAACACTTAACTA
Organism: Magicicada septendecula; assembly: GCA_034769895.1. NCBI lineage: Eukaryota > Metazoa > Arthropoda > Insecta > Hemiptera > Cicadidae > Magicicada > Magicicada septendecula. The sequence goes on from CM068368.1 coordinate 483,637,243, forward strand.
AAAATGAACTTTTTTCATGTGAAAAACTTACTATTTTATTGGACGCGTTTCGGCTTAGTATCCGCCTTCTTCAGCTTTGGTAACAGACTGCCAGCATTTTGTAACGGTTGTGAGGAAGGTGAAGTGGGGGTGGTGTGTGGAGGAAGGGGATTGGCGCGGGGATTCAACTTACTGTTTGTTTTCTGTATAATTGTGTCAAAAAGTGTATGTGATTTATATTGTAATTGATCGTTGAGTATGTTGTTTGGTTGTGTTGTGTGGTGTTTATATATTTCGTATTGTTCAGTTGTGTTGAGTTTTTGACCTTTGGGTATGTAATGTAAAATTTCAAGATTAGTGTCTATGTTGGTGTAACTGTGGTTTTCTGTGTGTATGTGTGTGGCAAATGCAGAGTGTATATTGTTGTTGGTTAAAGCTTTTAAGTGTTCAGAATAACGGGATGAAAAAGATCTTCCCGTCTGGCCTATGTAGAAACTATTGCAGTCATTACAATTTAATTTGTAAACACCTGTTTTGTTATATTTGTCTATGTCTGTGTTTGTATTACTGATGTGTTTTTTGATGGTATTGGTTGTTCTGAATGCTATTTTGTATTTGTGTTTTCTGAATGTATTGGCGATTTTGTGTGTGTATGAGTTGTGGTATGTGAGTGTGATGTACTTATTGTGTTGTGTGTTGATGGTATTAAGTGTTTTGTTGTTTTTGTTTTTGATGCGTTTGTGTAGTATGTTTATTAAATTGGGGTTATAACCGTTTTTTATTGCTATGTATTTTATTGTGTTGAGTTCATCGGTGTAATCTTGTTTATTTAAGGGTATTTTTGTTAGTCTATGGAGCATATGGTTGAAGGCCGCATGTTTATGTTGTGTTGGGTGGTTTGATGTGTTGTGTATAACCATGTCGGTTGTGGTTGGTTTCCTGTATATTTTGTACGTGTGTGTATTGTTAGTTTTGTTAATTGTTAGGTCTAGAAAATTTATACTATTGTTTTGTTCAGTTTCCAGTGTAAATTTTAATTTGTGGTGTATAGTGTTTATGTATTTGTGGAAGTTTTCAACTTGTCTTGTGTTGCCTTTGAATAAAAGTAATATATCATCTACATACCTGTGCCAGTATATAATTTTGTTAGTGTATTTGTTGTTGTTTATTATGTGGTTCTGTTCAATGTTGTGTATATATATTTCTGCTAGTATTCCTGATATGGGGGATCCCATCGGGAGTCCTTCTGTTTGTGTGTATATTTTGTTATTGTATGTAAAGTAATTTTGTTCAGTTATTATTTTGGTAAGTGTGATGATTTCTTGTATGTGTGTTTCAGGTGTGTTGTTTTGTCTGAGTAGTTGTTCTAGTGTTTGTATGGTTTCTTTGATGGGGACATTAGTGTATAAATTGGTTATATCAAAAGATGCCAGAGTTGAGTTATGTGGGATGTGTATGTGTTCAGTTTTCCTGACTAGGTCAATGTTGTTTTTGATAGAGGTGTTGTTGCTGAGTTTTATGTTTTCTCTGATTATTTTGTCTAGTTGTTTTGCTATTTTGTGGGAGGGGGCCTGTGTGTTGTTTATTAATGGTCTGATTGGAATGTTAGGTTTATGTATTTTTGGTAATGCATTTAGTTTAGGGGGGTTAGGTTTTATTTGTTTAAGGTATTTGGCGTTTTCTGGTTTGATTATATGTTTGGTGTTGTTTATAAATTTATTAATCTGTTTATGAAATTTTAGTGTGGGGTCTTTATTTATTTCCGTTATATTATTTTCGTTGAAGAAACTTTCGATTTTAGTGTTTAATTGGTGTTTGTCCATTATGACGCTAATGTTACCTTTGTCGGCTTTTAGGATTGTTGTGTTGTGTTCGAGTAACTTGTGTTTTACACAATTGAGTGTTTTTATTTCATTGTTGTGTATTTTTGGTTTTGTATGTGTGTTTTGAAGTTTTCTTTTTATGTCGTGACGTATCGTGTCTTGGTCGTTGAGGTGCGTGTTTTGTACAGCCGTTTCTGCGTCTATGATGATGTCGCGTATGTGTTTATTGTGATTTTTTATGTTAGTTGTATTGGTATTCAAATTATGTTTCAGTCCTTTGTTTAATAAATTCATTTCATCTTTTGTGAAATTAATGTGTGTTGTATTAACTACGCGTGCGTGGAATATGTGTGCCGGTTCAGGGATTGATTCAATTGTGTGTGTTGTAAGGTTAGTTATTTTTTTGTTGTGTCGATGTTGTATTGTCAATTTGAGTTTTTCTATGTTGTCTTGTGTGTGTTGTATTACATTTTCAAGTTCTGTGTGGTGTAATATTTGTGTGAGTTTCATGTGTAAGTTATATGCCTGTCTGTTGAGTGTGTCTTTTTTATGGTATAAATAATTGATTATGTTGTTTAGGTTTATTTGTTCTAATTTCTGTTTGGTTTGTAGTGCTGTATGTGTGTTTTGTTTTATTGTAACTTGTGCGTGTGTTGGTATGATGTTGTGTTTTCGACAAGTTTTATTGAATGCTATGTGTAAGGAAGTTTTTGTTACTTGTTGCTTGGCGTTTCTGTACTTATTGATGAAATACGCTTTATCTGCGGTATTATAGTTGTCTTGATTATTCATCTCTTCTTTCACAGCACTAACACTTAACTAAAAATGAACTTTTTTCATGTGAAAAACTTACTATTTTATTGGACGCGTTTCGGCTTAGTATCCGCCTTCTTCAGCTTTGGTAACAGACTGCCAGCATTTTGTAACGGTTGTGAGGAAGGTGAAGTGGGGGTGGTGTGTGGAGGAAGGGGATTGGCGCGGGGATTCAACTTACTGTTTGTTTTCTGTATAATTGTGTCAAAAAGTGTATGTGATTTATATTGTAATTGATCGTTGAGTATGCTGTTTGGTTGTGTTGTGTGGTGTTTATATATTTCGTATTGTTCAGTTGTGTTGAGTTTTTGACCTTTGGGTATGTAATGTAAAATTTCAAGATTAGTGTCTATGTTGGTGTAACTGTGGTTTTCTGTGTGTATGTGTGTGGCAAATGCAGAGTGTATATTGTTGTTGGTTAAAGCTTTTAAGTGTTCAGAATAACGGGATGAAAAAGATCTTCCCGTCTGGCCTATGTAGAAACTATTGCAGTCATTACAATTTAATTTGTAAACACCTGTTTTGTTATATTTGTCTATGGCTGTGTTTGTATTACTGATGTGTTTTTTGATGGTATTGGTTGTTCTGAATGCTATTTTGTATTTGTGTTTTCTGAATGTATTGGCGATTTTTTGTGTGTATGAGTTGTGGTATGTGAGTGTGATGTACTTATTGTGTTGTGTGTTGATGGTATTAAGTGTTTTGTAGTTTTTGTTTTTGATGCGTTTGTGTAGTATGTTTATTAAATTGGGGTTATAACCGTTTTTTATTGCTATGTATTTTATTGTGTTGAGTTCATCGGTGTAATCTTGTTTATTTAAGGGTATTTTTGTTAGTCTATGGAGCATATGGTTGAAGGCCGCATGTTTATGTTGTGTTGGGTGGTTTGATGTGTTGTGTATAACCATGTCGGTTGTGGTTGGTTTCCTGTATATTTTGTACGCGTGTGTATTGTTAGTTTTGTTAATTGTTAGGTCTAGAAAATTTATACTATTGTTTTGTTCAGTTTCCAGTGTAAATTTTAATTTGTGGTGTATAGTGTTTATGTATTTGTGGAAGTTTTCAACTTGTCTTGTGTTGCCTTTGAATAAAAGTAATATATCATCTACATACCTGTGCTAGTATATAATTTTATTAGTGTATTTGTTGTTGTTTATTATGTGGTTCTGTTCAATGTTGTGTATATATATTTCTGCTAGTATTCCTGATATGGGGGATCCCATCGGGAGTCCTTCTGTTTGTGTGTATATTTTGTTATTGTATGTAAAGTAATTTTGTTCAGTTATTATTTTGGTAAGTGTGATGATTTCTTGTATGTGTGTTTCAGGTGTGTTGTTTTGTCTGAGTAGTTGTTCTAGTGTTTGTATGGTTTCTTTGATGGGGACATTAGTGTATAAATTGGTTATATCAAAAGATGCCAGAGTTGAGTTATGTGGGATGTGTATGTGTTCAGTTTTCCTGACTAGGTCAATGTTGTTTTTGATAGAGTTGTTGTTGCTGAGTTTTATGTTTTCTCTGATTATTTTGTCTAGTTGTTTTGCTATTTTGTGGGAGGGGGCCTGTGTGTTGTTTATTAATGGTCTGATTGGAATGTTAGGTTTATGTATTTTTGGTAATGCATTTAGTTTAGGGGGGTTAGGTTTTATTTGTTTAAGGTATTTGGCGTTTTCTGGTTTGATTATATGTTTGGTGTTGTTTATAAATTTATTAATCTGTTTATGAAATTTTAGTGTGGGGTCTTTATTTATTTCCGTTATATTATTTTCGTTGAAGAAACTTTCGATTTTAGTGTTTAATTGGTGTTTGTCCATTATGACGCTAATGTTACCTTTGTCGGCTTTTAGGATTGTTGTGTTGTGTTCGAGTAACTTGTGTTTTACACTATTGAGTGTTTTTATTTCATTGTTGTGTATTTTTGGTTTTGTATGTGTGTTTTGAAGTTTTCTTTTTATGTCGTGACGTATCGTGTCTTGGTCGTTGAGGTGCGTGTTTTGTACAGCCGTTTCTGCGTCTATGATGATGTCGCGTATGTGTTTATTGTGATTTTTTATGTTAGTTGTATTGGTATTCAAATTATGTTTCAGTCCTTTGTTTAATAAATTCATTTCATCTTTTGTGAAATTAATGTGTGTTGTATTAACTACGCGTGCGTGGAATATGTGTGCCGGTTCAGGGATTGATTCAATTGTGTGTGTTGTAAGGTTAGTTATTTTTTTGTTGTGTCGATGTTGTATTGTCAATTTGAGTTTTTCTATGTTGTCTTGTGTGTGTTGTATTACATTTTCAAGTTCTGTGTGGTGTAATATTTGTGTGAGTTTCATGTGTAAGTTATATGCCTGTCTGTTGAGTGTGTCTTTTTTATGGTATAAATAATTGATTATGTTGTTTAGGTTTATTTGTTCTAATTTCTGTTTGGTTTGTAGTGCTGTATGTGTGTTTTGTTTTATTGTAACTTGTGCGTGTGTTGGTATGATGTTGTGTTTTCGACAAGTTTTATTGAATGCTATGTGTAAGGAAGTTTTTGTTACTTGTTGCTTGGCGTTTCTGTACTTATTGATGAAATACGCTTTATCTGCGGTATTATAGTTGTCTTGATTATTCATCTCTTCTTTCACAGCACTAACACTTAACTAAAAATGAACTTTTTTCATGTGAAAAACTTACTATTTTATTGGACGCGTTTCGGCTTAGTATCCGCCTTCTTCAGCTTTGGTAACAGACTGCCAGCATTTTGTAACGGTTGTGAGGAAGGTGAAGTGGGGGTGGTGTGTGGAGGAAGGGGATTGGCGCGGGGATTCAACTTACTGTTTGTTTTCTGTATAATTGTGTCAAAAAGTGTATGTGATTTATATTGTAATTGATCGTTGAGTATGTTGTTTGGTTGTGTTGTGTGGTGTTTATATATTTCGTATTGTTCAGTTGTGTTGAGTTTTTGACCTTTGGGTATGTAATGTAAAATTTCAAGATTAGTGTCTATGTTGGTGTAACTGTGGTTTTCTGTGTGTATGTGTGTGAATTAAGTTCTTTAATTTATTTCATTTTTGTTTGGTTTTGGTTTTTTCCTTTCTTCATCTGGTTTTGTTAATCACTTTCTTCTTCATTTAGTTTTGTTCTCGTTTGTATTTTGTGGTTCCCTTCTTCTTTTGTTTCCTTTTGTTGGGTCAATCACTTGGGTTAGGTCATGTCGTCATTTGTCGTGTCATTGTCTTTATATGTTCTTTATATTAAACATTTTATGTTATATGAAGTATTATTTTTTATTCAGAATCATCTTTTTCATCCCTGGTATTGGGGTGGCTTATTTGTGTTGTAACATAATGCCTCTCCTTCAAAATTGATCATTTTGATAAAACACTTAGCATAGTTTTTTATGAAATTATCAGTTATATATAATCTTTTTCCTTTTCTCTCTTGTTTGTTTCTTCATTCTTATTTCTCTTCTTACTTGACTCATTCCATTTTATTTGGATCTGTTTTTATTTATTTCCATAGTGTGTTCTCCCTTTTATATAATTTTTTCCCTAACCTTTTAGTAGCTGGTTTCTTCCATTACTACTCATTTTTTCTGAGACCAGAGGAATATCATCTCTGCTCAGTTTATTTTGATTGCTGGACTTTTTCAACAGTCAATCTTAAATACCTTTTTTGTCAACTTGTGACTTAAATTAATAATAATAATATATTTTGGGATTGTCCACCTTGTGGTTTGTTTTTAGATCACTTTGGCCTTTTACTCATTCTTCCTTCCGCTGTACCTTTGCTATATACTGTCATCTACTCATACAGTTGATTGTTTTTTATTTATTCATATGTTAATTTCATCATATCTAACTTTTCATTAGTTTTTTTTCTATTCTTTTTGTGATCATTTTAAATATCTTAGACATCTTTTTACTTTTTCTTGGTTGTTTAGCAATATTCTGCTTTAACCATTTTTTGTACGTTTGTTTTATACGTAACTTCTCTTTTTTTCCTCGTACCAGTTCAATTTTTTTTCCATTATAATTTTAGGTATTTATCTTAGCAGTTTTTGCTTGATTTTATTTTGTTTTAAATATTATACTTAATAATTTTTGTAAGTTAGTTTTTCTTACTTTATAGGAATTTTTGTAACTTAATCCTTTCTTGGTACTTTTTGTTTAAATATTATCGTAATTTTGTGGTTCGTACTTTTTTATAGGAATTTTTGTAACTTATTCCTTATTATAATTTTTTATATTATACTTCATATGTCAACTTTATTTTATTGTAAGTTGATCTTGTTTTGTAGGGATTTTTGTAACTTATTCCCTTATTATAATTTTTTTTTTTTTTTTTATTTTATATTAGGCCTCATTGACATATGGTTGTAAGTTGTGCTCACATAATTTTTCAATTTTGGTTTTTGTTTATTTATTTATTGTAATTTATTTTTCTTCATAAAAATTTTTTATAGAAGCTTGATTGTAAACTCCTTTTATCTTTTTGGTGGTTATATTACTTATTTCATAAGTATTGTTTCCATTGTCTTTAGTGATGACATAAGGTGATACATAGGGTTATACATAGGACCTCGTTATTTATACTTTTTTGTAAGGTGATCTTCTCCTTTTCTTTCATTATTATTGCCTTCTCTTGTATATTACACTCTTTGTTGTTTTTCTTCTCCACTCATTCAAATGTTAGATGTTTGAACATTTATTCTGGATAATATTTTTTAAATTTATTTATTATGGTTTATTAGTTCTCATTTAATTCGTCTTAGTCGTTTAGTCATTTCTTGTCTTGGTGATTATTAATCAATTGAATACTCCTTCCTTTCCATTGGTTTGCTTGGTCAGTAAGTTGAAGATCAGTCCCATTTCTCTGTGTTCTTCTTTACTTTGTTTATCCATGGTCCATCATTTCCTCTGCACTTGTGGTTCGGATGACCTTGGTGTGTAGAACTATCTTCGTTCGTGTAACATAGGTCTCCTCCATCTTGTACCATAATTCCTCTACTATCATATGTTCATTTGTCTCCATGACTGCTTCATTCACTACATTTTGATTAATCAAGGAAGTTGTTAATTGTACCTACCTCCTTCGTTAATGTTATCATTGACTTGTTATTCAGCATTTCTATTTCTGGTATCTTCATGTGTTTTAGAGACCTTCTTGATTTGTGACACACTATTTTATTGTGAGTCCTTTCAAATTTGGGTATTTTCCATTTAACTATAGAATTGTAGAAGTTTTTGTTCACTGGTTTTTTGTGAATTCCCTCTATAATTGCTTTTAAGGTCCTCCTACAATATTATATTTCATGTATTTGCTTTGGTCAGTAATGGGTAAATTGAACACATCAATTAGTCCATTCTTCATCATCTCCAATTCTTCTCTTGTTTTTAGTAGTTTCTTTTTATATATTTTTCCATTTCCTCTGTTTTCTTAATCTTCTTAATGATTCGATTCTTTTTTACTCTTCTACTGTTGGTTTTTATGCACTTAATTTTCTCGGTGTTATTGTTACCTTTATTTTCAGAAAACAATACACTTGATTCTTCTACAATTTCCATCTCCTTACTATCTTCAGAAGTGGTGTCTAGTGTTTCATTCCATGGTTTGAAATCACTATCTACTGTTTCATTAAGTTGATCTACTGGGTAACTTGTTTCTTCCCATCTCTTGTTCATCCCCGTTTTTGTCTGTTTGACTTCTTCACGAAACTCTATTAGTATGAATCTTAATTCTTCTCTGTTCTTCTCACCATCTTCCTTCAACTGTCTTTGGAGTGTTTCACTGTTATTTTCAATCTTGTTATTTAATATTTCAAGATCCTTCTTTATTTGCCTCTTCAGCTCCTAACTCTTCTTTTCTAATGTTTCTTGGTTTCTTTTCAGGGCTTCATGATTGCTTTCCATCTTATTATTTAGAAGTTCTATGTTCTCCTTTAAGAATTCCCTGTCTTCCTTTCTTTGTTCTCTTGTTTCTTCCTTTATTCCCTCTTCTAATAATTCTAATTTTTTATTCAATTCTTCCTTGTCCTCCTTTCTTTGTTCGAATTGCTCCATCATCATCCTCATCAAACTATCCAATTTCGCTTCTTCGTTTGTTTTGCCTGGTTGTCCGCCGACTGTTACCTCTACTTCCGGTTCTGGTTGGGTTGGATTTTCCGGTTGGTCCTCTTGGGGATCCTCTTCGAACAATTCTCCGATCATTTCTTCAATTTCTTCCATCTCTTCTTGGTCGGTACCTTCAGTTCCTTTCTTTGTTTGGTACCTTGTAACCATGGAATGTCTCCTCATAATCGCCGCTAGTCTCCTTTTCTAGCCTCACCGGTTGGTCGCCAATCTGTAACGAAGAGTTCGTGTCGTCGTTGTAAAATGTGTAGACGTGTATATGGTATTGTCTGTGTTAGTGCGTTCGTCTCGCACTGGGGTCGTTACATCTATTTTGCGCTAACGATGTCCGTAGCGTTGCTGTAATTACCAGTACAACACGGCAGTAACCTTACCTGTTCTTAAATAGGGGTGTGTTAATCCCGGGTGGCGCCAAATTGTTTATTAAAATAATTAAACTTATTAATCAGTATCTGAATAGGGTGTTCTCAGCTATGGCGGTCGGGGCGTTCAAATAATCCCCGCTCGTTCAGCCTTCTGAATCGAGTAGGTAGTTGTACGAATTGCAACTTGAGCGCTGATCGTCAAATCTAGCTTCGTAAACAAACACAAGTAATATAATGCACTCCCTATGAAATAATAACAATGGTTACCCCCTGTACTACTTATTTTAATGTTTGATAAGTAAATTTTCAATTAGACAATTAAATTATACTGGTTGATTAACAACTTTGCACCGACTTTTTACATGAAACAATTATTTCTCAGGATGATGAATCGATTAAGGAAACGATATGTTCACATCAGCATGGCTGTGGAACGTTTAGTTATTACAATTAATTTCGTTCCAAAATCGTGGATTCTTTTGATTATAAAATAAAGAATTCCTATGATTACAATAAAAGTACTTTACCTTACTCTAAGTGTACATAAATAATAATGTGTGTTGTTACAATCTGTTCTGTAGTGTCGTTAAATGTGTTTCGAAAGTTCGTATTTAACCAATAGGTTAGATTTTATGTTAACAAATTTTCAGTGTGTTTATTTTTCTTAATTAATCTTTGAAAGAGAATATTCGGATTATAGTGAGAGATCAAATTACTTTTAGTAATATTTAAAGTGACTTTGTTTTTTGGAAATAAGGTAATTCAATGGTACTTAACACATCAGATGACTTGGTGTTATCATTCATTGGGTCGGAAGAGGATTGGGCTGCAATAGTTTCTATTTTCATTGATCTTTGGACTTAAGTAGTTCTGGCGTCCTTTTCGTATTTGATGTGGTCATATTTTTCGTTTATTTTTCTGGTAATATGGTCCTTGACCTTTAGTTAACTGCTCCAATGGATCGTCTGCTTCTTATTCCATCATGGTTTTGAATTTGGTTCACTGTTTGTATGTTTTTTGATGAAAAATTGGTCTTCCAAAATTCGGCTTCTATTCTGTTAGAGTGACACTTTACGAGTAACGATATTCAACGGTAATTACTGCCACCAACGTTCGTTTCTATGGTTACCGATTAATTCTGATTGGCTTAGATTGACATAAATCCATTGTTATCAAAATCTGAATTCTTTTCAAAATCCTTGTATATCTTCTAAATGCTGTTATTCCTCTATCTTCCTTCCTAAGTATTAAATATTGTCACTATAGTAGGTATTTCCTTTCATAGATTAATTTGATACCCCACAAGTTTGGGTTATTTTAGGTTTTATGTTTTTACAATTATTTTAATACTTGTTAATTACATATCTTTTTGAATTCAAATACTTATTATAATATTTTGTCTTAAAAATGATTTACAATTTATCCTTGGTGAGTCATTCGCCTTGGATTTGCTAATTTCTTTGTTAATTTGTTATAATTGGTTGTGTTGTTTGTTTTTGACAGTTAGGCATTTTCATAGGCCTAAGTAGCCATTACGGTATTTGACTTATTTCATTCAAATTACATCTCATTTTAGCCTAATGGGCTTTATTTTGTTATTATAATTGGTTGTGTTGTGTTATGGGTCTGTTTATGTGTTATTATTTTGTCACTATTATTTTATACATAATTGTTTACTATCTGGTTTCCTTGTTTTCTAGGTCATACATTTCTTAACTTTTTTACTTATTTAATTTGCCAATAATAACAATGTGGCTATTATTTACTATTTTTTTTATCTTATTAAATACAACGGCTAGGCCTATGGTCTGTATAATTCTTCCAGCCATGTCCTATTCATAAACTTGCTTAAATAATTATTTAACTATTATTTGCTTACAATTCATCTCATTTTATATCATTTTTTGTGTGATAAACAACATCACTTTTTATGAACTTATTTTAATAACGATCCCTTATAACATGGGTGTTTATTGATGGGTTTTTAACTTCTTAACTTTTTAAACAATCTTTACTTCCTTCCATGTTAACACTATCTGTTTTCTCTCTCAGGGTATACTCCCTTTTAATTATAATTGCATTCAATTAAAATTTAACAATAATATTCTTTCTTAACTAAATACTGTTTTCATCACTTTTCAGCGTTCATTATACCTTAATTAACTGTTTATACTTACTACTATTCTTAATTACTACTACTCTTCACTTTTAATTATTTAGTGTTTCCTTTGGATTTATTAAGTGTTTATGCTTTTATTCTTCACTATATTTCACTATATTAACATTCTTTATTTTACACTATTTTCATTTCATCATTACCTTCACTTTTAAATTATTTATAGTTTATTATAATTTATTTGGTGTTCTTTCTTTATCACTATACTTTGGGGTTTTTACACTTTCATTTTGCACTTCACAAATGTTTTTGTTTTTTAAGTGTTTCTAAATGGGTAATCCCTCTAATTACTATCTCACTACCGTACTATCTCTTTCATTACAAATGTCATTAATAATATTAACAATTTTATGTCTTTATATTTTTATCATTACATCTAACTTTAATTTGTGGGTTAGTTTGCTTTTTTTAAATCTAACTTTGTTTAATTGGGTTTCTTTCAATTGTCATTTCCTTTTTATCCCTAAATTGATAATAATATTTGCTCTTTTTCATAGGTTAATTATTGGTCTTTTTCCAATATCACATTTGAGTGTATTATTTCTCCTGCTCATATTCTTTATTACTTGTTTGCGTCTTATTATTTGTTTTCATTTTTTTTATTTCCCTTTATCTTGGGTTTGTTTCTTTTCCATTTCCCTCCTTCTTCATTTTCATTGTATTTGGTTAATACCTTGGTTTTCCACCTTCTCTTTTGGGTTCATTTTAACATGTTGCTTTGAGTCATTCAATTTCTTTAATTTATTTCATTTTTGTTTGGTTTTGGTTTGTTCCTTTCTTCATCTGGTTTTGTTAATCACTTTCTTCTTCATTTGGTTTTGTTCTCGTTTGTATTTTGTGGTTCCCTTCTTCTTTTGTTTCCTTTTGTTGGGTCAATCACTTGGGTTAGGTCATGTCCTTATTTGTCGTGTCATTGTCTTTATATTTTCTTTATATTAAACATTTTATTTTATATGAAGTATTATTTTTTATTCAGAATCATCTTTTTCATCCCTGGTATTGGGGTGGCTTATTTGTGTTGTAACATAATGCCTCTCCTTCAAAATTGATCATTTTGATAAAACGCTTAGCATAGTTTTTTATGAAATTATCAGTTATATATAATCTTTTTCCTTTTCTCTCTTGTTTGTTTCTTCATTCTTATTTCTCTTCTTACTTGACTCATTCCATTTTATTTGGATCTGTTTTTATTTATTTCCATTAGTGTGTTCTCCCTTTTATATAATTTTTTCCCTAACCTTTTAGTAGCTGGTTTCTTCCATTACTACTCATTTTTTCTGAGACCAGAGGAACATCATCTCTGCTCAGTTTATTTTGATTGCTGGACTTTTTCAACAGTCAATCTTAAATACCTCTTTTGTCAACTTGTGACTTAAATTAATAATAATAATATATTTTGGGATTGTCCACCTTGTGGTTTGTTTTTAGATCACTTTGGCCTTTTACTCATTCTTCCTTCCGCTGTACCTTTGCTATATACTGTCATCTACTCATACAGTTGATTGTTTTTTATTTATTCATATGTTAATTTCATCATATCTAACTTTTCATTAGTTTTTTTCTATTCTTCTTGTGATCATTTTAATTATCTTAGACATCTTTTTTCTTTTTCTTGGTTGTTTAGCAATATTCTGCTTTAACCATTTTTTGTACGTTTGTTTTATACGTAACTTCTCTTTTTTTCCTCGTACCAGTTCAATTTTTTTTCCATTATAATTTTAGGTATTTATCTTAGCAGTTTTTGCTTGATTTTATTTTGTTTTAAATATTATACTTAATAATTTTTGTAAGTTAGTTTTTCTTACTTTATAGGAATTTTTGTAACTTAATCCTTTCTTGGTACTTTTTGTTTAAATATTATCGTAATTTTGTGGTTCTTACTTTTTTATAGGATTTTTTGTAACTTATTCCTTATTATAATTTTTTATATTATACTTCATATGTCAACTTTATTTTATTGTAAGTTGATCTTGTTTTGTAGGGATTTTTGTAACTTATTCCCTTATTATAATTTTTTTTTTTTTTTTTTATTTTATATTAGGCCTCACTGACATATGGTTGTAAGTTGTGCTCACATAATTTTTCAATTTTGGTTTTTGTTTATTTATTTATTGTAATTTATTTTTCTTCATAAAATTTTTTTATAGAAGCTTGATTGTAAACTCCTTTCATCTTTTTGGTGGTTATATTACTTATTTCATAAGTATTGTTTCCATTGTCTTTAGTGATGACATAAGGTGATACATAGGGTTATACATAGGACCTCGTTATTTATACTTTTTTGTAAGGTGATCTTCTCCTTTTCTTTCATTATTATTGCCTTCTCTTGTATATTACACTCTTTGTTGTTTTTCTTCTCCACTCCTTAAAATGTTAGATGTTTGAACATTTATTCTGGATAATATTTTTTAAATTTATTTATTATGGTTTATTAGTTTTCATTTAATTCGTCTTAGTCGTTTAGTCATTTCTTGTCTTGGTGATTATTAATCAATTGAATACTCCTTCCTTTCCATTGGTTTGCTTGGTCAGTAAGTTGAAGATCAGTCCCATTTCTCTGTGTTCTTCTTCACTTTGTTTATCCATGGTCCATCATTTCCTCTGCACTTGTGGTTCGGATGACCTTGGTGTGTAGAACTATCTTCGTTCGTGTAACATAGGTCTCCTCCATCTTGTACCATAATTCCTCTACTATCATATGTTCATTTGTCTCCATGACTGCTTCATTCACTACATTTTGATTAATCAAGGAAGTTGTTAATTGTACCTACCTCCTTCGTTAATGTTATCATTGACTTGTTATTCAGCATTTCTATTTCTGGTATCTTCATGTGTTTTAGAGACCTTCTTGATTTGTGACACACTATTTTATTGTGAGTCCTTTCAAATTTGGGTATTTTCCATTTAACTATAGAATTGTAGAAGTTTTTGTTCACTGGTTTTTTGTGAATTCCCTCTATAATTGCTTTTAAGGTCCTCCTACAATATTATATTTCATGTATTTGCTTTGGTCAGTAATGGGTAAATTGAACACATCAATTAGTCCATTCTTCATCATCTCCAATTCTTCTCTTGTTTTTAGTAGTTTCTTTTTATATATTTTTCCATTTCCTCTGTTTTCTTAATCTTCTTAATGATTCGATTCTTCTTTACTCTTATACTGTTGGTTTTTATGCACTTAATTTTCTCGGTGTTATTGTTACCTTTATTTTCAGAAAACAATACACTTGATTCTTCTACAATTTCCATCTCCTTACTATCTTCAGAAGTGGTGTCTAGTGTTTCATTCCATGGTTTGAAATCACTATCTACTGTTTCATTAAGTTGATCTACTGGGTAACTTGTTTCTTCCCATCTCTTGTTCATCCCCGTTTTTGTCTGTTTGACTTCTTCACGAAACTCTATTAGTATGAATCTTAATTCTTCTCTGTTCTTCTCACCATCTTCCTTCAACTGTCTTTGGAGTGTTTCACTGTTATTTTCAATCTTGTTATTTAATATTTCAAGATCCTTCTTTATTTGCCTCTTCAGCTCCTCACTCTTCTTTTCTAATGTTTCTTGGTTTCTTTTCAGGGCTTCATGATTGCTTTCCATCTTATTATTTAGAAGTTCTATGTTCTCCTTTAAGAATTCCCTGTCTTCCTTCCTTTGTTCTCTTGTTTCTCCCTTTATTCCCTCTTGTAATAATTCTAATTTTTTATTCAATTCTTCCTTGTCCTCCTTTCTTTGTTCGAATTGCTCCATCATCATCCTCATCAAACTATCCAATTTCGCTTCTTCGTTTGTTTTGCCTGGTTGGTCGCCGACTGTTACCTCTACTTCCGGTTCTGGTTGGGTTGGATTTTCCGGTTGGTCCTCTTGGGGATCCTCTTCGAACAATTCTCCGATCATTTCTTCAATTTCTTCCATCTCTTCTTGGTCGGTACCTTCAGTTCCTTTCTTTGTTTGGTACCTTGTAACCATGGAATGTCTCCTCATAATCGCCGCTAGTCTCCTTTTCTAGCCTCACCGGTTGGTCGCCAATCTGTAACGAAGAGTTTGTGTCGTCGTTGTAAAATGTGTAGACGTGTATATGGTATTGTCTGTGTTAGTGCGTTCGTCTTGCACTGGGGTCGTTACATCTATTTTGCACTAACGATGTCCGTAGCGTTGCTGTAATTACCAGTACAACACGGCAGTAACCTTACCTGTTCTTAAATAGGGGTGTGTTAATCCCGGGTGGCGCCAAATTGTTTATTAAAATAATTAAACTTATTAATCAGTATCTGAATAGGGTGTTCTCAGCTATGGCGGTCGGGGCGATCAAATAATTCCCGCTCGTTCAGCCTTCTGAATCGAGTAGGTAGTTGTACGAATTGCAACTTGAGCGCTGATCGTCAAATCTAGCTTCGTAAACAAACACAAGTAATATAATGCACTCCCTATGAAATAATAACAACGGTTACTCCCTGTACTAGTTATTTTAATGTTTGATAAGTAAATTTTCAATTAGACAATTAAATTATACTGGTTGATTAACAACTTTGCACCGACTTTTTACATGAAACAATTATTTCTCAGGATGATGAATCGATTAAGGAAACGATATGTTCACATCAGCATGGCTGTGGAACGTTTAGTTATTACAATTAATTTCGTTCCAAAATCGTGGATTCTTTTGATTATAAAATAAAGAATTCCTATGATTACAATAAAAGTACTTTACCTTACTCTAAGTGTACATAAATAATAATGTGTGTTGTTACAATCTGTTCTGTAGTGTCGTTAAATGTGTTTCGAAAGTTCGTATTTAACCAATAGGTTAGATTTTATGTTAACAAATTTTCAGTGTGTTTATTTTTCTTAATTAATCTTTGAAAGAGAATATTCGGATTATAGCGAGAGATCAAATTACTTTTAGTAATATTTAAAGTGATTTTGCTTTTTGGAAATAAGGTAATTCAATGGTACTTAACACATCAGATGACTTGGTGTTATCATTCATTGGGTCGGAAGAGGATTGGGCTGCAATAGTTTCTATTTTCATTGATCTTTGGACTTAAGTAGGTCTGGCGTCCTTTTCGTATTTGATGTGGTCATATTTTTCGTTTATTTTTCTGGTAATATGGTCCTTGACCTTTAGTTAACTGCTCCAATGGATCGTCTGCTTCTTATTCAGTCATGGTTTTAAATTTGGTTCACTGTTTGTATGTTTTTTGATGAAAAATTGGTCTTCCAAAATTCGGCTTCTATTCTGTTAGAGTGACGCTTTACGAGTAACGATATTCAACGGTAATTATTGCCACCAACGTTCGTTTCTATGGTTACCGATTATTTCTGATTGGCTCAGATTGACATAAATCCATTGTTATCAAAATTTGAATTCTTTTCAAAATCCTTGTATATCTTCTGATTGCTGTTATTCCTCTATCTTCCTTCCTAAGTATTAAATATTGTCACTATAGTAGGTATTTCCTTTCATAGATTAATTTGATACCCCACAAGTTTGGGTTATTTTAGGTTTTATGTTTTTACAATTATTTTAATACTTGTTAATTACATATCTTTTTGAATTCAAATACTTATTATAATATTTTGTCTTAAAAATGATTTACAATTTATCCTTGGTGAGTCATTCGCCTCGGATTTGCTAATTTCTTTGTTAATTTGTTATAACAATGTGGCTATTATTTACTATTTTTTTTATCTTATTAAATACAACGGCTAGGCCTATGGTCTGTATAATTCTTCCAGCCATGTCCTATTCATAAACTTGCTTAAATAATTATTTAACTATTATTTGCTTACAATTCATCTCATTTTATATCATTTTTTGTGTGATAAACAACATCACTTTTTATGAACTTATTTTAATAACGATCCCTTATAACATGGGTGTTTATTGATGGGTTTTTAACTTCTTAACTTTTTAAACAATCTTTACTTCCTTCCATGTTAACACTATCTGTTTTCTCTCTCAGGGTATACTCCCTTTTAATTATAATTGCATTCAATTAAAATTTAACAATAATATTCTTTCATAACTAAATACTGTTTTCATCACTTTTCAGCGTTCATTATACCTTAATTAACTGTTTATACTTACTACTATTCTTAATTACTACTATTCTTCACTTTTAATTATTTAGTGTTTCCTTTGGATTTATTAAGTGTTTATGCTTTTATTCTTCATTATATTTCACTATATTAACATTCTTTATTTTACACTATTTTAAATTATTTAAAATTATTTATAGTTTATTATAATTTATTTGGTGTTCTTTCTTTATCACTATACTGTAACAGTACAGAATTAACCATACCAGAATAATGGTATGTAGGGATATTTTTATTGTAAATCTTATTATAATCATGAAGTTTAACCAGGGCAAGTTAGTTTTTGACACAAGTCCCAGTAATACGCAAATTCACCAGAGGGGAGCCGATCCAAGGTCACCGGCGTACGAGTGAAGGGAAACAACGGTAATGGCAGTTTTAGGCGCTACAAATTGACAATACTGACTTTCTATTGGTCCATTGTAACAAATCGTCACCAAAAACACAATGATGATATAAAACCATTACGTATTAACCAAGGCGGTGGTTGGAAAACAATAGACAATGACGTCAGATGCACGACCACTTACATAACAATTACGTCTGACCCAGTCTCAGTCTTCAAAAGTAACTCAGAGAGCATACACGCTCTAACAGTAGTGGGCAGTTTTCTGCCATCAAAATGTAACATTTACTGCTTAAAATGATTTAATCAATACCATAGTAAACACTAACATTTACTAGAATCAGTGAACTTAGCAAAAAATGTATTAAAAGTAGAGTCAGTGGGAAATGACTACCATCAAACTGGACGAACGCCTGCCAACTGCATGGAACCGCTGAGGAGGGAGCTACACCACGTCTATTCAGGAAAGCCCTACATTTCATTACCAAAATTCAAAAATTAGAAAGATGAGCTCAATGTTTATAAAATTTGTTTAAATTCAAGTGAGAGAGAGAGAGAGAGAGAGAGAGAGAGAGAGAGAGAGAGAGAGAGAGAGAGAGAGAGAGAGAAAGCGAGTGCGTAAACCGGTGTTGATCAACCCAACATTAAATGAAGCGTTGGTTTGTGATGCTGTTTGATCCGTATTAAGATTAAAGTATGGAAGAAAAACTGAAATTTGTTTAATGATGATATTCACAAGAATAAAAAAGAGTCATTTACATAAAATCATAAAGTGTATACAATTAACCTTGAGCAAGGTCAAGGGCGGAATATCATCGCCGCCATTTTGAAATCTAAATCATTAACTTGGATTATGCTTATATTAATTTGCCACGTATATGCTGAAATAAAATCAAAATTCGTTACATTTATCTAAGGTGTTATGTTATTTCTATACCCAACGACCTCTGCCGCTGTCTGCTTAACGCAATTCTGGACCAAAAGCCTAATGCATGTAACTGAGCTGAACACGTGTTATTCCGGTGATACGATTTATTATGCAAATTACATAAATAGTAACTATCATACATTCAGTATTAATAATTATTTAATTTACACATTAAGAGTAACTTAACAGATGGCAGCCCGAACTTGGACTTTATATATAAATAAAAATATATAAATAAGCAGAAAAGCAGAGGTTAGATGGGTAGTGAAATATACGAAAAAATAGAGGTTACCTGTATAGGTTATGTATGGTACGAGTAGAGTATAACACAACAACTAAATAAATTTATTATTGTTAATATAAAAAAAAAAAAAAAAAAAAAAAAAAAAAAAAAAAATGGCAAATAGTAATGAGACGAGTAGAACAGAATCAGAAATGATGGGTGATAGTATTCATTCAACACCAGCCCCAACAAAAAGAGTTGAGGAAAATGACATAATAAGAATGATGAAACTGCTTTTCAATGAGCAGAGCATCAAATTTGATACTAAATTAGATAATTTTAACGAAAAACTAAACCAATTTGATGTACAATTTAGCGAGATCAAAAAAGAAATTAAAAAACAGAGTTGTAATTTTGATGAGAGAATAAATGAAATAGAAATACAGTGCGATAGTATACAAAGACAAACAGAAAACAATAACGAGCAATTCACTAATAAAATAAGCCAATTAGACGATAAAATTAAACAGATTAATGAGACAGTACAGAATCAAATAGAAATACAATGTGAAAAAAATAGAAAACCAATGTTTGACTACAATTAGTAAACAGATAGAGAGTACTGATAATTTTGAAACAAATAAACAAATAGAAATGAAAGCTAGTGTTTTACTGAACAAGATAGAGAAGTGCGAATTAGATGTAGTAAACATAACCAAACATTTTGAAACAGTAGACAAAATAGTATCAAAAAATGAGAATAACACAAGCGAGAGAATGAGCATGTTACAGAATAAAATTAAAGAGATAGATAACCTAGTTATACAAAATGATAATAATGTGCATGTTAAATGTAATGTGATTGAAAATGATTTAATGCAAGTGCGGAATGAGTTACGAGGGGAGATTCACAAAAATTGTACCGGTAGAACGGAAAGAATAATTGTAACCAGAGACACGTACGGGGAAATCGAGTTAGAGAATTTTGACTACGAAAGTAAAATAATACACCCCATGAGATTTTTAAACCAGGCGCGGGAGTACAGCCGTTTTAGTAACCACAATTGGGAGATACAGCTAATGAAAATTGTCAGATGTTTTAAGGGTAATTCTGTTATATGGGTAGAGGCGCATAGAGTAGAGTGGGACAGTTTTGAAACATTTGAGAGGGCATTTAAAAATAAATTTTGGCTGGAAGAGGAGCAGGAGAGTTTGAGAAGTCATATTATGGGAGTCGGTAGTTTTGTAGGACAAAATAACATAACCATGTATGTGACGAAGTTGTATAATGAGGCAAAGTATCTCGAACCGCCAATACCATTTCAATCGTTCGTCAGATATGTGAGTAAACATCTACCCAGGGAAGCACAGGTGACTTTAATGACGAAGGAGATAGAGAGTTTAAGTGAGTTGGAGCGGATTTTGGATATTTTACAAAGTATTAGGGACCGTGAAATAATTAGGCGGCCTATATCGACAAATCACCATGACAAGAACATAGAATTTAATCTACACAAGAGTAACTATCAAGGAAACAGCAACCACGAGAATAGGTATGGACCCAGAAATAATTTTCAACAGACAGGTGAGTGGAACTGTTCCAGATGCGGAAGAAGGAACTACGCCCACCGACGACAATGTTTCAAATGCCTATTGCCTAAGGAAGAACACAGGAGGAGAGAACATAAGAAACAGTACACATCAGCCGACAAGGGAGGACCAAGTACCAGTGGAACATCCAACCACAGGCAAGGACGACCTAACGATCAACAACAACAACAGGAAATGAGAAATAGTAGAAGACAGCCGGAAAACTAGAAGCGACAGTGGTAGACAGGACCCAACCACTGTTCAGAGAAGCGCATGAGGTCCAACCAACAGAAGACATCTCCAGCAACGTAATCCAAGCAGACATAGTAAAGGATTTATTAGAAGAGGAGAACAACACTTTGACGGAAGGGAGAGCAGGATTAACAGAAATTCAGGTAAATATAGAAGGTAAGCATTATAGAACACTGGTAGATACAGGGAGCGAAATTTCAGTGATAGCTGAAAACATTTTAACCGAATTGAGAGAATTTAATAAAAACATTCCAGTGTTGCCAGTAGCAGGGGTTACGGTGATAGGAGTTACAGGGGTAAGGAGTAAGCGGGTGACGAAACAGATACATTTGAACTTTTTGATAAATGGTATAGATTTTGTTAGTACATTTTTGGTAGTTAAGGGTTTGAGTTTGGATATTATTTTAGGTAACGATTTTTTACAAAGGAATAGAGCGGTGATAAATTTTAAAGAAAAGGTGATAGAATTAGACGGGGGTGACCGGTCGGTAAGAGTTAATTTTGAACGGGTGTTAGATAAAATCAAAACAACTGGGGTAAAATTATTGAAAAAACGAGTAGGTGAGGAAAATAGCGATACGAGAATTAATTGGTGTGTAGAGGCGGAGTATATTTTTGATGATGATAACGAAATGAGCAATATTAATGATGCAGTATGGGAGATAAGGGCAGATAAGTTTCGGAGTGAATGGTCCGGTGTTGGGAATGGCCAGCGTGCAGCGTTGTGGCAGGTGGTGGAGCAGTTTAAGGGAGTGTTTGCCGACATACCGGGAAGGGCAATGGATTACGAGTGTACTTTACAGATTAGAGAACATACCCCCTTCATGCAACGGAGTTATCCCGTACCTTATTCCAAAAGACGAGCGGTGCAAGAGGAGTTAGATAAAATGCTGGAAGGTAAAATAATAGAGAGATCAGTATCGCCCTACTCGAATCCTTTGGTGGTACTAATCAAGAAGGATGGCAGAGTCAGACTGTGTTTGGACGCAAGAAGGATAAACCAAATAATTATACCCGACCGAGAGTCACCAGAACCGATAAATGAATTATTCCAAAAATTTAGCGGCGTGAAGTTTATGACATCGCTAGACCTTACTGCAGGATATTGGCAGGTCCCGTTAGCTGAAGAAAGCAGAAAATACACCGCATTTTTATTCAATGGAAAGAATTACCAGTTCAGGAGACTACCTTTTGGATTGAATACCAGTGTGGCAAGCTTCATAAAATGCCTAGACAAAATTTTGCGACCTAAGGATCTGGATTTCTTGACTGTTTATGTGGATGACATCCTAATAGCATCCAGGACTTTCGAGGAGCATTTGGAACATATAAAATACGTATTAACGAAATTAGAAGCAGGAGGACTTACAGTGAATTGGGATAAATCAGAATTCTTACAAACGGAGATTAAATTTTTAGGTTTTATTATTACACCGCAAGGGATATCTGCAAACCCGGACAAAGTCGAATCAATCATGCGCTTCCCTGAACCGAGGAATATAAAGCAACTTCAAAGTTTTCTAGGGCTGTGCAATTTCTACCGAAAATTTCAGAGGAACTACGCCCACGTGACGGCAAGGTTAAGCGCCGTACTACAGAAAAGTCATCAGTGGAAATGGAGCGAAGTAGAGCGCGGGGCTTTCGAGGAAATTAAAAGGAAATTTAGTGAAATGATCATGATGAACCACCCGGATTTTGAGAAAGTGTTCTATCTACAGACAGACGCCAGTAATGTAGCCGTCGGGGCCGAGTTGTACCAGGAGGATGAAGAAAAGGAGCACCTCACAATAGCTTTTGCAAGTAGATCCTTACTGCCAGCGGAGAAAAATTATACGACAACAGAAAAAGAGTTGAGCATTGTATTCGCCGTTGGAAAATTTAGAACATATATTCTGGGAAACAGAACCATCATACGAACGGACCACAAGGCGTTATCCTTTTTGAACACTTGCAAGCTTGCTCACAGCCGTCTCACACGATGGGTGCTCGTACTGCAGGAATACAACTTCGAGTGGGAATACATCCGAGGGACAGAGAACAAGGTACCTGACACTCTCTCCAGACTAGACAGTGAAAATAACAGGACAGGTAGAGATCTAAAGGAGATCGAGATTTTCAAGATAACAAGGGAGGATAAGGTATTTGGAGAAGAGTTAAAAGATATCAGCACCATGCAAAGACCAGATGGTAAGTCGGGTAAGATAATCAACAGCTTAGAAATGGACTTGGAGGAATCAGAGTATAGCCAATTTTTCCAAATTTACAAAGGACTATTGTTTAAAAGGGTAGTAGGGGGTGAGCGTGATTGGAAGTTAGTGATACCAGAAGGGTTGGAAGAGAAGATCATTTGGGATTGTCACGTTAGATACGGTCATTTTGGGGCGAAGAAGTGTGTTAATGTATTGAAGGAGTCATGTGTTTTCAGGAATATGGAGAGACGAGTGAGGAAGTTATTGAGGAGTTGCGATTTGTGTCAGAAATCAAAAGTGGTAAATTATAGAATCGAGGGTGTGTTGAATTTTATAAGGGTAGAGAGACCATTTGATTTAGTTGCGGTAGATTTGTTTGGACCGTTGCCAAAGGGTAGAGGCGGAGTTGTGTATATTTTTGTATTACTTGACACTTTTTCGAAGTATGTGAAATTGTATAGCGTAAAGAGAGCTACCAGTAAGGTATTGAGTGAGAAGGTGACTAAGGATTACATGATTAACGTGGGTAAGCCGAAGGTGATTTTGTCGGACCACGGGCCACAGTTCATCAGTGGGAAATGGCGCCAGACCTTAGGATGGGAAGGAATCCTCACGAAGCATACGGCTGTGTATCATCCCCAGTCAAACCAGGCTGAGCGTGTCATGAGAGAGATAGGCAGGATCTTTAGAGCCTATTGTCACGCTAAACACAGCGAGTGGCCGTTGTACGTAAGGAAGGTAGAAAATTGGCTGAACAGTACCACCCACGAGTCCACCGGCTATACACCTCACGAGTTAATAAAGGGAACACGCCCCCCAAGAATTTTGGAGCAGCTGTTTGATTATCCAGAGGAGAGCGAGCATACGGATGTGAGCCAAATCCGGTTGGCCAATGAGAATTTATTAAGCAAAGGCGAACGCAGGAAACATAGGCACGACACAAAAGGTAAGTGGGTAAAGTATGAAATAGGACAGTTGGTATTAGTGAGGAGGCACGATCTGTCGAGTGCTCAGGAAAAGGAGATAAAGAAATTCTTCCTGCTTTATGAAGGGCCTTACGAGATAGTAGGGATAAAGATGAAAAATTCATATGTGTTGCAGGGCATGGATACAGGGAAGGTAGTAGGAACGCACAATGCCACAAACTTAAAATTATATTGGTCACATTAAAGCTTAGACAAGATTGCACAAAAAAAAAAAAAAAAAAAAAAAAAAGAGAGAGAGAGAAAAAAGAGAAAGTGTGAGAGAGAGAAAGAAAATGTGTTGTTTCATGTTATTTTATAAAGTGATCCATTGTCGTAGTTCCTAATTTATAGTAAAAGAAGTTGTCAGTGAAAGTGAAAGCTAGAACTTGTAAAGTGTCTATGTGAATAAAATTTTAAATAATTAACGAACTTGTTTTTGAACAAGGTAAAAGGGTGTTTTATAGTTGTTTGTTGTTAGAAAAGTAAGTCAAAATGGACTGTATGAACAGTATATGTAGATGGAAGTAAGTTAGTAGTAAACTGGCTAGTGCAGTAGTGTTATATGCTGTTGTAGCTAGCAGAGTGGGTTGATGAGTGACGCAAGAACCGTTGCCATCATCGGAGGCCTACGTAAGGCGTAAGTACACTGCACAAAGTTTAGTATAATCTTGTGTTATATATATAATTATTGAGCGTGCAGCGTATGAGTACTATATGATGTAGAACATGTTTCAAAGTAAATTAGGTTTCCCCGACTTTTCGGGCGATTACTGCCTTACCAGCACTGATCGTGGCTTTGGCTAGCGATCAGCTATGGCCATATCAAGTCCCTTGACCATAGCTGATTTGAAATTGGTTAACAATAGAAATTAAATGGGGGGTGAAATTAGGGGAATCCCCCGGAACTATGGAACAGCGGCTGCCACTCTGTTCGAGGAGGAACAGCAAAGACAGGTGGTAGAACAGCATTAAGGGCATGTGACTATATTACAGGGGTATGTTGATACCTAAATTTTCAATGTAACGCCGAAGCAAGGGCACTGAGGCAATATATTCCTCGAAAACAAGTACAGTCCTTGTGGAAGCAAATGAACGTCACAGTTCATTCATCTCGAAGCAATAGTGTGTGTGGTTAGGAGGCTACTGTAAGGGTAGTGACCATGATAATATTAAATTCTGTGTTAGAGTAACAAGTCTCTGGGAAAAAATGATTCTGTTAAAAAGGAGTAAGATTAAAGTAAAGAAATGAGTAAAGAAATTTAGATAGTTAAAAATGCTGCCATGCTAGATAAATATACTGATATTAATTGAAATAAATGAATAAAAATAGTAGTTGTTGTTTGAGAATCAAAAAATTTATGTTGTGTTTAGTATAAGAGTATAATTTTATGATGAAAGAGGCAATTTAATATTGACGGGAGTCAGAGCAATTGATACAAATATGTAGGAGTGTTGTCAAGTAGAAGGCTTATCTATCCTAAATCTTGTTATATTTTATTGTGTTATTTGGTATTTTATAAATAAATGAAACCAACGCCTCAAATCACAAACCAATGCATCTAAGAGGAAACATATCAGTTGCGGATATGTAAATGAATAAGGCCACTATTTTAAAATTTTGTATTGAATGTTTCAGAGTTTTTATGGTGTTGTGACCGTGGTCCTGCGCTGGCCGGAGCGTCAGAACAGGAGCGTGCAGTGCCTCATGGCCTTATGGTGTAGGGATCTCTCAGGAGAAGTCCAGTAAGGTCAGACGGGTACGATCGACACTATAGGACCAAGGGTAAGTGATTGAGATTTTCTTTTATTAACACTACAGGGGGTTGTGGCACATATCTGAGCTGATCCTTTTAGAAAAGTATGAATGAGTCAATGAAAGTTTTTGTGTCTCGACACCAAACCTTTCATTGAGGGGGTTTTGTAACAGTACAGAATTAACCATACCAGAATAATGGTATGTAGGGATATTTTTATTGTAAATTATTATAATCATGAAGTTTAACCAGGGCAAGTTAGTTTTGACACAAGTCCCAGTAATACGCAAATTCACCAGAGGGGAGCCGATCCAAGGTCAGCGGCGTACGAGTGAAGGGAAACAACGGTAATGGCAGTTTTAGGCGCTACAAATTGACAATACTGACTTTCTATTGGTCCATTGTAACAAATCGTCACCAAAAACACAATGACGATATAAAACCATTACGTATTAACCAAGGCGGTGGTTGGAAAACAATAGACAATGACGTCAGATGCACGACCACTTACATAACAATTACGTCTGACCCAGTCTCAGTCTTCAAAAGTAACTCAGAGAGCATACACGCTCTAACAGTAGTGGGCAGTTTTCTGCCATCAAAATGTAACATTTACTGCTTAAAATGATTTAATCAATACCATAGTAAACACTAACATTTACTAGAATCAGTGAACTTAGCAAAAAATGTATTAAAAGTAGAGTCAGTGGGAAATGACTACCATCAAACTGGACGAACGCCTGCCAACCGCATGGAACCGCTGAGGAGGGAGCTACACCACGTCTATTTAGGAAAGCCCTACATTTCATTACCAAAATTCAAAAATTAGAAAGATGAGCTCAATGTTTATAAAATTTGTTTAAATTCAAGTGAGAGAGAGAGAGAGAGAGAGAGAGAGAGAAAGCGAGTGCGTAAACCGGTGTTGATCAACCCAACATTAAATGAAGCGTTGGTTTGTGATGCTGTTTGATCCGTATTAAGATTAAAGTATGGAAGAAAAACTGAAATTTGTTTAATGATGATATTCACAAGAATAAAAAAGAGTCATTTACATAAAATCATAAAGTGTATACAATTAACCTTGAGCAAGGTCAAGGGCGGAATATCATCGCCGCCATTTTAAAATCTAAATCATTAACTTGGATTATGCTTATATTAATTTGCCACGTATATACTGAAATAAAATCAAAATTCGTTACATTTATCTAAGGTGTTATGTTATTTCTATACCCAACGACCTCTGCCGCTGTCTGCTTAACGCAATTCTGGACCAAAAGCCTAATGCATGTAACTGAGCTGAACACGTGTTATTCCGGTGATACGATTTATTATGCAAATTACATAAATAGTAACTATCATACATTCAGTATTAATAATTATTTAATTTACACATTAAGAGTAACTTAACAATACTTTGGGGTTTTTACACTTTCATTTTGCACTTCACAAATGTTTTTGTTTTTTAAGTGTTTCTAAATGGGTAATCCCTCTAATTACTATCTCACTACCGTACTAGTTCTTTCATTACAAATGTCATTAATAATATTAACAATTTTATGTCTTTATATTTTTATCATTACATCTAACTCTAATTTGTGGGTTAGTTTGCTTTTTTATATTTAACTTTGTTTAATTGGGTTTCTTTCAATTGTCATTTACTTTTTATCCCTAAATTGATAATAATATTTACTCTTTTTCATAGGTTTATTATTCGTCTTTTTCCAATATCACATTTGAGTGTATTATTTCTCCTGCTCATATTCTTTATTACTTGTTTGTGTCTTATTATTTGTTTTCATTTTTTTTATTTCCCTTTATCTTGGGTTTGTTTCTTTTCCATTTCCCTTTTTCTTCATTTTCATTGTATTTGGTTAATACCTTCGTTTTCCACCTTCTCTTTTGGGTTCATTTTAACATGTTGCTTTGAGTCATTCAATTTCTTTAATTTGTTTCATTTTTGTTTGGTTTTGGTTTGTTCCCTTCTTCATTTGGTTTTGTTAATCACTTTCTTCTTCATTTGGTTTTGTTCTCGTTTGTTTTTTGTGGTTCCCTTCTTCTTTTGTTTCCTTTTGTTGGGTCAATCACTTGGGTTAGGTCATGTCGTCGTTTGTCGTGTCATTGTCTTTATATTTTCTTTATATTAAACATTTTATTTTATATGAAGTATTATTTTTTATTCAGCATCATCTTTTTCATCCCTGGTATTGGGGTGGCTTATTTGTGTTGTAACAATATATATATATATATATATATATATATTGTAACAGTACATATCTTCACCGTACATTTAACAAGAAATGAAGAATGAACCACTCATTAACTAACACAAGAACACCTAAGAGAGGAATGATAAATGAATAACTGTGTACTAAATTTTATATCCAGTCCACGAACTAATTAAAGCAATTAAAATAATTAAATCAGCAATCGAAGAATAATAAATAGTGATGAAGAAGAAAATATAGATGACAACATAATAATGTGATTAACCAAATGACCCAATAGATATGGTAAGTGAGAGGACAAAAACGAATTATAATGACAACCAGCACTAACAAGAGACTGAAGATAAAATAAATAAACACAAGTAGAGTGATAAGAGAAGAAGAATTAACAAATATATCATACAATGTGCCAATAAAGTGTACCAATAGAGAATGAAACCAATAAAACAAGGAATCTATAGAAGTAAGAAACAGTAAAGAGACACAGACATAGACAAACTATTACTAAAGACAAACCACGACAAAAACTCTTTATTTGGAGATGAGAATATAATTTATAAACAAACAAACACAACGAAATAAGATAATGAAAGATAAGAATGAATTAGTTATCACAGTACGAATAGAATACCATGTATGCTTTTAATACAGGCAAATCCAATTAAAATAAATAAAAGAAAAACTAGTAATCACCAGTAGACATGAAAAGATAACGGAAAAATAATAGTTAACCAGAGTAAAGTGTAAAATAATAACCTTTAAAACACTGAGAGTAGGGAGAATAGCATAGACCATTGTTGTCAGACAAGGGGGTCCCAGGTAACCTCAATTCTGGTACAAATCAACTTGTAATTAGAATAAAACAATGTAAAACTAGTGTAATTTATACAATAATGAAAATAGACATTATAAAGACACACCTAGTGATACGAGTTATTAATTAAAAGTGGTATGTGTGGTGTTTAATGCAATTACACAGACTGAAATTGGACAGAAAGATGTACCCATTAAACACACTCATAATTCCCATAATATTGTGAACCAGAAAAGAACAGCGACATAAATGTGCAATACAATATGTAATACTACTATTATAGTATCAAATAAATTATAATGAAATGTTAATTTAACCAGAATTAAGAAAAATTAAGGTAACTGTCTGACTACACTAGACGCAAGAAGTATTAGTGAATTATGCTCAATAAAACATATAATAATAGGAGGCCAACCATTATAAAACAATCTACAGATTATAAGGACCATTTGTACACAAAAGAACCACTTAAAATTGGGTATATCATTAAACAGGAACCAAATAATAATGACACATGGCATACTAAGACCACTATGAATAATAAATAAGACTAAAAACAAGAAACTAATTATATTTTAAGAAAAAACTGAGCTGTACAAAAGTTGTAATGGACCTTTCAGAATGACTGTATCACTGTAAAAAAGTGAACAGAACAAATTATGTCAATAAATAGAGTGAATCAAATTAACCATGCTCTAGGCCAAAGAAAGCATAGATCAAATATTGTGATTTTATTAATTTTAAACAATTACTGTATTAGAAATTATCATAAAAAGACTTGAGAGGAACCATATGATTGAAATATAATCACCATTGTTCAATTTCAATAATTAATCATGTAAAATCATAAGAAATATGTCATAGTCATAAGTACAGAACATTAACTTTTTAATTATAACACCCACACATGTCTTGTGAGGACTTATTTTAAAGAACAAATCAATTGTAATAACATGGTGTGGCTATATGGCTATATTAAGTATTACTCATATAACAAGGACGTTAAACCAATTTTAAAGATATTCTATTTATTTTGGACAAAAACGAGGGGGTAACAAAGATACTCTCAACCCCAAAGTCACTAACAATTTTCTGCAAATTAATTAATCCGCAAAGAGTGTGACCTCACTATATGGAATGGCAGCATTTTTAAACCAATGAAATCGATCAAAAACGACCGGGGGTATGTGCTCCCAAAATTGGAACAGCGAAGAGGAACAAATTTACACACACTTCATCTCAGACTAGCGAAGCAAGACGACGGCCATTTCTGTGCGCGAAAGTAATCATATTCAAGCCAAATCAGCTGTGCGCGTATAATAGTAAACAAAGGTGATTGACCTAACCAACAAATTTTTTAAAGTGTCGAGTGCATCGAAAAACGCTTATATCATAGCGAATTATATTTGCAGAGTGCACAATAAAGCTGCAATAAAGTGAAATAACAGGAAGTATGGTGTTACATAATAATTAATGAATATTAATTAAACAACAGAAATTTTACGATTTTATCATTTTAGACATGGACGTAACCATGACATTTAACAGAGGTTAAAAGTGAATGATTAAAGTAATTCACCGCCATTCACAAACATTATTAAACCTTATATGAATATTTTTTTTGAAACAATAAATATTTTTTTGACAAATATTCTAAAAGTCAAAGTTTAGGATGTCTAAGCTTACGATTTTGAGTGTAACAATACCTAACAATCAATGAATTTTGATGAAAACTATTCAAGCAACAGGTCATAATTATTTACCTGGTTAGAGGACAGATGCAATGGACATGATAATTAATAATGAACTTTAATGAACTTATAATTGTGATCACTTATGTATTTTCTTGTGTAGGTTAAGGAGTTATCTGAATTTTGAATAGTTAATACTTTGTAGTAATTCAGTATGCTTGAAATTGTTTTAATATTGACAACAGTCAATTTCATAACCATAGATTAATAACTGTAAAAACTTTTAACATTGTTTTGTTTCTGAATACTAATTCAGTAACGCCAGAATTTAATTTAATGTTGGCAATAGTCAAACCCATAACCATAGGTTAATAATTTTAAAAAATTTTCATGTCATTTTGTTATGACATATTAATCCTATATGCATAAAGTAAATATAAAGTCGACAATAATCGAAGATATAATTCCATGTCCAGGATTTGAGAAAACCTTTCATACAATTGTTATTTCTAATAATTAATTCTGACTACTCATGTTAAACAGTAGTTCAGACATTTATGTTTTTGTATCTTGTATTCTCAAAGGAACCACTGAGAATTTGTAAACCTAATTGAGCAAAGTTCAAGGTTATGTTTAAAAGTTATGTTAAATCGAGAATATTTTTATTTTTACCCTGAGATTAAGAGCTAAATAGTAATAAAATCAATTACTAATGAGGGAAACAGCCAGTGCTAAATATAAAGCAATAATATCCAATTTTCATTAAAATATTAATAAATTCAAATTGTGTAACCAAAAAAGAGTTGACAACTTTTATTGAATAGATAGTACTGTTACGAATTAGATTACCACTCATACTTCCACAGGTGGCACCATGTGACTCTATTAGAAAAGAATCGAGTTACCTATTCGCTCGTTAATGAATTTGTTAACAAACTAGAACATCGAATTCAGTAAGTACATAACTTTTGTTTATTCCAGCAAAATTAGAATCTGCAGCGAACTACACCGATCCACGTGCGCCTGCGAGGGAACAGACTCGAATAATTCGTCGTCAAACCATTTCATTACACATTAACAAAACAATTTTCCAAACTTAAATTAAAATAAACTAAACACGAATGAGCAGAAGAATCACAACACAACAACAACCGGCACTAATCGTAACTTCACAGAATTGGCACACCAATGTAAGATGCTCGAAATTAGGGAAATAAACAACGATAATAAATAAACAATAAATATAAAAATAAAATCGCCTAATTTCGTGTGGCAGCTGCAATACAGGAACAGAAAATGATATGGAGAGCTACGTCGAAGAAACGCGCGGCGGAAGCAGAGAGAGAAATAATCATGGACGACAAAGAGGCAACTCCGGTTGAAGATATAGAAGTGAGGTTACCTCCCGCGGAACCTACCAAACCCGCACAACAAGAGGAACAACCCGAGAAACTTACACAAACAGGGGACATCAATTTCCAGGAAACCATGATGAGAGTAATGATGGAATTAAAAGAAGGACTGAAAGACACCAATAAAAATATAGAATCGATAAAAGAAGATTTTAAGGAAGAATTAAATAAAAAAACGGAAGAGACCAATAAAAATATAGAATCGTTAAATACAAAAATAGATGATAAAAATCGAGAAATAAAGGGAGATAACAAAAAATTAAGCCAACAAGTGGCCGAGAATAATAAGAAAATGGAGGAAAGCATGGAAACATTAAAGGAAGAATTAAAACAGAATAACCAGAAAAACCTGGAGAGTCTGAAGGAGGAATTAAGTAAAACAATCGAAGATAACAACGAACAAATAAATAAGAAAATCGAGGAAGAGATGAAGGAATTCGTCAAGAAATTTCGGAAATAAACGGAAAATGGGAAAACACGAATCAGGAACTCAGACTAGCGAAGGAAGACCCGAAGAAAATTGGTACCCGAATGACCAATTTTGAAGAAGACAGCCAGATTCGAATGGAGTCAATATGAACCACAACAGAAGAAAACTTAAATCAAGTACGAACGGACTTCGGAAAAAGATGTCGGGACATTGACACAGCCGTCAATGAAGTACGAGGACAGGTCAATACAACCAGGAGAAGATCGAGGAAATCCAATGATGGAAGATCACCAAGATAAGGGAAGAACTCGATATAATCAGCAACCGACCAGCCGTAATTTCGCATCTCCAACACCTGGACAACCGGGAGGCGATCAATTTCAAGTTGTACAAACGCAATCCAATGGAGTTCCTGGAACGAGTCGAGGAGCAATTGACAAGGAATAGGGAGACCAGGTGGCCAGGGATTCGTGGATTAATAGACGAATACTTCAAAGAAATCAACAACTGGTGGACAGCTACTAGACACGAGCTCCAGAGCTACGAAGAATTTAAGGCGGTATTCAAGGGAAAATACTGTTCGGAGGCCCCCAGAATATTGTGAGGGATAACATATGCCATGGAAAATACGATGCCAACCGAAGGATTACACTCACCGCCTACTTTCTAGGAAAGGCATGCCTGGCAAGAAACCTTGAGCCAAAGATCCCAGAGGAGAGCCTTGTCACTAAACTCGCCTACCATTACGAAGAAGGAGTGTCCAGAGCATAACTCTGAGGACAAATTAAGACCATACAATCGATGGCAACCCTCCTTGAGGACTACGAACGGGAGAGTTATTACCGGAGGAGTCGGCAAAGGAACCACCGACAGATACGACCACCGGAACGCCCAGAATAATAACAATCAATACAACAATGGTAACTACCGACCAAATTATAACAACCGGAATAACAATAATGAGACACACAGTCGACCAAACCACAATAATCCGATAAATAACGGGAACAGCAACAACAACAATTGGCCAAGTAACCCAAACAACCAAGTCAACCGTACGAACAATCCTAACTACAACAACCCGAACTTCAACAACCGAAACCAGAATAATCAGAATAGGAACTACAGAAGAGTGAACTACGTGTGCGCCGAAGACAATGGTAGAGGAAGGTCTTACTACCAAGGACGCCGGAGTTTCGACCGCAACACGTACGGAGATCAGAGTAACAACAATAACGGAAGAGATAACAGAACCAATGGAGGAAGAAGTCGAAGCCAGGAGGTCTACCGACGAGATCGTTACGAAGAGGACCGTCACCAGTCTGAACCCAGACCAACAGGAAACGGAAACCCACCGACAAATCAACAAGACCGACGGGACGAAGAGCCTGAACCGTCTTTAAACTAAACGCGGCAGTGAAAACGCACACAGGACCCTCACTGAACCAATCTATTGGGTTAAATCACTTAATAATCATATAAAAAGAAGAAAAATAATTACGATAATACAGACAATTACTTAAAGAACCTAAGAGAAGAATTATTGGAAGAAGAAGACAACAACTCGAGTCATAACAACAATGAAATCGCGTACATCACCGCGAAAATTACCGGAGTCCAGACACGAATAATGATAGACACTGGAGCCAACGTGTCATTGATCGACGGGATCGAACTCAACAAAATACAAGCGGAAGGTAAGACACCGATACTTACGTTACCAATAAGTAACATCGTACTCGTGGGAGCGACAGGGCGGCAGAACAAAACCGTCCAAAGACAAGTAAGACTGGAATTATCAAGCAACGGCAAAACCATTCCGATGACGTTCTTAGTAGCCAGTGGCTTACCATTTCAGATGTTAATTGGTTGCGACATGTTAAGGCAGTACTCGGCAATCATCGATATGAAGAGAGCCAAACTGTTTCTGAAAACAAATGATATAGAATGGATAGCGAACTTAACAGGTAGCAACAGTGCACCTTCAAACCGAACAATCTATCACATTAAGGAATGTCAAAATAGTAGAGAACTTCAAACGAATGACAAAATACTTTATGAAATGGACAATGAACAATTGTGGAATGAGAAAATCAATGAGATACGTACTTTCAAGAGGGAGAAGACGAGCGCTAAACTAACTGAAGGACAAGTAGAACAGCTCATCAGCGTGTACAATCGATACCGACACGTATTTTCGGATACGCCCGGCAAGTAAGGGATTATCAATGCGAAATTGAATTTAGAGAGCCTGTGAATTTAAACAAAAAATCTTACCCGATCGCATACTCGCTAAAGGAAGCAGTGAGGACGGAAATCAACCTATTAATAGACGAAGACATTATCGAACCAAGTTATTCCCCTTACACCAGTCCGATCTTAGCCTCCCAAAGAAAAATGGGGAGGTGAGAATCTGTTTAGACGTGCGAGAAATAAACAAAACTATAGTGAACGATCGAACATCCCTGGGAGAGATCGAGGAAATACTTAAGAAGTTCCACGGAATCAGATTCATTAGCACGTGGGATACCGTCTGCGGGTATTGGCAAGTCGAGTTACATCCGAACAGCCGGAGGTACATGGCGTTCGTTTTTGAAGGGCGGAACTACCAGTTCAAACGGCTACCCTTCGGATTTGTTAATTCTGTAGCTGTGTTTGTCAAGATAATAGACCAGATTCTCAGACCAGAGGCACTTCAATTTACAACAGTCTACGTAGACGATCTATTAATTACATCAACCAGTTGGAATGACCATTGTCACCGAATAGAACACGTGTTGAAAAAACTCTCGGTCAACAATATAACACTCAAACTAGAGAAGTCCAAATTCATTACAGACGAGGTGCAATTTCTAGGGTTCAACCTATCGGAACTCGGGATTACTCCATCCCAAGACAAGATTGAATCCATACAAAATTTCCCTATGCCAAAGAACAAAAAACAACTCCAATTTTTCCTTGGCATATGCAACTACTACCGCAAATTCCAAAAGAATTACTCAGAACTGACATCAAAATTCTCCAATCAGTTATCATCGAAGGACAAGTGGACGTGGGGAGCAGAACAAGATATGATACTCCAACTAATCAAAACCAAATTCCTCGAGTCAGTAATGTTGCACCACCCTAACTTCAATGAACCATTCTACATGAACTGCGACGCCAGTGACATCAGCTTAGGATCTGTCTTATACCAGGAGGATGACGAGGGAAATCACTGTGTGATTAGCTTCACCAGCCGAGTCCTGAATTGTAGTGAAAGGAATTATAACGTGACAGAGAAGGAACTGCTAAGCATCGTATTCGCCTGCAACAAGTTCAGGACATATATCTTGGGATACCAAATTACTGTGAGGACTGACCACAAGTCGATATCGTTTCTCAAGAACTGCAAACTAAACCACGGGAGATTAACCAGATGGAGCTTAATACTACAAGAGTATAATCTGAATTGGGAATACATCCCCGGTAAGAAGAACACTGCAGCAGACACCCTATCCAGAGTTAACATCAGAGACCAAACTTTCGAAGAAGAGAAGGAAACCATCATAAAATTGTACCACATACTCAAGAGTAGATCCGATTTGGCTAACATCATAAAAGAACTTGGACAACAGCAGAACCAAGATCCCAAACTAAATAAAATTCAGCAGAGACTGATGGAACAGGACAACCGTGTAACACAATTTTACTGCATACACCAGGAAATACTATTTATTAGAACACAATACAATTATAACACATGGAAGATAGTAATACCACGGACCATAGAGAAGGATATAATTCTAGACTACCACGTCAGATACGGTCACATGGGGGCCTTGAAAGTAGTAAAGGCACTCCAGGAACATGTTTATATTAAGGACATCAACAGGAAGGTACGAAATTACATCAAGCATTGTCACATATGCCAGCTCGTAAAAATCAACAACGATAGGAAAGAGGTTATGATGATACCTATCACATCATCAAGTAAGCTAGAAAAAGTTTTCGTCGATATATGCGGTCCATTCCCGCGTAGCGGAGGGAGACACCAGTACAAGTACCTGATAATTGTATTTGATCATTATACCAGGTTCACTAAACTCTATCCTATAAATCGTGCGACCACACAGAAAATTTTAAACATAATAATACAGCAATATATCTGTGAGGTAGGAACACCTAAATCCATAATAACAGATCATGGAACACAATTCAAAGGGAGTAAATGGAAGGACACTCTACTGAACAACGGAGTAAAAACATACAAAACGTCAGTATACCACCCAAGCAGTAACCCTGCAGAACGAGTCTTGAGAGAAGTAGGGAGGATTCTCCGAACATATTGTTATAACCAACAAAGAAGATGGACAGAATACTACCAGCAGCGGAGGATTTTATAACTTATCACACCACCAATTTATCGAGACAACACCATTTTATACAGCAATGTTCCAGAGACCACCACCCAGAGAGATTACCGAGTTGATCCAATTTCCTAGTGGAGACGAATATAAGTTTGACGAGATAAAATTTTATAACAAAACATTAGAACGGACTGAGAAAATCAAAACCAAATACCAGAGGCTACAACCAAAGCCAGTACGATACCAAGTGGGAGACAGAGTCTTGTTGAAGAACAGAGAGTTACCCAGCACAATGGAGGGTATAGCGAAAAAACTGTTATTGTTATACACCGGACCTTACACCGTGATTAAGGACAATAATAATAATACATGCGAGATCATGGATCCAAGTACACAGAGAAAGAAGGGGACTTACAACCAGTCATCCATGAAGAAATACTATTAAATAATTAAAAGATTAATAATTGAATCAAATAATAAACTATAAATGTGTTAGAAGAAGGGTGATATAGAAAAAGTGTGTTTTTATATAAATAATCAGAAGGAAATACGAATAATACCCATCAACAATATTGTGTCACTAACAGCTATAGAGTATGAGAAAAGAAATCAATAAAGAAAGACAATATGATATAATCTGTACAACAATAACGTGAATAATCCCAGAATATTTTTATTTTAGTCGCGCTTAGACTACTTTTAAAGTTTCTTGATGATTGACTGTAGAAATGATCCAGTAATCATATACATGAGCAGACGATACGTTCCTCTGAACTCAGAAGGTGTAAGATGGACAGCGGTGTAATGAAGCCAAAAGTGCCCACCCGACTTGTACCAACGCATGTGATAGGGAAAATAGTTAGGGAAATTAAATATTTAAGGGTTGAAACACTAAGTAAAAAGATAGTATATTAAACAAAGCAAGGAGATAGTAAATTAAATGAAGAAGAAAGGAAAATTGTAAGAGATCAAAGAAGGAAGCTCAAATAAAGAAGTGATTAAACAAATGAAATAATTGATAATTTCATCAACACCTGAACGATATTTTCTGAAATGATCAATTTTAGTGATGTGGCAATATGTAACAGTACATATCTTTACCGTACATTTAACAACAAGAAATAAAGAATGAACCACTCATTAACTAACACAAGAACACCTAAGAGAGGAATGATAAATGAATAACTGTGTACTAAATTTTATATCCGGTCCACGAACTAATTAAAGCAATTAAAATAATTAAATCAGCAATCGAAGAATAATAAATAGTGATGAAGAAGAAAATATAGAAGACAACATAATAATGTGATTAACCAAATGACCCAATAGATATGGTAAGTGAGAGGACAAAAACGAATTATAATGACAACCAGCACTAACAAGAGACTGAAGATAAAATAAATAAACACAAGTAGAGTGATAAGCGAAGAAGAATTAACAAATATATCATACAATGTGCCAATAAAGTGTACCAATAGAGAATGAAACCAATAAAACAAGGAATCTATAGAAGTAAGAAACAGTAAAGAGACACAGACATAGACAAACTATTACTAAACAAAAACCACGACAAAAACTCTTTATTCGGAGATGAGAATATAATTTATAAACAAACAAACACAACGAAATAAGATAATGAAAGATAAGAATGAATTAGTTATCACAGTACGAATAGAATACCATGTATGCTTTTAATACAGGCAAATCCAATTAAAATAAATAAAAGAAAAACTAGTAATCACCAGTAGACATGAAAAGATAACAGAAAAATATTAAATAATAGTTAACCAGAGTAAAAGTGTAAAATAATAACCTTTAAAACATTGAGAGTAGGGAGAATAGCATAGACCATTGTTGTCAGACAAGGGGGTCCCAGGTAACCTCAATTCTGGTACAAATCAACTTGTAATTAGAATAAAACAATGTAAAACTAGTGTAATTTATACAATAATGTGTAACGTTCCCTCATAGTTACAAAATAATAATGTTATAATTTGTTAAAATTTGAAAATAAAAAAAAAATTTTATTTTAAAATAAAAATTTTGTTTTTTCTGAAAAAATATTTGTTTCGGGTTTTTTGTTATCTGTATTTAGGAAATAATTTTTGTTATTGTCTGGTGTAAAAATTTTAATTATAATATGGTTGATAGTGTTGTGGTGTCACTTTCTATGAATAACTTCTAAGTTAATATGGTTAACTCCGGTACTGGTCGATAGACGGCTCTTCTTCTTCTTCAATATGCTCCTTATTTTCGTAAATACCGCCTTTCGGTTAGTCCGTGTTCTTGAATTAACTTATTCCTTAATTATATTTAAAGTAAAATTCAACCAATTTGCAGAATTAGAGTGTTTATTAACAATTTATTAAAAATATCGATAGTAATCGATTGTTGACAACAGTATCGACTCGTTACTCAGGGCCGGTCGACAAAAACTTTACATTAATAGTGTATATAAAATATGTTCTTTTAACGGTTATGTTAGAATAGCCAGAGAAGAGTAGGGCCAAGAAAGTATAACATTTACAATAAAATTGTCTTAAAACTAACAATTACAAAGTTATTAATCAATATAGAAAGTTTATATAGTATAATATTCGAACCAATGCAGACTAGACGTTCATTTGTTCCACCTTGAATAGAATGCTGGGAAAATCAAAATGGCCGACAGAAGTATGCGTAGTTGAATGTCAATCACCTCGACGAATATTTCTTACAATAAAGATGTCTTTTCACTGTTTCTTCATCTCAGCAATTGTGGATATTAGTTCTGGAGTTAAATGAGTGTTCCTGGTGTAGTGTTTATTAGTTCACTTGGTGTAAATGTGTGTTATTTGTCTATTTCACTTTGGTTAAATGTGTCGTATATAACCCTTTTTGTTTTGTCCGTAAAATTTATTTGTAGTGGTGTTAGTTCAATTATTTAGGCGTATGTGGTTCTGTTTATCTGTAGTTCACTGTTTATTGTTTGTTTTTCACTGCTTCTCAAGTTAAAATTCCAAATTAAAAAAATTACAAAATTTGCACTGAACTCGATTTAAGTATCGCACGCCATTAATATAGGTTATACGGGGTAAAACCTCGTTTAAGTGTTCGCTTCAACGGATAATAATTAACTGTTCTCATTTCCTTCGTCTCCTGAAAATCTTAGCCAATTTAATATATATCATACATTGTTTCAAATTACCTTAGCTTCCAATACATTTTATTTGAATACATTATACATGGAAAATATTTTCGGTATTATTTAACTGTATGAAATGCTAAATACATATTCGGTTTCTTTAATCTATTTTGCTTATTTTGATACTAATTAATATAGTTTTACAAAGTTTTTATTTAAAAAAGTTATATTTCTTTCATGCTGGAAAAGTAGGCTTAAATTGGGGTTTCCTGTCCTTGTCCAGATAATAGCCATTTTCTCTGATATAATTATTATTATACTGAATCTAAGATTGATATAATTGTTTATATTTCCTTAATTTCTTGCAATTTTGTTCATTAGTTATTGTTTTTAAATATAATTCATTTATCTATGGCTCCTCCTATGAAATTTTAGTTAATACATTTCATTTTTATTTATAATTTTACTTATCTTCTGACAATATCTTTATAAAGTATAAGTTACATTGTATTACTATATGGTGGGTTTATCTTACATAAATTTCATCAGTTTAGTTGGTTTATAGGACTAGATTTGTCAATTATAATCTAGTCTAAAATTACTATCTGGCCTAGATTTTATCTGTTGTTACTTACAAAGTTTTTAATAATACAGTTAGTTCATACCCTTTTCTGACCTTCTATTCTAATATAATATTCATTAATAATTTCTTCTTTTACTACTATAACCTTTAGTATTGATTTTAAACAATTAAAACATATTGCTACGACAGCACAGAACAATCTACGCGTTTATCGAATATGCCAGAAGGATCTCGATGTAAGCGTGTGGTGTACGTGCTACTAGACGCATTTTGCGAGAATTTTCTCGACTGTGCAGGGCTTCGCTCGGGCGCTCGGATTGTGTCAAGGCCGTAGTAATTACGTAGTTCACGAGAGATAAGACGCAGTTTGGAAGCTTCTTGTGTGTGAGCGTGACTATAAATACATTGGGTAGCGGCCTTAGTTTTCAGTTCCATGCGAGATTTTGGATAGTGCGGTTCAAGAGTATTAGTGCGATATATTTACAGAGCGGTTCGGGTTATTACTGTGTACGTGCAAGTAGTTAGTAGTGAAGTGTTGCGTTTTATATTCGGACGGTATAATTGTAATACAATTGAGTTTTAATATTTGTGGACATTTTATTGCGTGTGTACAATTTTCATTTGATTTGTTGTAGAGACTGTGTTGTTAATTACGAACTGTTTTACTGTAACAATTAAAGGTGTGATTAGTGACTTAATTGGTGTCTTGTACTTATTTTGTTTCCACTGTACCTACGACGATCGAACAGACCGTCGTAACAGTGGTGCCAGAAGTGGGAAAGAACGGTTAACAGTGGAAACAGTGGACGCTTTGTACAAGACGAGTGTGATTCATAATTAATCAGTAAACATGGATCCCAGTCAGATGATGGAAGCTTTACAAACACTGCTGCGGCAGACACAGGGAGAAGCAGAAAGACGACAAAAAGAAGAACAAATACAAGAAAGAGAAGAAGCTGAGGAACGTCAGAAAGCACTAA
Organism: Magicicada septendecula; assembly: GCA_034769895.1. Taxonomy (NCBI): domain Eukaryota; kingdom Metazoa; phylum Arthropoda; class Insecta; order Hemiptera; family Cicadidae; genus Magicicada; species Magicicada septendecula. The sequence goes on from CM068368.1 coordinate 483,678,451, forward strand.
TGCTAGAAACAGAAGAAAGACAAAAAGAGGAACGCAGACAGGAGGCGGAAGAAGAAGAAAGACAACAAAAAGAAGAACGAAGACAGGAAAGAGAAGAGACAGAGGAACGGCGACGACAGGAAACAGAAGATATCAAAGCATTAATACAGGAGCAGAAACAGATTCAAGAACACAGTACAGCAGAATTGGGTCTCCTACGATGTGAGCTTAATAAACAAGTTACTAAAATATCGGAGGTACAAGAATCAATGACATTAAAAATAGCTGAAGTAGAAAAATCTGTCTTGATTGTTGAAGAATCGATGTCTACAAAAATATCTGTTATAGAAGAATCTGTGTCAAATAAAATATCTGCAGTAGAAAACTCAATGGCAAACATAAAAGAACAAATTAAAAGTGAAGTCGAACAGTGCATGAAGATTCAACCAAAACAAATTTCTGAACAGACTGTACCAGTGATATAGACAGAAAAAGACACAGAAAATAAGTTAACAGAGAAAGTCACTTTGCCTGCAGTAGGGACAGTTCATGTCAAAGCTCCAACCTTTGATGGAAGCAGTCACTGGGCAACGTACCTCCGCCAATTTGAAGCTGCTGCATGCGCAAATAATTGGACAGAGAAAGACAAGGCTGTTTCACTCGTTCTCTCATTAAAAGGACCCGCGGCAGAACTACTACAGAAAGTGCCACCTGACAGCCAGAACACCTATGCCGAGTTGATAAAAGCTCTTGAATTACGGTATGGTGATAAACATTTGCGAGATGTGTACTGCACCCAGTTGAGAGCAAGGCGACAGCATTCCGGGGAGAGTCTTCAAGAGTTTGAAGCAAGTATCGACAGACTAATTAGACTAGCCTATCCTGAAGCGCCAGAAGATTTTCTAACGCGCTTTGCGATGCAGACATTTACTGCCGGTGTCCGAGATAACGAACTACAGCAAGTGTTACGAATGGCAAGACACAAGAACAGTGCGGACGCCCTGGTACATGCTTTGCAATTTGAGGCCGCCAAATCAGCGTCTGGTTGGACAAGTCATAAAGTGCGCGCGCTAAAAGATCGCGACGGCACAGACGATGAGGAAGAAGAACAAGGAACAGAGACTCGACGGTCGGCGCCACAGAATAAGGTAAGAAAGGATGGAAGACCGAAGTGTTATCGATGTGGGAAACCTGGACATCTACAACGAGATTGTCGGGTTAGAATTCAGCAGCAGGGAAACGAGCAATAGTCGGTACAACGGGGCGTGTGCTGACTAACTGGAGGAACGAAGCCCCTAGAGAATACGCAATTTCTACACTTCAGAAAACCAGCGGGAGCTTGGTAGTTACCGGATTTGTTAAGAAAGGCCAACCTCGATTACAGTTGACACAGGCGCAACAGTTTCTATTGTGCGCCCCGACGTGGTGAAAGATCTCAAGCCAATCTGGTGATCTTGCAGCTTGCGAACAGCTACTGGACGGCCTGTAAAAGTGTATGGAAAAGTGGAGATACACCTACGCCTCGGTAGACTTGAGTTTAATCATCAAGTACTTGTTGCAGACATTGTGGATGAAGCAATTCTTGCTGTAGAAATTATGAACGCATACGGATTTATAGTCGACTTCAAAAAACAATGTCTTGAGAATCGGAGGCGAAGAGGTTATGCTATCAACAATCACGACAGCAGAAAAATCGATGGACGTCATAAACCGAGTGGCCGTAACTGTTCCGCCAAACTCCGAAAAGATCATCATGGTTAAAACTGCGGTAGATACTAGGGGCAATCAGTGCTCTATATTCGAACCCCAGGTAGTCAGCACACCGGGCATACTAATTGCCAGAAGTTTAGTAAAACCTGACGAAACCGGAAATGTACCTATTAGAGTGGCGAATATTTTGGATCAAGCTATCACTTTACAAAGCAATACGCTCCTAGGCAAATTGACTGCTGTGGCCTGGGTAGCCGGAATAACGCAACGAAGACCCAGTTCTTCGGATACTTCTAAATTACCAGAGGAACTGCAAGAATTATTGAACAGAACTTCTAACGACCTCTCAAGTGGTGAGGTAAAAGAACTCGGACAGTTTTTACACGAATTCAAAGATTGTTTTGCAGTTCGGGGACAGTCACTGGGAAGAACCTCTCTTGTGCAACATCGCATCAATACCGGGGACACAACACCGATACGCCAACCTCCTCGAAGGCCTCCATTATCTAAACAAGAAGAGATGTCTCGGTTAGTACAGGACATGTTGACAGAGGGAGTAATCGAACCTTCGTCAAGTGCTTGGTCTTCCCCTGTAGTGCTGGTAGCGAAGAAGGATGGTGGATTGCGTTTCTGCGTAGACTACCGGAGGTTAAATGACGTTACAAAGAAAGACTGCTATCCATTACCTCGCGTTGACGATACACTCGACACGTTGTCCGGAGCACAGTGGTTTTCCACATTGGACCTGAAGAGTGGATATTGGCAAGTGGGTCTTCATCAAGAAGACAAGGAAAAGACCGCTTTCTCGACCCCAAGTGGCTTATTCTAATTTAACGTCATGCCATTTGGACTCTGTAATGCACCGGCAACATTTGAGAGATTGATGGACCTGATACTCCGAGGCCTGACGTGGAAAACTTGCCTTGTTTACTTAGACGATGTCATAGTGATCGGAAAGACTTTCGAAGATTATTTGGAAAACCTTAAGGAAGTTCTAACTAGAATTCACGGTGCACAACTGAAGCTGAGCCCGAAGAAGTGTTCTCTATTCCAGAAGGAAGTACAGTATTTGGGCCATCTGGTTTCGGCAGCGGGCGTTAGCATGGATCCTAATAAAGTAGACACCGTAAGAGACTGGCCAGTTCCGAAGAATAAACACGAAGTTCGGAGTTTCCTGGGGTTATGCTCATATTACCGATGTTTTGTGAAAGGCTTCGCTACTATTGCTAAACCACTACATGAGCTAACGGAAAATAAACGAAACTTCCAATGGTCGAGAGAGTGTGAACAAGCATTTAGAATGTTGAAGATTGCATTATGTTCGCAGCCAATTCTCGCTTTTCCAGCTTCCGAAGGGAAGTACATCGTAGACACAGACGCAAGCAATACTGGTCTAGGAGCAGTTTTGTCTCAAGTGCAGAACGGTGAAGAACGAGTAATAGCGTATTACTGCAAGACTCTTTCTAAACCAGAGAGAAATTATTGTGTTACAAGAAGAGAGTTGTTGGCAATTGTCAGAGCTTTGGAGCACTTCCATAAATACCTGTATGGGAGAGAGTTTTCACTACATACCGACCATGCTGCACTTGCATGGCTCTTGAGATTTAAAAATCCGGAAGGACAGTTGGCAAGGTGGCTCGAACCTCTGCAAGAGTACAACTTCAAGGTACAACATCGGCGGGGGCGCCTGCACGGTAATGCAGATGGCTTATCACGAAGACCATGCCCGGAAGACTGCCGACATTGCCACAGAAAGGAAGAACAAAACCCAAGCGAACATGTTCAAGCCATCACTGTAGATTTCCTGGCTGATGGCTGGACAACACAAGACTGTCGACAAGAACAGGTGACTGATGAAGACATTGGACCGATCTTGACAGCAAAAGAGGAAGGTCGCCGCCCGGATTGGCAAGATATATGCCATGGTTCCGAAGTGCTGAAGGGCTACTGGGCACAATGGGAATCTCTCACCTTAGAAAACGGATTGCTGAAAAGGGCTTGGGAAAGTGCAGATGGACGAGACGTGGTCATGCAGTTGATAGTTCCCCGAAGTAAAGTGCAGTCTGTTTTGAAGGAGATGCATGATGGAACATCTGGAGGCCATCTTGGCGTTAACAAAACCCTTGACAAAATACGGAAGCGATTCTATTGGCTTCATCTTCGCCACGACGTAGAGGAATGGGTTCGGACGTGTGAAATATGTGCTGCAAGCAAGGGCCGACAAACCAGAAGCAGGGGAAAATGAGACAGTATAACGTTGGACAACCTTTCGAGAGAATTGCCATAGACATTGCTGGACCATTCCCAGTTACTGACGATGGAAACCGGTACATCATGGTTGTAGGTGACTACTTTCCTAAGTGGGTGGAAGCCTACGCAATTCCAAATCAGGAGGTTACCACTGTGGCAAAGCAGTTAGTTCACAATTTCTGTTGCCGTTATGGAGCCCCTATGGAAATCCATACGGATCAAGGGAGAAATTTCGAATCAGGAGTGTTTAAAGAATTATGCCGTCTACTTGGATTTCGAAAGACCAGTACAACGCCTCTGCATCCTCATTCGGACGGGATGGTTGAGAGATTCAACAGGACACTTGAGCAGCATCTTTCGAAAGTTGTTGACGAGAACCAAACAGACTGGGACCAACGTATACCACTATTCCTTATGGCGTATAGGTCATCAGTACATGACACAACCGGCATGACTCCAGCAAAATTGGTGTTTGGGCGGGAGATTCGTCTTCCTGGGGACTTGATGTTTGGATCACCTGAGACTCAGTTCCAAGAGCCAAAGAACTATTCCTCGCAATTAGAAAACCAACTGCGAGAAATGAATCGCTTGGTAAGAGGACGGCTGAAGATTGCCAGTGATAAAATGAAACTCGGTATGACATTCGCAGCAATAGTGTGGGTTTCCAAGAAGGAGATCAGGTCTGGTTGTTCAATCCAAAGCGCCGTCGTGGTCGCTCACCTAAGCTTCAGTCTAACTGGGAAGGACCCTACACTGTGAAAAAAAGAATTAACGATGTTGTTTATCCGATTCAACAGGAAGGACAGCGAAAGTTCAAGGTCGTCCACCTAGATCGCCTGGCTAAATACAAATTTAGAGAAGCTTTGCCAGTTCGGGACGAACAGGCTTAAGGAGGGGGACGTGCTACGACAGCACAGAACAATCTACGCGTTTATCGAATATGCCAGAAGGATCTCGATGTAAGCGTGTGGTGTACGTGCTACTAGACGCATTTTGCGAGAATTTTCTCGACTGTGCCGGGCTTCGCGCGGGCGCTCGGACTGTGTCAAGGCCGTAGTAATTACGTAGTTCACGAGAGATAAGACGCAGTTTGGAAGCTTCTTGTGTGTGAGCGTGACTATAAATACATCGGGTAGCGGCCTTAGTTTTCAGTTCCATGCGAGATTTTGGATAGTGCGGTTCGAGAGTATTAGTGCGATATATTTACAGAGCGGTTCGGGTTATTACTGTGTACGTGCAAGTAGTTAGTAGTGAAGTGTTGCGTTTTATATTCGGACGGTATAATTGTAATACAATTGAGTTTTAATATTTGTGGACATTTTATTGCGTGTGTACAAGTTTCATTTGATTTGTTGTAGAGACTGTGTTGTTAATTACGAACTGTTTTACTGTAACAATTAAAGGTGTGATTAGTGACTTAATTGGTGTCTTGTACTTATTTTGTTTCCACTGTACCTACGACGATCGAATAGACCGTCGTAACAATATCAATTATTTAACATTAAATCCGGTATTTAGAATCATATCTTTTTTTTTGTACTGATTACTTACAGTAACTTCTAAAAAACATTTTACTATATAGGAATGATATACACATTCAGATATGGCATTCCTAATTCAAACTACTAAACAAATAACATTTTATAAATACAAGGATTAATCTCTATTTCTAAATCTTATTTATAGAGTTCATATATTGAAATTGGAACCTAACATTTTGTTCCATTAAATTTTTAACACTCCCTTAAAACTATTTGGTTACAGTCTTATCTGTTTTTCTTAATTTTAGGGATGTATTCCCCATCACTTTATGTACTAACTCCAAGCTATCTATTTATACTATTTATTCCATTGAATGTTCTCATATAAACAGTGGCATTTTATTAGAAAGAGTATTCATTGCTCCTTCACCATATTATTTGATTAAATATCATTCATGATACTATTTTAAAAAACACTTAAAAGTTATTTAAATGTACAGTAATTCATGTACCTTCTCAAAGTTTATTTATGATAATCTAATAACTTGCACTTGTCCCTGGTTATTTCTTGATCCTATCACTAGTCCTTTCACAGTTTTATAATATCAAATTGTTTAACCATGGGGGAACTGTTAAGATTTGTCTATTTAAATTATACAATAACTTTCTTGGGTGCACTTCTACTTAGCACTTTAAACACTTTTTGTTTTTATTAGTTTTACATGAGTTTATGGTTTGTTGGGGTGTTATACTTTCTATAGTGACATTTACTTTCTTTAGGGGTTTTTGTTTTCTCCCTATTGGGTTTCTTTTGGGTATTGGTCGTGTTCTACTTCCTCTATTCCATGTGATCTTCACTTGTCTCTGTTCATTACGTATCTTTGTTTGTTTTGGATATCTTCCTTTTTCATTCTTGGTTTCTTCAGTACCATTTCGTTATTATTTACTTTTGTTTATACTGGGCTGTTTACTTGGTCTGGGTAGCTTCCTTACCTACTCCTATCCTACCTGGGTATTATTGTTATTTTAATTTTAGTTTTCTGTGGTTTTATTTTGTTGTACATTCATATTAGTTGCAGATTTTTTTTTTATGTTTACTTTTTCTTGTTATAATGGTAATTTCTTGTGCTTTTTATTTGGTTTTCATTTGGATCTTTCTGGATATTCCATATACTTGATTTTTACTAATGATCATCTGGTAATTGATTTAAGTGGATTATCTGTCATGCTACAGATTGCTCTCCTCCAGAAGTGATTAGTTCAGATCATACTTGGTTTGTCTGAAATAATTGCTTATGATATTTATTATAAATTATATTTCTTTACTTCCTTCCCATTTCTAAAATTTTTCTTCTTTATTTTTGAGCTTATTTATATTTCATTATTAACTGGATTTTTCTTGATAGTAGTAGTCATCTGAGGTTCATTATTATTATTATTATTTTTTTTTTTGACTTGGTTCTTTATCCTTGGGATATTTATTCCCTAACATTCCCTAACTCATGAGCTTGGGCAGTTCAGAGGGGCTCTGACTGTAGGCTTCACTACTCTGCTGGCCATACTACGTCATTTATTGATTACAGAGGCAAATCATCTCTGCTCAAAACATAATAATACTGCTGGACTTATCTACAGACAGTTATTAATAAAAATTACATAAGAATAGTCCACCTTATGACTATAAAAAAATTAAATATCTTTGGATACTTCACTTCGTATTTGCTCAGATCTGTTAATATTTCGATTTTAGTTAATTTCTATCTCAGTTACTTTTCTCAATGGTTAGCTCTGCTGGCATTTTATTTCTTCTTATGGTTGGAAGCTGGTTTAATATAATTATCACTTGTTATTCAGTGTAAAGATTTTATTTATTTTAATTCTCTATTATACCTTGACTGTTATTACAATCTTCTTTTGGTCATTGGTAGCATATATTTTGTATTATATTTTTGCTTTTTCTCCATTCTTATGAATCGTTCCACTAGTTTTATGTTCTTGCAATTACTCTTTTAATTGTCCTTCTTATAATTGACATTTATTTTATGATCATATTTTTCTTATGGATTTATTTATACATAGTTATTTCTTCCTTTTCAAAATTTTATTCCGCTCTTGCTTTTTATCCAAATGCATTCTTTAATTATTAATTCCATGTGGTCATTGTCTCTGCTTAATTTGCTTAAAAGTCTTATTAATTTCCTTTCACAATAAGTTTATTCATTTTAATTGTATCAGTGGTTTTTACTGCCATTTCTTTATTCTCAAAATTTTTTCATAATTGGTTCCATATAAATTGTTTGTAATGTGAACTAACTCTTCCTTTTGAATGTTGTGGTTATTCTTCCAAATTCTTTTTCTTTTCTTTTCTATTCCATTATTTGAGTTTCATAGATGTTTGGTAGCAAGTTGTACTTACTTGGTTTTTTGAATTTGTTTTATTCAATTCATTTTCTTTTTACTTCCAGAAAGTTTTTTCATAACTTGTTTGTAAATTGATTTTACAATGTATTTGAATTTCGTTGATTTTATTCTAAATTCCTTTTCCTTTTCTCTCTTGATTAATTTCATAAATCATAGGTAGTAAGTTGTGCTTACATTGTTTTTAAATTTATTTGTTTAACTCTCTTCTTTTTATTTTTATTCCAAAAGTCGTTTCATAAATATTAGGTAGTAAGTTGTGCTTCCATTGTTTTTGAATTTATATGTATTTTACTAAATTCTTTTTCTTTTAGTTTTTCACAAATAGTTTCATAAATCATAGGTAGTAAGTTGTGCTTACATTGTTTTTTGAATTTGTTTGTTTAATTCTCTTCTTTTTATTTTTTATTCCAAAAGTTGTTTCATAAATATTAGGTAGTAAGTTGTGCTTACATTGTTTTTAAATTTATTTGTTCTTCTTATGGTTGGAAGCTGGTTTAATATAATTATCACTTGTTATTCAGTGTAAAGTTTTTATTTATTTTAATTCTCTGTTATACCTTGACTGTTATTACAATCTTCTTCTGGTCATTGGTAGCATATATTTTGTATTATCTTTTTGCTTTTTCTCCATTCTTATGAATCGTTCCACTAGTTTTATGTTCTTGCAATTACTCTTTTAATTGTCCTTCTTATAATTGACATTTATTTTATGATCATATTTTTCTTATGGATTTATTTATACATAGTTATTTCTTCTTTTTCAAAATTTTATTCCGCTCTTGCTTTTTATCCAAATGCATTCTTTAATTATTAATTCCATGTGGTCATTGTCTCTGCTTATTTTGCTTAAAAGTCTTATTAAATTCCTTTCACAATAAGTTTATTCATTTTAATTGTATCAGTGGTTTTTACTGCCATTTCTTTATTCTCAAAATTTTTTCATAATTGGTTCCATATATAATTGTTTGTATTGTGAACTTACTCTTCCTTTTGAATGTTGTGGTTATTCTTCCAAATTCTTTTTCTTTTCTTTTATATTCCATTATTTGAGTTTCATAGATGTTTGGTAGCAAGTTGTACTTACTTGGTTTTTTGAATTTGTTTTATTCAATTCATTTTGTTTTTACTTCCAGAAAGTTTTTTCATAACTTGTTGTTTGTAAATTGATTTTACAATGTATTTGAATTTCGTTGATTTTATTCTAAATTCCTTTTCCTTTTCTCTCTTAATTAATTTCATAAATCGTAGGTAGTAAGTTGTGCTTACATTGTTTTTAAATTTGTTTGTTCTAATTCTCTTCTTTTTATTTTTATTCCAAAAGTCGTTTCATAAATATTAGGTAGTAAGTTGTGCTTACATTGTTCTTAAATTTATTTGTTTAACTCTCTTCTTTTTATTTTTATTCCATAAGTCGTTTCATAAATATTAGGTAGTAAGTTGTGCTTACATTGTTTTTGAATTTATATGTTTAACTCTCTTCTTTTTATTTTTATTCCAAAAGTCGTTTCATAAATATTAGGTAGTAAGTTGTGCTTACATTGTTTTTGAATTTATATGTTTTACGAATAAATTCTTTTATATACATCCAATTACTCATAATATCTTTTCATGGACGCCTGGTTATATACACCTTTGATCCTTTCTGAATCCATTTCCTTTACTTCATAAGTATTATTATTTTTTATATTGGAGATTACATATGGTCCTGTGTATACTAGCAATAACTTCTTCGTTATTCCTTCCAGTGTGCTGGGTAGTTCACGATTTTTTAATAAGATTTTTTCTCCCTGTTCATAAGTTATTAATTTACCACTAGCCTTTCGATACTTATTTTGCCGTTTTTCCTGATCTTCTGCCACCTTGTTGTAGAATTTTATTTTGTCAAATTTGTAATATTGTTTATGGGGAACTCTAGGATTTCTGCGATCTCTCGTGGGGGTGGTTTTTCGCACATGGCAGAGTATGGGGTTATTCCTATAGCTGGATGGTATGCCAAGTTGAGGAATTCCTCCGTGGCTTCTAGATAGTCTTGCCACCTTTTTTGTTGATGGTGACAATAAGTTCTTAGGATCCTCACCACTTCTCGTAACACCCTCTCTGCCGGATTACTGCTTGGGTGGTAGACCGAGGTTTTGTAGGTACGAATGCCCATTGATAATAAGGTATCACGCCATTTTCTACCCTTAAACTGGGTTCCATGATCAGTGATGATCGAAGATGGTTTCCCCATATTTGGGATATACTGCTCCATTAATATCCCCAGAATTTTCCGGGTAGTTGCTCGATTAGTAGGGTATAGCTTAACAAACTTTGTGAAGTGGTCCATTATGATTGTTAGGTATCGATATTGGTGTTGACCGCCACTACGGGGAAATGGTCCGCAGATGTCTAGGAATACCTTCTCCAATTTTGCTTGGGAGGTTATAGGAATCATAACACCTTCCTTCTTCTCGTTATTTGTTTTTCGGAGCTGGCAGATTTTACAGCTTTTAATATACATTCGGACATTCCTATTTATGTTTTTTATCTGGCAGCTCTCCTCCAGAGCCTTTATCACCTTTAAGGCGCCCATATGCCCATATCGTATGTGGTAGTTTACTATTAATTCCTTTTCGATCTGGGTTGGAACAACCACCTTCCAGGTCTCCTCCTTCAGTGATGTTTTAACGAACAATATTTGTTTGTTTAGTTGGTAATATCGAGCAACGGTTTCGTCTCCTTCTTCTAATCGAGTTTTAAGGTTTCTCAATTTCGGGTCTGCTTGTTGGTGGGTGCTCATATTTTTTAATATTGTTGTTAAGTCGGCTCTGGTGCTAAGAAGATGGTATATTTTTAGTACGCTTTCCTTCTCCCCTTCGACAGTTTGCTCTTCCACATTGACACGGGATAACACATCAGCTACGACATTCTCTTTACCTGGGATGTATTCCCATTTTAGATGGTATTCTTGAAGTGCAAGTATCCACCTTGTTAGTCTGCCATGATTCAATCTGCAGCTTTTTAGGAACGAAATAGATTTATGGTCTGTTCGGACTGTTACAGGGTAACCCAAGATGTAAGTATGGAACTTACCACAAGCAAATACTACGCTCAGTAACTCTTTTTCAGTTACCGTGTAGTTTCTCTCGCACTGGTTCAAAGATCTGCTAGCGAAGCTGATTACTTGGTGTTGACCCTTCTCGTCTTCTTGATATAATGTCGTTCCCAGGCTGATGTTGCTGGCATCGCAATTCATAAAAAATGGTAGTTTAAAATTTGGGTGGTGAAGTATTATTGTTGCCAGAAATTTGTCCTTAATAAGTTGGAAAATCACCTCCTGCTCTTGACACCATATCCATTTATTTTTTGATGACAATTGTGTTTGAAATTTTGCGGTTAATTCTGAATATTGTTCCTGGAACTTGCGATAGTAATTACAGAGTCCCAGGAATGACTGTAATTGCTTTCGGTTTTTGGGTGGCGGGAATTTCTGGATTGCTTCCACCTTTTCTGCCGACGGTGAGATTCCTTGATCGTCCAAGTTAAAACCCAAAAATTGCACTTCTCTGGCAATAAACTTGGACTTTTCTAACTTCAGCGTGACGTTACTGACAGATAACTTCTCAAGCACGTGTTCCACATGGTAGCAGTGTTCCTCCCATGTTTCTGATGTTATTAGTAGATCGTCTACATACACGGTGGTAAACTGAAGTGCTTCCTGTCCCAATATCTGGTCCATGCAGGTCACAAAGATGGCAACTGAGTTTACAAGTCCGAAGGGCAGTCTTTTGAATTGGTAATTGCGCCCCTCGAATATGAAAGCCAGATACTGGTGACTCCGTGGGTGTAACTCCACCTGCCAGTAACCGCACACCGTGTCCCAGGTACTGAAGTACTTGGTACCGTGGAATCGTTTCAGGATTTCTTCCATCTCACCGGGCAATGTTCTATCATTTATTATCTTTTTGTTTATTTCCCGTGCATCCAAGCAAAGCCGGACTTGGCCGTTTTTCTTGGGAATAGCCACAATAGGGCTGGTGTATGGGGATTGGCTATTTTCTATTATATCGCTATTAATCATCCGGTTTAATTCCGCTCTTACAGCCTCCTTTCGTGAATGCGCAATAGGGTAGGATTTTCTATTAAACTCCACTGTATCTCTGAACTTAAGGGTACATTGGTAATTTTTTACCTTGCCTGGCTCGTCCGAAAATACTGAGCGGTACTTTTCATAAATTCTGATCAATTGATTCGCTTGATGAATGGGCAATTTCTCCCTAGTAATTCCGCTCCGGAAATCCCTTATCTCTTGTATCTTTTGGGACCATAAATCTTCGTCCGTGTTGTCGTATATTATGGGGTTAATTATTGTGTTATTTTTCATATAGTTGATGTTACGAATTTGCTGGTGGATACTGCTGGGAAGTGCTATCTCGCTACTGACTAAATCGGCCGTCCAGGTCAGATCTCCGGTAAACAGCGATACTTTCTCTGATCATAAATCAATGATAGCAGAGTTTTTTCTCAGCACATCGCATCCCACTAATATATTGAAAGGTAATCCTGCCGCAATTAGGAAGATTATGTTTATTGCTATACCCTTACTAATCACGTTTAATGATACTTGCTTTATTATAGTTTTGTTTTGGCATACAGTGGCACCTATTAATACGATATTATTGATTGGTAAAGTCGGCAATAATTGACCACATATCTCTTGGATTCTCTCCAATTCTATTGAGTTGATAATAGATACATTCGCACCTGTATCAATCATTAGCTGTGCGAAGGTTCCTTCTATTTCGGCATTAACATGAATTATTTCATTATTTATACTATGGAGGCGAGTGTCGTCCTCCTCCAGTAGTTCGTTTTGTATGTTTTTTAAGTAATTACAACTAATAATTGTAATATTGTTATTATTATTTGCTCTTGGCAATTCTCTTTTATACCCAGGCGATAGGAGCAGCAAAAGGTCCTGACTATTTATTACTGCCTCCTCCCGTTTAAATTCTCATTATCCTGGTAATTAATGTTTGGACCAACGGAGGCGTCAGTCAGGAAACCTTCAGTGGGTTCCAGCCGTTCCGTTCGCTGTTCGTATATTTGTTCTCTATTTGGTTGCCGCTCTGGGTCATCTAGACTGGTACTTCGCCTAGGCGGATTATACCCTGAATTATCCCGTTCTCGGCTTCTGCGTCGGTCTTCGTATTCATGGAAACTGTTCCGCCGTTGATGGTTGTATCTGCGTTGACTGTTTCCTTCGGCGCGTATAAAATTTACCCGGGGTCGGGAGAACCTGTTGTTGTTATTAGTATTGTTATTTGGGTAACCCCTATTATTATTATAATACCGTTCGGTATTATTAGTATGGTTTGGGTTTCTCTGGCTATTTATATTTGGATTTGGGTAATAGCTGGCTCGATTACCGGGGTACCCGTTATTATTTCTGTTAATATTTTGATTCACACTACCGTTATTATTATGATTATTACTACCGTTGGTATTGTTCTGATTATTATAATTGGGATTATATCGGTTCCCTTGGTACCCACTGCTGTTCTGATGATTATTGTTGTTCAGGTACGGATTACTTCGGAATTCTGGCCGCTCATTCCTTCTTCTGCTTTGCCTATAGTATTCCTCATTCTCATAGTTTTCTAAGAGTTCCGTCATCGCCTGGATGGTCTTTATTTGGCTACCCCTTCTTGCTCGTATGACCTCTTCATCATAATGGTAGGAGAGCTTATTTACCAGGCATTCTTCTGGTATGGCCGGTTCCAGGTGCTTCGCCAGACATACCTTCCCAAGGAAGTACGCGGTCATCGTATTACCAAATTGTGTCTTGTATCGGCCATGACAGATGTTGTCTCTTATTAGATTTTGGGTGGTCTCTGACCAATACTTGGCCTTGAACAAATTCTTAAATTGTTGGTAATCCTCTATCTCACTTCGGTTTGCCATCCACCAGTTGTCCGTCATTTCACGGAATGATTCGTCCAACAGCTCTCGATTATTTAACCACCTATTGATTCTATGTTTGGCCATGTATTCCTCAATCTGGGCCAAGAACTCCATTGGCTTCCTTTTATATTGGCAGAAGTTCAGCCATTCCCTATTTTCGTTGATGGGGATATTTGTGAAGTTGGTTGGTCAGTTCCGAATTGCTTCCATTTCCTCCTGGCTCTGCCGCACTTGACCAGTGATGTTCGTCATTACTACCTCCATTCCGTCGCACCTTTCAGTAATTTGGGTACGTACTTTACTTAGTTCTTCCTGACTTTCCCTTCGGTTCTCTTCTGCCTTCTTGCGACTATATTCTTCGATATTTGTGACCTTGGTGTTTACCACTTCCTTGAATTCTTGTACTTCCCCTTCAGTTAGCCGACATCTTTCATCAACTTCTCTGATCTGTTGATTTATAATTATTGTTTCTTCTTCCAACTTTTTATTCATAATTTCTTATTATCCTTGAGTTCTTTGTTCATTTCTTTTCTTAATAGTTCCATTCGGTCGTCCAACTTGTCTAGATTCTCCTGGTTAACTTCCCTTAATTCTTCCCTTAATAGTTGGTTATCCTCTCTTAATTCTTCTAACCTCTCCCCCATCTTATCTTCTATTTTTTTGTTATTCTCCTCCATTTTCTCTTCCATCTTCTTGCTATTTTCCCTCAACTCTTCCTTCAATCGTTGGTTGTCGTTTTCTATCTTCTTCCTAGTTTCATCAATTTTTTGATTGGTGTTTTCAATTTTATTACTCAATTCTTCTTTTGTTGCTTAGTTGTCCTTCTTCAATTCTTCTTTTGTTGCTTGGTTGTCCTCCTTCAATTCTTCTTTTGTTGCTTGGTTGTCCTTCTTCAATTCTTCTTTTGTTGCTTGGTTGTCCTTCTTCAATTCTTCTTTTGTTGCCTCTATGTTCTTCCTTAATCCTTCTTTCGTGGATTCTATGTTCTTATTTATTTCATTCAAATTTTCCTTCAAGGACTGTTGGTCTTCCTTCCTTTCTTTAATATTTTCTTCTGTGGTGGAATCCATTTTCTTATGCAAGTCTTCCTTGGTGGAATCCATTTTCTTATGCAAGTTTTCCTCCATCTGTGCCGGCCTAATTCCGGCCGTCGAAAATTGTAGAATATTTAAGGGTAAAATAACGTTAGACCAAGTTCGGTTGCACCGAACTTTGTACAAAACCGTTAAGGCCGCGCGCGCACCTCGTAGGAAGGGTCGGCTTGGTTAAGCTGTAACAGCTGAATTCAGTTCACCGCCCGGCTCTCAGAGAATCAACCGACTCCGGAATCCGAATAGTTTACTGCGCAGTTATTTCTTCCACTCTTATGGCAGGCTGAAACTTACGAGACTCCCGGGTTCTCGATTAAGCCGGAGATGTGGCCTTGCTGATTGAACACCATCCTCATCAGCCATGAACCATTAGAAACGAACCTGTTCGGAGAAGGAGTCGAGTGACTGGCTCAAGATGTAACACTTATTCAGCACAATTAAGGTGATATGCACTCTATTATTTTCCTTTTGGGCCCGGGCCTGCAGTGCTCCTGAATTACCATAAAAATCTTTTGAAACCATGTGCCCACATGGCCAGACAGTCTGCTATAGAGAGGTGTCTTTCTGAACATTATGTGTTAATTTCAAGGAACACTTTAATAACTTAATTTCATAACACTAAGTACAATGCTTGTAATTGTGTGCTGCACTGGGGGAGCGTGCTAGAGATATTTTGTTCATTTAAACATTTTCACAGATTGCCTATAGTCAACACTTTACTCACTACAAAATTTATATGACATGTTAGGAATTCTGTTCCGGCGGGAACAGAATGGAGTTGATATTAAATTCAATTTGGGTTTAACCTTTAAGGGCTGGGGAGTTTTTCATTTTCTTTTTGGCTGTTTTTGGGGGAATAAAAGGGGACATAGTTTTGCCAGGCACAGGTTCTTGCAGTCTAAGGCAGGTTAGATTCCTGTCAAACTTGGTTAACCACATGCTGGCGCGCTCCCACAGCTGCTAGGGCACAACAGTCCTTATTGTAAATTCATTTTTTTTATATATATATCCAGTCGGATTTTAATAGAAAAGAATTTGCACATTTTTTCTGGGCATATACTAATTAATGTGTACCTTACGAAGGTCTATACTGATCAATTTCTTTACTTGTAAAGCATCTACTGATTAATTTTTTTTGCTTGTGAAACATATACTGATTAATTTTTTTTAACTTGTAAAGCATCTACTGATTAATTTTCTACAATGTAAAGCATATTCTGGAACATGAATCCATTTGAATTTGTAAAACAAATTAACGTTTTAGAACCGCATAACAATTGCTTAAAATCAGGTGATGCAGTTTTTTTTAAAAATTTTATTTTATGCTGTTGAAGAAACTTAAAGATTTCATATGCTCATGATGGGGCAATTATCAGTGGATTTCTATCCATATGGGCTGTCCGGTCACGCTTATGGTTTATGAGTGATTATCATTCTTTCAGGGTTTTTTTTGTATTTATGCAACTTAATGGAAATTGATGAATGACGGTGACTGAGGGGCGAACTTTTATGACTGCTGGTTTTAGGGCATGGTAGTAACACTGCCTGCAAAGCAGGTGTATTCCAGGGGTATTCGTGTTTAGAATATTGTGTATAATTATGAGTATATGTGCCTTTATGTTTCTGTACGTGTTATGTTTCTGTCTATGTTAAGCTAATCACAAAAAGGGGGAGAATTATATATTTGCTGAATGTTATGCTATATACATATATATATATATAAATACTTGTTACTGATATACAGAACTTGACTTTGACACTATTATTAAAATGGGGCTTATTAATTTATTATGTATTTTGGGTGTTACTCCTTGTATTCGGGGACAACTGATGTGATAATTTTTCATTGTATGTAACAAATTATGGGTTACAATAAAAACTGTTATTGTTATATTACAGCCGAGTTTCATTGCAAGTCCCGTCATACTGGACCCAGCACAATTTTGGCTTCTCTAGGCGCTGGCCTAGTTCTAATTAACTTGTGGCTTCTCTTTCAAAAAAAAAAAAATTAAATATAAAGAAGTATAAAAAGAAATAAAAAGAAGTTTGTTTTATACATATAAAAAGACATAAAAGGAAAGAGGGGTTACAAATGGTAGCAGAGTGTGGTTTATAAAGTCTGATACTACAAATGGTAGCAGTGAGCGTGGTTCATTCTAGGGTTGAACCCTTGGGTCCTGGTGTGTGACGGGGCTTGCAAACTCGGAAATATTACGGCGATTGTTGTGACATTGTTTTCTTAGGTATATGCCCGTGTAGGCTAGTAGTAGGTCGTATAACTTGTGAGTCGGGTCGCACCACTGAGGCGGTTAGTTGTGCTTGGGAAATGTGATAGGTTGTACTGCCGGGGAGTCTCAAGCGTGGCCTGGGTGATGGAATGTTGCGGATTCGGGGTCGGAGTTTAGCGTGTGATATTAGCGGGATGCGGTATGGCCCGATCGGAAGTCGGTACCATCACCGACTTATGTCCTGTTGATGTTGGATTACTAATTCCCGAATTATGATTTTTGATTGTTAGTTGGGTTTTGTGAGTTATGTGTTGGTACGACGTGTGTGTCGAATTGATGTTTGATGTTGTGTGTGTTCAGTATTGTTGGTTGTCACTTGTCTCCTTCTGTAGTGGGAGTGGATGGTTCAGAATAGGCCAGGTCTCCGCAGTGCTAGAGAACCCGGGGGTCCACTCAAAGGAAGGACAGTACTTGAGTTTTTCTGATTCTTGTAAATATGCTTCTGTAGGTTATGTTTTGTGTTAGGTGTATTGTGTGATTCTGGCGGGGGTAGGTTATCAGAGACTACCCAACCCTATTTCCGGCATCCTCCAGACTTCCTGTGGTGGATGGAGAAGATGAGGGCAAATTGTTGGTTTTTCTGGACATCGTCCTGGAGTTGGCGGATTTTCCGGGGCTGTCCGATGAGGTCCTCTTGTCCGTTATATATCCATACTGCCGGGGTTCATTGGCTGAGCTGGTCACCGACACTCTGCGTCGTGGTGGCAGTATCGACTCTCTCCATGGGGAGGTGTTGGACTCTTTCATACCCCGTCGGCAACGTGAGCATTTGAAACATAGCCGGTTCTATCGTGCACAGGCCAACGGGGAGGCGTTGGGGGATTTTGTGCAGGATATCCGTAAATGTGCCCGGGTTTTGAGGTAGGGGTTGCCCGAGAAGGATGTCGTTAGAATTATTTTAGAAGGGGTGACGCCCCAAGAGAGATCCCGTTTGGTGTTCGCGGACCGTCCACGTTGTTTTGCGGACCTCAAACGGCTGTGTAGTTTCTAGAACGGTCCAGGGGATTGACGAGTCCCGTGAGCACGTGGCCCATGATAAGGTAAGACACGAGAGGCATGGGGGGCGAATTGTTCCATCCTCATGCGTTATGAAATTAGAATTATAAACTCTTGTAGCGAGAGGCGCCGTCGTTCGCCTAATGTGACTTGTTTTAGGTGTGGTAGGTTGGGCTACATCAGACGATTTTGTACCGGGGTTGGGTCGAGTCCAACGTCCCTCCCCAAGGCGCCCAAGGTCATTCAGAAAAGGGTCAATGAGGGGAAGATATGTCGGAGGTCTTCCCCTACCTGTCGCGGGTCTTCTAAGGTACGCGCCTCCAGGCCAGTTGTAGGTCCCAAGTCTTTGGGCATCAAGGTCCTCCAAACCATCTCTAGGCCCACTTCCGTATGCCCCTTCTTGCTGTTGGAGTTGAAAAAGAGTCAACTCAGAGCATTAGTTGACTCCGGATCAGCAAGATCCATCATTTCATCCAAAGTGTTCGAGGACCTTGAACAACAGGGTTTAATTAAAAGGTCAGAACAGTCTTCCGTAGTGTGCTGGACGGCATCCCAGGAAATTCTGCCCATTTCCCGGGTAGTTTCATTTAAGTTTAAAATCGAGGGATTTTCTTGGGTGTGGAGCTTTCTGGTTTCTCCTGCTCTGGGAGTTGAATGCATTATTGGTGCCGATTTCATCTGCAAAAGTGGTCTCGTTATTGACATCCAAGAGCACCAATCTTATTTTAAATTTAATCGGGGAGTTGTAATCCCGTTCCTTGGATATCAGGGGACCAGGCAAGATATCCAAGAGGTTAAGTGCCCCGACACATCTAGAGACCACCTCTCCCAGTCCCAGCGGTCCGCTTTAGATCAGTTGTGTGAGCGTTTCCCCACTGTATTAACTCCGGCCCTCGGGCTCACACATCTCTTGGAGTATAAGATCCGCCTAACGGACTCCAAGGTGGTGCGCTCCCACCCTTATAAGTTTGCCCCTCCGAAGATGAGCATCTTGAGGGAGAAGGTTCAAGAGTTATTAGATCAAGGGGTGATTGAACCTTCTCAGTCCAGTTATGCCAGTCCAGTGTTCCTAGTGCCCAAGCCTGGAGGTAAGCATAGGATGGTCATCGACTACCGCAAGCTGAACGCTAACATTGAGGTAGATTCGGTCCCACTCCTGACCTTCATTCCGCGTTCGATTGGTTCAGTGAGGCGAGGTATTTTACCATCATTGACCTCAACTCTGCATATCACCAGATTCCCTTGACGAAAGAAAGTAGGCCCTACACGGTATTCTGTGTTCCGTGGAACCTCTATCAGTACACTAGGGTTCCTATGGGTCTAGCGGTAGGGGCCCAAACACTCACCCGTTTACTTGACACCGTTTTTCACGATGTCAAGTTCAAGTACGTTTTCAATTATCTTGACGACTTGCTGGTGTACAGCAAGGGGTACGAGGAGCATTTGGGTCATCTTGAAGAGGTGATGTGCAGGTTGAGGGGTGCCGGCCTCACTGTCAATCCTGAAAAGGTGAATTTCGCCCAGACACAAATTTCTTTTCTGGGCCACCTGATTTCCCATAGAGGTGTCACTGTGGATCCTGAGCGAACACAGGGAATCAGGGGCTTTCCCCCACCAAAGGATGCCAAAGGCATCGCGAGATTTGTGGGGATGGTCAATTTCTATCGGCGTTTCATCCCAAACGCGGCGGAGATTGCGGCACCTCTGAATGAACTCCGGAAAAAGGGCGCCAACTTTGTATGGGGGGAAAAACAACAGAAGGCTTTCGAGACCCTGAAGGAAGCCATCATTTCCCCTCCAGTACTGAGAATGCCAGACTTCTCGAGGCCGTTCATCCTCCAGACGGATGCGAGTTCGATTGCGCTCGGGGCGGTTCTGTCCCAAGTTGTTGATGGTGCTAGGCAGCCTGTGGCCTTTATATCTAGAACTTTGACCCAACAAGAACGGAAGTCTTCAGTCTATGAGCTAGAGTGTTTGGCTGTTGTATACACTCTAGATAAGTTCAGGCGTTTTCTGGAACACGCTGAGTTCCTGCTCGAGACCGACAACCAGGCTCTCTCTTGGCTTCTCGCTCATCCCCGGCAGCTGGGTAAGATTGGACGATGGGTGGTTAAGATCTCATCCTTTAAATTCAAGGTGCAACACATTCGGGGAACTCAAAATGTGGTTGCAGATGCTTTGTCCCGTATGTTTTCCCAGCCCAGCGAAGCCCAGCCGGAGCAACCCTGTTCTGTTTTACTGGACTTTCCTTTAGCTTTTACTGATGTGTTACCCCATCAGTTAGATGATGAAGAGTTGGGTCCGATCATCCAAAATCTAAAAGAGGGTAACGTGCAGGTCCCTTACTTCTTGTCCAGGGGCGTCCTATGTTGCAGAGAGAAAAAAGGACGGGCCCCGAAGATAGTGCTGCCTAGCAAACTCGTGCCCATGGTCTTCAGCTACTACCACAATTCCCCGGTAGGTGGACATAAGGGGATTTCGAAGACCATTTCCAGTATTAGGAAACACTTCATCTGGAAGGGCATGGATAGGGACATAGCAACTAGGGTGAAGGCATGTCATCTCTGTGGCTTAAGCAAGCCTGCCCAGAACACCAAGTTGGGGCTGTTGTCATCTGATGTGGCGAGCAGACCGATGGAGAAGCTATTCATCGACTACGTGGGACCCTTCCCGCGTAGCAAGTCAGGTAATGCTTACCTACTTGTCTGTGTGGATGCTTTTTCGAAGTTTGCCTGGCTACTGCCCTTACGGCAGGCAACTGCTCTATTGACCATAAGCGCGCTCCAGAGTCATGTATTTCAGCACTTCGGTCTTCCGGCCATCATTGTCTCGGACAATGATCCACAATTTATTTCAGGCGATTTTCGGCGAATGTGCTTCGCCAATGGCATCAAACATGTAACCACTTCCCCCTATTACCCACAGCCGTCCCACGCGGAGAGATTCAACAGGAATCTCAGGTCCGCGCTTATTGCTTATCATGCAGAGCAACAGACCACCTGGGACCAGAACCTTAAGTGGTTACAGCTAGCTTTCAATACGGCCCTGCATGACAGTCATAAGGCCGTTCCCTTTGAAGTTATGTTTGGTTTCTCGCCTACGCTTCCCTTGGCCAACTTATGGAACATAGACGATCTTCTGCCGAGTAATCCGGACATTAGGACGGCAGATAGGTGGAAAGAGGCCCGGAAAAATTTGCTTCGTGCGCACGAGCGCGTCCGTAGTCGGTATAATCAGCAGCGTATTCCAAATCCCTTTAAAGTAGGACATTTGGTCTACTGCCAGAGCCACCCGATCAGCTCAGCTGCCGATAAAAGAGCCGCCAAATTATGCTATCGTTGGTCGGGGCCGTACCGTATCCTAGGATTCACGTCACCAGTGACGGCGCGGTTGGAAGAGCCGGGTAGTAATCCTAAAGAGATTAATACACATATCTCAAAATTGAAACTGTGTAGAAGAGGGTAAACGGGGTGACAAGGGGGGGAATGATGGTGGTCTCTGTGTGAGTAGGGATGTTGTCAATCTTAAAAGGGTGTGATCCAGGGGCGGCATTGAGAATGATAGGGTAGTGGGTAGATGTTTCCCACAGTCCCAGTGGGGTTCGTCTACTTCAGGGATGCGCCCCTGCCTGCGCGAGCCTTGGTTTTCTCCCATTGTCCCTATGTCCGGGGGGAGCCATGTCCTTGCCTTTAGTCCCAGCTCATGACCTTTCAATGATCCTTGACCTTCCGCCTTCCGATTTTCCTAACCTTCCCCTTTGGAAAAAAAAACTAAAAAAAAAAGGAGTTAGAGAGAGTGGAGGGTGGGCGGTGTGCGGCGCGGGGTCGATCTTGCTCCTCGTACCACACATCATCCACCGCATGCCCTTGGAGCACACATGTAAAACTTATTTGTATATTGGATGGGTGTCATAGTCACAGTTGGCGTGGCTTTCCGTCTGGTCCAGAGTGGGGACCACCGCATCATGGAGACCATCGTCTCCCCTTTTCCCTTGGCCCGTGCCATGATGGCATTGTGTAGAATAGGGGGGGGGTCATATTAGAGAATTACCCCGTAGGTATACAGGGCAGATGGCCCTGTTAAGGTGGCTATCGTGTTCTGGCTTGAGTGGACAAGCCTCAGGAGGTCGGAACTCAGGGAGCTCCCGAACTTTTCTTTCGTCTTTCTTCTCTGTCCCTCTTTGCGGTGGGCTGGCCCTGATCAGGTCAGCGTGCCACACCCACACACTTACATACTACATGTCTTCTTTCGTCTCTTTAGTTTTCCCTTCTGAGCCTCTGTTCTCCTGAGAGCAAGTGCCGCCAGGCCACCATATCCACGAAGTCCACCAGCTTGTTTTGGGAAGGGAGTACACTGCAGGGTACTCTTCCGAGTTTTAGAGTGGGGCAACCGGGTTGCCCTTTCGGGGTGGGGGTGTGCCGGCCTAATTCCGGCCGTCGAAAATTGTAGAATATTTAAAGGTAAAATAACGTTAGACCAAGTTCGGTTGCACCGAACTTTGTACGAAACCGTTAAGGCCGCGCGCGCACCTCGTAGGAAGGGTCGGCTTGGTTAAGCTGTAACAGCTGA
This sequence comes from Magicicada septendecula, assembly GCA_034769895.1. NCBI lineage: Eukaryota > Metazoa > Arthropoda > Insecta > Hemiptera > Cicadidae > Magicicada > Magicicada septendecula. The sequence goes on from CM068368.1 coordinate 483,701,179, forward strand.
ATTCAGTTCACCGCCCGGCTCTCAGAGAATCAACAGACTCTGGAATCCGAATAGTTTACTGCACAGTTATTTCTTCCACTCTTATGGCAGGCTGAAACTTACGAGACTCCCGGGTTCTCGATTAAGCCGGAGATGTGGCCTTGCTGATTGAACACCATCCTCATCAGCCATGAACCATTAGAAACGAACCTGTTCGGAGAAGGAGTCGAGTGACTGGCTCAAGATGTAACACTTATTCAGCACAATTAAGGTGATATGCACTCTATTATTTTCCTTTTGGGGGCAGGCCTGCAGTGCTCCTGAATTACCGTAAAAATCTTTTGAAACCATGTGCCCACATGGCCAGACAGTCTGCTATAGAGAGGTGTCTTTCTGAACATTATGTGTTAATTTCAAGGAACACTTTAATAACTTAATTTCATAACACTAAGTACAATGCTTGTAATTGTGTGCTGCACTGGGGGAGCGTGCTAGAGATATTTTGTTCATTTAAACATTTTCACAGATTGCCTATAGTCATCACTTTACTCACTACAAAATTTATATGACATGTTAGGAATTCTGTTCCGGCGGGAACAGAATGGAGTTGATATTAAATTCAATTTGGGTTTAACCTTTAAGGGCTGGGGAGTTTTTCGTTTTCTTTTTGGCTGTTTTTGGGGGAATAAAAGGGGACATAGTTTTGCCAGGCACAAGTTCTTGCAGTCTAAGGCAGGTTAGATTCCTGTCAAACTTGGTTAACTACATGCTGGCGCGCTCCCACAGCTGCTAGGGCACAGCACAACAGTCCTTATTGTAAATTCATTTTTTTTTTTATATTTATTACTATAATACTTATAACTATTTTACCTCAAGATGTATTTTTTTTTCCTTTAGGGACATGTTTCGGGAGATCCTGTTCTCCCATCTTCAACTTTCGCCATCTTGCTTCTGGTGCAGTATTTGTGTGTTGGCTTCTGGATGTTATTATGGTGGTTTGTTGGTCTTTGGTCCTTCAATGTTGCATTATTGTGTGTGGTTGTGGTATCTGTTTTTGTATTTTGTGTATTTTCGATGTTGAGTGCTTTGAATATTGTGTCATGTTTTGTATTGATTTGTATTCAAAGCACTCAACATCGAAAATACACAAAATACAAAAACTGATACCACAACCACACACAATAATGCAACATTGAAGGACCAAAGACCAACAAACCACCATAATAACATCCAGAAGCCAACACACAAATACTGCACCAGAAGCAAGATGGCGAAGGTTGAAGATGGGAGAACAGGATCTCCCGAAACATGTCCCTAAAGGAAAAAAAAATACATCTTGAGGCAAAATAGTTATAAGTATTATAGTATTATATACATCAAGAAACGGACTGTAGCAGAAAGTGATTGAAATATATATATATATCCAGTCGGATTTTAATAGAAAAGAATTTGCACATTTTTTCTGGGCATATACTAATTAATGTGTACCTTACGAAGGTCTATACTGATTAATTTCTTTACTTGTAAAGCATCTACTGATTAATTTTTTTTTGCTTGTGAAACATATACTGATTAATTTTTTTACTTCCATATTCCTTAAGGAATGGAAGTATGGTGATGGCAAAAAAAATCGTGTTCGAGATTATTGCAGATTCTGATTCTACTACACTCAAAACATGAAAAAAAGTCGTTTTCCGAAAAGTGTCTGTGTGTCTGTCTGTCTGTCTGTCTGTCTGTCTGTGTGTCTGTCTGTCTGTCTGTAGATTTTTTTTCTATGGCAAACGATAACTGCCGCAAATTCAAACAGAATCAAATAATTTTTTGCATGCAGCTCTGATTTGCAGAGTACTCGTGACCTATTGTTTTTGGTGAAGATCGGTTGAGGGAAAGCGGTAGTTTACCTGCAACGGTTTTTTTTTAGCAACGGTAATTTTGTTTGTTTGGCAAACGATAACAGCCGCAAATTCAAACAGAATCAAATAATGTTTCGCATACAGCCCTGAATTGTAGAGTTCTCAAGATCTGCTGTTTTTGGTGAAGATCGGTTAAGGGAAAGGGGTAGTTTACCTGTAACGTTTTATGTTTTAACAAGGGTATTTCCTATGGCAAACGATAACAGCCGCAAATTCAAACAGAATCAAAAGATTATTTGCATACAGCCCTGAATTGTAGAGTTCTCAAGACCTATTGTTTTTGGTGAAGTTCGGTTGAGGGAAAGGGGTAGTTTACCTGCAACGTTTTTTTATCAAGGGTATTTTCTATGGCAAACGATAACAGCCGCAAATTCAAACAGAATCAAATAATGTTTTGCATACAGCCCTGATTTGTAGAGTACTCAAGACCTATTGTTTTTGGTGAAGATCGGTTAAGGGAAAGGGGTAGTTTACCTGTAACGTTTTATGTTTTAACAAGGGTATTTCCTATGGCAAACGATAACAGCCGCAAATTCAAACAGAATCTAAAGATTATTTGCATACAGCCCTAAATTGTAGAGTTCTCAAGACCTATTGTTTTTGGTGAAGATCGGTTGAGGGAAAGGGGTAGTTTACCTGCAACGTTTTTTTAACAAGGGTATTTTTTTTCTATGGCAAACGATAACAGCCGCAAATTCAAACAGAATCAAATAACTTTTTGCATACAGCCCTGATTTGTAGAGTACTCACGACCTATTGTTTTTGGTGAAGATCGGTTGAGGGAAAGGGGTAGTTTACCTCCAACGGTTTTTTTTTATCAAGGGAAATTTTTTTTTTTCCAAACGATAACAGCCGCAAATTCAAACAGAATCAAATAATGTTTCGCATACAGCCCTGAATTGTAGAGTTCTCAAAACCTATTGGTTTTTGGTGACGATCGGTTAAGGGAAAGGGGTAGTTTACCGTAACGTTTTATGTTCTAACAAGGGTATTTCCTATGGCAAACGATAACAGCCGCAAATTCACACAGAATCAAAAGATTATTTGCATACAGCCCTAAATTGTAGAGTTCTGAAGACCTGTTGTTTTTGGTTAAGATCGGTTAAGGGAAAGGGGTAGTTTACCTACAACGTTTTTTTAACAAGGTTATTTTCTATGGCAAACGATAACAGCCGCAAATTCAAACATAATCAAATAATTTTCTGCATACAGCCCTGGTTTGTAGAGTACTCAAGACGTACTGTTTTTGGTTAAGATCGGTTAAGGGAAAGGGGTAGTTTACCTACAACGTTTTTTTAACAAGTTTATTTTCTATGGCAAACGATAACAGCTGCAAATTCAAACATAATCGAATAATTTTCTGCATACAGCCCTGGCTTGGTGAGTACTCAAGACCTATTGTTTTTGGTGAAGATCGGTTGAGGGGAAGGGGTAGTTTACCTGCAACGTTTGTTATAAAGCGTATTTTCTATGGCAAACGATAACTGCCGCAAATTCAAACAGAATCAAATAATTTTTTGCATACGTAAGTGAATTGTAGAGGACTCAAGGCCATTAGATTTTGGTGAAGATCGGTTAATGGGAAGGGGTAGTTTACCAGCAACATTTTACGTTTTAACAAGAGTAAAGTACTTGAAAATTCATTTAAACTTTTTCAAACAATGGTAATTGTTAAAAATAAAATAATTTTGTTGCCAGGCAATAAAATTATAAAATTATAATTTTTTCATTTTAATGTAAATTATGTATATATTACAAAATATATCGTGCTTGGCAGGCAAGCATATTTCAGATTATAAGTCTTAGAATATGGAAGTCATGTATGGTTCTCCATACCGATATTTAACTTGTAAAGCATCTACTGATTAATTTTCTACAATGTAAAGCATATTCTGGAACATGAATCCATTTGAATTTGTAAAACAAATTAACGTTTTAGAACCGCATAACAATTGCTTAAAATCAGGTGATGCAGTTTTTTTTTAAATTTTATTTTATGCTGTTGAAGAAACTTAAAGATTTCATATGCTCATGATGGGGCAATTATCAGTGGATTTCTATCCATATGGGCTGTCCGGTCACGCTTATGGTTTATGAGTGATTATCATTCTTTCAGGGTTTTTTTTGTATTTATGCAACTTAATGGAAATTGATGAATGACGGTGACTGAGGGGCGAACTTTTATGACTGCTGGTTTTAGGGCATGGTAGTAACACCGCCTGCAAAGCAGGTGTATTCCAGGGGTATTCGTGTTTAGAATATTGTGTATAATTATGAGTATATGTGCCTTTATGTTTCTGTACGTGTTGTTATGTTTCTGTCTATGTTAAGCTAGTCACAAAAAGGGGGAGAATTATATTTTGCTGAACGTTATGCTATATACATATATATATAAATACTTGTTACTGATATACAGAACTTGACTTTGACACTATTATTAAAATGGGGCTTATTAATTTATTATGTATTTTGGGTGTTACTCCTTGTATTCGGGGACAACTGATGTGATAATTTTTCATTGTATGTAACGAATTATGGGTTACAATAAAAACTGTTATTGTTATATTACAGCCGAGTTTCATTGCAAGTCCCGTCATACTGGACCCAGCACAATTTTGGCTTCTCTAGCGCCGGCCTAGTTCTAATTAACTTGTGGCTTCTCTTTCAGAAAAAAATTAAATATAAAGAAGTATAAAAAGAAATAAAAAGAAGTTTGTTTTATACATATAAAAAGACATAAAAGGAAAGAGGGGTTACACATCTTCTTGCTATTTTCTTCATTTTCTTGTTACTGGATTTTATTTCTTCCATCACCATCCTGAACATCTCTTGTATGTTCCCATTCTCCGTTCGTGATGGTTTCTCGGGTTGTTCTACCCGTTCCTCCCGGACATTGATTTTCCCCCGTCTGTGTGGGCATTTCCGGTTGCTCCTTTGATTGTGCTGATGGTTTTGGTTCCCTTGGGGGTAATAACGTTTCTACGTCCTCCATCGGTGTTGCCTCCTTATCCTCCATATTAATTTCTTTTTCGGCCTCTGCCGCCCTTTTCTTGGATGTGGCACGACGTTGCATTTTCCTTTTCCTCTGGCTGGATAACCGCTGTCAAGCTCGAATTAGAAATTGGGCCAGTTATATTAGTCTTTCAATCCCTAATTAAAGCCCTTTAGTTGGATGCCAATTTTGTAACATTCCCTCGTAGTTACAAAATAATAATGTTATAATTTGTTAAAATTTGAAAATAAAAAAAAATTTTTATTTTAAAATAAAAATTTTGTTTTTTCTGAAAAAATATTTGTTTCGGGTTTTTTGTTATCTGTATTTAGGAAATAATTTTTGTTATTGTCTGGTGTAAAAATTTTAATTATATTATGGTTGATAGTGTTGTGGTGTCACTTTCTATGAATAACTTCTAAGTTAATATGGTTAACTCCGGTACTGGTCGATAGACGGCTCTTCTTCTTCTTCAATATGCTCCTTATTTTCGTAAATACCGCCTTTCGGTTAGTCCGTGTTCTTCAATTAACTTATTCCTTAATTATATTTAAAATAAAATTCAACCAATTTGCAGAATTAGAGTGTTTATTAACAATTTATTAAAAATATCGATAGTAATCGATTGTTGACAACAGTATCGACTCGTTACTCAGGGCCGGTCGACAAAAACTTTACATTAATAGTGTATATAAAATATGTTCTTTTAACGGTTATGTTAGAATAGCCAGAGAAGGGTAGGGCCAAGAAAGTATAACATTTACAATAAAATTGTCTTAAAACTAACAATTACAAAGTTATTAATCAATATAGAAAGTTTATATAGTATATATTTGAACCAATGCAGACTAGACGTTCATTTGTTCCACCTCAAATAGAATGCTGGGAAAATAAAAATGGCTGACAGAAGTATGCGTAGTTGAATGTCAATCACCTCGACGAATATTTCTTACAATAAAGATGTCTTTTCACTGTTTCTTCGTCTCAGCAATTGTGGATATTAGTTCTGGAGTTAAATGAGTGTTCCTGGTGTAGTGTTTATTAGTCCACTTGGTGTAAATGTGTTTATTATGTCTATTTCACTTTGGTTAAATGTGTCGTATATAACCCTTTTTGTTTTGTCCGTAAAATTTATTTGTAGTGGTGTTAGTTCAATTATTTAGGCGTATGTGGTTCTGTTTATCTGTAGTTCACTGTTTATTGTTTGTTTTCACTGCTTCTCAAGTTAAAATTCCAAATTAAAAAAATTACAAAATTTGCACTGAACTCGATTTAAGTATCGCACGCCATTAATATAGGTTATACGGGGCAAAACTTCGTTTAAGTGTTCGCTTCAACGGATAATAATTAACTGTTCTCATTTCCTTCGTCTCCTAAAAATCTTAGCCAATTTAATATATATCATACATTGTTTCAAATTACCTTAGCTTCCGATACATTTTATTTGAATACATTATACACGGATAATATTTTCGGTATTATTTAACTGTATGAAATTACTAAATACATATTCGGTTTCTTTAATCTATTTTGCTTATTTTGATACTAATTAATATAGTTTTACAAAGTTTTTATTTAAAAAAGTTATATTTCTTTCATGTTGGAAAAGTAGGCTTAAATTTGGGTTTCCTGCCCTTGTCCAGATAATAGCCATTTTCTCTGATATAATTATTATTATACTGAATCTAAGATTGATATAATTGTTTATCTTTCCTTAATTTCTTGCAATTTTGTTAATTAGTTATTGTTTTTAAATATAATTCATTTATCTACGACTCCTGCTCCGAAATTTTAGTTAATACATTTCATTTTTATTTATAATTTTACTTATCTTCTGACAATATCTTTATAAAGTATAAGTTACATTGTATTACTATATGGTGGGTTTATCTTACATAAATTTCATCAGTTTAGTTGGTTTATAGGACTAGATTTGTCAATTATAATGTAGTCTACATTTACTATCTGGCCTAGATTTTATCTGTTGTTACTTACAAAGGTTTTAATAATACAGTTAGTTCATACCCTTTTCTAACCTTCTATTCTAATATAATATTCATTAATAATTTCTTCTTTTACTACTACAACCTTTAGTATTGATTTTAAACAATTAAAACATATCAATTATTTAACATTAAATCCGGTATTTAGAATCATACCTTTTTTTGTACTGATTACTTACAGTAACTTCTAAAAAACATTTTACTATATAGGAATGATATACACATTCAGATATGGCATTCCTAATTCAAACTACTAAACAAATAACATTTTATAAATACAAGGATTAATCTCTATTTCTAAATCTTATTTATAGAGTTCATATATTGAAATTGGAACCTAACATTTTGTTCCATTAAATTTTTAACACTCCCTTAAAACTATTTGGTTACAGTCTTATCTGTTTTTCTTAATTTTAGGGATGTATTCCCCGTCACTTTATGTACTAACTCCAAGCTATCTATTTATACTATTTATTCCATTGAATGTTCTCATATAAACAGTGGCATTTTATTAGAAAGAGTATTCATTGCTCCTTCACCATATTATTTGATTAAATATCATTCATGATACTATTTTAAAAAACACTTAAAGTTATTTAAATGTACAGTAATTCATGTACCTTCTCAAAGTTTATTTATGATAATCTAATAACTTGCACTTGTCCCTGGTTATTTCTTGATCCTATCACTAGTCCTTTCATAGTTTTATAATATCAAATTGTTTAACCATGGGGGAACTGTTAAGATTTGTCTATTTAAATTATACAATAACTTTCTTGGGTGCACTTCTACTTAGCACTTTAAACACTTTTTGTTTTTATTAGTTTTACATGAGTTTATGGTTTGTTGGGGTGTTATACTTTCTATAGTGACATTTACTTTCTTTAGGGGTTTTTGTTTTCTCCCTATTGGGTTTCTTTTGGGTATTGGCCGTGTTCTACTTCCTCTATTCCATGTGATCTTCACTTGTCTCTGTTCATTAGGTATCTTTGTTTGTTTTGGATACCTTCCTTCTTCATTCTTGGTTTCTTCAGTACTATTTTGTTATTATTTACTTTTGTTTATACTGGGCTGTTTACTTGGTCTGGGTAGCTTCCTTACCTACTCCTATCCTACCTGGGTATTATTGTTATTTTAATTTTAGTTTTCTGTGGTTTTATTTTGTTGTACATTCATATTAGTTGCAGATTTTTTTTTTATGTTTACTTTTTCTTGTTATAAAGGTAATTTCTTGTGCTTTTTATTTGGTTTTCATTTGGATCTTTCTGGATATTCCATATACTTGATTTTTACTAATGATCATCTGGTAATTGATTTAAATGGATTATCTGTCATGCTACAAATGAAAATAGACATTATAAAGACAAACCTAGTGATACGAGTTATTAATTAAAAGTGGTATGTGTGGGGTTTAATGCAATTACACAGACTGAAATTGGACAGAAAGATGTACCCATTAAACACACTCATAATTCCCATAATATTGTGAACCAGAAAAGAACAGCGACATAAATGTGCAATACAATATGTAATACTACTATTATAGTATCAAATAATTATAATGAAATGTTAATTTAACCAGAATTAAGAAAAATTTAGGTAACTGTCTGACTACACTAGATGCAAGAAGTATTAGTGAATTATGCTCAATAAAACATATAATAATAGGAGGTCAACCATTATAAAACAATCTATAGATTATAAGGACCATTTGTACATAAAAGAACCACTTAAAATTGGGTATATCATTAATCAGGAACCAAATCATAATGACACATGGCATACTAAGACTACTATGAATAATAAATAAGACTAAAAACAAGAAACTAATTATATTTTAAGAAAAAACTGAGCTGTACAAAAGTTGTAATGGACCTTTCAGAATGACTGTATCCCTGTAAAAAAGTGAACAGAACAAACTATGTCAATAAATAGAGTGAATCAAATTAACCATGCTCTAGGCCAAAGAAAGCATAGATCAAATATTGTGATTTTATTAATTTTAAACAATTATTGTATTAGAAATTATCATAAAAAGACTTGAGAGGAACCATATGATTGAAATATAATCACCATTTGTTCAATTTCAATAATTAATCATGTAAAATCATAAGAAATATGTCACAGTCGTAAGTACAAAACATTAACTTTTTAATTATAACACTCACACGTCTTGTGAGGACTTATTTTAAAGAACAAATCAATTGTAATAACATGGTGTGGCTATATGGCTATATTAAGTATTACTCATATAACAAGGACGTTAAACCAATTTTAAAGATATTCTATTTATTTTGGACAAAAACGAGGGGGTAACAATGATACTCTCAACCCCAAAGTCATTAACAATTTTCTGCAAATTAATTACAGTAATACGCGAAGGGAGTGACCTCGCTATATGGAATGGCAGCATTTTTAAACCAATGAAATCGATCAAAATCGACCGGAGGGTATGTGCTCCCAAAATTGGAACAGCGAAGAGGAACAATTTTACACACACTTCATCTCAGACTAGCGAAGCAAGATGACGGCCATTTCGGTGCGGGAAAGTAATTGTATTTAAGCCAAATCAGCTGTGCGCGTATAATAGTAAACAAAGGTGATCGACCTAACCAACAAATTTTTTAAAGTGTCGAGTGCATCGAAAAATGCTTATATCATAGTGAATTATATTTGCAGAGTGCACAATAAAGCTGCAATAAAGTGAAATAACAGCAAGTATGGTGTTACATAATAATTAATGAATATTAACTAAAAAACAGAAATTTTACGATTTCATCATTTTAGACATGGAAGTAACCATGACATTTAACAGAGGTTAAAAGTGAATGATTAAAGTAATTAACCGTCATTCACGAACATTATTAAACCTTATATGAATATTTTTTTTGAAACAATAAATATTTTTTTGACAAATATTCTAAAAGTCAAAGTTTAGGATGTCTAAGCTTACGATTTTGAGTGTAACAATACCTAACAATCAATGAATTTTTATGAAAACTATTCAAGCAACAGGTCATAATTATTTACCTGGTTAGAGTACAGTATGCAATGGACATGATAATTAATAATGAACTTTAATGAACTTATAATTGTGACCACTTATGTATTTTCTTGTGTATAGGTTAAGGAGTTATCTGAATTTTGAATAGTTAATACTTTGTAGTAATTCAGTATGCTTGAAATTGTTTTAATATTGACAACAGTCAATTTCATAACCATAGATTAATAATTGTAAAAACGTTTAACACTGTTTTGTTTCTGGATTCATTAATTCAGTAATGACAGAATTTAATTTAATATGACAATAGTCAAACCCATAACCATAGGTCAATAATTTTAAAAATTTCATGTCGTTTTGTTATAACATATTAATCCTATATGCATAAAGTAAATGTAATGTAGACAATAATCTGTAACACGTCAAATTTGCGGGTTATTTTATTTTATTAAACTTGGGGTTTTATTAAAATATTTGTAAATTTATTTCCCATTGTGACAGACCACGTGTTGAAAGAACAGTGTTGTAACAAAGCAGTAATGCGTGTCCACAGTTGTGCAATCGGTAACCAGGAATTTACCCAGCCTCCGTTTTCCAAGAACTTTGTAAGTGTGTGGCAGCGCGCCCGTATGCATCACACAAGCATACGCGCGGACCCACGCAGACTTATGAAACTAAAATGGCCAAGATGTTTAAATTCTGTTCACTTAGCTTGCCAAGGTGATGGATGTAAAACTTAAGTCACGCCTATCTCGTGTTGTCAGCCAGTGCCGCACAAATATCGTAGACGATCAGCACACAAATACTTACATGGTGTAAATAGGACCAAGCTGTGACGATTAAATAGAAGGCATTGGTGTCTGTCGTCTTAACCAAAATTATCAAGTAGTGGGGAACAGAGAGACGCTGGCAGTCCCTTGCCGACTTTCGCCTGCGCAGGCAGTTTGCTAAACAGGGCTCATAAAAATAACATTTTCTAAATTAAAACTCAGTGCAGTTAATAAAAATGACGAAGTGCGGCTAGTTCGATACATGAAAGAAGAACCAAGATAAACTATTTTCGGACACAGCATCCAAATACAAGAAAAAATGAAAAGCAAGTGCTAGAGCTATAACCGCGTGCCGGCAGGGAGGGGTATTTTATTTTAAAATGTTAAGGGTGTTTTAATAATTGTGTGTGTGTGTGTGTATAAAAATTGCAGGCTGGGCTGTTTATGTTGATGTGTGATATAATTAAGGTAAGCCAGTAGAATAAGTCGTATACATGTAACAGATAACCAAGAGAAGAAATTATTAAAATGTTATTTAATCTGCGCAAGCATGAATAAAAATTTGGATGAAATTTGTTAAAGATTTAAAAAATTAAAATATCAATTCTCTTCATTCAAAATGTGTTATAATACTTATTTCGTAACCTCACACTGTTTCTGACCTCGCTTATGAAAGAACCTGGGGACCCTTAGGAAGATCGAAATATCGGTAAGTACGAGTTATGAACAATTAATAAATATAAATCAGTTTGTTTTTATACAAATGGCTGCCCAAACTATGGACATTACATAAAATATTTATATAAATAAGCCAGAATTCAGAAACAGTGTGGGTATCGAAAGAATATATCATACGTAAAAATAAGGTTATGTTTGTGTTAGTAAGGTATACAGTTGTGTTAGGTGTTTTGATTGTAGAATAATAGTGGTTTTTTATATATAAAAAGTGGTATCGAAATAAATTTTAAATATGGGGGAAGTACGAGATAACGAAATAATAAAAATGATACAGACGCTTTTTAATATACAAAATAATAAGTTCGATGAAAAATTTAGAGAACAGAAAAATGATTTTAATGAAGTGAAAAAAGAAATTCAGGAACAAAGCTGTATTTATGATAAAAGATTAAGTGAAATAGAGACACGGTTAGGCGAAATAGAATTAGAAAATGAGAAAGTAATAGACAAATTAAAATCGAACAAAGATGACAGGGTAAGTAGTAGTGGAAATGATGATTTAAATAATGGGTTTACAAGTGATAACAATGACAATACAAATAAAAATATGGTGTTAGAAAATGATTGTATAGATGTTGATAGTGATAACGAAATTGTAGAAGTTGATAATAAGATGTTTGTGTGTGATGAATCAGAGAGAGAGAGTAGAAAGAATTTACAGGTAGAGTGGAGGCAGGTGGTAGATTTTTCCCATAATGTTGTAGTGGGGGTGAAGAAATGGCTTCACGTGAGTATTTGGAAGACGATAGCTCTGCAAATAAATTTCCCTGGGTTTTTTGTGCACTTCATAGGTGGTGCCGTAATGATAAGTTAGTGTCCCCTGCATGTTTTGACAGAGAGAGTGTAGCTTGGTATGATGGTGAGAATGTTTTGAGAGAGAGAGAAAGAGAGAAATAGAGATATTTAAAGTAAAGAGAAATTACGAAGAATTCATAGAAAGGTTAGGCGTAGAGAGAAGTAATAATAATAAGAAGTACTTACCGTACAGTGAAACTGAGATAGCAGTAGATGATGTTAACGATGATAATATAACTCACCTGATTTTAACAGAATATAATAACGACGACAGGACTATACTCGAGCGTGACCAGGTACATGAGAGAATAATATGGAATAATCATATTAATTCAAATGATATTGTAGAAGAATATGACAAGACAGATAATCATTATGTTGATAATCATGAGAGTATGTATGTAATTGTAAATGAATGGTATAACCATAAGATTAGACTATTATTTGACGATGGAGGCTAAACCATAAAACAATCAATGGACAATTTTAAATATATTGTTTTATGGTTTTTGACCTCGCAACCTTGGACATTGAAGTGTGGTATAACTGAATAAATAATGAAGGTTTGTAAATAAATATTGTAGTGAATTCAATTGTATGTATTGTAAAATGTTAAGTAAACAATGGATGTATGGAGGTAAGTGTGGTAATAATAATAATATGAATATTTCCAATCTAAATAAATAACAAGATTAATTTTGAAGACAGTAATTAAAGAATTATAATTGTTTTGATAGCAATGGAACTTGTATTTTCAATAATTAATTTAATTAAAATAATTTGAGACGTGTTAAATATTTTGATTGATTTGAATGTTATATAATTGAATTTTGATAGTGAATTTAAATTATTTTACGAGATGTGAATTTGGAAATTAATGATTAATGTGTAAATGAAATTTAATTTGGTTCTATATGTTTACAGAAGGGAGTCTCCCCCATTTTCGGGCGGTCACGATCTTACCAGTCCTGGCCGTGGGTTTCGGAACTTGGAGGCGGGCCATGGTTGGAGGATCTTCCTTCGGGCGGTGAACGCAACGATGGTCCGGCTCCACCAAAATTGGTTAAAATTTGAAAACTTACAACACTTTGAACGGGGAGGGGGACCCATAGTTTCGTGGAAAGGTAGTATATTTTTTTCTCTCTTCACGAACTATTTTAGTTTTGTTTTAGAAATTGTGAAACGAAACGACCAAAAGTATGAAATTTGAATACTTAAATTTTCAAGGAATTGTTTTCCCTCAGAAAACAACACAAATGTATTTTATTTTGATGTAACTGTATAAGATGATCCATTGTGGTACTTACTATTTTGTCAGAAAGAAAATGTTAGTCAAAAGTGTAAGCTTGGACTTGCAGAAGTGTCTATGTGAAAATTTTTTTAAAAATACATAAAAGAACTTGTTATTATACAAGATTAAAGGGTAATTTTGGGGGGTAGATTGGTGCTCAAAGAAGTGATAGAACAGTGGAGTGTGGGACTGCAATGGTAGAAAGTTTTAATTCATTACTATTATTGTTTAGTTATTAAGGCGCTATTGCTGGGGTGGCCTGTGCCCCAGTAGATAGTGGAATGGGTTGGGGGTAACAGTGAGTGTTACCTCCATCGGAGGCCAACATGGCGAAAATGTGCGGCACACCTTTTTTGTACAATTGTACCATGATAGACTCTCGTGCCGTACATAGTGATGATGATATAGAACAGGCATTGAAGTGAAAAGGCAGGTGAGTTAAGCAGAGTTAATTGTAATAGGAGTCAGAGAGAATAAGAATTTTGAAATACCAGTGAAAAACAAAGAGGGTAATAGATATTTTAGGGACACAGTAGTAGTGAGTATATGTAGAGATGCGTAATATGAATGGTATGTAAATATATTTGTTGATGATGATATTTTGTAGTAAGGATGAGGTGGTAAGGAGTGAGCAGCGTGCGACGTGGCGATCAACCAGCGTGCGGCGTTGTGGCAAGTGATAGAGTAGTTTAAGGGAGTGTTTGCCGATATTTTGGAGGGGCAAAGGGTTCGGTATGTATATAGCCAGGTTGGGAACACACATCCTAGTACAAAGATGAGCGGTGCCAGAGGTAAGTGGAATTAGTGAAAGGTATTTATAATTGAGAGATTGGTGTCATAATTTGTTAATAGTGGTTGTTAGTAGGAAGAAAGGGAGTAAGATGATAAATGTCTATTCAATTGAAGGCATAGAGAATACAGGTGTCACCCAGACTAATCAATGATTAAAATGTGAAGAGTTAAGTAGAAAATTCATAGTAGAAAGGTAATCAGAGATGAAATATAATGTAACATGAAGGGTAATAATAAATTTGAATTTGGTGAAGAATTAAATGATAAATAATTGATGGTTAATTAATAACAGTTCAACTGAAATTAAAATGTAATGTTTATAATTTTATGAAGATGTAGGGTGTGTAGATTTTGATCAAAGTTAAATGTGATTTAGTTAGTTTAAGGTAATAATTGCAATGTTAATTATAAAGGTATACAGGCCAAGTGGCAAATCAAGCTAATATAAATGATTAAATCACCCAAAGTAAGGGAGAATAAGATGTTTAAATAAAGAGATTTATAGTAAAGATATAAAATTTTATATCATCCAGTGACTATTTTAATAGAATTTGAAATGTAAAGCTATAAAGTGTTTATTTTGAATAATTTAAATATCAATTTGATTGTTAATTATAATAATATTTTGTTATATTGAATGTTTTATTTTATTGTGTTTAAAGATAGAATTTTACAGAGGTATAATGTATTTTCAGATGTAACTTGTGTATAACGTATGTAGGTCAAGGTTCTTGACTTGACCCAGTTTTGATCAGCTGATAGGTGAGGTTCTATACTAGACACGTGTAGCAAGGAAGTAGAGCCAATTTTGCTTTTAATCAATTTGAACAATTTTCTAAATAATTTCAATATAAAAAAGGAAAATATATATTTTAATAAATTTAAATTTTTGGAATTTAAAATTTTTTTTGAAAAAAAAAAAAGAAATTTTTCTTGATTTTGCGCCTGCCACCTAATGGATATTTTAACTTTGATGATGTTATTGTTTGTGTATTATTAGTGTTTTATTTGCATTGTATTGTTAGGGCATATGTAGAATCACCTGTTAGGTTAAGGATGTTCCTATTTTAAGAAATGTTTCAATTTGTTTATTTTTTAATAACAAAAAACTAATGAAGAGAATTATTCAGTATATATGCAAAATTTGTGTTTTGAGTTTCAAGGAAAACAGCTAATGAATTTTAACTTAAATAAATTTTCGAAGAATATTTTAATTTTACAATATGTAGAATAAGTGTGTGTGTGAGCCCAGTATCTGCTAAAGGCAGCCCAGTTTGCATATAAGGGGAAACATATCAGTTGAGGATCTGGCATGAGCTAAGCCAGGGATTTAGGATTTTTGGGGTAGCATGAGAGAAGGTGAGGTGCGCTGTGGTGCGTATCTGTTCGATTTTTCGGTGTTGGGATCTCAAACAGAGAAGTCCAGTGATCTCGTTCAGATGCGTCCATAGTCGCCGAGCCAGGGGGGTTGTTTACCCATGAAGTGTAAGAACAAAAGGGGGTTGTTGGCACCAGTTCCTCACCGGTCCTCTTAAGGGTTTTAGCAATGAGATTTCTTCTGTTTTGACAGAAGACCTCTCATTGGGGGGGGGTATTGTAACGGGTCAAATTTGTGGGTTATTTTATTTTATTAAATTTGGGGTTTTATTAAAATATTTGTAAATTTATTTCCCATTGTGACAGACCACGTGTTGAAAGAACAGTGTTGTAACAAAGCAGTAATACGTGTCCACAGTTGTGCAATCGGTAACCAGGAATTTGCCCAGCCTCTGTTTTCCAAGAACTTTGTAAGTGTGTGGCAGCACGCCCGTATGCATCACACGAGCATACGCGCGGACCCACGCAGACTTATGAAACTAAAATGGCCAAGATGTTTAAATTCTGTTCACTTAGCCTGCCAAGGTGACGGATGTAAAACTTAAGTCACGCCTATCTCGTGTCGTCAGCCAGTGCCGCACAAATATCGTAGACGATCAGCACACAAATACTTACATGGTGTAAATAGGACCAAGCTGTGACGATTAAATAGAAGGCATTGGTGTCCATCGTCTTAACCAAAATTATCAAGTAGTGGGGAACAGAGAGACGCTGGCAGTCCCTTGCCGACTTTCGCCTGCGCAGGCAGTTCGCTAAACAGGGCTCATAAAAATAACATTTTCTAAATTAAAACTCAGTGCAGTTAATAAAAATGACGAAGTGCAGCTAGTTCGATACATGAAAGAAGAACCAAGATAAACTATTTTCGGACACAGCATCCAAATACAAGAAAAAATGAAAAGCAAGTGCTCGAGCTATAACCGCGTGCCGGCAGGGAGGGGTATTTTATTTTAAAATGTTAAGGGTGTTTTAATAATTGTGTGTGTGTGTGTGTGTATATATAAAAATTGCAGGCTGGGCTGTTTATGTTGATGTGTGATATAATTAAGGTAAGCCAGTAGAATAAGTCGTATACATGTAACAGATAACCAAGAGAAGAAATTATTAAAATGTTATTTAATCTGCGCAAGCATGAATAAAAATTTGGATGAAATTTGTTAAAGATTTAAAAAATTAAAATATAAATTCTCTTCATTCAAAATGTGTTATAATACTTATTTCGTAACCTCACACTGTTTCTGACCTCGCTTATGAAAGAACCTGGGGACCCTTAGGAAGATCGAAATATCGGTAAGTACAAGTTATGAACAATTAATAAATATAAATCAGTTTGTTTTTATACAAATCGAAGATATAATTCAATGTCAAGGATTTGAGAAAACCTTTCATACAATTGTTATTTCTAATAATTAATTCTGACTACTCATGTTAAACAGTAGTTCAGACATTTTCTGTGGTAGTCTCAAAGGAACCACTGAGAATTTGTAAACTTAATTGACCAAAGTTCAAGGTTATGTTTAAAAGTTAAATCGAAAATATTTTTATTTTACTCTGAGATTAAGAGCTAAATAGTAATAAAGTCAATGACTAATGAGGGAAACAGCCAGTGCTAAATATAAAGCAATAATATCCAATTTTCATTAAAATGTTAAGAAATTCAAATTGTGTAACCGAAAAAGAGTTGACAACTTTTATTGAATAGACAGTACTGTTACGAATTAGATTACCATTGATACTTCCACAGGTGGCACCGTGTGACTCTATTAGATGAGAATCGAGTTACCTATTTGCTCGTTAACGAATTTGTTAACAAACTAGAACGTCGAATTCAGTAAGTACATAACTTGTGTTTATTCCAGCAAAATTAGAATCTGCGGCGAACTACACCGATCCACGTGCGCCTGCGTGGGAACCGACTTGAATAATTCGTCGTCAAACCATTTCATTACACATTAACAAAACAATTTTCCAAACTTAAATTAAAATAAACTAAACACGAACGAGCAGAAGAATCACAACACAACAACAACTGTCACTAATCGTAACTTCACTATATATATTGTAACGTAACGATATGAAGGGGCCAATAAATAAATAAAAATAATATAAAAATGACCATAAAAGAACATTCACATAATTTGGATGAAGAAATAAAATCCAAATTATGTAAAGCTTACTAAAAGAAGTACCATACAATAAGAACTTATTATTGTAATTAGATAGTAAGACAAGACTAAATATTAGAATTTGATTGTGATAAAACGATTAGGGAGAGTGAAACATAGTAATTGCTAGTTGCAGAGAGGACTGCATTAAATGAGAGCAATTACCTAAGTGAGCAAGTATAGTGATAAACAACTGAGATAAAGTGTTACAAACCAGATAATACAATAGCATATAGACAGTAACAGTGTTTACTGTGTGAATATATTTTAATTCAAAAATTTTTAATGTTAAGTAATAATGATTGTTTAGTGTTATCATTCATATATTCAATAAATGTGACTTTTAATGTTCTAATGCACAGAATATATGAATCTGATAAACAGAAACAAGAATAAAAGGTCACTAAGTTAAAATAACATATTAAAAACAATTTGTGTTGAACCAAATAGTAAAAAAGGATGTTAACATTAATAGTAATTAGTAAACATTTGTTTGAAGGTTTAGTTTTTTGTTTTATTAATGTCAATTAAAGTTAGTCATGTAAGCATTAGAGGCCAGGAAAATTAGACTTTTGGTTCGAAATAATTAGAGGAAAGCTTGAAATTGTTTTAAATGCTTTGTTTTACTCCTAAATTGAATAGTTTAAGTTTGCCCCAATTTCCTAGGTCTGCGTTAGGCCTACCCGCAATCTCCAAAAAACTGCCAAATTTTCGGACTTTTTTAAGTTTTTGCAAATAACTCGCAAAGTACGCTTCCTACAGAAAAAGTTACATGTTTATAAATTGTAGACCATTAAATTCTGCGTCGATTGAGTACCTCAAGTTTAAAAATTGGTGGAAATAAAGTGCTCAACAGTTGTTTTGAAAACCGCCTTTTTTCAAGTTGGTGTGAAATACTCTAACGTTTTTTAGTTTTTCGCAAATAACTCGCAAAGTAAGTTTCCTACAGAAAATGTTACTCCTTTATTAATTGTAGAGCACTAAATTCTGGGTCGACTGAGTACCTCAACTTCGAAAATCAGTTGAAAATTGGTTAAAAAAAGCCAGGTGTCCACCATGTCTTAGATACCTACCCAAAGAATTTCAGCAGGATATCAGATTTTATGCTGTAAAAGTACCTATTCATTTTATGTAGGTATCGAATGAAATTGTTCAACTGTTCAACAGATATGTACAGAACAACAATAGAGCAGGTATGAAAAAACGATATAATTGATGAAAATTAATATGTACAGTACAATAGTATGCAATAATTACTCATATAAAGTTACTCAAATAAAATATGCTAGAAAAATTATTGATTACAACGTCTAGGCCGTTTGGGGGCTGGCAGACCAGAGTCCTTGTCCTCACAGCCCTTGTCCTCATAGTCCTCTTCTTGACAATCATACTCTTGATCAGCTTCATTGGGATCATCAGGCTCATCCACGTCGACATCTACTTCATCCTCATTACTGGTGATGTTCTGCAGAATGTCGTCATCGTTAGTAAGTCAAGAGTTCCCTTTGCAGTTCTTGCAAATGGTTGTGCATTACATGCCACTCATCCGGCAACTACAACAGCTTCGGAAACCTTTGGCACATGCGCAGGAAACTGAGTTGAGAAGTTCCTCTGGTGCTGCTTTCTCAATCGTTGTTAATGGTAAAAGGCCGAATTTCGAAGCCTTCCAACCCCAAGCGAGTGGATTGAGGTTGTGGCCCATCCACTGTTGGATTTGGAAATATGCTCGAAACGAATGATGACGAGCAGCTTCCTCAGTAGGTGACAGAGCGGCAAGACTGAATTCTTTTTTGATCAGAGAGTTCCCAAACAGTTCAAACCTCAGGCTGCTTAATGATTGGTCATAACTGCCACCATATAGAGCTGCAATGAATTGCTGCCCTGCTTTTCCCACTTCATCAGCTGTAGCATCACTTTTTTTGAAAACCTTCACAATCTCTTGCAACCTTTCATCCTTCTCCAGCAGCTTGACAAACTTGAGTTTCCCTTGCCGGAAAAATGATGAGGTGGTGTCGCACCCACTGATAGCATGAAGGAATAAAATATTTTCTTTCACAGCTTGTGTGTGTTTGAATTCTCTTGGGGTGTACAGTATATTAGGGAGTTTTCCTTTCCCTGGCTTTAGTATGTACAGGCTGGAGGAGTTAGAGGAAGTAGGAGTCAGCGCAGTCAAGAGCACTAGGAGGTCGGTACCTTCACCCACAATAACTACACAGCTGCAGTTCTGAGCCTTCTCAAGTGCACTGTTTACAATGAGTGTGTCAGCATCCTCAACAGCCTGCTTGATACAAATCTGCTCAAGTTTCTCAATCAAGCAAGAGATAAGACGGCGTTTGTTCTGTTCACTGGAGAGAAAACGTTCTTTAGACATGGTTGCGAACATACTCTCATCAAACTGAACAGCTGGAGCGGAGTTTTTATTATTTCTGCGAAGGCGCTCAGCAGCCTTAATGCTTCTGCTGCTGGCCTCCTCCAGGTATCCATCAAAAACAACTGTAGCTCCTTGACCATAGTACCGCTTTACATACTCAACATATTTAGTCAGAATTGAGGAAAATTTCTCTTTTGTCTGCCACACAACACGATGTAATAAGAAACCTCCATCTATGATGTAAACAGCATTATTCAAACTGTTTCTATCCATTGGTAATGGATTGTACAATTCGTAAAGGATGGATTTGCGTGTTTTACGCATTCCGATTATGTCAAATAGTGACAAAGGAAATGGTGCTAATTCGAATCCAAAATACTTCTTTAATTCTTCATCTGATTGCTTGCGGAATGAAATTCGCCTAAAGATTGTATCTGGGTTCACTGGAACATCTTCATTGTGAGCTCGGATGGTACACTGTATTCCTTTCAGTGGCATCACTTGTTCTTTTCTTTAAAACTTCACATCACTGAATTTGTTACCAATTATTTTAGAGATGCTGGACATTCCTGCTTCTACAGCTAAATGACAATTAATTGTTTCGTCACTCATTAATCCAGTACTTATAGAAACAATGCAATCTCCAACAGGGAATGGATTATGAATGGTAAACCACTCCACGAATTTCTGGACATCAGAGACTCATCTCTAGCAATCCTCGACACTCTTGAGTCAACATGTTGCTCAGTGGTAACAAATGAGACACCACAAAACTTCTCAATTTCCTGACAAATGTCCATAAAAGTAGGCATTGTAGCAAATCCATTTTGTAAGGGTACTGTCTGTTATTCCTCGTCCATGAGTCAGACCGCCTGCACTCTTCATGGACCTCATGAGGGTCTGTTCTATGGTCATATCTGACTGATCGATAAAATTTGTCAGATCGCCGGATAGTGAAGAATCCCTTTGAGACGAACAGTTCATACTCCTGAGGCGTTAGTTTTGATTCCAGTTGTGCCATGTCTTGTAAATATAAATGGCAAGACTTGGCGTACTTCACTTTCTCAATTGGGCTTCCTGGGGTAACTGAAGTTCCTGGTGTAACACACTGGATACCACCCATAGCGTGGAAGGTATTTAGACCATCAATGGTATCTACGTTGACATCAGCATTATCAAATGCCATCTGGATGAAAGCATCATTCATAACTCTGTCGGGAGATTGCTGCAAGCAAGCTGCCTCAAAGCGTTTGACCTCTTGGTATGAACTGCAAAAGCCAAGTGCCGCTAGCAAATCTATAAGCTCTTTTGATCCATACTTTTTGAACAGAAATGCCCCGAGACCAAGTTGTATTGAAGACGTAAAGGATTGTGGCCTAGTTCCAGATATCATTGCATGTGCCATCGCCAAAACTTTTGTTGTGATTTTCTCTTTATTTTGTTGTGTCTTAAATGTGAAAAGTCTTGTTAGGAGCACTTTCAGTGTGTCTGGAACATCATTTTCTGCATCATCAAGGAAAGCATCCGATGGAGGATATGAATCAAGGTTGTATACTTTTGACCTGATGTCCTCACGGATGATGGCTACGGCCTCCTCCACTACTCGAAGACGCTCTTCTTGTTTGTTTAGTTTCCTGGCTTCATACCAATGATCAGATAAAATGGTATAGCCAGTGTTTCGGAAACATATAGTTATTTTCTTAAATTGATTGCCACCTGGCACACAAATTATGTCTTCACCATATCTTTCATTCAGTCTTTTCCTGATCGTTGGTTCCGTTGGAATATACCCCGAGTAGCCTTCCAAAATGTCGCTGAGCATGAATTGACACTGCTCTTCATTTTCCTCCATGTAGTCACATACGAACTATATAGCAGCTGTCACTTCGTCACATTCAGGTCATCCTCTGGTGCTTTGTGTTGGAAGAGGTTTGAAATATTTTTTGCTGCAACTGCCATTGTACCTAGCCTCTGCTGCAACAAGGTCGGACACTCCACCAATTCGTAAAACCACTTCTTTGTCCCATTCATCGTTTCTTATGCTTGCAGTTGTAGTAAGGCTGGTTTTGAAACCTAGTGATTCCACTACGTGCACAGAATCTCGCTTGGAGGCAGCTTTTTTCAACTCGCTCTTTTTGAAATCATCAGACGCATCTTCCGCGCATACCACACATTTATTCTTGAAATCGAATGCTTCCACATGGGATCCTCAAACTCCTGAACATGAAGCGTGTTGAGAAAGCGCTGCAGCTATATTGTGTTCCTTATTGTAAGATTGTCGGCACTTCTCATGCACTTTCACTGAGGAAGCCCCTTGTAGACGGCTGTGTTTACCATCTCTTCTTCTATTGCTACTTTCATGAAAGTTTTTATCCCCCGTTCCTTCACGATAACACTGTCTTTGTCGGAAAAACTTTCGTCACAAATGAAACACAATGAAGACATCATCTTACTTCATGCATCACAGTTTCACAACTAACCATAAAGAAAGCTAACTTAAGCATGTAACACTGTCGTGGCTATAAATAAAAATATAACTCGACCATGCACGGAGACACAGAACAATGCACATCTCAAACTGAAAAACAAAAATATTACATGAGCATGACTTTTCTATGAGAAGCGTATTTTGAAACTTATTAACGAAAAACTAAAGAAAAGTTGAAGTATTTCAAACCAACTTGGAAAACATGTGGTTTCCAGAAACTTTTATGAAGCAGCTTTTGAGCAATTTTGTCAACCAATTTTCGAAGTTGCGGTACTCAATTGACGCAGAATTTAGTGCTCTACAATTAATAAAGGAGTAACATTTTCTGTAGGAAACTTACTTTGCGAGTTATTTGTGAAAAACTAAAAAACGTTCGAGTATTTCATACCAACTTGAAAAAAGGCAGTTTTCAAAACAACTGTTGAGCACTTTATTTCCACCAATTTTTAAACTTGAGGTACTCAATCGACGTAGAATTTAATTCTCTACGATTTATAAACATGTAACTTTTTCTGTAGGAAGCGTACTTTGCGAGTTATTTGCAAAAACTGAAAAAGTCAGAAATTTTGGCAGTTTTTTGGAGATTGCGGGTAATGCAGACCTAGGAAATTGGGGCAAACTTAAACTATTCAATTTAGGAGTAAAACAAAGCATTTAAAACAATTTCCAGCTTTCCTCTAATTATTTCGAACCACAGCCTTTTTTGGTCTTATTTCCCTGGCCTATTACAGTATTTAAGTATGTTAATTCATGTTTATGTTAGCATTTTTATACCATGAAATCATTATAAGTTTCCAAAATGTATTTAAGCCAACAGACTACACAATATTTGTAAACTAAAAGATTGTACTACAGAAATGGCCAGAACATAGGGCAAAACAACATAATTTCATTGTAAAGTAACTTTTAATCACAATGTCACTGTAAACCAGTAAGAAATAGCAAAACCATTAACTTCGGCATTATTTAGAAACCAAGAACAGCATCGTAATAGTTTAATTAAGTTGTAAAATAACTTTATAAATGCTAAAGTATGTAATGGCCTAGAAAATAGAATTTTGGCAAAATTGTTGAAACAGTTATTATAACACTCACACATGGCATGTGAGATGTCAGAATATTTGTAATTTTATGAAGAAGATCATGATGTAAAGTAAGTTTCGGTTTATTCAATATTAATTAGGGGGTAATTGTGAGTAGGAAACATAAAAATTGTAAATCTTAAATAATTATAGTCACATTATGACCTAGTGACCCGGCGTTTTGACCAACAGAAATTTAGCTGATTTTGGTCAAACTCTTCGAGGCCAGAAGAAAAATTAGGATTCTATTGTTGGACTTGAAAGTGAATAGCTGAAGAAATCTGTGCCTCTCTACAGAAGGAAGTGTACCATAGAATCGTGTCTGAGGCAGATAAGAAGAAATTTACAAATATTAAAACAAATTATTAATCAAGAAAGTAATAAAGTAAAGTATAAATAGAAGAAGGAAGAATAAATTAAAAATATTATAACGTTTGTAAATACTTATTCTACAAGATGGTGAGAGATTTAACCTAATTATAAAACACTTTTAAAATTACACCACACCTGTTATACTACTTAATAAAATACAATATAAATCTTTACACTTAGGCAATAATTTCAAAGGTCGGGCGCCATCTTGATCAAGAAACGTAAATATAAACTTGTAGTTTGACTTACCTTTAAAAGTTATTATAGGGCAGGAATTCGTTTAAGCGAACTCTTGAGCAGCGGAAAGTGTTATGTGAAATAATAATACTTTGTTAAAATTTTTACCAAATGATATTACCCAGTTTATTTATGACATTTACTTACATATATTCTCCACCAGGTGGCGACAAAATTACTTTAAATTTCCCTTACGTTAAACCCTCCAAAATACCTACACAGTAAACATTAAACATTTGATATGTGATTTATAGATATATATATTTTATATTTGCACAACCCAGCACTTTTTAAATAGTATTTTGTTCACGCTCTCTCTCTCTCTCTCTCTCTCTCATTCTCTGGTACAATTATTAGTTTTTTATGAGCTCATTTTATGAATAAATTCTTTATTGAAATGAATTTATTGAATCGGTCATTTTACTTTGATATTAGTATTTTTGAGATTAGTATCGTTGATATTACAAAAGGTTGTAGCTGATACTTAGCTTCCAGTTTTGAGTCGATGTCATCGCACTACTTGAATCCTTGTACGTGGCAAAATCTGATTCTTTACATTGTCTTAGGGCCCACACTCTCGAATCGTAGTGTCCCCCCTCGAATCACACTTTGGCAGATTTGGCTGCACGTAGAAGTCCGGACCGCTGCTAGATTCTTCACGGTTTCACTTGGCCGATGACACCCACTCAAGCCCAGTTATAACACCAACATTACCATTATTAATTGGTATATTTCATTAATAGTTATTAAACCACTTTTGGTGGTGTAAAATTTACACAAACACTCAGTGAATATGCCGGCCGCGTAAAGTGCCGACCAGCCCAATTCACGGTCCAGGCGAAAATGACCCAGAGTCTTTGTTAAACAATGCGTAGGTGGGGCAAAACTACGTCAAGAGTTCTTTGTTCCGCAGCCAAACCCAGTCGCATACAATGAGTCTTACATTCCTTGCGGCTGACGTAATCGTGGGCTTGTTTGTTTTCTGCTTATCTGTGACAAATAGTTTTTGCGACATTTGTAGCTTTTCCGCGAATTCGACCGGAATCCTGTTAACTCCAAAGTGCATTGTTTAAAATATTCTACAGTTTATTCACCAAAACTTTATAGGGATTATGAAATAAAATTATTATTATTACAAAATAAATGGTTAGGGGATAAAAATACAATAATTATGGTTTTTAGGACCATAGATTTACAAAATTAGTATCGTACCAGAATTGTACCGTCACAAAACCCCCTCAATGAAAGATTTTATGCCGAATTCATTGACACATTCGTACTTCCTAAAGGGATCAGCCAGGATATGTCGCCACAACCCCCTTACAATTTATATGAAAAGAAATACAATAACTCACCCGTGGTCCGATGATGAGGACAGTACCTGCATGACCTTACTGGACTTCTCCTTCGAGATCCCAACACCATAAGGCCAATCAGGCGCGTAACGCTCCTGCTCTGACGCGCTGGCCAGCTCAGGACCACCGTCACAACATCACCAAACACTGAAACAATAAATCAAAAATATCAAAATAGTGGCTTGGTATATGCTATATCCTTAACTGATCTGTTTCCCCTTAGCTATGTGCTGGTTTTTCATTAAGAAGCACTGGGTTTGCTTCAACTCAAACAAGAATTATATAGAAATGCCATTCTCTTCATTGACTATCCTTTATTTTAAAAATCTTTTCGATTCCCATCGATAATAATTAACCCTTTCTGTTTTTCATAATTAATGTAATTATAAAAGAAACAAATATCTAAATGAAATACATGGATATAATAAATATTGTAACGTAGCGGTTTTTGTAGAGGTTTTAGCGAAAACTTTGTATGTTGCTTATTGGGTGTTCGTCTTATTTAATTAAGCTCCCGATGTTGTGTACGCCAATCTGTAACGTAGCGGTTTAGAGGTACTAGTGTACTACAGTTACAGGTATATAGTTAATTCAGCCCCACTGTTGTAAGCACCAATCTTGTAACGTAACGCAGTGAGGTACAGTAGAGTTATATTATATGCCCCATGTTGTATGCGTCAATCTTGTAACGTACTGGTTTTGAGATATTAAAGTTTCCGCCTCTCCGCAGTCGCCACTTATGAATTATAATAACTGAAGTTTAAAAAATAAAGTATTTTGTAATGTTACTCAATCTAAGCAGAAATCGAGAGTGTGTGATTTGGGGTCAAGTAGGGAAGTTGTTCAGCCTTATGAGGAAGAGAGAGTAAGTACCGATTATTTACACTCGGTTTAGGCGATTTCTGAAATTTTTCCAAATTGTTCGCTGTGATTTAAATCAGCGGATTGTGAGACGAGTTTCCACGCCTAGTTCAACCAACCTACACTATGGCAAAATATGACCCGATGGATTGATCTCTTCTGTTTTTGTGCGGAAATCTATTACAACTACCCACTACAAAAATTATAACACATTTTTATTATTCAATATCATTTTTCAATAATATTATTTATTCATATTATTGGGTTTTGTTTCCTGCCACCAAAATACAAGTATCACAATTGATCTTTCTTTAAATAAAACATAACATCGACTTCATCGAGTAAACATGGAATTGTCGAAAGAAAAAAAAAACATATCTGGTTTTGTTTACCAAACTTTACACTATTTTTTAAAACATCAATTAATATATAATTCTTTATAATTCCCCAGGGTTAAGGGTAAGTTCTTTTTGTTATGAGATGGTCAGAAATGGATAATTACTAAGCTTTACAAATACCGAAAAAATATTAAATAAAATTTGTTTATTTTTTTATTTAGTATATAGTTCCAGAAATGTCCGTAAGAGAGCAGCGTGCTTTTGTTTACTTGAACACATGTGATTAAATTTGACTAGTTTTGTGTTCTATATCACCATTCGGAATGCGTTTTCTTCGTTAACTATTAGACAAAATGTTTATATTACCTCTCTTCTTATAGCTCTTACTGGAATGAAGCCTTTTCTCTGGTGAGGTCCGTCTTGAGTTATAATTTCATTACCGTCTGGCTCATATTCTATCGTTAACTGGAAACATGGCGAAACTAGGCCGAATCATCAGAAGGTTTTCTTTCACTGTTTATTAGGGAATATAACCATTTAATTTTGATAAATAAGGTATGATTATATAGTGTTCATATTGCTTTTTAATTTTGTACTAATTTTCACTTCTCCAAAGTTTCAGAAAGGATATTTTATTAGAATTGTAGTAGCATCATTTTGTCAACTCGCCAGGTTTTTTCTTCAAATTTTATTATTAACAATCTTGTTATTCTCGTCACTCTTAGTAACCCATCATATTTTTATTATACAGGCAGTTTGTAATTATTATAAATTTATATTTTATTTACCGAAAAATAATTCTTTTCCATTCCGGTTTCTTTACCAATTTGGTTTACATAATAGGTTTTTGTTCATTTTCTTATGACCTTGTATATAAGTATTTGATATTTTTATTATCTTTAAATAAATTTATATATTATTTATTAGTTTTTCATAGTATTCCTACACTGCACAGCTTCCTGCTGCCATTTCCCTCATATAGTATTATTTTAATTTTTTATTATACTTTGACATTTAAACTTTTTATGTTTTTTAAAACGAACCCTGGGTTATCTTATATTCTAACACAAATATTTGAAAAATATAAAATTAACTTAGGTATTACAATTGGTTGGCTACCCAATATAAATATTACAATAAATAAATAAAATACAGAATCAATTAGTAGCCTTATAGTCTACTCTCATAGTTTTATAATTCCCAAACCTACAGCACAATTCTGTAAGAAGTTCATTCACTTTCACTTTTACCTCCATGGGTACACTATAACTCACTAGTCACTGGATATCACTCGAATTGTTTATCATGTTTAGTGATATACTTTAATTTAGAGCTAGTTATAGGTTACCCATTTCTGACCTTTATGTTCTTCCATGATTTAATTTATTGGGACCGGTTTATGTAACGTTACATAAAGCCCCCCCACTAGAACAAATTTATTTTGGTTTACTCATTTATTAAAATAAATTGTTGATTGTTTCAATTCTTCTAATAGTCTTGGCTTTTTCTTCATAATAGTGTTTCATTTCCGACTGATTATACACTCCCTTTATTCTATTATAGTTATCCTCCCAAGTACAAGACGTAATTAATATGTCATCCACATATATGGTAGTAAAATCTAAAACTTCCTTACCTAAAATTTGGTCCATGCACTGGATGAACACGGCCACAGAATTTACCAATCCAAAAGGCAAACGCTTAAAATGATAATTTCGTCCTTCAAATATGAAAGCAACATATTGTCTGCTGTTAGGGTGCAACTCTATTTGCCAGTATCCACAGACTGTATCCCAAGTACTCATGTACTTGCATCCATAGAATTTTTTCATTATCTCTTCAATCTCACCTGGAGACGTGCGATCGTTAACGAGCATTTTATTCAACTCCCGAGCATAAAGACGTAGTCTGACTTGACCATCTTTCTTCGGTATAGCTACCAATGGGCTGGTATATGGAGAACTACTTCTTTCAATTATGTCTTCTAATATCATTCTTTGAATTTCTTTCCTTGCTGCCTCTTTCAAAGCTTGAGCAATAGGGTACGATTGTTTATTAAAATTTACATTTTCCTTGAACTTTAGTTCACACAAGAAGTTTTTTACTTTTCCTGGTGATTCTGAGAATACTGATTTATATTTATTATAAATTTTCATAAGTTGTTGTTTCTGTTCTACACTAATTATTTCCGGTGCCTGCCTATTCTGAAACTCCATTATTTCTTCTATCTTCTCTTGCCAAATCTTTGATTCTGTTACTTCTATATTGTTACCTAGGGTTAATTTCTTATCCTCCCTAACAAAAAATGAGCTCGGACACTGAGGGGCACTTTGGCTACCAATTATCTCAGCCGTTAACTCACCATTTTCTGTGCTCAAGGTTACTATACCCCTGGCCAGATTTATAATTGCAGTGTGTCGCCGTAGCATATCACACCCTATTAACACCCTAAACGGTAGCCCTTTTGCTACTAAAAATCCCATAGGTATTCCTATTCCATTAGTGGTAACATTCAAAGACACTTGTTTTTTGATTGTTTTATTTTGTTTCCCGGTAGCACCAACAATTGTTAAATTGTTAATTGGTAAAGTAGGTATTCTCTCAGTAGTTAACTCAGTAATACGATCTAGTTCTAATTGATCAATAATTGAAATATTGGCTCCTGTATCAATCATGGCCTCTGCTGACACTCCATTTAATTTTATTTGTATATAGACTATGTCATTGTTTGGTGATGACTCTTTAATTGCTCTTTCTTCCATTAACTCGGACAGTATATTTTTTAGAAAATTATTTCTGATAATGGTTATTGGTTGATTTAATTTAGTATTATAATTGGGTGTATGGTAAATTCTGTGCCCTGTTGTTTCTAGCAGTGACGGGCAATCACATCTTCTCACTGCTGGTACCCGTTTCCCCTATTTCCATCATTATTATTGTTTGGTTCAACATTTTCATTATGTTGAATATTGCTTATCGGTCTCCTTTCTTCATCACTCTCTCTGAATCTAGGTTGCTCGGCGTTCATACTCCTTTGTGGACCTTCGTCTCGGTGATAAGAATCATGTCTGTAATTCTGTCGATTATTATTAGGCCATCTTCCTCGATATCTATTATTGAAATAATTGTTATTAGCATGCACATAATTAACTCTGGGCCGATTCTCTCTTGGTGGTTCATTCCTCCGCTCCTCGGTATTCCCTGACCTCCATCTACTTCTCCTATAATAAGATTCCTGTTCATAATTTTCTAGTAGCGTTTCCATGCCTCCAATAGTTTTTATTTGTCCACTTAAGCGGCACTAATGATCTTCTCTTCGAAATGATACGCCATTTTGGTCACTAGACACTCTTCAGGTATCTTAGGGTCTAAATACTTTGCTATACACACCTTCCCCAAAAAGTAAGCAGTAGGTGTTTATCCCACTGTACGGTCATACCTACCATGACAGATATCGTCCCTAATAATGTTTTGTACTGACTCTGACCAGTACTTAAGTTTGAACATTGTTTTGAAACCCCCATAATCACACACCTCGTTCCTAATTGCTGTCCACCAATTATCATTGATATTTTTTAACGATTCGTCTAATATACCTTTTATCATATTCCATCGATTCTCCTTTGATCTGTTCAAAATTTCGTCTATTCTCCCTAAAAATTCAATTGGATTTCTGCGATAATCCCGAAAGTTTACACTTTCCTTACTATCTTGATAAACATGAGGACTGCTGCATGCAGATCTAGCACTTATTCTATCTACATCACCTTGAAAATTGGTTTGGATTTGTTGCAAACTATCTAATTTCTCTGCCTGGCTATCACACTGATTTTTTACATTCTCTACTGTTTTATGAAACTCTGAAAATTTACAGTTTAGACTGCTTTTGATACTATCTAACTGGTCATTGTTTTCTTGTCGTATGGCCATTACACGAAATTGATTATCTTGTTCTTCTTTTTCCATTCGTGCCTCGACTCCAGTTTTAATTAGTTCCATCTTCTCTTCAGTTTTATCTAATCTTTGGTTAGTTTCTATTAATTTCTTCTCTGCCTCTTCTTTATATTCATCTACTCTTTGGCTTAACGTATTATTGACCAGTTCAATATTACCTTCTAGATTTTCTCTTAATTCCTTGTTGAAACTCTCCATTTTACCCTCAAATTGTTTTAAATTTTCTTCGTTTATTTTCTCAATTTGTTTTAAACTATCCCTCAAAGTTTCATTTTGCTTCCTAGAGTTCTCTTCCTGTTTCTTAAAATTCTCATCTATTTTATCGAATTTTTCGCTCAAGGTTTCATTTTGTTTCCTTGAGTTCTCATCTATTTTATTAAATTTTTCCTCCTGTCTCCTAAAATTTTCTTTATTTTCCTCATTGGTTTGTCTCAAGTTTTCCTCCTGTTTCTTAAAATTCTCCTTATTTTCCTCATTGGTTTGTTTCAAGGCTTCCTCCTGTTTTCTAAATTGTTCTGCCATAAATTTCATCATGTCTTGCCAATTAGGTTCTTCTCTGGCTACCGCTTTGTCAGGTTGGTCCCCTTGGGCATCCTCTTCAATTATTTCCGTTTCCGTATCCATAACTACTTCGGTTTCTTCTGTATCACCTGTCTGTTGGTCCATTTCACTGTCCGTGACTAATTCTATTTCTTGTTCCTGTCCACCTTCTTCCTTCTCCTTTTCTTCTGCCCTCTTCTTCGATTTGCCTCGGGTATTATGCATTTCTTGTTTTCTCATAACTGCCGACGATAATTCGATTTTTTGGTATATATTTTTATTAAATATATCAAAATTCTTTTCTAATTACAGCCCTTTTACGTTGAGCGCCAATCTTGTAACGTAGCGGTTTTATGAGGTACTAGCGAAACGTCCACCTTTAGTCAAGCCCCACTATTGGGTTCGCCAATCTTGTAACGTAACGGTTTTTGTAGAGGTTTTAGCGAAAACTTTGTATGTTGCTTATTGGGTGTTCGTCTTATTTAATTAAGCTCCCGATGTTGTGTATGCTAATCTGTAACGTAGCGGTTTAGAGGTACTAGTGTACTACAGTTACAGGTATATAGTTAATTCAGTCCCACTGTTGTAAGCACCAATCTTGTAACGTAACGCAGTGAGGTACAGTAGAGTTATATTATATGCCCCACGTTGTATGCGTCAATCTTTTAACGTACTGGTTTTGAGATATTAAAGTTTCCGCCTCTCCGCAGTCGCCACTTATGAATTATAATAACTGAAGTTTAAAAAATAAAGTATTTTGTAATGTTACTCAATCTAAGCAGAAATCGAGAGTGTGTGATTTGGGGTCAAGTAGGGAAGTTGTTCAGCCTTATGAGGAAGAGAGAGTAAGTACCGATTATTTACACTCGGTTTAGGCGATTTCTGAAATTTTTCCAAATTGTTCGCTGTGATTTAAATCAGCGGATTGTGAGACGAGTTTCCATGCCTAGTTCAACCAACCTACACTATGGCAAAATATGACCCGATGGATTGATCTCTTCTGTTTTTGTGCGGAAATCTATTACAACTACCCACTACAAAAATTATAACACATTTTTATTATTCAATATCATTTTTCAATAATATTATTTATTCATATTATTGGGTTTTGTTTCCTGCCACCAAAATACAAGTATCACAATTGATCTTTCTTTAAATAAAACATAACATCGACTTCATCGAGTAAACATGGAATTGTCGAAAGAAAAAAAAAACATATCTGGTTTTGTTTACCAAACTTTACACTATTTTTTAAAACATCAATTAATATATAATTCTTTATAATTCCCCAGGGTTAAGGGTAAGTTCTTTTTGTTATGAGATGGTCAGAAATGGATAATTACTAAGCTTTACAAATACCGAAAAAATATTAAATAATAAAATTTGTTTATTTTTTTATTTAGTATGTAGTTCCAGAAATGTCCGTAAGAGAGCAGCGTGCTTTTGTTTACTTGAACACATGTGATTAAATTTGACTAGTTTTGTGTTCTATATCACCATTCGGAATGCGTTTTCTTCGTTAACTATTAGACAAAATGTTTATATTACCTCTCTTCTTATAGCTCTTACTGGAATGAAGCCTTTTCTCTGGTGAGGTCCGTCTTGAGTTATAATTTCATTACCGTCTGGCTCATATTCTATCGTTAACTGGAAACATGGCGAAACTAGGCCGAATCATCAGAAGGTTTTCTTTCACTGTTTATTAGGGAATATAACCATTTAATTTTGATAAATAAGGTATGATTATATAGTGTTCATATTGCTTTTTAATTTTGTACTAATTTTCACTTCTCCAAAGTTTCAGAAAGGATATTTTATTAGAATTGTAGTAGCATCATTTTGTCAACTCGCCAGGTTTTTTCTTCAAATTTTATTATTAACAATCTTGTTATTCTCGTCACTCTTAGTAACCCATCATATTTTTATTATACAGGCAGTTTGTAATTATTATAAATTTATATTTTATTTACCGAAAAATAATTCTTTTCCATTCCGGTTTCTTTACCAATTTGGTTTACATAATAGGTTTTTGTTCATTTTCTTATGACCTTGTATATAAGTATTTGATATTTTTATTATCTTTAAATAAATTTATATATTATTTATTAGTTTTTCATAGTATTCCTACACTGCACTACTTCCTGCTGCCATTTCCCTCATATAGTATTATTTTAATTTTTTATTATACTTTAACATTTAAACTTTTTATGTTTTTTAAAACGAACCCTGGGTTATCTTATATTCTAACACAAATATTTGAAAAATATAAAATTAACTTAGGTATTACAATTGGTTGGCTACCCAATATAAATATTACAATAAATAAATAAAATACAGAATCAATTAGTAGCCTTATAGTCTACTCTCATAGTTTTATAATTCCCAAACCTACAGCACAATTCTGTAAGAAGTTCATTCACTTTCACTTTTACCTCCATGGGTGCACTATAACTCACTAGTCACTGGATATCACTCGAATTGTTTATCATGTTTAGTGATATACTTTAATTTAGAGCTAGTTATAGGTTACCCATTTCTGACCTTTATGTTCTTACATGATTTAATTTATTGGGACCGGTTTATGTAACGTTACAATATATATAAATCCCAAATTTATGGATAAAATACCTAATGTATTTAAATTAATTACTCAAACAGGGAGAAAAAACATTTTATAAAAAAAAAATAAAATATTATTATTAATATTAATATTATTATTATTAACAGTTAATTAAACTGGCGTTGTTAATAATATTTACCCCTCTTTCTCCTCCACACACACTATTTCTTATACATCATGTTCAAACTCCTATGCTAATACATAAAACATAATACATGATACATCATAATTAACACTGATACATTAATACATTTAATACATTGAAATAGTTAATTCATATTTAATCTTGATTAAGATGTACACATCCTACATCTTGAAATTTGTGTATAAAATTATAAACATAACTTTTTAATTAATTGATTAATTAATTCTTTTAATTATTAAACTCATTTAATTATCATCAATTATTTATTGGTTAATTCTTCACAAAAAATCCAAATTTATTATTAATATTCATATTATATTATTATTTCTTTTCTTATTACCTCTCCACTCTGAATTTTCTACCTAACCTTTCACATTCTAATCATTGTTTAGTCTGGGTGACTCCTGTATTCACTATGCTTTGACTTATTATATAGGCACTAACTTTTACAATCGTACTCACCTTTCTTCTAATTAACAACCAAATTTACCTATCATGACACCAATTTCTCAATTATAAACACCTTTCATTAATTTCATTTTGACGATAAATCCTATGGCACCACACGTCTTTGTACAGGGATGGGTGTTCCCTACCTGGCTATATACATTCATATTATTTTGCCCTTCCAAAATATCGGCAAACACTCCCTTAAACTACGCTATTACCTGCCACAACGATATACGTTGGCCACTCCTTATCACCTCACCCCCACTACAAAATATCATCAGCAACAAATAAATGTTTAACCTTTACTTTACTCACCTCTACAAATAATCACTAACTACTGTGTCCCTAAAATATCTAATACTCTCTTTGTATTATTTTCTTTAAAATTCTTATCTATCTAACTCCCATTAACTTTAATTGAATAACTCACATGCCTCTATTTATTAATACACCCAGGCTCTATCCCTTTTTAAACATCCTACATTACTATAATCATTGACAATTGCATTATAAAATTTATCTCTCACCTACTCATAACAATACATCTCAATCTTCAAATATATATTCTTACTTAATCATTTATTATTCATTAGAAATTTTTTATTCATTACAAATTAATAATTTAACTTCATTACTACTGCAATTATAAATTTAGTACAACTTTCATTTGTACCACATTAATTCAGTAATTGACCTTTAATTATTTAAACTTTTCACTATTACTTTCACTTTTTTAGCAAAAACATGTTAATTGTTAATTATTAAAACAAAACATAATACATGGTGTACATAAAATTTACCTGTAATACACAACATCAAAATACATAAATACATTGACATTAACACATATAAAACAATGAAAAATATACAATCCAAACTCATTATTTTGTCATTAATCAAAATCAGTCCATTTCAAAACCACTGTTCACATATATTAAATGTTTGTTACACAATAAAACAATCTATCCTCCATCATTGAATAACATTCTAATCTTAGGTCTATTTATCTTATTGTTTAGTAAATAAATTTTATTATTAGAATCATTATAATATTTATCAAACTTTTTATATTCATTCACAATCTCAATCGGTGTATTATATACCAAGTCACGATCGAGTATGGTTCTGTGTACATCAGTATGATATGTTATAACCTTGTTAGTCATATAGTCATCACAATTATTTTCATAATTTTTTACTACTACACCTGTTACTTCCCAAGGTAAGTGCTTGATACCATTATTCTCACCATATACTGTTATTACTATCTCAATTTTACTACAAGGTAAGAATTCATTATAATCATCCACCATCTCTACTCCTAACCTTTCTACAAGTTCTCTATACTTTCTATTTATCTTAAAAATCTCTATTACTCTCTTTCTCTCTCTCTCTCAATATATTTCTCACCATAACACCAAATTACACTCTCTCTTTCCAAATATGCAGGGGTCACTTACTCATAATTACTGCACCACCTATGAGGTACACAAAAACACCAAGGAACTCTATTTGTAGACCTTTCGTCTCCCAAATATAAATCTAAGGAACTCTTGTCCTTATTAAAAATACGTGAAGACTTGACTTCACCCCCTAACACAACATCAAAGGAAAATTCTACCCCCTGCACCCCTTTAACAAATGTACTTTCTCTCAGCTCTCTCTCTTTCTCAACACACACAAACATCTCATTATCACTCCCAATAATCTCATTATCATTTTCTAACACCATATTATTAATTATACCATTGTTACTACCTGTAAACTCCTTATTCAAATTATCACTGTTACTCATCCTCTGATTCTCTATTTGGATTAACTTCTCATCCAACTTTTTAATTACTTTGTCACATTGTTTATCTAGATTATCGTTACGTCTTTTAATTTCGGTCTTTAATTCATCACATTTTACGTCAAAACTATTTCTGATTTCATTTTTCTGCTCGTTAAGTATTTTATCAAAATTATCGAGTCTTACATCAAATTTGTTCATCAAGTTAGTATACTTTTCATCAAATCTGTTACTAATTCCTTTAATTTCGCTTAATAGTAACTGCATCATTGCAGCTGCATCATCTGTTTTACTTACGTCTTGAGTTGAGATGGGAGTTAACGGAACTGGGTTTAATTCAGTTACACTGGTCTGACTAATTTGGTCCAGTTTAACATCCATCTCACTCGCAACTGTTTCATCTACGTTATCACCTTTATTGGTATTCATTTTACTTATTTTAATATTACCCGCATGCATACAACCTTATAACATAACCTTGTGGAAGTTGGGTTATGTTTACGTATTTAAAATTATGTAAAACTATTACTTCAATTAACTTTTCCGCTCTCTCCGTAGGCTTACCCACATAAAACAAAAGTTTACGTAGCGTCCCTGTTCGGGCGCCAGTGTTATACTACTTAATAAAATACAATATAATATCTTACACTTAGGCAATAATTTCAAAGGTCGGGCGCCATCTTGATCAAGAAATGTAAATATAAACTTGTAGTTTTACTTACCTTTAAAAGTTATTATAGGGCAGGAATTCGTTTAAGCGAACTCTTGAGTAGCGGAAAGTGTTATGTGAAATAATAATACTTTGTTAAAATTTTTACCAAATGATATTGCCCAGTTTATTTATGACATTTACTTACATATATTCTCCACCAGGTGGCGACAAAATTACTTTAAATTTCCCTTACGTTAAACCCTCCAAAATACCTACACTGTAAACAATAAACATTTGATATGTGATTTATATATATATATATATATTTTTTATATTTGCACAACCCAGCACTTTTTAAATAGTATTTTGTTCACGCTCTCTCTCTCTCTCTCTCATTCTCTGGTACAATTATTAGTTTTTTATGACCTCATTTTATGAATAAATTCTTTATTGAAATGAATTTACTGAATTGGTCATTTTACTTTGATATTAGTATTTTTGAGATTAGTATCTTTGATATTACAAAAGGTTGTAGCTGATACTTAGCTTCCAGTTTTGAGTCGATGGCATCGCACTACTCGAATCCTTGTAAGTGGCAAAATCTGATTCTTTACATTGTCTTAGGGCCCACACTCTCGAATCGTAGTGTCCCCCCTCGAATCACACTTTGGCAGATTTGGCTGCACGTAGAAGTCCGGACCGCTGCTAGATTCTTCACGGTTTCACTTGGCCGATGACACCCACTCAAGCCCAGTTACAACACCAACATTACCATTATTAATTGGTATATTTCATTAATAGTTATTAAACCACTTTTGGTGGTGTAAAATTTACACAAACACTCAGTGAAAATGCCGGCCGCGTGAAGTGCCAACTGGCCCAATTCACGGTCCAGGCGAAAATGACCCAGAGTCTTTGTTAAACATTGCGTAGGTGGGGCAAAACTACGTCACGAGTTCTTTGTTCCGCAGCCAAACCCAGTCGCATACAATGAGTCTTACATTCCTTGCGGCTGACGTAATCGTGGGCTTGTTTGTTTACTGCTTATCTGTGACAAATAGTTTTTGCAACATTTGTAGCTTTTCCGCGAATTCGACCGGAATCCTGTTAACTCCAAAGTGCGTTGTTTAAAATATTCTACAGTTTATTCACCAAAACTTTATAGGGATTATGAAATAAAATTATTATTATTACAAAATAAATGGTTAGGGAATAAAAATACAATAATTATGGTTTTTAGGACCATAGATTTACAAAATTAGTATCGTACCAGAATTGTACCGTCACACACCGAACTATATTCACTAACACATGTGCACCAGAACAATAGTGAAGAACTAAATTAAAAAACAGTGGTACATTTATATAATTAACTTTATTTTTAAAACTTGGTTTCAAAATTTTTGGAAGGTTGGGATACATGAAGTTGTTGAGAACCAGAGCCGCCATCTTGACAACTCGCAAAGGACTCTGGGAATACGTCATCTTTGCCTTGTTCACAAATCGAATTTTAGAATTAATATTATTGTGTTCTGTCTAGTATTAAGCCTTATTATTTTAGTAAATAAGAATTATTTCATTTGTGATGTGCGATACTTCTTCATAAGCATTTTGAACTTTACTAACTGTCAAAAGAACCCCGAACTGAGTATTAATATATGAAACAAATAAAGAGTCGAACTGGAAGCAAGAATCGATACCGGTGTTATGAATCATCGATCTGTTAGTAAACAGAATTGTATTTAATGAAAATAAATGAAAATAATTTTTCTAATTAATCTCAAAACTGTCTTTGATTGAACTAAAGGTAAAAATAAAAGAATTTTTAATTACAGTAAAGAAGTGTTGAATAATTATGATGACTTAAATAAGACGTAACTCCAAATAAATAACGGTAAATCACCTAACCCCAAAAGAAGAACTCGATGCTATAGCAAGTTACAATTACTTAAGGAGGAACTTAAAGTATTTTTAATAAATTTCAATAACAGTCATAAAGTATAATAAAAACAGGAAATAAAGCGCCGTCTCGAACAAGAGATGTTAGATAAATTATAAAACCCTACCGCCACAATTTGAATACAACGGTTAGGCATAGTTCCGCCTGGCAGTTACGAACAAATTTAATTTCTTTTAATAAACAATTCACATTCTTATTTAACTGTGATCAATACAACTATTCTTCTAACACACTACAAAACAAATAATAAATCAAATATAAAAAAAAAATTAATTAAAAGCGAAGAGAGGACAACGATGCTAGTCGTTACAGATTGGCGCTTCCGACGCGGGGTGGTAAAAGAAATTTCAACTTATATTCAACTTACGTAATCAAACTCAACATACCTTGTACAATTATTAAAAAACAGGAAGAACATGAATAGTCGTTACAATATATATATTGTTATGATGGTCTACTCGATCGTCGTAGATACAGTGGAAACAAAATAAGTACAAGACACCAATTAAGTCACTAATCACACCTTTAACTGTTACAGTAAAACAGTTCATAATTAACAACAGTCTCTACAACAAACAAATGAAAATTGTTCACATGCAATAAAATGTCCACTAATATTAAAACTCAATTGTATTACAATTATACCGTCCGATTATAAAACATAACACTTCACTAATAACTACTTGAATGTACACAGTACTAACTCGAACCGCTCTGGAAATATATCGCAGCTGTACTGAAAACTAAGGCCGCTACCGCCATGTACCGCCAAGTCCCGCTCACACACCAGAAGCTTCCAAACTGCGTCTTATCTCTCGTGTGAACTACGTAATTGACTGCGGCCTTGACACAGTCTGAGAGCCCGAACGAAGCCCGGCACAGTCGAGAAGATTCTCGCAAAATGCGACTACAAGCACGTATGCCACACACTTACATTCTGGATCTCTCTGGAACGTTCGATAAACACGTAGATTGTTCTGTGATGCCGTAACAATATATATATATATATATATATATATATATATATATATATATATATGGTTCCAAACACATCTCTTAATTAACTCATGTATAATGATGACCTCACACTGATAGCACAAATGAACAACAAATTCCAGAGATAAATTTTCAAGCTTAATCAGATACATAAGGGATACAAAACGACAATATTGACAAAAAAAATGGCATCTGTGGGCAAAGAGCCAGTATGAACCAGTGACAACAGAACACTAAAGGAGGTTAACCACTTTAATTATCTATGCTGTGAAATAACCTATGATTTATAGTATGATTGTGAAAAATTAATTTGCTGACCTATAAGGAAAGTTTGAAGAATAAAGAATGGAAAGCAACTTTCCTTAAGTTCTATAAGGTTAAAGTGCCTTTACTAGTATATGGAAGCAAAGTGTGGGTAGCAATAAAGCTGGAATACAAGCTAAGGAAAGGAAATTTCTATGAACGGTAATAGGGTGTAATAGTTACAACAGACTAAGAAACAAAATAGACTGATAAGAAAATAGTAAAAATATTAATCCTTCATGAATACTGTCACCGGACAAAAGGCTTGCCGCATGACAAATGGCGCCAATCGCACACTCTAGTGTTTTTGGTGGCCCTAAAAAGGACCTGGTGGTGAGAAAGCTGATGTTGGTCATGCCGCGGTGAGATGTTCGGTGGCTGCGCCCGCTGTTCGTGGCGTACTGCAGTCCTCCTCTTCTTTTGGCATCGGTTGTAGAGTCGGCTGCCGGCCCAGCGAAATCCATCGCTGGCGCGGAACTGGAGGGCGAAGACGCAAGAACGTTGGTTCTATTCTTCGGCCGTTCCTTCCGGCTGACTCTTCGCCCATGTCGTCCGAGAGAGAAGAGAAGATGAAGTGCGTCCGATGGCGTGGCGATGAAAAGTGCGTCAAAATTTTCTGCCAGCCCGGGTTTTATGCACTAACCGGGATCGGTGATTGGCTCGCTCCGAGCACGTTAGGTGGTCACGTCTCGGCTGCTGATCCCTGATTGGCTCGCTGTGTCCGCCGCTCCGAGAGCAGATGCTCACATACCACTGCCGTCACAATACATTAAGCAGAATGGACAGCAATGGAATGAGATGACAGAGAATAAGTGAAGAGAATTTGCTACTCAAAGCAAACCAACTGAATGACTGAAGTGAATTCTCCATTTTAAAACCATTTGGCATTTGGCTCTCTGTCTATCTGTTTTGGGTATGTCTCATAACTTATGAATGCATCAACCAAATTTCATGAAACTTAGCATATGTGTCCATATTTTTGCCCTACAGATCCCTATTCTTTTTGAGATTGACCCCCCCCCAAAAAAATAGGGGGATAGGAGGTAAAAATGTGAGGGGATCAAAACTGTAAAACAAAATCGCAAAAAATAGTAGGGTAATAATTGTTTTCTTTTGCGATTTTTATGATAATTAAAAAATTACCTAATTTAATTTTTTTTTTAAATAATAACTGTATTTTGTTCAAAATAGTGAGCAAGGTTTGCAGCTCAGACAGCTTACTGGTATATACAGTGTAATGTAACACGACATTATATATGAAAGTCAGAGTAAATTACATTCAAAAGAGAATTCTTTCTCCTCAAAATAAGAAATCAATTATGTAAAAAAAAAAAATAGTATATAGTAGATAACATACAGTAGGAATACTGTATTTTAACATACTGTACATACTGTAATACAGTAGGCCTACACATAATTAATGTGAAATACTTTATCAACGTTATACAATGTTGAAAATATTAATCTAAATCAACAACTGTCAGGTTGGGTTAAGTATCCAAAATTATAACAGTGTTAAGTAATTGTGTAACTGACTAATAACAATGAGTCATTTAAAAAATTGAAATAGAAATAGTAAAATGTCATTAAGCAGTACATTAGGTTTTAATGTTCAATAAATTATAAAATAAAGTCTAGTAAAACTAGACAACAAATGTCCATAGTTAAGTAATATTGTTTTATATGTTGTGTACTATAGACTAAAACTGTTTGAACATTAAACAGAATTAAATAAATTGTATATAAGTTAAGTAATAATGTAAATATATTATAAATTAGGTAGATTGGTAACTTTAGGATTATGGTGTTTCTAGGCCTATAACTTGTAAATGTAAACCAAATAGAAAAACAAATAATATGTAGGCTGTAGGCTAAATGGAACCATAAAAGTGATGGAAAATATAGTTTTAAAAGACAATATGCAGTTTTTAGTTGACAAAGTAATGTATTATACCCCAAAAATACAAAAAGCTTAATATTAGTCCTACAAATGTCGACATTTCATTTTAACCTAAATTTCATGGGCAATTCAGATCTGTACTTAGTTTTTTGATTACGGGGTGAGGTATATGTTACCTCAGAATTTTGAGAAAAAATGTGGGTTTTGGTTTATTGCGCATAAAGTTTGACACAGATTTAATTTTTAACCAATCACATTTGTAATTGACAAGTGAAATGACACTTCATTGAGGTGATGAGATTGAATTCAATTGTTGAAAAGCTCTCGTCCAGAATAGACGCATTCGATGATGCTCTGATATTAAAGAAAATTAACTAAAAATTATATTAAATTAAACTAACTGATGAAGAAGAATTGAGTATTAATCGAATTAAGAATACAAAGAAGTAATTCAATACCACAATTACCTATTTCACTTTAAAAAAGGTTACGAAGAATTTAGACATCCGAGTCCACGTATTGGTGAGACCTAACCATATTATTTTGTTGAAACAACACTTAAATATTCTCACATGAAATAATTAACCACTTATTATAATTGTATTTTCACAATAACCTCAACACTTGAAAACACTGAATTACACATCACTTAGTGAACAAAAAAGAACAGTGACGAATAGTGTTAAACACCATAAAGTGAACATTAAATATTATTCCGAAACACATTATTTTCACCATATACAGATTAAATATAGAAAATAATTGAAACTTTATACGAACCCAGTTTTAACTGTGATTATTGTAAACAAACTGTAGCGAACACCGCTCCTGGTGGCGATTAAGTGAACTAACTTAGAGCACGACAGATTGAAAGTCTATAAAACAGGTTAATTACCTTCCGTCACGCTTCTTGAAATCCAAATACAGGATTACTCGAGTTTCAACACATTAAGCGTCATCATCAGATCCTCAATGAATATGGGTAAAACTACATTTGTTGATGTTTGCACATCTCGTCAAACAATAAAAACAACACATATATAGTAACAAAAATATTTAAATAATTTGACACACATTAAAAACAAGACAAAACAGAACGAAAAACAATACACGCGGCCGCCGCGGACCTGCGCAGGAACACGGTATACAGTAAAATTAATCGATACTGATTTGACCTTTGATAAACTTTATCAATCTGACACAGCTAATATCTCGTTCTATATCATTGACTCTATTAAATAAAATATTATTTTTATATATTGATTTTTCATTTAGGATGCGATCGTAATTCTCTTTAGTGGCCTTATATATCTCAAACCGTTCGAGAGTGTCCAGTTTAAGAGATTTCCTGCATTTATGTAATATGTCCAAATTCTCATTAATACTTTTTATGTTGTGATCTTGTAAACTTAAATGTTCAGCGAATGTGGATCTTCCTATGTTTGACTTAGAGCTTGGGATGTGTTCTTTATAATGCAATTTGAACAAACGACCCGTTTGTCCTATGTAGAAATTTGAACAATCCGAACAATTAAGCCTGTATACACCAGTACCGTCGTATTCATCGAAAGACATATTTTGATGTTTAAACTTAAGTTTGTTCTCGAGTTTATTATTTGCTTTTGTAGCCAATACAATATTATGTTTTTTCAATTGGTTTTTTAAAGTATGATGTAACATTTCGCCATACTCTATTGCGATATATTTTACTTTTTCTTTAGGCACGTCAATATTTATTAATCTATTTTGTTTCTTATTTATTATTTTATCTATTATGTTACTTTTATATCCATTGGCTATCGCTATGTGTTTAATAATGTCGACTTCGTTTTTATAGTCTTCTGTGGAGAGGGACAACGATAGCAATCTATGTACCATGCTATTAAAAAATGCCATTTTGTGTGAAAAAGGGTGGTAAGACGAGGCATGAATAGTAAAGCGTTACGAGCTTTAATATAAATATTTAAAATCTAGAAATCTGTGTATATAACTGAAACTCTACTCGCTTAATAAAAAAGATTTAAATTGGTCTCACTTACCTTCTTAGCGAATTATCAGGGTGTCGTCTGATGTACTTAGGCAGAGAAAAACGGGCAATGCAATGACAAACACACATTGATGTGTTTAATTGACGCTTTTTATTAACTTTTAATTTTTTGATATTAACTATTAAATTTTAACTCCCTCTTCATCAATTTCTTTTACATTACATCGTTAATAATTATTGGAATATCAGTTCAATTTTAATTTACTAGCGGTTCATTCGAAAAACTTTGCTTGAAAACATTGATACTTGTCATACATGAAATGAAAATAGTTGCGATACTTATGACTAAACACTTAACATTCTAACCATGGTATCTAAATTATGAAAGCGACCCATATTGCTCTCTCTCTCTCTCTCATACTATCAGATTCCCTATAATTTAGTTATAACCCCCCTTTTTTTATGAATTTGAAAAATAATTGAAATTAGGTTTGAGTCGACTACTTAACCAGAGTCCTTCGGCTGACCGCGTGTGGCGTCGCGCATGTAAATGAATGTCCTGTTTATTTGTCACATTTTTCACTTTTGCTGTACACTCTGCTAACTTCGTTTACACTGTCGGATTTAACTGTTTATCTTCAAATTTACTGTTACACTTCAGAATATGTTAAAATGCAAAA
Organism: Magicicada septendecula; assembly: GCA_034769895.1. NCBI lineage: Eukaryota > Metazoa > Arthropoda > Insecta > Hemiptera > Cicadidae > Magicicada > Magicicada septendecula. Next base: position 483,746,078 of record CM068368.1, read on the forward strand.
TTTAAAGGTCGCGAACTGCGAACCTTGTCCCGGCCGGGCATGGGGGATTTCGTCGACTGACCACACTACAAATGCGTTGGTCAAAAAACATTTCCGCCAGCTCGTGCTGTGATTGGCTGCGGCATCTCACATGGCTGGTTCCGGTGATTGACTTTGGTGTCGAGAGTACAGATAGCGGCACACGGGCGCACACGCACTGCCACATTCCATTGTCGTTGAGCGTTATTCACCAAGTTTTTGTTACTCCTCCCCAACGGAGGATACACGCATGTGCGCACAAGCTGACATTCCACGGTGTTATCGTTGTGCGCTAGGCACGGACCGGTACAGGATTGTATACAGGGTGTCCAAATAAGTGTTAGTGGTCTCGGTGGCCGCAAAGGGTGTCCAAACCGATTATTTCCCAATAGTTGATATTAAATGAAATAAAAAAAAAAAAAACATACCTCCTTCAAAATTGTCCCATTACAATACCCCCCCCCAATGAGAGATCTTCTGCCGAAACAGAAGATATCTCATTGCCAAAACCCCTAAGAGGACCGGTGAGGATATGGAGCCAACAACCCCCCTTTAATTTCTTAACACATCATGGGTAAACTACCCCCCTGGCTTGGCGACTATGGACTCATCTGAACGAGATCACTGGACTTCTCCGTAAGAGATCCCAACACCGAGAAATCGAACCGACAAGTACCACAGCGCACCTCACCTTCTAACATGCTACCCCCCAAAATCCTCACTCCCTGGCTTATATCATGCCAGATCCTCAACCGATCTGTTCCCCCTTACATGCAAACTGGGTCGCCTTCAGCAATACTGGGCGCATACACGTACTTGTTAATTCCTACCTATCAAATTTTAAAAGTTTCTGTTAAATTAACATAAAATTTTTTTTTTTTTTTTTTTTCAAAACAAAACAAAAATTTTAATTCAAAAATTTACATTTTATAACATTTTTTCTCAATAGGAAATTTATTTGAACTTATTTAAATTAATGAATAAACAAAATTGGCCTCGCTTCTTTGCCAAAACTGGTTTAGTATAGAACATCACCCATCAGCTGACCAAAACTGGGTCAAGTCCAGATCCTTGACCTACATACGTTATGTACAAGTTACATCTGTGAATACATTAAACTCCTGTAAAATTCAGTCTTGCAACGCAAAAACATAATAAAATACAACATTTAAAATTAACAAAGTATTATTATAATTAACCATTGGATTGACATTTAAATTATTCAAATAAACACCTTATACTTTTACACTTTCAAATTCTACTAAAATTTTCCTTGGTTTCAATCAAAATTCTACCTTTTTCCTATGAACCTCTTTTCTTTGATAATCTCATCTCCACTACTTTGGGTGATTTAGTTATTTATACTGGCTTGAACAAATTGCAAATCATTCCTAAGTGATATTCTACATATCAATAACTATATACTATATATCAGCTGACATCCCTAGCTAATTGTAAACACATTTCAAAATTGAGCAAATTGCATGAAATATATTTTTATCAATTCTTATATCTAACGTACAACAATAGTAATAATACACTTAAAATTATAGCATGAACGACTTGTATTGACTTGTCTGAGCAGCTAGTTATTTAACAGAGCACAAGCAGTTTTTTTATAGGATCAAATTTGAATTAGTAAAACATTTTTATGTTATAAAATTTACATTCGTGGCTCCTCTGAGCCACCTCCCGGCCACACACTCTATTGCAAATTGTGTAAGACTGTGGCGCCTTTTCGCTTCCACAGAGACTGTACATTTTGGAGCAGGTTTTACCTCTCCGTGTCTCTGCTTCCGCTATTAAGTTTTAAAATAGTGAACATCATCATGTTCTTGTTATAAAATGATACACCCTTAAAACGGTTCTACCACCTGTCTCTGCTACCCCTACGCGGGCAGAGTGGCAGCCGCTGTTCCATAGTTTGGTGATTCCCCTTAATGTCACCCCCCATCAATTTCAAAGTACACCTTTACAACGATAACAGCTATGGCCAGTTATGGTCAGCGCGTAATCGTAATGTGCCCCAACCATAGCTGTTAAAGCTAAACCAATTCCACGGTCAGGGTTCGGTGAGGCCGTGACCGCCCGAAAAGTTGGGGAATCACAAGTATAATGTTTTTTTTTTTTTTTTTTTTTTTTTAAATAAAAATTTAAATTACATGACATTTCTAGTCTTGGTGGTATTATATAAAATATTATATAAAATACATAATGTGTGTATAAACAATAGTAACAATTTATAATAATAGAATATAAAAATGTCTGTTTATGTATGATAATTTTAATATGTACAAATACATCCATCATCACTCAGCTAGATAATACTTTTTTAACTGGGTCACATTATAAGTTCCTTTTATTTCTCTAGTTTGTAAATCTACTGAAACGTACGCATTCTCCATTTTCACTTGGCTAACCTCATATGGACCGTCATATAATTTTTTCAAAATTATTATTAACAGTTATTTTTAACCTTTATGTTATTCCACAAACTAAACTATTTAAGACTTATTTAGTTATTAATTGTTTTTCAATTGAAATTTCATCAAATAATTTAAATATCTCATAAAAATTCAATCATACAACATTAAATCACAATATTTAGCCATCTCAAATTATTCACTTCAATTGATTATTAAACTTTACATTTTTCAATTATTATCAAAATTTACAAAGCATCAATTATTGTCTTCATAATTATTCAAATTCATAATTATTATTACGCTAATTATTCCTGTAAACTGCAAAATATTAATAATATATCTACACAAATGAATTCACAAATTATTTACAAATCATGCGTCAATAACTGTTCAATTGTTTCACGCTTCATATGCCCAAATCTGCAAGGTCATTACCATAATTTACAAGATTTACCAAGGTCTATACACTGAAATTTTAGTTCAACCTCCATCGTTATATATATATCTAATGTATTTGTAACATGCTTCATTGTTATACACACTCAATTTGTTATTACTATCATTATAATAATCATCCATTATCTTTATTCCATTCATTAAGTCATTATAATTGATAGGGTTATTCCCTATTAATATTTCATACAACTTGTCAATATAAGTTATTATTGTCCAGTCTCCATCGGTAAATACATTCATGATCGGGTTAATTATTTTTGTCAGATCATTATATTCATTATTCTTCAAGTATACTTTTAAACTTTCTCTCCATGTGTCATACTTTCGATTCACATCATATAATTCTGTTACTTGATTAACATACCATTTTCCACTTATATCTCTCTCATCACAATACCAAATTAAACTTTCAACATCATTATTATTACAGACAGAGGGCACAACATTATACAACATCAATTCATTTATCAATACGGGACTCTTTCCCTTCTTAAACAACACTTGTGAACACCTTGGTTCAGAAAAATTAATAGGAAAATTTACCTTCTGCCCCACATACTCTATTCTCTCTTTCCACTTTCTCTCTAACTCATAATAATTTCTCTTTAACTTATACAATTCTATTTCTCTATCTGCATACAACTCTCTATATAAATCTCTCTCACTCACATTAGTTAACATCTGATTAATGGATACATTTAAGTCTTTTCTGACTTTAATTATTTCACGCTCATGTTCTGCTTGTTTATTCTTTAAGCTAGTTATATTAATTATACTTGCATCAACTGGTTCACCGTTACTTCTAAGTTCATCATTTATATTTTCTTGTATGTCACTTTGCTCACACTCATTAATTAAACATTGAACATTACAGTCCATTTTGTCATTTGGCTTTTTGATTTTATCATTACATTTACTTGTCAATGTGTCAAATATTTTATTTGTCTCTAGCATTTTTTCTTTTTGTTTTTCGTTAATTATTTTTCTATCGTTTCTCATTTCGTCTTGTACATTATTTATAACACTAGTCAGTTCATCTCTCATTCCAATAATAGTCTCATTCATACTTTCCAAACGGTTGTTCATATTTATTGTACTCGCTCTCAATTCGCTCCTCACACTTATGAACTCGTTATTTAAATCAGTCAGTTTAATATTTATAGTATTCACTTCTGATTTGATCTCTGTTTTCAAATTATCATTTTCTGATTTCATTTTCTCATTTTGTTTGTCAAGTTTATCATTGATTTCAGTTTTCATTCCTGACATCATTTCCAGCATTAACGCTAATTGGTTAAATATATTTACGTTATCGCTTATTTTTGCGTCTACTGTCTCAATAGTTAATTCGTGTGTTGTATTGTTTATACTCTCGTTAATATTTGTCGATACTAAATCGTCTTGCGTAACATTTAAAATTGCCCCTTCCACAATATCTTCACATAAATTTACACTCTCGCTTTTCTCTGCCATTTTTCGATCAGGTTGTAAATTACTTTATTTTATATTACATTAAAAATTTAATTTACAATGTCAGCTGTTCAGGCGCCAATTAAAGCGTTACGAGCTTTAATATAAATATTTAAAATCTAGAAATCTGTGTATATAACTGAAACTCTACTCGCTTAATAAAAAAGATTTAAATTGGTCTCACTTACCTTCTTAGCGAATTATCAGGGTGTCGTCTGATGTACTTAGGCAGAGAAAAACGGGCAATGCAATGACAAACACACATTGATGTGTTTAATTGACGCTTTTTATTAACTTTTAATTTTTTGATATTAACTATTAAATTTTAACTCCCTCTTCATCAATTTCTTTTACATTACATCGTTAATAATTATTGGAATATCAGTTCAATTTTAATTTACTAGCGGTTCATTCGAAAAACTTTGCTTGAAAACATTGATACTTGTCATACATGAAATGAAAATAGTTGCGATACTTATGACTAAACACTTAACATTCTAACCATGGTATCTAAATTATGAAAGCGACCCATATTGCTCTCTCTCTCTCTCTCATACTATCAGATTCCCTATAATTTAGTTATAACCCCCCTTTTTTTATGAATTTGAAAAATAATTGAAATTAGGTTTGAGTCGACTACTTAACCAGAGTCCTTCGGCTGACCGCGTGTGGCGTCGCGCATGTAAATGAATGTCCTGTTTATTTGTCACATTTTTCACTTTTGCTGTACACTCTGCTAACTTCGTTTACACTGTCGGATTTAACTGTTTATCTTCAAATTTACTGTTACACTTCAGAATATGTTAAAATGCAAAATTTAAAGGTCGCGAACTGCGAACCTTGTCCCGGCCGGGCATGGGGGATTTCGTCGACTGACCACACTACAAATGCGTTGGTCAAAAAACATTTCCGCCAGCTCGTGCTGTGATTGGCTGCGGCATCTCACATGGCTGGTTCCGGTGATCGACTTTGGTGTCGAGAGTACAGATAGCGGCACACGGGCGCACACGCACTGCCACATTCCATTGTCGTTGAGCGTTATTCACCAAGTTTTTGTTACTCCTCCCCAACGGAGGATACACGCATGTGCGCACAAGCTGACATTCCACGGTGTTATCGTTGTGCGCTAGGCACGGACCGGTACAGGATTGTATACAGGGTGTCCAAATAAGTGTTAGTGGTCTCGGTGGCCGCAAAGGGTGTCCAAACCGATTATTTCCCAATAGTTGATATTAAATGAAATAAAAAAAAAAAAACATACCTCCTTCAAAATTGTCCCATTACAATAGCATGATCAGTGGTTGTCGGTTTCCTATAAATATTAAAGTTAACTTTGTTATCTATCTTTGTTAAAGACAGATCTAAGAAATTGATAAAGACAGATGAAACGGAAAAGAATAATAAAATAAATTTCTACTTTAAAAAACCAACTGAAAAAACATAATATTGTATTGGCTACAAAAGCAAATAATAAACTCGAGAACAAACTTAAGTTTAAACATCAAAATATGTCTTTCGATGAATACGACGGTACTGGTGTATACAGGCTTAATTGTTCGGATTGTTCAAATTTCTACATAGGACAAACGGGTCGTTTGTTCAAATTGCATTATAAAGAACACATCCCAAGCTCTAAGTCAAACATAGGAAGATCCACATTCGCTGAACATTTAAGTTTACAAGATCACAACATAAAAAGTATTAATGAGAATTTGGACATATTACATAAATGCAGGAAATCTCTTAAACTGGACACTCTCGAACGGTTTGAGATATATAAGGCCACTAAAGAGAATTACGATCGCATCCTAAATGAAAAATCAATATATAAAAATAATATTTTATTTAATAGAGTCAACGATATAGAACGAGATATTAGCTGTGTCAGATCGATAAAGTTTATCAAAGGTCAAATCGGTATCGATTAATTTTACTGTATACCGTGTTCCTGCGCAGGTCCGCGGCAGCCGCGTGTATTGTTTTTCGTTCTGTTTTGTCTTGTTTTTAATGTGTGTCAAATTATTTAAATATTTTTGTTACTATGTATGTGTTGTTTTTATTGTTTGACGAGATGTGCAAACATCAACAAATGTAATTTTACCCATATTCATTGAGGATCTGATGATGACACTTAATGTGTCGAAACTCGAGTAATCCTGTATTCGGATTTCAAGAAGCGTGACGGAAGGTAATTAACCTGTTTTATAGTCTTAAACGCTTTTGGAGGCAAATAAAATGTTTAGATTGAAAGTTTTTTTTTTTCATTTATGTACAAACAAAAAAGTTTATTTAGTAATTAATATTTGTAAATTGTTTTATGTTAGTTGTTAAGAATTATTATTTGTTATTTATTGTTGGTTTTGAACATAATTTCAAGCCTAGTTATATCGACGAACCCGATACCCTGAGAACTCAATTGTAAATATTATTTGTAAAAGACTGAAGAAAGATTATTAAAAATTATTTAAAAAATATTGCAAAAAACAACCAAACAAAAGAACCGTGTGTTTTATTTTATTTAGAGGAATTCCACGTAGTACAGTAGTATAGTATGAAAGTAAATTACAACAGTCAAATGGAGGTAAAGCATCTGTGGACTGTACTGTAACAGTTTCCAAACTTAATATGTGTGAAGTGTACATGATGTATAAATAAATTAAAACTAACTCTTTCAGAAACATTTTTCAAACTTATTGTATAGTAGACAGAAACTTTTCAGCTCTAAAGCAAATGAGAAAGGCCACCAATACAGGAGATGCAGCTTTCCTGCCTAATGTTGTATGCACAAAAATAGATACTACAATTAAAACAGCTTTCAGTGATTTAATAGACAAGTTTGTTTGCTCAAACTCAAGAATGAAGTCAAGTGATTTAACAAAAGGGAAATCTAATTTTTTTACCATGCTCACAAATAATGTTATAACATGTAAATACTTATCATTAAAAATTAAAGTTTTTGAGTTTGTGGTGAGTCAGAAGTTTGTGATACTGTTAGTAATAATGTCCTATTAAGTTAAAATATGACGTTAGAATTAGATTCTCAATGGTTGCCATACATGGTGGATAATAGATCAGCTCTCTGTAGTGAAATTATGGGACAGCTCTCTTTGAACCGACTGGCACATTGGTTATTTAGTGGGAAGATATAATATTTAACATTTTGCTTAGAGAGCCATGACAGGCCTGCTTACATGCTAGTGGTATGAGACAACTAATATTTAACATGTTTTAAAGTATAACAGAACACTGAATTATAAATTTTGCTTCCTAGTCAAAGAATTGTATGCCTTATTATTTGAACACAAGTTGGTATTACCTGAATTAACAGTCTCCCCTTAATCAAAATAGTGACATTTAGCAAACTTATTTTTAGAACCTACCAACAATTCTTCTTTCAGCTGTCCTAAAGGAGTCTGTATACCATTTATTGCTTTATCTAATCCAATGAGGTTACTGGATAAATTGACAAAATCAACATAATCCTTGTTTATCAACTCAATCATTGCTGAGCGCAAAGCTTTAAGATAAACACCTAAATCATCTCGTAGTGTTTCCAAATTAGCTTTGTTGTGATGATCCTGTAAAAACTGGTCAACAGAAAAGGAGTCCTAAAAGAAAACAAAGATGTCAGTTAATACTAAGACACAATAAAACATAAAGGTGCATTAAAGGACTACAATATGTTTTCTTAATTAAACAACTAATAAACCCAATCAAAATATTAAGTATACGCAATTTATAGTAATTCCCAATACAAAGAATATTTTTCAACTCCTCAACAGACATGGAATGAAAGCACAAAATTAATTATTGTTTGATTTTAACATAAAATGCAACTGTCTTACAGTACTACGAGGCGTGTCCGGAAAGTAAAGATACAAAGGTCGTAATTGGTCTAAAAATATTTATTTACAAATCATTAACTGACAATTACGTAAATACATATATCTTTATTTCTCTACATAATTACCGCCATTATCCAAGCACCTATTAAGTCTGGGAACCAGCTTTTGTATCCCCGTGTCATAGAAGTCTGCCCCCAACCCTTTGAACCATGTCATGACCTCTTCTTTTACATCGTCATCGAACTTTTTCTGGCCAGATATTGTTTCAGGTGAAGGAACAAGTGAAAATCACTGGGCGCGAGGTCCGGGCTATGCGGTGGGTGATCCAAAACATCCCATTTCCAACTGCCGAGCAGCGCAGAGGTCACGCGTGCAGTATGGGGCCGAGCATTGTTGTGGAGCAGGCAGATGCCACGTGTCAGATTCCTCTCCTTTTGTTTTGAATAGCCCGTCAAGATGTCTCAGTGTATCACAATATGCATCTGCAGTAACTGTTTTGCCTTGGGGCATGACATCAACCAGGAGAACGCCTCTCCTGTCCCAAAAAACTGAAGCCATAATTTTTTTTGCTGAAATCAATGTTTTGAATTTTTTGGTTTTGGGGGAATGTGTGTGGCGCCATTCCAATGATTGTCGCTTCGATTCAGGAGTATGGTGATAAACCCAGGTTTCATCCCCAGTCACAATAGAGTCCAGGAACTCATCTCCTTTGTCTGCATAACGTGTGAGAAACGTGAGCGCGGAACCCATCCGATTTTTCTTGTGATCGTCCGTTAACATTTTGAGCACCCAACATGCACACAATTTTTTGTAGCCTAATTTTTTCGTCACAATTTCATGAATCTTAGACACTTCAGGAATGAATTCACACAATTCTCTTATCGTTAAACGACGATCTTTACAAATGTTTTCTTCAATTTTGTGAAGAAGGTCATCAGAGATCAAAGACGGCCTACCGCTCCTTTGTTCGTTGTGAACAGCAGTCCTTCCTTCCGAAAAATTATGGCATCACTTCGAGACATTTTGTCGATTCATAACGTCACCATAATCAGCTGTAATTCGCCTATGAATTTCCGCCGGGCATTCACCTTCTGCGTTTAGAAAACGTATCACAGAACAAACTTCACATTTAGCGGGGTTTTTGGATCGACGCTGTCATTTTTAATATGTGTAACACAAACTACAAAGAACAAAGTCTATTCTCTTAATGACTATGATGCATCGGCATCGAATAACAATAACGACAGTGTTACTACCACCGCCAAAAAGAAATTCCCTCACGGCCTAGATGCAATGTATCTTTACTTTCCGGACACGCCTTGTATATAATGAAACAATTCAGTGTCTTTTTTTGTTATTCTACAGGGTGGAGCAAAACAAACTCCACGATTTTGAGCGTGTGTAAAAAATGAACAAAACTGTATAGAAAAAAGGTTTTTATTTTTGAAAAAAGCAGTGAATCCAGTTTTGTTTAAACTAGGTTTTGTAAAAGCAAATCTGCCATATGACAACCGTCACTAGCAATACATTGTCGGAGACATTCCCTGAAGTTTTCCATCACTCGACGGGTCATAGTAGGAGGTACGGTGTTGACTTCTTCATTAATTCGCTCCTTCAGCTCCACTACGGATCGAGGACGATGCTTAAACATATCTTCCTTCAGGTACCCTCAGATGAAGAAATCAGATGGGCTTAAATCTTGTGACCACGCCACCCACCCTACATCGTCCCTCAAAGAAACAGACTCCCAGGAAACATTTCACTCAACAAAGCCAGTGAACATCGCGCTGTGTGAGCTGTAGCCTCATTCTGTTGAAACCACAAGTCTTCGGGGTCCACATCCTCAGCAAGTTCATCCAATCTGGGCTACAGACATTATGATGTACTAGTTGTAAGTGACAGTCACTGTCTCACCTTCCTCCTCAAAAAAGTAAGGGCCAATCACTCCAACATCTGCAACTGCGCACCACACTGTGACTTTAGGAGAGTGGAGAGTTTGTTCGTGATGTTCCTGGTGGTTGTGCTGAGCCCAACAGCAGATGTTTTGCTTGTTAACAGCTCCAGTCAGGTGGAAATCAGCCTCGTCAGTACTGACAAGAACAGCTGTTGGAGGAATATGTGAAGCATTTACTCACAAGCATTTGTGCAGCTGGCGTAGTCTCTTGCAGTCAATTCCTGAGCCAACATGATTTTTTAAGGATTAAATTTTAAATCGAAATGAAGAATTCTCCTCAAACTCCAACTGATCATCCCCAAAGCAACAGCATGCTTACAAGCAGGTGATAGTTCAATTTATGTTCTCACCTGCTGCACATGTTCGGGCATTTTCACACTCCTAGGTCTGTCATGTGTCCTCTGTTTTAGCATACTTCCAGTTGTCTGCTGGCACATAATCCATGACCGAATTGTTTTTGCATCAGGAACAGAATTGGTGCGGTGGATGTTAAAGTGTCTCCAAAAAGCTCGTTGTGTCACAATAACGGAACGATTGTTCTCGAAATACGCCTACACAACGAAGCCGTTTTGCACACCTATCCAAACCATTATGGCTACTGAAACGGGGTCATCAACTCGACCAAACAAGGTTACACACGCCTCCCTCCCACCACTACAGCCCATGCAGTGACCAATCCAAATCGGGAGTCTGTTCTCCCCCACCCTGTACATAAGATAGATGTCCTGCTTATTCTGAAAACATAGCTTTTCTGTACCTCACTCCACAAATGTGTTATGAAAGTAATTACATTACAGTTTTGCTTTTGTCATACAGTAATAACCACCAAATGTCCTTTGATGAGTTAGTAGTTATGAAAAACCATTTCTGTTTTATTTCTAGTCGACTACCCTACATACTGACTGGTTAAATTTTTTTTAACCTGAAACACAGATTTTATTTTAACAAAAATCTGTTTAAATTAAATGGTCCATTTCCAATTAATTTCACTGTTCCATAAAAAATAAACTCTTTCTTGATCTTATCGATGTCATCATAATTTGGCCAGTTTTTTGGTGTTTTTTTGGTTCAAGATCTTGTTTCAAAAACTTTGCAACACATGTTTCATCTTTTATTTCTGTAATGTATCCAATGTACCACTGCACATCATAAAAAACAGGGTCATTCCATGTAAAAAAAAAAGATTTGACACCCATGATCTCAGATTTTGATAAAACTTGGCATGTTCGTTCATTTCATGGACATGAGTAACCATACCAAATTTTATTGCTGTATCTCAAACGGTTTAGGTTTTACAGCCTGTTAAAGTTTTTGGAATTTTGCGGTTTTTATAGATCGGACGGAGGAAGCTAAATTTGTTTTCTGATGGAAAATATAAATTATATCTTCCTTGTTTACCAACCAATGTTGATTAAAATGTTTATGAGTACATTTTAATATGTAAGGAATCCAGAAAAAAATAAATTACACCAGCAGCTACCTACACATGGTCAGGAAAAAATCCTAAAATGTTACTCAGAAAAGTTTTAAATTAAATACGGAATTCCATGCTAAGTGGAATACCTTCAAAAGGGAAAAGGATAATTAAAAAACATTTTTTAGATTTTTGTTCTACAACATATACTCTAAAATGAAAAAAAAACTGTTGGTTTTATAATGTTAATTAGGCCTGTACAGAAAAAATTATTAATTAAAAAAATATCCTTAATTAATTAACAGAAAATTACATTACGATTTAATTTAGTTTTAAAAACTAATCGTTCTAAACTCTAGTCAACTCACTAGCAACTTTTATTTCAAGAAAACTTATTATAAGCAAAGAAACCATTCAAGCTGTAACAAGACCGATGTGGGCCGATATACCTGTAACAGGTATTTTGGAACGAATTTTTGTGGAACGGATGTAACAGTGACTGAAAAGTTGAAATACCTGTTATTCGCGGCCTCGCTGTTCTGAGTCGAGGCAGGCCCCCTACGCAACTATACACAAGTAACAAGTAAACGAATATACTAAGGCCAAATACTAGGCGTACAAAAATATCACTGGTACGCAAGGAACAACCAGTACATGAGTATTTCAAATACTAGGGGTATCACCGATACACAAGGAACAACAAGTAAACGCATATTACAAATACTAAGCGTATCAGAGGAACAGTAGTATTTTAGGAACAACTAGTATCAAGCGTATTTCAAGTACGAACTAGTACGAAGCCACTTTTTGGTCCTGAATACTTCATTGTGCACAAAGAGACGAAGCTGTTTTTAATAAATGAAAATATTCATCCTGATGTTACATTTATTCTCGTGTGATATACAGATATGTAATACAGATATGCTAATAAATTATATATTATACTAGTCACCAACTTAGTAAATTTTGAAATAACGAATTATATTGTGTTATAACCTATAGAGTGGCTGATGTTGATAGGGTATATTATACTTTTTATTAATGTGATTTTAACTTCACTACACATCTCACGTAAATGATGAGATTGTTGTAATGGACATTTATGCACTTTATCTAGTCCTGTTCCTTAAATATCTGAACGAAGAACACGATTAACATCAAGGAAAGTGAAACAGCTGATATTTTTGAATGTGAATTTAAAATAATGTTTGAATAACTGAAATCCCACTATTTTAAAAACAATTCAATTGTTTAATTTTATTTATAATGTGTTAAGTGAAGCAGATTGTAATATAAATAGGTGTGACATTTCATGACTTGTATATTCTGTCTATATTAGTGAATGAATCTGAAGATTATCCAGGTATGTAATGCATTTAATTTACTTTTGTTGTTGCTTATTATTTATGTTTTTATTTATTTATTTATATTTATTTTATTACATTGTTTTTATTATTTTTATTTGTAAAATTTTGTTTATTCTCATTCACTCTTGTGGCTTACTGTTATGTTTTTATTATATGTGTCTGATGTTTTTATCACATTATTAGTAGTGGTATTACGTGTACTCAAATTATTTCATTGCCCCGAGTCTCGCAACTGATTTGTCTAACCAATGTTAGTTTGTTTATTCCTAGTAAAAACTTAAATTGGTATTCCCAAAGGGAGATAGGCCTATAAATTCTCTTGTTTCTTATTTTCTTTTAAACAGTAATAGTTTAATAAAGTCACAGTGTAAAGTAACACTGTTAATACTTTTAGTTTCAATTTATTTCTTATAACAAATTATATAGTATAGGTTATATTGTTACGACGGTCTATTCGATCGTCGTAGGTACAGTGGAAACAAAATAAATCAAGACACCAATTAAGTCACTAATCACACCTTTAATTGTTACAGTAAAACAGTTCATAATTAACAACACAGTCTCTACAACAAATCAAATGAAAATTGTACACACGCAATAAAATGTCCACAAATATTAAAACTCAATTGTATTACAATTATACCGTCTGATTATAAAACGCAACACTTCAGTAATAATTACTTGAACGTACACAGTAATAACTCGAACCGCTCTGGAAGTATATCGCACTAATACTCTTGAACCGCACTATCAAATATCTCGCATTGAACTGAAAACTAAGGCAGCTACCCGATGTATTTATAGTCACGCTCACACACCAGAAGCTTCCAAACTGCGTCTTATCTCTCGTGAACTATGTAATTACTACGGCCTTGACACAGTCCGAGCGCCGAGCGAAGCCCGGCACAGTCGAGAAGATTCTCGCAAAATGCGTCTAGTAGCATGTACACCACACGCTTACATCGAGATCTTTCTGGAACATTCGATAAACGCGTAGATTGTTCTGTGCTGTTGTAGCACTGCCCCCTCCTTAAGCCTGTTCGTCCCGAACTGGCAAAGCGTCTCTAAATTTGTATTTAGCCAGGCGATCTAGGTGGACGACCTTGAACTTTCGCTGTCCTTCCTGTTGAATCCGATAAACAACATCGTTAATTCTTTTTTTTTACAGTGTAGGGCCCTTCCCAGTTAGACTGAGGCTTAGGTGAGCGACCACGACGGCGCTTTGGATTGAACAACCAGACCTGATCTCCTTCTTGGAAACCCACACTATTGGTGCGAATGTCATACCGAGATTTCATTTTATCACTGGCAATCTTCAGCCGTCCTCTTACCAAGTGATTCATTTCTCGCAGTTGGTTTTCTAATTGCGAAGAATAGTTCTTTGGCTCTTGGGACTGAGTCTCAGGTGATCCAAACATCAAGTCCCCAGGAAGACGAGTCTCCTGCCCAAACACCAATTTTGCTGGAGCCATGCCGGTTGTGTCATGTACTGATGACCTAACCACCATTGGCTGATCCAAGTTTGCTTGGTTCTCGTCAACAACCTCTTCCGTAACCTCATCTTCAGCCATTTTGCCCTCGGGCGCTTCTATCAGCTCAGGAACAAGCAAGAGTTTTGTCTCGACACCCATAGTTGGTTTTCCAATCACTTCTTTTGTCATTACACTTATTTGTATTTCCTCTGCTAGTTCTTCCTCCATTTCCGCTTGCAATAGGGAGGGTTCCTCTTGACCAGACCTGTTGACTTTTTCTTCGACTAATGCCACTCGCTTAATCGAATGGTTGGTAGACCCTGTCATTTTAGCCATGCAAAGCTTTATCTTCTCTTGGCCAACCTTCAGGACATTCTCTCTTAAGTCCACAACGAATCCGTAGGCATTCATAATGTCCGTGCCAAGAATCACTTCATCGACAATGTCTGCAATGAGCATTTGGTGGTTAAACTCGAGAAGACCCAAGCGTACACGTACGTCTACCTTTCCTAGCACCTTGACAGGGCTTCCAGTCACAGTCTGTATTGTACAAGAGCTAATTAGAGGATGGCGGTTGCTGACCAAGTCACAATGGACACTGTAGCGCCCGTGTCAACTGTAAATGATCTTCGTTTACCTTCCGCAAATCCATTAACGATCAGGTTTCCACTAGTCTTATGTAGCGTGGAAACTGTGTGCTGTTCTGAGGCTTTACTTCTCCAATTGGTGCGATCACTCCCTTCTCTCGGTATTTTCTTCTCCCAACAGTCTACCTGTAGATGACCACGTTTCCCACAGTTGTAACACTTCGGTCTTCTGTTTTTGTCCTTTGGTTCGAAAGATCATTGTGGTGCTGCTGACTTCTTAAACTGTTGTTTATGAATCGTCTCTTTATGCCGTCCGCTATGACGATACTGTGGTATTGGATCCGTTTGGCTACAACGTGATGGCATACTTTGATTAATGTAGGTCGCCGACTTGGCACCTTCAAAACGGAGAGCATGAAAAAGAGCGTCTGATTTATTATCATGCCGAGCCATTCTTAACACTTGTTGTAATTGACTATCTCTGATACCGTCAATAAACATAATGAGAGAAATCCACTTCCGGAAGTTCTCCGATTCTTCGGGATAAGCCAATCTCGTCAGTCGGTCGATATTCGCTTCAAACTCTTGAAGGCTCTCCCCTGAACGCTGTCGCCTCGCTTTAAGTTGTTCACGGTACACTTCGCACAAATGCTGGTCACCGTACCATAATTCCAGAGCTTTAGTTAATTCGGCATAGACATTCTGACTGTCAGATGACACTTTGTGTATTACCTCTGCGGCAGGTCCTTTTAACGCAAGAATGAGTGAGAGGCCTTTCTCTTCTTCCGTCCAGTTATTTAAGCGAGCGGCAGCTTCAAATTGGCGATGATAAGTTGCCCAGTGGGTGCTTCCATTAAACGATGGGGCCTTTGTAAAAACTGACCTTACTTCAGTTAATAGCGTTCTTTGATTTCTCTGATATTTTGAATCTTCTAAGCTTGACATACTTGTTTTCATAGTTGACACAGATTTTTCTATTTCAGATATTCTGTCAACTTGTTTGTTCAGCTCACCTTGTAACAGGACAAATTTTGCAGTGGTATCCTCTTGTACGAACGTCTTAACGTTGTCTGCTTGACGGCTAAATTCTTCTTTTTTTTGCCCCTCTGGTGTTTCATTTTTACGATTACGTTTTTCTGCTTCTTCTCTTTCCTGTTTCCGTCTTTGCTGTAGCATTGCTCGGAATGCTTCTATCATCTGACTGGTATCCATTGTTTATCAATTAATAACGAATCACACTCGTCTTGTACAAAGTGTCCGCTGTTTCCACTGTTAACCATTCTATCCCACTTCTGAAACCACTGTTACGACGGTCTATTCGATCGTCGTAGGTACAGTAGAAACAAAATAAGTACAAGACACCAATTAAGTCACTAATCACACCTTTAATTGTTACAGTAAAACAGTTCGTAATTAACAACACAGTCTCTACAACAAATCAAATGAAAATTGTACACACGCAATAAAATGTCCACAAATATTAAAACTCAATTGTATTACAATTATACCGTCTGATTATAAAACGCAACACTTCAGTAATAATTACTTGAACGTACACAGTAATAACTCGAACCGCTCTGGAAGTATATCGCACTAATACTCTTGAACCGCACTATCAAATATCTCGCATTGAACTGAAAACTAAGGCCGCTACCCGATGTATTTATAGTCACGCTCACACACCAGAAGCTTCCAAACTGCGTCTTATCTCTCGTGAACTACGTAATTACTACGGCCTTGACACAGTCTGAGCGCCGAGCGAAGCCCGGCACAGTCAAGAAGATTCTCGCAAAATGCGTCTAGTAGCACGTACACCACACGCTTACATCGAGATCTTTCTGGCACATTCGATAAACGCGTAGATTGTTCTGTGCTGTCGTAGCAATATAATATATTCAAATAAATACACTGCAAGTAGGTTTCTTAATATATTAATAGGTTTATCTAGGTGAAAATAAACCTACTTGCAGTGTATTTATTTGAAGATATTACATAGGAGACCTGCAGGAAACTCAAAACGAGTTACTTACAAAGGATAATATAGGTTATGATAATAAGCATGTAATAACAGGTATCTGTACATGTTACTTTTTTGGAATTGTATTTTCATACCTATTATTTTAAAATAACTGTTTAGCCCACCTCCACCATTAAGTGGTGCTCTGTTTACTGATACACTTGTTTTGTTCAACAGCAGTACACTGATGAACTAAATTCTTCATTCCATGAAATCGGATGTTCCCCAATGAAATTACATGCACTTGGTGAACACAGCAGATCATCTTATGGTAAAGAAAAACTACAAAGAGTATATGAAAATGTAAAAAAAAATTCACACTGTTCTTCAAGTTGATTTGCCAGAGGAGAAAAATGACTTTAAGGAAATAAGTGTGATGCAAAAATCTGAAGATCTGGACAAGCTCGTAGATATAATTAAAAATGAATTAAGTTGTGCATCAAGAAACAAACAGATTCAAATGCTGACAATTCCAGCTTCACTAATGTGGTCTAGAAGAAAAATAAAAGAGACTTTTAACACATCTCATTACTCTATTCGTAAGGCTCAAAAACTGTTCAAAGACAAGGGGTTTTTAGCAGAACCAGATCCTAGACGTGGGAAAAAGTTGAGTCCTGAAACTATTGAATTGGTAAAAAGGTTTTATGAGAGTAATGAACAGTCCAGAATTTTGCCAGGGATGAAGGATGTGGTGAGTATAGAAAAAAAAGTATATATGAGAGAAAACGTTTGATTTTATGTAATCTTAGTGAGCTTGTGACAGTACAAAAAGGGGTGAAACCATTTTTGATAATTTTGATTGTGCAAGATCTAAGTAAAATTTGAAACAAATACGACTTTTGAAATGGGAATTGTAAACAAGTGAGTCGACAGCTATTTTTAGCTGTGCCAAGCCCGTAAGGCTTTGTATTTTAACGGACGTCACAAATACGTCACGGACCGATCCCTTGTTTTGTAACATTGCAATGTGGTTCAGTAGTCAAACAGTCGCAAAATTTTGCCAGCGTAGAACGTCCAGCAGAGGAAGGGGTATCACGTGACCCACGAATATATTATTCGCTCCGAGACCGACATCGTTCTGTTTCGAACAACATCTTAACCCGGCCGGGTGTGTTTTAACCAAAGTCCACGGACAATATCATTTTCGGCGGTTAACCAGTAAAAAAGCATGTAAACAGTGAAAATTAAGTGTCATTGATGATATAAGAAGCAGCAAAATGAAGTAACCGTTCTTTAAAACGTTCAGTGAGTGAAAAAACCAGATTCTTCAAGAGATGACTCACACATGGATTAACTTATTCAGATAAGTAATTGAAACAATCAGAATGCACTCAACAAAAAGTGAATACAGTATAACAAATTAAATCCCGATTGTCATGAGATCTCAAATTATAAAAGGGGGGTTTTTAAGAGGATGAATGAGAGCGTGCAAAACGAAGTATTGGTTGGCTTTTGATTAATTAAGTAGTGTTAATTCTATCTATTAATAATTATGTATGTTCATTGGTGTGATTTGTGAATCACCAGAGATATAGGGGCAAACCCCGTTAATGTTTTAATTGAAAATAAAATACGAAATTCAAGTCACAAAGACCACGTGTGTAGCGTAACTTACTGCACAGCTACCTCAATCTGTTTGCAACATCCAAATTCTCGCCTAAACGAATACTAGAATCTTCTGAGGCCAGGGAAATCAACTGTCAATTAAGCATTAGTTAAAACCAATTGGGAAATAGTTGCATATGATCTACAAATATGCTGGTGACCCAAATGACGTGCTGGTGAATTATAAGGTAGGTGAGCAGAGATCGACCAGGTAGGTGGTATTTTGGGCGGGTAGATTTAAAAAATTGGTAAATTACTTTACAAGTGGTGACCCTGCCAGGATTTTCGCGTAAATTTTGCGTGAGATATGCCTGAATTGGATGACCGGAAGCAGACTGAGGAACGGCGGAAGTTGAAATTTTACATGAAGTGTTTATTTTTTCTAACCACAAATTTTCTCAGACCACGTGCTATTTTGTACTTCTTAACCTAAAATTTCAACTTCCGCCGTTCCTCAGTCTGCTTCCGGTCATCCAATTCAGGCATATCTCACGCAAAATTTACGCGAAAATCCTGGCAGGGTCACCACTTGTAAAGTAATTTACCAATTTTTTAAATCTACCCGCCCAAAATACCACCTACCTGGTCGATCTCTGCTCACCTACCTTATAATTCACCAGCACGTCATTTGGGTCACCAGCATATTTGTAGATCATATGCAACTATTTCCCAATTGGTTTTAACTAATGCTTAATTGACAGTTGATTTCCCTGGCCTCAGAAGATTCTAGTATTCGTTTAGGCGAGAATTTGGATGTTGCAAACAGATTGAGGTAGCTGTGCAGTAAGTTACGCTACACACGTGGTCTTTGTGACTTGAATTTCGTATTTTATTTTCAATTAAAACATTAACGGGGTTTGCCCCTATATCTCTGGTGATTCACAAATCACACCAATGAACATACATAATTATTAATAGATAGAATTAACACTACTTAATTAATCAAAAGCCAACCAATACTTCGTTTTGCACGCTCTCATTCATCCTCTTAAAAACCCCCCTTTTATAATTTGAGATCTCATGACAATCGGGATTTAATTTGTTATACTGTATTCACTTTTTGTTGAGTGCATTCTGATTGTTTCAATTACTTATCTGAATAAGTTAATCCATGTGTGAGTCATCTCTTGAAGAATCTGGTTTTTTCACTCACTGAACGTTTTAAAGAACGGTTACTTCATTTTGCTGCTTCTTATATCATCAATGACACTTAATTTTCACTGTTTACATGCTTTTTTACTGGTTAACCGCCGAAAATGATATTGTCCGTGGACTTTGGTTAAAACACACCCGGCCGGGTTAAGATGTTGTTCGAAACAGAACGATGTCGGTCTCGGAGCGAATAATATATTCGTGGGTCACGTGATACCCCTTCCTCTGCTGGACGTTCTACGCTGGCAAAATTTTGCGACTGTTTGACTACTGAACCACATTGCAATGTTACAAAACAAGGGATCGGTCCGTGACGTATTTGTGACGTCCGTTAAAATACAAAGCCTTACGGGCTTGGCACAGCTAAAAATAGCTGTCGACTCACTTGTTTACAATTCCCATTTCAAAAGTCGTATTTGTTTCAAATTTTACTTAGATCTTGCACAATCAAAATTATCAAAAATGGTTTCACCCCTTTTTGTACTGTCACAAGCTCACTAAGATTACATAAAATCAAACGTTTTCTCTCATATATACTTTTTTTTCTATACTCACCACATCCTTCATCCCTGGCAAAATTCTGGACTGTTCATTACTCTCATAAAACCTTTTTACCAATTCAATAGTTTCAGGACTCAACTTTTTCCCACGTCTAGGATCTGGTTCTGCTAAAAACCCCTTGTCTTTGAACAGTTTTTGAGCCTTACGAATAGAGTAATGAGATGTGTTAAAAGTCTCTTTTATTTTTCTTCTAGACCACATTAGTGAAGCTGGAATTGTCAGCATTTGAATCTGTTTGTTTCTTGATGCACAACTTAATTCATTTTTAATTATATCTACGAGCTTGTCCAGATCTTCAGATTTTTGCATCACACTTATTTCCTTAAAGTCATTTTTCTCCTCTGGCAAATCAACTTGAAGAACAGTGTGAATTTTTTTTTACATTTTCATATACTCTTTGTAGTTTTTCTTTACCATAAGATGATCTGCTGTGTTCACCAAGTGCATGTAATTTCATTGGGGAACATCCGATTTCATGGAATGAAGAATTTAGTTCATCAGTGTACTGCTGTTGAACAAAACAAGTGTATCAGTAAACAGAGCACCACTTAATGGTGGAGGTGGGCTAAACAGTTATTTTAAAATAATAGGTATGAAAATACAATTCCAAAAAAGTAACAGGTACAGATACCTGTTATTACATGCTTATTATCATAACCTATATTATCCTTTGTAAGTAACTCGTTTTGAGTTTCCTGCAGGTCTCCTATGTAATATCTTCAAATAAATACACTGCAAGTAGGTTTATTTTCACCTAGATAAACCTATTAATATATTAAGAAACCTACTTGCAGTGTATTTATTTGAATATATTATATTGCTACGACAGCACAGAACAATCTACGCGTTTATCGAATGTGCCAGAAAGATCTCGATGTAAGCGTGTGGTGTACGTGCTACTAGACGCATTTTGCGAGAATCTTCTCGACTGTGCCGGGCTTCGCTCGGCGCTCGGACTGTGTCAAGGCCGTAGTAATTACGTAGTTCACGAGAGGGTGAAGATTATATTGGTGAAATAATGTTAAATAAGAATAATGGTGATATAGTTGAAAATGGGGTATCTAAAAATGATACATTGAGCAATAGTAGTAATGATGAGAATATAATGGGAGTTGAGGTTAGTAGTTGGGGGTGGTAATAAGCATTGATGAGCTGGAGAAAGGGTAAGAAGAAGGTTTAAGTAAGTTTGAGGGGGTGGAGGGCAAATTGTTCCCGTGAAGTAAAGACTTCACAAGTGTTGTATGAGGACAAAGGGTCCTTATTAGTTTATTTGGGAGACATATGGTCTACAAATAATCCCTTAAGTTGTTATAATGTACCTGGTAAAGCCAGATGGGGTTGTAACAAAGTTGTATTGCCCTCTGGGTGGATTGAAAGTGTGAAATGGGTTTGGGAAAGTGATTATTTTGAAAGGGAGAGAGAGGTAGAGTTGTTTGAGGTTAATGGGGGTTATGAGGAGTTATTAGAGAAATTAAATATTCAGAGAGTTGATAATATGAAATACTTACCTTGTGCAGTAATTAGAGCAGCTGTAAATGATGATTATATTGTGGAGAAAAAATACTTAGCCTAACTGGGGAGAAAATTGGTGTATTAATAGCAGATGATCATTTTGATGGTGATGATAATAAGCACTTACCTGGTGATGAAACAGGTGTAGCAGCAGGTGAGAGTAATGATGAACTGATTACCTATTATGTGTGACAAAAAATACTAAGGGCAAATTGACTATGAACAATGTAGATAGATTTTATGATGATATAATAATATGCAATAATCTTGTAGATTATTATTACGGTATAAGGAATAAAACAAATTTACATGGGTATTATATTAACAGTGATAATATAATGGGGTTAAATAAAAATGAATTGTACTCTAGTAAGATTAGACTAATTTTTTATGATGGAGGATAGATATATAGTGAATGAACATTTAATTAGTTTAGTTTATGGTATAATTAGTTGGCTAACTTATGTAATGCGTTTGGTAGACAATGACATGATATGACGTAGAGTGTAAATTAATTTGTATTGATGTTAAATGTATTGTGTTAAGGTTATGTTGTTGGTATGTACATTGTATTTTGTGTGATCGATTTATAGTTTTGATGGAATTAAATGAATTTAAATTGTTTTGAATAAAGTAATTGAAGTAATTTACAGTGTTTTGAAAAAGATGGAATTAAATTAATTTGTGATGATTTAGTTAATTTAAAGTGTTGTAACAGATGAATTTTGGTAATGAATTTAAATTTTTGGTTAAGATTTGAATTGAATAATCAATGGTAGATGATTAAAATGTTGAATGGAAATGCAGAGTTGAAATAATGATATGACAAGTGGAATTTTTAATAGAAAATGAATATTAAAGTTGTAATGTTTGTAATTTTTATGCAAATTCAGAGTTGAGATGTTTATGTTAATGTAATAATGGTAATGTTCATTTTGAGTGTTTATTATGTTGTATTATGTTTATCATGTGTGAAACATAAAATGTTTATTTGAGTATAATTGTGTGTAAATATATAACATATATCTTATATCTTACATATATCCCATCAAAGAAACCATCCAAACACTAGAACAACTACTCAGACAAAACAACACACCTGAAACACACATACAAGAAATCATCACACTGACCAAACTAATAACTGAACAAAATTACTTTACATACAATAACAAGATATACACACAAACAGAAGGTCTCCCAATGGGCTCCCCCATATCAGGAATACTAGCAGAAATATATATACACAACATAGAACAGAACCACATAATAAACAACAACAAATACACTAACAAAATTATATATTGGCACAGGTATGTAGATGATATATTACTTTTATTCAAAGGCAACACAAGACAAGTTGAAAACTTCCACAAATACATAAACACTATACACCACAAATTAAAATTTACACTGGAAATTGAACAAAACAATAGTATAAATTTTCTAGACCTAACAATTAACAAAACTAACAACACACACACATACAAAATATACAGGAAACCAACCACAACTGACATGGTTATACACAACACATCAAACCACCCAACACAACATAAACATGCGGCCTTCAACCATATGCTCCATAGACTAACTAAAATACCCTTAAATAAACAAGATTACACCGACGAACTCAACACAATAAAATACATAGCAATCAAAAACGGTTACAACCCTAATTTAATAAACACACTACACAAACGCATCAAAAACAAAAACAACAAAACACAAAATACCATCAGCACACAACACAATAAATACATCACACTCACATACCACAACTCCTACACACACAAAATCGCCAACACATTCAGAAAACACAAATACAAAATAGCATACAGAACAACCAATACCATTACAAAACACATCAATAATACAAACACAGACATAGACAAATATAACAAAACAGGTGTTTACAAATTAAAATGTAATGACTGCAATAGTTTCTACATCGGCCAGACAGGAAGATCTTTTTCATCCCGTTATTCTGAACATTTAAAAGCTCTAACCAACAACAATATACACTCCGCATTTGCCACACACATACACACAGAAAACCACAGTTACACCAACATAGACACCAATCTCGAAATTTTACATTACTTACCTAAAGGCCGAAAACTCAACACAACTGAACAATACGAAATATATAAACACCACACAACACAACCAAACAACATACTCAACGATCAATTACAATATAAATCAGATACACTTTTTGACACAATTTTACAAAAAACAAACATCAAGTTGAATCCCTGCACCAATCCCCTTCCTCCACACACCACCCCCACTACACCTTCCACACAAAAACCATTACGAAATGATGGCAGTCTGACTAAAAGCTGAAGAAGGCGGATACTTAAGCCGAAACGCGTCCGACGAAAAAAGTAAGTTTTTCACAAGATAAAGTTCATTTTTAGTAAAGTGATAGTGGTGTGAAAGAAGAGATGAACAATCAAGACAATTATATGGTAACTATCAATTTCCCAATTTTTGGGCGGTCACGGCTTCACCGAATCCTGATCATGGATTTGGCTTACAACCAGCTAGGCTTATTGTACCCTGACCATAGTGGGTTATTTTCTAAATTGGTGAACGTAGAAATTTAATGGGGGTGAAATCAGGGGAATCAAATCTAATATGGGGGGGGGTTAAATCTAATATAACAATGGCTATACACCTATTGGAAGGGTGTTAGCCGCTTAATGGTACATAATTTGTTTTAGTAAGATTACTGGTATCATGGATACTGATACCGGTAATACTAAAGGTTTTGTAATGCCGAAACAAGGATGGGGGTGAAATAAAAGAAAAAAATGTTCACCCCTTCTGCTTCAGTCCTTGTGGAAGCAACTGGGCGAGACAGTCCAGTGGGGCATAATAGAGAGTGTGAAAGGAGGAGTTTAAAATGAAAACTGAGATAGAGAGAGTGATGATTAAATCACGATATAACGATTAATAAAAACAGTGTTAAAATACACATTTGGTTGACTGTACTAGTTGTATTGTATAATTCTTGATTTTGGTGTTAATTATGTATGGTATAAAGATAGCAGTAATAAGCTGTGTTTACGGTGGTGAATTGAAAGATAAAATGCGTTGTAAAAAAAAAAAAAAAATGAAGCTAATTTTTCTTGAATTCCGGCTGGAATTAGATTATTTTGAATTTTGAATTATAGTTAGCAAAAGAATATCGATGTTAGATGAGTAGGAGAAAATGTAATATGTAAGGTTGAGTATTTTTGCTAAAAAATTTGTGTGTGTACATTTAGAAGTTAATAAAAGCCAGTACAGTAGAACCTCGCTAATCCGTCACCTGTGGGACTATGGTCGGAACGCAAAAAAGGTTGTATTATCAGAAGAATACAAAATGTTTATTATTTCATTAAATGAGACAGTCTAAAATAAAATAAAACTTATACAGTAGGCTATCAGGCTATATGATTGGTTATGTACAATAAATGTGTAATGGGACAGATCAGGGAAGTAAATAATTTTTAACAATTGAAAGAAATGTTAACTCAACCAGTGTTCACCCTTTGGGGAACCTCTTTTAACCCACATGCTTACAATTTTATTATGAAACATCAGTCTGTGTTTGTGTCTGGCGTCAGTTAGTCTAGACGAGTTACATAATCCCCTACAACTCAGGACATCTGTGAATTACAGAGAATGCGAAAGTATTCGTCATTCAAACCCAAATAATCATTTCTGCAAAAGTTTCGTCTATAGAACCCTGGAGGAGAACCTAAGGTAAGAAAAGAAGTAAATTGTAATATTTGTGCAATAATAACAAAATAAAGAAAAGTGAATTGTTACAATTGGCGTCTGAACTGGGACGAATTTATTTGCTTAGAAAATTGAATTGTTACAAAAAATAATATGTACAGTCCAGCAATAGTGTAATAAAAAACAAGAAACACATTTTATTGGTGAAAAAAATCGGTAATGTTCTTTTGTTTGGCAGACGACTGTCTAAACTTAGCTGCAATGTTCCTTCATTTCTTGATCCACAAGATATCCATAGGTGTAGAGGACAAGTTCTGTTCGATGTACTGAAGAGCAACAGCAAAAGCTTTCTTGGCTTCCGTATGCGATACATGGGCAGGCGGTTCGTCATCATCATCAGGGTCTTCATTTACGGTTTCTTCATCAACTTGCGAAATAGCGGCAACGATCTGATCGTCATTTAGTTCTTCATTTGTTTCACAATCTTCATCACATTTAGCAATCCACTCATCAACATCATTTGCTTGGATATCATGTTGCAAAGTTTGGAAGTCGTTGACAATTTCTGGCGTATCTGTGTCTTGCTCATTCCCAGTTTGTTCATTCTCGATCATCACTTCCAGCCAAAGTTTACGCCAAGATTTTTGCAGTGTGTCAGGTTTCATTTCATCCCATGACACAGCTATTGTGTAAATTGCATCTTTGATACTAAGGGATTTCATAGCTTCAAAAAGGTTACAGCCTTCTCCTGTCTTTTCCAAAATCGAGCTGATGTACTTTCGGCGATAATGCTTTTTCAGCCACTCGATCACTCCTTGATCCATTGGTTGGATAAGGGAAGTTACATTGGGTGGAAGGAATGCAGCTTTTATTTCTCCTTTTATCAATTCTTCTTCAGAAGGGTGTGATGGTGCGTTAGCTAACAACAGAGCGCGAACAGGAAGTTTTTGGGCCTTTAAGTTTTTTTCAACAGCAGGCACAAATTTGTCAAAAAACCATGACTTAAAAAGTGTACAGTCCATCCAAGATAATTTTTGGTTGCGGTAATAAACTGGTAGCGATGATAAATTAATGTTCTTGAACGCCCTTGATGTTTTGGACTTGCCAATGACAAAAAGCAGAAGCTTGTGTGTACCGTTAGCATTGCTGCAAGTAGCAACGGTTAGCCTGTCTTTGGCAAGTTTTGATCCTAGTATCACGGTCTCATTTGATGCAACAAGTGTTTTTGTCGGTAACATTCTATAGTTTAGGCCAGTTTCATCTATATTATAGACTTGGTCAGGTGCTAATTCATTTTCTTCAACGATTTTTTTAAATTTTAAAGAAAACTCTTTTACTGCCTCGTCATCAGCTGATAATTTTTCACCTGATATTGCGACATATCTAACACCATGATGGGTTTTCCACCGATCTAACCAACCTTCACTAGCTGTGAACTCACCTTCAACTTCCAATTTTTTGTGCAGAATTAGTGCCTTTTCTTTGACAATAGGCCCAGATAGCGGGGTTCCTTTCCTCCTTTCTTGGCAAAACCATATCCATAAAGCGTTGTCTAGCAGTTCCAATTTTGGCTTTTTTAGTGTTTTGCGACTTTTTAGTGCTTTCTCGCCCTCTACCGTCACCGTACAAGATTCAATATCCTTTCTATTTTTCCTCCAGTCCTTTATTGTAGTAACTCCCACATTGAGTTCCTTAGCAATTTTTTGGAGTGATTCCCCCTTGTCCAGTCTCTGTAGCACTTTTAATTTTTCACTTAAAGGAAGAGTAACGTGTTTACGTTTTGCTCCTGACAATGCAAAAACTACAACAGTATGTACACACAGTATTAAAAGTGTAAAAAAAATATTTGTTATACTAAAACTGTCACCAATTACTACGTACATCAATTCACACAGGACGAGTAATTAGCACATACTAGACACTAGATGCCGGCTCACTGAGGCAGCAAAACAACTGACAAGTATGTAAACAAGCTGGTGTGTCATCAACAAGTCAGTGCCTGAGCCGCGGTCGGACCAACCGGAGCGTCGGACCAGCCGGGGGTCGGACTAGAGGTTTTACTTCTTCAAAAAAGGGAAACGAGTATGGCTAAATGGAAGTCAAATCAGTGTTCAGGATCTGGAAAAGTGTAAGACCATTTAGTAATGTTTGAATTTAATTGTTTCAGAATCTGTTGATACTGTGGTGGCAACCCTGTGCTGACCAGCGTGTCAGGACCGGGGCGTCTCGCGCCTGTCTGGCTTTGCGGTTTTGGGATTCTAAAGCAGAAAGTCCAGTAAAGTCATGCAGGTGCGGCCACAATCACTGGACCAAGGGGGTAAGTAACCCATGGTTTTAATAAAATTTAAGGGGGGTCATGGCGCCATATCCGAACTGATCCTTTTAGGTTTGTCAATGAGAATGTGTATGCTTTGGCATAAAACCTCTCATTGAGAGGGTATTGTGACAGTACAAAAAGAGGTGAAACCATTTTTGATAATTCTGATTGAGCAAGAACTCGATCTAAGTAAAATTTGAAACAAATATGACTTTCGAAATGGGAATTGTAAACAAGTGAGTCGACAGCTATTTTTAGCTGTGCCAAGCCCGTAAGGCTTTGTATTTTAACGGACGTCACAAATACGTCACGGACCGATCCCTTGTTTTGTAACATTGCAATGTGGTTCAGTAGTCAAACAGTCGCAAAATTTTGCCAGCGTAGAACGTCCAGCAGAGGAAGGGGTATCACGTGACCCACAAATATATTATTCGCTCCGAGACCGACATCGTTCTGTTTCGAACAACATCTTAACCCGGCCGGGTGTGTTTTAACCAAAGTCCACGGACAATATCATTTTCGGCGGTTAACCAGTAAAAAAGCATGTAAACAGTGAAAATTAAGTGTCATTGATGATATAAGAAGCAGCAAAATGAAGTAACCGTTCTTTAAAACGTTCAGTGAGTGAAAAAACCAGATTCTTCAAGAGATGACTCACACATGGATTAACTTATTCAGATAAGTAATTGAAACAATCAGAATGCACTCAACAAAAAGTGAATACAGTATAACAAATTAAATCCCGATCGTCATGAGATCTCAAATTATAAAAGGGGGGTTTTTAAGAGGATGAATGAGAGCGTGCAAAACGAAGTATTGGTTGGCTTTTGATTAATTAAGTAGTGTTAATTCTATCTATTAATAATTATGTATGTTCATTGGTGTGATTTGTGAATCACCAGAGATATAGGGGCAAACCCCGTTAATGTTTTAATTGAAAATAAAATACGAAATTCAAGTCACAAAGACCACGTGTGTAGCGTAACTTACTGCACAGCTACCTCAATCTGTTTGCAACATCCAAATTCTCGCATAAATGAATACTAGAATCTTCTGAGGCCAGGGAAATCAATTGTCAATTAAGCGTTAGTTAAAACCAAGTGGGAAATAGTTGCATATGATCTACAAATATGCTGGCGACCCAAATGACGTGCTGGTGAATTATAAGGTAGGTGAGCAGAGATTGACCAGGTAGGTGGTATTTTGGGCGAGTAGATTTAAAAAAATTGGTAAGTACTTTTACAAGCTATACTCAAATTTTAAATTGGAATACCCTGACTTGAAAATAGGCCTTTCAAAATTTTGTTCCCTAAGACCTAAGTGGTGTGTTTTGGCTGGTGCCACTGGCACACACTTAGTGTGTGTATGCACAATCCATCAAAATGTTATTTTATTGATTCACGGAGAAGGTATTGAAGATGATTACAAAGAACTTATCTAATATATTGTTTGTGAAGGATCAGGAAGAGAATGTATGCTAAGGCATTGTGACAAGTGTCCATCAAAAGATAACCTTGTCCAGTTTTCACAGTCAAAATTTGAGGACTACGATGATGAAGACCCTGTCGAGTACAGTCAGTGGGTTTCGACTGACTGAACTGAAATGATATGGTGCTCGAGCAGAATTGTTGGGTTTATTGATAAGTTAGTAGAAAAACTGAACAAGTTAATACCTCATTCACACATTGCCAAATCACAAGCTTCATTTTTAACAGTTTAAATGAAACGGTTTCCTCAAATACAACTGTTATCTCAATGGATTTTAGTGAAAATTATGCTTTCATAAAACAAGAAGACGCTCAAAGGTTACCACTGGTCCTCAAATTCATGCACTATTCATCCTGTCATGATTCACTGCAAGGATGCAAGCAATGAAAAACTGATTTTACCTCTCTGTCTGATGACCTTAAACATGACGTGAGTATGGTATATGAGATCCAAAAAACTGTAACTGCCTTAATCCAAGAGAACTACCCACATATAACAAACATTCACTACTTCAGTGATGGATGTGCTGGGCAGTATAAAAATAAATATAACTTCATGAATTTGTGTCTGCATGAGGACTTTCAACTAAAAGCTCAGTGGTCATTTTTTGCAACCAGTAACAGTACAACAGAATGTGATGGAATAGGGGGTACTGTAAAACGTTAGCTAGGAAGGAAAGACTTCAACAACATCTGGACAAACAAATTATAACAACAAATGAACTTTTCGAGTTTTGCAAATCCAACATTACAAATATTAACTTCCAACTTATTTCTAAAGAA
This sequence comes from Magicicada septendecula, assembly GCA_034769895.1. Classification (NCBI taxonomy): domain Eukaryota; kingdom Metazoa; phylum Arthropoda; class Insecta; order Hemiptera; family Cicadidae; genus Magicicada; species Magicicada septendecula. The sequence continues at coordinate 483,776,253 of CM068368.1, forward strand.
GGGGTCGATTCAACTCGCCTGGCTATGAAAAATCGCTTCAAAGATGTTCAAACTCTTCCAGGAACAAGATCATTCCACAGCTTTCAGCCAATAGATGATTTGGGAACGACTGAGGCTAGAAGAATCAGCAGTGATGAAAAACCAGCTCTCACTTTCAACTTATGTACCAAACAGCAAACTTTACTTGTGAAAATAGAAGACTTATATCCTGGATGTTTTATCGCTTGTGTTTATGACAGCTTATGGTATTTTGGTATGGTGAGTGAGGTGAATGCAGCAGAAGATGTCACTGTAAAGTTTTACATCCTGATGGACCATCACCATCATTTTTCTGGCCCAAGAGGGAAGATGCGTAGGTACCCATCCCTCATGTCACTGCAATCGTGGATCCCTCAAAAACAATGACTCGAAGAACTTACCAATTCTCTCAAGAATGCATGATGCTTGTTCAATCACTGGAGAAAATTAAAGAACAATGACCTAGAATATGAAATATTTTTAATGATAAGTTTTGTAAACAATACATTTCCATTCCCACATACATTGTAAATATATGCCTAACTTTGTAATTATAATTTTTACTTTATTATTTATTTGTTTTAAAATCATGTTTCTTCATAAATTTTAATTTAACAAACTGCGGGCAAACAAATGAATTTTAAAAATTATTCTTATCTAGGCCTATGAAGTAAAAAAATAATGAAGGAGTAAAAACCAACAGTTTTATTTTATTTTATTTTAGAGTAACCTATATATTGTAGAACAAAAATCTAAAAAAAATTTTTTTGATTATCCTTTTCCCTTTTGGAGATATACTTACCGTGGAACTCCATATTTCATTTTAAAATTTTCTAAGTGCCATTTTAGGATTTTTTTCTGACCATGTGTAGGTACTTGCTAGTATACTTTATTTTTTCTGGATTCCTTACATATTAAAGTATACTCATAAAAATTTTCATCAACATTGGTTGGTAAACAAGGAAGATATAATTTATTTTCCATCTGAAAACAAATTTAGCTTCCTCCGCCCGATCAATAAAAACCGCGAAATTTCAAAAACTTTAACAGGCTGTAAAAACTAAACCGTTTGAGATACAGCAATAAAATTTGGTATGGTTGCTCATGTCCATGAAAGGAACAAACATGCCAAGTTTCATCAAAATCTGAGGTCATGGGTGTCATCGTGTGGTTGATTTGACATGGAATGACCCAACAGCAATTTTTTTTTTGTATATATTGGACCAGTAGACCTAGTCATATTTTCATCATCTTCAGTTACCATCTGCATTTCAAAGTCAGTGACTTCCAAGTCTTCTTATTCATTGTCAGACAGCAGTAGATTTACACCCAAGTCACTTTCATCTTCTGACTCTTGAATTCTGTGTTTATTCTCTCTTGATGTAACTTTTTCTTTATTGCATACCATTCATCTTAGGTATGTTCTCAGTCTTTTTTTATATCGTTTAATTGCTTTTTAATTTCTTCTTCTTTTAGGCACCTTTCAACAGATTCTTTTGTCAAAATTTTACCTGCCCCTTGAGGAACATTTTCCCTTATTCCAGGTTGGGTAGATTGTTTGGCAATTTCGGTAACAGTTTGCGTTTTTTGTGTTGTGTTGTATTTCTTATTACCCCATAGCATTTTTAAAATGGGGTAATAAGAAACATGATCTTTTCCTGGATATAACAGTAGAAATAAAAACAAAAATACCACTTAAAAGCCCATTATTTTAATCAATCAAAAAGTCAACAAATTTTTTTGAAAAAATGTTTAGGCGTAATCAGGATAAAAAATTATTTTGATAAAAACACTTTTTTAGGTTGATAAAGTTTTTGGTAGGGTCATTTTGTAACGATTTTTTTATGAAGAAGTCATTATACCTTTTACAAGTTTTACGAGTTGTAGATGATAAGTCCAGGTTTCTTACATATTTTTTCCAGATTTGTAGACTTAAAAAAACAATATGTTTCTCATTACCCCTGTTTCTAATTACGTCCCTCTCCCCTATATAAATTGTTAACATATATCTTTTTGTTAAGCAGAACTGTTAATATTTTTATGCAATACTTTTAATCTATTATTTGCAATATTTGTAACGCCATAAACACCATATAGACTGTTTTACGACTGTACTGTGAAATTACTTTACAGGTATCCCTAATAACATTACAAAATGGGCACATAAAAAAACTTAACACATTTCATCATAATCTCAAAATAAATTTACTTTTCTTTTCCCGGTCAACAAACGCATGTACACACCCTAACGTACAATCAACTTTTTTCATGCAAATGTCAGTAAAACACAAACTATGGCATAAATTTAAGTTTTGTAAAAAAACAATTACAGTACTAACGAAATAATTTTCAGTGTTTACAGGTTAGAAATACATTAATGTGCACATGTACCTTTGTAAACTCCCTGTAATTAAAGCACAAATCACTCGGTGCATTTGGTATTAAACTGTCCACAATTTTCGACATAATAGAGTAAAAATTTGTACAGTTTACATTTAAAATAATTTCTATATAACACAAATAACCTATAAACCTCTAACACTACTGGCTATGACACGTCGCCATTTTATACTAACCTACATGATCAGTAGTGGAACAAACAAACGATAATGGATAAATGTCAAGTAGGACAAATTTATCAAGGATGCATAGATATCAGGTGATGCATCTAGATGACGCATGCGTTTGAACAGCTGACACTATTTTGCCATCTTGTGGTAGTATCTGTAAACATTTTGTCAATAAGTAGTAGAGTCAGACTGGCCGAGAAAGTGGTTTCCAGGTGACATTTTTTACTTAATTTAGGGATATTTTCTAAATAATGGCAGACAACGAAGCTAAAGCTATGCAGCTTATGGCTGAAGCCGAGAAAAAACTCACCTCGTCCAAGGGATTTTTTGGTCAATTATTTGGGTGAGTAATGAAGTATGATAATTAATAAAAGAAATTGTAAGAAGACTCAGAACTGTAACCGCAGACTCGGTATAAACATGAGACGTGACGTAATATAATTTTTACATTTAGATGTGCACGTAATTTGTAATTGCGTGAGTCGAACACAAAAACTGACCAACGAAAGTTCCAAGTTTTAATCGTTATGAAGCCTTGCGGCTTGTATGTCTTAGTTTACTAACCTAAACCTTGTAGGTGAGGTAGTAGTCAGTCGCTAACTGTTCTACTATTGTTGATGATGTAAACTTATAAATACAAATTGCATAGATGTATTATCAGTTGAGTATGAAGTTATTTAAGCAACGCTGACTTTGAGTTTTTGTAATCTGTGTTAATTATGGGCTTAAAAATTCTTATAAAACTCAAGATTTGTTCATCTTATTCATATATTTATTCGACAAGTAGTAATATATGCAGTTGTATTAATTACAGTACAATTCAGAGTACATTTTGAGTCGGTTTCACCTTTTGTTCTGCCTTTGCCTAGAAACAAAACCAAGTTCGAAATTATAAACCCATTACCAACATAGTCGTTATTCTGAAGTGTTGTCGATATTATCAGAATGGTTAAAACAGTAGTATTGTCAATAAATCTTTTTAGAACTGACTTTTGAAAAGTGTGCTGCAAAGAATGCATGACCCCAATGGATAACTTATTCAATGGCTGTATTATCAACCTTTTCTTTGACTGAACCAGTTAAACTTAAGGCCATGAATTTCGTTTTGGGTACATAAATTTTCAAATTATATTCCTGGTAGGTGAAGTGAAGCTGATATACTGTTGTTAGTACCATATCTTGTATACTGAGCTGATTGTTAGAAATTATATACATTCTTATCAAATACTACTCCAAGATTTACTCTCTGTTCCCAGCTTCTTATTAAACCACCAATACAAAATATAAAGTAAATAATAAAATGTAGGCATAATTTTTTTATATCTCACATGAGTTGCAAATGCATAATGTTAAACTCACATGATCAATTCAGCTCATACTAAAATCATAAAAATTATACAATAAGTTTTCAAGAGATTTAAAACTAAATTCACATGATTTAAGGTTGGAAAAACTACATTTGAAGTCAGTTATGATACTGTTAACTAGTACCAGACATGAAAAATTTGATAATTTGAAACATCTATGACCACTAACACGCTACACACCAGTTTGCAAAGAAGATCTTGGCAAACTGCAGAGGAAGATTTGGAACTCAGCATTATCACAAATATCAGATTTCCCCACCATCCTGAATAGTCCCTACTAGGCATAAAAGTGCAGTCTGGCCCATCATTACAGTTCGTTCTCAGTTATTAAAATATTAAAATGTTCACGACAGAATCAAACTATATTTATCTCCTTATGGGTTTGTAATTAGGCCTAATATATACATTTTCAAAAAAAAAGGCAAGTTCATTATAAGATTATATTACAAAAATGTAATAAATTTGAAAATAATGATTACAAGTATTATATTTTAATTGAAACTGATGTTATTAATAGAATTTATTTCCAAATTGAGAAAATATAATAAATGTTTATTGAAAAAACAAATATTTGTCCTTTATTAACTCAAGACACCAAATACATAATTTGACTTATTCAGTTTATTATTACTTTAATTTCCTGTTGTATGAAAAAAAAAGAAATATATTTTTTTGTTTGAAAAGTTATGAACATGTTACATAGAAGTCACACAGGTTTGAATACATGTTGTTAATTTAACAGTGGCGGCTTGTGACTTGAGAGGCTGGCAGGTGCGGCTTTCAGGCTTCTTAATTGTTTATCAATATTGAATTTAATGCACAATAGAAATGCCACCAATATTTCATTATGAAAATAAGAATAGTAACACATGCATGTGAAGATAATTTAAACAAATTTGAACTCACCTCAAATATTGTGAGCTGTTGTAGAGAGTCAGCAGTTTTATTAATAAACATAACCAGATACATTCTTAATCTCTTTACTGCCTCTTTAGAGTAAAAATTGTCCACAAAAATGCCTATACTGTTTTCACACAAAAAGTAGTACACTATATTATTTTTATGATACCTACACTCTAATCAGATCATTTATTTATAGACAAACTGAAAACTGACATAAGATTGTTTCTTCTACAAAGTTAAGAAGTTTTATATGCCTTTAATATTAATAGCTCCAATGCCATCTGTATAATAGATCCAATTCACTCCGAAATTAGATTTCTTGTAAGTAAGGGTAATGCTGAATCACTCGCTTGAATTTTTCTTCCAGAAAGTTTTTGGAAAGTCATTGGACATCAGTGAAGCTGCTTCCGTGTAAGTAAATCTATCTTTTACGTGAGTTATAAGGATGTCACATACACTTCTTGTGCATCCCCTATTCTAGTGGTGCATCCAACATTATTGTTCCTTTTTCTTGGTTGCTCAGGGAACTCCTCATTTATTTATGTTTCTATTTCATTTATTTTCTCCCTCTCTTTCATTTTCAAAAATTTCGATGTCATTTTCACACATTACACTGTGTTTGTTCCTACTCTATACTTGTTGGTACAGTATGTCCACATGGGGTACAATTCTATGGAAAAAAGTTAGCCAGAACATGAAATTTTGGTCCTGAAGAGCCCTTCTGTGACCACTTGCCTCATTAACTATGAATTTGTTTGTACAGTTTTCTTCAAGAACTTCAAAACATTGTTCGAACTTATATCGGTTTACGTACACAACGTTGATTGTATGAATGTTGTAATTCCATCTTACTCTAACTTTGTTGTTTACACTTGTTGCTTTTTCTAATAGCAAAGTAAGTTATGAGCATAACAGTGTACAAAATATGCAAACGGATACACATCTATAATTTTTGCCTGCACACCTCCAACAGAACCACACATAACATTAGCGCCATCGTAAGTCTGGGCTATTAACTTTCCTGTTAATGTGTGCAGAAGAGGATTTATGTTGTCCATTACGCACTTTGCTAAGGTTTCTGCACATTTACCTTCAGGACTGAGAAATCCCCAAAAACTTTCGTATACCAATCCCTTAAACACGTAACTAAAAACAAATACCATTTGACAGTGGTTTGTCAAATCAGTTATCTCCTCACATTCGATTGCCTCAAATTCAGAAGCTTGTATTTCTTTTCTATTTTTTCCCTGCTGACACTAAGCATACAGTCCAAAATATCATTCTGTATTATTTTCAATGTACCTTTGAATATAGTGGCCGGTTCTAAATGGTCTTTCATTCCAGAAGCCAGCTCCGCAATAAAATTAATTAAACCTTTGTATACCCTCGGATTTGTAGACATTCATGCTTCTTAATTTTTTCTGTGAGATGTTTTATATCATTAACCCCTTTTACAGTCCACAAGCAATCGCCACAGTCTCTGGGGGAATACATGGAAAACAGAACAAAAATTTCTGAACGTCACAGCCACAGATCTAGTCATATTTTTGGTATGCATCTTTCGAAAGCAATTGTCTTCTTGAAACACGATTCTCACTTTTCTTATTTTCTGTTTGCATCATGCAGAATTCTGGAATTGGCCTACCTAGTGACTTTAGTCCAATTTTTGGTCAAGTGTTAATCTTGCAAAAGTTATTGCTTTAAACACCTCCACTGATTATTCATGTGAGTAAAATGTTAAAACAAACCTAATAATTCAACACTACAATATTTTCCGAAAGTGAAGCTATTAAAAAAACACACATTCAAAACCTAAACACTAAACGAATGATGCACGCACTGAATTAACCACGCCAGAGAAACTGTAAACACTAAAAAGAGCAAATCTTCTATTATCAATAGTCTGTGACTAGTTGTACTGAGTGAATCACACCACTTTCTGCTCAACGAGGTGCGGTAGCAGACACACAATTGGCATTAGAAATGCTGCCTATAAACTTACAAGTTCGTTCAACTTTAGACAGAGTGGGGGAATTAAGAAATGGGTGCGATTGTAGCAGCGCCTTGAAGCATGCTGTTCCAAAAACATTTCTGATTTTACCTAAATGAAAACATTTTCTTTACTGAAGTATTAAAGGAAGATATAATGACTTTCTACGAGTAGTGATAATGGCTTGTTTAATGGTATGATTTAAACTGGGGGGGGGGTGCCTTAGTGCCCTAAGAACAAGCCACTCCTGTAATTCAAACCAACTATCATAATTATATAAGTCATTATTTTAAGGATTTTACATATTTTTAATTTTATACCATTTTTCTCATTAAATGCCTTTGTTTGTTCCAAATAGATCAGTTACAATCTGTACAGTTTATTTAGTAGGTAGAATTGAAATAAAGAACTATCAAAGCTAGCAGAAACATAACAACGAGATATATTTCACAATTTCTCCTATCATACACATAGTAGTGTAGTATTATTTATTGTTGGATTTTGTTGTCCGTGATGTGTCCAAGTGTTATCACTAACTATAATAAATTATTCCAACATGGAACACAATTATTGTAGATGAAAGTTTTTAAAATTTTTACCCCACTTCCTGAACCTGTTTTAACTTATTATGAGCTTTATCAGAGGTTGCTACTAGGAGCGCTGTCTGTCCTTTTTTTGTGATGACACTGTCGTTCAAAAGATCATTGTCTTGCCAGAACTGTGTCATAACACAGAACAACAATCTTTTATACAATAGTGCCGTCACCAAAAACAGGACAGACAGCGCTCCTAGAGGCAGCCTCTGATGAAGCTCATAACAAGCAAAAACTGGTTCAGACAGTGAGGTAAAATTTTAAAAATTTGTATCTAAAAAATTGTGTTCTTTGTAGGATAATTTATTGTTGTTAGTATTATTTATTATAATTACTTTTATTACAAGCCTATTTGTAATGTAGAGTATAAACTTTCATGCATACCACTCAGGTGGCATACAAATCCTTGAAATTGAATTTTGTTGGTAGTAGGTAGTTTCACAGATAGTATACTTTCTGAGGATGGCTTAAACCAACAACAAAATTACCAGAGTTTTGTAAAACAAAATTATTGTGAAATTGTTGATGTGATCTGGACCAAGCACCATAAACTGTTCCATACCTTTAGTGATCACATGAATTGATTTGTCAGTTTGCTTCTTGGTGCGATTAGTATAAAGTGTGTGTGTGTGTGTGTGTGTGTGTGTGTGTGTGTGTGTGTGTGTGTGTGTGTGTGTGTGTGTGTGTGTGTGTGTGTGTGTGTGTGTGTGTGTGTGTGTGTGTGTGTGTGTGTGTGTGTGTGTGATTAGAGCCAAAGTGTAGTGCTGACATAGCCTAGGTTTACATAAGTCAGCCTACCCTGCTTAACTCCTAAGCAGTCATACAAAAAGAAGCAATTCTTTCATAATTGGGACAGTAGTAATCTTCACATTAGTACAGACACTTAATATGTTCATTGTTTTCCAAATATATACCAATTAAACAATCCAATCCAAGAGTTAATAGCATAGACCTATTGTCACAGTTCTGACTACTCTGTTGTTCACTATGTGTGATATATGTGTTTTAGTAAAATTATCTTCCAGCCTGTTGGGCCATGATCCTCTTCTTATAATAGCAGAAGACCACTAAAGATTACTGTAGCAGCTTAAGTAGAACACCTGGTGTTATAAGAAGAAGACCCAGCAAGGAAAGTTTTAATGTTAATTTGCTTGCTAAAATTGGAATTACTGTATAAATCCAGCAGATTATTTTATGTGGTTCTCTTGAGTTAGGCTAGTTACAATCTTTACTAGTCTTTTTTTCTATTCTGTATAAATAATGTTCTTTTTCTTTTATTAAATTCATGGTTTTTGTTTTCACTATACAAATTTCTAAGTTGTTTTGTAACATTTAATATAGCGTGTATTTCTGCAAGTTTTCATTTTCAGTACTGTGTCACTGCTTAATGTACAGTAAAATTGAAAGTTAAGGGCATATACACAGAAACCAATTTATGGATGGATGAGTCCACTTTGAAATTGTGAATGGCAGGAGGGTAAAAGAGAATCAGTTGGTATGCAAGTGAAGGTGTTGCCAACTTTGGGTGTGATGTTTTAGTTACCCGTACATTGTTAGTTACTGTGTGACGTACTATCTCAGTCTTGCATTTGTTATTATTATTTCAATTTATTATTAATTGTATTATTGTTTTACAGTCACTCCTTTTTATTAGTTATTTAATTTTTTAGTTAATTTCTATTGGTGGTTTTTATTCTGTAATTACGTATTATCATAATTATTTGTGTTATCATCCAGTAATAAGATTTGTTAAAATGGATACTTCTCCTTCAACTAGGAAAGACAGGAAAGTTATTCATAGTCAAGCACGGGAAGTAATAATAAACAGTTTTTTGTTGTCCAGGAGTAAAAAGATTCTTGCAATTAAATTAATATGAAGAACGCGTTCCTTTATGTAATGATAAACTCTAGAGATAGCCGAGTGTAATTAAGGAGTGGAAGTGTACAGTTTGCAAATTCCATTGCGATAAGAATGGTCAGAAAGGCTGTAGTTCTTTACTTCTCAGCAGTACACAATGACAGACCAAACAACACTCAGATGTGTTTATTAAACATTCTGATATGTAACAGCAACAAATTCCGATACGTGTGAACAGTACATATCATTTGCTTGATTTGTATAGTAGTATAGGTACAATATTATTATTATTTGATTTACGTCGGAAACAATAAACTTATAATTATTTTTTTTAAGCCAGCTGTGTGACTGTAGGCACACACACACACACACACACACACACACAGATTCGTGGTGACACATTTACAAACAAACCTTAACAGTCGCGAGTTTTTGTTACTATTAGAAATGATATTCATAGGTTGGCTGCACCTTCGCTGATAACAACAGTTCTCTTCTCACATCTCACAGTGACTCCCTCCACATTGCGTTTCCCCTCTGACTGTAAGCATTTCGCACATTTCCATGCCCTTAACTTTCAATTTTGCTATACTTCCTATAAGATTTTCATTCAGTGATGCAATTATTATATTATCATTAATATATAATGTAACAGTACATAATGACCCAGTACCAGAATAATGGGAATTAAGGGGATTTTCAATGTTTGTATTATGTAATTATTAAAACATGCAGAATGGTTAGGTACATTGTTCCTCTGGAAAAAGGAACGATGCAAATTCGGCCAGAGTAAAACACCAAGGTCGCCGGTGGACGTGAAAACATCAAAATATACCATGGCGGTGTTTATGACGAAGTACAACAATATGAATTATGATTGGGCTATAGCACAGCTCCGTCATCGCTAAGAACAATGATGCACTGAGTACAATGTGTGTAACCCGGCGTTGTCCAGCAAGACAAAGCTGGATGACGTAAGAACTACACACACACAAGCGCAATTTTTACATTTGCCTCGTTCTCATTTCAACGCCATTCTTCATAGCAGCCACAGCGATGTAGCGTTGTGTGCATAAAATTTTACAATAGTTTAAATATAATTGGCAAAATGTTGGCCACAATAGTGGAGCAAGAAAGGCTCATATAACTTGATAATATAAAATACAGAATATGTAAATTCAGTGTGAACATCAACCTAATTGAACGGCAGACTAAAAAGGCGAACACCGGCCATCACCATGGGCAGCAAGCACAACCAACGGATGGACATCAGCACCGATTAACCAGAGAAGTTCCTTTTATTATTTTCTATCTCATGAGCTCATTAATATCAAATTGTTAATTAAAAGAATGTACGGGTCTAAAATTGAGTGTGCAAATGAGAGAGTGAATGCATGGCCATAAAAAACATATGCCGAGGGCATTGGTTTGTGTAAGAAATTAAAAATCTATTAATTCATAATTTTGAAGCTGCAGCAGTAACGTTAAATTGATATTAATCCAACAAATAAAGAAATTAAAAGAATACCAAGAGATATAAAAAGGCAACCACCATTTTGTTTTGAGTCAAGTCACCTGACGTCATTATTGTGAACACATGGTTATGTATGTACTAACTGAGAGTGAATTAAAATTAATGGTTAACTTCCAGAATATTTTGTTATCAATTGTGTCGTCAACTGTGTTTCGAAATCTTCCTGTACCCGAAACCCTGGAACCCCTTAGGTATAAAACAGTTTATGAAAGAAGAAATGAGCCCGGCAAATAATGAATTTGGTAGGTACCCAGAAATACCAAATTATGGTATTTGTCATACATATTTAGTTAGATATATGTAATAATATTATTGTAGTATTAAGAATATTACAATTGACGCCCTCACTGGGACATGATAAATTATAATTATGGGTAAGATAACATTATTTATATATTTAAAGTTTATTGACGAATTGCGTCCAGAACAGGTAGTTAATAAGTTTATTGACAAAGGTAGTATTGATACATACAAATATAAATACATTTATATTTATAATTATAAGAATATTACAATTGGACGCCCTCACAGTGGACTTTATATAAAATTAATTTATATAAAACAGATAGATGGAGAAACACAGAAGACGATATATAATGAATGAGAGGTTATGTTGTTGAAGTTGAATAGTTAAGTACGAGTTGAGTAAATTGCGTAGTCAAATACAAATAAAGATAAATAACCATTTAAAATATTAAAATACAAAATGGCAGAAAATAATAATAGCATGGAAATGGAAAATACAGAGACAGAATCCATTTTATTGGAAAGGCACATTAGCTCAACGCCCAAAGTAGTTGAAAATAAAATCTCATTAGAAAATTTATTCACATTAATCAGTGATAAATTCGAACAACAAAATAGCAAGTTCGAAGACAAATTCAATCAAATGAACAGTACACTTAATGCAAAATTCGATAGCCTTGAGAATGAGCTAACAAAGCAGAATACTTTACAGAATGTCAAATTAAATCAAGTAGGTGAAAATTACGAGAGTAAAATGGGGGTAGAGAATAGTAGATAATCAAATAAATTGAATGAAAATAAAGACAAGGTAAGTAGTGGTGAGAATTATGATAATAGAAGTAAAAATATGGTGTTAGAAAATAATTGTGTGAGTATGGAGAGTGGTGATAAAAGTATAATGGGAGTAGAATTTGATAATGAAGTGATAAAAAGTGTTGATGAATTAGAGAGAAAGTATAGAGAGAATTTACAGATAAAGGGGTTGCAGGGGGTAAATTTTTCCCGTAATGTTGTAGAAGGGGGTGAAGTAAAGACTTCACGTGTGTTTAGGAAGGACGAGAGTGCCTTCAATGCGTATTTGGAAGACAAAAGGTCTACAAATAAAGTGGTCCCTGGTTTTTTTTGTGCACTTCACAGGTGGTGCAGTGATAAAGTAGTAGAGTCCCCTGCATATATGGAGAAAGAGTGTGTAGCTTGGTATGATGGTGAGAAATGTTTTGAGAGAGAGAGAAAGAGAGAAATTGAGATATATAAAGTAAAGAAAAATTATGAAGAGTTTAGGAAAAGGTTAGGTGTAGAGATGATATATAATGAAAATAATAAGTACCTACCTTGTAAGGAAGCTGATATAGCAGTAGGAGAAGATGATAATGGAAATAATGACTTTATAACATACCTAGTGGTGACGAATTATACTGGAGGTGACAGGACAATAACCAATCGTGACAGGTTGTATGATGAATTGATAGGTAATAACCCTATTAATGATGACGGTTTGGTGAAATATAATAATTTAAATAAGTATTGTATTAATGATGTTAATATAATGTATTTAATAAAAAATAAATTGTACAGACCAAAAATAAGACTATTGTTTAACGATGGAGGGTAGACCTTCTATTGTGTTACGAACATTTAATTGTGTGGACAGTGTTTTTAAAAATGGACTGATTATGGTAAATGATTTAGTGATTATGTGGATTGTATATTTTTGTGTATTGATGTCTGTGTATTTGTGTATTTTATGTATTTTTTAGGTAAGCATGTATTGTACGATTTTAAATAACAAAAGAAAGTTTAAATGATATTATGAGATTCAGGTTATAAGGGTTAGTAAATGAGTAAGCAGGTAATAGATTTGGGTATTGAGAAGTATTGTTGTTAGTTGGTAAGTGATGAATTTTGTAATGGTGTATTAAGTTGAAATGTTGTAAAGAGTTTGGGAATAAGGATAAATCAGGGCATTGGAGTTAGTTAGTTAGAGTTAATGGGAGTTAGGGAAAATAAAGTGTTGAGATGCTGATAATATATAAAGAGGTGTTAGATATTTTAGGGACACAGTGGTTAGTAATTATATGTAGAGTTGAGTAATGTGAATGGTAATTTTATAGTTGTTGATGGTGATATTTTGTAATAAGGGTATTGGTGTAGGAGTCCAACGAGAGATGTTGAGACGGGAGTGGACCGTTGTGTGCCGGAAAGGGTTATCTGAAAGGGTCAGGAACCAATGATGGAATGAGCATAGTGAGGGAATACACGCATACTAGTACAAAAATGCGCGGTGCCAGAGGTTTTAAATGGGATATGTGAAGGGGGTTATTATAGAGATATTGGTGTCAAAATATATTAATGGTTAGAAGCGGTTAGTGTAAAAAAGGGGTAGTAAGGTTAGGTTGACAGATGCCAAAATAAGACAGAGAAAATAATGAATAATAGAGAGTCACCCAAACGAGTAAGGATAGAAGGGTTAGAAAAGGAGAATTCATGGTAGGAAGGTGAAGTAACAAAGGAAGGTAATTGTAACTGAAAGGTAAGGATAAATTTGAAATTGTTGTATAGAATCTAATGAATGTTAAATAATTAAAAGTTAATTGAGAATTGATGTTATAAAGTTTGGTACAAATCATGTAAATGTAAATTGTTTAATGTAAGGTAAATGTAACAATGTTAATATGTAATGTACAATGTTTTATGATGTTTTATTATGTTGATGGCAATAGAGTGTGTGGTTAGGAGGTCGTTACAGGGGTAATGACGATAACAAGTGTTAAGAGATAGTATATTCTAAAGTTGAAAATCTAAAGTTACAAATGAAGATTGATAAAAATATTATAGTAAGCTGCCATGTACAAAATAGAAGAAGTGAGTCTAAGTTGAGTAACAAAAGTTAAATAAAAGTGTCTGCCATGATAGTTGTAAGCTGAATTTGTAGAAATAATTAGGTGAAGGTATTTTGGGGGTATATTAAAGAATTGTTGATATATTGTGTTATGTGTGTAGTTATGGATATGTTGTTATTTTCTTACAAGTAAGAAATTGATTTTGGTGGTGGTAAAAAATCAATGTATTTTAAGTCTTGTTGTGGTTAAGTGACACTTTTGAATTAAAAAACAAACCAATGCCCCAAACACAAACCAATGCGTCTAAAGGGGAACATATCAGTTGTAGATATGTAAGTGTATTATACCACTATTTTGAATTTTGTATGCAATGTTTCAGAGTTTTGTGGTGTTGTGACCGCAGTCCTGGGCTGGCTGGAGCGTCAGAACAGGAGTGTAGAGTGCCTCATGGCCTTATGGTGTAGGGATCTCTCAGGAGAAGTCCAGTAAGGTCAGAGGGTGCGACCAACATCATGGGACCAAGGGTAAGTAAGGATAAAATTTTTTTTTTGTAACGTTACAGGGGGTTGTGGTAACATATCTAGACCGATCCTTTTAGGAAAGTGTGAATGAGTCAAGGAAATTTTTTGTGTTCCGACACAAAAATTTTCCTTGAGGGGGTTTGTAACAGTACATAATGACCCAGTACCAGAATAATGGGAATTAAGGGGATTTTCAATGTTTGTATTATGTAATTATTAAAACATGCAGAATGGTTAGGTACATTGTTCCTCTGGAAAAAGGAACGACGCAAATTCGGCCAGAGTAAAACACCAAGGTCGCCGGTGGACGTGAAAACATCAAAATATACCATGGCAGTGTTTATGACGAAGTACAACAATATGAATTATGATTGGGCTATAGCACAGCTCCGTCATCGCTAAGAACAATGACGCACTGAGTACAATGTGTGTAACCCGGCGTTGTCCAGCAAGACAAAGCTGGATGACGTAAGAACTACACACACACAAGCGCAATTTTTACATTTGCCTCGTTCTCATTTCAACGCCATTCTTCATAGCAGCCACAGCGATGTAGCGTTGTGTGCATAAAATTTTACAATAGTTTAAATATAATTGGCAAAATGTTGGCCACAATAGTGGAGCAAGAAAGGCTCATATAACTTGATAATATAAAATACAGAATATGTAAATTCAGTGTGAACAACAACCTAATTGAACGGCAGACTAAAAAGGCGAACACCGGCCATCACCATGGGCAGCAAGCACAACCAACGGATGGACATCAGCACCGATTAACCAGAGAAGTTCCTTTTATTATTTTCTATCTCATGAGCTCATTAATATCAAATTGTTAATTAAAAGAATGTACGGGTCTAAAATTGAGTGTGCAAATGAGAGAGTGAATGCATGGCCATAAAAAACATATGCCGAGGGCATTGGTTTGTGTAAGAAATTAAAAATCTATTAATTCATAATTTTGAAGCTGCAGCAGTAACGTTAAATTGATATTAATCCAACAAATAAAGAAATTAAAAGAATACCAAGAGATATAAAAAGGCAACCGCCATTTTGTTTTGAGTCAGGTCACCTGACGTCATTATTGTGAACACATGGTTATGTATGTACTAACTGAGAGTGAATTAAAATTAATGGTTAACTTCCAGAATATTTTGTTATCAATTGTGTCGTCAACTGTGTTTCGAAATCTTCCTGTACCCGAAACCCTGGAACCCCTTAGGTATAAAACAGTTTATGAAAGAAGAAATGAGCCCGGCAAATAATGAATTTGGTAGGTACCCAGAAATACCAAATTATGGTATTTGTTATACATATTTAGTTAGATATATGTAATAATATTATTGTAGTATTAAGAATATTACAATTGACGCCCTCACTGGGACATGATAAATTATAATTATGGGTAAGATAACATTATTTATATATTTATAGTTTATTGACGAATTGCGTCCAGAACAGGTAGTTAATAAGTTTATTGACAAAGGTAGTATTGATACATACAAATATAAATACATTTATATTTATAATTATAAGAATATTACAATAAGTTAAAGAAGGCACAAATGAAAGGCCATGTCTGTTTACACCGACATCAGAGTAAAAGAATCTACTATATTGTTACTTCCATGTTCCATAAGGAAATGGAAGTATGGTGATGGCAAAAAAAATCATGTTCAAGATAAGGGCTGATTCTGATTGTACTACCCTCAAAACATGAAGAAAAGTCATTTTCTGAAAAGTGTCTGTGTGTCTGTCTGTGTGTAGAATTTTTTCTGTGGCAAACGATAATTTCCGCAAATTCAAACCTGGACAAAATGTGTAGTATAAATTGGTTTTTGACAATTTAAGAAACTTCCTGAAGGACCAACATACAAAGCAAAATGCTGTACGTGCACTTACTCGCACACAGTGAATTGAAGACATTTGGAAAAACACAATTTAGTTTAACACAAATGAGTTTTTCTGCCTGTTGAGACCCACAACAATTTTAATTGACTAATAAATGGAGAATATTAAAGCATATTAAAGTTGTCCGTTCTTGGGGAAGCAGCAAATTTTTTCTGGTCAAAATGAGGCTCAAAACTCCATGAATAGGAAAATTATATGAGTTACTACAGAAAATCAGTGCTTTTTATCATCAGGTTACGTCCAAACTTATATATTTTCAGTGATACAGATAATAATTTTGGATCCTTTTGTACCTTCAAAGTAGTGCTATTGTTAGCTGTAAATAGAACCTGGCATTTGTAGAATTGTTATGTCGGGAGTTATTTCTGATAAAAGTTGTAAATAACACATAACACGAATTATTTACTCTCTGGAGTTCAGTTTAATTACATGAAACTTAAGATATTATCTAAAAATTGGTATCATGACATGCCATCTTTAGTTATGGAAATCAGAGAACAGATATGCCACTGAGAGTTGATTAAGAATCAGCAGTTTGCTAAAATGGAAGCTTCTACAAAGGGTATGCTAGATGCTCTTCAAGAGTATAATGCAGATTCTCTGCAAATGGCAGAAAAACAACAGGAATAACTGTTGTTGGGAGCAGAGGAATTGTAGAGAGAAGAATCCAACCATAAAAGTGAAGAAGTAAGAGACAGCATAAAAGAACAGTAAAAGTATGAAGCAGAAAAACAGATGAACAGTAGCTTAAAACAAAAGTCTGTGGAAAATATATTGGAATACATCAGTGCTGATGTGACTAAGATAAAACTAAATAAAAAACAGTTTACTATTAAGTGACCACAACACAGAAACCTATATTTCAGAATTGTATTTACTGTTATTGTTACTAATTTGTTGTTTTTTATCTTGTAAGTGGATGTTAATCTTTTACGCTTTTGAAAATATTCCTAGGTTGTAGCATACATGCGTATGTATCATAAAGTCCTCTTGTGTGGAGTGTAAAGTATAAATATTGTCTCTCATTCACACATGAGAGCCTCCAAGAAATATGTAGCTCACCTTGTGCCTGAACTTTGGACCCAGATGTTTGCACCTCCATCTCTTTGTAATGTATCTTAAACTGTGTAATATCATCCATACATGTTTTTTTTTTATTCATTTGACTTTTAACTTTATGATGTTAAAAAGAATAAATAAAACTGTTCAATCTAAGCCAGTGTTTATTAATGCTGTGGAAGGAGGGGAAGATTTGGTGGTGATGGGGAAGATGTTATTATTGTAGGTTAACTACTACTTTTGTAATTTTTTATAAAGTGTTTATCATAATCAAGTGTGACAATTATATTTCCAGTACATAAACACCAAGTGGTAAGTTTCTGTTTATTTTTTTATAGAGGATCATCAAAAGTTGAAGAAGCAGTAGAATGTTATCAACGAGCTGCAAACATGTTCAAGATGTCAAAGAAGTGGGCCCAGGCAGGGAATGCATTCTGTGAAGCTGCTGCTCTGCATTCCAAAGCTGGCAGCAGGCATGATGCTGCCACAAATTATGTGGATGCTGCAAATTGTTACAAAAAATCAGATCCTAATGGTGAGTGCTGTTTTATGTTGTTGAGTTGTTATAGATAATCTATTATTATCACATTCACAAAAGATTATTTGCATGAAAATTACTTTTACGTGAACAGCCTAAAGGTTGGGACTTGTTCTATCAATTTAGCACAAAGTGGTGGTCTCTTGTGGTGGACAGGTATGACAGCTGATGCACATGTTTTCATCATACTCATACGGGTTTGTTTGGATCACAGATTTAGTTTGGTTATTAATTTTGATTATTTCAAGGCTTTTTTGACTTGTATTCAGACTATACAGTGATAACTTGTGTAGCATGAAAGTAATATTTCGATGGTGTTATAATTTACATAATGTACGGTTGTATAATTTTTATTGTAATTATATTGATTATTTTTGGAATTTTTCTTTTCCTAAACTTAAGATTTTGTTCTGTTTTCTTCACTTATATGTCACAATGACAAGTACAAAAAACATCAAACATGAATGTAGCCTTAATTTTAAGTCAAAAACATTATTGTCAAAACAATTATGATTAATTCTATTGAAAAACATTTTAAAATTAAGAAAAAATAAGATAATCTAACAAGTGAAAAAATTATGGTGGTATTAAGTTGGGTCAACGTCATATGTACATATTTTCTGTAACTTAGAGAAAAGTTAAGCTTCACCTTAGCTAGCTTTTGCTTGTTGTATCAGAGGCACTGTTAGGAGTGCTGTAAGTTCCATGTTGGAAGCAGTGCCATTGTTTGATATGGTTGTCACATCTTTTCATATATGTGATGTGTTAAAGATTATAATTATATGATTTAAACCGTGTCTGATCATTTAGAATGACATTTCCATATTGGTTTTTATGTTTGTATATTTCTGTCCTATGCATGTACTTTTTGTGTAAACATACACTTTTTTGTGGAAAGTAAAAGTGGTTTACGTTACTTAAGTTTGTTATAAAGGAATACAATAAAAAACTTAAAGCAAAAATATTGACTTTTATTTTTTGGCCATTAATGCAACTTTTCATAGAATAAGAACAAAATTTAAGAGCACTGCAAGGGTTAAGATGGTGATAAGGTATAACTGGTTTCATAACCTGTTATATAATATTGGCAAATTTAGTGAGAAAATGTTATGGCAGGTCATTCTGAAGCCTTCAAGGGTCCTTGAGTATTTTATGAGGAGGGCCATCGTCCAAGCTTAATTATTGTTAAGTGACAATGGGGTGAGTAATTGTAGAGTGAAGAGTTAAGTACCAAGAAGTGCATGTCAAGGGAAGAAGACTTTAACTGTTATACAGTAGAATCTCCATTATCCGAAACACTTTTAACCAAAATACCGTTTAACTGAAATGACCAAAAAGAAAAATTATATATTGCCCATTTTTACAATGAAAATTTGCAAAACACGAAAACTAATGTAGTAAAAATGTTTGTAAAGTGTGATTGGTCATGATAGCTCTGTTGAAAATAAATAGGTTTTCTTAGTTTGGGATAGAAAGAGCAAGCATAGGGTGTCACCTGTCAGGTCAACCACCTCGTGGATTCCTTTTAATCAAAGAGTGAGTGAAAAGAAAAAACAAAGGAAAATAGATTTTTTTTTTTCAAAAAAAATTCATAAACTGGTGTTAAAAAAGTTACTTTATGTAAATGGTTTGATTTTTATTAAAATCTCTTGACAATATTGTACATTGCCTTCAGTTATTTTACCAGAAACTTTAAAAAATGACATCTTAATTAATCTGAAATTTTTGTTATCTGAAACCACCTTCCCCTCCTTTGTTTCAGTTAACAGAGGTTCTACTGTATGATCATGTCATGTATACTGAACCTGTGAGAAATTGGTTTCAACAGGATACATCTCTCTCTCTCTCTCTCTCTCTCTCTCTCTCTCTCTCTCTCTCTCTCTCTCTCTCTCTCTCTCTCTCTCTCTCTCTCTCTCTCTCTCTCTCTCTCTCCCTCTCCCTCTCCCCCCTCTGTGATATGAGCATAACCCCAAGAAACTCCGAACTTTGTGTTTACTCTTCGGAACTGGCCAGTCTCTACAGTGTCTACTTCTTCGGGAAATAGAGAATACTTCTTCGGGCTCAGCTTCAGTTGGGCACCATGAATTCTAGTTAGAACCTCCTTAAGGTTTTCCAAATGGTCTTTGAAAGTCTTCCCGATGACTATGACATCGTCTAAATAAACAAGGCAAGTTTTTCATGTCAGGCCTCGGAGTACCAGGTCCATCGATCTTTCAAATGTTGCCAGTGCATTACAGAGTCCAAATGGCATGACGTTAAATTGGAATAAGCTACTTGGTGTCGAGAAAACGGTCTTTTTCTTGTCTTCTTGATGACCCACTTGCCAATATCCACTCTTCAGGTCCAATGTGGAAAACCACTGTGCTCCAAACAGCATGGCAAGGGTATCGTCAACACGAGGTAATGGATAGCAAGTCTTTCTTTGTCATGTTGTTAAACCTCTGATAATCTACGCAGAAACGCAATCCACCATCCTTCTTCACTACCATCACTACCGGAGAAGTCGCACTTGATGAAGGCTCAATTACTCCCTTTGTCAACATGTCCTGTACTAACCGAGACATTTCCTCTTGCTTAGGTAATGGAGGCCTTTGAGGAGGTTGCATATCGGTGTTGTGTCCCCGGTATTGATGCGATCTTGTACAAGAGAGGTTCTTCCCAATGACTGTCCCTGAACTGCAAAACAATCTTTGAATTCATGTAAAAACTGTCCGAGTTCTTTTACCTCACCACTTGAGAGGTCGTTTGAAGATCTGTTCAATAATTCCTGCAGTTTCTCTGGTAATTTTGAAGTATCCAAAGCACTGGATCGTCGTTGCATCATTCCGGCTACCTAGGCCACAGCAGTCAATTTGCCTAGGAGCGTATTGCTTTGTAAAGTGACAGCTTGATCCAAAATATTTGCCACTCTAAACATAACTGGTTTCGTCAGGTTTTACTAAACTTCCGGCAATTAGTATGGCCGGTGTGCTGACTACCTGGGGTTCGAATGTAGAGCACTGGTTGCCCCTAGTATATACCTTGGTTCTAACCATGATAATCTTTTCGGAGTTTGGCGGAACAGTTATGGCCACTTTATTTATCACGACCATCGATTTTTCTGATGTAGTCATTGTGGAGAGCATTACCTCTTCTTCTCTGGTATTTTCTTCTCCCAACAGTCTACCTATAGATGACCAAGTTTCCCACAGTTGTAACACTTCGGTCATCTGTCTTTTTTCCATCGTTCAATTGTTGTGAACTTGAACTTGTGAATTGTTTGTCCGTCAACATTGGTTTTCCGCACCCATCGTAACAGCAATGTGATACTGGGATCTTCTGACTACAATGTGATGGCAGAAACCCATTAATGTAGTGGGACCCTGACTTGGCTGCTTCAAACTCTAGGGCGTGAATAAGAGCTTCTGAGCTATTTTGGTGTCTTGCCATTCGTAACGCTTGCTGAAGTTCACAATCTCCGATGGCATCAGTCTGCACCGCAAACCTTATTTGAAAATCTTCTAGTTCTTCAGGATAGGCCAGTCTAATTAGCCTGTCGATACTTGCTTCAAACTCTTGAAGGCTCTCCCCTGAGCATTGTCGTCTTGCTCTCAACTGAGTGCAGTACACGTCTCGCAAATGTTTATCATCATACCGTAATTCCAGAGCTTTTATCAATTCAGCATAGGTGTTTTGGCTGTCAGGTGTTAATTTCTGCAGTAATTTTGCTGCAGGTGCTTTTAATGCGAGAACGAGTGAAACAGCCTTGCCTTTCTCTGTCCAATTATTTGCGCATGCAGCAGCTTCAAATTGACGGAGGTACGTTGCCCAGTGACTGCTTCTGTCAAAGGTTGGAGCTTTGACATGAACTGTCCTACTGCAGCCAAAGTGACTTTCTCTGTTAACTTATTTTCTGTGTCTTTTTCTGTCTTTATCATTGGTACAGTCTGTTCAGAAAGTTGTTTTGGTTGTATCTTCAAGCAGTGCTCAACTTCACTTTTAATTTGTTGTCTTATGCTTGCCATTGAGTTTTCTACTGCAGATA
The DNA here is from genome assembly GCA_034769895.1 of Magicicada septendecula. Classification (NCBI taxonomy): domain Eukaryota; kingdom Metazoa; phylum Arthropoda; class Insecta; order Hemiptera; family Cicadidae; genus Magicicada; species Magicicada septendecula. Next base: position 483,798,222 of record CM068368.1, read on the forward strand.
TTTTATTTGACATGGATTCTTCTATGACAGATATTTTTTTGGACATCGATTCTTCAACACTCGAGACAGATTTTTGTACTTCAGCTATTTTTGGTGTCATTGATTCTTGTACCTCCGATATTTTAGTAACTTGTGTATTAAGCTCACCTCGTACGAGACCCAATTCTGCAGTACTATGCTCTTACATCTGTTTCTGCTCCTGTATTAATGCTTTGATGTCTTCCGCCTCCTGTCGGCATCTTTTCTCTGCTTCCTCTTCGTCCTGTCGTCGTCGTTCCTCTGTTTGCAATAGCAGCGCTTGGAAATTTTTCATCGTCTGACTGGCATCCATTGTTTACTGATTTATTACGAATTACACTCGTCTTGTACAAAGTGTCCACTGTTTTCACCGTTAATGGTTCTATCCCACTTCTGACACCACTGTTACAATGAAAACAAAATACAAAACACCAATTAAGTCACTAATCACCAGCTTTAATTATCACAGTTAAACATTTCGTAATTAACAACACAGCCTCTTACAACAAATCAAATAAAACTTGTTTACACACAATAAAATGTCAACTAAATATCGTTATTGTAATAACTCTTTGTAGCTCCCGTGTTATTTTGCCACACGTTGGATGTGTCTATTTTGTAATAGCTCTCGCTCGTCGTATTCTACAAAATGTAAAAGTGTCAGAGCGTAATGTGTAATCTCGTGTCTTACCAATCCGTCGTCACTCTGGAACGTAATTTACGCTGATTGTGTCCGTCGCTAATGTACGAATAACCAGGTATCGAAGTCTTTACCTGTTGTTCACTAGGGGTGTGTAAATCCCGGGTGGCGCCAAATTGTTTAATTAAAACAATTAAAAAAATTTAGGATGATAGGGCGAGTTCAGCTCAGGCGGTGTGGAGAATTCAAATTTATTCCCGCCTCGTTTCGACCTTCTTAATCAAGCCGGTAGTTCGTTGTGTTGGCTACATGAGCGCTTGCCGTCAATCCTAGCTGTTCGCTAAAATGTACTAAATTTATAATACACCTTCCTAATGAAAATAAAACACAGTGGTTACACTCAGTACTTGTTTATTAGTTGGTTATTATTAATTATTCAGTATAACACAGATTATATTTTGTTTTTTAATAAATTTGCACCGGCAATTAATATAAGACAATTTCTCTAGGGTTTGACAAATCGATTTTGAACGTATCAGACAGTCAATGATGGCGACTGTGGAATTTGGTTACAAATATTTTCGTTCAAACGTCTTGGATTCTTGTGATTACGATAAAAGGATTATTAATGATTACAACAATAAAAATACACTACCTTACATTATTTATACTTAAATAATATAATGTGTAGCTATAATTTGTTCCTGGAGTGTAGTAAAAGTGTTTCAAAAGTTCGTAAACTAACAACAGGTTATTTTTACTAGTTGACAAATTTTCAGTGTCTTATTTTTTAATTTAATCTTTGAAAGAAATTATATTCAGTTTATAGTGAGAGTTCAGATTACTGTGAGAAATATTTAAAGTGAGTTTAATTCTGAAATTTGGGTAATTTAATGATACTTAACACATCAGTAGACTGGATGTACTCAGTTGTTCAGGTAAAAAGGAATTGGGCTGCAATCATATTCAATTTTCAATTGTCTAGGGCTTCTGGCATCTTTTTCAAGTTAATCGTAGCAATTTATTCAATTCTTTTTTATTTTAATTGGTCCTTGACATCAGTTAAATGTTTTCAGTCATCGTCTGCTTCTTACTTGTTCATTTGTTGTAATTTTGTTTACTTTTTGGCCTTTTAAATTACAATTTTGGTCATTCATGATTTGGCTTCTATTCTGCAAGAGCGTCACATTACGAGTAAAAAGATTTAACGGAAAATTAGTAACCAACGTCGGTTGTCATGGTTACAAATTAATTCTGATTGGTTAATCTTGTCTTATAACCATTGTTATCAATTTTGAATTTTTATTCAAAATTACTGTATATCTTCTGATTGCTTTTATTCTTCTGTCTTCCTCCCTACATATTAAATATTATCACTACTGTTTGTATTTCCTTTCAGAGATTATTTTGATATCCCATAAGGTTGGGTTCTTCAAAATATTAATGTTTGTACAATTATGTTAATATTTGTTAACTATATTTCTCTTTTAATTTAAGTCCTTATTCTAACATTTTTCTTTTAATATGATTTACAAATTATCCTTGGCTGGTTACTCGCCTTGGATTTGTTAATTTCTTTGTTGATTTTATACACTTTGTAGTTATTTGTTTTTTACAGTTAGGCATTTCATAGGCCTATGTAGCCATTGATTATATTTACTTATTTTATACCAATTATATCTCATTTTACTCTAATGTGTTTTGTTTTGTTATTATAATTGATTTGTTTATTTGTTGATGTGTTTTGAATCTGTTTTTGTACTGATTATGTGTCAACATTATTTTCTACATCATGATTCCTAACTGATTTTCCAGTGTTATTATTTCTGTATTGATTTACCTTCTTATTTATTTAACTTGCCATTGTTAACAATATGGCTATTTCTTACTATTCTTTATTACATAAAATATAACAACTAGGCCTATGGACTGTATACTTCCTTCAGCCATATCCTGTTCATAAATTTAATTGAACAATCTTTAACAGTTATTAGGTAATGTTGGTTTACAATTCATTTCATTCTTTATTATTTTTTGGGTGATAAACATCATCACCTTTTAAACTTACTTAATCGATTATCCCTTATAACATGGGGTGTTTATTGATTGTGTTTTTAATTTCTTATTTCTTTAATAATCTCTACCTCCAATCCATGGTAAAACTAACTGTTTACCTTACATGGGCTTCCTCCCCTGAATAACATCGTATCCTTCATTTATATTTAATCTAAATACTATTTTTAATTACTATTATCAATACAATTCTTATATGTTCACCATTAAATCGTTTAGTGTTTATCACTGATTTACTAAGTGTTTTTTATCTATCACTATTTTTCATAATACTATCCTTTACAATATTCTTACTTATTCATAACCTTCACTTTTAAACTATATAGTGTTTATCACTGATTTACTCATTATTTTGGGGGTTTTTATACTTTCACTTTTGACACTTCTTAAACTTTTTATTTTAAGTGTTTATTAGTGGGTAATCCCTACCATTACTTTTTCTTTGTCACTTAGTTATTTTTATTTTCTCACTATCTCTTTCTTTACAAATATTATTTAAACTTAATAAGTTCATGTCTTTCTAGAGTTCTTACTTACATATACTTCTAATTCTTGGGTTAGTGTACTTTTATTTATCGGGTTTTATCAATTATTAATTACAATTATCACTTAGTCAATACTAATACTTATTTTTTTTACATTGGTTAGTTACTGGTTTCGTTTCCTTTATGATATCTGAGTGTATCATTTCTCCCTTCCCTATTCTATATTATTTGTCTGTGTTTTATCATCTTGTTTCACTTTATTTCCTTTATACTTGGTTTGTCCCATTTTTATTTTCGTTTTTCTTCTCCTTCCTTTCCGTTTTGTTTCATTTTATTTTGGTTTTTATCTGGACAATCTCTGGGGTTGGGTCAAAGTCGTTTGTTTGTCAGTCTAGTCTATTCTTTTTATAATTATTTTTGTTTAAAATTCTTCCTTCTTCTTTCTTAATTATATTTTATATTTTTTCTTCATTATTTATTTATCAAAATATATTACTTTTTAGCATTTATTACATACTTATAGATATCAAATATGATATTTGGATTTGGCGATGTTATAGTATGGAGAACCATACATGACTTCCATGTTCTAAGATTTATATTTAAAATCATTTACAAAATGAAATATTTCCATAGAAACTACTTCTTTCCACTTATCGCTTCAGCCTTAACCTCAGTACTGTGTTCACTAACGTATACCACCACACGTTATCGCACTCGATTTTCACTGATGATGGCAATCGAAGGCACTGCTGAAACGTCTGGTTTTGCAGAAAACATTGGACTACGGCCAAACAGCCCGGGAAGGAATTTTAACAACAAACTACTACTATGTTGCCGATAACGTAGTACACATATAAAAATTAACCCCTCCCTCTTCAACTATAATTTTCATTTATAGAAAATTATCCCCACCCCGTTCAACTAGCCTCTTCATTTATAGATATTTCATCTACGTTTCTACAGTGGATTATTAAGATCTTATCAGGATACTTTATTTATCAAAATTAAGTACTTTACTCATGTTATAACAAAAAATGTTTCATGTAAACTGCCCTTTCCCCGTAACCGATCTTCACCAAAATCAATAGGCCTTGAGTCTTCTACAACTCAGGCATATATGTACAAAATTATTTGATTCTGTTTGAATTTACGGCAGTTATCATTCGTCATGAAAAATTTCTCTTGTTACAACATAAAATGTTGCAGGTAAACTACCCCTTTCCCTTAACCGATCTTCACCAAAACAACAGGCCTTCAGTACTCTATAATTCAGGAAGGTGTGCAAAAAAGTATTTGATTCCGTTTGAATGTGCGGCAGTTATCGTTTGTCATAGAAAAAATTACCCTTGTTAAAACATATAATGTGGCGGGTAAACTACCCCTTTCCCTTAACCGATCTTCACCAAAAACAATAGGTCTTGAGAACTCTACAATTCAGGGCTGTATGCAAAACATTATTTGATTCCGGTTGAATTTGCGGCTGTTATCGTTTGCCATAGAAAAAAATTACCCTTGATTTTAAAAAAACGTTGCAGGTAAACTACCCCTTTCCCTTAACCGATCTTCACCAAAAACAATAGGTCTTGAGTGCTCTACAATTCAGGGCTGTATGCAAAAAATTATTTGATTCCGTTTGAATTTGCGGCTGTTATCATTTGCCATCGAAAAAAAATGTATAGACACACAGACAGTTTTCGAAAAATGACTTTTTTTCATGTTTTGAGGGTAGTACAATCAGAATCTGCAATTATCTTGAACACGATTTTTCTTGCCATCACCATACTTCCATTTCCTTATGGAACATGGAAATAATATAAAAACAATTGTATTACAATTGTCCCGTCCGATTATAAAACACAACACTTCACTAATAACCACTTGAACGTACAGAGTAATCGCCGACAATAACTTGCAACTCAAACTGACTGAACGTCGCCGAGCACTTGGATTTATACTCCGCCGAGGTTCCAGAATATTCGCCAATAGGCGTCTACTAGCAAACACTACGCATCAGCTCTATACTGGAACGATATTGATTGCGGCCTTGACACAGTGCGCGGGTCGCGCAACGTCCAGAAAAGTCTCACGAGCTCATGTTGAAATCACATACGACACAACATTCAGCCGGATTCATCTGGAACATTCGATAAACACGTAGATTGTTGTATAATGTTGTAACAATATTGTTGTAAATTTAATTGATGACCTTTACAAAAATAATTTATTGCTCTCAAATATTATAATCTGAGTTTGCAAATTCTAGGGCGTTCACTAACTATTTTTCTGTTATCTTGGCTTTTATTACATTTTAAAACCTAATGGTATTAATTATTTTTTGAAGTGTCAATTATTACCATTCAAATATAGTTCTGTAAGTACTAGATTTTAAAATCAAAAGTTTTAGTGGGGAATTCTTTAACAGTCTCTGAATAGTACACATAACAAAATCATTGATATTGGTCTTCGTTGGATGTCTTCTAGTGTTTTTTATTTGGTGTGTTAAAGTGTGGTAAAATGATCAGCAATGAGCCCCTTAACAATTCTCTGAATTGTTCTTTCAGGAACACTAGTTGCTTTGGCAACTTGTCTTGTACAAGGTGTACCCATAAAATTCCCGAACAATACAAATAACGCAACAGGTAGCACTACTGATGGAATGTGTAACATGCTGTGTTTCAGCAGGTCCACTAGGAAGCAGCCTAATTAAAAACCACAACAATTTTATGCTGTCGTGGACCTGTTTCTGTCAACAACAGGTGCCCTGTGTTTTTTATTGCATTTAAAATGAGTGGTATTTGTGAGCAATTAATTAATATAAAATTTTGTGTCAAGCTTTGAAAATCTTTTCTGTAAATATTTTAAATGTCACAAACCGCATACAGGGATAAGACTTTAATCGTTACGCAAACATATAGTTGTGGAAATGTTTCAAAGTTGTCTAAACCTCAACTGATGATCCTCATTCAGAGTGGTCTTCAATATCCAAATCTGATTATAAATTATTACAAAAGTTAGGGAAATCCCTAACCATCGTTTAACTATTCGTGAAGTAGTAGAATTGTAACATGTCTAAATTGGGTAATTTCATTTATTTCATTTTTTGCGGGATTTTATAAAAGATTTATTGTGAAAGTTTTATTATACGGCAAACGTTATTTCCACTACAACAGAACACATGGCAAGTAGAACAGTTTGAGACAAAGGCGAGGCGCAATCTCTATTGTGCAATGCGGCAAGGAATTCGTACCACCCTAAAAATTCTCAGAACTCTGTATATGTGTGACGACGCCCGCACTTAACATCTCAGGACGGGGCGCTGAAGTGACGCCGTGAAACTCCAACGTCGATGCAAAAAATGGCGCTGGGATGAACAATTTGTAAAACCAACCAGCCAGCTACAGGAAATGTATTTAAGCCACGCCCGCTGCTAGTGACATCAGTATAGCAGAGGCAAATATCGTCCCCGGTTACCACACAAATAACGACTATGTTCCATGTATAGAGTGAATACACCACAGCAATTAAGCATGAACGGCGACGAAAATCTGTTGGCCGTGAATACGAAGTTCCTCCTGCTCAGACAAGCACGCTTCCCAGTTACGCTATATGCGCCGGCCGGCACGGAGCTAAGTAGGCTCTCTACAAAGTTTTTTTTTATTTTTTCCAGTAAAAAGTGTAACAACAGTAAAATTTCATGTGACCGCGGTCCATCCATCAAGTGGAACCGAATCAAATGTTTTCGGACAATAGAAACAAGTAATTTACAGGAACGATGAGTGCGCGCGCGAAGCACGTTGCCGGCGTTTTTTCAGTAAGGGCTGGGGCTTTATTGTAAAATGGTGTTTGGGGTCTAATAATGAAGTTTTGTTAAAATGATGTATGTAAGTGCGTGTGTAAAGCAGGCTGGGCTATCTTAGAGTAAGTAAGTAATAGTAAGTAAGTATAGGGAATAAGATATGGTAGTTGCACAATCTTAGAAACATGTAAAAATATATTTGGATAAAACGTATAAGTTCAACACTTTTGATCAATAAACAAAAAAAAATAATTTCTCTTCCAAGATGCTTTGTAAGAGTTATTCATGCCACCTTGAAAATTACGCTTGTATCCCAAAGTACGTATGAAACCCTGGACCCAAGAATACACAAGAACGGTAAGTGTAAGTTTTTGTTTATTATTGTTTATGGTTTTTCTATGTTATTTGAATGGTGATGAATTAGTAGCTTAACATTGGCGCCGCGAAACAGGCACGAATTTAACAAAATGAAATTCCGTACCTACAAATAAGATACAAGCGCAACTGAGAGGTTAAGTGAAAATACGCAAAAGGTACTTATGTAAAGTTACGCAAAATAAGTAAAGAATATTTGTTCACATAAGAAATAAAGTACATATTTAAAAATATAATAATGGAAAATACAGAGAACGAAGTCGATTTGTCCGACTCGACTATGATAAGCGAAACAGCTGAATTTGACGAATCAGCTGTTATGAATAGTCTTGAAGTACATTCAACACCGAATGTAGGTCAAGACGACAAAATTATGAATGTAACCAAAACGAATGAATCAAATAATACAGATGATTCGGGGATCCAAACGACCCCAAAATCAAATAGAGAGAATAAAAATAATAATAACGGGGTCAGCTTCACTGACGAAAAAGTAACAGCACAATCTGCTCCATCGACAACACGAACCAAAGAGTTGTCGATGGACGATCTGTTTAATCTAATAAAAACCATGTCTGAAAATATAAATAGCAATGTAAATACAAAATATAAAGAGCAACAAATTGATTCCAATGTCAAGTTTCACGAGTTGAAGAATGAGATTCAAGAGATTAATAGACGGTGTGAAAGTACCAAAGTAGAATTTACCAATAGAGTTAACCAAGTAGAAACCAAGTTAGAGAATTCAATACAGAAGACAGATGTTAAATTTAATGAAATAGATAGTCAGATAGATAGAGTTGAGAAGCAGATAAATGAGAATAATGAAATATTAACAAAGTCAATGAATGAGTATAACCATGACATAGAATATAAAATAAATAAGTGTAATACCGAAACTGAATGTAAATTGAGTAGTGTAGTAATGACAGTTGAAAAAATTAGTCAGAATGTTGATGAACACCAAAATAAGATAGACTCTAAAATAAATGAAATTGAAAGTAATTATAAGACAGAAATACAAGCAGTAAATGAATCTATTGAAGTAATATCAAAAAATAATGTACAGTCTGAATATAGCAATGTCAAAAAATTATATTCACTTGAACAAAACATTAGTAGTATGAGAGACGAATTAAGTTTAGTAAGAAACCAAAATTCAAATAATATTACTGAACGCATATTCATGACACAAGACACAAATAATGAAATAGAATTAGAAACTTTTAGTAGTGAAAACCGGAGAGTGCATCCAATGCAATTTTTGAATCGAGTGCGGGAATTTGACAAATTTAATGGTAGTAGTTGGAAGGTTAAACTTATAAAAATTTTGAAATGTTTTAAAGGCAATTCGGAGATATAGGCGGAGACACATCGAAACGAATGGGAGAGGTATGAAGATTTTGAAAAAGCCTTTCGGAGTAAGTACTGGTCGGAGGAGGAGCAGGAGATACTACGAAGCCAAATAATGGGAACCGGGAGCTTTGGAAGAAACAACCGGAATATTACCGTGTATACCATGAAGCTATACAACGAAGCGAAGTACTTAGAACCACCGTTGCCATTCCAGTCGTTTGTACGCCACATCAGTAAGCACCTACCGAGGGAAGTGCAGATCACGTTAATGACCAGAGAGGTAAGCGATATAAATGAATTAGAAAAAATATTGGATGTTTTTCAGAATATTAAAGACCAGGAAGACAGCAGACGTATACAACAAACGAATATGCACAATGTAGGGAATTATACACAGAATTTTCATAGAGGAGCGCGGGGAGGAAGTTTTGATAATAGGGGCGAGAGTTGGAGGTGTAGAGAATGTGAAACCGACAATTATGCTAATAGAACAAATTGTTTCAGATGTCATCGAAACAGGGAGTGCGCCAGGAACGAGAGAACGAACCCACCACCAAATCAACAGTCGAGAGGAGGAGAATTTTATAGAGGAGCGCCCAGAGGAGGAGGACATTATAATAGAGGAAGGGGAGGAAATCATCCAGCTGTAGCAGGTCCATCCACGGGAAACTAAGAAAGACAATGGAGAAGCGGGCCCAACCATTGTCAACGGAGAACCGGGTCCAAGTAACCAACGAATACGCGAACAACGTTATCAAGGTGGACATGGCAAAAGAATTGTTAGAAGAAGAGGAGAACCAGGTGATGGAACGCAGAACAGGATTAACTGAGGTGACCATGAGAATTGAAGGTAAGAATTATAAAACTTTGATACCGGTAGCGAGATCTCAGTGATTTCTGAAAATGTCATGAGTAAATTAAAAGAGTTAAATAAAAATTACCATCATTACCAGTTGCCGGGGTTACAGTAGTGGGGGTAACTGGGGTAAGAAGTAAGAGAATAACCAGACAAGTACAATTAAATATTTTAATAAATGAAGTTGAATTTGAAAACACTTTCCTAGTAGTTAAAGGGTTGAGTCTAGATGTAATATTGGGAAATGATTTTTTGGAAAGAAACGGAGCAGTAATAGATTTCAATAAACAAATAGTAAAATTTGAAAAGGGGAATAAACCAGTCAGAATAGAGTTTAAAAAAGTAGTAAATGAAAGTAAAGTCACGGGAATAAAAATGTTACATAAGCAGATAGGCGATAGAGAGATAGAGACCAAAATAAATATATGTCTAGAGAGTGATAGCCTAAAGAATGAGGAGGGAGAAATGCATGAGCGTAGTGAGAGTGTGTGGGCAGATAGAGCCGACAAATTTTTCAATGAAGATACAGTTGTGGGAAATACTCAGCGAGAGGAGCTGTGGGCAGTTGTGGAGCGGTTCAGAGAGGTGTTTGATGAATCACTAGGGAAAGCGAAGGACTACATCTGCGAGCTGAAAGTTCGGGACCACGCACCATACATGCAGAGGAGCTACCCGGTGCCGTTTTCGAAGAGGAGGGCTGTACAGGAGGAACTAGACAGGATGATGCAAGGAGACATAATTGAATGCTCAGTATCACCCTACTCAAACCCTTTGGTAGTGGTGATAAAAAAGGATGGAAAGGTAAGGTTATGTTTAGACGCTCGGAAAATTAATCAAATTATTATACCTGACAGGGAGTCTCCGGAACCCATAAATGAGATTTTACAAAAGTTCAGCGGAGTCAAATACATGACGTCATTAGACCTGACGGCTGGATACTGGCAGGTGCCATTAGCAACAGAGAGCAGAAAATACACAGCTTTTCTTTTTAACGGTAAGAATTACCAGTTCAAACGCTTACCTTTTGGATTAAACACCAGTGTTGCCAGTTTTATTAAATGTTTAGATAATGTATTACAACCTAAGGATTTAGACTTTTTAACCGTATATGTCGATGATATCTTGATAGCTTCTAGAACATTCACTGAACATTTAGAACACATAGAATATGTATTAGATAAGCTACATAAAGGGGGTTTAACAGTGAATTGGGACAAGTCTAAATTTCTACAGACAGAAATACATTTCTTAGGATTTATTATTACACAGGAGGGGATATTAGCTAACCCTGACAAAGTGGAAGCCATAATGCGATTCCCCGAACCTAAAAACATTAAGCAATTACAAAGTTTCTTAGGCCTATGCAATTTTTACAGGAAATTTCAGGAGAACTACGCACACACGACATCCAAACTGAGTGCTGTGCTGCAGAAGAATAAACAGTGGAGATGGGGCGATACGGAACGAAATGCGTTCAACGAAATTAAGAGAAAGTTTAGTCACATGATCATGATGAATCATCCCGATTTTAATAAAACTTTTTATTTGCAGACCGACGCCAGCAATGTAGCGCTAGGGGCGGAGCTATACCAGGAGGGCTGCAACAAGGAACATCTAACGATCGCCTTCGCCAGTAGATCGCTGCTGTCGGCTGAGAAAAATTATACGACGACAGAAAAAGAACTTCTAAGTATTGTGTTCGCCGTGGGTAAATTCCGGACCTACATCCTAGGCAATACCACGATAATCTGGACAGACCACAAGGCATTATCATTCCTTAATTCATGTAAGCTGACACATAGCAGATTAACCAGGTGGGTATTAGCCTTACAAGAATATAACTTTTCATGGGAGTATATAAAGGGGTCAGATAATAAGGTACCGGATACACTTTCTAGAGTAGATTTTATAGACAATAAAACTGGTAGGGATCTTAAATAAATAGAGATTTTTAGATTAACTAGAGAAGATAGAATTTTTTGTGAAGAATTAAGTGATATTAAAAACATGCAAAGATCTGATAGTAAACTGGGTAAAGTAGTTGTTAGTTTAGAAACAGAGGTAGAGGGATCTGAATATAATGAGCGATTTCAAGTATATCAAGGTATTTTGTTTAAAAAAGTAGATAGTGGGGAGCGTGATTGGAGGTTAGTTATACTCGAGGGATTAATAGATAAAGTTGTCTGGGATTGTCATATAAGGTATGGTCACTTTGGGGCGAGAAAATGTGCAAATGTTTTGAAAGAGTCATGTATATTTAAAAATATGGAGAAGAGAGTGAGAAAAGTGTTGAGAGTGTGTGATTTATGTCAGAAATCGAAAGTAGTGAATTACAAAGTGGAAGGGGAGATGAATTACATAAAAGTTGAGAGACCGTTTGATCTAGTTGCAGTTGATTTGTATGGACCATTACCCAGAGGTAGAGGGGGTGTATTATATGTATTTGTAGTTCTAGACACCTTTTCAAAATTTGTAAAATTATATAGCATTAAGAGAGCGACAAGTAAAGTACTCAGTGAGAAAATAGTAAAAGATTACATGCTTAATGTTGGAAAACCGAAAATTATATTATCTGACCACGGTCCACAGTTTATAAGCGGCAAGTGGCGGCAGACGCTTGGATGGGAAGGCATCATACCCAAGCATATGGCAGTATATCATCCTCAGTCGAACCAAGCAGAACGGGTGATGAGAGAGATTGTTAGGATATTTCGGGCGTATTGTCACGCCAAACACACAGAATGGCCATCCTACGTGAAGAAAGTAGAGGAGTGGCTGAATTGTACCACCCATGAATCCACTGGATTTACGCCGCATGAGTTGATCAGGGGAACAAGGCCGCCCAGGATATTGGAACAACTTTTCGAATACCCACCAGAAGGTCAAGTTTTGGACAGGAACATGAAAATTAGATTGGCAAATGAGAACTTACGAGAGGAGAGCGAAGAAAACAGAAACATGATGCCAAGGGTAAATGGACCAAGTATGAGGTAGGTCAGTTGGTGTTAGTAAAAAGGCATGATTTGCCCAGTGCTCAAGATAGAGAAATAAAGAAGTTTTTCTTGTTGTACGAAGGACCCTATGAAATTGTAGAAATAAAAATGCAGAATGCGTATGTGCTGAGGAACCCAGCGACACAGGAAATAGTAGGTACTCAAAATGCGACGAATTTAAAATTATATCGGTCACTTTAATTATGTTTATAAATAAGATTTCAAATATTGTTGTATGATTACAGAAGGGATCCTCCCCCATTTTCGGGCGGTCACGATCTTACCAGTCCTGGCCATGGAATTCGGAACTTGGAGGCGGGCCATGGTTGGCGGATCTTCCTTCGGGCGGTGAAAACAACGATGGTCCGGCTCCACCAAAATTGGTATAAACTAGAAAATTTAACTACACAAATTTGAACGGGGAGGGGGACCCCAACAGGTACGTGACACGAATGAAATTTTTTTTTATACACTCCAGGTGCAGCGGTCTTGATGTACCTGTCACGTGCCTGCATTGCCTTAGAGTGTTGCACATAAAGGAGGCTACACCTAAATAAAAGGCAGTGCATACAAATTAATATTTGAGTATCAGTGGCAAGACCAAATTCTTTTTGCCACTGATTTTACTTGCAGTGTAATCTGAAAATTGATTCCTGTGGCTTCTGGGATTAGAAAGGGGGAGACGGCGGGCTAGAATAAATGAGAAAAGGAGTTGATCGGATAATAAAGAGATAAAAAGGGGGGATGTGAATTCACGTAGTGTGTCTCCCCGTTTCTAATTCGAGACGCTGCAGGAACCCGTTTCAGGCCCAAGGATACTGACCACTAGAATATAAGCTATAATTTAAAAATGTAAATAAATTTTAGAATTAAGTGACCAAATATAATTGTCAAGTTTTAGTATCAGTGAGCATGGGAACGTTTAAAAGATGTGTAATAAAATAAAAACTTGTTATCAATACAAGAAGTGGGGATGCTTTTGGGGGGTAGATTGGTGCTCAATGAAGTGATAGAACAATGGAGTGTGGAACTGCAATGGTTGAAAGTTTTAGTTTATCAATGTTAATTAATTAGCTATTAAGTTGCTATTGCAGGGGTGGCCTGTGCTCCCGTAGATAGCGAAATGGGTTGGGGGTAACAGAGAGTGTTACCTCCATCGGAGGCCAAAATGGCGAAAATGTGCGACACACCTTTTTCGTGTAAATTAAATTTACACACTGATAGACGATCGTGTCGCACATAATAATGATGAGTGTAACAGGCACTGAAATGAAGTTAGATTTCCCTGACTTTTCGGGCGATTACTGCCGTACCAGCACTAATCGTGGATTTGGCTAGCGGCCAGCTATGGTCATACCAAGTCCCTTGACAATAGCTGACTTGAAATTGGTATATAGTAGAAATTCAATGGGGGGTGACAATTAGGGGAAATCCAGGTACTATGGAACAGCGGCTACCACTCTGTTCGCGGAGGAACAGCAAAGCCAGGTGGTAGACCCGTTTAAGGGCGTGTAACTATATAACAAAGGTATGTTGATATCTGAACCTTTTAAAATGTAACAGCCGAAGCAAAGACACGGAGAGGTCAAAGTACTCCAAAATATGCCGTCTTTGCAGAAGCGAAAGGGCGATACAGTCCTCCATAATTTGCAATAGAGTGTGTGGACGGGAGGTGGCTCAGATGAGTCATGAATTTAAAATTTTACAACATAAAAAATTTTGCTAATTCAAATTTGATCCTATAAAAATGCTTGTGCTCTGTTTAAGTAATTAGATGCTCAGACACTCAAGATAAGGTGTTCATGCTATAATTTTAAATGTATTATTTTATTGTTGTACATTAGATATAGGTATTGATAAAAATATGTGTTTTCATTATGTGTGTATTTTGAACCTAAGTAAATAATTAAGCCGTCTGGCAGGCGGTCAACATAAATGATCAGAATCAGGGAGAGGGGAAACAATGAGGGTAGAAGCGAGTACTGATAAATATATATATTTCATGTAATTTGTTCAATTTTGAGATGTATTTTCACAGTGTTAGTAAGATCAGCTGATCAGCAATAACAGGTCACTTGTGAAATGGTTTATAAATGTTCTAAGTAAGTAATGTTCAATGTAATGTTTTAATGTATTACAGGTGTTTTAAAGTAAGGATAAAAAATAATTTGATAAAGCGAGAAGTAAAGTAATAATTTATGCAAGTTAATAAGAGATAATTTTGGGTGATGAATATTGTAACAGTACCAAAATATGGTAGTTACATACTATAAATAAATATGACGTCAAGTATGATAAGAGACATGGGAACATATTTAAATGAACAAAGATAAGTATATAAGTTGTGTATCTACAAAACTAATAATAGAAGAATCCAACAATGAAGACGAGAATGTGAATATGTCAACCTTAATTATAAAACGTAAAAAGAAAATGACACAAGACCAAAACAAAATACTAATAAATAGACCCAATAGGATCCAGCAGTGAGGGGAATCAATGAAAATAATATCCAGCAGTGAGGGGAATCAACGATACAAGGATCATCAAGCTACAACGACAATGGAAATAAAATGAAAACAGCGACTACCATGAAATTTGGAATTAAGAAGAAAGAAGAAGGACCAAGAAGAAGAATGAAGAGAAACCAAAGACGTAAGGAATCAATGAACCATATATATTTTAAAGAAGAAACAGTCAGTGACAAAAGAAATAACTATAAGTGTGACATGAAAACCAGTGTGATCATTTAAAGAAACACAAACAATAAAAGTGTACTTAATACAAATGTGAAACCGGTGAATAACTGATTATTTCAACTGAAAACCACACAAACAATTACAGTGAGGAAGTTTACAGTGTGCAAAAATAGGTTAATTTCATGATGAGGCAACAAAGGTTAAAAAATAGTCAAATAAACACAAACAATGAGTGTGACTGATTTAACAAAGTTGTGACCAACACACATAGTTATAAGACCACCAGATCAGAACATATAAAACAATCATATTATTGTTTATATCAAAAAACTGACAACAAATGGAGAATATTTGTTAAGTGTCAAACATGACAGGAATTTAGATTCCACAATTGACCAGAGAAAAACATTGTAAGTAATATAAGAAAGATTTGTATTAGTGTATTAGAAGGAGTTGTAAACATTTGTAACAAATTAGTGAAGGTATTATGTTAATATACCATAATGGAGTCAGTTTAGGTGTAGGTAGATACTGCACTAAAACCGATGATACATTGTTACAATACCCACAAGGAAGTAACCTATTATATCAGAAAATGATACATATTAGTATAAATATATGATCATCAAGTAAATATAAAGAAACAATATAATGTATAAGACAAAACAATGTAAACAAAACAAGTCAGACATAGTGACACAGTCAAAGACAGAAATAAGACAATGTACCAATTTAGTTAAGCAAACTACAGTATTAAAACTAATGTAAATGTTTATCAGAATAGTACCAGTAGTGAAAGGAATATATGATAATACTTTGAGAACAAGTTTTGAACATGTTAAGAACAGTATTATGACTGAATTATTGTAAACAAAATAACCATGTATATATGACCAAATGTAAGCTAAACCAGTGTATAGCAAGTTAGTTAAAGAAAATACTGTACTAAATATTGAGAACAAGGTATTACAATTATTACCAGTAGCAAGAGGAAATCTCAGAGCTACTTTGAGAACAAATAATGACCACTAAAACAATCATATTGTACATAAACATTTGAAAACCAAATGTCCAATATGAAAAAGGACAGAGGTAAACAAACAATGACCAACCAGCTAGTTATGAAAAATATAACTAGTAAACCTATGTAAAAGTAATTGGAAACATTACTAAAAGTTAGATTGATATCCAATGCTACTTTAGGAATACAATCCAAATAGGACAATAACACTTTTGTTATTATATTAAACAAAATAAATACCTATAATGTCATGACACAACATAGACAGAGCCACTACTGAATAATTAGGAGGTTCTGAGTTTATTAAAAGATGACCATTGAATATAACAGATTAATTATTGTGTATGTACACTAATTATAACAATTAAATAATATAATCTATGTAATAAAAATAGAAAACAAGATGAAAAGTTGTATAAGCATTATGTGAGAGGTTTAAAATGATGGAAATACTGAATTGACCACGGTAATACACCAATATTATAGTAAAAAAGTATGTAAATAGTCATTGTTAGTAATACTAGGTAATAATATGTTCATTTTAGATAAGGATATTTAATAATAACCATGTTTGTGAAAAATCCAACATGGACGCTGAGTAACACCATAGCGAAAATTGTGTAGGAAATAGTTTTTCACAAATTGTAACATAAACCAAATGAGATATAGACTCGAAGTGTTTAAATAAGAAATGTTATATTAGATTTAACAAAAATCTGGTACTACGAACTTATAAAGATAAGACGTACCAAAAATAATAAATAAAATCAATATAATAATATTGATAGTGAACAGAAAATAAGCGTGTTTGGACTTATTTTAATAAGCAAAACGCCCTGAGTTCAGTGATATAAACCGATTAACGATAGGACGTATAATAAGGAAGTTGTGATAGTTTTTAACTTTCGAACTAAAAATTTGTACCGTCGATGACGTGAAAAAGTCTCCAACCCAAAATCGATTTTGACTAAAAATTAAATATTTTAATAAAATATAGGCCTTTTGGGTCAGAGACTATCAAAAACCAACCAATGGAATGAATGAAGTTCATCAGACGAGCGAGAGATGCTCTCGAGGTACATGACAGTCTACGATCGAACACCTAAGGAACAAGCCACGCCACTCCAGACCAGAAAAAGTATATCTTTAAATTAGTGCGCGACATGTTTTACTCAAGTACAATATACATACACTAACCTAATACTACACATTTACTAACGAGTGCAACAGTGCGGATTTGTGTTATTTTTATCAAGTAGATCAGTGTACAATATCGATCTATTTGCGAGTGAATTTTTTAATTAAGAAACAGGGAGTACAATTTCAATTAAACAATACTTAAAAGAAAAATAAGAGTTTAGCCAATTTCGAATTTTCGATACTACGCAAGTCATTACGCAGCGTATCGGAAATCAACAACTAAGTTATCAGAATTTAAAGGAGAATTAACACAACATTATTAAAATATTATAAAAAATATTTTAATAAATTATAACGATGTAAAAAAAAAAAAATAATGCTTAAAGATAATTATTGATAAATACGAGTGCATTTAGACGCTTACTTGATAAAACGTATTTGTTGAATATTTCGTTATTTCAGAATTTATTTTATTAATTGTATCAAACATAATTCTGATAATCCTATGTTAAAACTTATTAAAAAATAATATGTTTACCTGTATAGCATAAGTAATATTAGTTAATAAGACAAACTTATCCTTATAAAAATAACGGTCATTCTTAACCTCAGAAACCATTACGGTAGCTTGTTATGATGACATTACCGAATTGTTCTCAATTAACATGCAAATTAAAGTACATTGCAAACAAGAGTTTTTTTTTTTGTTAGAAATTTTTCTCTTGTGAACAAATTATTTTAAAACTAATTATTAACTAAAAGTAATACTTGTTAAATGCTGTACAAGTCATACAGCCTAACCACAATACTAAAGTAAAGATGCGTGCGCATACCGGCGTACGATAATTTTTGTAAACATCAGAAGTATGATACCAATTTTAAATTTTATATTTTGTTCAATTATCAGTTAATATTGTTAATCCTAAATAATTAATTATAGTACATCTTGAGTCTGGTATCATGATATCTCCAAGAACCTTAACGGAATATGGTATATACTGAATTAAAACAACATAACCTGTACAGTAAAATTATTGTAACAACAACAGGTATACCAGAGCCTTGAGAGATCAGATCGAGTTTCATTTGAAGTTTTATTTTGTAATCAGCAATTGAAAGGGTTGTTAATTATTGTTTTGTTTGTTAAAAATATTCTCACTTAATAACTTGTTAATAAACCTATAATTTTTATTACCATAACAAGAGTATCATTTTATTAAAAGTAGATTCATTCATTATTTTTAATCAGTTCTGACAGGTGGCGGAAGAATTCAAAAAGTATTAGTATAAATCAATATACTTATCAGATATTGCTGCATTTATTACTGTGTGTGAAAACATGTTAAATATTCAAATTGAATATTTTTTCTATTGTGTTTGAAGTGAATGTATTTCAGACGGAACGCCACAAGATAGAATTTGAATTTCAACAGTGGTAAGTAAATCAGATACACCACAAGTGCGCGGACTATATTTTAATAAGAAGAGTGAATTATTACGGCGTACTTACAACAGCAAAACATTAACACCAGTGACAGTTATGATTGCAAATTACACCTTTTATAACCAACATTATAGTAGGCACCGGTGCGTGTCTACAACCACACGAAAACACCTAACATCAATACCACAAGAAATACATAACTTAAACTTGTAATTTTATTATATTACAAGTTGGCTAGCCCAGCAGTGTGGCTTTAAGGAGAAACACAAGACAGCAAAATATACACAGTATTACTTGTAACTATTATATTATATTATATATATATACTTTGTTATAATAACAAAGTTGGCCCCCAACGTCTGAGCACGATTTAAGGGGAATTACACCATAACTAGATACACAATAATCCTAATTCGTGAAACAGACAGCAGATACATTACCAAGACAACAAGATGTACACTGACAGGTTGAAATCAAGATCGAAATCACGGTCAACATCAAGGAAGAGGGCGACCGAAAAGGAAAAGGAGACTAGAAGAGAAGAAAAAGAAGTCATGTCTACAGAAGATATAGAAGAAGTTGTGATGGAACCAAAAGAACAAATAATTGAACCAGCGGAGGAGGTTCAGCAGCCTATGGAGGAACCGGAAATGGTGATTCAAGAAGCTCCACAGAAACCAAGCCAACTTGAACAAACTACGTCAATCGGAGAGCCTGCTTTTCAAGAATGGATGAGAAGGATGATGGAGTCACTGAAAGAAGACAATCGGTCAATGAAAACAGACTTAAATAGAATGGAAGAAAGCCAGAAGTCCACAGATCAGAAGATGGAAATAATGAACAAAAAGATGGACGAAAATAGCCAATCCAATAGGGAGACCAGTCAATCAATAGAATCACTGAAAGCAGACTTAAGCCAAAAAATAGAGGAAGGCCAGAAGGACAACCAGAAACACATAGAATTGTTGAAAGAAGAGCTTAACAATCAAATAAATGAAACAAATAGAAGAATGGAAGAGGGTCAACGAAAAACTGAAGAACTGTTGGAAAAGAGAATGGCCACCATGAAAGCAGATTTGTCAGCAGAGTTGGGAGTGAAGATTGATCGAGTCAACCAGAAAATCGACAAGATCGACAGGAGATTAGACCACATGAACAAGAGAATTAAGGGAGATGACAAGGAGATCGTGGAGTCAATAAACACGATGGTGAAGGATGATTACAAGCAGTCAAGAAAGACAATAAAAAGATGTTGTGAAGAGACAGAAGAGAGTGTTAAGAAGATAAGAAGAGAAATAATAATAGACGACCGAATGGAGATTGAAGAGGTACCTGAAAATAAAAACATGGAACCAGCGCGTCCAGAGCCTAAAGAGAATGGAGAAAAGAAGATCCAGATAATTCAAGAAAAAGAAGAGGTGAAGATGGAAGAAAGAAGAACCATGCGCCCAAGGAAGGCAAGAATTACAAAAGAGTTAATTGAAATGACTAGAAATGGTCTGATTAATGTGGTCAACATACCAATCATTAACCATGAAGAAGGGATCTTCAGGAAGGAGTATCGGGGGAGCATCATGGAGATTGACGAGAAAGAAAATTATATAACAACAAAGAAGAAAATGACCAACGGTATATCTCAACCACGTGTTTCCAAGAGAAGAGTGAAGTACCGTAAGAAGAAGGAAGGCTACCAGGAGAAATGGGACCGGATTGTGGAAGGATACGCCCGAAGGATAAGAGAAATGCGGAAGGAGTGGAGTCAATTACCGGAAGTACATAATCAACGGATAGATGAAGGTACCCAAACCAAATTGAGGGAATCACCAAACGACAGTACTAACAACCACCAAGAGAATGATGGAAGCAAATATATTGAAGAGAGAGAGAAGACAGAAGAATGGAAGGCAGACTCAGCCCTCATAGCTTTCAAATGGAAGAACCAGATGATAGACCGATACATATCAAGGACGGACGGAAGTATGAATACCAAAGAAGTCCAGAAGATAGGAAGAGAGGATAACGACGATTACGGTTAAAACATAAAATGTACACCGATTTATGGGACTGACTATTATGATAACCAGTAATGCCTACTATCAGACCTCGATGAAAAAATACATTGAAGATTAAAATTATGGAACCAAATAGTGAAAAAATGGCGATAAGGATTACTCGAGTATTGATAATGTGAAAAATGGAAATATTTGTTATAAAAAATGAAGATGTAACTATATGTATAACTGTTGACTATACTGAGATGAAAAAATGCAAGGTTGATATGAAGATTATTATTATTTAAGGGTGGAAAATGAAAGTACGAGTACAAATATAGATGTTAACCACAGAAAAAGAAGGTATTACTATTGTGAAAATTATTATGTGTGTATTAAATGAGAAGTAAATGTATAATTATGTATTGAACATTGAACGTATTGTAATTTTATAATATAAGAGAATGTACTTCAAGAGAATTAATGTAAAGGATACAGAACATTGTATTATTAATAATATGTACTACTACTATAAGAAAGATATATAAACGAGAACGACACACAAGATCCTTGGCACAACTATTTCCAAGAGCCACGTCAACAAGTAATAACAACATCTCACCCGTACTACTACTAAAAGAAAAAAAAAAAAAAAAGAGAGAGAGAAGAAACAAGTGCGAAGTTGGAAAAATGAAACCAAATTAAAGTTGTAATGTAGACCAGCCACCACACACAACCACATTGTTTATAATGTATACTACTAATAAGGAAACCGATACCATATAGAATGTAAACACCAAATACAACCCATGATGAAGAAGAAAAAACAAATGTATTTAAGTTTTATACCTAGAAGAATGAAACCTAAGATGAAGAATATAATGAGATGACGCTCAAGGTGACAACAAAAGAAGAGATTGATCAAGATTAATGAAGGATGAAAAATAATATAATAACGAAGACAATCATGAGAGTATACCAGTGAGAATGTGTAAAACAGACTATCCCTACAATATGTGAAGAATATAGTATAAATTGAATCAAGAAAAGAGAGAATAAAAATGTATAAACCGCAGATGCGTTGATTGATCCCAAGTATATTTATTATTTGTCGGAAGAACGACCACTATTATTATTTTGATGATTTAAAATGAATTGACTGAAGAGTAATGCCAGCAATCATTTATAGTTATTGAAGGAGATGATTTGCCTCCAGATTTATTGAAATTAGTATGGCCAGTAGAGTTGAATAGCCAAAGTGAGCCGCTCTAAACTGCCCCAGCTAATATTTATGTTAGGGAATTAGGGAACTAGATAAACAAGGGAGATAATTACATAGCGAAGATAAATACGATTCAAATAGAAGAAAGCAAAGGGATATATGGACAAAACATGTGAATCAACGTGGAATGTACAACAATTGATGAATTCTTCAAGTGAAAAATATATTATAATAATTCAGAATTAATCAATTCTTAAAGGAAGGCATATGTAACAGTACCAAAATATGGTAGTTACATACTATAAATAAATATGACGTCAAGTATGATAAGAGACATGGGAACATATTTAAATGAACAAAGATAAGTATATAAGTTGTGTATCTACAAAACTAATAATAGAAGAATCCAACAATGAAGACGAGAATGTGAATATGTCAACCTTAATTATAAAACGTAAAAAGAAAATGACACAAGACCAAAACAAAATACTAATAAATAGACCCAATAGGATCCAGCAGTGAGGGGAATCAATGAAAATAATATCCAGCAGTGAGGGGAATCAACGATACAAGGATCATCAAGCTACAACGACAATGGAAATAAAATGAAAACAGCGACTACCATGAAATTTGGAATTAAGAAGAAAGAAGAAGGACCAAGAAGAAGAATGAAGAGAAACCAAAGACGTAAGGAATCAATGAACCATATATATTTTAAAGAAGAAACAGTCAGTGACAAAAGAAATAACTATAAGTGTGACATGAAAACCAGTGTGATCATTTAAAGAAACACAAACAATAAAAGTGTACTTAATACAAATGTGAAACCGGTGAATAACTGATTATTTCAACTGAAAACCACACAAACAATTACAGTGAGGAAGTTTACAGTGTGAAAAAATAGGTTAATTTCATGATGAGGCAACAAAGGTTAAAAAATAGTCAAATAAACACAAACAATGAGTGTGACTGATTTAACAAAGTTGTGACCAACACACATAGTTATAAGACCACCAGATCAGAACATATAAAACAATCATATTATTGTTTATATCAAAAAACTGACAACAAATAGAGAATATTTGTTAAGTGTCAAACATGACAGGAATTTAGATTCCACAATTGACCAGAGAAAAACATTGTAAGTAATATAAGAAAGATTTGTATTAGTGTATTAGAAGGAGTTGTAAACATTTGTAACAAATTAGTGAAGGTATTATGTTAATATACCATAATGGAGTCAGTTTAGGTGTAGGTAGATACTGCACTAAAACCGATGATACATTGTTACAATACCCACAAGGAAGTAACCTATTATAACAGAAAATGATACATATTAGTATAAATATATGATCATCAAGTAAATATAAAGAAACAATATAATGTATAAGACAAAACAATGTAAACAAAACAAGTCAGACATAGTGACACAGTCAAAGACAGAAATAAGACAATGTACCAATTTAGTTAAGCAAACTACAGTATTAAAACTAATGTAAATGTTTATCAGAATAGTACCAGTAGTGAAAGGAATATATGATAATACTTTGAGAACAAGTTTTGAACATGTTAAGAACAGTATTATGACTGAATTATTGTAAACAAAATAACCATGTATATATGACCAAATGTAAGCTAAACCAGTGTATAGCAAGTTAGTTAAAGAAAATACTGTACTAAATATTGAGAACAAGGTATTACAATTATTACCAGTAGCAAGAGGAAATCTCAGAGCTACTTTGAGAACAAATAATGACCACTAAAACAATCATATTGTACATAAACATTTGAAAACCAAATGTCCAATATGAAAAAGGACAGAGGTAAACAAACAATGACCAACCAGCTAGTTATGAAAAATATAACTAGTAAACCTATGTAAAAGTAATTGGAAACATTACTAAAAGTTAGATTGATATCCAATGCTACTTTA
The DNA here is from genome assembly GCA_034769895.1 of Magicicada septendecula. NCBI lineage: Eukaryota > Metazoa > Arthropoda > Insecta > Hemiptera > Cicadidae > Magicicada > Magicicada septendecula. The sequence continues at coordinate 483,822,267 of CM068368.1, forward strand.
GGAATACAATCCAAATAGGACAATAACACTTTTGTTATTATATTAAACAAAATAAATACCTATAATGTCATGACACAACTTAGACAGAGCCACTACTGAATAATTAGGAGGTTCTGAGTTTATTAAAAGATGACCATTGAATATAACAGATTAATTATTGTGTATGTACACTAATTATAACAATTAAATAATATAATCTATGTAATAAAAATAGAAAACAAGATGAAAAGTTGTATAAGCATTATGTGAGAGGTTTAAAATGATGGAAATACTGAATTGACCACGGTAATACACCAATATTATAGTAAAAAAGTATGTAAATAGTCATTGTTAGTAATACTAGGTAATAATATGTTCATTTTAGATAAGGATATTTAATAATAACCATGTTTGTGAAAAATCCAACATGGACGCTGAGTAACACCATAGCGAAAATTGTGTAGGAAATAGTTTTTCACAAATTGTAACATAAACCAAATGAGATATAGACTCGAAGTGTTTAAATAAGAAATGTTATATTAGATTTAAGAAAAATCTGGTACTACGAACTTATAAAGATAAGACGTACCAAAAATAATAAATAAAATCAATATAATAATATTGATAGTGAACAGAAAATAAGCGTGTTTGGACTTATTTTAATAAGCAAAACGCCCTGAGTTCAGTGATATAAACCGATTAACGATAGGACGTATAATAAGGAAGTTGTGATAGTTTTTAACTTTCGAACTAAAAATTTGTACCGTCGATGACGTGAAAAAGTCTCCAACCCAAAATCGATTTTGACTAAAAATTAAATATTTTAATAAAATATAGGCCTTTTGGGTCAGAGACTATCAAAAACCAACCAATGGAATGAATGAAGTTCATCAGACGAGCGAGAGATGCTCTCGAGGTACATGACAGTCTACGATCGAACACCTAAGGAACAAGCCACGCCACTCCAGACCAGAAAAAGTATATCTTTAAATTAGTGCGCGACATGTTTTACTCAAGTACAATATACATACACTAACCTAATACTACACATTTACTAACGAGTGCAACAGTGCGGATTTGTGTTATTTTTATCAAGTAGATCAGTGTACAATATCGATCTATTTGCGAGTGAATTTTTTAATTAAGAAACAGGGAGTACAATTTCAATTAAACAATACTTAAAAGAAAAATAAGAGTTTAGCCAATTTCGAATTTTCGATACTACGCAAGTCATTATGCAGCGTATCGGAAATCAACAACTAAGTTATCAGAATTTAAAGGAGATTTAACACAACATTATTAAAATATTATAAAAAATATTTTAATAAATTATAACGATGTAAAAAAAAAAATAATGCTTAAAGATAATTATTGATAAATACGAGTGCATTTAGACGCTTACTTGATAAAACGTATTTGTTGAATATTTCGTTATTTCAGAATTTATTTTATTAATTGTATCAAACATAATTCTGATAATCCTATGTTAAAACTTATTAAAAAATAATATGTTTACCTGTATAGCATAAGTAATATTAGTTAATAAGACAAACTTATCCTTATAAAAATAACGGTCATTCTTAACCTCAGAAACCATTACGGTAGCTTGTTATGATGACATTACCGAATTGTTCTCAATTAACATGCAAATTAAAGTACATTGCAAACAAGAGTTTTTTTTTTTATTAGAAATTTTTCTCTCGTGAACAAATTATTTTAAAACTAATTATTAACTAAAAGTAATACTTGTTAAATGCTGTACAAGTCATACAGCCTAACCACAATACTAAAGTAAAGATGCGTGCGCATACCGGCGTACGATAATTTTTGTAAACATCAGAAGTATGATACCAATTTTAAATTTTATATTTTGTTCAATTATCAGTTAATATTGTTAATCCTAAATAATTAATTATAGTACATCTTGAGTCTGGTATCATGATATCTCCAAGAACCTTAACGGAATATGGTATATACTGAATTAAAACAACATAACCTGTACAGTAAAATTATTGTAACAACAACAGGTATACCAGAGCCTTGAGAGATCAGATCGAGTTTCATTTGAAGTTTTATTTTGTAATCAGCAATTGAAAGGGTTGTTAATTATTGTTTTGTTTGTTAAAAATATTCTCACTTAATAACTTGTTAATAAACCTATAATTTTTATTACCATAACAAGAGTATCATTTTATTAAAAGTAGATTCATTCATTATTTTTAATCAGTTCTGACAGGTGGCGGAAGAATTCAAAAAGTATTAGTATAAATCAATATACTTATCAGATATTGCTGCATTTATTACTGTGTGTGAAAACATATTAAATATTCAAATTGAATATTTTTTCTATTGTGTTTGAAGTGAATGTATTTCAGACGGAACGCCACAAGATAGAATTTGAATTTCAACAGTGGTAAGTAAATCAGATACACCACAAGTGCGCGGACTATATTTTAATAAGAAGAGTGAATTATTACGGCGTACTTACAACAGCAAAACATTAACACCAGTGACAGTTATGATTGCAAATTACACCTTTTATAACCAACATTATAGTAGGCACCGGTGCGTGTCTACAACCACACGAAAACACCTAACATCAATACCACAAGAAATACATAACTTAAACTTGTAATTTTATTATATTACAAGTTGGCTAGCCCAGCAGTGTGGCTTTAAGGAGAAACACAAGACAGCAAAATATACACAGTATTACTTGTAACTATTATATTATATTATATATATATACTTTGTTATAATAACAAAGTTGGCGCCCAACGTCTGAGCACGATTTAAGGGGAATTACACCATAACTAGATACACAATAATCCTAATTCGTGAAACAGACAGCAGATACATTACCAAGACAACAAGATGTACACTGACAGGTTGAAATCAAGATCGAAATCACGGTCAACATCAAGGAAGAGGGCGACCGAAAAGGAAAAGGAGACTAGAAGAGAAGAAAAAGAAGTCATGTCTACAGAAGATATAGAAGAAGTTGTGATGGAACCAAAAGAACAAATAATTGAACCGGCGGAGGAGGTTCAGCAGCCTATGGAGGAACCGGAAATGGTGATTCAAGAAGCTCCACAGAAACCAAGCCAACTTGAACAAACTACGTCAATCGGAGAGCCTGCTTTTCAAGAATGGATGAGAAGGATGATGGAGTCACTGAAAGAAGACAATCGGTCAATGAAAACAGACTTAAATAGAATGGAAGAAAGCCAGAAGTCCACAGATCAGAAGATGGAAATAATGAACAAAAAGATGGACGAAAATAGCCAATCCAATAGGGAGACCAGTCAATCAATAGAATCACTGAAAGCAGACTTAAGCCAAAAAATAGAGGAAGGCCAGAAGGACAACCAGAAACACATAGAATTGTTGAAAGAAGAGCTTAACAATCAAATAAATGAAACAAATAGAAGAATGGAAGAGGGTCAACGAAAAACTGAAGAACTGTTGGAAAAGAGAATGGCCACCATGAAAGCAGATTTGTCAGCAGAGTTGGGAGTGAAGATTGATCGAGTCAACCAGAAAATCGACAAGATCGACAGGAGATTAGACCACATGAACAAGAGAATTAAGGGAGATGACAAGGAGATCGTGGAGTCAATAAACACGATGGTGAAGGATGATTACAAGCAGTCAAGAAAGACAATAAAAAGATGTTGTGAAGAGACAGAAGAGAGTGTTAAGAAGATAAGAAGAGAAATAATAATAGACGACCGAATGGAGATTGAAGAGGTACCTGAAAATAAAAACATGGAACCAGCGCGTCCAGAGCCTAAAGAGAATGGAGAAAAGAAGATCCAGATAATTCAAGAAAAAGAAGAGGTGAAGATGGAAGAAAGAAGAACCATGCGCCCAAGGAAGGCAAGAATTACAAAAGAGTTAATTGAAATGACTAGAAATGGTCTGATTAATGTGGTCAACATACCAATCATTAACCATGAAGAAGGGATCTTCAGGAAGGAGTATCGGGGGAGCATCATGGAGATTGACGAGAAAGAAAATTATATAACAACAAAGAAGAAAATGACCAACGGTATATCTCAACCACGTGTTTCCAAGAGAAGAGTGAAGTACCGTAAGAAGAAGGAAGGCTACCAGGAGAAATGGGACCGGATTGTGGAAGGATACGCCCGAAGGATAAGAGAAATGCGGAAGGAGTGGAGTCAATTACCGGAAGTACATAATCAACGGATAGATGAAGGTACCCAAACCAAATTGAGGGAATCACCAAACGACAGTACTAACAACCACCAAGAGAATGATGGAAGCAAATATATTGAAGAGAGAGAGAAGACAGAAGAATGGAAGGCAGACTCAGCCCTCATAGCTTTCAAATGGAAGAACCAGATGATAGACCGATACATATCAAGGACGGACGGAAGTATGAATACCAAAGAAGTCCAGAAGATAGGAAGAGAGGATAACGACGATTACGGTTAAAACATAAAATGTACACCGATTTATGGGACTGACTATTATGATAACCAGTAATGCCTACTATCAGACCTCGATGAAAAAATACATTGAAGATTAAAATTATGGAACCAAATAGTGAAAAAATGGCGATAAGGATTACTCGAGTATTGATAATGTGAAAAATGGAAATATTTGTTATAAAAAATGAAGATGTAACTATATGTATAATTGTTGACTATACTGAGATGAAAAAATGCAAGGTTGATATGAAGATTATTATTATTTAAGGGTGGAAAATGAAAGTACGAGTACAAATATAGATGTTAACCACAGAAAAAGAAGGTATTACTATTGTGAAAATTATTATGTGTGTATTAAATGAGAAGTAAATGTATAATTATGTATTGAACATTGAACGTATTGTAATTTTATAATATAAGAGAATGTACTTCAAGAGAATTAATGTAAAGGATACAGAACATTGTATTATTAATAATATGTACTACTACTATAAGAAAGATATATAAACGAGAACGACACACAAGATCCTTGGCACAACTATTTCCAAGAGCCACGTCAACAAGTAATAACAACATCTCACCCGTACTACTACTAAAAGAAAAAAAAAAAAAAAAGAGAGAGAGAAGAAACAAGTGCGAAGTTGGAAAAATGAAACCAAATTAAAGTTGTAATGTAGACCAGCCACCACACACAACCACATTGTTTATAATGTATACTACTAATAAGGAAACCGATACCATATAGAATGTAAACACCAAATACAACCCATGATGAAGAAGAAAAAACAAATGTATTTAAGTTTTATACCTAGAAGAATGAAACCTAAGATGAAGAATATAATGAGATGACGCTCAAGGTGACAACAAAAGAAGAGATTGATCAAGATTAATGAAGGATGAAAAATAATATAATAACGAAGACAATCATGAGAGTATACCAGTGAGAATGTGTAAAACAGACTATCCCTACAATATGTGAAGAATATAGTATAAATTGAATCAAGAAAAGAGAGAATAAAAATGTATAAACCGCAGATGCGTTGATTGATCCCAAGTATATTTATTATTTGTCGGAAGAACGACCACTATTATTATTTTGATGATTTAAAATGAATTGACTGAAGAGTAATGCCAGCAATCATTTATAGTTATTGAAGGAGATGATTTGCCTCCAGATTTATTGAAATTAGTATGGCCAGTAGAGTTGAATAGCCAAAGTGAGCCGCTCTAAACTGCCCCAGCTAATATTTATGTTAGGGAATTAGGGAACTAGATAAACAAGGGAGATAATTACATAGCGAAGATAAATACGATTCAAATAGAAGAAAGCAAAGGGATATATGGACAAAACATGTGAATCAACGTGGAATGTACAACAATTGATGAATTCTTCAAGTGAAAAATATATTATAATAATTCAGAATTAATCAATTCTTAAAGGAAGGCATATGTAACAGTACCAAAATATGGTAGTTACATACTATAAATAAATATGACGTCAAGTATGATAAGAGACATGGGAACATATTTAAATGAACAAAGATAAGTATATAAGTTGTGTATCTACAAAACTAATAATAGAAGAATCCAACAATGAAGACGAGAATGTGAATATGTCAACCTTAATTATAAAACGTAAAAAGAAAATGACACAAGACCAAAACAAAATACTAATAAATAGACCCAATAGGATCCAGCAGTGAGGGGAATCAATGAAAATAATATCCAGCAGTGAGGGGAATCAACGATACAAGGATCATCAAGCTACAACGACAATGGAAATAAAATGAAAACAGCGACTACCATGAAATTTGGAATTAAGAAGAAAGAAGAAGGACCAAGAAGAAGAATGAAGAGAAACCAAAGACGTAAGGAATCAATGAACCATATATATTTTAAAGAAGAAACAGTCAGTGACAAAAGAAATAACTATAAGTGTGACATGAAAACCAGTGTGATCATTTAAAGAAACACAAACAATAAAAGTGTACTTAATACAAATGTGAAACCGGTGAATAACTGATTATTTCAACTGAAAACCACACAAACAATTACAGTGAGGAAGTTTACAGTGTGAAAAAATAGGTTAATTTCATGATGAGGCAACAAAGGTTAAAAAATAGTCAAATAAACACAAACAATGAGTGTGACTGATTTAACAAAGTTGTGACCAACACACATAGTTATAAGACCACCAGATCAGAACATATAAAACAATCATATTATTGTTTATATCAAAAAACTGACAACAAATAGAGAATATTTGTTAAGTGTCAAACATGACAGGAATTTAGATTCCACAATTGACCAGAGAAAAACATTGTAAGTAATATAAGAAAGATTTGTATTAGTGTATTAGAAGGAGTTGTAAACATTTGTAACAAATTAGTGAAGGTATTATGTTAATATACCATAATGGAGTCAGTTTAGGTGTAGGTAGATACTGCACTAAAACCGATGATACATTGTTACAATACCCACAAGGAAGTAACCTATTATAACAGAAAATGATACATATTAGTATAAATATATGATCATCAAGTAAATATAAAGAAACAATATAATGTATAAGACAAAACAATGTAAACAAAACAAGTCAGACATAGTGACACAGTCAAAGACAGAAATAAGACAATGTACCAATTTAGTTAAGCAAACTACAGTATTAAAACTAATGTAAATGTTTATCAGAATAGTACCAGTAGTGAAAGGAATATATGATAATACTTTGAGAACAAGTTTTGAACATGTTAAGAACAGTATTATGACTGAATTATTGTAAACAAAATAACCATGTATATATGACCAAATGTAAGCTAAACCAGTGTATAGCAAGTTAGTTAAAGAAAATACTGTACTAAATATTGAGAACAAGGTATTACAATTATTACCAGTAGCAAGAGGAAATCTCAGAGCTACTTTGAGAACAAATAATGACCACTAAAACAATCATATTGTACATAAACATTTGAAAACCAAATGTCCAATATGAAAAAGGACAGAGGTAAACAAACAATGACCAACCAGCTAGTTATGAAAAATATAACTAGTAAACCTATGTAAAAGTAATTGGAAACATTACTAAAAGTTAGATTGATATCCAATGCTACTTTAGGAATACAATCCAAATAGGACAATAACACTTTTGTTATTATATTAAACAAAATAAATACCTATAATGTCATGACACAACATAGACAGAGCCACTACTGAATAATTAGGAGGTTCTGAGTTTATTAAAAGATGACCATTGAATATAACAGATTAATTATTGTGTATGTACACTAATTATAACAATTAAATAATATAATCTATGTAATAAAAATAGAAAACAAGATGAAAAGTTGTATAAGCATTATGTGAGAGGTTTAAAATGATGTAAATACTGAATTGACCACGGTAATACACCAATATTATAGTAAAAAAGTATGTAAATAGTCATTGTTAGTAATACTAGGTAATAATATGTTCATTTTAGATAAGGATATTTAATAATAAGCATGTTTGTGAAAAATCCAACATGGACGCTGAGTAACACCATAGCGAAAATTGTGTAGGAAATAGTTTTTCACAAATTGTAACATAAACCAAATGAGATATAGACTCGAAGTGTTTAAATAAGAAATGTTATATTAGATTTAAGAAAAATCTGGTACTACGAACTTATAAAGATAAGACGTACCAAAAATAATAAATAAAATCAATATAATAATATTGATAGTGAACAGAAAATAAGCGTGTTTGGACTTATTTTAATAAGCAAAACGCCCTGAGTTCAGTGATATAAACCGATTAACGATAGGACGTATAATAAGGAAGTTGTGATAGTTTTTAACTTTCGAACTAAAAATTTGTACCGTCGATGACGTGAAAAAGTCTCCAACCCAAAATCGATTTTGACTAAAAATTAAATATTTTAATAAAATATAGGCCTTTTGGGTCAGAGACTATCAAAAACCAACCAATGGAATGAATGAAGTTCATCAGACGAGCGAGAGATGCTCTCGAGGTACATGACAGTCTACGATCGAACACCTAAGGAACAAGCCACGCCACTCCAGACCAGAAAAAGTATATCTTTAAATTAGTGCGCGACATGTTTTACTCAAGTACAATATACATACACTAACCTAATACTACACATTTACTAACGAGTGCAACAGTGCGGATTTGTGTTATTTTTATCAAGTAGATCAGTGTACAATATCGATCTATTTGCGAGTGAATTTTTTAATTAAGAAACAGGGAGTACAATTTCAATTAAACAATACTTAAAAGAAAAATAAGAGTTTAGCCAATTTCGAATTTTCGATACTACGCAAGTCATTATGCAGCGTATCGGAAATCAACAACTAAGTTATCAGAATTTAAAGGAGATTTAACACAACATTATTAAAATATTATAAAAAATATTTTAATAAATTATAACGATGTAAAAAAAAAAAATAATGCTTAAAGATAATTATTGATAAATACGAGTGCATTTAGACGCTTACTTGATAAAACGTATTTGTTGAATATTTCGTTATTTCAGAATTTATTTTATTAATTGTATCAAACATAATTCTGATAATCCTATGTTAAAACTTATTAAAAAATAATATGTTTACCTGTATAGCATAAGTAATATTAGTTAATAAGACAAACTTATCCTTATAAAAATAACGGTCATTCTTAACCTCAGAAACCATTACGGTAGCTTGTTATGATGACATTACCGAATTGTTCTCAATTAACATGCAAATTAAAGTACATTGCAAACAAGAGTTTTTTTTTATTAGAAATTTTTCTCTTGTGAACAAATTATTTTAAAACTAATTATTAACTAAAAGTAATACTTGTTAAATGCTGTACAAGTCATACAGCCTAACCACAATACTAAAGTAAAGATGCGTGCGCATACCGGCGTACGATAATTTTTGTAAACATCAGAAGTATGATACCAATTTTAAATTTTATATTTTGTTCAATTATCAGTTAATATTGTTAATCCTAAATAATTAATTATAGTACATCTTGAGTCTGGTATCATGATATCTCCAAGAACCTTAACGGAATATGGTATATACTGAATTAAAACAACATAACCTGTACAGTAAAATTATTGTAACAACAACAGGTATACCAGAGCCTTGAGAGATCAGATCGAGTTTCATTTGAAGTTTTATTTTGTAATCAGCAATTGAAAGGGTTGTTAATTATTGTTTTGTTTGTTAAAAATATTCTCACTTAATAACTTGTTAATAAACCTATAATTTTTATTACCATAACAAGAGTATCATTTTATTAAAAGTAGATTCATTCATTATTTTTAATCAGTTCTGACAGGTGGCGGAAGAATTCAAAAAGTATTAGTATAAATCAATATACTTATCAGATATTGCTGCATTTATTACTGTGTGTGAAAACATGTTAAATATTCAAATTGAATATTTTTTCTATTGTGTTTGAAGTGAATGTATTTCAGACGGAACGCCACAAGATAGAATTTGAATTTCAACAGTGGTAAGTAAATCAGATACACCACAAGTGCGCGGACTATATTTTAATAAGAAGAGTGAATTATTACGGCGTACTTACAACAGCAAAACATTAACACCAGTGACAGTTACGATTGCAAATTACACCTTTTATAACCAACATTATAGTAGGCACCGGTGCGTGTCTACAACCACACGAAAACACCTAACATCAATACCACAAGAAATACATAACTTAAACTTGTAATTTTATTATATTACAAGTTGGCTAGCCCAGCAGTGTGGCTTTAAGGAGAAACACAAGACAGCAAAATATACACAGTATTACTTGTAACTATTATATTATATTATATATATATACTTTGTTGATTTAACAATATTTTGTGGGACATGTGGATCTGTCCAAGTTAAAGTCAAAGTTAGAGTTGAAGTAGTAAAGATCGAAATATTGTTTTGAAGTAATGTAATGTTGTTTTGAGTTAATGTAAGGTTATAGAATTTTGAGAAGTATTGATGTTGACACAGTAGTTGTGGAGAATTTATGTGGAGTTTTGAGCGATATATTGTTGTTTATAATTAATGATGTTGTTATTTTGTTGTAGTTGTAGTAAGGTAATGAGATTGAGATTTTGGGGATGGCAATTTTGTAGTAGGGGGTAGTGTATTGTAGGAGTTCGCAACATAATGATAAGTTGGGACGGGATTGGGATAGATTTTAGTGAGAAGGGGCCGCCTTAGGTAGAATCCAGGGGCCAGATAAGGGAAATGAGTTTTTTTTTGGGGGGGGAAACACGTATCCTAGTACAAAGGGTTAGAGAGTATTTTTTTTTTATATTGAGAGAAGGTGGCGATTTGAGTTTAATGATAAGTTGGGGTTAGAGAGTGTTTTGGTAGATGTTTTTAATAGAGATGGGTGTCATGGTAGTTGAAGTTGTTAGTGGTTAGAGGTAGAGAGAAGGATTATATGTGTATACAGATCAAGTAGTAAATTAAATGGAGATGAGTAATTCAATCACCCACAGTAATGTAGAATGAAATTGTTAAATGAAGAAAGTTATAGTTGAACATATAAAATTTTTATTTTAAAACCAGTGACAAAATTTTGATAGAATTTGAAAATAATGTAAAGTTAAGAATTGTTTATTTTGAATAATTTAAATGTCAATTTGCTTATTATTTATAATAATATTTTGTTATTTTAAATGTTTTGTTTTATTATGTTTTGTGTTTCAAGTTATCATTACAGATGTTTAATGTATTTTCAGAAAGTATACATAACGTATGTAGGTCAAGGGTCTTGGACTTGACCTAGTTTCGATCAGCTGATGAGGTCATATGCATACTAAGCTTGTGCAGTAGGAAGTCAATTCAGTTTGTTTATTTAATCAATTTAAACAAGTTTTAAATAATTTCTACATGTAAAGGAAACCTTTTAATGAACTTAAATTTTTTTTGAATTTTAAAATTTTTTGGAAAATATTTTTTTGGAAATTTTTGTGGAAAAAAAAAAGAATCTTGATTTTTTCGCCTGCCAGCTAATGAATATTTTAAGTATTGATTATTTTATTATTTGTGTGCTAACCATGTTTATTTTATTGATTTATTTTGTATTGCATTGTATTGTTAGACTATAAGTATTCACATGTTAGGTTAAGGATATGTTTAACTATAAGAAATGTTTAAATTCACTTATTTTAAGTAAAAAACAGAAACTAAGGAAGAGAATTTTTTGATAAAATATTTTATTTTGAGTTTTGAATTTTGTTTGATGAAATAGTAAATGTTAAAGAATTTTTCAATGTATAATATGTAATATGAGTGTGTGTGAGCCCAGTATCTGCCAAAGGCAGCCCAGCTTGCATACAAGGGGAAACATATCGGTGGAGGATCTGGCGTGATCTGAGCCAGGGATTGAGGATTTTGGGGGTAGCATGTTAGAAGGTGAGGTAGGCTGTGGTATTTGTCTGTTCGATTTTTCGGTGTTGGGATCTCTTACGGAGAAGTCCAGTGATCTCGTTCAGATGCGTCCATAGTCGCCAAGCCAGGGGGGTCGGTTACCCATGATGTACTAGAACAAGGGGGTTGTTGGCACCAGTTCCTCACCGGTCCTCTTAGGGGTTTTATCAATGAGATTTCTTCTGTTCTGGACAGCAGAATTCTCATTGTGGGGGTATTGTAACGTGTCTAAATTGGGTAATTTCATTTATTTCATTTTTTGCGTGATTTTATACAAGATTTATTGTGAAAGTTTTATTATATGGCAAACGTTATTTCCACTACAACAGAACACATGGCAAGTAGAACAGTTTGAGACAAAGGCGAGGCGCAATCTCTATTGTGCAATGCGGCAAGGAATTCGTACCACCCTAAAAATTCTCAGAACTCTGTATATGTGTGACGACGCCCGCACTTAACATCTCAGGACGGGGCGCTGAAGTGACGCCGTGAAACTCCAACGTCGTTGCAAAAAATGGCGCTGGGATGAACAATTTGTAAAACCAACCAGCCAGCTACAGGAAATGTATTTAAGCCACGCCCGCTGCTAGTGACATCAGTATAGCAGAGGCAAATATCGTCCCCGGTTACCACACAAATAACGACTATGTTCCATGTATAGAGTGAATACACCACAGCAATTAAGCATGAACGGCGACGAAAATCTGTTGGCCGTGAATACGAAGTTCCTCCTGCTCAGACAAGCACGCTTCCCAGTTACGCTATATGCGCCGGCCGGCACGGAGCTAAGTAGGCTCTCTACAAAGTTTTTTTTTATTTTTTTCCAGTAAAAAGTGTAACAACAGTAAAATTTCATGTGACCGCGGTCCATCCATCAAGTGGAACCGAATCAAATGTTTTCGGACAATAGAAACAAGTAATTTACAGGAACGATGAGTGCGCGCGCGAAGCACGTTGCCGGCGTTTTTTCAGTAAGGGCTGGGGCTTTATTGTAAAATGGTGTTTGGGGTCTAATAATGAAGTTTTGTTAAAATGATGTATGTAAGTGCGTGTGTAAAGCAGGCTGGGCTATCTTAGAGTAAGTAAGTAATAGTAAGTAAGTATAGGGAATAAGATATGGTAGTTGCACAATCTTAGAAACATGTAAAAATATATTTGGATAAAACGTATAAGTTCAACACTTTTGATCAATAAACAAAAAATAATAATTTCTCTTCCAAGATGCTTTGTAAGAGTTATTCACGCCACCTTGAAAATTACGCTTGTATCCCAAAGTACGTATGAAACCCTGGACCCAAGAATACACAAGAACGGTAAGTGTAAGTTTTTGTTTATTATTGTTTATGGTTTTTCTATGTTATTTGAATGGTGATGAATTACTAGCGTAACAGAATATAAAATATTTTGAAGAACAAAGTGATGCCAAAGCCTACGGTACCAGACTATGAAAAAGTGGCGAAGGATTTTACTTCAAAATAGAATTTTAACAATTGCATCAAGTCGGGTACTTGATGAAAAACACATTTATATAAAAGCACCACCAATCTCTGGAAGCTTTTTTAACTACAAAGATAGATTCTCCATTGTATTACTAGTTATGGTTGATGCATACATGAGGTTCTTGTATATGGACATTGGATCCAAAGGAAGATTTAGCGACGGTGGAATATTTGCAACAAGTTTCATAAGTTCAAGATTTAAAAATTCCATTAATCTACCAGAAGACCAACCCTTGTATGAAGGATGAAATCCAATGCCATTTGTAACAGTTGGTGTTGCAGCCTTCCCTATGCAGTAACATTTGCTGCATCCCTATCCAGGAAGACAGTCGAAAACAGTTATCGGAAAATAAGAGTTAACTACTACAGTCTCTCACGAGCAAGAAGGGTTGTGGAAAGTGTGTTCAGGATACTTGCTGCAAAATGGAGAGTATACGGCAAGACTTTTGAAATTCCTGTGCAAAAGGTGATGAGGTCATATTAGCAACATGTTTTCTGCATAATTTCCTGATGAAACTCACTGGTAGAGCAAGTTCTGAAGTATTTGATAAAGATTTCATTGACAATGAAGTACACAGTTGTTTTGGTGATCTCCGAGTATCAAATACAACAGCAGAGAGAGAATACTTTGCCATTAGAGACGATTTTAAGGAATTTTTCTGTTCTCCAGTAGGCACAGTATCTTGGCAAGATGAAATTCAGTAATGTGTCATAATACATGAGTAGTGATGGAGTATGAGATGAACGTGTATGCATAACATGCTGCTAAATAAATATACAACCAAGCAAGTTTAAACAAGAAGTAAAGAAAAACTTTATGTCATGAAAGAAAGCTGGGATGCAGTTGTACGGAAATTATCTTGTCAAAACGATAGTAAGATCTAGCCACAAAGATATGATGTTCGAAAATTATCCAGCAAAAAATTAGTAATATTTTTTCATCGTGCCCAACTTACTCCCGTGCCTATTGTGTCCTTAAATATGTTCCTAAAATATTTCATTATTGTACTGAACATTCTGTTTTATTGTAGGTATTACATATAATGTGATATTTAATGAGCACTAAGTGTAGTGTACTTTGCAGTATAAAAACTACTTCAAACTCGCCTGTAACACAAACCTTAAGTACAGAAAACTCTCGATTATCTGCGGAGCTGAATAAATTTAAGCAGAAATAATAAAGCTCCTGTTCCACCAATCTTAATACACTATTTTATTATCTACTGCAAACAATAGTGTTTTAAAATTATGCAAGTTGTGTAAAAGTGTGTCAGAGAGGCAGAGTGTGTCCAGCTCACCAACAGGTACATTTGTTGCTTGGCAGCTAGTTACCATGAGTCATCCCGCCATATGTACTTTACTGCAACTGTATTTAATTTTCTTGGTATCTTTGTCTTTATGTTTATGGGATATAATACTACTAGCTTAGTTAATGCTTGTAAAATTTATATAGTGATGTTTGCTGACAGGGCAGCTGTGACTTCACTAATGTGTATTTTTCTGGCATTTTTTATTCATGTGTGGTAATTCATTCCCAAATTTAATTCCTGCTGTGCATGAAAACGTGAGAGATGTTCACTTAGATTTTGTATAGGCCTTTGTACATACATAGCTAGTAATTTTAGAAATACTCTATATAGATGAAATACCAATGATACATATAAGACAGTTTATCAGTACAACTCCTCTGACAAAATGTCAGTTCTTGTGAATTAGTGTTTAAACTGTACATAAAATGTGATTATTAGTTACACAGTTTCGGTATGTATATATTGCTATTTGGTAATATCCTGCTTAATACACGGTTTTTATGACATCCCGGGATGAGTCTTAAAGGGGGTTTTACTGCAGTGCTTTACTTTAAATAAACAGCTGACATTAATAAAGAATTTTCATTAGTTTCTGCCCTCTTTTGTACATATTGCAGATTATCCGCAGTGATAGTGCCACCCATCTCCATGGATAATCGGGAGTTTACTGTCTAATATTTACACCATTCTAATAACTTTATTCTAAGCAATATAGCAGCCTACTACTTACTGACATATACTGTATATTACAATTTTTCTGTCTTTCAATATCAGAATTTTTGTGTATCCGAACTACACTTGGTTCCAGATAGTTCGGGTAACTGACCCTCTATGTAAAGATGTAAGACACTATTAGTAAAAGTTTGTGAAATTTGTACAGAAACTGTGAAATGAGACAGTAAAACATGTATTTGTTGAATAAATAGTGTACAAATTAATATCCCCTCCTTTTAATTTTAGGAATGTATTCATCTCGGTTTATCGTATTTATTAAATAACTGGTATTTTTATTTGTGTTTTGAAAGAAAAAAATTTAAATGCCTCAACTGTGAAGTCATAAATGGTAATTTATGAAGAAAAAAAAAAATAGGCACTTACCTGAAGATAAGCCGCAGTGATTTGCAATAGTCTTCCATATTTGAGCTTTGTGGCTGTTGTATTGTCAATATATGAGGATTGTTCAAAAGAAACACGTTTGATCTGCGCAACCGTGACTTTGTCGCCATGGCAATGGAATTCATTTTTTTATATTGTCCGTTTAAGTACTAGTGACGGGTTAGTCAAAAATATTTGCAGTTTGGTCTTTTCTAAGCATTGTGACTGGGTTGAAAAATGGCATCTATGATAGAAAATCTGTCCAAAGATAATCTGCGTGCCGTTATTCAGTTTTAGGCATCTGAGGGGCATCAGCCAATGGAAATTTATACGAGAATGAAAGCTGTATGTGGTGACTGTAGTTATTCTCATATGGCAGTGGTTGAATGGTGCAGTAAGTTTTGACAAGGAAGAGAATCCACTAAAGATTTGGCCCATCCTGGACCTGCACGTGTTCCAGCATCAGATGAAAATGTGAGACAGCTGGAAACTGCTTTACGCACAAATAGGCGCATCAGAGTTAGAGAACTTTCTGAAATGTTGATCATCAGCATGGGAACTGTTCATTCCATCATTCATAGTTTTGGCTATCACAGAGTTGTTGCTCAGTGGATTCCATGACTGCTTACTGATGAGGAGAAAAATTTCCATTCGGCCTTATCATTACAGCATTTGATGCTCTATCAGCAACAAGGTAATGCCTTTCTACACCAAATTGTTGCCAGTGGTGTGTCTTGGTGTTATCACTACGAACCAGAATCCAAATGTCAGAGTATGCAGTGGAACCATGCACAATCTCCGAAGACAAAAAAATGTCGGTCCCAACCTTCAGCTGGAAAACTAATGGTGACCATATTTTTTGATTATCAGAGTGTGCTGATCATATATTTTAAATAACGTGGTGTCAACATCAAGAATAAATGTCCCAGGAAGCTCACAAATGGTGTCATTCTTCTGCATGATAATGCTCGACCCCAAGTAGCCCAGACGATTCAAGATCTACTTGGTTGTATGAAGTGGGAAGAATTACAATTTCCATCTTTTAGTCCTGACTTGTCTCCGTACGATTATCATGTTTTTGGCCCGTTAAAGAATCACTAAAAGGACAGTGGTTCAAATCGGACACTGAGGTAGAGTTTGCTGTTAGCGAATGGTTCCGCAAACAGCCGCAAGAATTTTACCAGCAGAGAATCTGCAGATTAGTGCAACAGTGGGACTCATGCCTTAATATTAATGGAAACTTCTTTTAAAATTGTTGAATAAAAAATGCTTTACAGCCTCCAAATGTGTTTCTATTGAACAATCCTCGTACTTCTTATCACTTGGGCTGCACAACACCTTTTGTTCCATTATGCATTCAATAAGCATTTCTTCAACTTCCATTGCCATTGCTAGTTGCTAACTGACTGAGTATGGTTGTCAGTGGGAAGGTGGTGTGGTGGGGGAAGGGAGTCAAGTTTCCAAACGGACCTCGGTCGAGGCAAAGCTGAGTGGAGTAGGCCTGTGTGACGTGCCGCTTCACTCCACTTCACTCAGCTCCACTTCCAGTGGCCACACTTTCATTGGAACAGCATTGCTTACATTTGAAAACCTCAGTCCACTATACTCAACTTCACACCACTCCACGTCTGGTGCCCAACCTCACAGAGTATGCACTGTAGCCTGACATGATGTGCAGTGTTTAAGCTATTTAAGAGTATAAAATTCTGTTTGTGTGGATGACATGATCTCCCACTTGTCATCTAAAGTTATCAAAACTTTTTCTCCATCCAACAACAAATTAACTTTGTGACACTTTCTTAGTACTTGCAGTTTTCTTGCAAGTTTCCCTTTTTATTTTAATTATCAAATCAGAAATTTTATCTCTGAGTAAATGTAATATAGCACGTAGTGTTTTATCTAATCCCTTAATGTGTTTTTCTTTTAGGTAATAATACTTAAGTGTTGTATACTTAAATCTTTTCTATGGACATATTTGTGTTTATACCTAAATTGATCCGATAACAGTAGGCTCATAATCTGTACTGTTCCTTATTTATATTTTTAAAATATTGATAAAAAGAATGTTCTTCTTCTAATTCATATAACAGAGTCTGTAACATTTTGAACACGTGGTCTTGCTTGTCTTTTACTTTAATTTTTGTATTTGAATTGGCCCTCCATGCCATTAACACATGCCATGTATAATAAATATGATTATTAGAAGACCCTATTATTTTACATCATGTAGAATATAAGGTGCTTCCATGTTGGGTCATAAATGTATTGGTTTTAATGCATCCTAATACAGTTTTTATTACAAAGGTTTTGTAAAATATATAAAAACACTTGGTAAGTTTCACAGATTTTATTTAACTCTGACAGCTGTTTCGACTACCTAAGCCATTGTCAAAGAGACAATGTCATTCATCTCTTTTACAATGGCTTAGGTAGTCGAAACAGCTGTCAGAGTTAAAAAAAATCTGTGAAACTTACCAAGTGTTTTTATATATTTTACAAAACCTTTGTATTAATATCTTTCACCAAGTGCTCATGAATTAATATCGTGAACAGTTTTTATTGAATAAAGAAAAGTTATACGTACTTGTTTCACCCTTCTGTTTGTAAACAGAAAGCAGAAGGCTACTATGCTATTGTAGAATGGGTTTTCTGTGCTTTAGTTATAAACAACAACAAAAATCTTGTTTCAGTTGAGGAAACTCAAAACTAATTACACCTTATGGTTATAAATCATGTGTCCATTGATGCCTTAAGATTGTCCAATCAAAGCCTCAATGCTTACAAAGTCAGATTGATGTTTTGTGGCTTCATCGTTTAGATTAAAGCTTGTTTGTAATATCTGACATATATATTGTTATTGGTATCCAAGTCACTTTTTTATTTATAAATTAATTGAATAACCTGAGATCCATCATGTGACTTCATTTTGCATTAAAAACGCAGAAACAAAGTCACACGATGGATCCCCTCAGGTGAGTGTATTAATTTATAATATCTGTTTGTTTACTAAATGAATTCTTTGTAGATCACACTTTTGTTTTGATATAGAACACCTGGTACCTTTTAAAATTTGCTTGTGGGATGTCTTACTTGCTAACCGAGTTGCAATATGGTTTCTATTTTTTCATCAAGTGAACATCTTTTAACTCATTTTTATGTCTCGCATGTGTAAAAAAAATATGACACATTCGAAGTGCCATTTTTCAACTTTTTAATATTGATCAGTGCTAGACAAAAGGCATATAGTTTGCAGGGGCTGATAATTTTTGTATAAAAACCACATCTGTGGTATTGGTAAACAGATACATTTGAATTTGAGTGTTGTTTAATAGGTCACAAATTTTTTTTGTCAGTTCCTTCTTTCCATACACTAAATTCATCCATAGAATCAAAATTATGGTGTCAGTTGTCATAAAAATGCCATGTACATTTTCAAAGGTGTCTAAATATTCTCTTTATTATGTCCAGTCATGAATTTACAAACAAGACACTTTCTTTTAGTGAGAAGCCTGGGTTTTCCAATGTTATAATATTTTCTTTCATGATATATGAGGCCATGTATATGCTTGTATTTTGCAATGTAGAGCACACATGAAAGATCGGGCTAAGAATTCATTGTTACTTTTGTGTATTTTTAATATGTGATGTTTTAAATTACTCTGGTGAATAGTTGTGTAAGTGCACCTATCCACATTGAGATCCTGAATCGATGTGCCCCTGCAAATTCCATTTTTCTATATAGCCTACTATTTGTTACAGAAAATGCAAGTAAATGTAGTTTTAATTGCTTCTTCTTCAATTAGCTTGACTTTAGTATTTCTTTTGTGAACATTTTTAATATGCTGTTTAAAATAACTCTTACTGAACTCTTTGCTGCAAAAATCACATTTTACAGTAGTAGTATTCGTCTGAAAATAAAAAACATCATTTTTGTAGAATTTAAATTGAATAATCAAAGTTCAGATAAAACAGTAACAACTAAACTTTAGTTAAAAGTCGCATATTATATTTCATATGACATGGCATCTACGCGTATGATGATTTACATGTTATATAAGGGAGGGCATACTGCAAATATTGATTTGTATTTTTTTTTTCTGTTCTTAGTTAGTTTTCATGTTAATACCTCTACTAGTATTATAAATGGAGAAAGTTTGTAGTTTTGTACTTTGTGAGTTGTAAGAGGCAATCTCAAAAACTTTTCAATAGATTTTCACCATGTGAAATAGCTTATGTATACAAATAGGTCTTGTTTTTAGATGCCAGACATTTTTATTGACTTTCTAGTGTCTAAAGCGGTGTTCACACGGTGCGAGTTCTCGAATTGCCTCGTGCGTGGAATGTTCACACGTGCAGTAGATATGAACGAGTCAGTATGAAAATGGATCCTGTTAACGAAGATGACGGTGTTGTGTGCAGGTTAATAACTAAAAACTAATAGAGAAGATAAAAGCTGGTACAGAAGACGAAAATGAAGAACATTAGAAAAGACTATGGATTAGACTTAATGCCAGACGTAATGAGAAAAGTGCATCTAGCAGTGTGTGCCAAGAACTGAGATCAGAAGATCCGATGTCTTTTAAAAACTTGTTTAGGTTAGAGAAAGATGAAAGATTGAAAACAATCTACTTAATTTTCCCGAGGATTGAATCATTCTAGCTGATGATGTGTTCCCTCTAACAAAAAATAGCATGAAACCTTTTGAGAATAGAACACTTTCTGTTGCAGAAAGGGTATTTAATGACCGTCTGTCAAGAGCACGATGCGTTGTTGAGAACGCCTTTAGCATTATGTCATCTTGATTTAGGATTTATGAAAAACCAATGTGCCTGCATCTGAAGGAAATGGAGAAAATTATTTTCACTACATGTGCCCTGCACAATTGGCTACGAACTATAAACAGCAGTTGATACTGGAGTCCCGGAACAGCAGACAGCAAGGACATAGAAACAGGTACAGTGTACCTGGAACTTGGAGAGAGCATACTTTTCAAGTGGGATTGCAAACAATTGTAGGAAATATTGTAACGAACGTCGTAGATTCTCTCTGTTTAAAAATTAAATGTATTTTGATTTCAATGTAAAGTTAAATATCGATTAGAATTCGATTATTAGTTATCATTTAAAAACGAACTCTTTTCTAAAATAATAGCAGTAATAATTAATAAATACTGTTTGATTAGTAATGGTTGATAAATTTAGTGAATAAAGTGTTAATCGCT
Source organism: Magicicada septendecula (assembly GCA_034769895.1). Lineage (NCBI taxonomy): Eukaryota > Metazoa > Arthropoda > Insecta > Hemiptera > Cicadidae > Magicicada > Magicicada septendecula. The sequence goes on from CM068368.1 coordinate 483,843,261, forward strand.
GGTCGACTGATGAATGTAGCCGTAGCGTCGATCTGGCAGCGGAACTCCTCTCCTAGGCTAATTGTCGTCAAAGTACGTAAAGTTAAGTCTCGTCTGGACAACATACAATTTATAATAATATACTTTCACGTACCTGATCGTGATACTAGAAGTTCTGAAGTTTACTTACAATAATTAATAAGCTGCCAAGTTGGATTTACTACCAGCTTGCTTTATTGACAAGGTTAGATCACTCCTTGCTTGATAAGAGCGCCACACGGGTTTATTTCGGGAAAATCCCCATGAAAAACCACTTAATGAAATTTAATACTTGATGAAGTTTCTTTAAAATTTGTGCTAATACTTATTGCTTTTACCGCAATTCAAATCTAACAAAATACAACCTATATTCAGAGTTATTTTTGTATTCAAATTCAATTATTAATTCACTCTTTGAAATAAATAGAGTCAAGGTTTATGCTGATAACAAACGGGTTTTATTTTACCCTTGAAAATAAATTTAAACAATTACAAATATAATCGATACATTAATATAAAATTGCAATACGAACTAGCTCAGATAGAACAAATCAACTCTTATGGTTATTACCAGATTAACTTTTAATTATATATTATTTTATATCTCATGCGTAGGCTCTTTTAAATACAAGAAAGAACTACTTTATGCCTAGACAGAGTTAACGACAATATTTACTAATTCGGCCTCTTTTTTTAAAATTCGTACCTATTTTCAGGTTAGCGTTGGTCACGCTGACTTACTTACTAACAAATTTTTTTATCACTTAAGACTAATACAAATCTTACGTGGGATTAACAAATCCGCTAAATAAATTTGATCACAGTGTAACAGATAGAAAGTTTTGTTGTTTTTGCGTCAGTACAATTTTGTTTTGAAGAATTACAAGTGCACACAGATTAATAAAATGAATTGTCACAATGTTACCTTTTTTTATTTTAATCTTATAGATTAAAATTGATTATAACACTCCAGCGGTCGGATTATAGTGACCCTGGTTAATTACACTTCACACGAACTAAGAACGGAGAGTAATAGTCCTCTTCTGACTAAATTCGGACTAAGTTAAATACTGGTTATTAATCTTTCTCTCGTTCTAATTATCGCGCACAAAATGAAAATATTTACTTCACATCGATGCACTTCCTGTTATTAAATTGTTGTGTAGTTATCTGTCTTGAAGAAACGGTTAAAAGGATTCACTATTTATATTATACTTTAAGTTATGAAAATTTTGCGGTGACGAGCGACACCTTCTCGCTCGCGATGATGACTGTAAAGTGTAATGAATTCTCTCTGTTTTTGATTATATACCCCCTTGCTTCACGGGGCTTAGGCGATGAGATCGTTTAATAAGCTATTTTTTGATTGGCTCTGACAGCCGTTACAAAAATGACGCATTGTTTTCCAACCATCGTTTGACAAACGTCTTTGACAACTTTCGTTGTTGTTAGTTTTAACTAACCAATTTCTCACTTTATAATAACAAATGATGCTAACGCACGCTACGCACTTATTATATTTGCGATCGCGAGTTTATTACTATCAAATTAAAGAATAGTTCATGAGCTTTAATTTGATATGACTTAATACTGGTTTTAATCGCATTTTCTTTTACACTGCTAATAAATAATGTTCAGAAACATGGTTTCTCACTATCTTCTGCTAGCGAAGCCAAATACGATTATTACCTATCTATTTATATTTAGTGTTTCACATCGCGTTTTCTTTTAAACATCTTTGTCGTAACACTAACACATTTGTCATTATCCTTAATAGCTATTTATTGCTATACAATTATTAAATCTTAGCTTAACTATGGTGATACATTATTATTAAGAATCCTTATTTTCTATTTACATTTTGTTTGGCCTACTCAACTTAATGTTACTCATTAATAATTGAGTGGTGATATTCACTATTACATTTGGTTATATTGATTGTTCAGTAAATTTTATGTACACTAGGAGTCCTTTTTCCTTACTAATTTACTGACAAACTTTTGTTTAGGCATAGTCTAGGCATACCTTTAGCATCGGTTTATGCCTGAATAAGTGTCACTAGTTACATTTTGTATAATGAGGAAATTACTTATTCATATAAGGTATCCTTTTATTAGTATTCTTACTTCTTAATATTACATTTGGGGTTTGTAATGCTAGTTTTAACTTTACATTGTGGCCATAGCTAGTCTTATACTATTATTAAAATTTGTTTGGTATTGACAGATGGAACTGTTGATTAAACAACTGACTGCTACGTGCCTCTCAACCAATCGCCGTACTCAAAACTGTAAACAGTAACCGTAGCAACGCACACTGTTGCCAATAATGTCCCACACGTGCTGTTATTCAAACCAGTGTGGAATGTCGCGCCACAGAGTGAACTGTTAGTCTGTTTGTTAAGAGTGCTGTGTTCTCGGTTACACTTGTTTGATTATTCGTGGGTGTACATTAGTTTAATACTTAAATAGTTGTGTTGCAGATACAAGTTTATTGCTAATTAATTTCTAATTACTTAACTAATTTCTGACTAATTAACTAAGTGTAGTGAAAACGTGTGAATCTATTATTAACTAAATAAGCATAAGCATGTTTAAATTACATGTTTACCTAAATATAAATTTACTTTATTTTGTTCATTTTACGGAACTTTGTGCGTGCGATTTTTATTTTAAAACAATTTGTATAAATATCTACATTCTTAAATTTTGAATTCTTTAAAATACGTAACAGCTTTAACCTATACGCGTTTACTTTCAAACAGAAGGTATGTCTGAAAGTGAGGAAACTGGGAAAAAGCGTGGTCGACCGCGAATACACCCGGTAAAAGAGAAAACGCATATTTCCGGTCGCGGAGTACCAATTAGAGGGCAGTCCAGAGAATTCGTTTGTTCTCTACGAGATTATTTCGAGAAAGAGAAGGAACATGGTGGTCCTCTGATTTCAGTTGGTCAAGTTGTTGATAGAACAGCAGCTGCACTCTCTATAAGTAAAAATACGGTCGTAACGATAGGTAAGGAGAAGTGTAAACAAAGCGAGGAAGCTGGCCCTTCTAAACTGGAAACACCAGGTAAAAAAAGACGGATAGAAAAACGTGTTACTAATCTGGATGCTTTTGCAGAAGATGGGATCCGTCGCCACGTATATGAGTATTACAGTCGTAAAGAGTATCCTACAATAAAAAAGCTACTCGTTACTCTTCATGATGCAGAGCTTTTCACTGGTAGCCACTCGTCTTTACGGTCCGTAATTAAAAATGTGGGATTTAAATTTACTACCGTTTCGGGTAGAAAAGTATTAATGGAGCAACAACACGTAGTAGCTTCTCGCTGTAGATTTCTTAGGGGTGTAATAAATAAAAATTTTAATAACGTCGTGTGGGTTGACGAAACATGGGTGAACGCAGGACATTCTTTAAAAAAGTGTTGGTCGGATGATTCTACGGCGGGAACTATGCCAGTGCGAATTGGAAAAGGTGGAAGACTTATAATTATCCACGCCAGAAATTCTCAGGGGTTTATTCCCAATTGCCTCTATGTATTTAAATCGAAAAAGACTTCTGACTATCACGAAGAAATGAATCACAACAAATTTAAAACATGGTTTGAAGAATTCCTGTTAAAGAATATTCCTCCCAATTCAGTGATCGTGATGGACAACGCCCCATATCATTCAGTGATTAAAGACAAGGCTCCAACAATGGCTTCAAAAAAAGAAGAGATGGTTGAATGGTTAAAACGCCGAAACATTCCATTGACAGAGGATATGAAAAAGGCCGAGTTGATGGAATTAGTACTATTTAATAAATCAAAGTTTCCTGTGTATATTGTTGACGAGTTGGCTGAAAGTTACGGTCATGAAGTCATCCGGTTGCCTCCATATCATTGTCACTTGAACGCCATAGAACTAATATGGGCCAGGGTTAAAAAATACGTTGCCATAAATAATACAAAATTCACGATGACTGAAGTAGAAAAATTAACAAATGAAGCCATGCAAATGATTACTGGAGAAGACTGGAAGAAGGTAGTCGAACACACCAAGTCAATTATTGAAGACGCTTGGAAAAATTAAGGTATAGTGGAACAGCAGGTAGAAAATTTGATCATTTCTGTAAATTGTTCGAGTGACAGTGAATCAGTTGAATCTGAAGATAGTGATTCTACATTAAGCGGAGTTCACCCATTATAAACGTAAGTTTTTATTTTGTTTAATGTTAGAAGTAATGTTAAATATAAAATTGCAATACAAAAATATTTAATTTTATCTTTAACTAAACAAAAATTAACAAACGAAATGTTATAGTCCAATATTACAAATTTCTATCAATTATAAATTAATATTTCACTATTTATAGGCAGTTTCATTTATGAAGAATTCGCAAATATTTATGCTTGCTTAATACCAAATTATCTGTATTTATTAAGTTCATGATATAATAATAGAGTAATTATTTATCACGTTTTTCGAGTAAATTATTATGATATTAAATCCATACCAAAATATTAAGTAAGATCTCATATTACCATAGTTGGACTTAACTAGAATTTGCGTAACACGGTTCACGTCATTTCACAAAATAAAAGATTTTTTACGCGATGTGAACAGATTAATGTGCACTATGATTAAGGCAATGCACAGTATAATACGTACATGTTATTGCAACCATACATTAAATAATCGTATTCACTACGATATAAGCTACGCGACTTCACTACAAAAGCATCTCTGGATGCCTTACTGTAATTAAAAGTACATTAAGAGGTATCATATCATGTTTTAAAAGTAAACTGTTTTGTCTTGAAAATCCGTATTAAATGACCTTGAGCGTGAATGTGTTGTAAGTTGTTTGTATGTGAATCATTGTTTTGTGTTTATCAACTTGTAGAAGTCACGTGGTCAGAGTTTGGCAACATTGTTTCCCTTTCAGTACAAACGTCAATACCAAACAAATTTTAATAATAGTATAGTCATAGGCATTGTTATTTACTGGTCATGGTTCATTTATTTTCAGCCAAATGCTGTTACTGATATTATATTATTCTTGTCATTCTTTAATTAACTTTATCAATACATGACTTTACATTTATGTCATTGACTGGCTTGTTTGACAGCTTATAGTGAACTTGGCTTGTCCATTAGTTAGAGTCAGTCATAGTATTTGTTGTAGTGTCATGCAGTGTATCCCTTACTGCTTTTTGGGGTCCTTCTTCTTCTTCTTTCTTCTTCGTTGGTCCTTCTCTTCTTTGCTACTTTCATAATAAATTATTCACTTACATTATTTCCGTGTACTTATTTATTCTTTTGGTACACGTCTAGGTTATGTAACATTTTGTGGTGTTACAATATTCATCAAGAATACTTCAATAAGATCGGATTTGTGGCAAATGGACATGATTTAAAATAATAGTAGCAGATTTGGATGTATAAGGTATAATATGCTATCATATACTGTATGTTGGCAATTAGATTTGCTATAGTTGAATATGTTCTGTGAAAATAAAAGTAAACTTTCTTTTAAATTCAATGTTGTATTCTGCTGTACGTAAAAAAAGACCCATCCAGTGCTTCAAACCAGAGGAGGCTTGGAACATAGATGTTGTCCACTGCTGCTCCAGTGGTTCTCATCGACTCCTTAATTTTAAACAACACATATCCTTTATTTTCAGTTTGCATTGTGGGACACCAAATCCATGTATGTCCATCTGCTTAACTATATCTTCCAGCGTGTCTTGTCTGCAATTATTGTTTTTGTAGTCTATATATGTTGTATCCCATAAAATGGAATAAGATTGGTACAGATTGACAAACATCACATTTTGGGTGTCCGTCATTTTACTACTATTACTACGTCGTATTACTATAAACTAACTATATAACCTACATTAATTATATATGCTAACTACATGCACTAACTTACCACTATAAACTATAAACACTAACTATAACTGAACTACACTATAAACAAAGAAGACTATGACACCAAACACACGAATTAATAAAACTATAGTAACAACTCAGTAGCGTTCACACTTTAAATATGTTAAACAAATACAAAGGTGCCCGTTCGAGTTCTCGACTCACACTAGAAAATTTCAAACATGTTTGAATTTATTCGAGTCCATGCGATACAAGTGAGTGCTGAGGGCAAGCATCCACGTCAAGTGTTCACACGGGTCAAGACTCGCACGTGGTTACACGTACAAGAACTCGCACCATGTGAATGCTGCTTGAGTTAACTCAAATGAAATTTAAATATCAGTTTATATCTGTAGTGTTTCATTTAAAAAAAAAATTGTTTACTGGTTAATGATTTATTTACAACTTGGGTGGTTATCCGTATCTGTGCTTGAAAGATCTTAGGATAGTGACAGTTTATGACCAGAGTAATTGGGATAGACTACACAGTACATGAATATCTAAGAAATAGTTAGGAGCCTGGCATAAAAACTTTCTCCAATCTAACTTGCACACATCCTATTTCTCGCTTAAATGTCAAGCATGCACAAAGTGTGCGGACCTCACACGCATACATGTGGTACTTCCTATGTGGTACACGCCAACAGAATGTACCTATGCTAAAACTATAATATCAATACATCAAATAAATATTATCTTAAAAACATATATTTTACCGGAATTTCAAATTTTTTTTTGACGAACACGGTAATGTCTTCATAAACATTGTTAGGTGAGATGTGGTAAAAATAAATAAATCTCAGTAGGCATTTCTGAAATATATGTTACTGTGCATATTTTCATAAGGATTGCTTCACCTATTAAGAAAGTAAAACTTGCTTATTTCTTTATTACCTGAAATAATAGGCAACTGAGATCCTAACTTATGGTAAACTGAATCATTAAACCAGTAGTTGCGTGCCAAAATTAATAAACTTTCACGCTCGCTTATTTCACCATCACGCTACTGATATTTTAACCACATTTCATTAGCACAGTAAAATATGTTTATTGCCTACACAAATTTAGAACACACAACTAAAACAGCATCATAATAATAGCTATTGACATCAAATGTGTATTAACTATCTCTTGTAAAAGTATCTGTTTTTTTTTTGTTATCTCTTTTTGAACAAATCTAAATATATTTGTATTGATAATGATAAATTTAACATCAAATTTATATTAATACATACTAATAAAGCAACAATATCGGGATTAATCTTGATTTGTAAACACTCACTCTCTTACACTCAACTTACTAAACACAATACTCCCTCCCACACCAGGCCGTCATTAGCATGGAAAATGTTCTAATGTCTTAGAATTAGAATTTGTACCACAGTCAGGCTTACTGATTGGTTCCCCACCATGCCAGGCTTATTTGCGCATTGTCATTGTGAGAGATACCCTGGACACTAGTCACGATGCTAGTCCATATACGTAGTTAAGTAAACAAAGTCCTTGTGTGTTTATATCACAAATATTTTTTGTTTTTTGTGTTTTAGTTTATTTATTTTGTGCTTAGTTTATTTATTATATTCTATAATGTTATTACTAAATTAAAAAATGGGAGATTTTCTAGGCCCAGGACATGAAAATCATAGATTTTTTTAGCTAAATTAAAGACTAAAATTAAAAATTATTATTATATATTTTCAGCCTTTTATATATGTAAAGAAACTCTTCCTTCAAACTCGGTGATAATCCAATTTATAATGATAATAAAAACACCAATTTATAATTTATTTACACAAAGGATGATACATCACAATACGTAAAAAACATCAGAAAAGACTTTATGTTTGAAATAACTAATTCTGCGTATTTAGGCAACTTTTTTTATCTTCAGCTAAAAAAAAAGTTAAAAGAAGAAAAACCTTATTATAAGGGAAGATCACAGTTTGGTCAGAAAATGTAATACTGAAAGCGTTAATGTTCTAATCTTCTTAGATAGTGTATTTATGAAGTTAAGGTCGTATTTTTATAATTTTGTAATTATCTGTGCATGCAGATGTAACAGAAGTTCTTTGAACAAAACAATCAAGAACAGCAAATACTTTCATAGTCCTATAAAAGCAGCTAATTTTGTATTTTTATGTTTATAGAGGCTGTAAGTTGCTTACTGAAAGCAATAGAGATTTACACCGACATGGGAAGGTTTACAATGGCAGCCAAACACCACCAGACTATTGCAGAAGTATATGAAACAGAAGCAGTAGACCTAGACAGAGCTGTACAACATTATGAACAGGCAGCAGACTATTTCAAAGGCGAAGAAAGCAATTCATCTGCAAATAAGTGTTTACTGAAAGTCGCACAGTATGCAGCCCAGTTGGAAAATTATGACAAAGCAATACAGATATATGAACAGGTACTTGGTTTTTGTTATTTCACTTAGATTAACATCATAGTACTTTCTTCCTCTGGCAACCTCAGACCAGAGATTGGTAATTTACCATATTTTGAAGTAGTCAGGTCAACAGCATTGCCTTCTGTTTAAAATCCTCATATCCTTTAAAACGTTCTTCATGTCGTAAGGCCATGTGGAATAAATACCTGATGATCGTTGACCCAGGAGTACATATACGATGAGATGGAGAAAAGAGGCATGCAATGAGTAAATTTGAACTGTAGAAGCCTCTAGTATGCAGGATGGGAGAGACAGCACTAACTGTACAAGCATTTCCATATGGATTAATGGCCTTTTAAACCTATTTCTCCAGCCACATGATTTTGTAAGATTATTTACAACTTACACTTTTTATTTTACTTTGTTTACTAACATCAATCAGCTGTGGCTTGCTTCCGCACTCCAGACGCCATCTTGAACTGTTGCCAACTTCATCAAAATACTTACCCAGAGTTCGTTTGGACGAGTTAGTGAGAGCAAAATAGTTATTTGAAATAAACAATTAATCTGCTTGCTTCCAATGAATTAAGTTTTATTGTTCATCATTATCTCTATTCTGTATTTCCATTAATTATTTTACTCAAAACACTTTCAATTCATCTAATTCTCATTATAAACAAAATTATTCTTTCTACCTCCCTTACACATGTTATCGTATTCAAAAACTATTCAAACAAAACATTGGTAATTAACAATAATTAATTAGAAATTTATTTTTGTTCTATATGAGTTTACCTATAATCAAATAGTAAAAAAAATAAACAGATATTTAAGACACAAATTAAATTTACTATTGCCGCAAACCAGTGCTTCACACACACACACACACACACACACATCCCCATGATCTTGTGAGATCTCAAAATTTAATATTTGTTTTGTTTTTTAATTCTAAATCAAAATATAATCTCACCCCCCCCCCCATTTGTTACTTAGCTGAAATGTCCAATAGAGATGTCAGGCCATTTTGATGTACACTTTCGATTTTTTCACGCACTACATAAATTCTTCCACATTTTTGTTCATTGACTATGACGGCTTTCTTAAAAAATATATATATATATTTTAACTGTTAATATGTTTTCATGAATGTTTACTTTTTGTTATTACATTTTACACCTTTTTCGTTTGGGCGCGCCCGTAATTCGTCCATGGATTACGGCCGTACCGGACGAGAGTATAATTTCAACTGGGGCGAGCCAAATTGGTCAATAGCCTGAGCTGGAGGGGCGATCACATGGTCTCGTTTGTGACGTACTGATCGATCACATTTATTATTATTACAAATTTCAAATTAATTGTTACTTACCGTTACGATAACTCTTACAGGGTCACAGGATTCGATCACATGTACCTAGATACAAACATGGTCTATGGGTTATGCAAAGTACTGACACCACTCATTTTAGAAGAGAATTTAACTTTTAATTTTATTTTTTAAATCATTCAAATTTCAACAAATTTTTACCATGTTTTGGTATATAAAATAGCTTCATAATTTTTCTTTGTCTGGTGATTCGTTACATATACTATCTTATTCTACTAGCTTACCTTAGATTCATATACACATACAGACAGAGCCCAGCCTGCATATTTAAACACCCACTCAAACACACACACACAATTTATTTCCCCTTAAACATTTTTTAAATGATATTTCCCCTTGTCAGCCACGCGGTCTTCTCACACGCACTCATTGTTCCGGTAAAACTTCTTATTATTGTCCGAAAATTGCACAGTTACGTTCTTTATTCTTTTTAATGGACCGCGGTCAGACCAAATTTTTCTACTATTGCACTGGATGTCATTTTAGAAAAGTTTTATTTCTGAACCCGGTTGACGGGCGGCCTGCGCAGGCGAGAGTCGACCAAAGACTGACTGCGTCTCTCAGTTCCCCACTCCAGGAGCATTTTAGTCAAGACGACGGACATCAATGCCTTGTATGTAGTCGTCACAGTTTCGACTCATGCTAGTCATGTAGTTGTTGGAATGACGATAGCAGACGATTTCAACCAGGCACTGGCTAATGTCATAAAAGTGGGTGGGACTTAAAACAGCACTTCCGCAAAGTTTTGGAGAAGGCGATGAATATTATTCTCTCTAGCCATCTTGGTTTTTCAACATCGCTTGGGTAGGCGCTCATGCGCGAGTAGTGACGTGTGTGCACTGCCACACCAGTACGGATTTCTGCGAATTTTGTGGAGGTGCAAATTCCTTGCCGCATTACACAACTGAAAGTGCGTATCGCCTTTGTTCCAAACGCTGTTTCTCCACTGGTCTATTATATGGACAAATACGTTGCACAATAATACAGTTATTTCGCAAATATTTATAAGGCTCCCGACCGAAAATGAAATGAATACAAATATATAAATGCCCCAAACGGTTAAAATAAAACACCCAAAAATTGACCCGCTACAATACCCCCTCGATGAGAATTCTGCTGTTCACGACAGAAGAAATCTCATCGATAACCCCGAAGAGGACCGGTGAGGAACTAGTGCCAACAACCCCCTTGTTCTTAATCTGCATGGGTACACGACCCCCCTGGCTCAGCGACTATGTACTCATCTGAACGAGATCACTGGACTTCTCCGTAAGAGATCCCAACACCGAGAAATCGAACAGACTCGCACCACAGCGCACCTCGCCTTTTAACATGCTACCCCCCAAAAATCCTCAATCCCTGGCTAAAATTATCCCAGATCCTCTACCGATGTGTTCCCTCTTGTATGCAAGCTGGGCTGCCTTTCGCAGATACTGGGCTCACACACACTAACATTAATGTTACCATAACACATTAAAAGTAAAAAATTGCTTTTAGGATTTATTAAAAAATTTAACAAAAAATTCAAAAAAAAGAATATTTTATCAAAAATTCTCTTCCTTGTTTTTCTAAATTTTTGTTTCCCATGACTTAACCTAGACATTTCTACTAAGCTAAACACATCCTTACTCTAACATGAGAGCCACTTATAGTCTACCAATACAATGCAATACAATAAAATAAACATGGTTAATGCACACATAATAAAATAATCATTACTCAAAAATATTCACTCGCTGGCAGGCGAAAAATCGTTTTTTTTTTTTTTTTTTTTTTTCAAAAAATTAAAATTTTCCAAAATTTTAAAATTCAAAAAAAATTTAAATTTATTTATTAAAAATTTTATTAAATTTATTTATTAAATAACGTATTTATTAAAATTATTCAAATATTGGTTTGAATTAATTAAACAAACAAATTAAAATTGGCTTCCTACTATACAAGCTTAGTAGGTGTATGACCTCATCAGCTGATCGAAACTAGGTCAAGTCCAAAACCCTTGACCTACATATGTTACGTATACTCTCCGAAACTACATTTAACATCTGTAACAATCTAACTCAAAGCACAAAACATAATAAAATAAAATATTTAAAATGAACAAAATATTAAATAGAAATAATAAACAAATTGTCCTTTACATTATTTAAAATAAACAATTCTTGACTTTACATTATTTTCACATTCTATCAAAATTCTGTCACTGGTTGAAAAAAATAAACAATTGTATATTTTTTATTATAAATTCCTCTCTTCCGTTAACAGTTTAATTCTACATTACTGTGGGTGTTGTAACTCATTTATTCTCATTTACTGTATTACATCGGTATACATATATAAACTTTCTCCCTATAGCTCTAATATTAATCAACTTCAATTAACATGACACCCATCTCTACCAAAATTTCTACTAATCAAAACACTCTAAGCCACAACTTACCATTTAACACAAATCGCCGCCTTCTCCCATTATAAAATACTCTCTAACCCTTTGTATATAGGATACGTGTTTCCCCGCCCCCAAAAAACTCAATTCCCTTATTTGGCGGCCCGGATTCTACCTAAGGCGGCCCCTTCCCCACTAAAATCTATTCCTATCCCGTCCCAACCCTTGTTGCGGACTCCCCAAATACACTACCCCCTAATACAAAATTGCCATCCCCAAAATTCTCAATCTCATTACATTACTACAAATACACAAAATAACCTCATTAACTATAAAAACAACAATATGTCACTCAAAATCTACATAAAGTCTCCATTACCACTGTGTCAACATTAATACTTCACCAACTCTGTTACGTCACATCAACTCAAAAACAACATTACATCATATTCATCTCTATCATTTCACATTCAACTTTTAATTCAAATTGGACAGGTCTACGTGTCCCATAAAACATTTATCACCCATGAATTATCTTTTATTAATTTGCATAAATTATTGTTATTTTATTTCTCATATTCTTTTTATCTTTACTTCAAAATATCTGTAGTACATTAAACATTAATTACTTGTAACATTTACAAACCAATATACCAGTGACATGGTATTGCTGATCAGCTGATATCCTAACATAATAAAAACACATCTCAAATTTGAACAACTTATATGAAATATATATTTATTTATCAATACTCACTCCTATTATATTAATTGCCTGCCAGGCGTTTAATTATTGGCTTAATTTAAAGCATATTACTTAAAATTTTCGAATTCATTATTAATATTTATTTTTCATCATATCTCAGTTAAAATTATTGAAGTTAAAATTCGTTCCATTGAGTTAAACATTTGTGTATATTTTATTATCTTTGACTTGTATCATAAACATTTTATACTTACAGTCCATAATTCATATACTTACATACACAACTATATACACCATACACCACTACTCCAAGTAACCTCTGAAACATTTAACAAAAAGTTATTTCAAATCAACAATTTATCATTTAATTACCAACTTCACTTCTCGTTAAACCATTTAAATTCGTCAGAAAATTCAATTATATAATCTTTGAATTAATCAAAATATTTAAAACATTTCAAATTATTTTAATTAAATTAATTAAACATTTACAGTTAGCCAATTAGTTTTCAAAATTAATTCGGTTATTTGTTTAAATTGCAAATATTAATATTAGTATTACAACAATCATCCACACACACATTGTTTACTTAACATTCTACCATACACACAAATAAACTTATTAAACATTTATTTACAAATCTGCATCCTTATTTATTTAGTCATATCACACTTCAATGTTCAAAGGTTGCGAGGTCACAAAACCATAAAACAATATATATAAAATTGTCCATTGATTGTTTATAGTTTAGCCTCCATCGTTCCAAATTAACCTTGGTTCTACATAACACTTTTCGATTTCGTTAACACACATACTGATACTTTGTGTGTCATAAACCCAAAAATCAAAGTCATCCGTCTTACCAAAATAATCTTGCAACCAGTCAACACTAAGTATATCTGTTAAGTCTCTGTTAGTAAATTTCTTCAATATCGGGTCAGTTACTTTTGTATTAAACATCAAATCATTCTTATTTAAATACTCTTCTAATACTTCTTCCAACTCACCATAATCTCTCTTTAACTTATATACTTCTAATTCTCTCTCATCATAACACCATCTCATACTTATAAAATCATTCCACACAGAGGGTATAATATCATACAAATAAAATAAACAACTCCAATCTTCTACTAGTACGGGACCCTTGCCCTTCAATACCACTTGTGGCCACATTAAATCATCATAAATAATAAAGGGAAAATTTGCCCTCTGTCCCCACTCTACTACAACATTATTTTTCCTCTCTCTCTCTAACTCATACACACACATTAACATTTCATAATCACTACATTCTGCAATTTCATCAGTACTCTCATTATTTATTTTTACCGTATCAGTCTCTGATACTAACTCTTCAAACACATTAATATTCTCGGTATTACGTACATTATTTTCGACATTATTGTTATTATTTGTTAACTCTTTATCTGGTATTACATTTTTGTATTTGTCATTACAAGTTTCATTTGTATTCTTCTTATCTGGATTCATCACATTCGCTCCCATTCGCTCCACACTCTGTTCTAATTTACTCAAACTAGTCATTATTGTCTCATGGGTACTTTCTAAACATTTATTTAGTTCTTGAATCTCGTTCTTTAATTCGTGAAACTTGACATTGGAATCAATTTGTTGCTCTTTATGATTGCTATTTATATTTTCAGCCATGGTTTTCATTAAATTAAACAGATCGTCCATCGACAACCCTTTAGTTCGTGTTGTCGACGGAGTAGATTGTGCTGCTATGTTTTCGTCAGTGAAGCCGACTTCTTTACTATCAATTCTACTTTCCCTATCTAATTTCGGGGTTACTTGAATCCCTGAATCTTCATTTACTTTACTTTGATCTGTTATACTTATTTCTGCTTCACTCTGACTCACACTTGGAGTCGAGTGTGTTTCATAGTTACTAACGTTTGAGTCGTCGAAATTTTCGACGCTATTTTCATTTATTTTATTCTCGTTATCTGACATTTTGTATTGTTGATGTAAATTAAATTACCTAAATTGCTTAAATAGAATAACTTAATTAAATAAAATACTGTAATTACTTAAATTTTGTAATATACTGTTACGTTGCTAAGCTAACCTAGAACATGTTTGTATCCATGTCGATGCGGAATTCAATTAATTAATTATAATTAATTCAATTCGTGCCTGTTCCGTGGCGCCAATTGTGACGTACTGATCGATCACATTTATTATTATTACCAAATTTCAAATTAATTGTTACTTACCGTTACGATAACTCTTACAGGGTCACAGGATTCGATCACATGTACCTAGATACAAACATGGTCTATGGGTTATGCAAAGTACTGACACCACTCATTTTAGAAGAGAATTTAACTTTTAATTTTATTTTTTAAATCATTCAAATTTCAACAAATTTTTACCATGTTTTGGTATATAAAATAGCTTCATAATTTGTCTTTGTCTGGTGATTCGTTACATATACTATCTTATTCTACTAGCTTACCTTAGATTCATATACACATACAGACAGAGCCCAGCCTGCATATTTAAACACCCACTCAAACACACACACACAATTTATTTCCCCTTAAACATTTTTTAAATGATATTTCCCCTTGTCAGCCACGCCGTCTTCTCACACGCACTCATTGTTCCGGTAAAACTTCTTATTATTGTCCGAAAATTGCACAGTTACGTTCTTTATTCTTTTTACTGGACCGCGGTCAGACCAAATTTTTCTGCTATTGCACTGGATGTCATTTTAGAAAAGTTTTATTTCTGAACCCGGTTGACGGGCGGCCTGCGCAGGCGAGAGTCGACCAAAGACTGACTGCGTCTCTCAGTTCCCCACTCCAGGAGCATTTTAGTCAAGACGACGGACATCAATGCCTTGTATGTAGTCGTCACAGTTTCGACTCATGCTAGTCATGTAGTTGTTGGAATGACGTTAGCAGACGATTTCAACCAGGCACTGGCTAATGTCATAAAAGTGGGTGGGACTTAAAACAGCACTTCCGCAAAGTTTTGGAGAAGGCGATGAATATTATTCTCTCTAGCCATCTTGGTTTTTCAACATCGCTTGGGTAGGCGCACATGCGCGAGTAGTGACGTGTGTGCACTGCCACACCAGTACGGATTTCTGCGAATTTTGTGGAGGTGCAAATTCCTTTGCCGCATTACACAACTGAAAGTGCGTATCGCCTTTGTTCCAAACGCTGTTTCTCCACTGGTCTATTATATGGACAAATACGTTGCACAATAATACAGTTATTTCGCAAATATTTATAAGGCTCCCGACCGAAAATGAAATGAATACAAATATATAAATGCCCCAAACGGTTAAAATAAAACACCCAAAAATTGACCCGCTACACGTTCTTTTGTTTAATTTGTATTACATCGACAGATTCCAAGGCGTTGCTGACCTTGCCTCACATTCCAAAGTGAAATCATTGGGGCTCAGCTCTTGACGTCATGTAGCGTGACTCCAGATGTGCAAAGTTCAAAGATCATTTGTCTAAAAATAACTGTCTTCCGCTGTATTGCAGACCTTAATGCTAATAATTTGTATGCTGTTTTCCCCAATAACATTTACAAATAAAATCTTTATATTTTCAATATTTCTCGGGAGGGTTTTACCTGTACCGTTACAATACCCCCTCAATGAGAGGTTTTATGATGAAGCGTAAAAACTCTCATTGACACTCACATACTTCCTAAAGGGATCAGTCCAAATATGGCGCCATAACCCCCTTTACATTTTACTAAAACTCATGGGTAACTTACCCCCCTGGTCCACTGATTGTGGCCGCACCTGTATGACCTTACTGGATTTCCCTCTCAAGATCCCAACACCGCAAGGCCAGTCAGGCACTTGACGCCCCTGCTCTGACGCGTAGGCCAGCACAGGTCCGCCACCACAGCATCACCAGACACTGAAACATTAAATCAAAAACATTAAATCATGGCCTTACATTGTACCATACCCAGAACTGATCTGGTCTCCCCGTAGCTGTGCTGGTTTGCGTTAAGAAGCACTGGTTTTTCTTAACTCCTAACATACATATATACTTAATATAACATGATACATTTTAATTTCTTACTACCCACATTTTGGATGCCCCTCTCTCGTTAATTCTTATCCCAAATTCAAAATATTTCCCTGATTCCAATCAGAATTTAAATAACCACTTCCCATTACACCATTACAAATATCTTTCATTACCCAATTCACATCTCAAAATATTTAACTTCATTACTAAAATTCCTCTTAAACACATTTAAATCGACTACATCATCACAAATTATCTACTTATATCGTTTCTCCAACTTTGTTAATCATCTCCATAATACTCTTCCAAACAACACAAAAATCATTTAATTACATCATAAGATCAATTAATTCCATTTAATCGGGTTATTTTATCCCATTTATAGTAATCATCAACTTTCTCCTTTCCACATCATTTTATAATATCCCCCCCTAACCCAGTTACAATTGGGTAAATAACCTTACGGATAAACCGTGCAAGGCATTTACCTATTTACATAAATACTATATTTATGTCCCTGGCTTGTAACGGCCAGCTCCTTTCCACACACACTATTGATTTGTTATGTTGGTCTGTAGCGCCCATTTGCTTCCACAAGAACTGAAGTTTATTAGGGTGTAAACGCTGCTTACACCGTTCTTGCTTCGGCGTTATTTAAAAATTTGGCATTACTAGTATACAAGATACCAGTAATCCTACTAAAATGATTCATATGCCCTTAATACAGTCTACCATCCCATTCGATGGTAGCCGTTGTTCCAAAATTATGTTGATTCTCCTGATTTACCCCCCGATTAATTTCTAAGTTACACCAGTTTCAAAGGCAACCAACCCTCATCAGTGTACAATAAGTCTGCCCATAGCTGGTTGTCGGCCAAAACCATGGTCAGGGTTGGTGAAACCATGACCGCCCGAAAGTGGGAAATCGGATCAGTTTAATATTACATTTATCCTCAAAATAACAAAATTATACATACCTATTACATTAAAATTACCACTCAAAATTACATTAAAATTCCCAATTATTCCCAAATATTAAAAGCAATCATTACTTTTTGAACAAAATTCACAAATATTATCATTTAATATTCACTGTCCATTGATCAGTCCCATGGTATCACCATAGCTTCACTATGTTCTTTGATTTTATCACCATTAGCGAGTACAAACAACATTTGATTTACTCATAATTTACATTTTTTATTTAATTTCCACCAGACACTAATCCGTTATTTCTTATTTATTATATTTCATATACTATCTACCATAGAATTTAACCTAGGCACACGCGCATACTCTGTCTCTCGTATTTTCCAACAATTTTCTCCAGCTACAAAATAACAAGTGCACGATAACACAAATTGATCACCTTACAATTTCTAATTTGAATCTAAATTACTTCTAAATTATAACTACTTCTTTAAGCATAGCAAAATGTTCGGACATCTTTGTTTGTTATTTGTATTTCATTACCGAACAACACTGTTACTCATTTCCGACAATATTGTTAGGTAATGAAATAACCCCTAACGAGTCACATGTGTTTATTTATAATAATTTTGTGTGTTCTACTTTTTAAACTAAATAGAACAATTATTAGTTCGTGGAAAATTGCCAATTGATCCTTTTTTTTTTTTTTACATTTCAATCCATGAACTTTAGGGGTCCCCCTCCCCATTCAAAAGCAAAGCTAAATTTCTACTTGCACCAGTTTGTGGAGTAGGACCATCGTTGCTTTCACCCCCTGGTTGAGGTTACCTCCAACCATGGTCCGCCCCCAAACGGCCAAAATCCACGGTCAGGGATGGTGAAGCCGTGACCACCCGAAAATGGGGGAGAGTCCCTTCTGAAAACATACAAATACATATTAAAACTCATTTATTATTGTGACCAATATAACTTTAAATTAATTGCGTTATGAGTACCTGTTTCTCCCGTGTTACTTGGTTTCGTAGCACGTATGCATTATTCATCTTTATCTCGATTATTTCATATGGTCCTTCATATAAAAGGAAAACTCATCTTTATCTCGATTATTTCATATGGTCCTTCGTATAAAAGGAAAAATTTCTTAATCTTCTTATCCTGGGCACTAGACAAATCGTGTCTCCTCACCAATACTAACTGTCCCACCTCATACTTGGTCCACTTACCCTTTGCATCATGCCTACGCTTTTTGCTTTCACCTTTTGTTAATAGACTTTCATTTTCTAGCTGGATTTTCACGTTCACATCTATTCTCTGATTTTCCAGTGGATAATCAAAAAGTTGCTCCAAAATTCTAGGTGGGCGCGTCCCCTTTATCAATTCATAAGGTGGGTTCATGGGTGGTACTGTTCAACCACTCTTCTACCTTTTTCACATACCTCGGCCACTCACTGTGTTTGGCATGACAGTATGCTCGAAATATCTTGCCGATTTCTCTCATCACCCGCTCTGCTTGGTTGGATTGTGGATGGTACACTGCCGTATGCTTTGGTATGATTCCTTCCCATCCCAGAGTCTGCCGCCACCTACCGCTGATGAATTGGGGTCCGTGATCTGATAATATTACTTTTGGTTTTCCTATATTTACCATGTAGTCCCTCGTTATCTTCTCACTTAAAACCCTGCTCGTCGCTCTCTTTACGCTATATAATTTAAAAAACTTGGAAAAAGTGTCCAACACCACAAAAATATACATCACTCCATCCCTACCCTTTGGCAATGGCCCATACAAATCTACTGCAACTAAATCAAACGGTCTCTCCACTTTTATAAAATTCAACTCCCCTTCTACACGATAATTAATTACTTTAGACCTTTGACATAAATCACATCCCCGTAACAATCTTCGAACTCGCCTTTCCATATTCTGAAAAACACATGACTCCTTTAATACGAGGGCTATCCAGAAAGTAACAGACGTTTTGACCGACCGCGGCGGTGGGCGGGGATAGAG
Source organism: Magicicada septendecula (assembly GCA_034769895.1). Lineage (NCBI taxonomy): Eukaryota > Metazoa > Arthropoda > Insecta > Hemiptera > Cicadidae > Magicicada > Magicicada septendecula. The sequence continues at coordinate 483,863,042 of CM068368.1, forward strand.
CCGCCATCTTGGTGTCGGAACGTTCCTACACTCAGTACGCAACCAGCTGTGGTAGCGTGCGGTCTGTGCCCCTCTTACTTTGCTCTCTGTGACGTGTTAAAATGTGCGCTGCAATAAAAAATCCCGCCACTTGTGAGGTGCGTTCTGTGATTAGGTTTTTGTTGGCAAAAAATCACAAACCAATTGAAATTTATCGCCAACTTTGTGATGTGTACGGAAAAGGAATAATGAGTGAAAGCCGAGTGAGGCAATGGTGCATTGATTTTAAAAATGGCCGTACCAATGTTCACGATGAGGACCGCAGTGGTAGACCTAGCCATGTGACTGATGAACTGGTGATGAAAATCAACGACAAAATTCGTGAAGATCGTAGTTTCATGATTACGGAACTTTCGAAACAATTTCCCCAAATTTCACGGAGTTTGGTGCATGAAATTGTGGCGGAAAAGCTTGGTTACCACAAATTTTGTGCTAGGTGGATTCCGAAAATCCTAACGGAAGACCACAAAAAACAGAGACTGGCTGCAGCACTAACTTTCCTCGAAGATTACGACAAAAATGGTAACAAAGTTATCGATCGTATCGTAACTGGGGACGAGACTTGGGTGAAGCATGTCAATAGTGAAACAAAAAGGCAGTCGATGGAATGGGGACACACAAATTCTCCCAAGAAACCAAGGAAGTGTTTGCAAACGCTGTCAGCAAGAAAGATCATGGCTACTGTGTTTTGGGACTCTGAAGGAGTGATTCTCGTTGATTTTCTTGAACGTGGCACAACAATTAACTCAGAGAGGTATTGTGAAACACTGAGAAAGTTAAGGCGCGCGATACAAAACAAGCGTCGGGGAAAACTTAGTGCGAAGGTTTTGTTTTTTCACGACAACGCACGTCCACACACGGCCAATCGTACCCGAGAGCTCTTCGATAGTTTTGGATGGGAGGTGTTCGATCATCCACCATACAGCCCGGATTTGGCGCCGAGCGACTATCACCTCTTCCCAGCGATGAAGACATGGCTCGCTACACAACGCTTTGATACTGACGCCGAACTGCATGCCGGTGTAAACCAGTGGTTGAAATCGCAGGCGGCAGATTTCTACAGAGACGGTATTGAAAAACTTGTGCCACGGTATGATAAGTGCCTTAATTTGAATGGCGATTATATAGAAAAATAGCTTAAGAGTGAACCTTTCAAATGTATATAATAAAATTTTGTTTTTTCATTTTGTAAATTTTTTATTTCAAAACGTCTGTTACTTTCTGGATAGCCCTCGTACGTTGGCACACGTTTTCGCCCCAAAATGCCCATACCTTATGTGACAACCCCTTATGATTCTATCTATCAACTCTTCCGGTATCACCAGTCTCCAATCACGCTAACCCCCCTCTACTTTCTTGAACAAAATTCCCTGATATACTTGAAAATGTGGATTATATTCAGACCCATCTAAATCTGCTTCTAAACTAGCAATTATTTTCCCTGATTTATTATCTGATCTCTGTATGGTCTTGATATCCCTTAACTCCTCACCAAAAAGTTTATCTTCCCTTGTTAAACGAAAAATTTCTATCTCCTTTAGGTCCCTCCCTGTTTTGTTTTCTATAACATCTACCCTGGAAAGAGTGTCTGGTATTTTGTTTTCTGTCCCTTTAATATACTCCCATGAGAAATTGTACTCTTCTAAGGCTAGTACCCACCTTGTTAGCCGGCTGTGTGTTAACCTGCATGTGTTTAGAAACGACAGCGCTTTGTGGTCCGTCCTGATGACTGTCCTGTTCCCCAAAATGTATGTGCAGAACTTTCCCACAGCGAACACGATACTGAGCAACTCCTTTTCCGTTGTTGTGTACTTCCTCTCGGCCGCCAAAAGGGATCTGCTGGCGAAAGCTATTGTCCTATGTTCCTGGTCGCTATCTTCCTGATATAACTCTGCTCCCAGGGCAACATTGCTGGGATCGGTCTGTAAATAAAAAGTTTTTAAGGAATCAGGGTGATTCATCATTATCATGGTAGATAATTTTCTTTTTATCTCCTCGAATGTGTCCCTTTCCATCTCTCCCCATTTCCACTGTTTGTTCTTTTGTAAAACTGCACTTAGCCTTGACGTTGTCTGCGCGTAATTTTTCTGAAACGTTCTGTAGAAGTTGCACAGACCTAAGAAACTCTGTAGCTGTTTAATATTTTTTGGTTCGGGGAAACGCATAATAGCCTCTACTTTATCATGGTTAGCTAGAATTCCCTCTGGAGTAATGATAAAACCTAGAAAATGTATCTCTGTCTACAGAAACTTGGACTTGTCCCAATTAATCGCCAACCCCCCATTCTACAATTTATTCAAAATGTATTCTAGATGTTCCAAATGTTCAGGAAATGTTCTAGACGCAATTAATATATCATCGACGTACACTGTTAGAAAATTTAGGTCCTTCGGTTGCAATATCATATCTAAACACTTAATGAAACTTGCTACGCTAGTGTTAAGCCCAAATGGCAATCGTTTAAATTGATAGTTCTTACCATTGAAGAGAAACGCAGTATTTCTCCGACTCTCCACTGCTAACGGAACTTGCCAGTATCCAGCTGTCAGCTCTAAAGACGTCATGTACTTGACTCCACTGAATTTTTGAAAAATGTTGTTTATCGGTTCTGGTGACTCCCGGTCAGGTATTATAATTTGGTTTATCTTCCTCGCATCTAAACACAATCTCACTCTCCCATCTTTCTTTATTACTACCACCAACGGATTCGAGTAAGGCGATATCGATCTCTCAATAATATCTCCCTCCATCATTCTGTCCAACTCCTGTTGCACTGCTCTCCTCTTCAAATATGGTACTGGATAACTCCTCTGCATGAAGGGTGTGTGTTCCCGAACCTTCAACTCACACTCATAGTTCCTGGCCCTTCCAGGTAACTCCGCAAACACCTCTTTAAAACGTTCCACTACTGCCCATAACTCCTGTCGTTGGGGACTCCCTACAACTCCACCCTCATTAAAAAAATTGATCTGCCCTGTTTTCCCATATTCTCTCATCACTCTCATACATCTCTCTCTCGTCACTCTCCACAATCTCTCTCTCTCTCTTGACATATATTCACTTTTGTTTCTATGTCCCTATCGCCTACCCGCTTCTGTATCATTTTTACTCCCGAAACTCTAACCTTATCTAACACTCGCTCAAAACTAACCCTGACTGGCTCACTTTCACTATTGAACTCTACTACCCATTTATTGAAATCAATTACTGCTCTATTTCTCTCCAAAAAATCATTTCCCAAGATTACATCTAAACTTAATTTAGGTTTGACTACTAAAAATGTATTTTCAAACTCAACTTCGTTAATGAATAAATTTAATTGGACTTGTTTAGTCACCCTTTTACTCCGTACTCCCGTTACCCCCACTACTGTCACACCCGCAACTGGTAATGATGGTATATTTTTATTTATTTCTTTTAATTCCCCCAATACATTGTCTGAAATCACCGATATTTCACTCCCTGTATCTGTTAATGTTTTGAAACTCTTACCTTCCATTGTTATGATTACCTCAGTCAATCCGGTCTTTGGTTCCATAATCTCTGTGTTATCTTCCTCCAGTAACTTCTTCGTTATATCTGTCTGGATCATGTTACTCTGGTATTCATCTGTTTCCTGGACCCTCTTGTTTTCTGTGGACAATGGTGGGGTCCTAGCTTCCATTGTCTGCCTCAGTTTTCCGTTCGGACGGTGGTACTGCCCTGCGAGTGTTCAGTATGACCTCTGGCCTGATCTCTGCTGCTTCCAGATGCTCCGCCGCTATTCTCTACTCCTCTCTGATGTTGACAGTGCTGATTCGTTCCAACTTCTCTCCGTTGTTCATTTCGTGTCTTACTGCAACTGTAACATACCGGTCTTCCCGCAAAATTTTCAAACCTACATGACGAGCACCTCCAACCCTCGTCTCTATTGTTATTATTTATTCTCGTCCCTCTGTATCCGGTCGTTAACCCCCTCGCTTGATTATTATTTCCATTATGGTGTATTATCGGTTGGTTTTGACGTCTACCTACCTCTCTATCCCTTGTGTTTTGAAAGATATCGAGAATTTTCTCTAACTCGTTTATATCATTTATTTCTCTGGTCATGAGTGTAATTTGTACCTCTCAGGGCAGGTGTTTACTGATATGTCTTACGAATGATTTAAATGACAGCAGAGGCTCTAAGTATTTAGATTCGTTGTACAATCTCATAACGTAGATGGTAATATTATTGTTATTATGAACTCCAAAATTACCCGGCCCCATAATTCGACTTCTTAAAATTTCGTGATCTTCTTCCGCCCAGTATTTTCCCCGAAATGTCTGTTCAAAGTCATCGTAACATTCCCACTCGACTCTGTGGCCCTCCGCACATATTGCAGAACTTCCCTTAAAACATTTTACTATCCGCAACAACTGCACCTCCCAACTATTGTTATTAAATCTACTAAATTCCCTGGTGCGATGTAAAAATTGCATTGGATGCACTGCTCTACTCTCGCCACTGAATGATTCGAGTTCTATTTCATTATTTATATCCCGTGTAATTACTATTCTTTCTGTAACACCGGTTAGTTTTTTTATTTATTTCCCCACTTAATTCATCTTTCACACTATTTATATTTTGTTCAATTAAAACGAATTTGTCATTGTTTTCACATTTAGATTGAATACTATTTTGGTTTATTGTCTTTCAGTATCATGCAATAGCTGTATTTCTGTCTTATAACTAGTCTTTATTTCACTAATTTTATTATCAGTATCAGTTTCACATTTTTGAATATTTTTATTAATTTCTTCAATTTGACTTGTGTTAAATTTACATTCATTTATTTGAGATTCAAAATTTTCAGTCACATCATGTATTTGTTTATCAATTCTTTCTGTCATACTATTATCTATTTCATTAATTCTCTTATCCATATTCTTTAATGAAGCATCTAATGTTGTATTTAATTCGTTAAATTTACTTTCAAAATTTTCGTTGGTATTGTCAAAGCGTTTATTAATTTTGCTGATATTACTATTCACTTCATTGAAATTACTATTCATATTATCAGACATTGTTTTCATTAAGTTAAATATATCATCCATCGACAACTCTCTTACTCTAGTTGTTGTTGGAGTGGACTCCGCTTCTACATTACTCATTATGATCGATTCAGTAAAACTCCTTTCATTATTCGCCATTTTTATTGTTGTTTATTAATCAGTCAATACTTAATTATTACTTATAATATAAACATGAACAAATAATAACCTCCCCAGCACTTTACATTACAACAATATAACCTTCATGCATACATCTATTTATCTCTTATTTATATTTCATTTGTTTACCTTAAATAACCCCTTCTGTCCTCCAAAGTAGGCCCATGTTTACATAAAATAAACTTTTATGTAAACGTCCCTGTTCGAGGCACCAATGTAACTTTATTTTCTCTTTTACACTATTTATTTACTTTGTTTACTAAACTCAGCTGTGTGTCTATTTACTCGGACGCCATCTTTCATTGATACCAACTGCATAATTTACTTACCAATGTCCAGGTTTCGTTTTGGGCGAAATAAGGAGAGCAGAATGGGGTTATTTGCAGTAATTAGTCTAATTCACATTCGCATTGAACTAACTTATTTCTTCAATAATAATAATGCAAATAAAATCCTCTTTTACTTCATTTAGCTACTTATCAAGGATTAACATAGATGAAAACACATGAAACGAAATCAATTATGATTAAAATTTTATAGCCTTTACATTATCAACACAAATAAGAAGTATGAATGAAATTACTAGATTATTTTTGTACAAACCAGCACTTCTTTTATATTCTCTCAGACTGCCCTTCAAACTCCTTAACCCACTCAACCATTTGCGTAAAGATGTTTGATGTTTTAAGATTTATTGTAATGTTAAGTATTCTATATGATATAGATGACATAACCACATTGTAATTCTTTTCACACAAAAAAAAGATATTAGTATATAGTAGTCTGAGAATTTTACCCTCTTAGTTTTTAGCAGAAATTATCTGTTTTAGATCATAAAATAAAAAAATGAAAATTTTCTTGAACAATTTTCTTCTGTCAGGTGTCCTTCCTTGCAACCATGATGAGTACAGAAAACAATGAGTCATCAGAACAGTTAAAAATTGTGGCACTTTACGTGTAAGAATGTCTGTTTTATTGTAAAAACTATAACAGTAAATTGAAAGTTTTAATTTTCAATAAAAAGTTTATCACATGATATTTAATTCAAAGGGGTTTCCCAGGTGAAATATTTGCTTGTTTTTAAACTCTCAGATGTGATCAGAATAAATGGGCTAATTGACATTCGCTGGCACAAAAACATTCAAAATTGGTTTTTATTGTAAAGGTATAAACATCAAATACTTACTATTCTTCTGATCAAATATCACAATACTTCAATATTTAGATGTTTGAGTGTATACGAGTAGTGTGTAAATTATTCAGATGCCTGTATTATGTACCTGTTGCTTTTAATGTAAATTAAAATTATCAGCCATCAATTTCAATATTTCATAGTAAATATGTTTCATTTGTTTTTTTAACTGCATTCTGTGTGTATTTTGGAATTGCAGTTGGGACAGATGATGAGTGGGTCTATGAGTTTTCTTTTTCACCATTCTGTTAAATGGCTTTTTTTCCTTGTTTGCAGTGAGACATGTTGTCTTTGTTTTTGTGTTCTAAAAGGCTTTATTTTATTTTTACAGTTTTTCTAGACTAAAATATATTTGTAAGTATGGTTTGTTCAGTCATTCAGAAAAATCTGATTGATGTCTAAATTTTTTATTATATATTTGGTTTCAAATACTTTTTGAGTTTGTTTTAGACTTGAAAACATCTGTGAGAAATGTAATATGTTCACACTTGTCCCAGCATAATATAGAATGAACGACTCATGAAAGTGTGATTCATCATAACTTATAAAAGAATAATGACCCTGTTTCCCAAACTATATACAGTAAAACTTCGATTAACCGTCAGTGTCGGGACCGGGACCGTGACGGTTAATCGAATAGACGGATAACAGAAAAACCTTAAACAACAACCCACCCCATCCATTGCATATGAACGAATGATAAAAAATGCACGTTTACGAACTGGAAATGCACTGTACATACGTGTATTTTATTTTACAGAAACAAACAATATACAATTTACATTAAGTACAGTATATGTAGTACAACATATGTACTGTACATATTGTTACAAGAACTTACTCTCTAGACGTACATACATATTCAAATTTTAAAATAGTCTGTCATTTTCTTTTGTTTCTTCGAGGCTCGTGCTTTCTGAGTGGCAATGTTCCGTACTTTACGTATGAGAAGTATCTGCGTTGCGTTTGCCTCTTGCCCCTCAAACCACTCAATGCATTTTGATAACATTGTTTCTGCTTCTGTATGGCTTAACGTAGTTTTTTCATTCAAAATATAACACTCGTCTTCGTCAATTTCTTCTTCTTCGTTGTCAATCACACTGGAAACAATTTCATCGTTGTTCAAAATGTCAAAGCCTCCGTCCAATTTGTCACATCCCAACCACTCTGTTACTTCTGCTGGCGTTATGTCTTCAGCATTCGGTACATTATTGCACAGTTGCACAATTTTGTCGACACTAACATTCCCAGTTTCCTTAGGTTCGCCATCATTAGCTTCAGGCCAGAGTTTATTCCACCCATTTTTAAGATTTGACACTTGAAGATTATCCCATCCAGCAGCAACATTGAAAATTGCATCTTTTATGTTGTACGTTTTCCAAAACTCTTTTACAGACATTTCATCATCAGATGAAATCAAACTTCCAATAAAAGCTTTCCTATAACGACGTTTCATGTTTTCGATTATGCCCTGGTCCATAGGCTGGAGTAGTGGTGTTGTGTTTGCCGGAAGGAAGAGGCATGTTATTTTGCCATCATCACTTTTAATTCCGCAAGTGGGATGTGCTGGAGCATTGTCCATTAGCAGCAGTGCTTCCTGTGGTAACTGCATTTCAGCCAAGTGAGCTCTAACTTGTGGCACAAACACTTTGTGGAACCAATCGGAAAAAATATCTTGAGATATCCAAGCACCCTTTTGAGCGTAATAGGTAGCAGGCAATGCGTTCAAATTAAAATTTTTGAATGCACGAGGTGTTTTTGCTTTTCCAATCACAAGCAGGGGTAACCTGTGATTTCCGTTGGCATTTGCACAAACCATTAAAGTGAGCCGATCTTTTTGGACTTTAAAACCCGGGGCTGATGTCTCCGAAAGTGATGCCAATGTCTTTTGTAGTAAAGCTTTCCAATTGAGCCCGGTTTCGTCGCAATTGTACACTTGTTCCCTAACGAGGTTTAATTTGGCCACTTTCTCTTTAAATTGGTCTCTGTACTCGGCAATAACTGCGCTATTTGCACTAAGTTTTTCACCACTAATGTCTAGTTTCCGAATGCCATGGCGACACTTAAACTTATCGAGCCATTCTATGCTTGCTTTAAAATTAGGATCTCCGTCAAGTTTTTTGTTCATTTCAACCGCCTTGGCCATTATTACGGGGCCTGAAAGTGGGAAGTGGGATTCCTTGACTCTGTGCTTGTATAAACCATTGATACATAACAGTGTCCAGTTGGTCATATTTTGCTGATTTCATGGTTTTACAAGTCTTAGGATCTTCATCGATGTTTTGCATTTTTGGAACATGTTGTTCTATTTTTTCAGCATCACGTTTAATGTCATTCACTGTCGTTCTTCCAATGCCGTAAATGAGAGCAATACTAGTGGGAGTTTCACCTTTTTTCAAACGTTTAATAATCTCAATTTTCTGGTTGAGATCTAACACGAACCGTTTACGATTTTCAGGCATTTTTTAGCTGTTGCACAAAAACAAAAAAGAAAAGAAACCTTAACAACATAGCTTACTGGTGTGAATGTCACTATCGTATGCCGAAACAATTAAGCCACTACGCAACAAATAACGTACAGCACCGAGCACAACAGCTTCTCAACCACATCTGAAACTGACCACGTGTGCGATAGCTAGGTGGCGGGCCAAGAACGTGACTCATCAATAGAACAATAGTGCGCCACTCCGGTGCCTCTGCAGCTCAGCAGTTGTTAAGCTCTATTTGTCCCTGTTCTTTAGGGCGCAAATATTAAGCTACTGATTTACCACCATTTAAATAACATCGAAAACAATAAATAATAATAATAAAAACTTACACTTACCGTTCTTGTACGTTCTTGGGTCCAGGGTCTCATACGTACTTTGGGATACAAGCGTAATTTTCAAGGTTGTGTGAAGAACTTATACAATGCATCTTGGAAGAGAAATTATCTTTAGTTTATTAATCAAAAGAGTTGAATTTATACGTTTTCTCCAAAATCGGTTTTTTACATGTTTCAAAGGTTGTGCAACTCTTACATCTTAAGTCCTATACTTACTTTCTATTACTTACATACCTTAAGATATACAGACAGAGCCCAGCCTGCAATTTTTCACACTCATTCACACATACAATTTTAATCCCTTTATTTTTTAAAACCCCATTTTTAAACTGTGGTATAACATTTTGATATACACTGATACTATTGCTGGCCACGTGGCGTCATCCCGACTTCTTTTTAAACGCGCACAATTTTCCATTATGTCCCATTTATTATTCCATGTTTAGGCGAACGGTCCTTACTCACTTTCGAATTTTTTAACAAGTTCTACTTAGTATGCATTTATGTTAACAGTTACTTTTTTAAACCCGGTTGCCGGGCAACCTGCCCGGGCTGAAATCGGTGATGGACTGCCCGCGTCTGTATGTTCCCTCTCTCCTCGATGATTTCGGTCAAGACGACGGACACCAATGCCTTCTATTTAATCGTCACTGCTGTGGCACATTCAACACACGTGTTTTTTGTGTGATAACCGTGGACGATATTTGTGAAGCACGGTTGACGTCACTAGCAGTAGGCGGGGCTTAACGATATTTCCTGTAGTTCGTCTTGCTGATATCACAAACTGTTCGTTCATGCGCCATTTTTTACAGCGCCGTTGGAGTTTCACGGCGTCACTTCAGCGCGCATGCTTGAGATGTTGAGTACGCGCATCGTCACACATATACAGAGTTCTGAGAATTTAGGGTGGTACAAATTCCTTGCCTAGTTACTCAACAGCAACTGCGTCTTACTGCTTTGTTTCAACACTGTTTCTTACCACGTGTTCTGTTACAATGGAAATAGCATTGTCGGAAAATAAAACTTTCACAATATTTTTATAAAATCCCGCAAAAAATGAAATAAATAAAAATGCAAATACCCATTAACAGTAATCAATGAAATTACCCAATTTTGACACGTTACAATACCCCCCTCAATGAGAATTCTGCTGTCCAAAACAGAAGAAATCTCATTGATAAAACCCCTAAGAGGACCGGTGAGGAACTGGTGCCAACAACCCCCTGGTTCTTACTCTTCATGGGTACACGACCCCCTTGGTTTGGCAACTATGGACGCATCTGAACGAGATCACTGGACTTCTCCGTAAGAGATCCCAACACCGAAAACTCAAACAGACAAGTACCACAGTACACCTCACCTTCTAACATGCTACCCCCAAAAAATCCTCAATCCCTGGCTCAGATTATGCCAGATCCTCAACCGATATGTTTCCCCTTGTATGCAAGCTGGGCTGCCTTTGGCAGATACTGGGCTCACACACACTCACATTACATATTATACATTGAAAATTCTTTAACCTTTACTATTTCATCAACAAAAATTCAAAATTCAAAATAAAATATTTTATCAAAAACTCCTCTTCCTTAGTTTTCTTTTCTTGTTATCAACAAAAAATTACACCAATGGAACACTTCTTAAAATCAAACACAACATCCTTAGCCTAACAGGTGATTACCTAAAGTCTAACAGTACAATTCAATACAATAAATCAATAAAATAAACATGGTTAGCACACAAATAATAAAATAATCAATACTTAAAATATTCCTTAGCTGGCAGGTGAAAAATCAAGATTTTTTCTTTTTTTTTCCAAAAAAAAATATTTTCTAAAAATTTTAAAATTCAAAAAAAATTTAAATTTATTAAAATGTTTCTTTTACATACAGCAATTATTTGAAATTTTCTTAAATTGATCAAAAACCAAAGGTGAATTAACTTCCTTACTATACAAGCTTAGTATGTGTGACCTCACTGTCAGCTGATCAAAACTAGGTCAAGTCCAAAAACCTTGACCCACATATGTTATGTACAAGTGACATCTGTGAATACATTAAACATCTGTAATATTCTAACTTGAGACACAAAATATAATAAAACAAAACATTTAAAATAACAAAATATTATTAGAAATAATAAGCAAATTGACCTTTAAATTATTCAAAATAAACAATTCTTTACTTTACATTATTTTCAAATTCTATCAAAATTTTGTCACTGGTTGTAAACTAAAATTTTATATCTTTATTATAAATCTCTTTCTTTATTTAACAATCTTACTCTCCATTACTGTGGGTGATTTAAACATTTCTCTCATTTAATTTACTACTTAATCTGTACACATATATAATCTTTCTCCCTTTGACTCTAACCTCTAACAACTGTAATTCACATGACACCCATCTCTATCAAAATCTCTATCAAACACTCTCTAACCCCAACTTATCATTAAACTCAATTCGCCACCTTCTCTCTATATATAAAAAAAAATACTCTCTAACCCTTTGTACTAGGATACATGTTTCCCCCCCCCCCAAAAACTCATTTCCCTTATCTGGCCCCTGGATTCTACCTAAGGCGGCCCCGTCCCACTAAATCGGTCCCAATCCCGTCCCAACTTATCATCATGTTGCGGACTCCCACATTACACTACCCCCTACTACAAAATTGCCATCCCCAAAATCTCAATCTCATTACCTTACTACAACTACAACAAAATAGCATCATTAATTATAAACAACAATATATCACTCAAAACTCTCCATATATTCTCCACGACTACTGTGTCAACATCTATACTTCTTAAAACAAAACATTACATTAACTCAAAACAATATTACATTATTTTCATCTCTACTATTTCAACTCTAACTTTGACTTCAACTTGGACAGATCTACTTGTCCCACCAAATATTCATCACCCCAAAACTATCTTTTGTTAACTTGCATCTCACTTTATTAAATTACTGTTCTCATTACTTTAAAATAGCATCTGCAATACATTAAAACACTACATTAAACCTTAATTACTTAGAACATTTATAAACCATTTTACCAGTGACGTTTTATTGCTGATCAGCTGATCTTACTAACACAATGAAAACACATCTCAAAATTGAACAAATTACATGAAATATATATATTTATCAGTACTTACTTCTACCCTCATTGTTTCCCCTTTCTCTGATTCTGATACTTTATATTAACCGCCCGCCAGACGGTTTAATTATTTACTTGGTTGCAAATATACACACATAATGAAGACACATATTGTTATCAATGCTTATATCTAACCTACGATAATAAAATAATACATTTAAAATTATAGCATGAACACCTTATATTGCATGTATGAGCATCTAATTACTTAAACAGAGCACAAGCATTTTTTATTGGATCAGATTTGAATTAGCAAATTTTTTATGTTGTAAAATTTTAACTTCGTGACTCATCTGAGACACCTCCCATCCACACACAAAAATTTCCAAATTGATTATTAAGAATTATTATATCTTATCTTTTAATTATTATTAAAATTTTTTAATTATCATTTTATTGAATACAATTATTTCAAATAATCTCACTATTGAATTAAAATCTTAGTTACACCTGTAAACATTTTTATTATACATGATTCCTACTGTAAAAGTTCTATACTTACATTCCATTTAACATGGTATACACATAACATCTACCCCCTACACCCCAATATTTTCACCTCACCTCTGAAACATTTAACACAAATATCAGTTTACATCAAACAATTTAGCCCTCTATTACCAAATTCCAAATCTCGTAAAATAAATTGAATTCATTCAGAAAATTTAATTATATTACCTTTAAACAATCAGTCAAAATATTTAAACCATCTCCAATTATTTTAATTACATTCATTGTTAAAATACAAATTCCAATACTATCAAAATATTTACCATTAACCAATTCCTGTTTTCAAAATTAATTCTGATATTTATTTATTTAAATTGCAAACTATTATTATTATTATTGCAACATTTACACACACTTGTTTACTTAACATCCTACAATGCACACAAATAAATTCACTACCATTTATTTACAAAGTTTTGTTATTTACTGTTCAGTTTTTTCCGCACTTCATTGTCCAAATCTGCCATGTCAGAACCATAAAACACAATGTTTATCACTGTCTTTTGTTGTTTTAATAGTTTAGCCTCCATCGTCATAGATAAGTCTTGGTTTTATACCACACTGCTCATTTTTATTGACAAACAAATGGTTACTTTGTGTGTCATAACTAGAACAACCAAATTCACTCATTTTACCAAAATGCTCATTAAACCAGTCCACGTTAGGTATTTTTGTTAAGTCTCCGTCATTAAATTCATTCACTATCGGGTTAATTACTTTAGTCAAATCATTATAGTCATTATTATTCAAATATACTTCTAAACTTTCTTTCCATTCGTCATACTTTCTATTCAAATTATACAATTCTGTTACTTTCTCCACATACAATTCTCTATTTAACTCTCTCTCTTCATAACACCACATCACACTCTCACAATTATTCCGGACAGAGGGTACACAATAACACAACAAAAATAAATACTTCAATTCATCTATCAATACGGGACTCTTGCCCTTCAACAACAACACTTGTGAACTCATTAAATCATCATAAACATTATCAACAATAAGGGGAAAATTTACCCTCTGTCCCCACTCTACCACAACATTAATTTTCCGCTCTCTCTCTAACTCATTAACACACATTAACATCTCATTATCGCATTCCACCAACTCATCAGTACTTTCATTATTTATTTTCACCGTCTCTATCCCCAATACTAATTCTTCAAATACATTACTATACTCAATATTATTATGCTCATTATTTTCAACACTATTGTTATCATTTATTAACTCTTTCTCTGGTATCATATTTTTACATTTGTCACTACAATTTTCATTGGTTTTATTTTTCTCTGTACATACACACTCTCTTGACTCATTTGTTTCTCTTTTTGCTTCACTACATATTTCGCTTAACTTGCTCTCAATACTACACAGTGACTTAGTTAATACGTCAAACTTAGCATCATTCATGTCAAAACGACTATTCATCACATTAAATCTGTTCTCGAAAATTTTTTCGTTATTGTCAAAACGTTTATTTAATTCAGTCTCATTTATGTCAAAACGGCTATCAAATTTATTATTCATTTTTTCTAATTGATTAAGTATAATACTCATTATATCATCATCCACCTTATTGTATTTTGTTGAGGTCGGGGTTGCTTGAATCCCTGAATCCTCTGTATTACTTGTTTCATTTGTGTTACTTGCATTCATAGTTTTGTCATCTTGACCTACATTCGGTGTTGAATGTACTTCAAGACTGTTCATAACAGCTGATTCATCAAATTCAGCTGTTTCGCTTATCACCGTCGAGTCGGACAAATCGACTCCGTTCTCTGTATTTTCCATTATTATATTTTTTAAATATGTAATTTATTTCTTATCTGTCTGAACAAATATTTTTTACGTAACTTTAAGTATTTTCACTTAACCTCTCAATTGCGCTTGTATCTTATTTGTAGGTATGGAATTTCATTTTATGAAACTCGTGCCTGTTCCGCGGCGCCAATGTTAAGCTCTGTTTGTCCCTGTTCTTTAGGGCGCAAATGTTAAGCTACTGATTTACCACCATTTAAATAACATCGAAAACAATAAATAATAATAATAAAAACTTACACTTACCGTTCTTGTACGTTCTTGGGTCCAGGGTCTCATACGTACTTTGGGATACAAGCGTAATTTTCAAGGTTGTGTGAAGAACTTATACAATGCATCTTGGAAGAGAAATTATCTTTAGTTTTATTAATCAAAAGAGTTGAATTTATACGTTTTCTCCAAAATCGGTTTTTTACATGTTTCAAAGGTTGTGCAACTCTTACATCTTAAGTCCTATACTTACTTTCTATTACTTACATACCTTAAGATATACAGACAGAGCCCAGCCTGCAATTTTTCACACTCATTCGCACATACAATTTTAATCCCTTTATTTTTTAAAACCCCATTTTTAAACTTTGGTATAACATTTTGATATACACTGATACTATTGCTGGCCACGTGGCATCATCCCGACTTCTTTTTAAACACGCACAATTTTCCATTATGTCCCATTTATTATTCCATGTTTAGGCGAACGGTCCTTACTCACTCTCGGATTTTTTAACAAGTTCTACTTAGTATGCTTTTATGTTAACAGTTACTTTTTTAAACCCGGTTGCCGGGCAACCTGCCCGGGCTGAAATCGGTGATGGACTGCCCGCGTCTGTATGTTCCCTCTCTCCTCGATGATTTCGGTCAAGACGACGGACACCAATGCCTTCTATTTAATCGTCACTGCTGTGGCACATTCAACACACGTGTTTTTTGTGTGATAACCGTGGACGATATTTGTGAAGCACGGTTGACGTCACTAGCAGTAGGCGGGGCTTAACGATATTTCCTGTAGTTCGTCTTGCTGATATCACAAACTGTTCGTTCATGCGCCATTTTTTACAGCGCCGTTGGAGTTTCACGGTGTCACTTCAGCGCGCATGCTTGAGATGTTGAGTACGCGCATCGTCACACATATACAGAGTTCTGAGAATTTAGGGTGGTACAAATTCCTTGCCTAGTTACTCAACAGCAACTGCGTCTTACTGCTTTGTTTCAACACTGTTTCTTACCACGTGTTCTGTTACAATGGAAATAGCGTTGTCGGAAAATAAAACTTTCACAATATTTTTATAAAATCCCACAAAAAATGAAATAAATAAAAATGCAAATACCCATTAACAGTAATCAATGAAATTACCCAATTTTGACACGTTACACAGTAAAGCAAGGATGATTTTTTGCGGCAATCTGGTTACTGTACATAGAGTACGGACTGACAGTTAACAGAGTGACGGTTAACAGAAACTGACGGTTAAAAGAGTGACGGTTAATCGAAGTTTCACTGTAATGGTTGACAACAGGTTTTCTGTTAATTTGAATGTACTGTGTCATATGGATTGTCATATATATTTTTTTTAAATGCATGTTTCCTTTAGCAAGAAGTGCATTTCTGTTATAAGAATTTTAGTCGGAACCAAAATAAAATGTGTTGAAAGATTGTTTCACTGAATGTAAGAACTAGGTAATTATACATATAACAGGCATTATCTTGAGTTTTTAGACTCATTTTTTTGTGTTTCAAAGTACAGAAGACAACTTGAGGCTTTGGGAGATTTAAGATAATATTTGAACACAATTCGGGAGGTGCATACTAACATACTTAATATATTTCACCACAGTTGTATGAAACACAGGTTTGATTTTCTTTTGACAATTTTCATGTTCCCTCTAAAAATTATGTGTGCATGCAAACTGGTAATACATATGTACAAACACACTACTGTAGGAATATAGAAAGAGAAAGAAGCCAGTACAGCAAAACTCTCAACAGAGACTTCTCAGTAAAAGGTATTTATTGATGAACACTGTTAGAATTTTTTAAATTCAAAGTATTTTTACTATCACATAATCGTTAAAATATTCCTTAATAATGGCCTTCTATATAGCACACATTGACATTAATATTGCACTAAGTATTATCAGAACAGACAGTACTGTTGAATGTTAAAGGTGGTGGTTTTGATCAAGAAATTTAATGCTCAAAATGATTGTCACTGTCTGCCTATAAGAATAAGTTTCTTTATTTGGCAGATTGCAGTAATTTTCATACCTACTTTTATTGGAGAACAAGTTGCCATAATGTTTTATGATTAATGGCATTGGAGAAAAGAGAGCAAATCTGTTTCAAACCTGCTACCTAGTAATTGATCTTCAAATGGTGTTGTTTTTTCTGGTTAAACTACAGAAAAATTTAGGATAATCCAATTTTAATAGCTATTTTGTGCATTCACTTTGTTGTGTAGTGTTCTATTATTTAATTCTGAACTGTTAGTGTATTTCTTAAATTAATACTTTTTGCTTGTTAAATTGTTTGTACTCTAACTGAACAGAAAAAGAAAATTTTTTGATGGCTACCTGTTAGCAGACAAATCTCAGATGGGAAAGATGGAAATAAGTCAAATTGTGAAACATAAACATTTTGCAATCACGATCAAAAAAAGAAAATAATTTGGTATCTAATTCCTTAAATTAAAGTGTTAGTTGTAAGTATCCTTATATATGAGTGCTTCTGTAGAACTATAACAAATAACTTACTTGTATCTGGAACAATGATCCATGAAAAAATATTGAAGGTAACTAAAACTGTATACCAGAATGAACGTAAACATCAGGTGGGTGTTCTGCCTAATAGCCTGATTTGATGAATGTCTGGATTGCAGTAAAGGCTTCCAAACTGTGGTGTTTCAAAAATGTGTGTTAACCTTTTTTATTGTAACTAATAGTGAAGACCCCGGGTACGAAGCAAGTATTTCTGAATGGCTTATTGATTTTGACAGAAAACGTAAAATCAAAACAGAAATTTTGTTTAATTTTAAATAACATTCCATGTTGTTCTCAGTTACTTGCATTAGAAAATATTAAATTTTCAATTATCATTATTAGTACAGTCACTGAAGGAAAAAAATTCAAATTAAGTAGCTTCTACGAGATTTTTTGCATAAGGCTAGATAAAAGAGTGAGAAACGATTTTAAAAAAGTTTATATAAATTCTGTCACGGTTTTTTGAAAAAGAGGAGGGGGAAGGTACAAAAGATTAGTTTTTTCAATTATCTTGAAAAATAACAATTTATGAAAAAAAGACAAATTACAAACCTTAAAGAGCATTAAATTCTCTATAAAAAAAGCTATTTATCATTTTTTTGTCAGGCCAATACTTTGTGAGAAAAATGGAATTGAAATATTAGAAAAAAATTGATTGTCGGAGTCCGCCCTGATGAGCGGGAAGGCTAATTGTTTCTGATATTGCAACATACAAATTTTAATAAAATCCGTTATAATAGTCGTAGAGACAAAAATCAAAAAGCATTTTAAAGCTAAATGTTTGCACTTTTACATAAAATGAAAAGAAAATAATTAAATTATTAATAAATACTTAAAATAAAATAATAACTTTTTTGTTCTTTATTTTTTTCAACTAATGCATAAACATATTAACAATTTATTACAAATGTATTTACATTTTTAAAAAAATTTCACAATATGAAATTTACATACATAGGTTTTTGAAAAAAATAATAAAAATTAGTATTGATTTATTGGCATAAAATGAGCGAGTTTAAAAATTAATCATTTTTTTAAGTTCGCAAGTATACATCATTTTCTTAACTTAAAATTTCTACAGTAATTTTCAAAATAAATATTTTTTAACAAAATTATGAACACGTATTGGTCAAAGTGTCTTCTATAAGACTGCAGTGTAAAGAATTGTTAACATTTAGTTAAATTTAAATAAATGTAACTTTTATTAATAAATGTAAAAATATGTCCATTGCGCGTATTAATATTAATAGTTAAAAACTAAAAAAAAAAATATTAATATGTAACTATTGTACGTAAAACTACAATATTTGAGGTTTCTCTTCTACATAGTGAGAATTTATATCCGTGCATGGGCATAAAAAGAACAGACCCTGAAAGTTGAAGAATTTTAGGGAGACCGAGGACAGCTGGTACATGCGCCATACAGACATTGAATTAACGCAGTTCGATATTGAATGTTCCGTGAGTTCGATACTATTTTTTATATTGCATTTTGCTTGAAGTTCAATTTTATGTTTTAAGATTTGTGTTAGTAATTTTGATATTTTATAATTTGGTGCAGTTCTAGCGTTTATTAAAGGTCTGATAGGTTTATTGATTTTGTGTAATTTTATTAAAGAATTTAATTTTGGTGCACAAGGATTATCCATTTTATATTTAAAGAGGAGTGTTTAGAATTTATGATTTGGGGGTACTATTTTTTAGTATATTTGTTATTTGTGTTTGATATTTGTTTGTGGGATCTTTATTTAATGTTATGCAATTATTATTAACTATAAATTCTTCTATTTTATCTGTGTTTTAAAAGTTATTTTATTGTCAAAATCTTCAATGATTGGAAGAAAAACTATTTTTGAATATATTTATAAAGTGCATTTTTTAATAACATTTTTATTATAATGCGTAATAAATAAGTAAAAATTTTACATAATAATATTTTCTATATAAGTAACTCGACGTTTCTTGCAGTAATTATATAAATTTGTGATGTTATTCAATTTCTTTAATTTGTTATTTCAATTGTTATTAATTTACTTAGAAACCTCTGATGATACTGATATTTTTCAGTGCAACGTGCATCAGGTGTTAAAAAGAACATACGAATTATACTACTTGCAGAAGAAAGAAATTGAATAACATCACAAATTTACATAATAATATATACATAAATGAATAATAATGAGTTTTTAAATTATATTCCTGAAAAAATTGCATGTCTATTATATAAACATGTATTTTATGTGAAAATCCACCTTGTGAAAAATTTGGCCAACTTTGAATTAATTTTTCTACTAAAAGTATCGCCCTGACAAAAAATGTTAATATCCTTTTTTATGCAGAATTTTATGCTCTTTCTTTTTGGTATTTTGTATTTTTTTCATAAATTTAATATTTTTTAAGATAATCACGAAAAATGAATTTTTGTACCTTCCCCCTCCCTTTTTTCGAAAATCCGCGACTGAATTTGTGTAAACTTTTTTTTAAATTCTTTCTTACCTTTTTATCTAGCCCTATCAAAAAATCTCGTAGAAGCCACTTAATTTGCAATTTCTATTTTTTTTCGGCTTCAGTGACTGTACTATATGCCAAATGCCAGTTAATAAGACATAAGGTTATAAAAGAATAATGTTTCCTATAATGTATTAAAAATTTTAACACCTGGAAAATAACTTTCTGGATCAGTTAATTTTTAGACCCAGTGCTCTGAACATGTTCAATAATTAAAAAATTTAATCTGTTAGTGTCCTTAAGAAGGCTGCATTTAAGAGAGATGGTAATGCTAATGATATGATACAAATGTTGAAGACTCAAAACTGGAAAAATTTCAGCAACTACTCCAATCTGTTTTCAACAAATGTCTCAGAATAATGAAGTTGTTAAACAGATAATGAACTGTACTTAAAAGATTGATTGACAGAGATTGGTGAATTAGTGGTCAGCTTCATTCCACTAGGAAAGGCTATCATACAGCTGACAACTATGACAATGAAGGTGATAATGTAAATTGTCTCACAACTTAAATCCTTAGTAATGTTGAGTCCTTGCCGCTGATTAAGAATTATTAAAATAATGACAGGTGTGTGTGTGTGTGTGTGTGTGTGTGTGTGTGTGTGTGTGTGTGTGTGTGTGTGTGTGTGTGTGTGTGTGTGTGTGTGTGTGTGTGTGTGTGTGTGTGTGTGTGTGTGTGTGTGTGTGTGTGTGTGTGTGTGTGTGTGTTTATAGTAAACTAATCCTGCAGCATAAGGAATTTTTAACTTTGTTATAAAAATTATTTTTTTTTTTTAAATAAAGTTTATGTTAGCTTATTTTTACATTACTATATTCAATTTATTATACAGTTTTTGTAAATTCATATTTAATTTGTAGGAAAGGAGCAGTATAGGAAATAAATTTAAGTATGGAATTGTTTGTGTAAATTTAGTTTTTATAAATTGTACTTGATATATCAGACATTTTTTAATAATGGGCAATTTTTTATCTAGTCAGTGTCTGTTATAGACACATTTTGATGTATAATAAAAAAAATATGAAATGAATTTGTAGAATCAGATAACTCAGCAAACTCAGGCAGAGATAGAGACTGGAGCTATGCAAGCAACACACAAGCCCGTTGCCTGCCATTACACTGTGTTCCAAGCTTCAGAGTTCCTGCTGTAAGGACAATGAACATTGGCGGAATTAAGTGTCTCTATTATTATACAAACTAGCAGCTGTGGGATCTCAAAGTGAGTGTTCAATGAAGACAGGTCCAAGATTCATCTTGCACATATTGGTTATGACCGAGGGGGCTGATAAAGGGGTTTACAGTATTCTGGAAATGGACACAGTGGAAGTAGAACTTCCTGGAAAGTGTCCATATATAGGTGTTCGGGGAACAGACACCTAGGGTGTTGCAGATTGTCTGATTACAAGTCAAGCCCATGAGAGATTGTAGCTTTCACTTATAGGCCTTTGCCAAGTAGCCCCATACTGGGATCACATAGGTAACCACTGTTATCACATATGTGGTGACAGTGAGTTTGCCTAGACAGCAAGTCATTGAATTGCTGTAAAGCAAGGGTCAGAATTGATACAAACAAATAGCAGTTTTGCGCATTACGTGTTCGAAATGTGTCCATCAGGTGAGATGTCTGTCGAGGTGAAGCCCTAGATCATTCATACCAGGAGGTCAGAGGAATCAAGTATTGCATATATGGAATCTGGGAGGGAGCCTTTTGTGTCTGAAGAAGACTTCATTTCTCCACACACTCAGGGTATGCATTCAGCTGTTCCTGAAACCAGACAACATCCATTTCAGCATTATGATTGACACATACACTGCTGTGTTGTCAGCAAACATAGCCAACCAGATTTTAGGCAGTTTTGGCACGTCATTGATGTACACAGAGAAAAACAGGGGTCCTAAGTTGTTGCCCTGAGATAATCCAGTGGTTATTTCTTCCGAAGAAATAGCACTGTACATTCTCTCGCTGAAGGATCTGTTCCAAAGAAAACTATCAATCAGATGAACATAGCAGTCCGGAAGCAGAATTTGTCAGTTTGTACAGAAGTCCAGGATGCCAGACACAATCAAAAGCTTTCATGACATCAAGTATCACACTTAATATGAATTTACAGTACTAATATTAAAGTGATTGTAGTATTACGTGAGAAACCTGGAAAGTATATAGTGACATATCCAGTCTGCTATGAATTTTTCATTTTATAGACGAAAGCTTTTCCCAATTTGTAGATGAATGTTAATGTAACTACCTAATGTAGCAATCCATGTGTAGTTAATAGGACATACAATCTTTTATAGGTGTTTGTATTCATAGTTACAGCTACATGTTACCATATTTAGTGTGGACAACACGTCCATAGATCATTGTATAAACCATCTTAGTATAATGAGATTCTTCTGTGAGAGTTTTTAAACAAAATCATGTGAATAGCTGAAATCAGTCCATGGTTACTGACATTGCTTTGAATACTTTACTATTGAATTGACTATTGTTTCAAATATAAATGAACTGTGAAAAAGGACAATGTTGACATGTATTATTATTCATTATTAATGAATAATTGGTAAAATGATATTTTGTGTTAAACTTTATCTGTTTTTATTTTAATTCTTTCCAAGTATAAGAATTGGCAGTATTTCATTAGAATAGTATTGTTTTTGTTTTTATGGCATATTTGTATAGTCTGTCTGTTATTGTGACTACTATCAGATCCATCATTAAATGCAAAAGACTATAAACACTGCCTTGCAATAATGTGTGATCATAGTGTCATAGCAACACAGGAAGCAAAAAAGCAAAATAACTTAATAGAAATGAAAGGCTGTCATAATAGAATATTATGCTGTCGTCTGTGGCACAGTTGAATCGCCTGGTGTGGAAAGGAAGTTAATTCATCACATACTAGGAATACCAAGAGGAGTACAGTTGTTTGTAAAACAAAAAAGTGTGTAGAGCTTATGTTGGCCATGGAATGTGAAAGAAAAGAGTATCATATGAAATGAACATAATGAGAAAAGCAATCAGTGGATTGTTGTTACTGTTAGTATGTTTCGGTATTGTCAGAGTGGTCGAGTGTTGCATATAAGGTGCTGTGTCTGAAAGTTGTGATATAAAGTGAGTGCGAGTTATTTTAGTCATATTGTTTGGTTAATACAGAATTGTTACAAAATTATGAACGTAAAGGAGAGCCGTAATTTTAAAACATTATAATTTTCACAATATGTAAGAGAAGAACTAAGTAAATATATTGTTGAAATCATCACCTATTTCTGTACTTGACCGTGTAGTTTCAAATTTTACATTTTTCATTGATTTAAATATTGATATAATTGATATTTTCACTCTTCAACTGTCAGCATTGACTTTGTCCAGTAGGAAAAAATTTTCCTGTTAAAGAATTTATAATTATATTCTACACATTATATCAAATTTTTCTTTTCTGTATTTAATCTGTTAAAAGCTTTTTTTTTATAACTGTACGCTAGTTCTGTAGTGGCTACACTTTAAGAGGTACTTTTTGCTCTGAAATTGACAAAATTGACACTTGTAGAGTCAGTCCTATATTGGAACCATTTTTTTCTTTACATCAAATGGATCATGCAACATCAACAGTTGGGAGTGTAACATTCACTCCTTATTGAAATTTACTTTATGATTATATAATAAATAAATTCCACACCACATGCAGTGTTCGATCAGTTATACAGTTTTGTAATAATTGAAATATCTAGTTGACATTTAAAAATATTGTTACACAATATGGAACATTCTGGTACTATGGAGAATGTTGTTCTATGCGTTTCTCGCTTACCCCAGCACGTGCATGTTTCTGCCAAGGCCGCGCTGAAGTATCTTCTAGAATTTTCGAGTATTTGTGAAGCACGCATATTATGGCACCCTGTAATTATTAATACCTGCCGCTTGGAAGTCAGTTTATGTCAGGCGATTACTCAATGCGTTCAAGTGATGATTAGTGAAAAGTGATTATTGTGCAGGACTCTATTATTTGATATTATTATTGCGTGTGGACAAATTTAACTGATTTATTGCATGAGTATAATCTTGTTGAATAACTTGTTGATTACAAACTCTTATTTTTGATAAATTAAAGCTGGTGATTAGGGATTTAATTGGTGTCTTTATTTTGTTTTTCACTGTACCATACGATGATCAGTGACACCGTCATAACAATATTGTGTTTACACACAGATGAATTGAGCTAAATATGAGTCAAGCTAATTTAAACTGTGTGTGTGTGTGTGTGTGTGTGTGTGTGTGTGTGTGTGTGTGTGTGTGTGTGTGTGTGTGTGTGTGTGTGTGTGTGTGTGTGTGTGTGTGTGTGTGTGTGTGTGTGTGTGTGTGTGTGTGTGTGTGTGTGTGTGTGTGTGTGTGTGTGTGTGTGTGTGTGTGTTCATACATTACATGTACTTCATATTGTAAAGAAACGCCTTCTTAACACTGTTTTCTTTAATGTTCCCCTCTTTATAACGCCTCACGTTGTAAGCGTCAATTTGTAAATTAACGTGTTTTATTCCTGATTTAATTATGTTTAATTATTTGTTGGTTTGTTAGGTCTCTGATTTCTTTCATCGATTTTTCTATGATTCGGCGAACAAAATTATTCGCTATCTGCTTCAGACGTTTGAATAACACGGTTGTAATGTAGAAACAACTCTTTAATGAGTACCTTCGATTACCATCTCGAACGTACCGATTGAGGTTATTTCTATTTTCGTAGTTATATTCAGAATTACCACCCGCTGACGTCTTCTTGGTCTTCGCTCGTTCAACGTGAAACCTATTAACTTAATACTTTCGAGATATAAAACACATGGAATTGTATTTGGTAATGATAATGTTCAATATTTATTTTTATTCAAGTTAGTGGAAAATTATGCATTCGACATTAACAATAGCGTAGATCAATTCTGTCTCAGGGTTCGATTTCTTAGATTTTTAAATTAATATTATTATGTCATCTTCTTTGGACTGCTATGCAAGGTTCATTTACGTTAAAAGAAAAACAAGGAGTACATTACAGTACAAATATATTAATACTTATCATCTAATATAACAGAAATAATGGTAATTAAAATTTAAAATACATTACTAGAAATCCCTTAATTTAGTCTAATGCTGCAAAGCATCATGGGCTTGACGAATTGACAAGGCAATATGGCGTCTATTTGGTCTACTGTTAATCGTGTGAAATGTTTACCCACTGTTTTTATTAATAAAATAAATGTCACTAAGTGTTCACTATTTATTACTTATATTTTCTTTGTGCAATGATGTTTTTATTGGTTGCAGATGTTGTTAGATTCTTCTTGGTGTTGATAGTGATAACTCGTAGATTGGATATTACCTGTAGGTTAGTTGAGTGGTCGAGATATTTACTGTTTATTATTTAGTTTTATTTTATTTTTCCTTCTTGTTAGTTGTTCCGTGCTTAGTTATATCTTCATTTTTAATATTATTTTTTAATCAATTTTGGATATTATTTTCATCAATAGTAAATTTTCTTCCTTCTCAGATTAGATTCCTTTATATAAATTTTGTCATTTTGTATGTGCACTGAACTCAACCGAACTCTCTCGTGTCTAACAATAAAGTGTTTTTAATTTCTTCTTATTTCACTGAGTTGACTAGAAATTACTATGACCCTTATTGGTCCATTTTGTGAGATTTAGGTATCACATAACACCGGTTATAATAAATACATTATTTTTATATTTTACACCCAAATTATTACATAATCAGACTTAATATAATTTATTTTTTGTTTTTTCTGGTAAAATTATGAGCAATTTGGTACCACTCATGACCTGTATTTGTAATTTAATAACTAGTTTTAGGGATTTTACTTTTACAAAACAGAACATTTTAGAATTATGGATGGCTGACTGTTATGACATTTTGGGGAAATTATTAATTTAACTTATTTATTCCTTGCCTTCTAGTAATATTAACTCATTCAAAACTAAACAAAACTCTTAACTAAAAATCATGTCTTAATGACTACAACTTCACCTAATGCTAAATAACAACACACTTTTAAACAATTGTCTGTGTGATTAACAAATAACAATATTACATCTGGGTTTACAGTCCATTTTGGATCTGTCTTTATTTGTCTTTGATCTTCATCTGTATTATATTGTCTGTGGGATGGTTATTGATTATTTTCACTGTTGTATTTTTATATTTTACCTTGAATCCCTTTACATCTTATTCTTAATTACATTTATTGAATTAGCTACTATACATTTGTTACATATTTTATTTATTCCAAAGTTGTACTGTACTCTCTGTTTTTTTTATTATTATTTTTATTTACTGCTCCTAATCTATCTGGGTATTGTCTAACTAGTATAGTTGTTGGTCATAGTCATGTCAGTTATTGGGTTTGGTGTGTTAATTTGGTCTACACCTTCCTTTCTATGTGGGACTTCAATTTTACTTGATAGTAAAATATCTGTGTCTATATCTGTGCTACTCTTCATGGTTTATTATTTATCTTTAAAAGTACAGATTTTGGTCTTGTTACAATATGCAAAAATACATTATGTGGGATTTTTGTCATGGGCATAAGATTTTGAGAGAAGATTCACAAGTAAAAATTTGTGATCGTAACAACATTAACGTGTATTTATGCATGCACATGCACACAGGACATACAGACATGCATATTTATTTTTGTACATACTAATGAATGATAAGAAATTATTGTACATCGATAGTAAATGTTTGTGAAAATATGAGAGATACAGTAGACTCCCGACTATCCAGCCTAATATAGTAACCCGGAAGGGCAGGCCAGATAATAAAAAAGCCGGATAGGCCGGAGTTCTATAATTACTCACTTCCTGCCGCACCCATACCAATAAAAACACTTTTTATACGAAAACCTGCTCTTATTCATATTTTCTGACCTCTCAATATAGGCCAGTACTTTTTTAATGTTTGATGTGTACTGTACTGTACATTTTAAAAATTTATTACAGAAAAAGGAAGTCCAAGAATAAAAATATTGTATACACATTTTAAGATAAATTTTATAATGTCTAACTTAATTGCAGGAAACATAAAATGATGTACACCATGCAGTATGAATACATACAATTTTAAAATAAACAAAACATTAACGTAAAACGTAGGACTAATTCTTAAAAAAATGATATAAACTCATTTTACTGTTCATTGATAAACGATTACACAAATGTGAAACGGTAGGCCTAAAATAAAAGAGACAGAACTTACAGTTTAGTTTTTGAAGAAGTCTTTGATAGATGACTGCTTCTCCCATTTAGCCCTCTTCTGCGACGCAATGTCCTTCCACTTACGCAACCAGATGATATCAGCTGGCGTCACTTCCTCCTGCTGACTAATGTACTGCAGCGCTGCCTCAATCGTCTTTAACCCTTTTGAATGTGGGATGAGATTTTTCCTGTCATCTAAAGATGCCTCCTCCTCCTCCTCCTCCTCCTCCTCCTCCTCCTCCTCCTCCTCCTCCTCCTCCTCCTCCTCCTCCTTCTTCTTCTTCTTCTTCTCCTTCTTCTCCTTCTTCTTCTTCTTCTTCTTCTTCTTCTTCTTCTTCTTCTCCTCCTCCTCCTCCCTGTGTCACCATTTCCACAATATCGTTGTCAGTTATTTCATCAACTTCATTGTTTGCCATCCATTCTCTAATGTCCTCTGCAGTGACATCGTCACAGCCCGGTACTTTTTCCAGCAACAAAACACGTTTATCGTTTTCATCTTCCACTTCGGTTTCACACACGGGTTCAAGGTTGAAATGTCCACCTTGATGGTCCAAAAGAATTTTCCAAGACCTTACAAGTGATATGTTTGAAATCTATTCCCATGCTTCGGCCAACCGTCTTATGACATCTAGCATGTCAATCTTTTTCAGAGTGGTTAAGTAGTCTTCGTTATTATCAATCCCTGATATCAACGAACTGAGAAGACGCCAGCAATACTTTTTCTTTAGCTTTTCAAGGACGCCCTGGTCCATCGGCTGACAAACAGCTGTCACATTGCCTGGCAAAAATAAAGCTTTGATGTCTCCATCTGTGAGTTCGTCAGTGGCCGGATGCAAAGGTGCGTTGTCAAGAATTAGCATAGCTTTTCTCGGAAAATTGTTGTCTTTCAAATGTTTTTCTACAGTCAGTACGAATTCATTTTGGAACCAGGTTTTAAAGATTTTTGAATTCATCCATGCTTTCTTTTAATGTGTGTAATATAGGGGTAGTGATTCCTGATTTTCCAGTTTTTTAAGAGCTCCAAGTTTCTTTGATTTTGCTATTAAAGTCAACCTAAGCTTGTGGTTGCCGGTTGCATTACTGCAAGTCAAGATGGTGACTCGTTCCTTGCTTTTCTTGTATCCTGGTGCAGCAGCTTCTTTTTTGATGCAAGCGTTTTTATAGGGAGCATCTTATAATTTAAACCGGTCTCGTCGCAGTTGTACAACTCCTCCCCAGAAATTCCTCCTCTTAATCAGCAGATAAAGTCTTCCCACTTATGGTAATCTGTCGAATACCGAATCGTTTTTCCACCAATCTAACCATCCATCACTGGCAGTAAATTCTGAATCTTATCCTTCTATTTGTCGCTTAAATTGCAATCCTTTTTCCTCCAAAATTGGCCCAGTAACAGGCAAGCCTTTTCCTCTTAAGTGTTCATGCCACAAAAATAAAGCACAAAGCTTCCTCAACTTCTTTATGCTTACCTTTCAGCATGGTTTTTCTTACTTTCATTCCACTTCCACTAGCTTGGGCAGCACACCACTTTTTAATTTCTGCTCGATTTTTCTTCCAGTCACCAATTCTACTTTTCCCAACTTCTAAATCCGAAGCAGTAGTTTTTGCTGTTACCCCAGAGTCCAATCGTTTTATAGCGCGTAGTTTCTCCTCCATAGTCACTACAAACTTTTTTCATTTGTCACCAATTTCATAATCTTCAATAAAAAAACAATGAAGCACACCAAAAAACAATTTACGAACGTAACAAGGAACAGTGGCAAACGTATTCCGCACTTGTTGACATCCGATACACAACTGACTAAACAAAGAGCAGGTAGAAGGGCGGAGGGAAATCCGCGCTTTTCATATCGCAACGTGTGTTTTGCACACAGCACATAGGTTCAAAAATAGGGGGGATAGTACGGAGGCCGGATAGTCGCAAGCCGGATAGTCGAGAGACTACTGTATTCATATATTAACAAAGAATCGCTTTTGATCAGTTTTGCAAAAGTAACTGTTTATAATTTTTTAAGCCATCAGATGAGGAATAGATGATTTATAAAGCAGTAGATTGATCCAAACTATTAGTGAATAAGATAAGATGTATTCTTTGGAACCGCAACTATGCAGGCGTTGTCCATTAAGTATTTGTTTCTTAATCAAAATATATGATTGCATTTGATTTTTTCAAGACCATTCAATCATTAAAAGTCAAATATTCCAGAATTTATATTTCAGTATTTCAGCAGTAATACTGTGTCCATTCACAGTGTATTGAAACATGTTAATGTGTAATAACACATGCTTGTACAAAATTTTTAATCTGATAACAAAAAATAAATTTGTATTCCAACCTCCCTAAGCCAAAAAAGGCATACCTCAGTTTTTTGTGTATGATAGTTTTTCTGTTTATTAATATTTGAGGATCAATCTTTCTTATTCCTGTTACTTTAATTTTACACTTTTACTTTTATATTTTAATAATATTTTTACTTACCGTGTAATTCAATACAAACATCCGGTCTGCACACGTGGCGTTATGACCACCATTACTTTGCTTACTCAGGTCCAAGGTTCGTTGTTAAGCGAGCACAGAAACAGTTTGGGAGTTCGAAATAATAAGTCTAACAACATTTATGGTGAAATAAAACTTTTGGTTTAATATTTCTGAATTGCCATTATTATCATTTAGAAAACCCAAAATGGAGTCGTATACACACAAAAAACAAAATGGCGGCTATGTACTTCTGCCCCAACTAATTACACATCAATTTTAATTATCATTTCTTGTATTTAATTTGCAACAAGAGCATATTTTTATTTAACTGCAGTTATCTTTGAATTTACGTATTATGTTTCAGATCATATTACTACATAAACCAATGCCTCATGGTTTTGCTTTGAGAGGCCGGCACTCATTTGCACGCACACACTCTCTCTCCCCATACATTAATTTATTTGTACATATTTTTATTGGAATTTTGAGCTCAGATTATCGAATTGATATGATTATGAATTTTTAACTTCCCTGAATTTGCTGTCGCAGTTTCCCTTCAGACATTCTCCATCTCAAAGCAGGTGGTCGGCGAACTTTACGGTTTGCGTCTGTCCTTTCGCTGCACTGAATTTAATCTACATTGTCCTTTACTTGTTACATAATGGTATTGCTACCTGTTAATTACATTTTTACTGTTCAAAACACTTTGGCTGGCAATACTTGGCCAGCAAATTTTGTAGCGTGCTAACGCTCTGTATGTACGTTGAAGACTGGGACAGACATCTTAGTGCAAATTACCCAAGTGGAAGGGATTATTCGTCATCACTCTTTTGTTATAAGCTGATGACGGTATTGTTTTACATCTCAGTTGTTACGTTTGTCGTATGTATTATGACGTTTTCGTATGGTTCGACTATTGCTTTGCCTGAATATGTGTCGTTTTGCACGTACGCCTGTGACCTTGGCGTCAAGTTGCTCTTGCAAACTGCGTTGTATGAAATATATTGGGAAATTTTAACCTCACCACTTCTAAAACATTACATCACAATAAAATTATTTTTCATGTACCGATAAATCCTTACACGGACTTGTGTACCGTCACAAAACCCCCTCAATGAGAGGTTTTATGTCGAAACATAAAAACTCTCATTGACTCATTCACACTTTCTAAAGGGATCCGCCCAGATATGTTGCCACAACCCCCTGTAGTGTTTATATAAAAAAAAGAACATCAATAACTCACCCTTGGTCCAATAATGATGACAGTACCTGCCTGACCTTACTGGACTTCTCTTGCGAGATCCCAACACCGCAAGGCCATCCAGGCACTTGACATTCCTGCTCTGACGCGCTGGCCAGCTCAGGACCACCGTCACAGCATCACTAAACTCTGAAACATCGAATACAAAAATTAAATGGTGGCCTTGTATAATCCCATATCCACAACTGATATGTCTCCCCTTAGCTGCATTGGTTTATGTTAAGAGGCATTGGTTTTCTTCTTAATTCCTAAGTTTTCAAAAGCAACAAACAAGATTTATGACAGAATGTCCCTTTCTCCTTAGGCATTCCTACATTTATCAACTTTCTGACTCCAGTCAATAATATTTTCCTCTTTTCACCACAAGAAAAATATATTCTTATACTAAGGTAATAACACGTAAAATAATTCCTTAAGTTTTCAAAAAGCAACAACAACTTATCTATATCTCTATCATATAGAATTCAAAACACAACTTTATTATGGCAAACAATCTAACTAGTTAAATTCATTGATCAGTTTTCCTTGGCGTCAAGTTGCTCTGGCAAACTGCGTTGTATGAAATATATTGGGAAATTTTAACCTCACCACTTTTAAAACATTACAGCACAATAAAATTATTTTTCATGTACCGATAAATCCTTACACGGACTTGTGTACCATCACATTCCTTATCAAAGTAGAAATGCTTACCATCAGAATAATAGTGTTTTACATAAGAATAAGAGATTGACACCCCAAACAGAAAACATATCAGAATCATAAAAACTGAAACACAATTTTTTGGTTTAAGAGGGCTGTATTGATATATGAAAATGCTAAGGATGCTGTAAGAGCAGATTGTGTAAAAGTACTATCAAATAATAACTGTATCAAAATTAACTGTATAAAAAATTGAAATAAACTGTGTGTGCCTGTATTGTAGGTTGCATCAAATTCACTAGAGAGCTCTCTACTCAAGTACAGTGCTAAGGAATATTTCTTCCGTGCAGCTTTGTGTCATCTTTGTGTAGATGTTCTCAATGCACAACATGCTTTAGAACGGTATCAAGAACTTTATCCAGCATTCCAAGACTCACGTGAATATAAATTGCTTAAGGTGAGAATGTGTATGATTATATAATGTCAGTGTTAATACATAATATTAGTGAATAATGTGAGGGGCTATACAAAAAAGAACTTCCATTTCCCTCTAATAAGTGAAGGGTTGTCATTTTTATGATGCTGTTATGTGTTTATAAACAACTGTTCAAAATGTGAGTCGTGGTCACTTGCTGTGTGTAATAAGGTTTTTTGTAAATGTAGGCAAAGATTGAAAAAGTTATGTATGAGGAGAATGTAATGAGTGGAATGGAGTGAGGCAATGGTACCATACATTTAAATACAATTAAACTAATGTTCATGATGAGGAAAGAAATGGCTGGCCAGGTGAGGTGATAGATAAATTAGTAGAATAAATCATTTGAAAAGATCATGAGAATTACTGCTTGACCATTTCCAGGCTTTCAAGTTATTTTCTTTGTTATAAAGAATTGTCTTTCATCAAGTTATAATAGAAAACATATTTTGAGCTACTGTACGTTTTATACCCAGTGGGTGCCAAAACTCTCCTCAGGACATTACAGAAAGCAGCAAATGTGGTCAGCTTTAACATTATTTAAGCCATATTCCCAGAAAGATTGATTCTTTTCTTGATCAATTACAACTAATGATGAAACATGGGTCAAGTAAATAAATTTTAATGTAAAAAATTCTAATAAATATTGAAACAAAATAGTCTTTTTTTTTACTTCCCTAAAAAAAATCAAGAAATATTGGCATATTTTGTTCATTCAGAGGTTTAATGTGAAAGCTTAAAATAAATTGAACAGAGCCACCCACGTAAATGAAACATCATGGGATGCTGAGCTCTGGAGTTCCCTTCATTCATAACAATGCCCATCTGCATATGGCTGTGCATACCTCAGGAAGATTTCAGGTGACATGTTCCATTGTACTCCTTACACTCTGACAGAACAGCAATTTTAAATATGCCATGTTTTGAGTTTACACAAAGTGTTAATACAGTAACAAACTGATGTTTTTTCAAGCATAAAATTGACTGACCTTTGTCAGTTGTATTTTTCTTATATATATATATATATACACACACACACACACACGCACGCACACACACACACACACACACAAAAGACATGTCTTACAACATTGTATACCAGTGTATAGTAATGTATTAAAACCTAATTACAAGGTTGATTCATATATAAACAGTAATCATTTTGAATTGCTCCTGTATTATCTATGATCTGTATACTGTTCTGAGAACTAATCAGTCACATATGAAGTGAATCACCATTTTAAAATGTAGTGTGTAATTTACATATGTTTCTTAACTAATTTTTTTTTCATTAACAGTGAAGTAATCAGTGACATGTAATTAAATATACAGATTAACCATACTTTTTCATGTTAACATTAGATTAATTAAAATACTAGCCTATAAAATAGATGAAACCATTCTAGTATGTGGGAAACTGAGAAGTATGACAGTAGAGTCTCAGCTTATACCAAACAAAATTTGAAACTTTGTTTAGCATAAAAAACTATTTTCAATCTTAAAAAGGGATTAATAAAACACCCAAGTTGGAGTAAAGCTAATGCGATTTGAAATGTGGTGATTTATACGATTTTAAAATATAATTATCACATCACTAACACTGAGATATTAAAAAGAACTGTAAAAAAAGTAAGTACAAGACAGTACTAGAGAAAAGATAAATGCCCATGTTAAACTCTTGCATCTACATTGAAACAGAAAAACTGGGAAAATGCAGAAAATAATGTGATTGGAAATTATAGAAAAATATGTTTGTGAGTTGTTTAGGTAACAAAATAATTACATGAATTTTTGAGTATTTTGCATTTAACCCCACGTAATATTAAATTGTTATATCTTAATATGTTCCCTCTGGTGAAACTTGAGTGAATGGAAAACTGTCTTAAAATATAGAATACAAAGATTGAAACTCACCTTATTCCATACAGCTCCATGATTGAAGACAATGTGAAGGGACAAGCAGGTCTCTTTAGGATAAAAGGATTGATGGAGTGACAAGGATTACCAGCATAATACAGTAGAATTTTGTTGGGGGGGGGGAGACGAATATCGGCTTGTGGTGTCATATATTGCTTGTATGCTGGCCATATGTTGGTTAGACAATCGAGCGTGCTGTTCACATTGACATCTAGAACATGTCTTAAGCATGCTTCACAATGCATTGGTGGAAACATTCAGCAAAGAGTCTCGCACTCGTTAATCGAGTGCCGCATCTCTGTATTCATTAATCAAGATTGACTATGTAATAATTTACATGCCTCAAAATACCAAACAATCTTAAATGACACCAAATATAAATTAATAAAAAGTTTGATCAGAACTCAGTATAAATTATAAATGGATTCCTCAACATAAAAATATCCGTAAATACGCCTAGGTCCAAGAAACAGACAACTGAAATCCATTATTGATTGCATTATTGTTAGACAGAGTATAGGTCTTATAGTGTGGATAAACGAGTTGAGGTGGAAGTGAACATAGTTGATAAAATATGAGAAAGCATATTGTTATGACATTACAGAACATTCTATGTTTTTCTTGGCTATTCCAGTGGAACCAGCTGTAATGTTGTGTGTGTACATGATTCTTAACAGGCATTAACGAGATTGTTCCAACTCACCGGTCCGCGTGCGCTGTGTTCAAGGCCGCAAGCAATTACTCTCTAGTGTTGATGCATATTATGGATTATTCTGGAATCTCAGGGCGGTATAAATATGGGCATTCAGTGGTGCTTAGTTTTAATTTAAGTGGTGATTTATTCCAGTGCGGTTCAAAGTATTGTGGCGAAGTGTTATGTGTTTTATAATTGTGCGGGCCTCTGTTAGTTGACATTTTTATTGTGTATGAACAATTTTTATTTGATTTGTTGTAAGACACTATCTTGTTAATTACAAACTGTTTAATTGTGATAATTAAAGCTGGTGATTAGTGACTTAATTGGTGTCTTGTATTTTGTTTTCTGCTGTACCATCAGTGAGACCATCGTAACACTGGGTCAGAAGTGTGACAGAACTGTTAACAGTGGAAACAGTAGAAACTTTGTAAAAGACTAGTGTAAATTGTAATTAATCTGTAAATATGGATGCCAGTCAGATGATGGGAAATTTCCAGGCACTGCTGTTACAGGCGGAAAAATGACAGGATGAAAAATGCAGACAGGAGACGGAAGAAGCTTAAAACGACACGATAAAAAACCCTGGCAGGAAAGAGAAGAGCCTGAAGAAAGACAAAAAGCACTGTTGCTCAGGTCGGAAGGACGACAGGCAGGAGAATGTAAGCAGGAAGCAGATAAAACGGAAACTCTTTTTGAAGCTTTGCAAGAACATACTACAGCAGAGTTGGGTCTTCTACATGGTGACTTAGGGAAATTACGATGTGATCTGAATGGTCAAGAGGTAAGATTGTCTACAGTGGAAAATCTGTATCAAATATAGAACAAACAATGTCAGAAAAAATATCTGCAGGGGAAGACTCATTTACAAACATAAGAGAACAAATTAAAAATGAAGTCGAGCAATTCATGAAGATACAACCAAAACCAATTTCTGAACAGGCTGTACCAATGATAAAGACAGAAAATATGACAACAGAGAAAGTCACTTCACCTACAGCTGGAGCAGTTCATGTCAAAGCTCCAACCTTTGATGGAAGCAGTCACTGGGCGATGTATGTACGCAAGTTTGAAGCTGCTGCATGTGCAAATAATTGGACAGAGAAAGACAAGGCAGTTTCACCCATTCTCACTTTAAAAGGACCTGCCACAGAGCTACTACTGAAAGTGCCACCTGATAGACAGAACGTCTATGTCGAATTGATTAAAGCTATAAAATTACGGTACAGTGATAAACATTTGTGAGATGTGTACTATGCTCAGTTAAGAACAAGATGACAACGTTCCAGGGAGAGTCTTCAAAAGCTGGAGGCAAGTATCAACAGACTGATTACATTGGCCTATCCTGAAGCACCAGAAGATTTTCGAATGAGGTTCGCAGTGCAGACATTTATTGATGGCATCGGAGATTGTGAACTTCAGCAAGTGTTACGAATGGTAAGACACCGAAATAGCCCAGAAGCTCTTGTTCACGCCCTAGAGTTTGAAGCTGCCAAGTCAGTGTCCCGCTACATTAATGGGTTTATGCCATCACATTGTAGTCAGAAGATCCCAGTATCACATTGCCATTATGATGGGTGCAGAGAAACAATGTTGTTGGACAAACAATTCAGAAGTTCAAGAGCGCCGCAACGATTTGAATGATGGGATAAAGACAGAAGACCAAAGTGTTACAACTGTGGGAAATGTCGTCATGTACAGATAGACTGTTGGGAGAAGAAAATACAGAGAGAAGAGAGTGATCGCACCAATTGGAGAAATAAAGCCCCAGAACAGCACACAGTTTCCACTTTACATAAGACCAGTGGAAACTTGATTGTTAATGGGTTTGCGGAAGGTAAACCAACATCATTTACAGTTGACATGGCCACAACAGTGTCCATTGTGCACCCCAACTTAGTCTGCAACTGCCAGCCTCAAATTAGCTCTTGTACAATACAGACTGTGACTGGAAGCCCCGTCAAGGTGTTAGGAAAGGTACATACGTGTACACCTGGGTCTGCTCGGGTTTAGCCACCAAATGCTTGTTGCAGACATTGTCGATGAAGTGACTCTTGGCACGGACATCATGAATGCCTACAGATTCATTGTGGACTTAAGAGAGAATGTCCTGAGGGTTGGCCAAGAGAAGATATAGCTGTGCATGGCTAAATGACAGGGTCTACCAACCATTTGATTAGGCAGGTGGCATTGGCCAAATAAAAAGTCAACAGGTTGGGTCAAGAGGAACCCTTCTTATTGCAAGCGGAAATGGAAGAAGAACTAGCAGAGGAAGTACAAATAAGCGTAATTACAAAAGAAGTGATTGGAAAGCCAACTACGGGTGTTGAGACAAGACTCTTGCTTGTTCCTGAGTTAATGGAAGCACTCCGGGGAAACGTTGTTGAAGATGAAGTCATACAAGAGGTTGTTGACGAGAACCAATCAGACTTGGACCAGCTAATGGCGTATAGGTCATCAGTACATGATGCAGCGGGAGTGATTCCAGCAAAACTAGTGGTTGAGCAGAATACTCATATTCCTGGGAATTTCATGTTCGGGTCACATGAGACTGAATTTGAAGAGCCAGAGAATTATCTTTCACAAGTAGACCAGCTATGTAGATCGCTTGGCCAAGTATTACTTCAGAGATGGTTTTGCCAGTTTGGGATGAACAGGCTTAAGGAGGGGGCAGTGTTATGACATTACAGAACATTCTACATGTTTCTCAGCTATTCCAGTAGAACCAGCTGTAATGTGTGCGTACGTGATTCTTAACAGGCATTAACAAGATTGTTCCAGACTCACCGGTCAGCACGTGCTATGTTCAAGGCCGCAGACAATTACACTCTAGTGTTGACGCGTGTTATGGATTATTCTGGAATCTCAGTGGGGTATAAATATAGGCATTCAGCGATGCTTAGTTTTAGTTCAAGTGGCGATTTATTTATTATTCCAGTGCAGTTCGAAGTATTGTGGCGAAGTGTTATGTGGGACTCTATGGCGAAGTGTATTATAATTGTGTGGGACTCTATTATTTGGCATTTTTATTGTGTGTTAACAATTTTTATTTGACTTGTAAGAGACTGTCTTGTTGATTACAAACTGTTTAATTGTGATAATTAAAGCTGGTTGTGTTATGGCTTTTATTATATTTAATTACTAAAATTTCAGTTCATTTTATGTCTTACCTCCCAAAGTCCGTTGCACGAAAACTGCGGCATACAAGTATGACCTTCAGGTTATCTGAATAACGTACTCAACTCGCTTTTCACTTGGAACAAATCTAGTTTAATTACATTTTTACTTTCTTTAAATACATACCTCTCTCCTCCTTCTCCTTTAATTCACATATTAAACTCTTTCTTTCTTTCAAAAGGAAACAGATATAACATAAAATTTATTTCACCACGTTAACTTATCCTACCATATGTATACATCTATTAAAGCGACCCAGATTGCCCATCCACTCATTCACACAAATTCAAAAATCCCTTAATTTATTTAGACCCTTATTTATAGAAAAAATCATTATTTGGTTTAATACAGTTTACCGTAGCGTTTCAGTCAACCGCATGGCGCGTCACCCGCACTAATCCCTTTTTGATGAAAGCTGTTACTGTTCCATGAATTTTGTACACTGCACCGATTCACCGGTTTACACTATTTGACACTGTTTTATACTTTCTGATCACTTATACATACTGTTGTGGTCGGGTGAAATTTCCGGCCCGCTAGCTGGTTGTATTTAGCCAGCTGCGGCCATGGTAATCAGTCGACTGGGATGAACTTTTTGCAACGATGTTACATGTGGACAGACATCACTGCCTTGCCGGCGAACGAATTTCATCGCCGCACACAGCCTTAGTTGTCCAAGTTCTTAGTGGCTGTACACCTGGGACACAGGATTTACGTGTGCTGTATGTTGACGAAATTTTCACTGCCTTTACTTTTGTCACATAAATGGGTGTGGCTTCCCGTGATGGTTCCGGCATGTTGAGAGCATATGTTAGGCAAAATTCGCATCAAGCCATTTTTTGCGCCTTGCGTTTAGCGTGTGTTAGGCGCTCCGCAGATGTTGGTGCGTGCGCATTGGTGAGTGGATGTCACACAGCCGCAAAGTTCTAAGAATTGTATTATTGTCAACAGCACGACATTCCTTTATATTGTTACATCACCCAGCTACAGTGTACCGTTTCTTTGTTTAGACTGCGAGTTAAATTCAAACTGGTGACTAGCCACATATATGAAGTAAATTGTGCAATTTTAATAAGATCAGAACCAAAATTAATAAAAAATAAAAAAACCTAATTCGCCCCATTACAATACCCCCCCCCCCAATGAGAAATCTTCTGTCGAAACAGAAGAAATCTCATTGCTAAAACCCCTAAGAGGACCGGTGAGGATTTGGTGCCAACAACCCCCCATTTGTTCTTATAACCTCATGGGTAAACAACCCCCCTGGCTCGGCGACTATAGCCGCATCTGAACGAGATCACTGGACTTCTCTGTACGAGATCCCAATACCGAAAAATCGAACAGATACGCACCACAGCGCACCTCACTTCCTGACATGTCTCCCCAGACTCCAAATCCCTGGCTACTATTATGCCAGATCCTCAACCGATATGTTCCCCCTTACATGCAAACTGGGTCGCCTTTGGCAAATACTGGGCGCATACATACACCTATAATATTTTCTAAACAAACTCATCATTTAAAATCACAAAATATTCATCTTTAAATTCACTATTCTTTTAAGTTCAAAATCAGATTGTATCAAAACAAAAAAATCTCTTATCTGAATAGATTAATTCTCTTTGTTATTGTTACTGACAAAAAAAACAAATAAATTGAATATTTAATTAATACATGGACTGCCTTATCCTAACATTTGATTATACACATATCCTAAACAATATAATCCAATAACACTATTAATATACACAAACAATAATATTATCAGAATTTAAAACATCAATTTGATGGCAGATACCAAAAAAAATATTTTTTTTTTTTCTCTACTACCCCCCTTTTAATCCCTTAACCCCTGATACCCGTTACATATTAATGTGTTCTGCGCTAGGCTTCTTGGCCTTTTCCAGCCTCATCCTAGCCGTAAACCACATCTCCCTCGTGACCTGTAACTGGGTCACCGCCCATCCACACTCACTATTACCCCCCCTGGACTGTAGCGCCCAGTTGCTTTCACAAGGACTGATGCGGAAAGGGGTGGACATTTTTTTCTTTTATTCCACCCCCATCCTTGCTTCGGCGTTACAATAAAATTCGGTATTACACCTACTATTTTTTTTTTTTATTTATACACCCCTAATGGACTACTACCCCTATCTGGGTGAAAATAGCCCTGTTTCAAAATTTGGTAGATTCCCCAAAAAATATAACCCCCCTACTAAATCTAACAGACCACCGGGTTGACAAAATAAAACAAACCACAAGCCGGTTATATCAAGTAAAATTTATGATTTGCCACAATTAACTACTTTCATGGTCCGGTGAGGTCATGGCCGCACTTAAGTGGGGAATCTACAGTTACAAACATAAAACCTAGATTGTCATTGATACAAGTTACTTGGGCAGTAATATACACATCTTATTTTCCAAACACCATTTCAGCTCAAACATTTCCTTCAATTTTCAATTTTAAATGCATATTTTAATCATTATGTTTTTTATCAATTATTTATTTTATCATTACAATCAAAATTCAGATCAAAATAGATTTAAAGTCATCATTAAAAATTATCTTTTTAATTTATTTAATTACCTTTCATTAAATTTAATTCATATTGTTTTAATTAACATTTTCAAAATTAATTACATTTTCAAAATGATCCGACATAAAATATTACCTACATTATTCAAAAAATTTACATTCCTTTCTTCACATATGGTATTTCTTTTTATTTCATAATAGGATTTTCCTACTGGCAATGATTCAGCAGACTACAACATTTTTGTTATTGTCAATTCAGCATGACTGTAGACATTAGTCACAACATACAACACACCTGTTTACATAAACAGTTGTATACCAGACTGTTTTAATAAACACTCTGTCTCAACATTCTGATTACCTCACCTCTACTACCTGTACTTTTAATTTCTATAAATCTTTTAGTGTTAACGTATTTGTCAAAGTCTATTTATTACAATTCAGACCAAATATAATTTTAATTCACCTTTCAGTTATTATTACTTTTTTAATTACAGTTTTCATTTAATACCATTATCTCAATTCATTTTTATTACTGAATCCAAATCTTTTCACACCCGTAAACCTTTTATTCTATCTGGTTGGTATTATAAGCTGTAACAGTACATAATGACCCAATACCATAATTATGGGATTTAAAGGTATTTTTTTATGTCTTATTGTTTAATCATTAAAATACAGAATGGTTAGGTCCATTGCCCCTATATACGAAGGAACAAAGCAGATTCAGCAAGATTACCATGCCAAGGTCACCGTTGGACGTGCGGGAGCCGGTAAAAGCCATGGCGGTGTTTGTGACGAATGACTTTAAATATGCATTGTGATTGGATAATAACACTGTTCCGTCATAACCAAAAACAATGACGCACTGACTACAACGCATGCAACGAGGCGTTGTCCTGTATGACAAAGCTTGATGACGTAAAATACACACACACAAGCGCAAATTTACATTTGCCTCTGTCTCAATTCAACGCAGTTCTTCAAGGGATCAACAGCGATGTATCGCTGTCTGATCAGTTTTAAATTAAAAGCTTAAAAACAACTAGCTCCTCAAGTAAAATTCTTATGGTGGAGCTACAGATGCTCAAGTGTAATAACAGTTAGAACATAACATGTAGAATCAGTGTAAACATCGTTAAGTAAAAAAAACAGCAAAACATGAGGCGAACACCGGCCATACACCTTGGAACCACCCAACACCAGCGAGGGAGCAGTGTAGACCACAACTAAGAGAAGTCCACTTTTATCATTTCTTTATTATTTTAATGAGCTCATTAATCCAAAATAAAACAACTGAACAAATGTAATGGTAATAGGGCGAATGTGTGTGAGAGTGTGTGAGTGAGCTCATGGCCATGAACATATATGCCGAGGGCATTGGTTTGTGTGTAAATGAGATTTAAGCATAATAAGTAATTAGAGCTGCAGCTAAAGATAAGAGTACATAATAACCTTGCTTGGAGATAAAATGAAAATCGTAAGAATTAACAGAGTAAATTAAAATAGCCACCATTTTGTTTTTATAACTTTGTATGACGTCATTTTGACCACATAGTTGTATATGCAAAATCTATTTGGGAAATTAAAAATTTGATAGTTACTTTCAATATAAAACAGTGTCATCATTTGTGTCACCTTCTTTGTATCAACAATCTCGCTGTTAATGAATCCTGGCCCCTTAGGTAAAAAGCATATTAAAAAGAAGAGTACGAGCCCGGCAGTGATTGAAATCGGTAAGTACCATATTATGGTAACATGTATGCATATAAATATATGTGGGTAGTAATTAAGAATAAAGTCGGTAGATTGACAAAGCTTTATACTTACAGTACATTATTCATCTACTAACACAAACACAAAATATACACACCAATATCTCCCCGTAACCTCTGAAACATTTAACAACAGTGTTATTTCATACCACACAATTTAACATTTATTTATTAATTCATATCAAATCTCATAAAACAATTTAAATCCATTAGAAAATTCAGTTATACAGCCTTTAAATCAATCAGAATATTTAAACATTTCAAATTATTTAATTAAATCAATTATTGAAAACCCAACATTTTTAATTACTCTCACCAATTACAATAATTACAATTTATTTATTATCTTTTTCCAAATTATTTTGTCCTTTATTTAGACTGCCAAATATTATTATTATTATCTCAACAATTTCTACTACATACACACATTGTTTACCTAACCTCTTACCATACAATTAATTGCACATCAGTTTATTTACAATTCTTCATCATTCATTATTCAGTTATATCACTCTTCATTGTCCAAGGTTGCGGGGTCAGAACCATAAAACAAACTATTTAAAATTGTCCATTTGTGAATTTAAGGCTCAGCCTCCATCGTCAAAAATTAGTCTGGATTTCAAATAACAATTTTCAATTTTATTTGTATTCCACATACGGTTATCTTGTGTATAGTAACCATAAAATTTCAGTTTATTCATTTTACCATAATAATCATATACCAGGTCAACATTATTTATTTCTGTCCAGTCTCCATTAGTAGTTATATTCATTATCAAGTCAGTTATTTTTTCATCATAAAGTAAATTATTATTATTTAAACATGTATCATCAAAATAATCTTCACTCTCTATTTTAACAGGTAAGTATTTCATATCTTTTAACATCTCTTTCAACTCATTATAATCTCTCTTTAGTTTATATAATTCTATCTCTTTATCAACACACAACTCTCCATCTAAATCTTTCTCATCATAACACCATATCACACTTTTAACATTCCACACAGAGGGTACTACCTTATACAAAAAAGGGAAACAATT
Organism: Magicicada septendecula; assembly: GCA_034769895.1. NCBI lineage: Eukaryota > Metazoa > Arthropoda > Insecta > Hemiptera > Cicadidae > Magicicada > Magicicada septendecula. Next base: position 483,906,305 of record CM068368.1, read on the forward strand.
CAAATCTTTCACTAATAAGGGTCTCTTGCCCTCCAATAATAACATTTTTGAACACCTTGGTTCATCACAAATAAGGGGAAAATTTACCCTCTGCCCTCCATATTCATCTACTCTTTCTTTCCATTCTTTTTCTAATTCATCAACACTAATTACTACTTCGTTACCACATATCTCTCTCTCTCTCTCTCTCTCTCTCTCTCTCTCTCTCTCTCTCTCTCTCTCTCTCTCTCTCTCTCTCTCTCTCTCTCTCTCTCTCTCTCTCTCTCTCTCTCTCTCTCACTATTTCACTATCTATTTTCAACGTATCACTCTCTGATACCACCCTTTCAATCACATTACCACTTTCAATATCATTGTTAACATTTGTTATCTTACTCTCTATTACCACATTTTTAATTATATTCTCATTTTCGACATTATTGTCATCATTTGTTAATTTTTTATTATCATTATTATTTTTACTTTTACTCTGTTCTCCTACTGACTCTACTATTCTCTCAATATCTTGTTTCAATTCATTACAACTACTTTCGCATATCATTTTTATCTCATTAATGTCACTTCTGAGTTCATCAAATTTACAGTTAAATTCACTTGTCATTTCATTCAATTTTATGTCGTTATTGTCAAAGCGATTAATTAATTCATTAAATATGTTATTCTGTACTTCTAATTTACAGTTGAAGTCACTTTTCATTTCATTCAACGTTATCTCGTTACTGTTAAAACGTTTATGAAAGTCCTTACTTTGTTTACTGAAATTGATTTTCATAAACTCAAATATGTCATCTAATGACAATTCCTTTTCTTTTGTCTTACTAATTACAGACTCTTCTACATTATGGTCATCTATTGATATCGACTCTGTTTGAATACCTGAGTCGGTATTTGTTTGACTTTCTGTCTGACTGTCAGAGAAGCTGACTTCATTATTATCTGCCATTTTTTTTATATTGTAAATTTACTACTTTTCTTAATTTACATATATTTACATTTACAACATCTTATATTTACTCTAATCTTACCTCATTGTCTTGCGTACTTTACGTCATTTTTTCCGTATCGTTATTTAACCTTCAACCATACTTGTATTCAAATAATTAATGCTTGATGCCTTTACTTGGTGAAAATCCATTGTAAATTATAGTAAAAATTTGTAGTATTTTATGGTTTTATTTTTTACTATAATACTTGTATTCGCTTTTAGGTGCCGATTTATAATTATTTTACAAATCGAGTCTCTGTTCGCAGCGCCAACTGTGTTATGGCTTTTATTATATTTAATTACTAAAATTTCAGTTCATTTTATGTCTTACCTCCCAAAGTCCGTTGCACGAAAACTGCGGCATACAAGTATGACCTTCAGGTTATCTGAATAACGTACTCAACTCGCTTTTCACTTGGAACAAATCTAGTTTAATTACATTTTTACTTTCTTTAAATACATACCTCTCTCCTCCTTCTCCTTTAATTCACATATTAAACTCTTTCTTTCTTTCAAAAGGAAACAGATATAACATAAAATTTATTTCACCACGTTAACTTATCCTACCATATGTATACATCTATTAAAGCGACCCAGATTGCCCATCCACTCATTCACACAAATTCAAAAATCCCTTAATTTATTTAGACCCTTATTTATGGAAAAAATCATTATTTGGTTTAATACAGTTTACCGTAGCGTTTCAGCCAACCGCATGGCGCGTCACCCGCACTAATCCCTTTTTGATGAAAGCTGTTACTGTTCCATGAATTTTGTACACTGCACCGATTCACCGGTTTACACTATTTGACACTGTTTTATACTTTCTGATCACTTATACATACTGTTGTGGTCGGGTGAAATTTCCGGCCCGCTAGCTGGTTGTATTTAGCCAGCTGCGGCCATGGTAATCAGTCGACTGGGATGAACTTTTTGTAACGATGTTACATGTGGACAGACATCACTGCCTTGCCGGCGAACGAATTTCATCGCCGCACACAGCCTTAGTTGTCCAAGTTCTTAGTGGCTGTACACCTGGCACACAGGATTTACGTGTGCTGTATGTCGACGAAATTTTCACTGCCTTTACTTTCGTCACATAAATGGGTGTGGCTTCCCGTGATGTCCGGCATGTTGAGAGCATATGTTAGGCAAAATTCGCATCAAGCCATTTTTTGCGCCTTGCGTTTAGCGTGTGTTAGGCGCTCCGCAGATGTTGGTGCTTGCGCATTGGTGAGTGGATGTCACACAGCCGCAAAGTTCTAAGAATTGTATTATTGTCAACAGCACGACATTCCTTTATATTGTTACATCACCCAGCTACAGTGTACCGTTTCTTTGTTTAGACTGCGAGTTAAATTCAAACTGGTGACTAGCCACATATATGAAGTAAATTGTGCAATTTTAATAAGATCAGAACCAAAATTAATAAAAAATAAAAAAACCTTCTAATTCGCCCCATTACATGGTGATTAGTGGCTTAATTGGTGTCTTGTATTTTGCTTTCCGGTGTACCTTACGACAATCAGTGAGACTGTAGTAACAATATTGTGAAGCTTAGAAAACTGTTATTGTGGAAAGCAAGGTTCGCTGACATCACAGGTATAGAGGTATGCTTACATGTATTGGGCAATGTTGATGGACTGAGATTTGAAACTGTTAAGACAAAGTTACCGTGATATAATATCGCTTTGAATCCAGTCAGCCTTAAAGATTGGAGAGAGCATTTTTTTAAATTGTTTTTGAAGATTGAGAGCTATTGGAAACAATAAACCATCAGGAAACATTACATGAGTCAGTAACTAAGAACAGAATATTTACTAAAAAAGTGAGTTCTGATGAAAAGTAGAACACTGCCAAGCCCAGTGTATATGGAGAGAACATTAGTGAATATATGCAGAGGTTAAATATTAAATCTTATATTCATATTTTCTCACAGTTATTTTTGCTTTATTATAATTATTAATAATAAATAGTATTTGTTGTTTTATATAGGAATAATATTCTTGAATAAAACAACAAATATTATTTATTATTGAGAATTAAATATTATATGTACAGAGAACTTACTATATAGGGAAAAACAAAACTATTTTAGTGATAGCATAACTGTATACAATGTGTATCTATAGTACATGTTTTCTCCAGTTCTTCCATAGTCAACAAATATGTGAGAGGCAATAATTTATTACATGATAATTTCTTATAGTAATCTGTACATATTATATTACCCATATATTATATTTTTAATATTATAGTAAGCCCTGATCATAAATGGCCTTTGTGATACTTTCACAAAGTTAACAAGGCAGTCTTAACACTTTCAGACCTGTGCCTGTATGTTGTACGGGCGTCACTTTTACGTAGGTTTAAAGTTATTTTCAAGCTTTCTGTTTGAGACCAGGAGAGCATAACTGAAGTATAAGTCCATTCTGTGCGTGAAGTAACTGAGAATTTTGTGTTTCATTTACATGCTTTGCACAAAGTGTTTGGAGACAGTGTTGGTTTTTCCCACATTTTGTAAAATGTCTAGTGTAGACTAGTGTCCAGTCATATAAACATCATAAATACTGTTACTTTCAACTTTTCTTTTTCCTTTTTACTAATAATAATAATAGTTTTATTATGGTACTTACCATATAATTTACAACACATCCGGTCTGTGCACGTGGCGCTGCTGCTACACTACTTTTTTCACTAAGGGTCCAGAGTTCTTTATTAAGCGAGAAACAGAAACAGTTTGGGATTTTTCGAAATAATAAGTCAGCAGCATTTGGTTAAACAAAAACGTGTGGTTTAATTCAGAATTGCAATTATTAATATTCAGAAAACAAAATGGAGTTTTATACTCCCAAAACAAGATGGCGGCTACGTACTTCCGCCCAGTAATTATTCATTAGTTTTCATTATTTAATTTTGTACTTAATTTGCTACAAAAACATTTCAAATAGACTGCAGTTAATTTTGAGTTGATTTACTAAATTTCTTAAAAACATAAACCAACGCCTCATTTACTTATAAATGCCGGCATCCTCTCTCACGCGCCCACACACTCTTTCCCCATATATTAATTATTGGTACATTCTTTTTTTTTTGTATTTTAATTAGAATTTTTAGCTCAATTTGAATAATGGTTATAGGATTTGAAACTTTCCTGAGTTTGTAGTTGTAGTTTCCACTCAGATGTTCTCCATCTCAAGCCAGGTGGTCGGCGAACTTTACTGTTTGGTCTGTCCTTTCGTGGCACTGAATTTATCTCTACATTGTATGTTGCTGGTTACATTATCAGGTACTGATTACCTGTTAATCACATTTTAACTGTTCAAAAACACTTTTACTGGCAAAACTTCGCCAGCGAATTTTTTAGCGTGCTAACGCTCTGATGGTATGTTGCAGACTGGGCAGACATTTTGTCGTAAATTCGACAGGTGGAAGGGGTTATTCCGTCATCATTCTTTTGTTTAAAACGGATTACGGCATTGTCTTACGCCTCCGTTGTTGCGATTTCGTATTCGTTATGACGTTTTTTAACATCGTTCGAGGCCTGCTTGGTCCAAATATGTGTTGAAAGCCACGTACGCCCATGGCCTTGAAGTCAAGCTACCCTGGCGAACTGCGTTGTATGTAAAATATTGGGAAAAGTTAACCTAACCATTTTTAACACATGAAAACACAATAAAATTATTTTCTGTACAGATAGATCCTTACACGGTCTTATGTACCATCACAAAACCCCCTCAATGAGAGGTTTTATGTCAAAACATAAAAACTCTCATTGACTTATTCACAACTTCTAAAGGGATCAGCCGAGATATGGCGCCACAACACCCTGTAGTTTTTATATAAAAAAAAATATCAATCACTTACCCTTGGTCCAATGATGATGACAGTACCTGCCTGACCTTACTGGACTTCTCTTGCGAGATCCCAACACCGCAAGGCCATCCAGGCACTTGACATTCCTGCTCTGACGTGCTGGCCAGCTCAGGACCGCCATCACAGCATCACTAAACTCTGAAACATCGAATACGAAAATTAAATGGTGGCCTTGTATAATCCCATATCCACAACTGATATGTCTCCCCTTAGCTGCATTGGTTTATGTTAAGAGGCATTGGTTTTCTTCTTAATTCCTAAGTTCAAATAACAAACAAACAAGATTTATGACAGAAGGTCTTTCTCCTTAGACATTCCTACATTTACCAACTTTCTGACTCCAATCAATACTACTTCATTCTTTTCACCACAAGAAAAATATACTCTTATACTAGGATAACAACACGTAAAATAATTCCTTAAGTTTTCAAAAAGCAACAACTTATCTATATCTCTAATACATATATAATTCAAAACACAACTTTATTATGGCAAACAGTCTAACTAGTTAAACTTTATTAATCAGTTTTCTTGATTTTACTTCCATATTCCTTAAGGAAATGGAAGTATGGTGATGGCAAAAAAAATCGTGTTCGAGATTATTGCAGATTCTGATTGTACTACACTCAAAACTTGAAAAAAAGTCGTTTTCCGAAAAGTGTCTGTCTGTGTGTAGATTTTTTTTCTATGGCAAACGATAACTGCCGCAAATTCAAACAAATCAAATAATTTTTTGCATACAGCCCTGATTTGTAGAGTACTCACGACCTATTGTTTTTGGTGAAGATCGGTTGAAGGAAAGGGGTAGTTTACCTGCAACGGTATTTTTATCAAAGGAATTTTTTTTTGCAAACAATAACAGCCGCAAATTCAAACAGAATTAAATAATGTTTCGCATACAGCCCTGAATTGTAGAGTTCTCAAGACCTATTGTTTTTGGTGAAGATCGGTTAAGGGAAAGGGGTAGTTTACCTGCAATATTTTTTTAACAAGGGTATTTTCTATGGCAAACGATAACAGCCGCAAATTCAAACAGAATCAAATAATGTTTCGCATACAGCCCTGAATTGTAGAGTTCTCAAGATCTGTTGATTTTGGTGAAGATCGGTTAAGGGAAAGGGGTAGTTTACCTGTAACGTTTTATGTTTTAACAAGGGTATTTTCTATGGCAAACGATAACAGCCGCAAATTCAAACAGAATCAAATAATTTTTTGCATACAGCCCTGATTTGTAGAGTACTCAAGACCTGTTGTTTTTGGTGAAGATCGGTTAAGGGGAAGGGGTAGTTTACCTGCAACGTTTTTTTATCAAGCGTATTTTCTATGGCAAACGATAACAGCCGCAAATTCAAACAGAATCAAATAATTTTTTGCATACGTCCCTGAATTGTAGAGGTCTCAAGGACTTTCGATTTTGGTGAAGATCGGTTAAGGGGAAGAGGTAGTTTACCTGCAACGTTTTACGTTTTAACAACAGTAAAGTACTTGAAAATTCATTTAAACTTTTTGAAGCAATGGTAATTGTTAAAAATAAAATAATTTTGTTGCCAGGCAATAAAATTATAATTTTTTCATTTTAATGTAAATTATGTATGAGTTAATATCTTGATATATATAATTCTTCTGTACGTGTGTATGTCACTGAACTCCTCCATGTATAAAATAATATATCGTTCGTGGCAGGTAAGCATATCTCAGTTATGTAATGTTTACGTTTCCATTTTATTATTATGCCTACAGCAATAAAAAGGCAGGTAAGATACGCACACACACACACACACACACAATCACAATTCACGTTATTTCTGGCCTCACTCATGTTTATTTTCTTACATTTGCACGCTTTTTAAATGGAAAGTGCCGAAACCCACACCAACATAACGCGTGCAAGCTGAAAAAATGGACATCAATTTGCTTCCTGTGGATCGCTGGGCAATGTAACTGCACGTGTTTACAGAGGAACGATTCATAGACAGACTTTTCGTCTTTAGGGAATGAACCCTCTGCAAGATGCTGAGGGTCCATGAGTGACTTCGGAGCGCTCCTTCTTTTTCGCGTGTTTGTTCTGTGAAACATACACTGTAGATTCGCAGCTTTACTCTAAGCAACGCTCAATAGGAAATGTTGAAAATTTTTGTCCACAGTGTACCCTCATTCACACTAAACCTGCTCTGATGTTTTAATTACGGACATCATAATATTAAAACTTTGGAAACTTGAGCACTACGTAATGGAGATCAATCATTAACTTATACAAGCCATTAATTTTATGCATATATTTTATATATATGTGTACAACGTTATCGGCAACAAAGAAGTAGTTTTTGTTAAAATTCCTTCCCGGGATATTTGGCCATAGTCCAATGTTTTCTACAAAACCAGACGTTTCGGCAATGCCGTCGACTTCCATCATCAGTGAAAATCGAGTGTGATAACGTGAGGTGGTATACGTTAGTGACCACAGTACTGTGGTTAAGGCTGAAGCAGTAAGTAGAAAGAAGTAGTTTCTATGGCAATATTTCATTTCGAAAATGATTTTAAATATAAATCTTAGAATATGGAAGTCATGTATGGTTCTCCATACCGATATTTAATATTTCTTTACAACAGAATCATAACTATATTTATATTCAACACCATTATCGACATCATATACTTAATGCTTAATATTTGTTTACCGTTGCTACCCCTGTAGCAACCTCCTAGCCACACACTATGACCCTAACCTTTCAACTTCATTATCAACTCTTTTGCACAACATTTTAATTAATTAATCTTCAATTATTTAAAATTCCACAATTATTTAAAATTTCACCATTACTTTTATCACTTATTTAGTTTGAAACATTTTATAATTATCATTAAATCAAACTATAAATTCCTATTACATACATGGTTTACACAAAAATACACATAATACACAACATATTGTAATACACAAATACATTTAACCTTGACACATAAAAATATATACAATCCAACTTATGATTTGTTATCATTGATCATTAATCAGTTCCCACAACAATCCATTTTAAAACCACACTGTCCACATAATTAAATGTTCATAACACAATAAAACAATTTATCCACCATCATCAAACAACATTCGAATCTTAGGTCTACATACATTATTTATTATTGAATATATTATATTAGTATCATCAATGTAATACTTATTTCTTTTCTCATATTCTTCCACAAAACTATTGTAATGAATAGGGTTACTCCATATCATTATATCATACACCATGTCGTCATATAGTATAGTCCTGTCGCCCTTAGTATAATTTGTCATAATCAGGTAAGTTATATTATCATCTTTAACAACATCATCTACTGCTACCTCAGTTTCAATGCAAGGTAAAATTTCAATACAATTGTACACCATCTCTACACCTAACATACATACATACATCCTCGGCGCTACAGCCCAGTCCGGGCCCTGGCCTCCAAAAGAAATCTTCCCCACTGGTCTCTACTCCTGGCCAATGTCCACCAGTTTGCTGCACCCAGCCTCACTGCCTCCTTACCAACCTGGTCCAGCCATCTTGTATGCGGTCTTCCCTTCCTTCTCCTTCCCATCGGCAAATAATTCATCACTCTTTTTGGGATTCTATCCTCCGCCATTCTCTGCACATGACCAGCCCAACGCAATCTGTTAATTTGTATGAGTTGCACAATCGGAAGATCTTTAAACCTTTCGTACAACTCTCGATTATGCAATCACCTCCAAATGTCGTTTTCCCTCACAGGGCCATAGATTCTCCTCAGTACCCTCCTCTCAAAAACGGATAGTTTCTGCTCATCTAGTTTTTTTACCACCCAGCATTCCGAGCCATACATCAGGACTGGTCTAATCAAGGTCTTGTATAGGGTGGCTTTTGTATCTTTACTTATTAATTTAGACTTAAAATGTTTCACCAGTCCGTAGTAACACCTATTAATAGATAATATCCGTCTTTCAATATCTCTAGAGGAGTCATTTCCAGAGTCCACATATGACCCGAGATATGGAAAACCCTGAACCTTTTCAAATTCATAATCGTTAATGCGCAGGGACAGGGCACGAGTGTTGGCACCTACAACCATATATTTGGTTTTGCTTTGGTTTATAACCAAGCCCATAGCCTTAGCGGACAACTCCAGTTCCCGAAAGGCTTCCTTTAAGCCAGATTCAGACGTACTTATGACGTCAATGTCATCGGCATAGGCCAGAAGCTGTACCTCCTTGTGAAATATGTGTCCGCTAGTTTGAATTCCTGAATCCCTGATGACCTTTTCTAGAGCTATGTTGAACAACATACACGCTAAGGCATCTCCTTGTTTCAACCCATTCAATGTTTTTAAGGAGTTAGATAGATTTGATTGTATTCTTATTTGGCACTTAGAATTGGACATAACTACTCCAACCATGCGCACCAACTTAGATGGTATATTCAACTCCTTCATAGCTCTATATAGCATTTTCCGGTTGATTGAATCATATGCCGACTGGAAATCCACAAAGAGATGGTGAGTGGCCACTCCATATTCCAATGTTTTTTCTAGGATTTGCCGTAGTGTAAATATTTGGTCTGTTGTTGACCTATTCGTAGTGAATCCACATTGATATTCTTTTATGTTTTCCTCAGCGTAGGGAAGCAGCCTAGAAAATATGATGTTGGACAATACCTTATACGCTGTATTAAGTAGAGAGATGCCCCTATAATTTTTACATATGAGCGGATCACCCTTTTTATGTATTAAACACACCACCCCATTGTTCCACTCATCAGGCATTACCTCCTCCAGCCATATTCGCTCTATGAGATGGGCAAATTCCTTTATGAAATCTCCTCCTGCGCTCTTTAATAGTTCCCCTGGTAAACCATCGGAACCTGCTGCCTTGTTATTTTTAAGCTTTTCTAGAGCTTCATACACCTCGTCATAGGATGGCACCAACTCCTCTCTATCATCCTCGAATTCTCCTGCTTCCTCTTCATTCTCAGATGCCTCCATCGAAGCCTCCCCAACTGAGCCTAGCAACTCTTCGAAGTGTTCTGTCCATCTCCTGATTATGCCAGCATTATCACTCACAAGGCCACCATTATTATCCCTACAGGCATTTGTTCTAGGCTGAAATTCCTGTCTCATATCATTCACCTTTCTCTACACCTAACCTTTCCACAAATTCTCTATAATTCCTATTCACCTTAAAAATCTCTATCTCTCTCTTTCCATCTCTCTCATTACAATATCTCTCTTTCTCAAAATATCTCTCACAATAACACCAAGTTACACTCTCTCTCTCAATATATGCAGGGGACTCTACTACTTTATCATTGCACCACCTATCAGGTGCACAAAAAGTCCAGGGACGGCTATTTGCAGACCTTTTGTCTTCCAAATATGCGCGTGAAGCCTTTTCTTCACCCCCGACTACAACATTACGGGAAAAATTTACCCCCTGCAACCCCTCTACCTGTATATTCTTTCTCCACTTTCTCTCTGACTCATTTACACACATCAACATTCCATCATTATCATATTCTACTCTCTCTAAAATTTCATCATCACTATCAATATTCACACCATTATTTTCTAATACCATATTTTTAATTCTACAGTAGAACTTGGCTAATTCGAAGCTGAAGGGACCAGTAAAAAATTCGAATTATCCAAAAATTCGAATTAGGAAAACTTTTAATAATGGTAGAAAAATCAAATCAAAAACCGAAATTCAGTAAAGCAATATGTTATTTTGTTAAACAATTTCCTTATACATATGTACTACAAACGTATAAACACGTTTCAGTACAAAATATAGCATTTACAGTTTTTTAAAAAAGCTAGAAACTTTTGATTGCATTTTGCAGTTAATACACTGAGTTGTAGTAAACTCTTCAAGTTTATTAAGTGCTTTGAAAATAGCGTCACTTACATTCTGCTGTCCTTCAACGAACCGTCTCAAGTCTTAAATGTAATTTGATCCCTGTGAAGCCGTGGGAATCGGTATCTCTGGAAGTTCTAGCTGGTCCCCTTCTTCATCTGAAGATGTACCATCATTTCTTTTGTTCATAACATCAGCCACGATCTCCGCATCTGTCTGTTCACCGCACACCGCCAAGTCTTCATCCATGTTTACAAACTCTTCGTAACGAATGCCTGCGTCATGTCCAACATCTTCCCAGTTATCCGTAGTGGGTACGACTTCTCTAGCAGCTTTATTCTCCTCTTCACCTTCAATGTGGCAGAAACCACCTTTACGAAAACAATTAGCAATTGTTTTTTGCGTAACTTGCTCCCAAGCACTGTTGCACATGCGGGCAGCTTGAAGGATGTTAATCTTGATATTTTCGTGCTCATCTAAATAAGCACCTGACAGAATGTTTTGGACCACAAGCCGTCTGTAAAAATGCTTAAAATTTTTTATTACACCTTGGTCCGTAGGTTGAACTACTGAAGTCATGTTTGGAGGGAAAAACACAACCTTTACATTTTCCATCACAGGAATAGTGTTGTGCGCTGTACAGTTGTCAGTAAACAAGACGATTCTTCTGTTTTGATTCCGAAATTTCCTGTTGATTTTCAAAAGCCATCTTTCGAAAATTTCACCTGTCATCCAAGCTTTATTGTTTGATTCATATTCAACTGGTTTCGTTTTCACATTTTTGAAACAATGTGGGTTGGCTGACTTCCCTATCATTATTAGCAAAGGCAGTTTTTCCGAGCCATCCATGTTTGCTCCGAATAAAAGTGTTATGCGCTCCTTGCTGTGTTTGCCGCCACTACAACTTTCTCCTTTAAAAGCAAGTGTTTTGTCGGGGGTGCATTTGAAGAATAAGCCCGTCTCGTCTACGTTAAAAATGTCTTTAGCATCTCTATCAGAAATCATTTGCAACAAATCGTCTTTCCATGAATTTGCAGCTTCAACGTCAACAGATCCACTTTCCCCACAAGCAGTTTTGAAAGACATGCCATTCCTTTCTTTAAAACCATCGAGCCAACCAGTGCTGGCCGTAAAATCATTTTTCCCTAAGCTAGATGGGAATTTCTCAGCTTTGGCTCTGACGAGGGGCCCACTGACTGGAATTTTTTTGTCCCTTGCTTGCTTAAACCACTTCACTACACATTCATCCACGTCAGAATTTTCTGGTCCACGCGCTGTTTTCCTATCTTTGTCGCTGGCTTTACACACACTATTCAAAATCTTCTCTTTATTTTTTAGATACGTTGACAGCGTATTTGGCGGTATCCCGAATTCCTTGGCAATTTCAGATTTCTTTTTTTGTCCCTTTTCCACTTCCCGTGTAACGGCAACTTTTTCGGCAAATGTCAGTGATTTGTATTGGGTCCGTGTTGGTTTTGAAAGGGCCATGATGAACACACAACACAATAAAACTGCACAATAAGCGTCACTAAAACACACCAGTCTGTATATACAGTACTGTATAAAGAAAGGAACGGTCTTTCACTACAGGACACAGCTCGCACAGTAGAAACTCAAAAAGACTTAACACTTCTACGAATGCAGGCAGACTGAATTGAAAGCAACAGTGAGGGTGGCTTACTGACGAGGCGTGGAACAAGGGACAATGGCGGACGGTACCGTTACACGAGCCAGTCATGTGTCATCACCAGATACTGACGGCAATTCCACGAATTTGACACAAAGGACAAGCGTCTGTTCACAAAGGGCGATGCCTGCTTGTCTGTTTCCAGTCGTGCCTCTATTGTTACGTGGTCTAGCCCATATAGCAGGCGATTTTTTGTAGTTTGAGCAAAATTTTTATTTCGAATTAACCAAAAAAAGTTCGAATTACAGACGATGTTTTTGCATGGTTTTACATAGGATATTCAAGGGACCACGGTAAAAGTTCGAATTATCCACGAATTCGAATTATGCACGTTCGAATTAGCCAAGTTCTACTGTATTATCATAATTCTCACCACTACTTACCTTGTCGTCTTTATTTTCATTTAATTTATTTGATTCTCTACTATTCTCTACCCCCGTTTTACTCTCGTAATTTTCGTCTACTTTATTCTTTTGTCTATCAAACTTCTCATTAACTAATGCTACTATTTTCTCTTTCGTTTTATCGAAACGTGCATTCAGTTCATCCATTCGTTTATCAAAGTTAACATTTCGTTTCTCGATTTCTTTTTTATCTCATCAAATTTTGTATTTTGGGCATTAAACTTCTCGTCAAGGTTATCAAACTTTGCATTTTGTTTTTCATATTTATCATCTAGGTTGTCGCACTTCTTATCTATTTTTAACAGTAATTGCATCATTTTCATTCGTTCGTTATCTTCAGCCTTTTTAATCGTGACGCGTTGAGTGAACTCCTTCACTCATGATTTGTGATTCAGTTACGCTTATTTGGCTTTCATTTATACTGTCATTGATGCTGACATTTTCATTATTGTTTGCCATTTTGAGGAAACAATTGTTGTTGTTTCAAAACAGTTTCAAATTGTTGCTTTATGTATCTTTAACCTACCCACAACATAACCTCTTAATCACGTTTTATGTTGTATACTCATTCGATACCCAATCTGCTTCTGTTTTCTGGCTCATTTATATAAGTAGAACTTTATATAAAGTCCCTGTTCTGGGCGGCCATTGTTACTTTCAACTACCTTTTTATAATAATAATAATAGTTTTATTATGGTACTTACCATATAATTTACAACACATCCGGTCTGTGCACGTGACGCTACTGCTACACTACTTTTTTCACTAAGGATCCAGAGTTCTTTATTAAGCGAGAAACAGAAACAGTTTAGGATTTTTCAAAATAATAAGTCAACAGCATTTTGTTAAACAAAAACTTGTGGTTTAATTCAGAATTGCAATTATTAATATTCAGAAAACAAAATGGAGTTTTATACTCCCAAAACAAGATGGCGGCTACGTACTTCCGCCCACTAATTATTCATTAATTTTCATTATTTAATTTTATACTTAATTTGCTACAAAAACATTTCAAATAGACTGCAGTTAATTTTGAGTTGATTTACTAAATTTCTTAAAGACATAAACCAACGCCTCATTTACTTATATATGCCGGCATCCTCTCGCACGCGCACACACACTCTTTCCCCATATATTAATTATTGGTACATTCTTTTTTTTTGTATTTTAATTAGAATTTTTAGCTCAATTTGAATAATGGTTATAGGATTTGAAACTTTCCTGAGTTTGTAGTTGTAGTTTCCACTCAGATGTTCTCCATCTCAAGCCAGGTGGTCGGCGAACTTTACTGTTTGGTCTGTCCTTTCGTGGCACTGAATTTATCTCTACATTGTATGTTGCTGGTTACATTATCAGGTACTGATTACCTGTTAATCACATTTTAACTGTTCAAAAACACTTTTACTGGCAAAACTTCGCCAGTGAATTTTTTAGCATGCTAACGCTCTGATGGTATGTTGCAGATTGGGCAGACATTTTGTCATAAATTCGACAGGTGGAAGGGGTTATTCCGTCATCATTCTTTTGTTTAAAACGGATTACGGCATTGTCTTACGCCTCCGTTGTTGCGATTTTGTATTCGTTATGACGTTTTTTAACATCGTTCGAGGCCTGCTTGGTCCAAATATGTGTTGAAAGTCACGTACGCCCATGACCTTGAAGTCAAGCTACCCTGGCGAACTGCGTTGTATGTAAAATATTGGGAAAAGTTAACCTAACCATTTTTAACACATGAAAACACAATAAAATTATTTTCTGTACAGATAGATCCTTACACGGTCTTATGTACCGTCACAATACATGTGCAAAAATAAATTGTGACTTCAAGAAAAGTTATTAATTTTGTAGTGTTTTGTAACTTTGTTTTTTGTTTGTAAATAGTGAAAAAAGTATAAACTGTTATACATCAGAGTAAAGAGGAAGAAAGGAACTAAAAGACAGTATAAGGTCAAGTTGGCAAAATAGAATTGACTAAGTTGTAGCATAACAATGAAATACACTAAAAAAAATCCAGGACACTGGGTTAACACCCCATACGGGTTCAGATCTGAAAAGTGTTAATTAATGGTAGTGAATCACTAGCAACCTCTTAATTTATTAATTGAATTCCCATTAATTGTTAATTGCTAGAACTTTCAGTCTTACTGCATTTTGTTTGTCAGGTTTTAATCGATCATATGGAAGAACAGAATGCTGATGGTTTCACGGAAGCAGTGAAAGATTATGATTCAATTTCACGATTAGACCAGTGGTATACAACAATACTGTTGCGTATCAAAAAGCAAGTCAATGACAACCCTGATCTTCGTTGAATCTCTTCTCTTCAAACTTTGGTTGTCATTCCACCACCACTACCACTACGACGCTGCTATTATATACAACATTTATATATTTAAATAAAACATAACAACTATTACTACTACAACCACTGTCATATACATACAGTAGTGTTCATAATTTGCAGAAAAAACTTAGTTGTACAGTATCAAGGTGAAGTACAGTAAAAATTAGTAAATATCATCGAACTGCTAAAAAGCAAGTTCACCTTATTATTAAAAATGTTAAAAAATATTCAATGAACTGTTTGTTATGCCAAAAAGCATAAAAAAAAATAGGGCACACTGTGTGTGTGTGTGTGTGTGTGTGTGTGTGTGTGTGTGTGTGTGTGTGTGTGTGTGTGTGTGTGTGTGTGTGTGTGTGTGTGTGTGTGTGTGTGTGTGTGTGTGTGTGTGTGTGTGTGTGTGTGTGTGTGTGCACTATTGTATGCACCATTCACTTCACTGTATATCATACACAGAATCATTCGTTCACTCAACACACTAATTTTATTACGTATTTAACATTTAGCAAATTCTGAAATAAAAAAATATATATAAATATATATAGTAGACAATAGTTTTGCTCGTCACACATTTTGCTGACTGTTTGAAGATTAAAGAAATAAAATAAATCACCATTTGCTACTATTGTTGTATTCACACAAACCATGAAGTAATGTCATTTTTGTAGTGACTTTTCTTAATTTAAATATATCATCTGTGGTTTCTGTTCATGTGTTCATCATCATGTTCCACCAAATGTAGAAAGAAAAACATATACACAATTTTTGATTAAATAAATACAAAAAAAAAAAATATATTGATCATATGTGTTGATTCCTGCTAGATTTTTGCTCCATGGCAAATCAGTTGTACTATTATCAATAATAATGAGCTTAATAAGTTTGTAAAGCAACCGAAAGAATAAAAACTGTATTTAATTTCTAAAAATAAAACATAAGAAAAAATTAAATTTATTAGTAACGCTTGTTGATTGTTGTAGTTGTAGAAGTTTCTGAAAACAAAAATATTTGGACAGACAAGTGAGTTCATTTATATGTAAATACTACATAAGAAATCTGAAAAGTGAAAAGAAGAAAGATAATGAATTTTAAAGTTTGTACCAACAAATATTATGTCATGTTAAATTTAAATCTGCTTTTTGTTTATTCTCTCTTGCCCAGTCTCCTTGACCTTTTTTTATTGGAGGAATTGGCATAAATTGATGGTACAGACCAATTTTAACATGTTGAATTAAAAAAAAAAGCTAAATTTATATTTTGGGTTGAAATATGTGTCTGTATAAATTTTATTGAAAATTACAAGTATTTATTTGACATTTCACTACTTTAAATATTTTTTTATAGTTATAATGTATACCATAACACAGTTTGTATAACATGTTACCAATAAAAGCTTGTTGTGAATCATTCTTACTTCTGTGTTGCTATAAATGTGGATGTTTTCATAAGATACATGTTTATTCCTACAGCCACGCATGTATATGATGTAGGTTCATACAATAATTACTTAGCATAAGCAGAGTGATTAAATTTATTTATTATTATGGAGTGGTTAAATAAATAGGAAAGAAGAATATAATAGATTCTACAATTTCAGATTTTTTAATTGAAATATTGTCATACTTTAACATATCTTGTTTCTGGTTTTTTATTTTATAACTTGCCATGTGAGATGATATTTGTTAGATTATATATGTATAAAGAAGTCTCTCATTAGAATAAGATAATGCAAAAAATTTGTTAGTATTAAAAAAAATTTGTTAATAACAGTGATGATCCTTTATTATTAGTAGTAATAATATGTGATTATTATGATAATTAATTGCTACGTGCGTAGATTATAATTATTTATACAAACAGTATATAGGAAGATTCAAAACTACACACACACACACACACACACACACACACATATTACTTTGTATAATAACATGTAATAGGATTGATTAATACTATTGTCTGTAGGAGTAATACAGATTATACATTCTTATTATATTGTATGCGAGTATGTTAGTAAAAGATTTGTACATGAAAAGTTATGTAATAATAATTTCTGTTAATTAATAATAATATATGGTGATATTATTGCTATTAATTTATTTTATTTATTTATTTATTTTTTATTTTTTTTTTTTTTTTGTATGTTGTCATCTAATGAAGAACCTTATGTGGTTTATTTACATGATGATGTAAGTAGAGACCATATAGGAGACAACTGGACAAAACCCTGTTAATAAGATTTCAGAATATTAAGTAATGATTTTAAAAATGAAACATCTGAATAGTGTAGTGAGTGAATCATTTATACCACAAGAATACGGGGATCTTATGATTGTTTCTGATATTTTTAAATATTAGATCCTCCCTCCAAATGTAGTTCCGCATCTGATTCTGGACAAATTAATTAGAATTTTGAATGAGATGTGGACTTTTTTGAAACATTTTCAGTTTATTAAAGGTTAAGTTACTGTCCAAAACCTGTTTAAAGTTAATACATAAAAAATGAGAAAATCTTAAAGTGAAAATAAAATTAGCTGATTAAAAGTTACAATATTGTTTGTGTTGTTTTACTTCCATATTCCTTAAGGAAATGGAAGTATGGTGATGGCAAAAAAAAATCGTGTTCGAGATTATTGCAGATTCTGATTGTACTACACTCAAAACATGAAAAAAAGTCGTTTTTCAAAAAGTGTGTGTGTGTGTGTCTGTCTGTCTGTGTGTAGATTTTTTTTCTATGGCAAACGATAACTGCCGCAAATTCAAACAGAATCAAATAATTTTTTGCATACAGCCCTGATTTGTAGAGTACTCACGACCTATTGTTTTTGGTGAAGATCGGTTGAGGGAAAGGGGTAGTTTACCTGCAACGGTTTTTTTTATCAAGGGAAATTTTTTTTTTTGGCAAACGATAACATCCGCAAATTCAAACAGAATCAAATAATGTTTCGCATACAGCCCTGAATTGTAGAGTTCTCAAGACTTATTGTTTTTGGTGAAGATCGGTTAAGGGAAAGGGGTAGTTTACCTGTAACGTTTTATATTTTAACAAGGGTATTTCCTATGGCAAACGATAACAGCTGCAAATTCAAACAGAATCAAAAGATTATTTGCATACAGCCCTAAATTGTAGAGTTCTCAAGACCTATTGTTTTTGGTGAAGATCGGTTAAGGGAAAGGGGTAGTTTACCTGCAACGTTTTTTTAACAGGGGTATTTTCTATGGCAAACGATAACAGCCGCAAATTCAAACAGAATCAAATAATGTTTTGCATACAGCCCTGATTTGTAGAGTACCCAAGACCTGTTGTTTTTGGTGAAGATCGGTTAAGGGGAAGGGGTAGTTTACCTGCAACGTTTTTTTATCAAGCGTATTTTCTATGGCAAACGATAACAGCCGCAAATTCAAACAGAATCAAATAATTTTTTGCATACGTCCCTCAATTGTAGAGATCTCAAGGATTTTCGATTTTGGTGAAGATCGGTTACGGGGAAGGGGTAGTTTACCTGCAACCTTTTACGTTTTAACAACAGTAAAGTACTTGAAAATTCATTTAAACTTTTTGAAACAATGGTAATTGTTAAAAATAAAATAATTTTGTTGCCAGGGAATAAAATTATAATTTTTTCATTTTAATGTAAATTATGTATGAGTTAATATCTTTATATATATAATTCTTCTGTACGTGTGTATGTCACTGAACTCCTCCATGTATAAAATAATATATCGTTCGTGGCAGGTAAGCATATCTCAGTTGTGTAATGTTTACGTTTCCATTTTATTATTATGCCTACAGCAATAAAAAGGCAGGTAAGAGACACACACACACACACACACACACACACACACAATTCACGTTATTTCTGGCCTCACTCATGTTTATTTTCTTACATTTGCACGCTTTTTAAATGGAAAGTGCCGAAACCCACACAACATAACGCGTGCAAGCCGAAAAAATGGACATCAATTTGCTTCCTGTGTATCGCTGGGCAGTGTAACTGCACGTGTTTACAGAGCAACGATTCATAGACAGACTTTTCGTCTTTAGGGAATGAATCCTCTGCAAGATGCTGAGGGTCCATGAGTGACTTCGGAGCGCTCCTTCTTTTTCGCGTGTTTGTTCTGTGAAACATACACTGTAGATTCGCAGCTTTACTCTAAGCAACGCTCAATAGGAAATGTTGAAAATTTTTGTCCACAGTGTACCCTCATTCACACTAAACCTGCTCTGATGTTTTAATTACGGACATCATAATATTAAAACTTTGGAAACTTGAGCACTGCTTAATGGAGATCAATCATTAACTTATACAAGCCATTAATTTTATGCATATTTTATATATATATATATATTGTCACGACACAAATAGCCAACCCCGTACCAGAGATAAAAAATATATTTATAATTGTAAAAAATACCTCTTATCAAATGAACTGATTGATTTTAATTAAAATATAAGGAATATGACACGACAATACAACGACTTTAACCCAACCCAAGTGATTGAGACAAAAACATAAACATAAAGAAGGGAACTACAGAACATACTTAGCACAATGTAAATATTTTAAAGTGATTGAGACAACAACCCAAACATAAAGAAGGGAACCACAAACAAACAACGAGAATGAGGAAATAATAAACCTAAGCCACAAGGAAACAAGTTTATGGGTTTAAATGACCCCAAAATGCCCAAAGGAACGGAGGAGAAACCTAATATATTAAACAAACAAGGAAAATGAAGAAGGAGGGAGACGAGCAAAAGTGAAATCCAAGAATGGTTCACCAACACAAGTAAAATAGCACTCAACAAGAGCATTGAAACCAAAACAAGGGTTATCAGGAGGAAGGAGAGATAACGGTTACTACCCATTAAAAAGGCAACCAGAAACCACAAATTAGAATTGTTATTAGTCAGTAAGTATTAGTTATTAAGTATTGTCATTAGGATTAAGTCATGAAAGAGAAATAAGTATAGGGGTCACCCACTATCAAACCAATGATATAAACAGTGATATAGTGTAATAGTGTAGGTGTCAGAACCCCAAAGTGAAGTGTGACACTAGTGAAATTGTAATTAACAATAAGTGATTTACAAGTGAAGGTAAGGTAAAAGTTGGAAATAAACAGTGCATAGATAACTGCTAATAAGTAGTATTAAGAGTGAATTATAGTATAAGGGATAGAAAAACACTAGAAGTGATAATGACTTTTTATTTTAAAAGAATGTTCAATAGAGTTAAGTTAATTATAGCCAGTAGTAAGTAAAAAGGGAGGATTCCAGAATAGAATAAATTGAAGGTGTTACCATGGAGGGAATATAAAAATTGTTTAGAGATTGAGAAGCCAAAAAACTAACAAAGATACCTAATTTATAAAGGACTATCATTAATTTAATAACAAGTGATGTTGTTTATCACAACACAGATAATATGTGTTATAAACTAAAAAATTAGCAAATAAGGATAAGTTAGGAGTGAGTGATGATATTTCTTAATCAAAACAATAACTCTAATAACTTATAAAAAATTGTGTTCATGTTATTGTTATAAGAGGATATGGCTGAATGCAATGTGCAGTCCATAAACCTAATGTTATATTTTTAAGATTGAAATAAGGAGAGCAATATTGAATAATAAACAAAACACCTACAGACTCAAAACACAACACAACTAATAAAAATAACAAAGTAAGCCCAATAGGCTGAACCAAAATGTGATTTGAACGAAATAAGTAAATTATTATAATGGCTACTTAGGCCTAGAAAAAAAATAACTGTCAGAACCAAACAAACAAAGATTATAACAAATTGAATCAGAATTTAAAAAATCTGAGGTGAAGGAATCACCAAGGATAAATTGTAGATCATTTATAACACAAAATATTGTAATAGGCATTATTATATAAAAGGAAATGTAATTAACAAACATTAACATAATTGTAAAAACTTAAGATCTGAAAATACCCAAGCTTGTGGGGTATCAAAATAATCTATGAACGAGAATAAATACTATAGTGACAATATTTATTAACCAGGAAGGAAGATGGAGGAATAACAGTAATCAGAAGATATACGAAGGATTCGAAGTTTCGATAACAATACATCAACTCAAAATAAGCCTATTCGAAAAATACCGTTACTATGGAAACAGCGGTTGTTGACAGAAAAATACCGTTAGAAATTAGTAGAGAAAAAAAGAAGCGAAGCGTCACCAAGCCATACAGATGCAGAAGTCCGGAAGAAAGTTTTTTCAGTGTAAATCATGAAAATAATAGTATAAAGTTGCTGAAAACCAATCGTCAAAGAAGCAGATGACCACTACAACCAATATTACAAGACCCAAGACCTGAATAAACGGAAATTATCCATAAATAGAACGTCCAAACACAAGACGAAAGGACGCCACATTTTAATGAAGCCCAAAATCCAAGAAAACTGATTTTATGCAGCCAATTCCTATCTCGAACCAACTACAAAGGCCTATACACGTCGAATTGTTAAGTACTATCCAATTATTTATTTTCCACCAACCCTAATCACTTTAAATAATTTTGAAAGGTAAAATTACCACACTATAAAGATAGTATTTCTCTTTCATAGAGTATTTAAGCAAATTAAAACATAATGAAACATTGTTAACATAAAATAACCTAAGAATTGAACACGAACTTACAGAACACTTTTACAACACAACACCACAGATTGTAATAGCACACTTTATATTTTTTGTACACTTAGATTAAGGTAATTTGTATTTTTATTGTAACCATTGTAGTTCTCTAACTCATAGTCAAAAGAATCCACGGATTTTTGAAACCAAAACTGTAATAAGCCTAACGTAAACAGACGCTAGGTTAAATGGTTTCTAAATTAATTCGCCGCCCTGAAAATAAGATCTCATGTAATCAAACGATAATTATTTTGTTGTAATTGTAAATGTTTCCAGATATCACCATTAAAAAATATTCATTACAGGGAGTAGCAAGCGTTATCATTTCTTAGGGAGTGCTATATAATAATTACTTGTATTGAAGAATAAATTGTAGCAGTAAGCTAGTTGCCAGTTATTCGTCAGAAGCGACGATTGAGACGGCTGTGCGAGCGGGAACTATTTGAATACACCAACCCGCCACGCTGATAACTTGTTCAAATACAGTTTTTAGTTGTTTTGTAAAACGACTTGGCGCCACCCGGGATTATCACACCCCCTAAGAATAACAGGTAAGGTTACTGCCGTAATATACAGGTGATCAGAACTACGCTACGAACATCGCTAGCCACCAAAATTACTGTAACGACCCGGTGCGAGGCGAACGCACTAATCATCCAAACACATTATTTTTTATGTACACATTTTGCAGGTACGCTCAAATCTTATAGTTACAGATCGACGTATACAACGTGAGGCTTAAACATCACGAACACGTCATTATACCGATACGACTAAACGAAGACGATCGGATCATCTCGTTACAAATTGGCGACCCACCGGTGAGGCCGTAAAAGAAGGTCAACGGCGGCTATGAAGAGACACTCAATGTTTACTAGGACAGACAAACAGAAAGAAATTGAAGGTGAAGGCCAGCCAGAAGAGATGGAAGAAATAATCGGGGAGTTAGTCGAAGAAGGCGTTCAGGAAAACCAACCTGAAAATCCAGTTCAACCAGAACCGGAAGTGGAAGTAATGGTAGGGGACCAACCTAGCAAACCAACAGAAGAAACAAAATTAGATCACATGATGAAGTTCATGATGGAACAATTCGGACAAATGAATAAAGATAGAAGAGAAGACAAGGAAGAATTGAATAAAAAATTAGAGTCATTGCAAGCAGGAAGGAGAGAAGATAAAGAAGAATTGAATAAAAAATTAGAGTCATTGAGAAGGGAAGACGGGGAATTCCTGAACGAAAAACTGGACCAAAATAAGGAAGAATTGAAGAAGCAATTCAAGGAGGACTTAGAGATCCTGAATAACAAAATGGAAAATAACCAAGAGGCGTTAGAAGAGAAGAGTGAGGAGTTGAAGAGACAAATAACAAAGGATCTTGGAGTGTTAAATGACAAGATTGAAAACAACTGGGAAACACTCCAAAAACAATTGAAGGAAGAAGGTGAGAAATCAAAAGATGAATGGAGGCAACAGTTGGCGGAGTGCAAAAATGAAATCAAACAGACTATCACTGAGACAAACGAAACAGTAATACACGTCCAGGAAGAGTTGACTGAAAAAATAAATCACGTCCAAGAGGAAGGAACTCTCAGGATCCAAGAAATACAGAAGACCACCACCGACGAGTGTAACAAAAATAAACAGGAGGTGCTTCAAGAGCTGAAGGAGAGGCACAAGGAAATCCAGACAGATGTCAGCGAACGCGTTGAAAGGGTATATACCACCATCAACAAGATTGACGAGGAAACGCAAGAAAATAAAGAAAAAATTAGACAAATCAGTCAGAAAGAGAAGCAGATGCAAGAGGAACTGGACGCTTTGAGGGAGAAGCCTTGCAGTAGCACTCATATATTTACGAATGAAAATAGGGAAGTGATCAACTTCAAGAGTTACCGAAGAAACCCCATAGAATTTCTGAAAATGGTGGAGGAGCTCATCGAGAGGAACAGAGATACCAGATGGACAACGGTGAGAAGTCTCATCGACGAGATGTTTCGAGACACAAATGACAATTGGTGGACAGCCACACGACCAGAAATCAGCAGTACGCAGGAATTTAAAACGTTGTTTCGTGAAAAGTACTGGTCGGAGTCGACCCAAAATGTAGTGAGGAACGATATAAGCAACGGGAGATATGAGCCACAGGCTGGGCATACATTAACGTCTTACTTCTTGGGCAAGGTCTGCCTAGCCCGAAATCTCGAACCAAGGATACCCGAAGAATCCCTAGTCATCCAACTGGGATATCACTACGAAGACGCCATACAGAGGGCCAGGAGACAGGGACAAATAAAGACCATACAGGGAATGGCCAACTTGCTGGAAGACCATGAAAATGATAGCCAGTACAAGAAGAATCGTATGATCAACCAAAGGTACAACCGGGGGAATGAAAGTTACAATGTGCCAAGCCACAACTTACCCTATAGTAATACCCAGAACAACTACCGGAACATAATGAATCGTAACCCAAATAATTACCCAGGGGACCAACCATTCCATCGGAATCAACCCAACTACAATCAAGGTAACCAACCAACCAACAGAGATCATCCGAGTTACAACCAGGGGAACCAACCAAATAACAGAAATACACAAAACCCTAGTGCACCGAATAATCACAACAGGGGGATAGAACAAGGTAGGAATACAAATGGCCACCCAAATAATCACAATTACTATGGCAACCGGTATGACCCGAATTACCCATATAACAGAGGAAACGGGAGTAACCAAAATAGGGGTGACATGAGGCGTCAAGTCAATTTTATCAGCGGGAGGAGACGGAACAACCATCGACGATATTGTCCCATGAGAACCAGCACAGTGTACAACGATTCCCAAAATGACGACCAGCAAGATACAGGAACGAGAACAATAGAACCACCTCGAAATGAAAATAACCGCCGACAGGAACCCAACACCAACCAAAATGATAGCGAGAATTGGGTGACCGTCCATGAGAATCCGGGTTTTTCAATATTGCGTAATACAGCAAGTAATGACGAAGGACACCGGACAGCACAGGTAAACTAAAAAGGTCAGTGAGAAACCACCAGGACCCTTCACATGACCAATCACTTGGGTTAAATCAACAAACCACGACGGAAGGCGAAATAAAGAAGATAACCATAATATCAAACAATTATTTGAAGGACATCAGGGAAGAACTTCTGGAGGAGGAGAATAACCCCTTGTCAACAACAAATAGTGAAATAGTGCATGTAAAAGCTATTATTAATGGAATCAACACTGTCATAATGATCGATACTGGGTCAAATGTATCTCTCATAAACCAACCTGAATTGGAGCGGATCCAGGCCAACTCCAATATACCTATCCTGACTTTACCGATAAATAATATCGTCATAATTGGTGCCACAGGCAAACAAAATAAGACCATCAGAAAACAGGTCTCTTTAGAGCTGAACAGTCGTAACACAATCATACCCATTATTTTTCTTGTCGCAAATGGATTACCATTTAACATGCTGATTGGATGCGACACACTGAGACAACACTCAGCAATTATTGACATGCAGAAGGGAATAGTAGCGCTTACTTCTGAGAAGGGAGTGTGGACAACCAATATAATCAACAGTAACCCAACACAACCAACCCTAAATCATCATAAGGGATTGAAGAGCTATTATTGCCAGACATATCAACCATCAATCACCATAGAAGATGAAGAAGAAGAAACGGCTGATCGATGGAACGCATAATAATGCCATGGAATTATCCAGAATAAATGTCACCCATCAGACATTTGAAGGAGAAGAGGAGCAAGACAACAAAGAGTGAAAAATAAGAAAGAGAAGGCAATAATGAAGGAAAGAAAAGGAGAAGTCGACTTACAAAAATATAATTAACAAGGTCCAACGTATAATAATAAATGAACCATATGTCATCACAAAGGACAATGGAAACAACACTTACGAGATAAGTAATATAACCACCAAAAAAGTAAAAGGAGTGTACAACCAAGCTTCCATAAAGAAGTTCTATGAAGAGAACTAAATAACTGGAATACGTTCATCCAGAATAAGTGTGACTATCATACACTTGAAGGAGAAGAGGTGCATAATAACGAAGTGTCGAACAAAAAGGAGAAGGCTATAATATGGAATGGAAATGATAATATATTAAATCCACAACCGTGAGAATTGAATTGATACCAAAATAAAATTATATATATAATAAAATGTACGGCCATATGTCATCACGAAGGACAAATAACTGTAAATAAAATACAGATACCAAAATTCAAAAATTATATGTACACAACTTGCAACAACAGATCGATGACTTATGAGGTCTAAAATAAAAAATATCAAAACAAAGGAATGAGATACATAAATTCCTACTAAGTGAAATCAACTTACAATATATTAAAAAAGTTGATGTGTGAAGTATATGAAATAATTAAACAAAATGTACCAAAATAGGAATACGCTACACAAATTCCTATAGTGTAAGAAAATTAACTTACAAGCTGAAATATACAAAAATAAAATCAGACCAAACCTGATAAGATAAGTACATGAAATTATAATGAATCAAGGGTATTCAAATATAAAAAATCTAAACTGGTACAAAGAAAGAGGGAGATTATGTATGAATCAAGTATACAAGCTATGGCTAAAGCAAAATGTTGCTAGATAACTGAGAAAAGTATACCAGTGTCTAAGATAATTAAAATGATCACAATGAGAATCGAAAACCGAATAATGAAAAGTTAATAATGAGATTAACATATAAATAAATAAAAAACAATCAATGTATGAGCAAATGATAGTATATTGTTAAGGTACAGCGGAAGGAAGAATGAGTAAAAGGCCAAAGTGATCTAAAAACAAACCACAAGGTGGACAATCCCAAAATATATTATTATTATTAAGTCACAAGTTGACAAAAAAGGTATTTATGATTGACTGTTGAAAAGTCCAGCAATCAAATAAACTGAGCAGAGATGACGTGCCTCTGGTCTCAGAAAAATCAGTAGTAATGGGAGAAACCAGCTACTAAAGTTAGGAAAAAAAAATTGTGTATAAGGGGGAACACACCAATGGAAATAAAAAGAAAAACAGATCCAAATAAAATGGAATGAATTCAGTAAGAAGAGAAATAAAGAATGGAGAAACGACCAAGAAAGAAAAGGAAAAAGATTATGTATAACTGATAATTTAATAAAAAACTATACTATTGTTTTATCAAAATGATCAATTTTAAAGGAGAGGCATTATGTCACGACACAAATAGCCAACCCCGTACCAGAGATAAAAAATATATTTATAATTGTAAAAAATACCTCTTATCAAATGAACTGATTGATTTTAATTAAAATATAAGGAATATGACACGACAATACGACTTTAACCCAACCCAAGTGATTGAGACAAAAACATAAACATAAAGAAGGGAACTACGGAACATACTTAGCACAATGTAAATATTTTAAAGTGATTGAGACAACAACCCAAACATAAAGAAGGGAACCACAAACAAACAACGAAAATGAGGAAATAATAAACCTAAGCCACAAGGAAACAAGTTTATGGGTTTAAATGACCCCAAAATGCCCAAAGGAACGGAGGAGAAACCTAATATATTAAACAAACAAGGAAAATGAAGAAGGAGGGAGACGAGCAAAAGTGAAATCCAAGAATGGTTCACCAACACAAGTAAAATAGCACTCAACAAGAGCATTGAAACCAAAACAAGGGTTATCAGGAGGAAGGAGAGATAACGGTTACTACCCATTAAAAAGGCAACCAGAAACCACAAATTAGAATTGTTATTAGTCAGTAAGTATTAGTTATTAAGTATTAATTGTCATTAGGATTAAGTCTTGAAAGAGAAATAAGTATAGGGGTCACCCACTATCAAACCAATGATATAAACAGTGATATAGTGTAATAGTGTAGGTGTCAGAACCCCAAAGTGAAGTGTGACACTAGTGAAATTGTAATTAACAATAAGTGATTTACAAGTGAAGGTAAGGTAAAAGTTGGAAATAAACAGTGCATAGATAACTGCTAAATAAGTAGTATTAAGAGTGAATTATAGTATAAGGGATAGAAAAACACTAGAAGTGATAATGACTTTTTATTTTAAAAGAATGTTCAATAGAGTTAAGTTAATTATAGCCAGTAGTAAGTAAAAAGGGGGGATTCCAGAATAGAATAAATTGAAGGTGTTACCATGGAGGGAATATAAAAATTGTTTAGAGATTGAGAAGCCAAAAAACTAACAAAGATACCTAATTTATAAAGGACTATCATTAATTTAATAACAAGTGATGTTGTTTATCACAACACAGATAATATGTGTTATAAACTAAAAAATTAGCAAATAAGGATAAGTTAGGAGTGAGTGATGATATTTCTTAATCAAAACAATAACTCTAATAACTTATAAAAAATTGTGTTCATGTTATTGTTATAAGAGGATATGGCTGAATGCAATGTGCAGTCCATAAACCTAATGTTATATTTTTAAGATTGAAATAAGGAGAGCAATATTGAATAATAAACAAAACACCTACAGACTCAAAACACAACACAACTAATAAAAATAACAAAGTAAGCCCAATAGGCTGAACCAAAATGTGATTTGAACGAAATAAGTAAATTATTATAATGGCTACTTAGGCCTAGAAAAAAACATAACTGTCAGAACCAAACAAACAAAGATTATAACAAATTGAATCAGAATTTAAAAAATCTGAGGTGAAGGAATCACCAAGGATAAATTGTAGATCATTTATAACACAAAATATTGTAATAGGCATTATTATATAAAAGGAAATGTAATTAACAAACATTAACATAATTGTAAAAACTTAAGATCTGAAAATACCCAAGCTTGTGGGGTATCAAAATAATCTATGAACGAGAATAAATACTATAGTGACAATATTTATTAACCAGGAAGGAAGATGGAGGAATAACAGTAATCAGAAGATATACGAAGGATTCGAAGTTTCGATAACAATACATCAACTCAAAATAAGCCTATTCGAAAAATACCGTTACTATGGAAACAGCGGTTGTTGACAGAAAAATACCGTTAGAAATTAGTAGAGAAAAAAAGAAGCGAAGCGTCACCAAGCCATACAGATGCAGAAGTCCGGAAGAAAGTTTTTTCAGTGTAAATCATGAAAATAATAGTATAAAGTTGCTGAAAACCAATCGTCAAAGAAGCAGATGACCACTACAACCAATATTACAAGACCCAAGACCTGAATAAACGGAAATTATCCATAAATAGAACGTCCAAACACAAGACGAAAGGACGCCACATTTTAATGAAGCCCAAAATCCAAGAAAACTGATTTTATGCAGC
Source organism: Magicicada septendecula (assembly GCA_034769895.1). Classification (NCBI taxonomy): domain Eukaryota; kingdom Metazoa; phylum Arthropoda; class Insecta; order Hemiptera; family Cicadidae; genus Magicicada; species Magicicada septendecula. Next base: position 483,935,484 of record CM068368.1, read on the forward strand.
CAATTCCTATCTCGAACCAACTACAAAGGCCTATACACGTCGAATTGTTAAGTACTATCCAATTATTTATTTTCCACCAACCCTAATCACTTTAAATAATTTTGAAAGGTAAAATTACCACACTATAAAGATAGTATTTCTCTTTCATAGAGTATTTAAGCAAATTAAAACATAATGAAACATTGTTAACATAAAATAACCTAAGAATTGAACACGAACTTACAGAACACTTTTACAACACAACACCACAGATTGTAATAGCACACTTTATATTTTTTGTACACTTAGATTAAGGTAATTTGTATTTTTATTGTAACCATTGTAGTTCTCTAACTCATAGTCAAAAGAATCCACGGATTTTTGAAACCAAAACTGTAATAAGCCTAACGTAAACAGACGCTAGGTTAAATGGTTTCTAAATTAATTCGCCGCCCTGAAAATAAGATCTCATGTAATCAAACGATAATTATTTTGTTGTAATTGTAAATGTTTCCAGATATCACCATTAAAAAATATTCATTACAGGGAGTAGCAAGCGTTATCATTTCTTAGGGAGTGCTATATAATAATTACTTGTATTGAAGAATAAATTGTAGCAGTAAGCTAGTTGCCAGTTATTCGTCAGAAGCGACGATTGAGACGGCTGTGCGAGCGGGAACTATTTGAATACACCAACCCGCCACGCTGATAACTTGTTCAAATACAGTTTTTAGTTGTTTTGTAAAACGACTTGGCGCCACCCGGGATTATCACACCCCCTAAGAATAACAGGTAAGGTTACTGCCGTAATATACAGGTGATCAGAACTACGCTACGAACATCGCTAGCCACCAAAATTACTGTAACGACCCGGTGCGAGGCGAACGCACTAATCATCCAAACACATTATTTTTTATGTACACATTTTGCAGGTACGCTCAAATCTTATAGTTACAGATCGACGTATACAACGTGAGGCTTAAACATCACGAACACGTCATTATACCGATACGACTAAACGAAGACGATCGGATCATCTCGTTACAAATTGGCGACCCACCGGTGAGGCCGTAAAAGAAGGTCAACGGCGGCTATGAAGAGACACTCAATGTTTACTAGGACAGACAAACAGAAAGAAATTGAAGGTGAAGGCCAGCCAGAAGAGATGGAAGAAATAATCGGGGAGTTAGTCGAAGAAGGCGTTCAGGAAAACCAACCTGAAAATCCAGTTCAACCAGAACCGGAAGTGGAAGTAATGGTAGGGGACCAACCTAGCAAACCAACAGAAGAAACAAAATTAGATCACATGATGAAGTTCATGATGGAACAATTCGGACAAATGAATAAAGATAGAAGAGAAGACAAGGAAGAATTGAATAAAAAATTAGAGTCATTGCAAGCAGGAAGGAGAGAAGATAAAGAAGAATTGAATAAAAAATTAGAGTCATTGAGAAGGGAAGACGGGGAATTCCTGAACGAAAAACTGGACCAAAATAAGGAAGAATTGAAGAAGCAATTCAAGGAGGACTTAGAGATCCTGAATAACAAAATGGAAAATAACCGAGAGGCGTTAGAAGAGAAGAGTGAGGAGTTGAAGAGACAAATAACAAAGGATCTTGGAGTGTTAAATGACAAGATTGAAAACAACTGGGAAACACTCCAAAAACAATTGAAGGAAGAAGGTGAGAAATCAAAAGATGAATGGAGGCAACAGTTGGCGGAGTGCAAAAATGAAATCAAACAGACTATCACTGAGACGAACGAAACAGTAATACACGTCCAGGAAGAGTTGACTGAAAAAATAAATCACGTCCAAGAGGAAGGAACTCTCAGGATCCAAGAAATACAGAAGACCACCACCGACGAGTGTAACAAAAATAAACAGGAGGTGCTTCAAGAGCTGAAGGAGAGGCACAAGGAAATCCAGACAGATGTCAGCGAACGCGTTGAAAGGGTATATACCACCATCAACAAGATTGACGAGGAAACGCAAGAAAATAAAGAAAAAATTAGACAAATCAGTCAGAAAGAGAAGCAGATGCAAGAGGAACTGGACGCTTTGAGGGAGAAGCCTTGCAGTAGCACTCATATATTTACGAATGAAAATAGGGAAGTGATCAACTTCAAGAGTTACCGAAGAAACCCCATAGAATTTCTGAAAATGGTGGAGGAGCTCATCGAGAGGAACAGAGATACCAGATGGACAACGGTGAGAAGTCTCATCGACGAGATGTTTCGAGACACAAATGACAATTGGTGGACAGCCACACGACCAGAAATCAGCAGTACGCAGGAATTTAAAACGTTGTTTCGTGAAAAGTACTGGTCGGAGTCGACCCAAAATGTAGTGAGGAACGATATAAGCAACGGGAGATATGAGCCACAGGCTGGGCATACATTAACGTCTTACTTCTTGGGCAAGGTCTGCCTAGCCCGAAATCTCGAACCAAGGATACCCGAAGAATCCCTAGTCATCCAACTGGGATATCACTACGAAGACGCCATACAGAGGGCCAGGAGACAGGGACAAATAAAGACCATACAGGGAATGGCCAACTTGCTGGAAGACCATGAAAATGATAGCCAGTACAAGAAGAATCGTATGATCAACCAAAGGTACAACCGGGGGAATGAAAGTTACAATGTGCCAAGCCACAACTTACCCTATAGTAATACCCAGAACAACTACCGGAACATAATGAATCGTAACCCAAATAATTACCCAGGGGACCAACCATTCCATCGGAATCAACCCAACTACAATCAAGGTAACCAACCAACCAACAGAGATCATCCGAGTTACAACCAGGGGAACCAACCAAATAACAGAAATACACAAAACCCTAGTGCACCGAATAATCACAACAGGGGGATAGAACAAGGTAGGAATACAAATGGCCACCCAAATAATCACAATTACTATGGCAACCGGTATGACCCGAATTACCCATATAACAGAGGAAACGGGAGTAACCAAAATAGGGGTGACATGAGGCGTCAAGTCAATTTTATCAGCAGGAGGAGACAGAACAACCATCGACGATATTGTCCCATGAGAACCAGCACAGTGTACAACGATTCCCAAAATGACGACCAGCAAGATACAGGAACGAGAACAATAGAACCACCTCGAAATGAAAATAACCGCCGACAGGAACCCAACACCAACCAAAATGATAGCGAGAATTGGGTGACCGTCCATGAGAATCCGGGTTTTTCAATATTGCGTAATACAGCAAGTAATGACGAAGGACACCGGACAGCACAGGTAAACTAAAAAGGTCAGTGAGAAACCACCAGGACCCTTCACATGACCAATCACTTGGGTTAAATCAACAAACCACGACGGAAGGCGAAATAAAGAAGATAACCATAATATCAAACAATTATTTGAAGGACATCAGGGAAGAACTTCTGGAGGAGGAGAATAACCCCTTGTCAACAACAAATAGTGAAATAGTGCATGTAAAAGCTATTATTAATGGAATCAACACTGTCATAATGATCGATACTGGGTCAAATGTATCTCTCATAAACCAACCTGAATTGGAGCGGATCCAGGCCAACTCCAATATACCTATCCCGACTTTACCGATAAATAATATCGTCATAATTGGTGCCACAGGCAAACAAAATAAGACCATCAGAAAACAGGTCTCTTTAGAGCTGAACAGTCGTAACACAATCATACCCATTATTTTTCTTGTCGCAAATGGATTACCATTTAACATGCTGATTGGATGCGACGCACTGAGACAACACTCAGCAATTATTGACATGCAGAAGGGAATAGTAGCGCTTACTTCTGAGAAGGGAGTGTGGACAACCAATATAATCAACAGTAACCCAACACAACCAACCCTAAATCATCATAAGGGATTGAAGAGCTATTATTGCCAGACATATCAACCATCAATCACCATAGAAGATGAAGAAGAAGAAACGGCTGATCGATGGAACGCATAATAATGCCATGGAATTATCCAGAATAAATGTCACCCATCAGACATTTGAAGGAGAAGAGGAGCAAGACAACAAAGAGTGAAAAATAAGAAAGAGAAGGCAATAATGAAGGAAAGAAAAGGAGAAGTCGACTTACAAAAATATAATTAACAAGGTCCAACGTATAATAATAAATGAACCATATGTCATCACAAAGGACAATGGAAACAACACTTACGAGATAAGTAATATAACCACCAGAAAAGTAAAAGGAGTGTACAACCAAGCTTCCATAAAGAAGTTCTATGAAGAGAACTAAATAACTGGAATACGTTCATCCAGAATAAGTGTGACTATCATACACTTGAAGGAGAAGAGGTGCATAATAACGAAGTGTCGAACAAAAAGGAGAAGGCTATAATATGGAATGGAAATGATAATATATTAAATCCACAACCGTGAGAATTGAATTGATACCAAAATAAAATTATATATATAATAAAATGTACGGCCATATGTCATCACGAAGGACAAATAACTGTAAATAAAATACAGATACCAAAATTCAAAAATTATATGTACACAACTTGCAACAACAGATCGATGACTTATGAGGTCTAAAATAAAAAATATCAAAACAAAGGAATGAGATACATAAATTCCTACTAAGTGAAATCAACTTACAATATATTAAAAAAGTTGATGTGTGAAGTATATGAAATAATTAAACAAAATGTACCAAAATAGGAATACGCTACACAAATTCCTATAGTGTAAGAAAATTAACTTACAAGCTGAAATATACAAAAATAAAATCAGACCAAACCTGATAAGATAAGTACATGAAATTATAATGAATCAAGGGTATTCAAATATAAAAAATCTAAACTGGTACAAAGAAAGAGGGAGATTATGTATGAATCAAGTATACAAGCTATGGCTAAAGCAAAATGTTGCTAGATAACTGAGAAAAGTATACCAGTGTCTAAGATAATTAAAATGATCACAATGAGAATCGAAAACCGAATAATGAAAAGTTAATAATGAGATTAACATATAAATAAATAAAAAACAATCAATGTATGAGCAAATGATAGTATATTGTTAAGGTACAGCGGAAGGAAGAATGAGTAAAAGGCCAAAGTGATCTAAAAACAAACCACAAGGTGGACAATCCCAAAATATATTATTATTATTAAGTCACAAGTTGACAAAAAAGGTATTTATGATTGACTGTTGAAAAGTCCAGCAATCAAATAAACTGAGCAGAGATGACGTGCCTCTGGTCTCAGAAAAATCAGTAGTAATGGGAGAAACCAGCTACTAAAGTTAGGAAAAAAAAATTGTGTATAAGGGGGAACACACCAATGGAAATAAAAAGAAAAACAGATCCAAATAAAATGGAATGAATTCAGTAAGAAGAGAAATAAAGAATGGAGAAACGACCAAGAAAGAAAAGGAAAAAGATTATGTATAACTGATAATTTAATAAAAAACTATACTATTGTTTTATCAAAATGATCAATTTTAAAGGAGAGGCATTATGTCACGACACAAATAGCCAACCCCGTACCAGAGATAAAAAATATATTTATAATTGTAAAAAATACCTCTTATCAAATGAACTGATTGATTTTAATTAAAATATAAGGAATATGACACGACAATACAACGACTTTAACCCAACCCAAGTGATTGAGACAAAAACATAAACATAAAGAAGGGAACTACGGAACATACTTAGCACAATGTAAATATTTTAAAGTGATTGAGACAACAACCCAAACATAAAGAAGGGAACCACAAACAAACAACGAAAATGAGGAAATAATAAACCTAAGCCACAAGGAAACAAGTTTATGGGTTTAAATGACCCCAAAATGCCCAAAGGAACGGAGGAGAAACCTAATATATTAAACAAACAAGGAAAATGAAGAAGGAGGGAGACGAGCAAAAGTGAAATCCAAGAATGGTTCACCAACACAAGTAAAATAGCACTCAACAAGAGCATTGAAACCAAAACAAGGGTTATCAGGAGGAAGGAGAGATAACGGTTACTACCCATTAAAAAGGCAACCAGAAACCACAAATTAGAATTGTTATTAGTCAGTAAGTATTAGTTATTAAGTATTAATTGTCATTAGGATTAAGTCATGAAAGAGAAATAAGTATAGGGGTCACCCACTATCAAACCAATGATATAAACAGTGATATAGTGTAATAGTGTAGGTGTCAGAACCCCAAAGTGAAGTGTGACACTAGTGAAATTGTAATTAACAATAAGTGATTTACAAGTGAAGGTAAGGTAAAAGTTGGAAATAAACAGTGCATAGATAACTGCTAAATAAGTAGTATTAAGAGTGAATTATAGTATAAGGGATAGAAAAACACTAGAAGTGATAATGACTTTTTATTTTAAAAGAATGTTCAATAGAGTTAAGTTAATTATAGCCAGTAGTAAGTAAAAAGGGAGGATTCCAGAATAGAATAAATTGAAGGTGTTACCATGGAGGGAATATAAAAATTGTTTAGAGATTGAGAAGCCAAAAAACTAACAAAGATACCTAATTTATAAAGGACTATCATTAATTTAATAACAAGTGATGTTGTTTATCACAACACAGATAATATGGGTTATAAACTAAAAAATTAGCAAATAAGGATAAGTTAGGAGTGAGTGATGATATTTCTTAATCAAAACAATAACTCTAATAACTTATAAAAAATTGTGTTCATGTTATTGTTATAAGAGGATATGGCTGAATGCAATGTGCAGTCCATAAACCTAATGTTATATTTTTAAGATTGAAATAAGGAGAGCAATATTGAATAATAAACAAAACACCTACAGACTCAAAACACAACACAACTAATAAAAATAACAAAGTAAGCCCAATAGGCTGAACCAAAATGTGATTTGAACGAAATAAGTAAATTATTATAATGGCTACTTAGGCCTAGAAAAAAACATAACTGTCAGAACCAAACAAACAAAGATTATAACAAATTGAATCAGAATTTAAAAAATCTGAGGTGAAGGAATCACCAAGGATAAATTGTAGATCATTTATAACACAAAATATTGTAATAGGCATTATTATATAAAAGGAAATGTAATTAACAAACATTAACATAATTGTAAAAACTTAAGATCTGAAAATACCCAAGCTTGTGGGGTATCAAAATAATCTATGAACGAGAATAAATACTATAGTGACAATATTTATTAACCAGGAAGGAAGATGGAGGAATAACAGTAATCAGAAGATATACGAAGGATTCGAAGTTTCGATAACAATACATCAACTCAAAATAAGCCTATTCGAAAAATACCGTTACTATGGAAACAGCGGTTGTTGACAGAAAAATACCGTTAGAAATTAGTAGAGAAAAAAAGAAGCGAAGCGTCACCAAGCCATACAGATGCAGAAGTCCGGAAGAAAGTTTTTTCAGTGTAAATCATGAAAATAATAGTATAAAGTTGCTGAAAACCAATCGTCAAAGAAGCAGATGACCACTACAACCAATATTACAAGACCCAAGACCTGAATAAACGGAAATTATCCATAAATAGAACGTCCAAACACAAGACGAAAGGACGCCACATTTTAATGAAGCCCAAAATCCAAGAAAACTGATTTTATGCAGCCAATTCCTATCTCGAACCAACTACAAAGGCCTATACACGTCGAATTGTTAAGTACTATCCAATTATTTATTTTCCACCAACCCTAATCACTTTAAATAATTTTGAAAGGTAAAATTACCACACTATAAAGATAGTATTTCTCTTTCATAGAGTATTTAAGCAAATTAAAACATAATGAAACATTGTTAACATAAAATAACCTAAGAATTGAACACGAACTTACAGAACACTTTTACAACACAACACCACAGATTGTAATAGCACACTTTATATTTTTTGTACACTTAGATTAAGGTAATTTGTATTTTTATTGTAACCATTGTAGTTCTCTAACTCATAGTCAAAAGAATCCACGGATTTTTGAAACCAAAACTGTAATAAGCCTAACGTAAACAGACGCTAGGTTAAATGGTTTCTAAATTAATTCGCCGCCCTGAAAATAAGATCTCATGTAATCAAACGATAATTATTTTGTTGTAATTGTAAATGTTTCCAGATATCACCATTAAAAAATATTCATTACAGGGAGTAGCAAGCGTTATCATTTCTTAGGGAGTGCTATATAATAATTACTTGTATTGAAGAATAAATTGTAGCAGTAAGCTAGTTGCCAGTTATTCGTCAGAAGCGACGATTGAGACGGCTGTGCGAGCGGGAACTATTTGAATACACCAACCCGCCACGCTGATAACTTGTTCAAATACAGTTTTTAGTTGTTTTGTAAAACGACTTGGCGCCACCCGGGATTATCACACCCCCTAAGAATAACAGGTAAGGTTACTGCCGTAATATACAGGTGATCAGAACTACGCTACGAACATCGCTAGCCACCAAAATTACTGTAACGACCCGGTGCGAGGCGAACGCACTAATCATCCAAACACATTATTTTTTATGTACACATTTTGCAGGTACGCTCAAATCTTATAGTTACAGATCGACGTATACAACGTGAGGCTTAAACATCACGAACACGTCATTATACCGATACGACTAAACGAAGACGATCGGATCATCTCGTTACAAATTGGCGACCCACCGGTGAGGCCGTAAAAGAAGGTCAACGGCGGCTATGAAGAGACACTCAATGTTTACTAGGACAGACAAACAGAAAGAAATTGAAGGTGAAGGCCAGCCAGAAGAGATGGAAGAAATAATCGGGGAGTTAGTCGAAGAAGGCGTTCAGGAAAACCAACCTGAAAATCCAGTTCAACCAGAACCGGAAGTGGAAGTAATGGTAGGGGACCAACCTAGCAAACCAACAGAAGAAACAAAATTAGATCACATGATGAAGTTCATGATGGAACAATTCGGACAAATGAATAAAGATAGAAGAGAAGACAAGGAAGAATTGAATAAAAAATTAGAGTCATTGCAAGCAGGAAGGAGAGAAGATAAAGAAGAATTGAATAAAAAATTAGAGTCATTGAGAAGGGAAGACGGGGAATTCCTGAACGAAAAACTGGACCAAAATAAGGAAGAATTGAAGAAGCAATTCAAGGAGGACTTAGAGATCCTGAATAACAAAATGGAAAATAACCGAGAGGCGTTAGAAGAGAAGAGTGAGGAGTTGAAGAGACAAATAACAAAGGATCTTGGAGTGTTAAATGACAAGATTGAAAACAACTGGGAAACACTCCAAAAACAATTGAAGGAAGAAGGTGAGAAATCAAAAGATGAATGGAGGCAACAGTTGGCGGAGTGCAAAAATGAAATCAAACAGACTATCACTGAGACAAACGAAACAGTAATACACGTCCAGGAAGAGTTGACTGAAAAAATAAATCACGTCCAAGAGGAAGGAACTCTCAGGATCCAAGAAATACAGAAGACCACCACCGACGAGTGTAACAAAAATAAACAGGAGGTGCTTCAAGAGCTGAAGGAGAGGCACAAGGAAATCCAGACAGATGTCAGCGAACGCGTTGAAAGGGTATATACCACCATCAACAAGATTGACGAGGAAACGCAAGAAAATAAAGAAAAAATTAGACAAATCAGTCAGAAAGAGAAGCAGATGCAAGAGGAACTGGACGCTTTGAGGGAGAAGCCTTGCAGTAGCACTCATATATTTACGAATGAAAATAGGGAAGTGATCAACTTCAAGAGTTACCGAAGAAACCCCATAGAATTTCTGAAAATGGTGGAGGAGCTCATCGAGAGGAACAGAGATACCAGATGGACAACGGTGAGAAGTCTCATCGACGAGATGTTTCGAGACACAAATGACAATTGGTGGACAGCCACACGACCAGAAATCAGCAGTACGCAGGAATTTAAAACGTTGTTTCGTGAAAAGTACTGGTCGGAGTCGACCCAAAATGTAGTGAGGAACGATATAAGCAACAGGAGATATGAGCCACAGGCTGGGCATACATTAACGTCTTACTTCTTGGGCAAGGTCTGCCTAGCCCGAAATCTCGAACCAAGGATACCCGAAGAATCCCTAGTCATCCAACTGGGATATCACTACGAAGACGCCATACAGAGGGCCAGGAGACAGGGACAAATAAAGACCATACAGGGAATGGCCAACTTGCTGGAAGACCATGAAAATGATAGCCAGTACAAGAAGAATCGTATGATCAACCAAAGGTACAACCGGGGGAATGAAAGTTACAATGTGCCAAGCCACAACTTACCCTATAGTAATACCCAGAACAACTACCGGAACATAATGAATCGTAACCCAAATAATTACCCAGGGGACCAACCATTCCATCGGAATCAACCCAACTACAATCAAGGTAACCAACCAACCAACAGAGATCATCCGAGTTACAACCAGGGGAACCAACCAAATAACAGAAATACACAAAACCCTAGTGCACCGAATAATCACAACAGGGGGATAGAACAAGGTAGGAATACAAATGGCCACCCAAATAATCACAATTACTATGGCAACCGGTATGACCCGAATTACCCATATAACAGAGGAAACGGGAGTAACCAAAATAGGGGTGACATGAGGCGTCAAGTCAATTTTATCAGCGGGAGGAGACGGAACAACCATCGACGATATTGTCCCATGAGAACCAGCACAGTGTACAACGATTCCCAAAATGACGACCAGCAAGATACAGGAACGAGAACAATAGAACCACCTCGAAATGAAAATAACCGCCGACAGGAACCCAACACCAACCAAAATGATAGCGAGAATTGGGTGACCGTCCATGAGAATCCGGGTTTTTCAATATTGCGTAATACAGCAAGTAATGACGAAGGACACCGGACAGCACAGGTAAACTAAAAAGGTCAGTGAGAAACCACCAGGACCCTTCACATGACCAATCACTTGGGTTAAATCAACAAACCACGACGGAAGGCGAAATAAAGAAGATAACCATAATATCAAACAATTATTTGAAGGACATCAGGGAAGAACTTCTGGAGGAGGAGAATAACCCCTTGTCAACAACAAATAGTGAAATAGTGCATGTAAAAGCTATTATTAATGGAATCAACACTGTCATAATGATCGATACTGGGTCAAATGTATCTCTCATAAACCAACCTGAATTGGAGCGGATCCAGGCCAACTCCAATATACCTATCCTGACTTTACCGATAAATAATATCGTCATAATTGGTGCCACAGGCAAACAAAATAAGACCATCAGAAAACAGGTCTCTTTAGAGCTGAACAGTCGTAACACAATCATACCCATTATTTTTCTTGTCGCAAATGGATTACCATTTAACATGCTGATTGGATGCGACACACTGAGACAACACTCAGCAATTATTGACATGCAGAAGGGAATAGTAGCGCTTACTTCTGAGAAGGGAGTGTGGACAACCAATATAATCAACAGTAACCCAACACAACCAACCCTAAATCATCATAAGGGATTGAAGAGCTATTATTGCCAGACATATCAACCATCAATCACCATAGAAGATGAAGAAGAAGAAACGGCTGATCGATGGAACGCATAATAATGCCATGGAATTATCCAGAATAAATGTCACCCATCAGACATTTGAAGGAGAAGAGGAGCAAGACAACAAAGAGTGAAAAATAAGAAAGAGAAGGCAATAATGAAGGAAAGAAAAGGAGAAGTCGACTTACAAAAATATAATTAACAAGGTCCAACGTATAATAATAAATGAACCATATGTCATCACAAAGGACAATGGAAACAACACTTACGAGATAAGTAATATAACCACCAAAAAAGTAAAAGGAGTGTACAACCAAGCTTCCATAAAGAAGTTCTATGAAGAGAACTAAATAACTGGAATACGTTCATCCAGAATAAGTGTGACTATCATACACTTGAAGGAGAAGAGGTGCATAATAACGAAGTGTCGAACAAAAAGGAGAAGGCTATAATATGGAATGGAAATGATAATATATTAAATCCACAACCGTGAGAATTGAATTGATACCAAAATAAAATTATATATATAATAAAATGTACGGCCATATGTCATCACGAAGGACAAATAACTGTAAATAAAATACAGATACCAAAATTCAAAAATTATATGTACACAACTTGCAACAACAGATCGATGACTTATGAGGTCTAAAATAAAAAATATCAAAACAAAGGAATGAGATACATAAATTCCTACTAAGTGAAATCAACTTACAATATATTAAAAAAGTTGATGTGTGAAGTATATGAAATAATTAAACAAAATGTACCAAAATAGGAATACGCTACACAAATTCCTATAGTGTAAGAAAATTAACTTACAAGCTGAAATATACAAAAATAAAATCAGACCAAACCTGATAAGATAAGTACATGAAATTATAATGAATCAAGGGTATTCAAATATAAAAAATCTAAACTGGTACAAAGAAAGAGGGAGATTATGTATGAATCAAGTATACAAGCTATGGCTAAAGCAAAATGTTGCTAGATAACTGAGAAAAGTATACCAGTGTCTAAGATAATTAAAATGATCACAATGAGAATCGAAAACCGAATAATGAAAAGTTAATAATGAGATTAACATATAAATAAATAAAAAACAATCAATGTATGAGCAAATGATAGTATATTGTTAAGGTACAGCGGAAGGAAGAATGAGTAAAAGGCCAAAGTGATCTAAAAACAAACCACAAGGTGGACAATCCCAAAATATATTATTATTATTAAGTCACAAGTTGACAAAAAAGGTATTTATGATTGACTGTTGAAAAGTCCAGCAATCAAATAAACTGAGCAGAGATGACGTGCCTCTGGTCTCAGAAAAATCAGTAGTAATGGGAGAAACCAGCTACTAAAGTTAGGAAAAAAAAATTGTGTATAAGGGGGAACACACCAATGGAAATAAAAAGAAAAACAGATCCAAATAAAATGGAATGAATTCAGTAAGAAGAGAAATAAAGAATGGAGAAACGACCAAGAAAGAAAAGGAAAAAGATTATGTATAACTGATAATTTAATAAAAAACTATACTATTGTTTTATCAAAATGATCAATTTTAAAGGAGAGGCATTATGTCACGACACAAATAGCCAACCCCGTACCAGAGATAAAAAATATATTTATAATTGTAAAAAATACCTCTTATCAAATGAACTGATTGATTTTAATTAAAATATAAGGAATATGACACGACAATACGACTTTAACCCAACCCAAGTGATTGAGACAAAAACATAAACATAAAGAAGGGAACTACGGAACATACTTAGCACAATGTAAATATTTTAAAGTGATTGAGACAACAACCCAAACATAAAGAAGGGAACCACAAACAAACAACGAAAATGAGGAAATAATAAACCTAAGCCACAAGGAAACAAGTTTATGGGTTTAAATGACCCCAAAATGCCCAAAGGAACGGAGGAGAAACCTAATATATTAAACAAACAAGGAAAATGAAGAAGGAGGGAGACGAGCAAAAGTGAAATCCAAGAATGGTTCACCAACACAAGTAAAATAGCACTCAACAAGAGCATTGAAACCAAAACAAGGGTTATCAGGAGGAAGGAGAGATAACGGTTACTACCCATTAAAAAGGCAACCAGAAACCACAAATTAGAATTGTTATTAGTCAGTAAGTATTAGTTATTAAGTATTAATTGTCATTAGGATTAAGTCTTGAAAGAGAAATAAGTATAGGGGTCACCCACTATCAAACCAATGATATAAACAGTGATATAGTGTAATAGTGTAGGTGTCAGAACCCCAAAGTGAAGTGTGACACTAGTGAAATTGTAATTAACAATAAGTGATTTACAAGTGAAGGTAAGGTAAAAGTTGGAAATAAACAGTGCATAGATAACTGCTAAATAAGTAGTATTAAGAGTGAATTATAGTATAAGGGATAGAAAAACACTAGAAGTGATAATGACTTTTTATTTTAAAAGAATGTTCAATAGAGTTAAGTTAATTATAGCCAGTAGTAAGTAAAAAGGGGGGATTCCAGAATAGAATAAATTGAAGGTGTTACCATGGAGGGAATATAAAAATTGTTTAGAGATTGAGAAGCCAAAAAACTAACAAAGATACCTAATTTATAAAGGACTATCATTAATTTAATAACAAGTGATGTTGTTTATCACAACACAGATAATATGTGTTATAAACTAAAAAATTAGCAAATAAGGATAAGTTAGGAGTGAGTGATGATATTTCTTAATCAAAACAATAACTCTAATAACTTATAAAAAATTGTGTTCATGTTATTGTTATAAGAGGATATGGCTGAATGCAATGTGCAGTCCATAAACCTAATGTTATATTTTTAAGATTGAAATAAGGAGAGCAATATTGAATAATAAACAAAACACCTACAGACTCAAAACACAACACAACTAATAAAAATAACAAAGTAAGCCCAATAGGCTGAACCAAAATGTGATTTGAACGAAATAAGTAAATTATTATAATGGCTACTTAGGCCTAGAAAAAAACATAACTGTCAGAACCAAACAAACAAAGATTATAACAAATTGAATCAGAATTTAAAAAATCTGAGGTGAAGGAATCACCAAGGATAAATTGTAGATCATTTATAACACAAAATATTGTAATAGGCATTATTATATAAAAGGAAATGTAATTAACAAACATTAACATAATTGTAAAAACTTAAGATCTGAAAATACCCAAGCTTGTGGGGTATCAAAATAATCTATGAACGAGAATAAATACTATAGTGACAATATTTATTAACCAGGAAGGAAGATGGAGGAATAACAGTAATCAGAAGATATACGAAGGATTCGAAGTTTCGATAACAATACATCAACTCAAAATAAGCCTATTCGAAAAATACCGTTACTATGGAAACAGCGGTTGTTGACAGAAAAATACCGTTAGAAATTAGTAGAGAAAAAAAGAAGCGAAGCGTCACCAAGCCATACAGATGCAGAAGTCCGGAAGAAAGTTTTTTCAGTGTAAATCATGAAAATAATAGTATAAAGTTGCTGAAAACCAATCGTCAAAGAAGCAGATGACCACTACAACCAATATTACAAGACCCAAGACCTGAATAAACGGAAATTATCCATAAATAGAACGTCCAAACACAAGACGAAAGGACGCCACATTTTAATGAAGCCCAAAATCCAAGAAAACTGATTTTATGCAGCCAATTCCTATCTCGAACCAACTACAAAGGCCTATACACGTCGAATTGTTAAGTACTATCCAATTATTTATTTTCCACCAACCCTAATCACTTTAAATAATTTTGAAAGGTAAAATTACCACACTATAAAGATAGTATTTCTCTTTCATAGAGTATTTAAGCAAATTAAAACATAATGAAACATTGTTAACATAAAATAACCTAAGAATTGAACACGAACTTACAGAACACTTTTACAACACAACACCACAGATTGTAATAGCACACTTTATATTTTTTGTACACTTAGATTAAGGTAATTTGTATTTTTATTGTAACCATTGTAGTTCTCTAACTCATAGTCAAAAGAATCCACGGATTTTTGAAACCAAAACTGTAATAAGCCTAACGTAAACAGACGCTAGGTTAAATGGTTTCTAAATTAATTCGCCGCCCTGAAAATAAGATCTCATGTAATCAAACGATAATTATTTTGTTGTAATTGTAAATGTTTCCAGATATCACCATTAAAAAATATTCATTACAGGGAGTAGCAAGCGTTATCATTTCTTAGGGAGTGCTATATAATAATTACTTGTATTGAAGAATAAATTGTAGCAGTAAGCTAGTTGCCAGTTATTCGTCAGAAGCGACGATTGAGACGGCTGTGCGAGCGGGAACTATTTGAATACACCAACCCGCCACGCTGATAACTTGTTCAAATACAGTTTTTAGTTGTTTTGTAAAACGACTTGGCGCCACCCGGGATTATCACACCCCCTAAGAATAACAGGTAAGGTTACTGCCGTAATATACAGGTGATCAGAACTACGCTACGAACATCGCTAGCCACCAAAATTACTGTAACGACCCGGTGCGAGGCGAACGCACTAATCATCCAAACACATTATTTTTTATGTACACATTTTGCAGGTACGCTCAAATCTTATAGTTACAGATCGACGTATACAACGTGAGGCTTAAACATCACGAACACGTCATTATACCGATACGACTAAACGAAGACGATCGGATCATCTCGTTACAAATTGGCGACCCACCGGTGAGGCCGTAAAAGAAGGTCAACGGCGGCTATGAAGAGACACTCAATGTTTACTAGGACAGACAAACAGAAAGAAATTGAAGGTGAAGGCCAGCCAGAAGAGATGGAAGAAATAATCGGGGAGTTAGTCGAAGAAGGCGTTCAGGAAAACCAACCTGAAAATCCAGTTCAACCAGAACCGGAAGTGGAAGTAATGGTAGGGGACCAACCTAGCAAACCAACAGAAGAAACAAAATTAGATCACATGATGAAGTTCATGATGGAACAATTCGGACAAATGAATAAAGATAGAAGAGAAGACAAGGAAGAATTGAATAAAAAATTAGAGTCATTGCAAGCAGGAAGGAGAGAAGATAAAGAAGAATTGAATAAAAAATTAGAGTCATTGAGAAGGGAAGACGGGGAATTCCTGAACGAAAAACTGGACCAAAATAAGGAAGAATTGAAGAAGCAATTCAAGGAGGACTTAGAGATCCTGAATAACAAAATGGAAAATAACCGAGAGGCGTTAGAAGAGAAGAGTGAGGAGTTGAAGAGACAAATAACAAAGGATCTTGGAGTGTTAAATGACAAGATTGAAAACAACTGGGAAACACTCCAAAAACAATTGAAGGAAGAAGGTGAGAAATCAAAAGATGAATGGAGGCAACAGTTGGCGGAGTGCAAAAATGAAATCAAACAGACTATCACTGAGACGAACGAAACAGTAATACACGTCCAGGAAGAGTTGACTGAAAAAATAAATCACGTCCAAGAGGAAGGAACTCTCAGGATCCAAGAAATACAGAAGACCACCACCGACGAGTGTAACAAAAATAAACAGGAGGTGCTTCAAGAGCTGAAGGAGAGGCACAAGGAAATCCAGACAGATGTCAGCGAACGCGTTGAAAGGGTATATACCACCATCAACAAGATTGACGAGGAAACGCAAGAAAATAAAGAAAAAATTAGACAAATCAGTCAGAAAGAGAAGCAGATGCAAGAGGAACTGGACGCTTTGAGGGAGAAGCCTTGCAGTAGCACTCATATATTTACGAATGAAAATAGGGAAGTGATCAACTTCAAGAGTTACCGAAGAAACCCCATAGAATTTCTGAAAATGGTGGAGGAGCTCATCGAGAGGAACAGAGATACCAGATGGACAACGGTGAGAAGTCTCATCGACGAGATGTTTCGAGACACAAATGACAATTGGTGGACAGCCACACGACCAGAAATCAGCAGTACGCAGGAATTTAAAACGTTGTTTCGTGAAAAGTACTGGTCGGAGTCGACCCAAAATGTAGTGAGGAACGATATAAGCAACGGGAGATATGAGCCACAGGCTGGGCATACATTAACGTCTTACTTCTTGGGCAAGGTCTGCCTAGCCCGAAATCTCGAACCAAGGATACCCGAAGAATCCCTAGTCATCCAACTGGGATATCACTACGAAGACGCCATACAGAGGGCCAGGAGACAGGGACAAATAAAGACCATACAGGGAATGGCCAACTTGCTGGAAGACCATGAAAATGATAGCCAGTACAAGAAGAATCGTATGATCAACCAAAGGTACAACCGGGGGAATGAAAGTTACAATGTGCCAAGCCACAACTTACCCTATAGTAATACCCAGAACAACTACCGGAACATAATGAATCGTAACCCAAATAATTACCCAGGGGACCAACCATTCCATCGGAATCAACCCAACTACAATCAAGGTAACCAACCAACCAACAGAGATCATCCGAGTTACAACCAGGGGAACCAACCAAATAACAGAAATACACAAAACCCTAGTGCACCGAATAATCACAACAGGGGGATAGAACAAGGTAGGAATACAAATGGCCACCCAAATAATCACAATTACTATGGCAACCGGTATGACCCGAATTACCCATATAACAGAGGAAACGGGAGTAACCAAAATAGGGGTGACATGAGGCGTCAAGTCAATTTTATCAGCAGGAGGAGACAGAACAACCATCGACGATATTGTCCCATGAGAACCAGCACAGTGTACAACGATTCCCAAAATGACGACCAGCAAGATACAGGAACGAGAACAATAGAACCACCTCGAAATGAAAATAACCGCCGACAGGAACCCAACACCAACCAAAATGATAGCGAGAATTGGGTGACCGTCCATGAGAATCCGGGTTTTTCAATATTGCGTAATACAGCAAGTAATGACGAAGGACACCGGACAGCACAGGTAAACTAAAAAGGTCAGTGAGAAACCACCAGGACCCTTCACATGACCAATCACTTGGGTTAAATCAACAAACCACGACGGAAGGCGAAATAAAGAAGATAACCATAATATCAAACAATTATTTGAAGGACATCAGGGAAGAACTTCTGGAGGAGGAGAATAACCCCTTGTCAACAACAAATAGTGAAATAGTGCATGTAAAAGCTATTATTAATGGAATCAACACTGTCATAATGATCGATACTGGGTCAAATGTATCTCTCATAAATCAACCTGAATTGGAGCGGATCCAGGCCAACTCCAATATACCTATCCCGACTTTACCGATAAATAATATCGTCATAATTGGTGCCACAGGCAAACAAAATAAGACCATCAGAAAACAGGTCTCTTTAGAGCTGAACAGTCGTAACACAATCATACCCATTATTTTTCTTGTCGCAAATGGATTACCATTTAACATGCTGATTGGATGCGACGCACTGAGACAACACTCAGCAATTATTGACATGCAGAAGGGAATAGTAGCGCTTACTTCTGAGAAGGGAGTGTGGACAACCAATATAATCAACAGTAACCCAACACAACCAACCCTAAATCATCATAAGGGATTGAAGAGCTATTATTGCCAGACATATCAACCATCAATCACCATAGAAGATGAAGAAGAAGAAACGGCTGATCGATGGAACGCATAATAATGCCATGGAATTATCCAGAATAAATGTCACCCATCAGACATTTGAAGGAGAAGAGGAGCAAGACAACAAAGAGTGAAAAATAAGAAAGAGAAGGCAATAATGAAGGAAAGAAAAGGAGAAGTCGACTTACAAAAATATAATTAACAAGGTCCAACGTATAATAATAAATGAACCATATGTCATCACAAAGGACAATGGAAACAACACTTACGAGATAAGTAATATAACCACCAGAAAAGTAAAAGGAGTGTACAACCAAGCTTCCATAAAGAAGTTCTATGAAGAGAACTAAATAACTGGAATACGTTCATCCAGAATAAGTGTGACTATCATACACTTGAAGGAGAAGAGGTGCATAATAACGAAGTGTCGAACAAAAAGGAGAAGGCTATAATATGGAATGGAAATGATAATATATTAAATCCACAACCGTGAGAATTGAATTGATACCAAAATAAAATTATATATATAATAAAATGTACGGCCATATGTCATCACGAAGGACAAATAACTGTAAATAAAATACAGATACCAAAATTCAAAAATTATATGTACACAACTTGCAACAACAGATCGATGACTTATGAGGTCTAAAATAAAAAATATCAAAACAAAGGAATGAGATACATAAATTCCTACTAAGTGAAATCAACTTACAATATATTAAAAAAGTTGATGTGTGAAGTATATGAAATAATTAAACAAAATGTACCAAAATAGGAATACGCTACACAAATTCCTATAGTGTAAGAAAATTAACTTACAAGCTGAAATATACAAAAATAAAATCAGACCAAACCTGATAAGATAAGTACATGAAATTATAATGAATCAAGGGTATTCAAATATAAAAAATCTAAACTGGTACAAAGAAAGAGGGAGATTATGTATGAATCAAGTATACAAGCTATGGCTAAAGCAAAATGTTGCTAGATAACTGAGAAAAGTATACCAGTGTCTAAGATAATTAAAATGATCACAATGAGAATCGAAAACCGAATAATGAAAAGTTAATAATGAGATTAACATATAAATAAATAAAAAACAATCAATGTATGAGCAAATGATAGTATATTGTTAAGGTACAGCGGAAGGAAGAATGAGTAAAAGGCCAAAGTGATCTAAAAACAAACCACAAGGTGGACAATCCCAAAATATATTATTATTATTAAGTCACAAGTTGACAAAAAAGGTATTTATGATTGACTGTTGAAAAGTCCAGCAATCAAATAAACTGAGCAGAGATGACGTGCCTCTGGTCTCAGAAAAATCAGTAGTAATGGGAGAAACCAGCTACTAAAGTTAGGAAAAAAAAATTGTGTATAAGGGGGAACACACCAATGGAAATAAAAAGAAAAACAGATCCAAATAAAATGGAATGAATTCAGTAAGAAGAGAAATAAAGAATGGAGAAACGACCAAGAAAGAAAAGGAAAAAGATTATGTATAACTGATAATTTAATAAAAAACTATACTATTGTTTTATCAAAATGATCAATTTTAAAGGAGAGGCATTATGTCACGACACAAATAGCCAACCCCGTACCAGAGATAAAAAATATATTTATAATTGTAAAAAATACCTCTTATCAAATGAACTGATTGATTTTAATTAAAATATAAGGAATATGACACGACAATACAACGACTTTAACCCAACCCAAGTGATTGAGACAAAAACATAAACATAAAGAAGGGAACTACGGAACATACTTAGCACAATGTAAATATTTTAAAGTGATTGAGACAACAACCCAAACATAAAGAAGGGAACCACAAACAAACAACGAAAATGAGGAAATAATAAACCTAAGCCACAAGGAAACAAGTTTATGGGTTTAAATGACCCCAAAATGCCCAAAGGAACGGAGGAGAAACCTAATATATTAAACAAACAAGGAAAATGAAGAAGGAGGGAGACGAGCAAAAGTGAAATCCAAGAATGGTTCACCAACACAAGTAAAATAGCACTCAACAAGAGCATTGAAACCAAAACAAGGGTTATCAGGAGGAAGGAGAGATAACGGTTACTACCCATTAAAAAGGCAACCAGAAACCACAAATTAGAATTGTTATTAGTCAGTAAGTATTAGTTATTAAGTATTAATTGTCATTAGGATTAAGTCATGAAAGAGAAATAAGTATAGGGGTCACCCACTATCAAACCAATGATATAAACAGTGATATAGTGTAATAGTGTAGGTGTCAGAACCCCAAAGTGAAGTGTGACACTAGTGAAATTGTAATTAACAATAAGTGATTTACAAGTGAAGGTAAGGTAAAAGTTGGAAATAAACAGTGCATAGATAACTGCTAAATAAGTAGTATTAAGAGTGAATTATAGTATAAGGGATAGAAAAACACTAGAAGTGATAATGACTTTTTATTTTAAAAGAATGTTCAATAGAGTTAAGTTAATTATAGCCAGTAGTAAGTAAAAAGGGAGGATTCCAGAATAGAATAAATTGAAGGTGTTACCATGGAGGGAATATAAAAATTGTTTAGAGATTGAGAAGCCAAAAAACTAACAAAGATACCTAATTTATAAAGGACTATCATTAATTTAATAACAAGTGATGTTGTTTATCACAACACAGATAATATGGGTTATAAACTAAAAAATTAGCAAATAAGGATAAGTTAGGAGTGAGTGATGATATTTCTTAATCAAAACAATAACTCTAATAACTTATAAAAAATTGTGTTCATGTTATTGTTATAAGAGGATATGGCTGAATGCAATGTGCAGTCCATAAACCTAATGTTATATTTTTAAGATTGAAATAAGGAGAGCAATATTGAATAATAAACAAAACACCTACAGACTCAAAACACAACACAACTAATAAAAATAACAAAGTAAGCCCAATAGGCTGAACCAAAATGTGATTTGAACGAAATAAGTAAATTATTATAATGGCTACTTAGGCCTAGAAAAAAACATAACTGTCAGAACCAAACAAACAAAGATTATAACAAATTGAATCAGAATTTAAAAAATCTGAGGTGAAGGAATCACCAAGGATAAATTGTAGATCATTTATAACACAAAATATTGTAATAGGCATTATTATATAAAAGGAAATGTAATTAACAAACATTAACATAATTGTAAAAACTTAAGATCTGAAAATACCCAAGCTTGTGGGGTATCAAAATAATCTATGAACGAGAATAAATACTATAGTGACAATATTTATTAACCAGGAAGGAAGATGGAGGAATAACAGTAATCAGAAGATATACGAAGGATTCGAAGTTTCGATAACAATACATCAACTCAAAATAAGCCTATTCGAAAAATACCGTTACTATGGAAACAGCGGTTGTTGACAGAAAAATACCGTTAGAAATTAGTAGAGAAAAAAAGAAGCGAAGCGTCACCAAGCCATACAGATGCAGAAGTCCGGAAGAAAGTTTTTTCAGTGTAAATCATGAAAATAATAGTATAAAGTTGCTGAAAACCAATCGTCAAAGAAGCAGATGACCACTACAACCAATATTACAAGACCCAAGACCTGAATAAACGGAAATTATCCATAAATAGAACGTCCAAACACAAGACGAAAGGACGCCACATTTTAATGAAGCCCAAAATCCAAGAAAACTGATTTTATGCAGCCAATTCCTATCTCGAACCAACTACAAAGGCCTATACACGTCGAATTGTTAAGTACTATCCAATTATTTATTTTCCACCAACCCTAATCACTTTAAATAATTTTGAAAGGTAAAATTACCACACTATAAAGATAGTATTTCTCTTTCATAGAGTATTTAAGCAAATTAAAACATAATGAAACATTGTTAACATAAAATAACCTAAGAATTGAACACGAACTTACAGAACACTTTTACAACACAACACCACAGATTGTAATAGCACACTTTATATTTTTTGTACACTTAGATTAAGGTAATTTGTATTTTTATTGTAACCATTGTAGTTCTCTAACTCATAGTCAAAAGAATCCACGGATTTTTGAAACCAAAACTGTAATAAGCCTAACGTAAACAGACGCTAGGTTAAATGGTTTCTAAATTAATTCGCCGCCCTGAAAATAAGATCTCATGTAATCAAACGATAATTATTTTGTTGTAATTGTAAATGTTTCCAGATATCACCATTAAAAAATATTCATTACAGGGAGTAGCAAGCGTTATCATTTCTTAGGGAGTGCTATATAATAATTACTTGTATTGAAGAATAAATTGTAGCAGTAAGCTAGTTGCCAGTTATTCGTCAGAAGCGACGATTGAGACGGCTGTGCGAGCGGGAACTATTTGAATACACCAACCCGCCACGCTGATAACTTGTTCAAATACAGTTTTTAGTTGTTTTGTAAAACGACTTGGCGCCACCCGGGATTATCACACCCCCTAAGAATAACAGGTAAGGTTACTGCCGTAATATACAGGTGATCAGAACTACGCTACGAACATCGCTAGCCACCAAAATTACTGTAACGACCCGGTGCGAGGCGAACGCACTAATCATCCAAACACATTATTTTTTATGTACACATTTTGCAGGTACGCTCAAATCTTATAGTTACAGATCGACGTATACAACGTGAGGCTTAAACATCACGAACACGTCATTATACCGATACGACTAAACGAAGACGATCGGATCATCTCGTTACAAATTGGCGACCCACCGGTGAGGCCGTAAAAGAAGGTCAACGGCGGCTATGAAGAGACACTCAATGTTTACTAGGACAGACAAACAGAAAGAAATTGAAGGTGAAGGCCAGCCAGAAGAGATGGAAGAAATAATCGGGGAGTTAGTCGAAGAAGGCGTTCAGGAAAACCAACCTGAAAATCCAGTTCAACCAGAACCGGAAGTGGAAGTAATGGTAGGGGACCAACCTAGCAAACCAACAGAAGAAACAAAATTAGATCACATGATGAAGTTCATGATGGAACAATTCGGACAAATGAATAAAGATAGAAGAGAAGACAAGGAAGAATTGAATAAAAAATTAGAGTCATTGCAAGCAGGAAGGAGAGAAGATAAAGAAGAATTGAATAAAAAATTAGAGTCATTGAGAAGGGAAGACGGGGAATTCCTGAACGAAAAACTGGACCAAAATAAGGAAGAATTGAAGAAGCAATTCAAGGAGGACTTAGAGATCCTGAATAACAAAATGGAAAATAACCGAGAGGCGTTAGAAGAGAAGAGTGAGGAGTTGAAGAGACAAATAACAAAGGATCTTGGAGTGTTAAATGACAAGATTGAAAACAACTGGGAAACACTCCAAAAACAATTGAAGGAAGAAGGTGAGAAATCAAAAGATGAATGGAGGCAACAGTTGGCGGAGTGCAAAAATGAAATCAAACAGACTATCACTGAGACAAACGAAACAGTAATACACGTCCAGGAAGAGTTGACTGAAAAAATAAATCACGTCCAAGAGGAAGGAACTCTCAGGATCCAAGAAATACAGAAGACCACCACCGACGAGTGTAACAAAAATAAACAGGAGGTGCTTCAAGAGCTGAAGGAGAGGCACAAGGAAATCCAGACAGATGTCAGCGAACGCGTTGAAAGGGTATATACCACCATCAACAAGATTGACGAGGAAACGCAAGAAAATAAAGAAAAAATTAGACAAATCAGTCAGAAAGAGAAGCAGATGCAAGAGGAACTGGACGCTTTGAGGGAGAAGCCTTGCAGTAGCACTCATATATTTACGAATGAAAATAGGGAAGTGATCAACTTCAAGAGTTACCGAAGAAACCCCATAGAATTTCTGAAAATGGTGGAGGAGCTCATCGAGAGGAACAGAGATACCAGATGGACAACGGTGAGAAGTCTCATCGACGAGATGTTTCGAGACACAAATGACAATTGGTGGACAGCCACACGACCAGAAATCAGCAGTACGCAGGAATTTAAAACGTTGTTTCGTGAAAAGTACTGGTCGGAGTCGACCCAAAATGTAGTGAGGAACGATATAAGCAACGGGAGATATGAGCCACAGGCTGGGCATACATTAACGTCTTACTTCTTGGGCAAGGTCTGCCTAGCCCGAAATCTCGAACCAAGGATACCCGAAGAATCCCTAGTCATCCAACTGGGATATCACTACGAAGACGCCATACAGAGGGCCAGGAGACAGGGACAAATAAAGACCATACAGGGAATGGCCAACTTGCTGGAAGACCATGAAAATGATAGCCAGTACAAGAAGAATCGTATGATCAACCAAAGGTACAACCGGGGGAATGAAAGTTACAATGTGCCAAGCCACAACTTACCCTATAGTAATACCCAGAACAACTACCGGAACATAATGAATCGTAACCCAAATAATTACCCAGGGGACCAACCATTCCATCGGAATCAACCCAACTACAATCAAGGTAACCAACCAACCAACAGAGATCATCCGAGTTACAACCAGGGGAACCAACCAAATAACAGAAATACACAAAACCCTAGTGCACCGAATAATCACAACAGGGGGATAGAACAAGGTAGGAATACAAATGGCCACCCAAATAATCACAATTACTATGGCAACCGGTATGACCCGAATTACCCATATAACAGAGGAAACGGGAGTAACCAAAATAGGGGTGACATGAGGCGTCAAGTCAATTTTATCAGCGGGAGGAGACGGAACAACCATCGACGATATTGTCCCATGAGAACCAGCACAGTGTACAACGATTCCCAAAATGACGACCAGCAAGATACAGGAACGAGAACAATAGAACCACCTCGAAATGAAAATAACCGCCGACAGGAACCCAACACCAACCAAAATGATAGCGAGAATTGGGTGACCGTCCATGAGAATCCGGGTTTTTCAATATTGCGTAATACAGCAAGTAATGACGAAGGACACCGGACAGCACAGGTAAACTAAAAAGGTCAGTGAGAAACCACCAGGACCCTTCACATGACCAATCACTTGGGTTAAATCAACAAACCACGACGGAAGGCGAAATAAAGAAGATAACCATAATATCAAACAATTATTTGAAGGACATCAGGGAAGAACTTCTGGAGGAGGAGAATAACCCCTTGTCAACAACAAATAGTGAAATAGTGCATGTAAAAGCTATTATTAATGGAATCAACACTGTCATAATGATCGATACTGGGTCAAATGTATCTCTCATAAACCAACCTGAATTGGAGCGGATCCAGGCCAACTCCAATATACCTATCCTGACTTTACCGATAAATAATATCGTCATAATTGGTGCCACAGGCAAACAAAATAAGACCATCAGAAAACAGGTCTCTTTAGAGCTGAACAGTCGTAACACAATCATACCCATTATTTTTCTTGTCGCAAATGGATTACCATTTAACATGCTGATTGGATGCGACACACTGAGACAACACTCAGCAATTATTGACATGCAGAAGGGAATAGTAGCGCTTACTTCTGAGAAGGGAGTGTGGACAACCAATATAATCAACAGTAACCCAACACAACCAACCCTAAATCATCATAAGGGATTGAAGAGCTATTATTGCCAGACATATCAACCATCAATCACCATAGAAGATGAAGAAGAAGAAACGGCTGATCGATGGAACGCATAATAATGCCATGGAATTATCCAGAATAAATGTCACCCATCAGACATTTGAAGGAGAAGAGGAGCAAGACAACAAAGAGTGAAAAATAAGAAAGAGAAGGCAATAATGAAGGAAAGAAAAGGAGAAGTCGACTTACAAAAATATAATTAACAAGGTCCAACGTATAATAATAAATGAACCATATGTCATCACAAAGGACAATGGAAACAACACTTACGAGATAAGTAATATAACCACCAAAAAAGTAAAAGGAGTGTACAACCAAGCTTCCATAAAGAAGTTCTATGAAGAGAACTAAATAACTGGAATACGTTCATCCAGAATAAGTGTGACTATCATACACTTGAAGGAGAAGAGGTGCATAATAACGAAGTGTCGAACAAAAAGGAGAAGGCTATAATATGGAATGGAAATGATAATATATTAAATCCACAACCGTGAGAATTGAATTGATACCAAAATAAAATTATATATATAATAAAATGTACGGCCATATGTCATCACGAAGGACAAATAACTGTAAATAAAATACAGATACCAAAATTCAAAAATTATATGTACACAACTTGCAACAACAGATCGATGACTTATGAGGTCTAAAATAAAAAATATCAAAACAAAGGAATGAGATACATAAATTCCTACTAAGTGAAATCAACTTACAATATATTAAAAAAGTTGATGTGTGAAGTATATGAAATAATTAAACAAAATGTACCAAAATAGGAATACGCTACACAAATTCCTATAGTGTAAGAAAATTAACTTACAAGCTGAAATATACAAAAATAAAATCAGACCAAACCTGATAAGATAAGTACATGAAATTATAATGAATCAAGGGTATTCAAATATAAAAAATCTAAACTGGTACAAAGAAAGAGGGAGATTATGTATGAATCAAGTATACAAGCTATGGCTAAAGCAAAATGTTGCTAGATAACTGAGAAAAGTATACCAGTGTCTAAGATAATTAAAATGATCACAATGAGAATCGAAAACCGAATAATGAAAAGTTAATAATGAGATTAACATATAAATAAATAAAAAACAATCAATGTATGAGCAAATGATAGTATATTGTTAAGGTACAGCGGAAGGAAGAATGAGTAAAAGGCCAAAGTGATCTAAAAACAAACCACAAGGTGGACAATCCCAAAATATATTATTATTATTAAGTCACAAGTTGACAAAAAAGGTATTTATGATTGACTGTTGAAAAGTCCAGCAATCAAATAAACTGAGCAGAGATGACGTGCCTCTGGTCTCAGAAAAATCAGTAGTAATGGGAGAAACCAGCTACTAAAGTTAGGAAAAAAAAATTGTGTATAAGGGGGAACACACCAATGGAAATAAAAAGAAAAACAGATCCAAATAAAATGGAATGAATTCAGTAAGAAGAGAAATAAAGAATGGAGAAACGACCAAGAAAGAAAAGGAAAAAGATTATGTATAACTGATAATTTAATAAAAAACTATACTATTGTTTTATCAAAATGATCAATTTTAAAGGAGAGGCATTATGTCACGACACAAATAGCCAACCCCGTACCAGAGATAAAAAATATATTTATAATTGTAAAAAATACCTCTTATCAAATGAACTGATTGATTTTAATTAAAATATAAGGAATATGACACGACAATACGACTTTAACCCAACCCAAGTGATTGAGACAAAAACATAAACATAAAGAAGGGAACTACGGAACATACTTAGCACAATGTAAATATTTTAAAGTGATTGAGACAACAACCCAAACATAAAGAAGGGAACCACAAACAAACAACGAAAATGAGGAAATAATAAACCTAAGCCACAAGGAAACAAGTTTATGGGTTTAAATGACCCCAAAATGCCCAAAGGAACGGAGGAGAAACCTAATATATTAAACAAACAAGGAAAATGAAGAAGGAGGGAGACGAGCAAAAGTGAAATCCAAGAATGGTTCACCAACACAAGTAAAATAGCACTCAACAAGAGCATTGAAACCAAAACAAGGGTTATCAGGAGGAAGGAGAGATAACGGTTACTACCCATTAAAAAGGCAACCAGAAACCACAAATTAGAATTGTTATTAGTCAGTAAGTATTAGTTATTAAGTATTAATTGTCATTAGGATTAAGTCTTGAAAGAGAAATAAGTATAGGGGTCACCCACTATCAAACCAATGATATAAACAGTGATATAGTGTAATAGTGTAGGTGTCAGAACCCCAAAGTGAAGTGTGACACTAGTGAAATTGTAATTAACAATAAGTGATTTACAAGTGAAGGTAAGGTAAAAGTTGGAAATAAACAGTGCATAGATAACTGCTAAATAAGTAGTATTAAGAGTGAATTATAGTATAAGGGATAGAAAAACACTAGAAGTGATAATGACTTTTTATTTTAAAAGAATGTTCAATAGAGTTAAGTTAATTATAGCCAGTAGTAAGTAAAAAGGGGGGATTCCAGAATAGAATAAATTGAAGGTGTTACCATGGAGGGAATATAAAAATTGTTTAGAGATTGAGAAGCCAAAAAACTAACAAAGATACCTAATTTATAAAGGACTATCATTAATTTAATAACAAGTGATGTTGTTTATCACAACACAGATAATATGTGTTATAAACTAAAAAATTAGCAAATAAGGATAAGTTAGGAGTGAGTGATGATA
This sequence comes from Magicicada septendecula, assembly GCA_034769895.1. Taxonomy (NCBI): domain Eukaryota; kingdom Metazoa; phylum Arthropoda; class Insecta; order Hemiptera; family Cicadidae; genus Magicicada; species Magicicada septendecula. The sequence continues at coordinate 483,964,795 of CM068368.1, forward strand.
TTTCTTAATCAAAACAATAACTCTAATAACTTATAAAAAATTGTGTTCATGTTATTGTTATAAGAGGATATGGCTGAATGCAATGTGCAGTCCATAAACCTAATGTTATATTTTTAAGATTGAAATAAGGAGAGCAATATTGAATAATAAACAAAACACCTACAGACTCAAAACACAACACAACTAATAAAAATAACAAAGTAAGCCCAATAGGCTGAACCAAAATGTGATTTGAACGAAATAAGTAAATTATTATAATGGCTACTTAGGCCTAGAAAAAAACATAACTGTCAGAACCAAACAAACAAAGATTATAACAAATTGAATCAGAATTTAAAAAATCTGAGGTGAAGGAATCACCAAGGATAAATTGTAGATCATTTATAACACAAAATATTGTAATAGGCATTATTATATAAAAGGAAATGTAATTAACAAACATTAACATAATTGTAAAAACTTAAGATCTGAAAATACCCAAGCTTGTGGGGTATCAAAATAATCTATGAACGAGAATAAATACTATAGTGACAATATTTATTAACCAGGAAGGAAGATGGAGGAATAACAGTAATCAGAAGATATACGAAGGATTCGAAGTTTCGATAACAATACATCAACTCAAAATAAGCCTATTCGAAAAATACCGTTACTATGGAAACAGCGGTTGTTGACAGAAAAATACCGTTAGAAATTAGTAGAGAAAAAAAGAAGCGAAGCGTCACCAAGCCATACAGATGCAGAAGTCCGGAAGAAAGTTTTTTCAGTGTAAATCATGAAAATAATAGTATAAAGTTGCTGAAAACCAATCGTCAAAGAAGCAGATGACCACTACAACCAATATTACAAGACCCAAGACCTGAATAAACGGAAATTATCCATAAATAGAACGTCCAAACACAAGACGAAAGGACGCCACATTTTAATGAAGCCCAAAATCCAAGAAAACTGATTTTATGCAGCCAATTCCTATCTCGAACCAACTACAAAGGCCTATACACGTCGAATTGTTAAGTACTATCCAATTATTTATTTTCCACCAACCCTAATCACTTTAAATAATTTTGAAAGGTAAAATTACCACACTATAAAGATAGTATTTCTCTTTCATAGAGTATTTAAGCAAATTAAAACATAATGAAACATTGTTAACATAAAATAACCTAAGAATTGAACACGAACTTACAGAACACTTTTACAACACAACACCACAGATTGTAATAGCACACTTTATATTTTTTGTACACTTAGATTAAGGTAATTTGTATTTTTATTGTAACCATTGTAGTTCTCTAACTCATAGTCAAAAGAATCCACGGATTTTTGAAACCAAAACTGTAATAAGCCTAACGTAAACAGACGCTAGGTTAAATGGTTTCTAAATTAATTCGCCGCCCTGAAAATAAGATCTCATGTAATCAAACGATAATTATTTTGTTGTAATTGTAAATGTTTCCAGATATCACCATTAAAAAATATTCATTACAGGGAGTAGCAAGCGTTATCATTTCTTAGGGAGTGCTATATAATAATTACTTGTATTGAAGAATAAATTGTAGCAGTAAGCTAGTTGCCAGTTATTCGTCAGAAGCGACGATTGAGACGGCTGTGCGAGCGGGAACTATTTGAATACACCAACCCGCCACGCTGATAACTTGTTCAAATACAGTTTTTAGTTGTTTTGTAAAACGACTTGGCGCCACCCGGGATTATCACACCCCCTAAGAATAACAGGTAAGGTTACTGCCGTAATATACAGGTGATCAGAACTACGCTACGAACATCGCTAGCCACCAAAATTACTGTAACGACCCGGTGCGAGGCGAACGCACTAATCATCCAAACACATTATTTTTTATGTACACATTTTGCAGGTACGCTCAAATCTTATAGTTACAGATCGACGTATACAACGTGAGGCTTAAACATCACGAACACGTCATTATACCGATACGACTAAACGAAGACGATCGGATCATCTCGTTACAAATTGGCGACCCACCGGTGAGGCCGTAAAAGAAGGTCAACGGCGGCTATGAAGAGACACTCAATGTTTACTAGGACAGACAAACAGAAAGAAATTGAAGGTGAAGGCCAGCCAGAAGAGATGGAAGAAATAATCGGGGAGTTAGTCGAAGAAGGCGTTCAGGAAAACCAACCTGAAAATCCAGTTCAACCAGAACCGGAAGTGGAAGTAATGGTAGGGGACCAACCTAGCAAACCAACAGAAGAAACAAAATTAGATCACATGATGAAGTTCATGATGGAACAATTCGGACAAATGAATAAAGATAGAAGAGAAGACAAGGAAGAAGTGAATAAAAAATTAGAGTCATTGCAAGCAGGAAGGAGAGAAGATAAAGAAGAATTGAATAAAAAATTAGAGTCATTGAGAAGGGAAGACGGGGAATTCCTGAACGAAAAACTGGACCAAAATAAGGAAGAATTGAAGAAGCAATTCAAGGAGGACTTAGAGATCCTGAATAACAAAATGGAAAATAACCGAGAGGCGTTAGAAGAGAAGAGTGAGGAGTTGAAGAGACAAATAACAAAGGATCTTGGAGTGTTAAATGACAAGATTGAAAACAACTGGGAAACACTCCAAAAACAATTGAAGGAAGAAGGTGAGAAATCAAAAGATGAATGGAGGCAACAGTTGGCGGAGTGCAAAAATGAAATCAAACAGACTATCACTGAGACGAACGAAACAGTAATACACGTCCAGGAAGAGTTGACTGAAAAAATAAATCACGTCCAAGAGGAAGGAACTCTCAGGATCCAAGAAATACAGAAGACCACCACCGACGAGTGTAACAAAAATAAACAGGAGGTGCTTCAAGAGCTGAAGGAGAGGCACAAGGAAATCCAGACAGATGTCAGCGAACGCGTTGAAAGGGTATATACCACCATCAACAAGATTGACGAGGAAACGCAAGAAAATAAAGAAAAAATTAGACAAATCAGTCAGAAAGAGAAGCAGATGCAAGAGGAACTGGACGCTTTGAGGGAGAAGCCTTGCAGTAGCACTCATATATTTACGAATGAAAATAGGGAAGTGATCAACTTCAAGAGTTACCGAAGAAACCCCATAGAATTTCTGAAAATGGTGGAGGAGCTCATCGAGAGGAACAGAGATACCAGATGGACAACGGTGAGAAGTCTCATCGACGAGATGTTTCGAGACACAAATGACAATTGGTGGACAGCCACACGACCAGAAATCAGCAGTACGCAGGAATTTAAAACGTTGTTTCGTGAAAAGTACTGGTCGGAGTCGACCCAAAATGTAGTGAGGAACGATATAAGCAACGGGAGATATGAGCCACAGGCTGGGCATACATTAACGTCTTACTTCTTGGGCAAGGTCTGCCTAGCCCGAAATCTCGAACCAAGGATACCCGAAGAATCCCTAGTCATCCAACTGGGATATCACTACGAAGACGCCATACAGAGGGCCAGGAGACAGGGACAAATAAAGACCATACAGGGAATGGCCAACTTGCTGGAAGACCATGAAAATGATAGCCAGTACAAGAAGAATCGTATGATCAACCAAAGGTACAACCGGGGGAATGAAAGTTACAATGTGCCAAGCCACAACTTACCCTATAGTAATACCCAGAACAACTACCGGAACATAATGAATCGTAACCCAAATAATTACCCAGGGGACCAACCATTCCATCGGAATCAACCCAACTACAATCAAGGTAACCAACCAACCAACAGAGATCATCCGAGTTACAACCAGGGGAACCAACCAAATAACAGAAATACACAAAACCCTAGTGCACCGAATAATCACAACAGGGGGATAGAACAAGGTAGGAATACAAATGGCCACCCAAATAATCACAATTACTATGGCAACCGGTATGACCCGAATTACCCATATAACAGAGGAAACGGGAGTAACCAAAATAGGGGTGACATGAGGCGTCAAGTCAATTTTATCAGCAGGAGGAGACAGAACAACCATCGACGATATTGTCCCATGAGAACCAGCACAGTGTACAACGATTCCCAAAATGACGACCAGCAAGATACAGGAACGAGAACAATAGAACCACCTCGAAATGAAAATAACCGCCGACAGGAACCCAACACCAACCAAAATGATAGCGAGAATTGGGTGACCGTCCATGAGAATCCGGGTTTTTCAATATTGCGTAATACAGCAAGTAATGACGAAGGACACCGGACAGCACAGGTAAACTAAAAAGGTCAGTGAGAAACCACCAGGACCCTTCACATGACCAATCACTTGGGTTAAATCAACAAACCACGACGGAAGGCGAAATAAAGAAGATAACCATAATATCAAACAATTATTTGAAGGACATCAGGGAAGAACTTCTGGAGGAGGAGAATAACCCCTTGTCAACAACAAATAGTGAAATAGTGCATGTAAAAGCTATTATTAATGGAATCAACACTGTCATAATGATCGATACTGGGTCAAATGTATCTCTCATAAACCAACCTGAATTGGAGCGGATCCAGGCCAACTCCAATATACCTATCCCGACTTTACCGATAAATAATATCGTCATAATTGGTGCCACAGGCAAACAAAATAAGACCATCAGAAAACAGGTCTCTTTAGAGCTGAACAGTCGTAACACAATCATACCCATTATTTTTCTTGTCGCAAATGGATTACCATTTAACATGCTGATTGGATGCGACGCACTGAGACAACACTCAGCAATTATTGACATGCAGAAGGGAATAGTAGCGCTTACTTCTGAGAAGGGAGTGTGGACAACCAATATAATCAACAGTAACCCAACACAACCAACCCTAAATCATCATAAGGGATTGAAGAGCTATTATTGCCAGACATATCAACCATCAATCACCATAGAAGATGAAGAAGAAGAAACGGCTGATCGATGGAACGCATAATAATGCCATGGAATTATCCAGAATAAATGTCACCCATCAGACATTTGAAGGAGAAGAGGAGCAAGACAACAAAGAGTGAAAAATAAGAAAGAGAAGGCAATAATGAAGGAAAGAAAAGGAGAAGTCGACTTACAAAAATATAATTAACAAGGTCCAACGTATAATAATAAATGAACCATATGTCATCACAAAGGACAATGGAAACAACACTTACGAGATAAGTAATATAACCACCAGAAAAGTAAAAGGAGTGTACAACCAAGCTTCCATAAAGAAGTTCTATGAAGAGAACTAAATAACTGGAATACGTTCATCCAGAATAAGTGTGACTATCATACACTTGAAGGAGAAGAGGTGCATAATAACGAAGTGTCGAACAAAAAGGAGAAGGCTATAATATGGAATGGAAATGATAATATATTAAATCCACAACCGTGAGAATTGAATTGATACCAAAATAAAATTATATATATAATAAAATGTACGGCCATATGTCATCACGAAGGACAAATAACTGTAAATAAAATACAGATACCAAAATTCAAAAATTATATGTACACAACTTGCAACAACAGATCGATGACTTATGAGGTCTAAAATAAAAAATATCAAAACAAAGGAATGAGATACATAAATTCCTACTAAGTGAAATCAACTTACAATATATTAAAAAAGTTGATGTGTGAAGTATATGAAATAATTAAACAAAATGTACCAAAATAGGAATACGCTACACAAATTCCTATAGTGTAAGAAAATTAACTTACAAGCTGAAATATACAAAAATAAAATCAGACCAAACCTGATAAGATAAGTACATGAAATTATAATGAATCAAGGGTATTCAAATATAAAAAATCTAAACTGGTACAAAGAAAGAGGGAGATTATGTATGAATCAAGTATACAAGCTATGGCTAAAGCAAAATGTTGCTAGATAACTGAGAAAAGTATACCAGTGTCTAAGATAATTAAAATGATCACAATGAGAATCGAAAACCGAATAATGAAAAGTTAATAATGAGATTAACATATAAATAAATAAAAAACAATCAATGTATGAGCAAATGATAGTATATTGTTAAGGTACAGCGGAAGGAAGAATGAGTAAAAGGCCAAAGTGATCTAAAAACAAACCACAAGGTGGACAATCCCAAAATATATTATTATTATTAAGTCACAAGTTGACAAAAAAGGTATTTATGATTGACTGTTGAAAAGTCCAGCAATCAAATAAACTGAGCAGAGATGACGTGCCTCTGGTCTCAGAAAAATCAGTAGTAATGGGAGAAACCAGCTACTAAAGTTAGGAAAAAAAAATTGTGTATAAGGGGGAACACACCAATGGAAATAAAAAGAAAAACAGATCCAAATAAAATGGAATGAATTCAGTAAGAAGAGAAATAAAGAATGGAGAAACGACCAAGAAAGAAAAGGAAAAAGATTATGTATAACTGATAATTTAATAAAAAACTATACTATTGTTTTATCAAAATGATCAATTTTAAAGGAGAGGCATTATGTCACGACACAAATAGCCAACCCCGTACCAGAGATAAAAAATATATTTATAATTGTAAAAAATACCTCTTATCAAATGAACTGATTGATTTTAATTAAAATATAAGGAATATGACACGACAATACAACGACTTTAACCCAACCCAAGTGATTGAGACAAAAACATAAACATAAAGAAGGGAACTACGGAACATACTTAGCACAATGTAAATATTTTAAAGTGATTGAGACAACAACCCAAACATAAAGAAGGGAACCACAAACAAACAACGAAAATGAGGAAATAATAAACCTAAGCCACAAGGAAACAAGTTTATGGGTTTAAATGACCCCAAAATGCCCAAAGGAACGGAGGAGAAACCTAATATATTAAACAAACAAGGAAAATGAAGAAGGAGGGAGACGAGCAAAAGTGAAATCCAAGAATGGTTCACCAACACAAGTAAAATAGCACTCAACAAGAGCATTGAAACCAAAACAAGGGTTATCAGGAGGAAGGAGAGATAACGGTTACTACCCATTAAAAAGGCAACCAGAAACCACAAATTAGAATTGTTATTAGTCAGTAAGTATTAGTTATTAAGTATTAATTGTCATTAGGATTAAGTCATGAAAGAGAAATAAGTATAGGGGTCACCCACTATCAAACCAATGATATAAACAGTGATATAGTGTAATAGTGTAGGTGTCAGAACCCCAAAGTGAAGTGTGACACTAGTGAAATTGTAATTAACAATAAGTGATTTACAAGTGAAGGTAAGGTAAAAGTTGGAAATAAACAGTGCATAGATAACTGCTAAATAAGTAGTATTAAGAGTGAATTATAGTATAAGGGATAGAAAAACACTAGAAGTGATAATGACTTTTTATTTTAAAAGAATGTTCAATAGAGTTAAGTTAATTATAGCCAGTAGTAAGTAAAAAGGGAGGATTCCAGAATAGAATAAATTGAAGGTGTTACCATGGAGGGAATATAAAAATTGTTTAGAGATTGAGAAGCCAAAAAACTAACAAAGATACCTAATTTATAAAGGACTATCATTAATTTAATAACAAGTGATGTTGTTTATCACAACACAGATAATATGGGTTATAAACTAAAAAATTAGCAAATAAGGATAAGTTAGGAGTGAGTGATGATATTTCTTAATCAAAACAATAACTCTAATAACTTATAAAAAATTGTGTTCATGTTATTGTTATAAGAGGATATGGCTGAATGCAATGTGCAGTCCATAAACCTAATGTTATATTTTTAAGATTGAAATAAGGAGAGCAATATTGAATAATAAACAAAACACCTACAGACTCAAAACACAACACAACTAATAAAAATAACAAAGTAAGCCCAATAGGCTGAACCAAAATGTGATTTGAACGAAATAAGTAAATTATTATAATGGCTACTTAGGCCTAGAAAAAAACATAACTGTCAGAACCAAACAAACAAAGATTATAACAAATTGAATCAGAATTTAAAAAATCTGAGGTGAAGGAATCACCAAGGATAAATTGTAGATCATTTATAACACAAAATATTGTAATAGGCATTATTATATAAAAGGAAATGTAATTAACAAACATTAACATAATTGTAAAAACTTAAGATCTGAAAATACCCAAGCTTGTGGGGTATCAAAATAATCTATGAACGAGAATAAATACTATAGTGACAATATTTATTAACCAGGAAGGAAGATGGAGGAATAACAGTAATCAGAAGATATACGAAGGATTCGAAGTTTCGATAACAATACATCAACTCAAAATAAGCCTATTCGAAAAATACCGTTACTATGGAAACAGCGGTTGTTGACAGAAAAATACCGTTAGAAATTAGTAGAGAAAAAAAGAAGCGAAGCGTCACCAAGCCATACAGATGCAGAAGTCCGGAAGAAAGTTTTTTCAGTGTAAATCATGAAAATAATAGTATAAAGTTGCTGAAAACCAATCGTCAAAGAAGCAGATGACCACTACAACCAATATTACAAGACCCAAGACCTGAATAAACGGAAATTATCCATAAATAGAACGTCCAAACACAAGACGAAAGGACGCCACATTTTAATGAAGCCCAAAATCCAAGAAAACTGATTTTATGCAGCCAATTCCTATCTCGAACCAACTACAAAGGCCTATACACGTCGAATTGTTAAGTACTATCCAATTATTTATTTTCCACCAACCCTAATCACTTTAAATAATTTTGAAAGGTAAAATTACCACACTATAAAGATAGTATTTCTCTTTCATAGAGTATTTAAGCAAATTAAAACATAATGAAACATTGTTAACATAAAATAACCTAAGAATTGAACACGAACTTACAGAACACTTTTACAACACAACACCACAGATTGTAATAGCACACTTTATATTTTTTGTACACTTAGATTAAGGTAATTTGTATTTTTATTGTAACCATTGTAGTTCTCTAACTCATAGTCAAAAGAATCCACGGATTTTTGAAACCAAAACTGTAATAAGCCTAACGTAAACAGACGCTAGGTTAAATGGTTTCTAAATTAATTCGCCGCCCTGAAAATAAGATCTCATGTAATCAAACGATAATTATTTTGTTGTAATTGTAAATGTTTCCAGATATCACCATTAAAAAATATTCATTACAGGGAGTAGCAAGCGTTATCATTTCTTAGGGAGTGCTATATAATAATTACTTGTATTGAAGAATAAATTGTAGCAGTAAGCTAGTTGCCAGTTATTCGTCAGAAGCGACGATTGAGACGGCTGTGCGAGCGGGAACTATTTGAATACACCAACCCGCCACGCTGATAACTTGTTCAAATACAGTTTTTAGTTGTTTTGTAAAACGACTTGGCGCCACCCGGGATTATCACACCCCCTAAGAATAACAGGTAAGGTTACTGCCGTAATATACAGGTGATCAGAACTACGCTACGAACATCGCTAGCCACCAAAATTACTGTAACGACCCGGTGCGAGGCGAACGCACTAATCATCCAAACACATTATTTTTTATGTACACATTTTGCAGGTACGCTCAAATCTTATAGTTACAGATCGACGTATACAACGTGAGGCTTAAACATCACGAACACGTCATTATACCGATACGACTAAACGAAGACGATCGGATCATCTCGTTACAAATTGGCGACCCACCGGTGAGGCCGTAAAAGAAGGTCAACGGCGGCTATGAAGAGACACTCAATGTTTACTAGGACAGACAAACAGAAAGAAATTGAAGGTGAAGGCCAGCCAGAAGAGATGGAAGAAATAATCGGGGAGTTAGTCGAAGAAGGCGTTCAGGAAAACCAACCTGAAAATCCAGTTCAACCAGAACCGGAAGTGGAAGTAATGGTAGGGGACCAACCTAGCAAACCAACAGAAGAAACAAAATTAGATCACATGATGAAGTTCATGATGGAACAATTCGGACAAATGAATAAAGATAGAAGAGAAGACAAGGAAGAATTGAATAAAAAATTAGAGTCATTGCAAGCAGGAAGGAGAGAAGATAAAGAAGAATTGAATAAAAAATTAGAGTCATTGAGAAGGGAAGACGGGGAATTCCTGAACGAAAAACTGGACCAAAATAAGGAAGAATTGAAGAAGCAATTCAAGGAGGACTTAGAGATCCTGAATAACAAAATGGAAAATAACCGAGAGGCGTTAGAAGAGAAGAGTGAGGAGTTGAAGAGACAAATAACAAAGGATCTTGGAGTGTTAAATGACAAGATTGAAAACAACTGGGAAACACTCCAAAAACAATTGAAGGAAGAAGGTGAGAAATCAAAAGATGAATGGAGGCAACAGTTGGCGGAGTGCAAAAATGAAATCAAACAGACTATCACTGAGACGAACGAAACAGTAATACACGTCCAGGAAGAGTTGACTGAAAAAATAAATCACGTCCAAGAGGAAGGAACTCTCAGGATCCAAGAAATACAGAAGACCACCACCGACGAGTGTAACAAAAATAAACAGGAGGTGCTTCAAGAGCTGAAGGAGAGGCACAAGGAAATCCAGACAGATGTCAGCGAACGCGTTGAAAGGGTATATACCACCATCAACAAGATTGACGAGGAAACGCAAGAAAATAAAGAAAAAATTAGACAAATCAGTCAGAAAGAGAAGCAGATGCAAGAGGAACTGGACGCTTTGAGGGAGAAGCCTTGCAGTAGCACTCATATATTTACGAATGAAAATAGGGAAGTGATCAACTTCAAGAGTTACCGAAGAAACCCCATAGAATTTCTGAAAATGGTGGAGGAGCTCATCGAGAGGAACAGAGATACCAGATGGACAACGGTGAGAAGTCTCATCGACGAGATGTTTCGAGACACAAATGACAATTGGTGGACAGCCACACGACCAGAAATCAGCAGTACGCAGGAATTTAAAACGTTGTTTCGTGAAAAGTACTGGTCGGAGTCGACCCAAAATGTAGTGAGGAACGATATAAGCAACGGGAGATATGAGCCACAGGCTGGGCATACATTAACGTCTTACTTCTTGGGCAAGGTCTGCCTAGCCCGAAATCTCGAACCAAGGATACCCGAAGAATCCCTAGTCATCCAACTGGGATATCACTACGAAGACGCCATACAGAGGGCCAGGAGACAGGGACAAATAAAGACCATACAGGGAATGGCCAACTTGCTGGAAGACCATGAAAATGATAGCCAGTACAAGAAGAATCGTATGATCAACCAAAGGTACAACCGGGGGAATGAAAGTTACAATGTGCCAAGCCACAACTTACCCTATAGTAATACCCAGAACAACTACCGGAACATAATGAATCGTAACCCAAATAATTACCCAGGGGACCAACCATTCCATCGGAATCAACCCAACTACAATCAAGGTAACCAACCAACCAACAGAGATCATCCGAGTTACAACCAGGGGAACCAACCAAATAACAGAAATACACAAAACCCTAGTGCACCGAATAATCACAACAGGGGGATAGAACAAGGTAGGAATACAAATGGCCACCCAAATAATCACAATTACTATGGCAACCGGTATGACCCGAATTACCCATATAACAGAGGAAACGGGAGTAACCAAAATAGGGGTGACATGAGGCGTCAAGTCAATTTTATCAGCAGGAGGAGACAGAACAACCATCGACGATATTGTCCCATGAGAACCAGCACAGTGTACAACGATTCCCAAAATGACGACCAGCAAGATACAGGAACGAGAACAATAGAACCACCTCGAAATGAAAATAACCGCCGACAGGAACCCAACACCAACCAAAATGATAGCGAGAATTGGGTGACCGTCCATGAGAATCCGGGTTTTTCAATATTGCGTAATACAGCAAGTAATGACGAAGGACACCGGACAGCACAGGTAAACTAAAAAGGTCAGTGAGAAACCACCAGGACCCTTCACATGACCAATCACTTGGGTTAAATCAACAAACCACGACGGAAGGCGAAATAAAGAAGATAACCATAATATCAAACAATTATTTGAAGGACATCAGGGAAGAACTTCTGGAGGAGGAGAATAACCCCTTGTCAACAACAAATAGTGAAATAGTGCATGTAAAAGCTATTATTAATGGAATCAACACTGTCATAATGATCGATACTGGGTCAAATGTATCTCTCATAAACCAACCTGAATTGGAGCGGATCCAGGCCAACTCCAATATACCTATCCCGACTTTACCGATAAATAATATCGTCATAATTGGTGCCACAGGCAAACAAAATAAGACCATCAGAAAACAGGTCTCTTTAGAGCTGAACAGTCGTAACACAATCATACCCATTATTTTTCTTGTCGCAAATGGATTACCATTTAACATGCTGATTGGATGCGACGCACTGAGACAACACTCAGCAATTATTGACATGCAGAAGGGAATAGTAGCGCTTACTTCTGAGAAGGGAGTGTGGACAACCAATATAATCAACAGTAACCCAACACAACCAACCCTAAATCATCATAAGGGATTGAAGAGCTATTATTGCCAGACATATCAACCATCAATCACCATAGAAGATGAAGAAGAAGAAACGGCTGATCGATGGAACGCATAATAATGCCATGGAATTATCCAGAATAAATGTCACCCATCAGACATTTGAAGGAGAAGAGGAGCAAGACAACAAAGAGTGAAAAATAAGAAAGAGAAGGCAATAATGAAGGAAAGAAAAGGAGAAGTCGACTTACAAAAATATAATTAACAAGGTCCAACGTATAATAATAAATGAACCATATGTCATCACAAAGGACAATGGAAACAACACTTACGAGATAAGTAATATAACCACCAGAAAAGTAAAAGGAGTGTACAACCAAGCTTCCATAAAGAAGTTCTATGAAGAGAACTAAATAACTGGAATACGTTCATCCAGAATAAGTGTGACTATCATACACTTGAAGGAGAAGAGGTGCATAATAACGAAGTGTCGAACAAAAAGGAGAAGGCTATAATATGGAATGGAAATGATAATATATTAAATCCACAACCGTGAGAATTGAATTGATACCAAAATAAAATTATATATATAATAAAATGTACGGCCATATGTCATCACGAAGGACAAATAACTGTAAATAAAATACAGATACCAAAATTCAAAAATTATATGTACACAACTTGCAACAACAGATCGATGACTTATGAGGTCTAAAATAAAAAATATCAAAACAAAGGAATGAGATACATAAATTCCTACTAAGTGAAATCAACTTACAATATATTAAAAAAGTTGATGTGTGAAGTATATGAAATAATTAAACAAAATGTACCAAAATAGGAATACGCTACACAAATTCCTATAGTGTAAGAAAATTAACTTACAAGCTGAAATATACAAAAATAAAATCAGACCAAACCTGATAAGATAAGTACATGAAATTATAATGAATCAAGGGTATTCAAATATAAAAAATCTAAACTGGTACAAAGAAAGAGGGAGATTATGTATGAATCAAGTATACAAGCTATGGCTAAAGCAAAATGTTGCTAGATAACTGAGAAAAGTATACCAGTGTCTAAGATAATTAAAATGATCACAATGAGAATCGAAAACCGAATAATGAAAAGTTAATAATGAGATTAACATATAAATAAATAAAAAACAATCAATGTATGAGCAAATGATAGTATATTGTTAAGGTACAGCGGAAGGAAGAATGAGTAAAAGGCCAAAGTGATCTAAAAACAAACCACAAGGTGGACAATCCCAAAATATATTATTATTATTAAGTCACAAGTTGACAAAAAAGGTATTTATGATTGACTGTTGAAAAGTCCAGCAATCAAATAAACTGAGCAGAGATGACGTGCCTCTGGTCTCAGAAAAATCAGTAGTAATGGGAGAAACCAGCTACTAAAGTTAGGAAAAAAAAATTGTGTATAAGGGGGAACACACCAATGGAAATAAAAAGAAAAACAGATCCAAATAAAATGGAATGAATTCAGTAAGAAGAGAAATAAAGAATGGAGAAACGACCAAGAAAGAAAAGGAAAAAGATTATGTATAACTGATAATTTAATAAAAAACTATACTATTGTTTTATCAAAATGATCAATTTTAAAGGAGAGGCATTATGTCACGACACAAATAGCCAACCCCGTACCAGAGATAAAAAATATATTTATAATTGTAAAAAATACCTCTTATCAAATGAACTGATTGATTTTAATTAAAATATAAGGAATATGACACGACAATACAACGACTTTAACCCAACCCAAGTGATTGAGACAAAAACATAAACATAAAGAAGGGAACTACGGAACATACTTAGCACAATGTAAATATTTTAAAGTGATTGAGACAACAACCCAAACATAAAGAAGGGAACCACAAACAAACAACGAAAATGAGGAAATAATAAACCTAAGCCACAAGGAAACAAGTTTATGGGTTTAAATGACCCCAAAATGCCCAAAGGAACGGAGGAGAAACCTAATATATTAAACAAACAAGGAAAATGAAGAAGGAGGGAGACGAGCAAAAGTGAAATCCAAGAATGGTTCACCAACACAAGTAAAATAGCACTCAACAAGAGCATTGAAACCAAAACAAGGGTTATCAGGAGGAAGGAGAGATAACGGTTACTACCCATTAAAAAGGCAACCAGAAACCACAAATTAGAATTGTTATTAGTCAGTAAGTATTAGTTATTAAGTATTAATTGTCATTAGGATTAAGTCATGAAAGAGAAATAAGTATAGGGGTCACCCACTATCAAACCAATGATATAAACAGTGATATAGTGTAATAGTGTAGGTGTCAGAACCCCAAAGTGAAGTGTGACACTAGTGAAATTGTAATTAACAATAAGTGATTTACAAGTGAAGGTAAGGTAAAAGTTGGAAATAAACAGTGCATAGATAACTGCTAAATAAGTAGTATTAAGAGTGAATTATAGTATAAGGGATAGAAAAACACTAGAAGTGATAATGACTTTTTATTTTAAAAGAATGTTCAATAGAGTTAAGTTAATTATAGCCAGTAGTAAGTAAAAAGGGAGGATTCCAGAATAGAATAAATTGAAGGTGTTACCATGGAGGGAATATAAAAATTGTTTAGAGATTGAGAAGCCAAAAAACTAACAAAGATACCTAATTTATAAAGGACTATCATTAATTTAATAACAAGTGATGTTGTTTATCACAACACAGATAATATGGGTTATAAACTAAAAAATTAGCAAATAAGGATAAGTTAGGAGTGAGTGATGATATTTCTTAATCAAAACAATAACTCTAATAACTTATAAAAAATTGTGTTCATGTTATTGTTATAAGAGGATATGGCTGAATGCAATGTGCAGTCCATAAACCTAATGTTATATTTTTAAGATTGAAATAAGGAGAGCAATATTGAATAATAAACAAAACACCTACAGACTCAAAACACAACACAACTAATAAAAATAACAAAGTAAGCCCAATAGGCTGAACCAAAATGTGATTTGAACGAAATAAGTAAATTATTATAATGGCTACTTAGGCCTAGAAAAAAACATAACTGTCAGAACCAAACAAACAAAGATTATAACAAATTGAATCAGAATTTAAAAAATCTGAGGTGAAGGAATCACCAAGGATAAATTGTAGATCATTTATAACACAAAATATTGTAATAGGCATTATTATATAAAAGGAAATGTAATTAACAAACATTAACATAATTGTAAAAACTTAAGATCTGAAAATACCCAAGCTTGTGGGGTATCAAAATAATCTATGAACGAGAATAAATACTATAGTGACAATATTTATTAACCAGGAAGGAAGATGGAGGAATAACAGTAATCAGAAGATATACGAAGGATTCGAAGTTTCGATAACAATACATCAACTCAAAATAAGCCTATTCGAAAAATACCGTTACTATGGAAACAGCGGTTGTTGACAGAAAAATACCGTTAGAAATTAGTAGAGAAAAAAAGAAGCGAAGCGTCACCAAGCCATACAGATGCAGAAGTCCGGAAGAAAGTTTTTTCAGTGTAAATCATGAAAATAATAGTATAAAGTTGCTGAAAACCAATCGTCAAAGAAGCAGATGACCACTACAACCAATATTACAAGACCCAAGACCTGAATAAACGGAAATTATCCATAAATAGAACGTCCAAACACAAGACGAAAGGACGCCACATTTTAATGAAGCCCAAAATCCAAGAAAACTGATTTTATGCAGCCAATTCCTATCTCGAACCAACTACAAAGGCCTATACACGTCGAATTGTTAAGTACTATCCAATTATTTATTTTCCACCAACCCTAATCACTTTAAATAATTTTGAAAGGTAAAATTACCACACTATAAAGATAGTATTTCTCTTTCATAGAGTATTTAAGCAAATTAAAACATAATGAAACATTGTTAACATAAAATAACCTAAGAATTGAACACGAACTTACAGAACACTTTTACAACACAACACCACAGATTGTAATAGCACACTTTATATTTTTTGTACACTTAGATTAAGGTAATTTGTATTTTTATTGTAACCATTGTAGTTCTCTAACTCATAGTCAAAAGAATCCACGGATTTTTGAAACCAAAACTGTAATAAGCCTAACGTAAACAGACGCTAGGTTAAATGGTTTCTAAATTAATTCGCCGCCCTGAAAATAAGATCTCATGTAATCAAACGATAATTATTTTGTTGTAATTGTAAATGTTTCCAGATATCACCATTAAAAAATATTCATTACAGGGAGTAGCAAGCGTTATCATTTCTTAGGGAGTGCTATATAATAATTACTTGTATTGAAGAATAAATTGTAGCAGTAAGCTAGTTGCCAGTTATTCGTCAGAAGCGACGATTGAGACGGCTGTGCGAGCGGGAACTATTTGAATACACCAACCCGCCACGCTGATAACTTGTTCAAATACAGTTTTTAGTTGTTTTGTAAAACGACTTGGCGCCACCCGGGATTATCACACCCCCTAAGAATAACAGGTAAGGTTACTGCCGTAATATACAGGTGATCAGAACTACGCTACGAACATCGCTAGCCACCAAAATTACTGTAACGACCCGGTGCGAGGCGAACGCACTAATCATCCAAACACATTATTTTTTATGTACACATTTTGCAGGTACGCTCAAATCTTATAGTTACAGATCGACGTATACAACGTGAGGCTTAAACATCACGAACACGTCATTATACCGATACGACTAAACGAAGACGATCGGATCATCTCGTTACAAATTGGCGACCCACCGGTGAGGCCGTAAAAGAAGGTCAACGGCGGCTATGAAGAGACACTCAATGTTTACTAGGACAGACAAACAGAAAGAAATTGAAGGTGAAGGCCAGCCAGAAGAGATGGAAGAAATAATCGGGGAGTTAGTCGAAGAAGGCGTTCAGGAAAACCAACCTGAAAATCCAGTTCAACCAGAACCGGAAGTGGAAGTAATGGTAGGGGACCAACCTAGCAAACCAACAGAAGAAACAAAATTAGATCACATGATGAAGTTCATGATGGAACAATTCGGACAAATGAATAAAGATAGAAGAGAAGACAAGGAAGAATTGAATAAAAAATTAGAGTCATTGCAAGCAGGAAGGAGAGAAGATAAAGAAGAATTGAATAAAAAATTAGAGTCATTGAGAAGGGAAGACGGGGAATTCCTGAACGAAAAACTGGACCAAAATAAGGAAGAATTGAAGAAGCAATTCAAGGAGGACTTAGAGATCCTGAATAACAAAATGGAAAATAACCGAGAGGCGTTAGAAGAGAAGAGTGAGGAGTTGAAGAGACAAATAACAAAGGATCTTGGAGTGTTAAATGACAAGATTGAAAACAACTGGGAAACACTCCAAAAACAATTGAAGGAAGAAGGTGAGAAATCAAAAGATGAATGGAGGCAACAGTTGGCGGAGTGCAAAAATGAAATCAAACAGACTATCACTGAGACGAACGAAACAGTAATACACGTCCAGGAAGAGTTGACTGAAAAAATAAATCACGTCCAAGAGGAAGGAACTCTCAGGATCCAAGAAATACAGAAGACCACCACCGACGAGTGTAACAAAAATAAACAGGAGGTGCTTCAAGAGCTGAAGGAGAGGCACAAGGAAATCCAGACAGATGTCAGCGAACGCGTTGAAAGGGTATATACCACCATCAACAAGATTGACGAGGAAACGCAAGAAAATAAAGAAAAAATTAGACAAATCAGTCAGAAAGAGAAGCAGATGCAAGAGGAACTGGACGCTTTGAGGGAGAAGCCTTGCAGTAGCACTCATATATTTACGAATGAAAATAGGGAAGTGATCAACTTCAAGAGTTACCGAAGAAACCCCATAGAATTTCTGAAAATGGTGGAGGAGCTCATCGAGAGGAACAGAGATACCAGATGGACAACGGTGAGAAGTCTCATCGACGAGATGTTTCGAGACACAAATGACAATTGGTGGACAGCCACACGACCAGAAATCAGCAGTACGCAGGAATTTAAAACGTTGTTTCGTGAAAAGTACTGGTCGGAGTCGACCCAAAATGTAGTGAGGAACGATATAAGCAACGGGAGATATGAGCCACAGGCTGGGCATACATTAACGTCTTACTTCTTGGGCAAGGTCTGCCTAGCCCGAAATCTCGAACCAAGGATACCCGAAGAATCCCTAGTCATCCAACTGGGATATCACTACGAAGACGCCATACAGAGGGCCAGGAGACAGGGACAAATAAAGACCATACAGGGAATGGCCAACTTGCTGGAAGACCATGAAAATGATAGCCAGTACAAGAAGAATCGTATGATCAACCAAAGGTACAACCGGGGGAATGAAAGTTACAATGTGCCAAGCCACAACTTACCCTATAGTAATACCCAGAACAACTACCGGAACATAATGAATCGTAACCCAAATAATTACCCAGGGGACCAACCATTCCATCGGAATCAAACCAACTACAATCAAGGTAACCAACCAACCAACAGAGATCATCCGAGTTACAACCAGGGGAACCAACCAAATAACAGAAATACACAAAACCCTAGTGCACCGAATAATCACAACAGGGGGATAGAACAAGGTAGGAATACAAATGGCCACCCAAATAATCACAATTACTATGGCAACCGGTATGACCCGAATTACCCATATAACAGAGGAAACGGGAGTAACCAAAATAGGGGTGACATGAGGCGTCAAGTCAATTTTATCAGCAGGAGGAGACAGAACAACCATCGACGATATTGTCCCATGAGAACCAGCACAGTGTACAACGATTCCCAAAATGACGACCAGCAAGATACAGGAACGAGAACAATAGAACCACCTCGAAATGAAAATAACCGCCGACAGGAACCCAACACCAACCAAAATGATAGCGAGAATTGGGTGACCGTCCATGAGAATCCGGGTTTTTCAATATTGCGTAATACAGCAAGTAATGACAAAGGACACCGGACAGCACAGGTAAACTAAAAAGGTCAGTGAGAAACCACCAGGACCCTTCACATGACCAATCACTTGGGTTAAATCAACAAACCACGACGGAAGGCGAAATAAAGAAGATAACCATAATATCAAACAATTATTTGAAGGACATCAGGGAAGAACTTCTGGAGGAGGAGAATAACCCCTTGTCAACAACAAATAGTGAAATAGTGCATGTAAAAGCTATTATTAATGGAATCAACACTGTCATAATGATCGATACTGGGTCAAATGTATCTCTCATAAACCAACCTGAATTGGAGCGGATCCAGGCCAACTCCAATATACCTATCCCGACTTTACCGATAAATAATATCGTCATAATTGGTGCCACAGGCAAACAAAATAAGACCATCAGAAAACAGGTCTCTTTAGAGCTGAACAGTCATAACACAATCATACCCATTATTTTTCTTGTCGCAAATGGATTACCATTTAACATGCTGATTGGATGCGACGCACTGAGACAACACTCAGCAATTATTGACATGCAGAAGGGAATAGTAGCGCTTACTTCTGAGAAGGGAGTGTGGACAACCAATATAATCAACAGTAACCCAAAACAACCAACCCTAAATCATCATAAGGGATTGAAGAGCTATTATTGCCAGACATATCAACCATCAATCACCATAGAAGATGAAGAAGAAGAAACGGCTGATCGATGGAACGCATAATAATGCCATGGAATTATCCAGAATAAATGTCACCCATCAGACATTTGAAGGAGAAGAGGAGCAAGACAACAAAGAGTGAAAAATAAGAAAGAGAAGGCAATAATGAAGGAAAGAAAAGGAGAAGTCGACTTACAAAAATATAATTAACAAGGTCCAACGTGTAATAATAAATGAACCATATGTCATCACAAAGGACAATGGAAACAACACTTACGAGATAAGTAATATAACCACCAAAAAAGTAAAAGGAGTGTACAACCAAGCTTCCATAAAGAAGTTCTATGAAGAGAACTAAATAACTGGAATACGTTCATCCAGAATAAGTGTGACTATCATACACTTGAAGGAGAAGAGGTGCATAATAACGAAGTGTCGAACAAAAAGGAGAAGGCTATAATATGGAATGGAGATGATAATATAATAAATCCACAACCGTGAGAATTGAATTGATACCAAAATAAAATTATATATATAATAAAATGTACGGCCATATGTCATCACGAAGGACAAATAACTGTAAATAAAATACAGATACCAAAATTCAAAAATTATATGTACACAACTTGCAACAACAGATCGATGACTTATGAGGTCTAAAATAAAAAATATCAAAACAAAGGAATGAGATACATAAATTCCTACTAAGTGAAATCAACTTACAATATATTAAAAAAGTTGATGTGTGAAGTATATGAAATAATTAAACAAAATGTACCAAAATAGGAATACGCTACACAAATTCCTATAGTGTAAGAAAATTAACTTACAAGCTGAAATATACAAAAATAAAATCAGACCAAACCTGATAAGATAAGTACATGAAATTATAATGAATCAAGGGTATTCAAATATAAAAAATCTAAACTGGTACAAAGAAAGAGGGAGATTATGTATGAATCAAGTATACAAGCTATGGCTAAAGCAAAATGTTGCTAGATAACTGAGAAAAGTATACCAGTGTCTAAGATAATTAAAATGATCACAATGAGAATCGAAAACCGAATAATGAAAAGTTAATGATGAGATTAACATATAAATAAATAAAAAACAATCAATGTATGAGCAAATGATAGTATATTGTTAAGGTACAGCGGAAGGAAGAATGAGTAAAAGGCCAAAGTGATCTAAAAACAAACCACAAGGTGGACAATCCCAAAATATATTATTATTATTAAGTCACAAGTTGACAAAAAAGGTATTTATGATTGACTGTTGAAAAGTCCAGCAATCAAATAAACTGAGCAGAGATGACGTGCCTCTGGTCTCAGAAAAATCAGTAGTAATGGGAGAAACCAGCTACTAAAGTTAGGAAAAAAAAATTGTGTATAAGGGGGAACACACCAATGGAAATAAAAAGAAAAACAGATCCAAATAAAATGGAATGAATTCAGTAAGAAGAGAAATAAAGAATGGAGAAACGACCAAGAAAGAAAAGGAAAAAGATTATGTATAACTGATAATTTCATAAAAAACTATACTAGTGTTTTATCAAAATGATCAATTTTAAAGGAGGGCATTATGTCACGACACAAATAGCCAACCCCGTACCAGAGATAAAAAATATATTTATAATTGTAAAAAATACCTCTTATCAAATGAACTGATTGATTTTAATTAAAATATAAGGAATATGACACGACAATACAACGACTTTAACCCAACCCAAGTGATTGAGACAAAAACATAAACATAAAGAAGGGAACTACGGAACATACTTAGCACAATGTAAATATTTTAAAGTGATTGAGACAACAACCCAAACATAAAGAAGGGAACCACAAACAAACAACGAGAATGAGGAAATAATAAACCTAAGCCACAAGGAAACAAGTTTATGGGTTTAAATGACCCCAAAATGCCCAAAGGAACGGAGGAGAAACCTAATATATTAAACAAACAAGGAAAATGAAGAAGGAGGGAGACGAGCAAAAGTGAAATCCAAGAATGGTTCACCAACACAAGTAAAATAGCACTCAACAAGAGCATTGAAACCAAAACAAGGGTTATCAGGAGGAAGGAGAGATAACGGTTACTACCCATTAAAAAGGCAACCAGAAACCACAAATTAGAATTGTTATTAGTCAGTAAGTATTAGTTATTAAGTATTAATTGTCATTAGGATTAAGTCATGAAAGAGAAATAAGTATAGGGGTCACCCACTATCAAACCAATGATATAAACAGTGATATAGTGTAATAGTGTAGATGTCAGAACCCCAAAGTGAAGTGTGACACTAGTGAAATTGTAATTAACAATAAGTGATTTACAAGTGAAGGTAAGGTAAAAGTTGGAAATAAACAGTGCATAGATAACTGCTAAATAAGTAGTATTAAGAGTGAATTATAGTATAAGGGATAGAAAAACACTAGAAGTGATAATGACTTTTTATTTTAAAAGAATGTTCAATAGAGTTAAGTTAATTATAGCCAGTAGTAAGTAAAAAGGGAGGATTCCAGAATAGAATAAATTGAAGGTGTTACCATGGAGGGAATATAAAAATTGTTTAGAGATTGAGAAGCCAAAAAACTAACAAAGATACCTAATTTATAAAGGACTATCATTAATTTAATAACAAGTGATGTTGTTTATCACAACACAGATAATATGTGTTATAAACTAAAAAATTAGCAAATAAGGATAAGTTAGGAGTGAGTGATGATATTTCTTAATCAAAACAATAACTCTAATAACTTATAAAAAATTGTGTTCATGTTATTGTTATAAGAGGATATGGCTGAATGCAAAGTGCAGTCCATAAACCTAATGTTATATTTTTAAGATTGAAATAAGGAGAGCAATATTGAATAATAAACAAAACACCTACAGACTCAAAACACAACACAACTAATAAAAATAACAAAGTAAGCCCAATAGGCTGAACCAAAATGTGATTTGAACGAAATAAGTAAATTATTATAATGGCTACTTAGGCCTAGAAAAAACATAACTGTCAGAACCAAACAAACAAAGATTATAACAAATTGAATCAGAATTTAAAAAATCTGAGGTGAAGGAATCACCAAGGATAAATTGTAGATCATTTATAACACAAAATATTGTAATAGGCATTATTATATAAAAGGAAATGTAATTAACAAACATTAACATAATTGTAAAAACTTAAGATCTGAAAATACCCAAGCTTGTGGGGTATCAAAATAATCTATGAACGAGAATAAATACTATAGTGACAATATTTATTAACCAGGAAGGAAGATGGAGGAATAACAGTAATCAGAAGATATACGAAGGATTCAAAGTTTCGATAACAATACATCAACTCAAAATAAGCCTATTCGAAAAATACCGTTACTATGGAAACAGCGGTTGTTGACAGAAAAATACCGTTAGAAATTAGTAGAGAAAAAAAGAAGCGAAGCGTCACCAAGCCATACAGATGCAGAAGTCCGGAAGAAAGTTTTTTCAGTGTAAATCATGAAAATAATAGTATAAAGTTGCTGAAAACCAATCGTCAAAGAAGCAGATGACCACTACAACCAATATTACAAGACCCAAGACCTGAATAAACGGAAATTATCCATAAATAGAACGTCCAAACACAAGACGAAAGGACGCCACATTTTAATGAAGCCCAAAATCCAAGAAAACTGATTTTATGCAGCCAATTCCTATCTCGAACCAACTACAAAGGCCTATACACGTCGAATTGTTAAGTACTATCCAATTATTTATTTTCCACCAACCCTAATCACTTTAAATAATTTTGAAAGGTAAAATTACCACACTATAAAGATAGTATTTCTCTTCCATAGAGTATTTAAGCAAATTAAAACATAATGAAACATTGTTAACATAAAATAACCTAAGAATTGAACACGAACTTACAGAACACTTTTACAACACAACACCACAGATTGTAATAGCACACTTTATATTTTTTGTACACTTAGATTAAGGTAATTTGTATTTTTATTGTAACCATTGTAGTTCTCTAACTCATAGTCAAAAGAATCCACGGATTTTTGAAACCAAAACTGTAATAAGCCTAACGTAAACAGACGCTAGGTTAAATGGTTTCTAAATTAATTCGCCGCCCTGAAAATAAGATCTCATGTAATCAAACGATAATTATTTTGTTGTAATTGTAAATGTTTCCAGATATCACCATTAAAAAATATTCATTACAGGGAGTAGCAAGCGTTATCATTTCTTAGGGAGTGCTATATAATAATTACTTGTATTGAAGAATAAATTGTAGCAGTAAGCTAGTTGCCAGTTATTCGTCAGAAGCGACGATTGAGACGGCTGTGCGAGCGGGAACTATTTGAATACACCAACCCGCCACGCTGATAACTTGTTCAAATACAGTTTTTAGTTGTTTTGTAAAACGACTTGGCGCCACCCGGGATTATCACACCCCCTAAGAATAACAGGTAAGGTTACTGCCGTAATATACAGGTGATCAGAACTACGCTACGAACATCGCTAGCCACCAAAATTACTGTAACGACCCGGTGCGAGGCGAACGCACTAATCATCCAAACACATTATTTTTTATGTACACATTTTGCAGGTACGCTCAAATCTTATAGTTACAGATCGACGTATACAACGTGAGGCTTAAACATCACGAACACGTCATTATACCGATACGACTAAACGAAGACGATCGGATCATCTCGTTACAAATTGGCGACCAACCGGTGAGGCCGTAAAAGAAGGTCAACGGCGGCTATGAAGAGACACTCAATGTTTACTAGGACAGACAAACAGAAGAAATTGAAGGTGAAGGCCAGCCAGAAGAGATGGAAGAAATAATCGGGGAGTTAGTCGAAGAAGGCGTTCAGGAAAACCAACCTGAAAATCCAGTTCAACCAGAACCGGAAGTGGAAGTAATGGTAGGGGACCAACCTAGCAAACCAACAGAAGAAACAAAATTAGATCACATGATGAAGTTCATGATGGAACAATTCGGACAAATGAATAAAGATAGAAGAGAAGACAAGGAAGAATTGAATAAAAAATTAGAGTCATTGCAAGCAGGAAGGAGAGAAGATAAAGAAGAATTGAATAAAAAATTAGAGTCATTGAGAAGGGAAGACGGGGAATTCCTGAACGAAAAACTGGACCAAAATAAGGAAGAATTGAAGAAGCAATTCAAGGAGGACTTAGAGATCCTGAATAACAAAATGGAAAATAACCGAGAGGCGTTAGAAGAGAAGAGTGAGGAGTTGAAGAGACAAATAACAAAGGATCTTGGAGTGTTAAATGACAAGATTGAAAACAACTGGGAAACACTCCAAAAACAATTGAAGGAAGAAGGTGAGAAATCAAAAGATGAATGGAGGCAACAGTTGGCGGAGTGCAAAAATGAAATCAAACAGACTATCACTGAGACGAACGAAACAGTAATACACGTCCAGGAAGAGTTGACTGAAAAAATAAATCACGTCCAAGAGGAAGGAACTCTCAGGATCCAAGAAATACAGAAGACCACCACCGACGAGTGTAACAAAAATAAACAGGAGGTGCTTCAAGAGCTGAAGGAGAGGCACAAGGAAATCCAGACAGATGTCAGCGAACGCGTTGAAAGGGTATATACCACCATCAACAAGATTGACGAGGAAACGCAAGAAAATAAAGAAAAAATTAGACAAATCAGTCAGAAAGAGAAGCAGATGCAAGAGGAACTGGACGCTTTGAGGGAGAAGCCTTGCAGTAGCACTCATATATTTACGAATGAAAATAGGGAAGTGATCAACTTCAAGAGTTACCGAAGAAACCCCATAGAATTTCTGAAAATGGTGGAGGAGCTCATCGAGAGGAACAGAGATACCAGATGGACAACGGTGAGAAGTCTCATCGACGAGATGTTTCGAGACACAAATGACAATTGGTGGACAGCCACACGACCAGAAATCAGCAGTACGCAGGAATTTAAAACGTTGTTTCGTGAAAAGTACTGGTCGGAGTCGACCCAAAATGTAGTGAGGAACGATATAAGCAACGGGAGATATGAGCCACAGGCTGGGCATACATTAACGTCTTACTTCTTGGGCAAGGTCTGCCTAGCCCGAAATCTCGAACCAAGGATACCCGAAGAATCCCTAGTCATCCAACTGGGATATCACTACGAAGACGCCATACAGAGGGCCAGGAGACAGGGACAAATAAAGACCATACAGGGAATGGCCAACTTGCTGGAAGACCATGAAAATGATAGCCAGTACAAGAAGAATCGTATGATCAACCAAAGGTACAACCGGGGGAATGAAAGTTACAATGTGCCAAGCCACAACTTACCCTATAGTAATACCCAGAACAACTACCGGAACATAATGAATCGTAACCCAAATAATTACCCAGGGGACCAACCATTCCATCGGAATCAACCCAACTACAATCAAGGTAACCAACCAACCAACAGAGATCATCCGAGTTACAACCAGGGGAACCAACCAAATAACAGAAATACACAAAACCCTAGTGCACCGAATAATCACAACAGGGGGATAGAACAAGGTAGGAATACAAATGGCCACCCAAATAATCACAATTACTATGGCAACCGGTATGACCCGAATTACCCATATAACAGAGGAAACGGGAGTAACCAAAATAGGGGTGACATGAGGCGTCAAGTCAATTTTATCAGCAGGAGGAGACAGAACAACCATCGACGATATTGTCCCATGAGAACCAGCACAGTGTACAACGATTCCCAAAATGACGACCAGCAAGATACAGGAACGAGAACAATAGAACCACCTCGAAATGAAAATAACCGCCGACAGGAACCCAACACCAACCAAAATGATAGCGAGAATTGGGTGACCGTCCATGAGAATCCGGGTTTTTCAATATTGCGTAATACAGCAAGTAATGACGAAGGACACCGGACAGCACAGGTAAACTAAAAAGGTCAGTGAGAAACCACCAGGACCCTTCACATGACCAATCACTTGGGTTAAATCAACAAACCACGACGGAAGGCGAAATAAAGAAGATAACCATAATATCAAACAATTATTTGAAGGACATCAGGGAAGAACTTCTGGAGGAGGAGAATAACCCCTTGTCAACAACAAATAGTGAAATAGTGCATGTAAAAGCTATTATTAATGGAATCAACACTGTCATAATGATCGATACTGGGTCAAATGTATCTCTCATAAACCAACCTGAATTGGAGCGGATCCAGGCCAACTCCAATATACCTATCCCGACTTTACCGATAAATAATATCGTCATAATTGGTGCCACAGGCAAACAAAATAAGACCATCAGAAAACAGGTCTCTTTAGAGCTGAACAGTCATAACACAATCATACCCATTATTTTTCTTGTCGCAAATGGATTACCATTTAACATGCTGATTGGATGCGACGCACTGAGACAACACTCAGCAATTATTGACATGCAGAAGGGAATAGTAGCGCTTACTTCTGAGAAGGGAGTGTGGACAACCAATATAATCAACAGTAACCCAACACAACCAACCCTAAATCATCATAAGGGATTGAAGAGCTATTATTGCCAGACATATCAACCATCAATCACCATAGAAGATGAAGAAGAAGAAACGGCTGATCGATGGAACGCATAATAATGCCATGGAATTATCCAGAATAAATGTCACCCATCAGACATTTGAAGGAGAAGAGGAGCAAGACAACAAAGAGTGAAAAATAAGAGAGAGAAGGCAATAATGAAGGAAAGAAAAGGAGAAGTCGACTTACAAAAATATAATTAACAAGGTCCAACGTATAATAATAAATGAACCATATGTCATCACAAAGGACAATGGAAACAACACTTACGAGATAAGTAATATAACCACCAAAAAAGTAAAAGGAGTGTACAACCAAGCTTCCATAAAGAAGTTCTATGAAGAGAACTAAATAACTGGAATACGTTCATCCAGAATAAGTGTGACTATCATACACTTGAAGGAGAAGAGGTGCATAATAACGAAGTGTCGAACAAAAAGGAGAAGGCTATAATATGGAATGGAAATGATAATATAATAAATCCACAACCGTGAGAATTGAATTGATACCAAAATAAAATTATATATATAATAAAATGTACGGCCATATGTCATCACGAAGGACAAATAACTGTAAATAAAATACAGATACCAAAATTCAAAAATTATATGTACACAACTTGCAACAACAGATCGATGACTTATGAGGTCTAAAATAAAAAATATCAAAACAAAGGAATGAGATACATAAATTCCTACTAAGTGAAATCAACTTACAATATATTAAAAAAGTTGATGTGTGAAGTATATGAAATAATTAAACAAAATGTACCAAAATAGGAATACGCTACACAAATTCCTATAGTGTAAGAAAATTAACTTACAAGCTGAAATATACAAAAATAAAATCAGACCAAACCTGATAAGATAAGTACATGAAATTATAATGAATCAAGGGTATTCAAATATAAAAAATCTAAACTGGTACAAAGAAAGAGGGAGATTATGTATGAATCAAGTATACAAGCTATGGCTAAAGCAAAATGTTGCTAGATAACTGAGAAAAGTATACCAGTGTCTAAGATAATTAAAATGATCACAATGAGAATCGAAAACCGAATAATGAAAAGTTAATGATGAGATTAACATATAAATAAATAAAAAACAATCAATGTATGAGCAAATGATAGTATATTGTTAAGGTACAGCGGAAGGAAGAATGAGTAAAAGGCCAAAGTGATCTAAAAACAAACCACAAGGTGGACAATCCCAAAATATATTATTATTATTAAGTCACAAGTTGACAAAAAAGGTATTTATGATTGACTGTTGAAAAGTCCAGCAATCAAATAAACTGAGCAGAGATGACGTGCCTCTGGTCTCAGAAAAATCAGTAGTAATGGGAGAAACCAGCTACTAAAGTTAGGAAAAAAAAATTGTGTATAAGGGGGAACACACCAATGGAAATAAAAAGAAAAACAGATCCAAATAAAATGGAATGAATTCAGTAAGAAGAGAAATAAAGAATGGAGAAACGACCAAGAAAGAAAAGGAAAAAGATTATGTATAACTGATAATTTCATAAAAAACTATACTAGTGTTTTATCAAAATGATCAATTTTAAAGGAGAGGCATTATGTCACGACACAAATAGCCAACCCCGTACCAGAGATAAAAAATATATTTATAATTGTAAAAAATACCTCTTATCAAATGAACTGATTGATTTTAATTAAAATATAAGGAATA
This sequence comes from Magicicada septendecula, assembly GCA_034769895.1. Taxonomy (NCBI): domain Eukaryota; kingdom Metazoa; phylum Arthropoda; class Insecta; order Hemiptera; family Cicadidae; genus Magicicada; species Magicicada septendecula. The sequence goes on from CM068368.1 coordinate 483,994,042, forward strand.
TGACACGACAATACAACGACTTTAACCCAACCCAAGTGATTGAGACAAAAACATAAACATAAAGAAGGGAACTACGGAACATACTTAGCACAATGTAAATATTTTAAAGTGATTGAGACAACAACCCAAACATAAAGAAGGGAACCACAAACAAACAACGAGAATGAGGAAATAATAAACCTAAGCCACAAGGAAACAAGTTTATGGGTTTAAATGACCCCAAAATGCCCAAAGGAACGGAGGAGAAACCTAATATATTAAACAAACAAGGAAAATGAAGAAGGAGGGAGACGAGCAAAAGTGAAATCCAAGAATGGTTCACCAACACAAGTAAAATAGCACTCAACAAGAGCATTGAAACCAAAACAAGGGTTATCAGGAGGAAGGAGAGATAACGGTTACTACCCATTAAAAAGGCAACCAGAAACCACAAATTAGAATTGTTATTAGTCAGTAAGTATTAGTTATTAAGTATTAATTGTCATTAGGATTAAGTCATGAAAGAGAAATAAGTATAGGGGTCACCCACTATCAAACCAATGATATAAACAGTGATATAGTGTAATAGTGTAGGTGTCAGAACCCCAAAGTGAAGTGTGACACTAGTGAAATTGTAATTAACAATAAGTGATTTACAAGTGAAGGTAAGGTAAAAGTTGGAAATAAACAGTGCATAGATAACTGCTAAATAAGTAGTATTAAGAGTGAATTATAGTATAAGGGATAGAAAAACACTAGAAGTGATAATGACTTTTTATTTTAAAAGAATGTTCAATAGAGTTAAGTTAATTATAGCCAGTAGTAAGTAAAAAGGGAGGATTCCAGAATAGAATAAATTGAAGGTGTTACCATGGAGGGAATATAAAAATTGTTTAGAGATTGAGAAGCCAAAAAACTAACAAAGATACCTAATTTATAAAGGACTATCATTAATTTAATAACAAGTGATGTTGTTTATCACAACACAGATAATATGTGTTATAAACTAAAAAATTAGCAAATAAGGATAAGTTAGGAGTGAGTGATGATATTTCTTAATCAAAACAATAACTCTAATAACTTATAAAAAATTGTGTTCATGTTATTGTTATAAGAGGATATGGCTGAATGCAATGTGCAGTCCATAAACCTAATGTTATATTTTTAAGATTGAAATAAGGAGAGCAATATTGAATAATAAACAAAACACCTACAGACTCAAAACACAACACAACTAATAAAAATAACAAAGTAAGCCCAATAGGCTGAACCAAAATGTGATTTGAACGAAATAAGTAAATTATTATAATGGCTACTTAGGCCTAGAAAAAAACATAACTGTCAGAACCAAACAAACAAAGATTATAACAAATTGAATCAGAATTTAAAAAATCTGAGGTGAAGGAATCACCAAGGATAAATTGTAGATCATTTATAACACAAAATATTGTAATAGGCATTATTATATAAAAGGAAATGTAATTAACAAACATTAACATAATTGTAAAAACTTAAGATCTGAAAATACCCAAGCTTGTGGGGTATCAAAATAATCTATGAACGAGAATAAATACTATAGTGACAATATTTATTAACCAGGAAGGAAGATGGAGGAATAACAGTAATCAGAAGATATACGAAGGATTCAAAGTTTCGATAACAATACATCAACTCAAAATAAGCCTATTCGAAAAATACCGTTACTATGGAAACAGCGGTTGTTGACAGAAAAATACCGTTAGAAATTAGTAGAGAAAAAAAGAAGCGAAGCGTCACCAAGCCATACAGATGCAGAAGTCCGGAAGAAAGTTTTTTCAGTGTAAATCATGAAAATAATAGTATAAAGTTGCTGAAAACCAATCGTCAAAGAAGCAGATGACCACTACAACCAATATTACAAGACCCAAGACCTGAATAAACGGAAATTATCCATAAATAGAACGTCCAAACACAAGACGAAAGGACGCCACATTTTAATGAAGCCCAAAATCCAAGAAAACTGATTTTATGCAGCCAATTCCTATCTCGAACCAACTACAAAGGCCTATACACGTCGAATTGTTAAGTACTATCCAATTATTTATTTTCCACCAACCCTAATCACTTTAAATAATTTTGAAAGGTAAAATTACCACACTATAAAGATAGTATTTCTCTTTCATAGAGTATTTAAGCAAATTAAAACATAATGAAACATTGTTAACATAATATAACCTAAGAATTGAACACGAACTTACAGAACACTTTTACAACACAACACCACAGATTGTAATAGCACACTTTATATTTTTTGTACACTTAGATTAAGGTAATTTGTATTTTTATTGTAACCATTGTAGTTCTCTAACTCATAGTCAAAAGAATCCACGGATTTTTGAAACCAAAACTGTAATAAGCCTAACGTAAACAGACGCTAGGTTAAATGGTTTCTAAATTAATTCGCCGCCCTGAAAATAAGATCTCATGTAATCAAACGATAATTATTTTGTTGTAATTGTAAATGTTTCCAGATATCACCATTAAAAAATATTCATTACAGGGAGTAGCAAGCGTTATCATTTCTTAGGGAGTGCTATATAATAATTACTTGTATTGAAGAATAAATTGTAGCAGTAAGCTAGTTGCCAGTTATTCGTCAGAAGCGACGATTGAGACGGCTGTGCGAGCGGGAACTATTTGAATACACCAACCCGCCACGCTGATAACTTGTTCAAATACAGTTTTTAGTTGTTTTGTAAAACGACTTGGCGCCACCCGGGATTATCACACCCCCTAAGAATAACAGGTAAGGTTACTGCCGTAATATACAGGTGATCAGAACTACGCTACGAACATCGCTAGCCACCAAAATTACTGTAACGACCCGGTGCGAGGCGAACGCACTAATCATCCAAACACATTATTTTTTATGTACACATTTTGCAGGTACGCTCAAATCTTATAGTTACAGATCGACGTATACAACGTGAGGCTTAAACATCACGAACACGTCATTATACCGATACGACTAAACGAAGACGATCGGATCATCTCGTTACAAATTGGCGACCAACCGGTGAGGCCGTAAAAGAAGGTCAACGGCGGCTATGAAGAGACACTCAATGTTTACTAGGACAGACAAACAGAAAGAAATTGAAGGTGAAGGCCAGCCAGAAGAGATGGAAGAAATAATCGGGGAGTTAGTCGAAGAAGGCGTTCAGGAAAACCAACCTGAAAATCCAGTTCAACCAGAACCGGAAGTGGAAGTAATGGTAGGGGACCAACCTAGCAAACCAACAGAAGAAACAAAATTAGATCACATGATGAAGTTCATGATGGAACAATTCGGACAAATGAATAAAGATAGAAGAGAAGACAAGGAAGAATTGAATAAAAAATTAGAGTCATTGCAAGCAGGAAGGAGAGAAGATAAAGAAGAATTGAATAAAAAATTAGAGTCATTGAGAAGGGAAGACGGGGAATTCCTGAACGAAAAACTGGACCAAAATAAGGAAGAATTGAAGAAGCAATTCAAGGAGGACTTAGAGATCCTGAATAACAAAATGGAAAATAACCGAGAGGCGTTAGAAGAGAAGAGTGAGGAGTTGAAGAGACAAATAACAAAGGATCTTGGAGTGTTAAATGACAAGATTGAAAACAACTGGGAAACACTCCAAAAACAATTGAAGGAAGAAGGTGAGAAATCAAAAGATGAATGGAGGCAACAGTTGGCGGAGTGCAAAAATGAAATCAAACAGACTATCACTGAGACGAACGAAACAGTAATACACGTCCAGGAAGAGTTGACTGAAAAAATAAATCACGTCCAAGAGGAAGGAACTCTCAGGATCCAAGAAATACAGAAGACCACCACCGACGAGTGTAACAAAAATAAACAGGAGGTGCTTCAAGAGCTGAAGGAGAGGCACAAGGAAATCCAGACAGATGTCAGCGAACGCGTTGAAAGGGTATATACCACCATCAACAAGATTGACGAGGAAACGCAAGAAAATAAAGAAAAAATTAGACAAATCAGTCAGAAAGAGAAGCAGATGCAAGAGGAACTGGACGCTTTGAGGGAGAAGCCTTGCAGTAGCACTCATATATTTACGAATGAAAATAGGGAAGTGATCAACTTCAAGAGTTACCGAAGAAACCCCATAGAATTTCTGAAAATGGTGGAGGAGCTCATCGAGAGGAACAGAGATACCAGATGGACAACGGTGAGAAGTCTCATCGACGAGATGTTTCGAGACACAAATGACAATTGGTGGACAGCCACACGACCAGAAATCAGCAGTACGCAGGAATTTAAAACGTTGTTTCGTGAAAAGTACTGGTCGGAGTCGACCCAAAATGTAGTGAGAAACGATATAAGCAACGGGAGATATGAGCCACAGGCTGGGCATACATTAACGTCTTACTTCTTGGGCAAGGTCTGCCTAGCCCGAAATCTCGAACCAAGGATACCCGAAGAATCCCTAGTCATCCAACTGGGATATCACTATGAAGACGCCATACAGAGGGCCAGGAGACAGGGACAAATAAAGACCATACAGGGAATGGCCAACTTGCTGGAAGACCATGAAAATGATAGCCAGTACAAGAAGAATCGTATGATCAACCAAAGGTACAACCGGGGGAATGAAAGTTACAATGTGCCAAGCCACAACTTACCCTATAGTAATACCCAGAACAACTACCGGAACATAATGAATCGTAACCCAAATAATTACCCAGGGGACCAACCATTCCATCGGAATCAACCCAACTACAATCAAGGTAACCAACCAACCAACAGAGATCATCCGAGTTACAACCAGGGGAACCAACCAAATAACAGAAATACACAAAACCCTAGTGCACCGAATAATCACAACAGGGGGATAGAACAAGGTAGGAATACAAATGGCCACCCAAATAATCACAATTACTATGGCAACCGGTATGACCCGAATTACCCATATAACAGAGGAAACGGGAGTAACCAAAATAGGGGTGACATGAGGCGTCAAGTCAATTTTATCAGCGGGAGGAGACAGAACAACCATCGACGATATTGTCCCATGAGAACCAGCACAGTGTACAACGATTCCCAAAATGACGACCAGCAAGATACAGGAACGAGAACAATAGAACCACCTCGAAATGAAAATAACCGCCGACAGGAACCCAACACCAACCAAAATGATAGCGAGAATTGGGTGACCGTCCATGAGAATCCGGGTTTTTCAATATTGCGTAATACAGCAAGTAATGACGAAGGACACCGGACAGCACAGGTAAACTAAAAAGGTCAGTGAGAAACCACCAGGACCCTTCACATGACCAATCACTTGGGTTAAATCAACAAACCACGACGGAAGGTGAAATAAAGAAGATAACCATAATATCAAACAATTATTTGAAGGACATCAGGGAAGAACTTCTGGAGGAGGAGAATAACCCCTTGTCAACAACAAATAGTGAAATAGTGCATGTAAAAGCTATTATTAATGGAATCAACACTGTCATAATGATCGATACTGGGTCAAATGTATCTCTCATAAACCAACCTGAATTGGAGCGGATCCAGGCCAACTCCAATATACCTATCCCGACTTTACCGATAAATAATATCGTCATAATTGGTGCCACAGGCAAACAAAATAAGACCATCAGAAAACAGGTCTCTTTAGAGCTGAACAGTCATAACACAATCATACCCATTATTTTTCTTGTCGCAAATGGATTACCATTTAACATGCTGATTGGATGCGACGCACTGAGACAACACTCAGCAATTATTGACATGCAGAAGGGAATAGTAGCGCTTACTTCTGAGAAGGGAGTGTGGACAACCAATATAATCAACAGTAACCCAACACAACCAACCCTAAATCATCATAAGGGATTGAAGAGCTATTATTGCCAGACATATCAACCATCAATCACCATAGAAGATGAAGAAGAAGAAACGGCTGATCGATGGAACGCATAATAATGCCATGGAATTATCCAGAATAAATGTCACCCATCAGACATTTGAAGGAGAAGAGGAGCAAGACAACAAAGAGTGAAAAATAAGAAAGAGAAGGCAATAATGAAGGAAAGAAAAGGAGAAGTCGACTTACAAAAATATAATTAACAAGGTCCAACGTATAATAATAAATGAACCATATGTCATCACAAAGGACAATGGAAACAACACTTACGAGATAAGTAATATAACCACCAAAAAAGTAAAAGGAGTGTACAACCAAGCTTCCATAAAGAAGTTCTATGAAGAGAACTAAATAACTGGAATACGTTCATCCAGAATAAGTGTGACTATCATACACTTGAAGGAGAAGAGGTGCATAATAACGAAGCGTCGAACAAAAAGGAGAAGGCTATAATATGGAATGGAAATGATAATATAATAAATCCACAACCGTGAGAATTGAATTGATACCAAAATAAAATTATATATATAATAAAATGTACGGCCATATGTCATCACGAAGGACAAATAACTGTAAATAAAATACAGATACCAAAATTCAAAAATTATATGTACACAACTTGCAACAACAGATCGATGACTTATGAGGTCTAAAATAAAAAATATCAAAACAAAGGAATGAGATACATAAATTCCTACTAAGTGAAATCAACTTACAATATATTAAAAAAGTTGATGTGTGAAGTATATGAAATAATTAAACAAAATGTACCAAAATAGGAATACGCTACACAAATTCCTATAGTGTAAGAAAATTAACTTACAAGCTGAAATATACAAAAATAAAATCAGACCAAACCTGATAAGATAAGTACATGAAATTATAATGAATCAAGGGTATTCAAATATAAAAAATCTAAACTGGTACAAAGAAAGAGGGAGATTATGTATGAATCAAGTATACAAGCTATGGCTAAAGCAAAATGTTGCTAGATAACTGAGAAAAGTATACCAGTGTCTAAGATAATTAAAATGATCACAATGAGAATCGAAAACCGAATAATGAAAAGTTAATGATGAGATTAACATATAAATAAATAAAAAACAATCAATGTATGAGCAAATGATAGTATATTGTTAAGGTACAGCGGAAGGAAGAATGAGTAAAAGGCCAAAGTGATCTAAAAACAAACCACAAGGTGGACAATCCCAAAATATATTATTATTATTAAGTCACAAGTTGACAAAAAAGGTATTTATGATTGACTGTTGAAAAGTCCAGCAATCAAATAAACTGAGCAGAGATGACGTGCCTCTGGTCTCAGAAAAATCAGTAGTAATGGGAGAAACCAGCTACTAAAGTTAGGAAAAAAAAATTGTGTATAAGGGGGAACACACCAATGGAAATAAAAAGAAAAACAGATCCAAATAAAATGGAATGAATTCAGTAAGAAGAGAAATAAAGAATGGAGAAACGACCAAGAAAGAAAAGGAAAAAGATTATGTATAACTGATAATTTCATAAAAAACTATACTAGTGTTTTATCAAAATGATCAATTTTAAAGGAGAGGCATTATGTCACGACACAAATAGCCAACCCCGTACCAGAGATAAAAAATATATTTATAATTGTAAAAAATACCTCTTATCAAATGAACTGATTGATTTTAATTAAAATATAAGGAATATGACACGACAATACAACGACTTTAACCCAACCCAAGTGATTGAGACAAAAACATAAACATAAAGAAGGGAACTACGGAACATACTTAGCACAATGTAAATATTTTAAAGTGATTGAGACAACAACCCAAACATAAAGAAGGGAACCACAAACAAACAACGAGAATGAGGAAATAATAAACCTAAGCCACAAGGAAACAAGTTTATGGGTTTAAATGACCCCAAAATGCCCAAAGGAACGGAGGAGAAACCTAATATATTAAACAAACAAGGAAAATGAAGAAGGAGGGAGACGAGCAAAAGTGAAATCCAAGAATGGTTCACCAACACAAGTAAAATAGCACTCAACAAGAGCATTGAAACCAAAACAAGGGTTATCAGGAGGAAGGAGAGATAACGGTTACTACCCATTAAAAAGGCAACCAGAAACCACAAATTAGAATTGTTATTAGTCAGTAAGTATTAGTTATTAAGTATTAATTGTCATTAGGATTAAGTCATGAAAGAGAAATAAGTATAGGGGTCACCCACTATCAAACCAATGATATAAACAGTGATATAGTGTAATAGTGTAGGTGTCAGAACCCCAAAGTGAAGTGTGACACTAGTGAAATTGTAATTAACAATAAGTGATTTACAAGTGAAGGTAAGGTAAAAGTTGGAAATAAACAGTGCATAGATAACTGCTAAATAAGTAGTATTAAGAGTGAATTATAGTATAAGGGATAGAAAAACACTAGAAGTGATAATGACTTTTTATTTTAAAAGAATGTTCAATAGAGTTAAGTTAATTATAGCCAGTAGTAAGTAAAAAGGGAGGATTCCAGAATAGAATAAATTGAAGGTGTTACCATGGAGGGAATATAAAAATTGTTTAGAGATTGAGAAGCCAAAAAACTAACAAAGATACCTAATTTATAAAGGACTATCATTAATTTAATAACAAGTGATGTTGTTTATCACAACACAGATAATATGTGTTATAAACTAAAAAATTAGCAAATAAGGATAAGTTAGGAGTGAGTGATGATATTTCTTAATCAAAACAATAACTCTAATAACTTATAAAAAATTGTGTTCATGTTATTGTTATAAGAGGATATGGCTGAATGCAATGTGCAGTCCATAAACCTAATGTTATATTTTTAAGATTGAAATAAGGAGAGCAATATTGAATAATAAACAAAACACCTACAGACTCAAAACACAACACAACTAATAAAAATAACAAAGTAAGCCCAATAGGCTGAACCAAAATGTGATTTGAACGAAATAAGTAAATTATTATAATGGCTACTTAGGCCTAGAAAAAAACATAACTGTCAGAACCAAACAAACAAAGATTATAACAAATTGAATCAGAATTTAAAAAATCTGAGGTGAAGGAATCACCAAGGATAAATTGTAGATCATTTATAACACAAAATATTGTAATAGGCATTATTATATAAAAGGAAATGTAATTAACAAACATTAACATAATTGTAAAAACTTAAGATCTGAAAATACCCAAGCTTGTGGGGTATCAAAATAATCTATGAACGAGAATAAATACTATAGTGACAATATTTATTAACCAGGAAGGAAGATGGAGGAATAACAGTAATCAGAAGATATACGAAGGATTCGAAGTTTCGATAACAATACATCAACTCAAAATAAGCCTATTCGAAAAATACCGTTACTATGGAAACAGCGGTTGTTGACAGAAAAATACCGTTAGAAATTAGTAGAGAAAAAAAGAAGCGAAGCGTCACCAAGCCATACAGATGCAGAAGTCCGGAAGAAAGTTTTTTCAGTGTAAATCATGAAAATAATAGTATAAAGTTGCTGAAAACCAATCGTCAAAGAAGCAGATGACCACTACAACCAATATTACAAGACCCAAGACCTGAATAAACGGAAATTATCCATAAATAGAACGTCCAAACACAAGACGAAAGGACGCCACATTTTAATGAAGCCCAAAATCCAAGAAAACTGATTTTATGCAGCCAATTCCTATCTCGAACCAACTACAAAGGCCTATACACGTCGAATTGTTAAGTACTATCCAATTATTTATTTTCCACCAACCCTAATCACTTTAAATAATTTTGAAAGGTAAAATTACCACACTATAAAGATAGTATTTCTCTTTCATAGAGTATTTAAGCAAATTAAAACATAATGAAACATTGTTAACATAAAATAACCTAAGAATTGAACACGAACTTACAGAACACTTTTACAACACAACACCACAGATTGTAATAGCACACTTTATATTTTTTGTACACTTAGATTAAGGTAATTTGTATTTTTATTGTAACCATTGTAGTTCTCTAACTCATAGTCAAAAGAATCCACGGATTTTTGAAACCAAAACTGTAATAAGCCTAACGTAAACAGACGCTAGGTTAAATGGTTTCTAAATTAATTCGCCGCCCTGAAAATAAGATCTCATGTAATCAAACGATAATTATTTTGTTGTAATTGTAAATGTTTCCAGATATCACCATTAAAAAATATTCATTACAGGGAGTAGCAAGCGTTATCATTTCTTAGGGAGTGCTATATAATAATTACTTGTATTGAAGAATAAATTGTAGCAGTAAGCTAGTTGCCAGTTATTCGTCAGAAGCGACGATTGAGACGGCTGTGCGAGCGGGAACTATTTGAATACACCAACCCGCCACGCTGATAACTTGTTCAAATACAGTTTTTAGTTGTTTTGTAAAACGACTTGGCGCCACCCGGGATTATCACACCCCCTAAGAATAACAGGTAAGGTTACTGCCGTAATATACAGGTGATCAGAACTACGCTACGAACATCGCTAGCCACCAAAATTACTGTAACGACCCGGTGCGAGGCGAACGCACTAATCATCCAAACACATTATTTTTTATGTACACATTTTGCAGGTACTCTCAAATCTTATAGTTACAGATCGACGTATACAACGTGAGGCTTAAACATCACGAACACGTCATTATACCGATACGACTAAACGAAGACGATCGGATCATCTCGTTACAATATATATATATGTGTACAACGTTATTGGCAACAAAGAAGTAGTTTTTGTTTAAATTCCTTCCCGGGATATTTGGCCGTAGTCCAATGTTTTCTACAAAACCAGACGTTTCGGCAATGCCATCGACTTCCATCATCAGTGAAAATCGAGTACGATAACGTGAGGTGGTATAAGTTAGTGACCACAGTACTGTGGTTAAGGCTGAAGCAGTAAGTAGAAAGAAGTAGTTTCTATGGTAATATTTCATTTCGAAAATGATTTTAAATATAAATCTTAGAATATGGAAGTCATGTATGGTTCTCCATACCGATATTTATTGAGGTTGTTGAAATAATTAAATGAACTTAACACTTTCAACATCATCCTTCTTTACCGTGTTAGTCCCTACTGTTTTTAGCAGTATTTCAAAAAATTTCACTAATTCACCTTTGAGTAAAACAGTGCATGCAATGTGTCAAATTTAAGATTGCTGCCTTTTGAAGATTATTCAGAAAATATGGTCCAATTGTGCATCACTTCTGCATGTGCACAGTATGTTAGTTTAGTTCATGCTGAGCCCAGCGAACACAGCTTTTCATTGTTGTTTCATGAACACAGACGGTACATTTATTAAAAATGAGTAAGTTTTGAAAAACCCATGAAATGTGAAATCTGTGCTGTGATAAGATTTTGGACACGAAAAAATTAAGTGTAGTGGAAATTTGTTGCAAAGTTATTGTGGTGTATGGCAAAAATGTGATGAGTGACAGTAAAGTGCACAGTGTCGGGAGTTCTCTGGCAGCATACAAACATTCATGACAAAGAGCATAGTCGCCAACCTTCACTTGTCACTAACGAACTCGCACACTGAGTTGATGACAAAATTCATGTAAACAGATGTTTCACAATAAGCAAAGTGCTAAGTGATAATTCTCCTGAAATACCATGAACTGTTCTGTACAAAATAGTGATATAAAAGCTTCATTACCACAAAATCTGTGATAGGTGGGTGCCAAAAATGCTCACTGAGGCCTATAAAAGTCAGAGAATGGCAATGGCTAGGAAGGTTTCGGACCAGTATTATGCTGAAGGTGATGAATACCTTAATACAACTGTATTGTCACTGGAGATGAGACTTGGATCTCGTATGTAAACACAGAAACCAAACAACAGTCGATCCAATGGAAGCACAGCTCATCACATAAACCAAAAAAATGCAAGCAAACATTTGCTGGGACCATTATGGTTACAGTTTTCTGGGACCACTGAGGTGTCTTACTTGTAGAATTCCTGGAACGCCATATGACAGTAAATTCTACGTGCATTGTCAAACACTAGAAAAACCGCAAAGGGTGATACAGAATCACCGGTGCAGCCTGTTTCTTCCTGCTTCATGACAACGCATGGCCACATAACACTCTAGCCACTTGTGAGACTTCACAAATTCAAATGGAATATATTTGATCACCCCTCCCCCCTTTATATTCCAGACTTGGCACTAAGTGACTTTCATATTCTTATGCACGTGAAACATTTTTTTGGGTTCACAGAAATTCGTAAATGATGACGAACTCAAATTTGCTGTGGAGGGATAGAAAAACAAGTGGCAAGCTTCTTTGAGGGGGGTATAAAGAAGCTTGTCCCATGCTATACCAAGTTCTTATATAACAGTGGCAATTACATGGCAGAATGAATTGGTGTTAAATGTATTATATGCTAGCAATAAAATGTATGTTTAGTTACAAAAGATTTTTTTTAGTTGCCTACCATACTTTCCGAATGGCTTTCATATATTCAAATATTTTGATTGCACTTATGTCGTGTTTATAAATTAGTCTTGAAAATACAATTTTTTTGTATCACAATTTTTTTGTATTTTTAGTACTGAAAAGTAAAACATTTAGAAATTATGTTTTACATTATAATAGCTAATGCTTAAAAAATATATTTTATGTCCAACTTGAACGCTTTGCTGATCTTTTTCAGATTTGGGTCTGTTAATCTTAATTTTTATTTTGTTTATAGCATGAATCAATGACTTAAATCTCAGGGCTGCAGTACATAAAATAAAAAAAATATATAACTTTTAGAACCAAGTTTTTTCTTAATGAATATATTGTCTTCTTTTTTTTATACAATTTATGAAAAGAAAAAACATTCTTTCTCTATAATTAATTGTAGTCTCAAAATTTCTCTACTAGAGTGCAGCACTGGCTATCTTTTCATCAACAAGAAAATATAGATCTTCAATCTCTCGCCTGTGGCGCTACCTAGTTATTTTATCTGCTGAAATAAAAAACACAAAGCTGCACTTGCTTTTAGTTAATTTTTTACAAATAAATAATATTTGTAAGTTACAAGTCTGTATTACTGTGTTTCTGATTCATTTATAAAATAGTTTATGTCTATAGTACGCAGGACGTGGTTAATATCACTTTCTTTTAACTGTGAACGTTACTAGGTTAGTTCTCTTCTGTATTATTTGGATTATTCATACATGATGTTACCTGATCGATGAGTACCACTTACTTATTAATGAGTTTTATAAATAATTACAACAATTGTGGGGGTTTAGTTTTTTTGACGTAGAATACGTCTTACCTTTCAGGCCAGCAATAGGCACCCCCAACCAGAAAATCGAGCGTTACGTTTTAATGTCACATTTGAAATTGAAATATTATCTAAACGACAAAAGATTCCAGCTTATATGCGGTACCATTCGACAGATAAAGGAACAAAAATAATAAATAGCACAATACAAGCAGGCTATTGCATCATCCAGCACGGGGGGAGAAATAGAAATGATTTGCGCCGCTCTGCGCACACTAAAATTAGCATTTCTCCAGTTTCCGATGCGATAGAACGTTGAGTGAGGTGTCATTAAAATTGTCTCATCGAGTACTATCTACATAGTGTACCATAATAGCGGTGATATTATTAAGAGGTTTGAATAATCATAATTCAAGTTGTAAAAATCGTGTGTTCGGACAAAATGTCACGGTATATGGATGCTAAACGTGCTCAAAAGTATCGTAAACGCATACAGGAGAGTAGAGAAAATCACGGGGAATTCAAAAAACCCAAAATGACCAATGCCGAACGTCAGAGGATTTACTGACAATGCTTAAAAGACAAGGAAATAAATACTGAAGTCGAGTCAACACCATGGAGACCAGAATTAATTACCATAGTAACAAGTAGATAAATAAACATGATATTTAGCGGCATCGGAACTATACCTTTATCCGTTCCTGCAGTTTTTAATGTTTTTACTATGCGATTGTATTGATATATTTTGTAATTTTTTATACAGATACGTCTATATATTTTGTAATTGTCTTAAGCGATTATAAAATGTATGTTTATACGTATTTCGTACGTATACGTATATACGATTATATGGTGGATAATGCCACCGACTACGCTGGGTAACACCACCATCGATTTGACTTTCACCAGAAACATCAGCGTTGATATCTTACCTTATATCAGCTACTTCTCCTATCATAGGCCCATTATAAATAGTCTTGCTTGAACCAACTAATTAACTTGTGTGATGATTTTGCAAATAAAATTTTGTACTTTGTAAAACTAAATATGTGTTTGTTCATTTTATTCATAACACATTAGCAACCTTAAAGTACACAGACATATTATACGCTCTGAAGATTTGCGGCCGTGGCTCCGACAGCCCCTGCCGATTTTTTTTTTTTACACATCAAGTGTCTATACCCAGCCAAAGCTTTTTCCTAGCCATGGCCGACTCTAGTAGAAGGCCGGAACATTAAATGTGGCAACGTTGCGGCTGAGGCCTACAAGCATAATGTAATAAAATAGCTAAAGTGAACATGTTATATTTTGATTTAATTTCATAGCATTACTAAAATCATGAGTAGTCCTATTTATAGCTAAGTCTAAATTATAAGTCTGTGTGCACTTAGTACTATACGTTTAAATTGAAGAAATTAGTGAACTAGTGTTAGGCCTAATGAATTAATTTTGTTCGAATTATTGAGTTTGTATCATATGAATGAGTTAATTAATATATTTCTTTAAAATGGTATTTTACATAATAAACATTTTAACTTGCAAAAAAACAAAGAATTATAAATCTGCTGTTAACCTGCAATTAAAAATGACTCAATTTGATTATTGATATACATAATTAAGAGACAGTCTAGTCGGCCTCAAAATATCAGCTGGTTCCAGTGTTGCCACATTTAATGTTCTGGCCTTCTACTACAGCCGGCCATGTCCTAGGCCTTTCACATACATTCAAGATGCTGACAATAATATTCTGTAAATTATAAATTTTTCAATTTTACTAAAATTTAGGATTTAGTATGTGCTGGTGTATTTTATATTGCAACAATACATATATTTGCATATTTACCCAGGGTAGTATTTTGTAAATAATTAGTGCAAGGAGAATGCGACGAATAGTTTTAAACAATTTTGTGCATGAAAATGCAGGCGATAGCCTGTTGAAAGTGTACACCTGCCCCGATAGTGTAAGTACAGGTTTTGTGTGTATGCCAGTGCTGACATTCATGGTTCTACAAGAGGGAGATACGTATGAATTGTTGGTTTTGTCATTAAATCAGGTATTGACATGATTAAAATAAGTTAATAAATATGTTTTTTACCTATTACTAAAGACAATCACAATTCTAAAAACACCATTAGGTTAAGGACATTTAAACGTGTATGGTGATGCAAAATTATTGCAAAAAGTGCAATAATAAAGAAGTCATATTAATTATTGTTAATTACTACCATAATTAACTAGTAATTAATAAGTGAGTTATATGTAAATGATGAGTGAAAAATTACGAAGAAAATGCAACCACTCGCCTGAAAATAAAGAAACAGACTAAAAAGCGATCAGTAAATAAGTGGATGCTACATTTGAATTGACAAAGTTTAACATGTCAAAAACAATATCTGACATGTCAGTTTGCCATCTACTATAAAAGACCTCCGTCAATTTTGGGTGAGGTCAGACTCAAAATATATTTACACGCTGTCACTCTGTGCATCTGTCGATCGACCTGAACATCATCATCATAACCATCGTCTGCAATATACCACGATTGATGAAGGAGCACCGGATCATCATCCACAACAGGCTGTAGAGTACCAAGGATGCATCAACATCATCTGACTGTCATCATTCAGGAGATGCACACACACGCAATTGTAACTTTGACAATACGCAGGTGACAAATGAACAATTATATTTTTGTGCAAAGAACTCACAAATAACAATACAGGATAGTAAAAACTTAAATACTTGAATGTAAATATTCAGAGTAAAAAACATTAATTGTAAATTGTTGTTAAAAATAATAATGTTATTCTGTTTATTGGGTGTGCCATTAGAAATCATAAATATTCTTAAAGTAAATGTTATTTTTTATTAAAATATTAATAGCAACAATTCAATTTTATTTTAGTAAAGTAATATTATTTTTATAAATGAGTTGCTATTTTTAATGATTCAAAGTCAGACACCCATGCAATATAAAACCAAATAAAACAATTCAGTAGTAATTAATTCTTTTTTTTAATTATATGACTCTTGAGTCGAAAGTGTCGTTTCCCGGATCGACTCTTTACCTCGGGTCGATTTTCACAAAGTTTATTTTTTACTAATTCTTATTATATTAATCTTCAGGTTCTTTTTTAACTGCTACCAAAAGTCAGAAATGCATTTAAGAAGTACAATACTTACAAATAATTATGAATCTTACTTACTAATACATAAATAGTTGATTTTGTTTGAAAATATAAATTAATAGTTATTTAATTCATTTAACCAGAGTTCATAAACATGGCGTCGTTTGGCCTCGTTTGAAACGATGACGAACTGTTTTAAAGATGGCTGCCTGCGTTCCACCTCGATTAATATGAATGTTTTTCCGTTATTTTTTCATTTAAATAAATGAATTTGTTTTAAGTGTTCACTGTAATAATAGTTATTTATTCTTTTTCCTTCACTGTGATGTTGTTTAAAAGTGTCTGTGAAGTTATTCTTGGTGTTATGTGGTCGTTAATAGTGTCTTTAGAATAAGGTTATTCTTACCATATTTAGTTGAAACAATTTCACTTTATTTTTATTTTATACTTTACTTATTACTTGTTCTTTTCTTATTTTATGCTTGTTGATTTATATTGTCTTCATTTTTTAATAACGTCTTGGTTTATATAATTATTTCTTCTTTTTGACACACTCGGAATTGATATTTGGTTGAACTTTTTGTTCTTCACTTCACAGAGTTGACCTGCTCGCATTCAAGTCAAATCAATTAATTCGTTTTCTTACTCTTTCAAACGGTCTTGACCAAATTTTGCTAATTCCTTATTGGTCAGTTCAGCTGAACTCTGAGTCACATGACTAGTATTATTTCAAATAAATGGTTTTTTCACCTTCCAGTATAAATTACTCCCTAACTATTACCTAATTTTACTTATTTTAATTTACATAATGGTTTTCCTTATTTTATTACAAACAATTTGATACCTGATATGACCTGTGTGTGTGTGTGTGACCTAATAAGTATTTTTTGTGATTTACAAAATCATGTTTTATAGGCCATTTAGTCATTTGACTTTCACAGAATCATGTTATAATTCCTTAAACTAATTACTACATTGTGATTACTATAAAAAAGAAAATCTAGTTAACAATTCTGGCTTACTTTCACTAATTCACAGTGGTTTGACTTTTTGTTAACTAATTTTGATACTACTTTTAATGTTTAACATCTGCCTAGGCCCTGTTGTTTCTTTAACTCCTTGTTTTGTTCTTTTACAATCATTATTTGTCCTGTTAATTTAAAGTCTTATGATTAATTACAAATTTTCTCTGCAATTCTACTACATTGTATTAAAATTTATTATACCCTTAATCTATTTCTTCATTAACAAACTTTATAAACCATTTAACTTAATGCCATGTTTCCATGACTGATATTCTAACAAATTTTCAACATTTAAATTAACTTTCAACAACTATAAATACTGTTTAACATACCATAACATTTTCTTATTTCTGCAGTTTACCATAATTAGTTATATGACCAATCCTAAAACACTAGTATTGGCCTATTGCTTGGTATACTGCCCTAACTTTACCAACTGTATTGTTTTTATTACTTTGTTACCTTCTGGTGAATTATTTAAGTTATACTCTTCATTATATTCCTATAACCTTATTTTAACAAACAAAAGATGTATTCTTATTTTAACAAACAAAAGATATATTATTATATTAACTTACTGTCATGCCCATGTGGCTATGATCCTAATGAACATTAGCATAACTAAACTATTTTTTTCCACTTAAACTATATAATGGTTCAACACATAGTAACCATGTCTCCTTTCAACCCATTTTGCTGTGTTTTATTTATTGATCATTCTTTTGTATGATAATTAACGGTTGCCCTTTCACTTAAATATAGTCCTGTTTCTATAGTAGTAAGGAATTGGGAACATAAACAATTATTATTAACTTTGTTATTCATACACATAATACACTTGATTTGTGATCGTTGTTTATAAAACACTTAGTTTGCTATGGCTTTCATCACATATTTGTGGTGATTTTATGGTGATGATTTATCAACTCACCTAAACACTGACACTAATTTTCTGAATCCTGTTTGATTGATTATTACTCATTATTATTCACTGGTTTATGCTCGTTATCACTGCACTCTTATCATTTAATCTTATATACATTTTCTTTGTTTATATATTACTAGCTAAACCCGCTTCACTGTGGCTCAGTCTGATATGAAATGAATGGGAAAGTAAATAAAAGTATTCTAGCGAACATAGATTCACCGAGAAAACACATCATTCAATTCAATACCCTGCCTTGCGTTGCTGTGGAATGAAAGGAAAGGAAGAAAAAAGATGTTTTTCACAGAAAATCATTTTTTATTGTAAAGCTAGTGGATTGACTACATTTTTTGTTTGTCCGTTTTCTGCATAAACATAAAGATCAGACGGTTTACCGACTCTGGAGCATGCGACGTATAATTGCCCATGAGAGAAGCAATCGTTTTCTAAATTCAAACCGCACACTTGCAAAGATTGCCCTTGTGCTTTATTGATAGTCATAGCGAACGCAAGGTGTATTGGAAATTGAAGTCGTTTGAACGCCATGTCGGTCGGAATGAGTGGTATTCGTGGAAGTAGTACGTCTTCACTTTTATGAGGTCCAATCAGAATTGTTGCTTCAATTAGATTGTTCATCAATTTTTTAACTACTAATCGTGTGCCATTGCATAACTTTGGCTGATTGATGTTTCGGAGTAATATAATTGGCACTCCAATTTTCAAATTCAGAATGTGTGACGGTAATCCGGGAACATCGAGAGAATTAAGAAATTCCGTTGGAAAATTCACTACTTCACTTTGGTTCATCACGGAGTCAATGGATTTGTATGTCACTGTTTCACCTGCGATTCTGTTTAGAATGATGTTGTTCATATCGTGTACGTCGACATTTTTAGCCGCTAGAATGGCTCTTCCGCTCAACCATGCGTGATTTCGATGCTTTGGAAAACCTTGTCTACTAATTCTTCTTTTGAATTCACGATGTTGCAGAAATTAGATGGGAAGGTGATTTTTCCTGTTTCTGGATTTGTAGGTACAGTGCTGTTACCGACCTCGAGTAATTGTCTTGAAAATATGTCAGCTGTTGGATCGGTTTGAAGCTGAACTCCCATGTTTGTTGTTAAATGCATTTTTTTGACTGTGCTCCAAAAAGTTGAATATTTCAAGCAGGCATGCAATTCATCAGCTGGTGTTGAGCGAGGTATAACTGGAAGCGTTTGCCTGAAGTCACCAGATAGTAACACCAATGCTCCACCAAATGGAACCTGATTATTTTGCAAGTCTTTCAATGTATGGTCTAATGCTTCCAATGATTTCTTGTGAGCCATTGTACACTCATCCCATACAATGATTTCGCACGCCTGAAGAACCTTTCCCATTCCAGTTGATGTTTTTGAAATGTTACATGTTGGGTTTTCTGTGAAGTGCATGTTTAGTGACAGTTTAAGAGCTGAATGCGCTGTTCTTCCTCCTTCCATCAACGTGGCAGCAATGCCTGAAGAAGCAAGAGCTAACGCAATATGGCCGTTTTAACGGATTTTAGCCAGGATCAAGGAAATTAAGAACGTTTTTCCAGTTCCACCTGGAGCGTCCAAAAAGTACAATCCACCGGATTGGTTGGCCACAGCTTGTATGATAGTATCAAATGCTACCTTTTGTTCTGGAAGGAGTTTCGGTGTATTTTCTTGGACGAACAGCTGTAAGTCATTTCTGTTGTATGATTGCTCTCTGAGCAGTTCTCTGTCGAATGTTGCATTGATGGACCGATTCAGTGCTGTCATTCCCAATTGTGCCAACAACTTGCCACACATTGCAAGACAAAGATCCTCAGTGAAGATTAGCGCTTCATTGTATATTTCTTCTGTGAATTCCAAGCAATGATTTTGTGTTTCTTGACGCATTCTGTGCAGAATATCTTTGGCCATGTAGTCTTTGTATTTCTCCCACAATTGTACTGGTTGTGACGGGGAACATGTAGATAAAATAATTGCGAACAGCGTACGTATTTGAAATGGATTAGAAGTAGCGGATGAATCTTCAATTGACTTGTCCCAATGATCGTCGTTTTCCAGCAAATGAAATGCCTCGCACGCACTCCGATACGTATTATGTACTATTCCATCCACTGTTCGTAAATGTATAAATGATGTTGGACCACGAACGGTAATCAGAAGCAACCGTAAATAAAAGCATTCAGCGTTGTTCGGATGTACAGTGTATATTCTTCCTAAAGCATTTGATGAAAATATTTCAGGTTGTCCAACTACTGCTTTGCCTCTCTTTCTTCTTTCAAAATTCTTTCGTGTTGCGTTCCAAGTGTAATAAGTCGGAATGTCTGCATACATCAAAGTTCTTGCAAAATCATCTGCTTGACATAATAGAAAAGATGCTGTTAATGTTGTGTTCGGTGGATTTGTTGCTCTGTCCTGTATGTTTTGTTCCGTGAAATACACTCTTTGTCCGTTTTCAAGATGAACAGCAAGATGAACGACAGTTGGATACCTCTCGTGGATTGGAAATCCTAAAATACGCCACACAGCTTCATTGCTGCTGATATATCTGCCGATTTGATATTGAGAGATTTCATCTAAATTACTTCTTGTTGAAACTCCAAACACGGCCATATCGCTGCCTTTGTTGACGTATTTACAAATGATTTTATGGATTTCACAGAATTGCAATACTCAACGTTGATATGTGCTTTGAAAGTTTTCGATAAAAGTGGTGAATATGGAACAACCCAACGATTATCGACTTCAATGTCATTTCCTCTCACTTTCAAAGTAATTGCTTTTCCATTGTCTTCTGTACTTCTTCGTCGATATAGTGGGTAACCATCATTGCCAGTAATTGTGTCTTTTAACAACTCTCGAGGATACCGTTTAGAGCATTTTCCATCGATCATACACGGTGAATTTGTACTGATTGCTCCACATGGTCCGTGTATCATGTTCTTGGTCACAACTTCAAACAACTCATTATCAATTGTGGGATCTGGTATTTCAGCAGATATTACTTTATCGATTTCATTTGGCATTATCTTCACAGTAAGCCATATTAGAATGTGCGCATGTGGCAATCCTCTTTTTTGCCACTCCACAGAGTACATCCAACATTGTGTTTCTCCGAAAACGTGTAGTGAAGTGATGAAATCAATAATTAATGTCTTTAGCTTTTGTTTGAAAATGCGTGCTGTTATGTAGGAGTTTGTCCTGGAAGTAGTAACTCTTTTATTTCATCCCATGCTGGATTACATGTAGATGTAATGAAAAGATCAGGACGACCATATTTCCGCACATACGTAATAGCGTCCTGCGCATATTCGTGCATATGTCGCGGACTACCAGTATATGTGGAAGGCAATATGGTGATCTTTCCTATGTTGCTTATATCACCATCATTACTTATCGCGTCTCTCAAATGTATATATTCTTCTGATCTCAGTTTCTTTTGATTGAGCCTAATGAATAGTAGTCGTTCCGACTCTATTTTCGCGTACATATCGACGATGTACTGATGGAAGAGCTGACGGCATTTCAGAATATGGTTATCTTCATTTTCACGTACCATAATCCGATAGGAATAATAATTCATTGAACTAACTTTTTTGCCTGTGTGTTCACCTGTGACTGTGTTTATCATTTTGATGTTGAAATGATAACCATCTTGACCGTCTGGAAACATAATTGGATATTGCAATGGATCGTAGCATCTATGAGTGTCAGCAATTCTTTGTAGTTGCTCATTTCTGCGCTGCAAAACGATATCGCGAGGATGAAATTCTTCTCCAACCATGACAATTGCTACCTCATCAATTGTTAGCGCGTTATATCGTCTGACATGCTCACTGGCTGGTGTTTGATCAGCACGAATAACAATTCTATGGCTGTCTGGTGGCATGAGATCAATCGCATTTTTGAACATCCGAATTAAATTATTGTTGTCATGTAACATTTTTTGCAACGACTCAACAATATGCCTTCTGATTCCAGTAGAGATTTGGCATTGTGCATTCAATTGGTCATTTTCATCTCCGATGAAGTAGATTTGGAGAAATTTGTGGTTATTGCTGGGAAAAGGAAGCAAAGAGCCAGCTCTGTGGTAAATTTGTCCCTGAATTTTAAATGTCTGCATAAAATGCTCCGCTATAACAATAGCACCGAATGAAGTCATCTGAAAACAGGAATTGTAATTTCTGATGTTTTTGAGGAAATGTTTTGAATCATCAGTAATTCCATTTAACAAACTTTTCAGTGGTTCTTTTGGCTGCTCAAGTTCAGGTAGCTTCACTTTTCCGCTCGCGCAGCACATTCCCGGGGTTTCTCCTTTAAATTTCATTGCTGTGCAGTCTGGACAAACTTTGTCCATTTTTACCGATTTGAACGAATTTACATGAGGTATTGTATTGAATATATGAAAAAGCAATTCGGTGATATGAAGCTCGATCATTCATATATTGCAACTGCATATGTCTTCGCTGTTGATCTAATTGTTCTTGGCGTTGTTGAGACGATTGTGCTGCTCTTCTTCTTCTCGATTCAACTCATAAGACTTCAAGTCTTTCGTCCCGCTGATCTGCCGATTCTTCTGCTCGCCTTTGAGAAGTTCTGACTCTAACACGTTCATTATCGTCTAAACGTTCTTGATCAGTGCGGTTTGATCTCCTTTGACGTTCTGTGATTGCGTGTCGAGAACGGCGGCCTATGTTCGAACACGGGCGAGGCATTACAGATGATTAATGAATGTGTTACTATGACTTAAGACTAAAGGCTGCCGTACTATGACTAAGACTCTTTTATTATGACTTAAGGATATGAAGCTCGATCATTCAGATATTCCAACTGTATACGTCTTAGCTGTTGATATAATTGTTCTTGGCGTTGTTGAGACGATTGTGCTGGTCTTCTTCTTCTCGATTCAACTCGTACTATGGCTGGCGAAAACACAGACGACGATCAACTGGAAAAGAAACGAAAGAAATGAATTGAATTGAATGCAACAATCAAAATCAAAGTAACTCACATTTTGATTTTCGAAAACAGATAATTAAATCATTTCCAAAACAAAACAAATGAATTGAATTGAATACAACATTCGGTATCAAATTAACTGACACTTCGTTTTTCGTAAACAGATAATCAAATCACTTCCCAGATAATCAAATCACTTCCAACGATTGATTATGCACATCAATGTGAACGAAAACAACAACTTTTCTCTTCTTCTTCAACTCGTAAAACGCGTACTATGGCCCGCGAAAACACAGACGACGAT
The DNA here is from genome assembly GCA_034769895.1 of Magicicada septendecula. NCBI lineage: Eukaryota > Metazoa > Arthropoda > Insecta > Hemiptera > Cicadidae > Magicicada > Magicicada septendecula. Next base: position 484,017,511 of record CM068368.1, read on the forward strand.
CAACTGGAAAGAAACGAAAGAAATGAATTCGATTTTCGAAAACGCGCGTATTCGAATGCAACGTTATGTCAAAATTTCATTTTACTATAAAAACACGCGTATTCGAATGCAACGTTGTGTCAAAATTTCAAGTCAATCGACCTACTACTTTTCGAGTTTTGCGAGCACAAACATACGCAGGCTGAATTTTACTTCCATATTCCTTAAGGAATGGAAGTATGGTGATGGCAAAAAAAATCGTGTTCGAGATTATTGCAGATTCTGATTCTACTACACTCAAAACATGAAAAAAAGTCGTTTTCCGAAAAGTGTCTGTGTGTGTGTCTGTCTGTCTGTGTAGATTTTTTTTCTATGGCAAACGATAACTGCCGCAAATTCAAACGGAATCAAATAATTTTTTGCATACAGCCCTGATTTGTAGAGTACTCACGACCTATTGTTTTTGGTGAAGATCGGTTGAGGGAAAGGGGTAGTTTACCTGCAACGGTTTTTTTTTATCAAGGGAAATTTTTTTTTTGGCAAACGATAACAGCCGCAAATTCAAACAGAATTAAATAATGTTTCGTATACAGCCCTGAATTGTAGAGTTTTCAAGACCTATTGTTTTTGGTGAAGATCGGTTAAGGGAAAGGGGTAGTTTACCTGTAACGTTTTATGTTTTAACAAGGGTATTTCCTATGGCAAACGATAACAGCCGCAAATTCAAACAGAATCAAATAATTTTTTGCATACAGCCCTGATTTGTAGAGTACTCAAGACCTATTGTTTTTGTTGAAGATCGGTTGAGGGGAAGGGGTAGTTTACCTGCAACGTTTTTTATCAAGCGTATTTTCTATGGCAAACGATAACTGCCGCAAAGTCAAACAGAATCAACTAATTTTTTGCATACGTCAGTGAATTGTAGAGGACTCAAGGCCTTTTGATTTTGGTGAAGATCGGTTAAGGGGAAGGGGTAGTTTACCTGCAACCTTTTACGTTTTAACAAGAGTAAAGTACTTGAAAATTCATTTAAACTTTTTCAAACAATGGTAATTGTTGAAAATAAAATAATTTTGTTGCCAGGCAATAAAATTATAATTTTTTCATTTTAATGTAAATCATGTATAAGAGAAAATATATCGTGCTTGGCAGGCAAGCATATCTCAGTTATGTACTGTTTACGTTTCCATTTTATTATTATGACTACCGCAGTAAAAAGGCAGGGAAGACACACACACACACACACACACAAAATTCGCGTTATTTCTGGCCTCATTCATGTTTATTTTCTTACATTTGCACGCTTTTTAAATGGAAAGTGCTGAACCCATACCAACATAACGCATGCAAGCCGAAAAAGTGTCCCGCGTGGATAGCGATTTGCTTCCTGTGGATCGCTGGCAGTGTAACTGCACGTGTTTACAGAGGAACGATTCATAGACAGACTTTTCGTCTTTAGGGAATGAACCCTCTGCAAGATGCTGAGGGTCCATGAGTGACTTCGGAGCGCTCCTTCTTTTCCGCGTGTTTGTTCTGTGAAACGTACACTGTAGATTCGCAGCTTTATTCTAAGCAACGCTCAATAGGAAATGTTGAAAATTTTTGTCCATGGTGTACCCTCATACACACTAAACCTGCTGTGATGTTTTAATTACGGACATCATAATATTAAAACTTTGGAAACTTGAGCACTACTTAATGGAGATCAATCATTAACTTATACAAGCCATTAATTTTATGCATATTTTTTATATATATGTGTACAACGTTATCGGCAACAAAGAAGTAGTTTTTGTTAAAATTCCTTCCCGGGATATTTGGCCGTAGTCCAATGTTTTCTACAAAACCAGACGTTTCGGCAATGCCATCGACTTCCATCATCAGTGAAAATCGAGTGTGATAACGTGAGGTGGTATATGTTAGTGACCACAGTACTGTGGTTAAGGCTGAAGCAGTAAGTAGAAAGAAGTAATTTCTATGGTAATATTTCATTTCAAAAATTATTTTAATTATAAATCTTAGAATATGGAAGTCATGTATGGTTCTCCATACTGATATTATATATAAATATGGTACATTACTCCATTTACTAAATGCATTGTACTTCATTGTCATTTATTATTGTTTTAGTTTCAATTATTTTTTTATAGGTCTTTTTTATTTTTTGAGTTTTTACATTTATTTAGTCTTCCTATTTTGTTACATTACAATATATTGTAACATGACCAGGTGTTACATAACCTAGACATATGCCCATAGAATTAATAAATACATGAAGGGAATGTAAGTAGATAATATGATGATAAAAGTAGCAAGGAAGGAAAGAACCATTGAAGAAGAAGTGCCACAAGAAGCAGTAAACAAGACACTGCTTGACACTACAACCAATACTATAACTGACACAAACTAATGGACAAATTAAATTCACTTTAAGCTGCCAAGCGAGTCAGTGAATAACTTGAATGTAATTTGACATGTTAATAAAAATAATTAAATAACGACCCGGATAATATTATATCAGCAGCAGTATTTGGCTGAGAATAAATCAACTATGACTAGTAACTATTAATGCCTAGGACTAAGATTAGCTATGGCCACAATAAAATTGAAACTGTATTACAATCTCAAATGTAATCATAATAAGTAAAAATAATTGTAAGAGGGAACCTTATATAAGTAAGTTACCTCACCAAGGTACCAAATGTGACTAATAAACGTTATTAAGGCATAAATCCGATGCAAACGGTATGCCAGGCAACGCCTAAAACGAACAATTGTCAGTAAGGTGATAAGTAGAAAGGACTACTAGTATAATTAACGTACACTGAATAATCTTTATACCAAACGTAGCAATAAGCATTGTTAATATATTATACAAGTAATAACTCGATTATTAACTAATAGCATAGAGCAAAATAGTGTAAACCAAAATGTCATTAGGAAGTAAGGATAGTTCATAGCAATGTATTACATCAATAAGTTAAGATTTAATCATTATATTCGCTAAATAAGTATAAAGACGGTTATATTAGTGTTCCAACACAGACGTTTAAGTGAAAATGTGATGTGGAACACAAATAATGTATTGATAAGAGAGAATCATAGTCGACTTCGCTAGCAGACGACAGCGCGAAGCCATATACCTGAACATTATTTATTAAAAAATGTCAGTGAAAGTGTAAATAAACCAGTGTCAAACTATATCAAATGAAAGACTAAAAAATATCCTTTAATTTGATAGCGATACAACCCCGATCGCAACTATAATAAGTGCGTGACATGCGTTAGCATCATTTGAAAATAGAAAGCAAAAAATCTGTTTATTAATAACAACAACAACGATAGCTGTCAATCATCTTAGCAAAAAAAACCGTTAGTGACAGTTGGAAAACAATGCGTCATTTTCGTAACGTCTGGTTAAGCCAATCAGAAAATAGTTTACTAAATGAAACAATCGCCTAAGCTGTATCAAAACAGAGGGTATATAAAGGAATGCAGATAATTACCGTTAGACACTTTTGACATTCATCACAAGCAAGAAGGTGCCGCTCGACAGATCAAAATTTTTATTAACTGATAGCTTTATGTAATAGTGCGTCCATTGAATTATTTCGGCAACAAAAAGTAACTACTAGACAGTCTACATAGAATCAGTGCATCGATGTGAAGTATTTATTTTATTTAGTGCGGGATACATCGAATAGGAGAAAATAATTAAATAGTATTAAACAAGTTCCTTTTTAGTCAGAAGCGGACCAATATTATCTGTTCAAGTGCGTGTGTAGTGTAAAGCCAGGGTCATTATAATCCGATCCTTGGAGAGTGTAATTAAATTTTAATCGAAAAGATTAAAATACAGAGGTAACAGCATGACAATTTATTCCATTACTCTGAGTGCACTAACCTATATATTAAAAACTTCGAATTACTGAAAGAAGATGGTAAGAAATCCCGGTCAGAGAATCAGAAGAACACGGAAGCGTTAAAGGAAGATTTAAATAAAAACATCGAGTCGATGAAGGAGGACAACCGAACTTTAAAGGAAGATAGTCTCAGAAAGATGGAATCTATTAGTAAAAACATGGAGTCGCTGAAAGAAGACCTACATACAAGGTTAGACGACAATAATAGGAACTTCGAACTATTGAAGGAAGACTTGAATAAAAAGATAGACAATACCAATAGAGCCATGATGGACACGTTAAACAATAAAATAGACGACAGCAGCAGAGCCTTAAAAGAAGAGTTGAATACCGCGTTAAATGAGATTAGCAAGAAAATGGATGAAATGAATAAGAAATATACGGAAGAATTGGGTCAGACCATAAGAGGAGAATTACGAAACGACAGCAACTCAGAAATTGAAGAAGTACCCAATGATGAAACCACAGAAGAATTGCAATCTGAAGACGATGTCAAACCAAGGATGAAGGGGACTCAAATACATCATCATCTGAAAATGAGCTTGACAGACACCAGGAAGATATTCACGACAAGGAGATCGATAGTATAGAGAAAACTCAGGTAATTAAAGAAGCAGAAGAGTTAGTAGCCGAGAATGAAGACTTAGAACAAAATAATCTGCCCATGTGTGATGATCAAGGGGAGACCAAAGAATTACCCAGAAATAAAAACACCGAACAAGTGAATTTAAAAATTAAAAATCATGAAGAAAGGAACAAAATTATTAAGAAAAAGGAAGAAAGAAGAATAATACGCCCAAAGAAGACTAGGGTAACAAAAGAATTAATCGAAATGACTCGAAGTGGTCTAATTAATATGATTTATTTCCCAGTCATCAACCGTGAAGAAGGAATCTATAGGAAGGAGTATCGAAGGAGCTTCATGAAGATGGGCGAAGAGAAGAAATGTGCTACAACACAGAAGACTATAACCAATAAAATACTTAAAGCAGATATTTCCAAAGGGAGAATAAGCATTCCAAGAAAAGGAAAGGGTATCAAGAACAACTGGACCGGATCATTGAAGGGTATGCCCAAGAAATAAAAGAATTGCGGAAGAAGAGAGACCAATCAATGGAAAAATCCAACCAGAAAACTAATGACGATCAACCAGAGTTAGAAGAGGTACTAGACGTCAATAATAACAAAGACCAGGAGTACACTGGACACATGGATACCAAAGATGATGAGAAAAGGAAGGCGAGAAAACGGGAAGCCGATGACTATCTGGTAGCCGCAAAGTGGAAGAACCGAATGATAGGGAGGTACCTCCAAAACTACTAGTACTGTACATAGGCCCTTATACCATAACAAAGGACCATAAAAATAATACGTATGAACTTACCGACATAATAAATAAAAAGGTCAAAGGTACCTACAACCAAGCATCGTTAAAGAAATACTACATGTAAGGAAGTTTGTTATGAGATGTTATTATAGGGTGCCAAATATCATAAACATGTTGTACTAGAGACAGCTATAAAAAGGGTACCTGCGAAACGTAATTGTCCCAACCAAAGAACCCAATAGAATGGAAAAGCCCATAGAACCCCAAATATATAAACGATAAATGTAATTATTATTATAAAAGGACAAATTATATTATTGTACGACGATTACCACAAGAATGTTTATTGTATAAGAAATGTTAAAAGTATCTACTATAAAAGGATTAAATTAGTGATCAGGAGGGTCATTTATTATACCCAAGGTATTGAAAGTGGCTAATTGCCTATAGCAAGCCCATTTACCATATTGTACTATAAAAAGTGTGTAGTATAAGTGTGTATGCCAAAACTATTTGTTGCATATTAAATAAGAACCAGATTTGTCATATTAAGTGATAGAAAAATGTGTATTATAAACTAAATAATCTAAGGATAAGGAAGATGTCTATTATATTATGTAGAACAAAAGAATATCATATAACAAAAATGTACATAAAGTAGTGATATAAAATTACTCTAATACTCCTATGTTAAACAAAACCAAAGAAATTATATAAAATCATCCAGAATAAGTGTAAGTTATCAGACACTTGAAGGAGTAGAGAGGCAGAATACCAAAGAGAGTTAATTAGAAAGATAGCTATTATTATTATGGAATGAAGAGAAAGAAAAATGTTATTTAATTACCAAATGTCGTATGTAACAAGAATTTAAATGTCAAATATTGTATAACTCTCACAAAACCAAAGAAATTATATAAAACCATCCAGAATAAGTGTAAGTTATCAGACACTTGAAGGAGTAGAGAGGCAGAATACCAAAGAGAGTTAATTATAAAGAAGAAAGCTATATTTATTATGGAATGAAGGGAGAGAAAGTCAACTATTGTCTAACAATATGTTAGAATAAAATAAATGACAAAGATAAGTGTCAAAATACTACTATTATCAAGGAATATAAAAAATATTAATTAGACGATGAAAAAGTATCCAATTGTATTTACTAACAAAATATGTCAGAGAATATCTAACAAAATGTCTAGTATATGAATACTGTAAACCCTGATAATTCAGGATAATTGTAAACTATTGTAAGAGTGAAATATTGTAAACTCTATATTTAAGCAACAACTGCATGATGGTATGATGATCAATATAAGTGTGTAATTTTAAGAATACTCAGATGAACCAAAGCAAATTATCAACTAGTATAGTCAAGTAACCACAAGGCTAATAAAGAACATAGCCAATATATCAAGTCTGAAAGGGAATAATTACCTGTGAAAAGGAAGTATGTTAGAAAGTATAAAGGAATGAAATGTGATACAAATGAAACCTCTAATGCCTTGAATGTTATATTGAATGTGTTATATTATTGAAAAATGAATGATATGTTATATTTTATGTGTTGTGATAGTGCAACTGTTGCTACGTGCAATTTTTATTTTGTCTCAGACAGAGATGAGGATGCCTCAGATTCTGAGGACGTGTAGCTGAGGAACAGCGGAGAATGGATGCCAAATAGAGCCCCTCTGACTCCGAACCCACTACAAATGTTAGGGAATTGTATAGTAATATATCAAGGATTATTGAAAAAAAAATCTGTGAGGTAAAAAATGAAAGAACCCTAGAGCTTATCACGAAAATAAAGATATGTAATGAGAAAGAAAAATGTATTATTGTAAGACAGGAAATTGTTAATTTAAGAAGTGAAACCTATTGTAATTAAATAACTTAGAATAGGAGAAACTTGAGGAAATACTACTAAGCTAAGAATGATATCACTAGCTAAGAACTCAACCTAGTGCAACACACTAAGAGTATGTTAAAATTCAACGCAGAGCGTACAAGACAAAAAGCAGTAATAATGTACTAAACTTAAACTGAAATGATAATTTGATCAAAACTAAAATTTTCTCTCAAATTATCAATTTTGAGAGGGGAGTATATGTAACATGACCAGGTGTTACATAACCTAGACATATGCCCATAGAATTAATAAATACATGAAGGGAATGTAAGTAGATAATATGATGATAAAAGTAGCAAGGAAGGAAAGAACCATTGAAGAAGAAGTGCCACAAGAAGCAGTAAACAAGACACTGCTTGACACTACAACCAATACTATAACTGACACAAACTAATGGACAAATTAAATTCACTTTAAGCTGCCAAGCGAGTCAGTGAATAACTTGAATGTAATTTGACATGTTAATAAAAATAATTAAATAACGACCCGGATAATATTATATCAGCAGCAGTATTTGGCTGAGAATAAATCAACTGACTAGTAACTATTAATGCCTAGGACTAAGATTAGCTATGGCCACAATAAAATTGAAACTGTATTACAATCTCAAATGTAATCATAATAAGTAAAAATAATTGTAAGAGGGAACCTTATATAAGTAAGTTACCTCACCAAGGTACCAAATGTGACTAATAAACGTTATTAAGGCATAAATTCGATGCAAACGGTATGCCAGGCAACGCCTAAAACGAACAATTGTCAGTAAGGTGATAAGTAGAAAGGACTACTAGTATAATTAACGTACACTGAACAATCTTTATACCAAACGTAGCAATAAGCATTGTTAATATATTATACAAGTAATAACTCGATTATTAACTAATAGCATAGAGCAAAATAGTGTAAACCAAAATATCATTAGGGAGTAAGGATAGTTCATAGCAATGTATTACATCAATAAGTTAAGATTTAATCATTATATTCGCTAAATAAGTATAAAGACGGTTATATTAGTGTTCCAACACAGACGTTTAAGTGAAAATGTGATGTGGAACACAAATAATGTATTGATAAGAGAGAATCATAGTCGACTTCGCTAGCAGACGACAGCGCGAAGCCATATACCTGAACATTATTTATTAAAAAATGTCAGTGAAAGTGTAAATAAACCAGTGTCAAACTATATCAAATGAAAGACTAAAAAATATCCTTTAATTTGATAGCGATACAACCCCGATCGCAACTATAATAAGTGCGTGACATGCGTTAGCATCATTTGAAAATAGAAAGCAAAAAATCTGTTTATTAATAACAACAACAACGAAAATCAATCATCTTAGCAAAAAAACCGTTAGTGACAGTTGGAAAACAATGCGTCATTTTCGTAACGTCTGGTTAAGCCAATCAGAAAATAGTTTACTAAATGAAACAATCGCCTAAGCTGTATCAAAACAGAGGGTATATAAAGGAATGCAGATAATTACCGTTAGACACTTTTGACATTCATCACAAGCAAGAAGGTGCCGCTCGACAGATCAAAATTTTTATTAACTGATAGCTTTATGTAATAGTGCGTCCATTGAATTATTTCGGCAACAAAAAGTAACTACTAGACAGTCTACATAGAATCAGTGCATCGATGTGAAGTATTTATTTTATTTAGTGCGGGATACATCGAATAGGAGAAAATAATTAAATAGTATTAAACAAGGTCCTTTTTAGTCAGAAGCGGACCAATATTCTCTGTTCAAGTGCATGTGTAGTGTAAAGCCAGGGTCATTATAATCCGATCCTTGGAGAGTGTAATTAAATTTTAATCGAAAAGATTAAAATACAGAGGTAACAGCGTGACAATTTATTCCATTACTCTGAGTGCACTAACCTATATATTTTGTAAACAAAATTTGTACTGACGCATAAAACCAAAACATTTTCTGTGTTACACAATGTCTGAATTTATTTAGTGGATTTGTCAATCCTGTTTGAGAATGATGTTAGTCTTAAGTGGTCTCACTATATAACTTTTGTGAATAATTAAGCAAGCGTGACGAACGCCTAACCTAAATAGGTTTGATTTTTTTGTTAGTAAACAACACGGCATTACTAGTCAATATTGTATTATAAAATAATTAACTTTTGTGTAGGCATGAGCATTCTTTCTTGTGTTTCAAAGAATTTACGCCCGAGATATAAATAAAATTAATGTTTAAAGTAAAGTTTATCTGGACATAACCAGAACTGTTGTTTATGCTCTGAGCTAGTAGAATAGGGTAAGTGAACGAACTAATTTCAATTGTATATCAATGTATTTTCTTAATTATGTTTGTTTGAATTCATTATCAAGGGTACAAATAAAACCCAGTTATTAGCAGCATAACTTGACTTAATTTATTTCTAAAAATAACTAAAGAATTAATTCAAAATAATCAAAGTAATTTTTAGTAGAGATCATACGTTGTTGAATTTGGATTGCCATAAGGGCAATAAACACAATTTCAGTTTTTTTTAAAATAATTATTGATCCTGTTAATGGGTTTTACACGGGATTTTCCCGAAATAAACCTGTGTGGCGCCCATTATTAAAAAGGTAACCTAACCTTGTAAATAAAGTAAGCTGGTTTTGTAAACCGTCTTGGCAGCTTATTAATTTATTAAAGAGGTGAACTTCGGAACTTCCAGAATCACGACCAGGTACGTGGAAGTGTATTTTATTAATTTTATTGTCCAGACGTGACTAGACTTTACGTACTTAGACGACTTTCAACCTGGAAGAGGAGTTTCGCTGCCAGAATCAACGCGACGGCTACCTTCATCAAGCAACCAGCTAGTACACTTTATTTATTGAATTAAACAACGTTATTCTTCAAACAACATTACTGCAATTATTTTATTTTTATCTAAAGGAGTTCTTTTAAGACAATTATAATTTTTTTTTGCGATTCATCATAACTGGTAACTTTAATTTTCAATTGTAAACACACTTTTAATTTTTAAAGTCTAATATTAAACAAATTATAACACGTTTTAAACACAACGGATTAAGTGAGTTACAATATATATTTAATATTTATAATAACTTTACCTCAATATGTTTTCTCCTTATTTGGAACATGTTTCGGGAAGCCTTGTGTTCCCATCTTCAGCCTTCCTGATTTTGAGTCTTGTGAAGTACTTGTGTGTCGGTTGGTTGTTGTTGTGGTTTTCTGTTGGCCTTTGGCAATTTAAATTGGCATTATTGTTAGTGATTGTGGTATATATATATATATATATATATATATATACATATATATATATTACATTTAATATTTATACATAAATTTACCTCAAGATGTTATTTTTCTATTTGGAACATGTTTCGGGTACTATCTTGTACCCATCCTCAGCCTTCCGGTTTTTTTGTCTGGAGAAGTACATATGTGTTGTTGGTTGACTATTGTGGCTTCTGGTATTTCAAGTTGGTTTTATTGTGTGTGATTGTGGTGTATGTGTTAGTTTTTTGTGTATTTTCAATGTTGAGTGCTTTGAATATTGTGTCATGTTTTGTATTGATTTGTATTTGTTCAGGTATTAGTTTGTTTTCTGTTTGTATATTTGTAAATTTTCCCATATGTTCATTATGGTGCCTTTGTGTGGTATATGTTTTATTAGTGTTACATTGGTTATGTCTGGGAATTCATGTCCTGTGTTTATTGCATGTGTGGCTAAATTGGATTTATATATTTCTGGTTTTTTGTATGCATTTAGGTGTTCAAAATAACGTTTTTTCAGCTGTTTTTTGTTTGTCCTATATAACATTTATTGCAATCTTGGCATTCAATTTTGTATATACCGTTAGTTGTTGTATTATCTTTGTTGTGTGAGCTATTTAGATTTTGTAATTTATTTTTATTAGTTTTGTATGCTATTTTTATATCTGTGTTTTTAAACACATACAAAACTAATAAAAATAAATTACAAAATCTAAATAGCTCACACAACAAAGATAATACAACAACTAACGGTATATACAAAATTGAATGCCAAGATTGCAATAAATGTTATATAGGACAAACAAAAAAACAGCTGAAAAAACGTTATTTTGAACACCTAAATGCATACAAAAAAACAGAAATATATAAATCCAATTTAGCCAGACATGCAATAAACACAGGACATGAATTCCCAGACATAACCAATGTAACACTAATAAAACATATACCACACAAAGGCACCATAATGAACATATGGGAAAATTTACAAATATACAAACAGAAAACAAACTAATACCTGAGCAAATACAAATCAATACAAAACATGACACAATATTCAAAGCACTCAACATTGAAAATACACAAAAAACTAACACATACACCACAATCACACACAATAAAACCAACTTGAAATACCAGAAGCCAACAGGAAGCCACAATAGTCAACCAACAACACATATGTACTTCACCAGACAAAAAAACCGGAAGGCTGAGGATGGGTACAAGATAGTACCCGAAACATGTTCCAAATAGAAAAATAACATCTTGAGGTAAATTTATGTATAAATATTAAATGTATTATATACATCAAGAAACGGACTGTAGCAGAAAGCGATTGAAATATATATATATATATATATATATTAGTATTTTGTGTATTTTTGATGTTGGGTGCTTTGAAAATTGTGTCATGTTTTGTATTGATTTGTATTTGTTCAGGTATTAGTTTGTTTTGTGTTTTATGTTTGTATATTTGTAAATTTTCTCAAATGTTCATTATGGTGCCTTTGTGTGGTATGTGTTTTATTAGTGTCATGTTGGTTATGTCTGGGAATTCATGTCCAGTGTTTATTGGATGTGTGGCCAAATTAGATTTGTATATTTCTGGTTTTTTGTATTCATTTATGTGTTCAAAATAACGTTTTTTTCAGTTGTTTTTTTTTTTGTCCTATGTAACATTTATTGCAGTCTTGGCATTCAATTTTGTATATACCATTGGTTGTTGTATTATCCTTGTTGTGTGGGTTATTTAGTTCTTGTAAATTATTTTTGTTAGTTTTGTATGCTATTTATATGTCTGGGTTTGTAAATAGTTTTGTTAGCTTTGTCATTTTATTATTTATGTATGTGAATGTGGCCCATTTATTATTGTTGTTCATTTTGATTAATTCTTAATTGTTCAGTTTTATTTTATATTTGATTTTATTTTCTCTTTTGTTTACAGTATTTTTATTGTATCCATTTTCATAAGCAATTTGGTATATTATATTTCTTTCTTTGTCTATTTCTTGTTTGTTTAGGGGTATTTTGTACATTCTGTTGAATAGTGAATAGAATGCTGCCATTTTATGTTATGGTGGGTGGTTAGAATGGTTAGGTATAATGATGTTAGTGGAAGTTGGTTTTCAGCATATTGCATATTGTAGGTGGTTATTGTTTCTTGTGATGGTTATGTCTAAATAGTTGATTTTCTTATGTTTTTCTTTTTTAGTTTATATTATAAAGTTGGCCAATTTTTTAGTGATTAAATTTAGTCAACTTTTTAGTAATTGTTAATCCCAACTCTGGTAAGATAGAAATTGACGTGTAATATAGTAGTCTACAGTCAAAATAATACATTTTAATAAGGTTTTAATTTTAAATAACAACACTTGTTGACTATGAGCATTTCATATTTTAAATACTAAATTCCACACCCCTAAAAACCTCCCCTAAAATGTTACTTTTGAAACAAAAATGATTAAGACCGTGTTCCACAAGTGTTTATACACAAAGTGTTTATGCATGATGTGCTTGTATATGGTACAACTTCTGCCTAGAATAGTGAAAGATTATACAGTATTGTTGCATAACACATCATTTATTTTAAACATATACAAAAATAAAGTTGAAAACATGATTTTTTCGGTTTGTTAACAAATTTGTTAAATTACTAATAAACAAAGCTAATTTCAAATAAAATTTGTACAGAATTTAATTTTGAGAAATCTTATGAGAATAATATCAGTTACCCAATAATATCATGTACCGTAAAATGAGGTAACTTGAAACACTTTTAAAATTCAAAGTTCTATAGTTTTGGATAGAGTCGATTGTTTTGTCTCTTTCTTATTCAAAAATATCGGTCTTGGTCTAAAAAAACATGTTTACATGTTAAAAGTAATTACTTTTTCTTTCATATTTTTTTTTTTATTTTTATGTTTTACCCCGCAAGGTGGGGTAACTTGAAACACTAATACAAATCAGCTGTTTTTATCAAGTTATGGATGCCTAGGTTAACTTGAAACATAATTTTTTTTTTTAAATACATACCGGTACATACAGATTAGAGAAAGATGCTAATAAAAAACATATTTGTCATAATTTGTTACTTTTATTAGATAAACAAAGAAATTACAAAAGTCGAATCTGTTCAAATTAACAGTGTATCCAATTGTTGATACAAATTCAATCTAAAATACAAATTATAATTTAATTACAAAATTATTGTATTGAAATTACAATAGGTCTAATATTAAAACATTATAAACATCTGCTTTGTTTTAATGCACTAACGAAGTAAAATTCAAAAAAACTTTGTATTTTCACAATATTAACTGCATGTCTCTAGTTATAGCTACCTAGCCTAAAATTAGATTAAAAATTAGTAAAGAAACCCAAAACCTAATTCTAAATCAAAGAAACACAAATTGAAAGTAGTTCCAAAAAAGTAAGATTAAAAATCTGTTTCTACAGAAAAGCAGTAACGACCTCTTTTACAAAATATAGGTGATAATTTACGCTGAATTTTATGAAGTTTCACAAAACTAATATCATTTACTGTAGGAAAGATATAAATATTATTAGCTTTAGTTGATTTTCGCATAAACTTTAATTGTAGCTCTTGAGAGATATCGTTAATGGACAAAATTTGTGCAACAAAGGTTTTGTCTACCTTCTTTCTCATTTTTTCATCAATTTAACTAAAACAAAGTCATCAGTTTTGAAATCATTAATACTTAACTCAATAGAGTCATCATCATTGGAGTCTGAACTCGCAAACAAGTTGTCAGATTCAGTTGACCCCAGTTTCAACCAACAAAAATAAGCAATCCGATGAAATGGATATAATGAGTTTTTTGCGAAAAATGGACAACAAATTTGACATGCAGAATAACCAATTTAAAGAATTAAATAAACGCCTTGATAGTAACGAGATAACTTTGAATGAGATGAAAAGTGATTTTAACAGTAAATTAGATGAACAGAGAATAAAATGCAAACAACAGAATATTCAGTTGCAGCAGAGTATTAATGTACAATTTGATAATTTGAGTCATGTACTAGATAAACATATTGATGAACGTTGTGAAAGTATGAAATCACAATTGTCAGAGTCCATAAATGAGCAATTAGAGTGCCGTGTTTCTGATATAACCAATGATATAACTAATAAAGTAGAGAAACAGATCACGGAACAATATAGCGTAATAAATACAATTGTTGAGAAACAAATAAGTGAATACAACACCAATACTGAATGTAAGGTTAGTTATGTTATGAATAAGATTGAAAATAATAACATTAAAATAAGTGAAATAGAAAATAATTGTAAGATTGAGTTTAGAACAATACACAATACAATAAGTGACCTTGAATCTGACAGTAACCTTAAATTAATGAACGTTGAGAAAAAATCATGAATGTTAAAAATGAATTGAGTATGGCCATCAGCCAACAAGCAAACACTGTTACCGAACGAGTAATTATGACTCGTGACGTGAGCAGTGAAGTTGAGTTAGAGACATTTAGTTGCGATAATAAAAGAGTACATCCTATGCAGTTCATAAGTAGAGTGAGAGAGTTTAATAAATTTAATACAAATAGCTGGGAGGTACAATTATTGAAAATTCTAAAATGTTTCAAGGGTAGTTCGGAGATATGGGCCGAGGTACACAAAACGGAATGGGGGTGTTTTGAAAGTTTTGAGGCCGCATTTAGAAATAAACATTGGTCTGAAGAAGATCAAGAGGTATTACGTAGTAGAATTATGGGAACCGGGAATTTTGGGGGGCCCAATAATAATATAACAGGGTATGTGATGAGAATATTTAATGAGGCGAAATATCTAGAACCGCCATTGCCATTTAGATCTTTTGTGAGGCATATAAGTAAGCATTTGCCAAGGGAAGTACAAATAACGTTGATGACACGGGAGGTAGCCAATATTAGCGAATTAGAAAACATTTTAGATGTGTTTCAGAACATCCGGGGCCAAGAATTGAGTCGCCGTCACAACCAGCAGAATATGAATAACGGAGGTAGTCAGGGACCGCCGAGGGTACCTACAAATGGACCGGCATATCCCAGACGGGAACAAAATAATCGAGGACCAATGTGGACTTGTCCAGCGTGTTCACAGGAGAATTATGCTTCACAGAATTTTTGTTTTAGATGCAGGAGAGAGAGACCGGGGCAGCGACAGGGACCACAACCCACGCAGAACCAGCAAGCATACCAACGAAGGGGAGAGGGCCAAGGAGGAGCGCCTAGAGGCAACGCCCATGAAAGGCAGGTGAACCGGAGAGGAAATGGATACAACCCAGCGGTGGCGAGCACATCTGCGGGAAACTAAGAGAGACAATGGAACACCGGACCCGACCGTTGTCGCCGGAAGATTCTGGGGTCCAAATGAATGACAGATATCGAAACAACATTGTTATAACTGATTTATCTGAGGAATTATTGGAGGAAGAAGACTTCGAAGCAGTGAGACGGGAGAATGGACTGACTGAGGTGAAAATCGACATAGAAGGTAAGGAGATTAAAACTTTAATAGATACAGGTAGCGAAATCTCTGTTATTTCTGAACACATACTAGACGAATTAAAAGAAATAAATAAAAATATTCCATCTTTGCCAGTAGCGGGGGTGACGATTGTAGGTATTACGGGAGTTAGGAGTAAAAGAGTCACCAAACAAGTTCATTTAAATATGATAATTAACGGGGTAGGGTACGATAATACATTTCTAGTCGTATGGGGATTAAATCTTGAGGTTATATTGGGAAATGATTTTCTGATTAAACATAAGGCGGTGATTGATTTTCATAAACGAGTGTTAGAATTAAACAGTGAAGTAGAACCAGTTCGGATTAATTTTGAGCGGGTGGTAGATGCGGTAAGAATTTCGGGGGTAAGGGTGATACATAATCGGGTCAATAAAAAAGAAACGGAAGTTAGTATGAATGTCTGTAGTGAGAGGGAAATAGAATGTGAGGAGAATGTAGATCAATTATGGGATGAGAGGGCACTTAAATTTTGTAGTGAGGGTGGCACAATAGGGAGTTCTCAACGTGAATCGTTGTGGCGGGTAGTAGAGAATTTTAGAGAAGTGTTTGCCGATATACCAGGGAGGGCAAGAAACTATGAATGCGAATTAAAGGTAAGGGAACACGCACCCTATGTGCAAAGAAGTTATCCGGTGCCATATGCGAAGAGAAGAGCTGTTCAGATTGAGTTAGAGAAAATGTTAGAGGGTGGCATAATTGAGCGATCCGTGTCACCATATTCTAACCCTTTGGTAGTAGTGATTAAAAAGGATGGTAGAGTTAGGTTATGTTTAGATGCCCGCAAAATCAATCAAATAATCATTCCAGACCGGGAGTCACCCGAAGCTATAGAAGAAATTTTTCAGAAGTTCAGCGGTGTAAAATATATGACCTCTTTAGACCTAACCGCCGGGTATTGGCAAGTGCCGTTGGCAGCGAATAGTAGGAAATATACTGCTTTCTTATTCAATGGAAAAAATTATCAATTCAAAAGACTACCATTTGGATTGAACACCAGTGTAGCCAGCTTTATCAAGTGTCTTGATGAGATTTTGCAACCTCATAATTTAGATTTTTTAACTATATATGTTGATGATATTCTAATAGCTTCTAGAACATTTGAAGAGCATGTAGAACATTTAGAATATGTATTGGAGAAGTTATACCAGGGAGGTTTGACAGTGAATTGGGACAAATCAAAATTTTTACAGACAGAAATACTTTTTTTAGGTTTCATCATAACACCTACAGGAATACGGGCTAATCCGGATAAAGTAGAATCCATCCTGACGTTCCCGGAGCCTAAGAATATAAAACAATTACAAAGTTTTCTTGGTCTCTGTAATTTTTACAGAAAGTTCCAGCGAAACTACGCCCAGACGACGGCCCGACTTAGCGCAGTGCTACAAAAGAACAAACAATGGAGGTGGGGTGAAAATGAAAGAGCAGCGTTTAACGAAATCAAGAATAAGTTCGCTGATATGATTTTAATGAACCATCCAAATTTTAATGGTAATTTCTACTTATAGACGGACGGCAGCAATATAGCACTTGGAGCGGAACTGTACCAAGAGGACGAGGCGAAAGAACACAAGACCATTGCCTTCGCCAGCCGGACGTTGCTAGCCGCAGAGCGTAATTACACCACCACCGAGAAGGAGCTCCTCAATATAGTTTTTGATGTGAAAAAGTTTCGTACGTATCTGCTGGGTAATAAAACGATCATCAGGACGGACCATAAAGCGCTATCGTTCCTGAATACTTGTAAACTCACACACAGCCGGATAACCAGGTGGGTGTTAGCTCTTCAAGAGTATAATTTTTTGGAATACATTAAGGGTGTAGAGAACAGGGTGCCAGACACACTGTCACGAGTAGACACAGATAGAAATAGAACGGGTAGAGATATTAAAGAAATAGAGATTTATAGACTATCCCGGGAAGACAAGCTTTTTGGGGAAGAATTGAAGGATATAAATGTAATGCAAAGAGCTGACAGTAAGTTAAATAAGATAATCACGAGTGTAGAATCAGATGTAGATGAATTTGGGTATAAACAATATTTTCAAGTATTTCAGGGGAGTTTGTTTAAGCAAGTAGAGGGGAGAGAAAGGGATTGGAGGTTAGTTATACCTGAAGGGCTAGTAGAGAAAATAGTGTGGGACTGTCACCTTAGATACGGGCATTTTGGGGCACGGAAGTGTGTGAATGTATTAAGAGAATCTTGTCTATTTAAAAATATGGAAAAACGCGTCCGAAAAATACTTAGAGTTTGCGAACTATGTCAGAAGTCTAAAGTTGTAAATTATAGGTTAGAAGGAGAATTAAATTACATTAAGGTAGAAAAACCATTTGATCTAGTAGCTGTAGATTTGTACGGCCCATTGCCAAAAGGTAGGGGTGGAGTGATGTATATTTTTGTTGTACTTGACACATTTTCTAAATATGTAAGGTTGTATAGCGTGAAGCGAGCAACAAGTAAGGTGCTGAGTGAGAAGATCACACGCGACTACATGATCAACGTGGGAAAGCCGAAGGTGATATTATCCGACCATGGACTGCAGTTCATCAGTGGGAAATGGCGCCAGACCCTCGGATGGGAAGGTATTATCCCAAAGCACACCGCAGTGTATCATCCGCAGTCAAATCAGGTGGAGCACGTCATGAGGGAGTTGGGAAGAATTTTTTGAACATACTGCCATGCCAAACACAGCGAGTGGCCATTATATGTGCAGAAAATTGAAAATTGGCTTAACTGCACCACCCACGAGTCGACGGGGTTCACACCTTATGAGTTAATAAGAGGGAAGCGTCCACAGAGAATTTTGGAGCAATTGATTGAGTATCCACCAGAAACCAACACTATTGGTCGCGAGGTAAAACTTCGGCTGGCGAATGAAAGTTTATTGACGAAAGGGGAGAAGAGAAAACAGAGGCATGATATGAAAGGGAAGTGGACGCAGTACGAGGTTGGAGAGCTGGTATTGGTACGACGCCATGATTTATCGAGTGCTCAGGATAAGGAGATCAAGAAATTTTTCTTATTATACGAGGGGCCGTACGAGGTAATAGAGGTTAAAATGAAGAATTCATATGTGTTACAGAATAGAGAAACTAGGGAGATAGTGGGAACGCACAACGCTACAAATTTGAAATTATATTGGTCAGCATAAGGATTTTATCAATGATTAATTGCATGAATGAAATTTAATTGTTTTCTACATGTTTTCAGAAGGGATCTTCCCCCATTTTCGGGCGGTCACGATCTTACCAGTCCTGACGTGGTATTCGGAACTTGGAGGCGGGCCATGGTTGGCGGATCTTCCTTCGGGTGGTGAAAACAACGATGGTCCGGCTCCACCAAAATTGGTTGAAATTAGAAAACTTGCAACATATTTGAACGGGGAGGGGGACCCCAAAAGGTACGTGACACGCATTATTTTTTTTTAATACACTCAAGGTGCAGCGGTCTTGGTGTACTTGTCACGTGCCTGCACTACCTTAGAGTGTTTGTATATAATGGAGGCTGCACCTAAATAAAAGGCAGTGCGTACAAATTTTAAAAATTCTCAGTGTCAATGGCAAAAGTAAAATTGAGCCACTGACAATAGTTTTTGTTTAATCTGAAAAGAAGAGTTTTGCTGAGAGGCGGATTTGGCGATAGGTTAGACGGCGGGTCTGGAGAAATGAGAGCGGTAAGGGAGTAGAGTTGAGTAATAAGGGGAAGTAACTTCACAAAGTAGATCTAATTTATCACCTCACAGCGGGACTCCCCATTTTCGGCGATCACAGATTTACTATTCAGGATAGTTAGAGTCAGCCTCCAATGTAAATAAAAAAAAATTTTGAAAAAAAAAACAAAATATTTTGGATGTTTATGATTTTAAATTTAAGTAAATTTTAGAATTAAGTGACCAAATATAATTGTCAAGTTTTAGTATCAGTGAGCATGGGAACGTTTTGAAGAATGTGAAATAAAATAAAAACTTGTTGTCAATGCAAGATGTGGGGATAATTTTGGGGGGTAGATTGGTGCTCAAAGAAGTGATAGAACAGTGGAGTGTGGAACTGCAATTGTAGAAAGTTTTAGTTCATTACTTTTAATTATTTAGTTATTAAGGTGCTATTGCTGGGGTGGCCTGTGCCCTAGTGGATAGCGGAATGGGTTGGGGTAACAGAGAGTGTTACCTCCATCGGAGGCCAACATGGCGAAAATGTGCGGTACACCTTTTTGTACAAATTTAATTTGTACCCTGATAGACGATCGTGCCGCACATAACAATGACGATGTAGAACAGGCATTGAAATGAAAGTTAGATTTCCCCGACTTTTCGGGCGATTACTGCCTTACCAGCACTAATCGTGGCTTTGGCTAGCGGCCAGCTATGGCCATAATCAAGTCCCATGACCATAGCTGACTTGAAATTGGTTGATAATAGAAATTAAATGGGGGGTGACATTAGGGGAAATCCAGGAACTATGGAACAGCGGCTACCACTCTGTCCGTGTGGGGACAGCATAGCCAGGTGGTAGACCCGTTTTAAGGGCATTTCAATATATACCAGGGATATGTTGATATCCAGAAACGTTAAAATGTAAATGCCGAAGCAAAGACATGGAGATGTCCAATTACTCCAAATATGCAGTCTTTGTGGAAGCAAAAAGACGCTACAGTCTTACATAAATTACAATAGTGTGTGTGGACCAGGGGGTTGCTCAGATGAGCAACGTGCTTAAATTTTGTAAATTAAAAATGCTAACTCTGATTTTGCTCTAATATACATGCTTTATTCCGCTTAAATAAACAGGTGCTCAGACATTCAGTATAATGTGTTCATTCTATATTTTTTTAAATGTATCATTTTATTGTAGTAGGTTAGATATAAGAATTGATAAAAAGTATGTGTTTTATATAATTTATGTGTTTTTGAAACTAAGTAAATAACTAAACCGACTGGCAGGCGGTTAACATAAATTACTAGAGTCAGAAAAGGGGGAAACAAGGATGTTAGAAGTAAGAATTGGTAATCATATGTATTTAATGTAATCTGCACAATTTTTGAAATGTGTTTTCACTTTGTTAGGAATGTCAGCTGATCAGTAGTAAAATGTCACTGTTATATTGGTTGTAAATGTTCAAGGTAATCAATGTTAAATGTAATGTTTCAATGTATTACAGATGCTATTTAAAATAATGAGAAGAGTAATTTGATAAAGTGAGAAATAAAGTACTAATTTGTGAAAGTTAATAAAAGATAGTTTTTGGGTGATGAATATTTTGTTGGGACATGTAGATCAGTCCAAGTTAAAGTTAAAGGGGTAGTAGAGAGAAAAATATTGTTTTGAGTTAATGTAATGTTGTTGTGAGTTAATGTTATAGAATTGAGAAGTATTGATGTTGACACAGTAGTTATGGAGAATATATGTAGAGTATTGAGGGATATATTGATGTTTATAATTGATGATGTTATTTTGTTGTAGTTGAAGTGAGGTAATAAGATTGAGATTTGGGGATGGCAATTTTGTAATAGAGGGTAGTGTAATGTGGGAGTCCGCAACAAAAGGGTTGGGACGGGAAGGGACCGTTTGGCGCCGGAAAGGGTTACCTTAGGTAGAATCCAGGAACCAACATAATGGGAAGAGCTTTTGGGGGGGGGGAACACACGTATCCTAAGTACAAAGGGTTAGAGATTAATTTTTTTATATATTGAGAGAAGGTGGCGATTTGAGTTTAATGGTAAGTTGGGTTTAGAGAGTGTTTGATAGATGTTTTAATAGAGATGGGTGTCATGTTAGTTACAGTTGTTAGTAGTATCAGATTCAGAAAGAGAGAAAGATATTGTATGAATACATGCCAAGTGGCATATCAAGCTAAAATAAATTTAAATCACCCAAAGTAACGTAGAGTGAGAATAATAAAGAAAGAGATTTATAACAAGAATATAAAATTTCTAATTAAAACCAGTGACAATTTTTTATAGGATTTGGAAATATAAAGTTAGAAAGTGTTTATTTGAATAAATTAAATATCAATTTGATTATTATTTATAATAATATTTTGTTATTTTAAATGTTTTATTTTATTATGTTGTATGTTTCAAGACAGAATTTTACAGAAGTTTAATGTATTCACAGATGTAACTTGTACATAACGTATGTAGGTCAAGGTTCTGGACTTGACCCAGTTTTGATCAGCTGATAGTGAGGTCATATACTAGGCATGTTTAGTATGGAAGTTAATTCAACTTTGGTTTTTAATTAATTTGAACAAACTTTAAATAAGTTCTATATGGAAAGAAAATATTTTAAGAAATTTAAATTTTTTGAATTTAAAATTTTTTTTTGAAAATTTTTTGGAAAAAAAAAAACTTGATTTTGTGCCTGCCAGATAAGGGATATGTTTAAAACCTTGATTATTTTATTGTTTGTGTACTAACCATGTTTATTATTATTGAATTATTTTATTGAATTGTATTGTTAGACTCTAGATGTAATCACATGTTAGGCTAAGGATGTTCTTATTTTTAAGAAACGTTCAATTGGTTTATTTTAAATAACAAAAAAATTAATGGAGAGAATTATTCAATTTAGGTAACGGATTTGTAGTTTGATTTTAAAGGAGGCAATTGTTGATTTTAACTTAGTGAAATTTTGCAGAAATGTTTCAATGTTCATAATATGTAGTATAAGTGTGTGTGTGAGCCCAGTATCTGCTAAAGGCAGCCCAGCTTGCATATAAGGGGAAACATATCGGTGGAGGATCTGGCATGATCTAAGCCAGGGATTGAGGATTTTTGGGGTAGCATGATAGAAGGTAAGGTGCGCTGTGGTGCGTGTCTGTTCGATTTCTCGGTGTTGGGATCTTTTACAGAGAAGTCCAGTGATCTCGTTCAGATGCGTCCATAGTCGCCGAGCCAGGGGGGTCGTTTACCCATGAAGTGTAAGAACAAAAGGGGGTTGTTGACACCAGTTCCTCACCGGTCCTCATAGGGGTTTTATCAATGAGATTTCTTCTGTTTTGACAGAAGACCTCTCATTGAGGGGGTATTGTAACGTGCCAAATTTATGGGTATTTTTATTTATTGCATTTTTTGGGTTTTATAAATGTATTGTGTAAATTTTATTCCAACAAAGACAGACCATGTGGTGAATAGAACAGTGTTGTAACGAGGCGGCAACGCGATATCACGTTGTGAAATCGGTAAAGGAATCCACACCACCCTAGTTTTCCAAGAACTTTGTAAGAGTGTGACAGCGCGCCCATACACATTACTCAACAAGGCATGCGAGGTGACGCTACCGTCCAAAACCAAGATGGTCAGGAAACAAATTTTATCCACTTTCATCGAGTGAGGCGACGGATATGCAAATTAAGGTCCGCCCATCTCGTGACGTTAGCCAGTGCCTCACTAATATCGTATACTGTCGTCACCCCAACAACTACATGAATTGCATGGGACGAAACTACTGCGACGAAACCAAAGGCATTGGTTTCCACACAAAAAGACATACTCAATTTAGCGGCACCTGCTACCTTCTTCTGCCCAGTTCGTTTACTGATTGTGTTGGCGCCGGTACCGAGCCAAGTAGGCTCTTTACAAAATTTCATATTGTACCAGAAAAAAGTGAAATAACAGTTAATACTATGTGACCGCGGTCGATCAAACAGTGGAGAACATGTCTATCTAATTTTCGGACACAAAAAATAAATTTCAAAGAGTAATAATGAGTGCGCACGAAAACCACGTTGCCGGCAGGTAGTATTCCAACAAAGGTTTAAGGGCTGTGGGGTAACATAAAATAAAATGGGTTTTTAATGGCGAGAATGCGTGTGTGAGCAAAGCTGGGCTGTTTATGTTTGTGTGTGCTATAAATAAGGTAAGGTAGTTATATGTTTTTGTATTAATCATCATACATTTCAAAAGCTGTAATTCAAAATTTAAAAAACCAGTGGAGAGAGTATCAATTTTTTTTCTGATTTTATACTTGTCTGAGATGTTTTTACAATCATAAAAATAAAAACCATTATCTTTCAAATGATAAATTTTGTTAAGTAAATTCATTCAAAAACCTTATTTCATTTGATGTGCTGTCAAGTTCGCCGTACGAACGGGGTTCGTCCCCACTTGGAGATCCGGCCAGATCTAAAGTTAAAGGTAAGTGGGAGTTTACAGTTTCATTAATAAATAAAATAGTAACCGAGGGTTACAGTCTGTTACTTATCTGACCATCCTCCAGACGATTCCCCTTATACCATGCACTAACTCATCGGCGAACTGTCGTATTATTTAATTGTTCTCACTGTCTCTACTCGTTTGGTTTAATACTGTTTCAGATCAAAATATATCAAATTTTCACTAATTTTAGTTGCTTTGTGGGCCCGCAATTTACATTCCGGAACTTTTATGTGCTATTCGCACTAGATGTTACTGCAGACTGAGAACGAATGTATTGCGTTATTTTCTGAGGTGGAGAGGGTGTTACGTGACCAAAACTTATTGTCTTCAGACTATGATGAACCAATTTTCAAGGCGAGGCAAATTACGCACTGCAT
Source organism: Magicicada septendecula (assembly GCA_034769895.1). Classification (NCBI taxonomy): domain Eukaryota; kingdom Metazoa; phylum Arthropoda; class Insecta; order Hemiptera; family Cicadidae; genus Magicicada; species Magicicada septendecula. The sequence goes on from CM068368.1 coordinate 484,041,981, forward strand.
TCCAAATGACGTATTTGCAGGCTTGTTTGGTGACTTAACCGGTCAAAGTTCGTTTGGCTAAATATAGCTGTTGTTTTTTGCGTCTACAATGTTGACCTTGATACAATTTCCTGCACTTGATATTACGTCGTTATAAAACTTTACAAAACTTTACCATTATTATTTATGCTTTTGAATTAACGATAAAATTTATATTTGTTTTCCCCCAAAACCACTATATGGGCCTAAATGTACCGTTACAATACCCCGTCAATGAGAGGTTTTATGCCAAAGCATAAAAACTCTCATTGACACACTCATACTTCCTAAAGTGATCAGCCAGGATATGTCGCCACAACCCCCTTTACGGTTTATATAAAAAAATATAATTAACTTACCCCTGGTCCAGTGACTGTGCCTGCACCTGAATGACCTTACTGGACTTCTCTCTCGAGATCCCAATACCGCAAGGCCAGTCAGGCACTTGACGCTCCTGCTCCGACGCACTGGCCAGCTCAGGACCGCCGCCACAGCCTCACCAGACTCTGAAACATCAAATTAAAAATCAAATAGTGGCCTTGTATAATCATATATCCCTAACTGATCTGTTTCCCCTTAGCTGTGTACTGATTTGCGTTAAGAAGCACTGGTTTTTTCCTTAACTCCTAACATATATATTATAACGTTGCAGAAATCAGACCCTATAGGGTATCCACAAGTATTAGAGAAATGGTAAGAGGTAAAATAATTTAATAAATAATAATGAAAAAAATATATAAAATGGAATAAAGAAAGAAAAAAGAAGAATTATAAACAAGAATAATAATTAAAAGAATAGACTAGACTGACAAACAAATGACTATGACCCAACCCCAGAGATTGGCCAGATAAAGACAATAAGAAGAGAAAAGACAAATCAATGATAAAAGACACAAATGAGTAAAGAAAATATAATAACTAACAATGAATAAAACAATAATAAAGAAAGTACACTAACCATAAAAAATAAGTAATACAATTATTATTAGATAAAGTATGTGGTTAAGAACCTTATTATAATAAGAAAGTAAGACACAAAATATTGAAAGAATAATCATAAATGTATGTTTAAAATATCATTATCAGAATGATCACAGTTGCACACCACTATATAAAAATTATCCCGATTAGCGCTTTCAAGCCTCACAGCCCATCGTCAGATCGGAATAGGCAGAAATTATTTTAAAAACAAACCCTTCACCCCTCTCCGCCACCCTGCTCACACACAACAAGCTATAATATAAATGACCCTTCCCCACCCCCTAAACCCTGTCCACACCATCTGTACAGTTACATATTTTTCTAGCAAATTCCTTGTGTTTCAGTGTGTGTGTGTGTGTGTGTGTGTGTGTGTGTGTGTGTGTGTGTGTGTGTGTGTGTGTGTGTGTGTGTGTGTGTGTGTGTGTGTGTGTGTGTGTGTGTGTGTGTGTGTGCATCCTTTTAAACTTACCCTACTTCCTCTCCACACACATGGGTCAGTCACACACCCTTATTTTAACCATCCAATTAGTACTATGCAAATAATTCTTAATCTTATCTATCTGTCCTCTATCATTTACTTCTTAATCATGTTATAAAATATTTCTTCATTATCAAATTTAATTTTAATATTAATTAAATTGTCTAACCCTTTTTCTCTTTCTTTTAATATTTCTAACTCCTCTCTAAGCTTCCTTTCAACTGTGTTATTTACTACTTTTACAATTTCGTATTCTTCCAAAGGATTAACAAACTTATGGTTGTCTTCTATGAAATGTCTTGCATATAACGAATTGGTTGTTCTATTACCTTCTCCACGTTTGTGGTCAGACAACCTGCATACGAATTTTCGTCCTGTCTCACCTAGGTACACTTTGTTGCAGTCTTTACATTTTAATTTATAAATTCCGCTTTTCTGTAATACTGGAATTTTTTCTATATTCTTATTCCTTATCTTATCAAATACCGTTTCACATTTTTTAATAGCTATATCTACTCCATATTTATTAAAACATTTTATAATTTTTCTAGTATGTGAACCTATGTATGTCAATGACCCTGCATAATTCTTTTGTTCTGGTTCTATTTTAGCTTTTTGTATGTTAACCCTTTTCATAACTTTATCCACTATGTTGGTGTTATAATTATTATTCCTTACAATTCCCTTTATCGTTTTTAACTCCCTAACTTTTGAATCGGTCTCTTTTAAACACTTCTGAGCTCTGTAACAAAATGTATTGATTGCCGCCATTTTATATCTATATGGGTGGTAAGACTCTCTTGGTATAATTATATCAGAATACGACTCTTTCCTAAATATCCCAAACTGTAGTTTCTCATTATCCTTAATTTCTATGTTCAAATCTAAGTAATTTATTTTCTTACCTCCTATCTCTTCTTTAAATTGTAAGTTTTTATCCTTATTATTTACCTCATTTATAAACTCATGCACTTCTTCTATGCTTCCTTCCCAAATTACTAATACATCATCAACGTATCTAGACCATAATTTTATATTGTCTTTATACTTAGTGGAAGTTATTAATTGCTTTTCAAAATCATTCATGTATATTTCAGCAAGAATAGGGGATAATGAAGACCCCATAGGTAAACCTTTTTTCTGTATATAAAACTTGTTATTAAACCTAAAATAGTTCTGATTTACACATTCTTTAATTACTTTCATCAACTGCTTTTTATACCTGTATTCTCCCATATTATTATCTTTTATTAACTTAATAACTTTATTTACTGTGATATTGGTAAACATGTCCTTAACATCCAGTGATATCAATTTTGTATTTACATTAATCCTAATATTTTCTAATTTTTCTATCAATTTTACATTATTCTCTATGTTGTATTTTGTCCCAAATTCATATTTCTCTCTCAGTACTCTGCTAACTTCCTTTGATAATTTATAAATAGGTGCATTAATAAACGAAACAATCGGTCTAATTGGTTTTCCTTCTTTATGTATCTTAACCTGACTTTTAAAAGTTGGTACTGAGAAAGGACGAATACATAAAGAAAACGGAAGAATTTATAAGGGAAGGACCATACGAGGAAATAAAGTATGATTATACAAGTAAGTACCAGTCAAGGATAAAACAAATGATGAAACAGATAACATTTATAGAAGAAAATAAGAAAAAGTATTTATGGGAAAGTAATCCAACAGCACCAACTTTTAAAAGTCAGGTTAAGATACATAAAGAAGGAAAACCAATTAGACCGATTGTTTCGTTTATTAATGCACCTATTTATAAATTATCAAAGGAAGTTAGCAGAGTACTGAGAGAGAAATATGAATTTGGGACAAAATACAACATAGAGAATAATGTAAAATTGATAGAAAAATTAGAAAATATTAGGATTAATGTAAATACAAAATTGATATCACTGGATGTTAAGGACATGTTTACCAATATCACAGTAAATAAAGTTATTAAGTTAATAAAAGATAATAATATGGGAGAATACAGGTATAAAAAGCAGTTGATGAAAGTAATTAAAGAATGTGTAAATCAGAACTATTTTAGGTTTAATAACAAGTTTTATATACAGAAAAAAGGTTTACCTATGGGGTCTTCATTATCCCCTATTCTTGCTGAAATATACATGAATGATTTTGAAAAGCAATTAATAACTTCCACTAAGTATAAAGACAATATAAAATTATGGTCTAGATACGTTGATGATGTATTAGTAATTTGGGAAGGAAGCATAGAAGAAGTGCATGAGTTTATAAATGAGGTAAATAATAAGGATAAAAACTTACAATTTAAAGAAGAGATAGGAGGTAAGAAAATAAATTACTTAGATTTGAACATAGAAATTAAGGATAATGAGAAACTACAGTTTGGGATATTTAGGAAAGAGTCGTATTCTGATATAATTATACCAAGAGAGTCTTACCACCCATATAGATATAAAATGGCGGCAATCAATACATTTTGTTACAGAGCTCAGAAGTGTTTAAAAGAGACCGATTCAAAAGTTAGGGAGTTAAAAACGATAAAGGGAATTGTAAGGAATAATAATTATAACACCAACATAGTGGATAAAGTTATGAAAAGGGTTAACATACAAAAAGCTAAAATAGAACCAGAACAAAAGAATTATGCAGGGTCATTGACATACATAGGTTCACATACTAGAAAAATTATAAAATGTTTTAATAAATATGGAGTAGATATAGCTATTAAAAAATGTGAAACGGTATTTGATAAGATAAGGAATAAGAATATAGAAAAAATTCCAGTATTACAGAAAAGCGGAATTTATAAATTAAAATGTAAAGACTGCAACAAAGTGTACCTAGGTGAGACAGGACGAAAATTCGTATGCAGGTTGTCTGACCACAAACGTGGAGAAGGTAATAGAACAACCAATTCGTTATATGCAAGACATTTCATAGAAGACAACCATAAGTTTGTTAATCCTTTGGAAGAATACGAAATTGTAAAAGTAGTAAATAACACAGTTGAAAGGAAGCTTAGAGAGGAGTTAGAAATATTAAAAGAAAGAGAAAAAGGGTTAGACAATTTAATTAATATTAAAATTAAATTTGATAATGAAGAAATATTTTATAACATGATTAAGAAGTAAATGATAGAGGACAGATAGATAAGATTAAGAATTATTTGCATAGTACTAATTGGATGGTTAAAATAAGGGTGTGTGACTGACCCATGTGTGTGGAGAGGAAGTAGGGTAAGTTTAAAAGGATGCACACACACACACACACACACACACACACACACACACACACACACACACACACACACACACACACACACACACACACACACACACACACACACACACACACACACACACACTGAAACACAAGGAATTTGCTAGAAAAATATGTAACTGTACAGATGGTGTGGACAGGGTTTAGGGGGTGGGGAAGGGTCATTTATATTATAGCTTGTTGTGTGTGAGCAGGGTGGCGGAGAGGGGTGAAGGGTTTGTTTTTAAAATAATTTCTGCCTATTCCGATCTGACGATGGGCTGTGAGGCTTGAAAGCGCTAATCGGGATAATTTTTATATAGTGGTGTGCAACTGTGATCATTCTGATTGTGATTTCAACCACTAACACAAATTTCTTCATTAAAATATCATTGAAACCAAGAGTGAGAGATAGGTGGGGAGTGATAACAATAAACAGTGAAGTGATGAGAATATTAAAATAAACAACTTATAATCTTAAGGAAAAAGAATAATAACCAAGTATAACAAGCCAGAACCATAATCAAATGATGTATAGACAAATAAGTTAATTGTGTTAGCCTGTAAGAAACAGAGTAGTTGTGGGTTTAGAGTAGTAAAGGAATAACTTTAAGGTAATATGTTTGTATTAGTTATGTAAGTAATAAGATTATAAAGAGATGAGGTGTATGTTAATTTCAAATAATAACATACAATATAACAATTGTAATTCATAAAAAGGCATATGGCTGAACCATAGACAGACCATTAAATTATTCTATATTATGTTTTGTTAATAGATTTAAGTGTTAAATAGGTGTGTGAGGAAGTCAACCATAGTTCCAGCAACTCAAGGAGGAATAATAAACGAAATTTTAAAATTAAAAATTAAATAAAAAATTGAAATAAAAGAAACAGACGCCCGAAGGAGACGGCAACCATATCATTGAAAATAAACGAATGTACTAACACAACAGTGAAGAAAACTTGACGATCCATAACACAAACAACATGGTTTTGTTAAGTATAAATTAAATTATTAATAATTACAAATTAAAACTGATTAACTTTTTTCACAATATATAACTCTCACTCTGAACTTTGAACACCAATTTCTTTCAAGGATTAATGGATCATATTTATTAACACTGTATGTAACTGTAAGATAACCTATGTCCGAAACCTATAAAACTGACACACACTTTTAAACAACAGAGTTGAATTTCATGTAAACCTTTTTAGTATTTAAGTACCACGAATGTAAGGTGGTGTACTTTATTTAACATCTTGTTTTAAACCTTTTCGTAACCAAAAGAACTCATTGGCAAATTAACTTGTGTAAATAAGAACATTACAGCTTCATACGACTGCTGCCACCTTTGATATCCGCTGAGTGAAAATTAATTTGTTGCCGAGGCTAAACTTTATTATAAAAGTATCTATTGTACAACAGTTATTAAAAAATTAGTGAATTATAGAATCAAATAAATAAGTACGAATCTTTACTAGCTGTCCTGTGTTTATTGAAATTGTATTATGTATGTTGTGTTCTTTAGCGGAGAATAGAATTCTTTGCCAAAAATTTATGTTGGCAACACGTCCAAAGACAAGCGAAATTCGAATTCCTGCCAGTCTGAGAGGTAATTCGAATTCATCATCACCGTACAGGAGACAAACTAATTTTGAATCTTTTAATTGTTTTCTGAAAAACAATTTGGTGCCTTTCGGGAAATAAATATACAAAATAAGGACAGGTAAGGATTTCGGTACTGGTTGTACGTTCACGATGGAGGCAGTCTGCGTGAGGTACGTTTAAGAGCGACGACGACTTGGTAAGACCTTGAGAGCACGACATCATTTAATTGAAAATAGACAAGATTAATAAGACCGGGAAGAGGTCTCATTACAAATTGGCACCCAACGTGGGGCTAGAAATAGAGGAAGGATAATTTTCTAGCGGTGATTATGAAAAGGATAACAAGATGCATAAGAGAGCATCATCACTGAGATGGACGAAGGAGGCCGAAAAAGAAGTCAGAGTGGAAGAAAAGGAAGTAACATCGGTCGAGGATGTGGAAATGGTGGTAAGGGAGGAAGTTAGAGGAGACCTGAATCTAATCAAATTAATAGAATTAATGAATAGTATGAAGGAAGAAACTAATGAATATTTAAAACAAATTAACGAAAAATTCAACAGGAATGACGAGAGTTTAAAACAAATAAATGAAAAAATTGTCAGTACAAACGAAAGTACTAAAGAAGACTTAAGGCTAAGGCAGACAATTAATGAAAATAATGAAACCTTACAATAGCGATTGACGGAGGACATTCAAAAAAGAAATGAAGAGTTGAAAGAAGAATTGAAGGAACAATTGAAGGAGGGCCATGAGAAAAATAACGAAGAAATGAAGCAGCAAATGATGCAGCAATTAAGGGAGTACCGTGAAGAAATAAAACTGACGATCACAGAAACCAATGAGAAATTAGAGGAGACGCTGGAGAAATTAGATAAAACCAACGAAACGGTTGCAGAAGTCCGTAAGGAAGTAATAAATAAAATGAACGACCTCGAAGGCGAAAATAAAAGAAGAATTGATGAGTTTCAAGAGGAAAGCACCAAAAAATGTGAACAGGCGAAGCAGGACATACGTCAAGTCCGGGAAGAAAATCAGAAGGAGATAACAGTCATATGAACGGATCTGGGAGAAAGGATGGAGGGAGTATACAGTAACTTAAATAAAATTGACAGCAAGGTTGACAAGAATAAACAAAGGATTGACGAAATACATAGACGCGAAGAAATCTTGCAGGAAGAAGTGGACGCCTGGCGTGACCGACCATGTAACAGCAATCACATCATACACAATGAAAATCGTGAAACTATCAACTTCCGCAACTACAAGCGTAACCCCATAGAATTTCTGAAGAGGGTTGAAGAATTGATTGCAAACAATCGAGAAACTCGCTGGACAACCGTGAGAGGAATGCTGGATGAGATGTTTAGAGAAACATGATAATTGGTGGACTGCCACGAGACCGGACATCCAGAGTATACAGGAATTCAAGGCGAAGTACTGGTCAGAATCGACCCAAAATATGGTCAGAAATAACCTGAGCAACGGAAGATACGAGAACCAGAGTGGACAGTCCCTCACATCTAATTTTCTGGGGAAGATCTGCATGGCTAGAAATTTGGAACCCCGCATTCCTGAAGAGTGCCTGGTCATACAACTGTCATACCACTATGACGATGCAATACAAAAGGCACGCATGTATAGCCAAGTGAAAACGATTCAGGACATGGCCAGTCTGTTAGAAAGCCATGAGCACGAGTGGCAATATCGGAAGAACCGCTTCACGAGCTCCCGAAATAGTAAAAATAATGAAGGTCAATCACCACCAAACCAACAGAATGAGAATAAGCCGCCGACGAACAACCACAATAATTACTGTGGAAATAACACACCTAATTACCAGGGGAACCAACATGGAAATAACGTGCCTAATTATCAGAGTAACCAACAGGGAAATAAAGCACAAAGGACTTATAATCAAAATGGTAATGTTAATGGGAATTATAGAAACAACGACTACCGGAGTAATTACCAACAAAACGGCCCAAACAACTATTATCGTCCAGGGAACGGTAATAACCAAAGCCGAGGATATCGGCCACAGGTGAACTATGTGCGATATCAAAACCAACGAAGTCCGGGAAGAAACTATCCTCAAACAAGTAATAACCGAACGTACTATAACCAGGTACCGAACACACGAATAAACTCATATGAAGAAAACGCCGGAAATGAAGGAAATAACTCTGACAACCGACAGGAGCCACCAATGAGCCAAACCATAAACCCAACAGAAGCCAGGAATGATGAGGTCATTCCTCATTTAAATGATTAAGGTCGGTGAAAACTGAAAACAGCCCATCACTGGACCAATCTCCTGGGGAAATAACACCAATAACTGACAAGACGATTACTATAATACTGACTAATTACTTGAAAAATATTAGGGAAGAATTATTAGAAGAAAAGAATAACCCAATGCCAAGCCGGAACAATGAGATAGTATACATAAGTGCCCAAATAAATGGAACCACATCAACCATAATGATCGATACAGGATCCAACATCTCTTTGGTCGACCACGTGGAGTTAAATAGAATACAGCAAGGAAGTCGCATACAAATACTCACTCTGCTGATAAACAATGTTACAATCATCGGTGCTACGGGTAGGCAAAATAAAATGATAAGGAAGCAGGTATCATTGGAGATTACCAGTCAAGGAGTAACAATACCTATGCCATTCCTTGTTGCCAGCGGACTGCCATTCACTATACTTATTGGTTGTGATATACTGAGACAACACTCTGCCATAATCAATCTACAATGAGGAAATGTATCCCTAACAACGGAAGAAGGAATATGGACAGCCGATCTAGTGGACAGCAGCAAAATACCTTCAATAACAACCAGCTGCCGAATTATTCAAAACTATTTTTGCCACGACTCACACAGAAGGATATTAGACGAGGGAAATAATGAAGAATTATGGTCAAGAAAATTGGAGGAGATAAGAACATTCCAACGAGAAGGACAAGACCAACAGATCAGTATACCAAAAACAGAGGAGCTCATCGATATCTACAACCGATATCGACATATTTTTTCAGACGCCCCGGGTAAGGTAAAGGACTACCAATGTAGAATCAAATTTAGAGAACCCATAGATTTCAAGAAAAAGTCCTATCCCATCGCATACTCACAAAAGAACGCAGTTAGAGCGGAAATCAACCAAATGATGGAAGACGACATTATTGAATTGAGTCAGTCTTACCCTATACTAGTCCAATAGTGGCGATACCCAAAAAGAATGGAAAAGTGAGGATATGTCTTGATGCGAGAGAGATAAATAAAATGATTGTGAATGACAGAATGTCTCCAGGTGAGATTGAAGAAATTTTGAAGAAATTCCACAGTACAAAGTACATCAGTGTGTGGGATATGGTATGTGGATACTGGCAGGTGGAGCTACATCCGGATAGCAGAAAATACCTAGCTTTTCTGTTCGATGGAAGGAACTATCAGTTCAAGAGACTACCATTTGGACTGATAAATTCGGTCGCAGTGTTTGTCAAATGCATGGACCAAATTTTGGGACAAGACGCACTGAATTTTACCACCGTGTATGTAGATGACCTGCTGATAACATCGTCGAATTGGAATGAACACTGTGCTAGAGTGGAACTAGTATTAAAAAAATTGTCATATAACAATATAACCCTTAAGCTGGACAAATCGAAATTTTTGCCAGCAAAGTACAATTTTTGGGATTTAATTTAATGGAGGAAGGCATATCTCCATCATCAGAAAAAGTTGAAGCTATACAACGCTTTCCAACGCCTAAAAACAAAAAACAGCTGCAATCTTTCCTTGGAATTTGTAATTATTATAGGAAAATCCAAGATAATTATTCCAATTTAACCTCCAAATTCAAAAAACAATTATCAACTAAAGATAAATGGACATGGGGGTCCGAACAAAATGAGGTATTCAATCAGATAAAAGAAAAGTTTTTAAATACAGTTATATTACATCATCCAGACTTCACAAAACCATTCTTTATGAACTGTGATGCAAGTGACATTAGTTTAGCTGCTGTTTTATACCAGGAGGATGAGAAGGGACAACATATGGTTATAAGTTTCGCTAGTAGAATATTAAGTGGATGTGAATGAAACTATCACTAAATATCACTATTGTTTGACGACTCGGAACACTTAAGTTTTTTATAAGTAAAATCGTAAAGATTTACCTTACAGCCTAAACCGGCTTTCACCTTTAGAAGGCTTCATCAGAGGCTGCTGTAGGTAGCGCTGTCCGTCTTGTTGTTGGCGACGGGATAGTTTTTCGAAAGATCGATGCTGTGTGTGTGTGTGTGTGTGTGTGTGTGTGTGTGTGTGTGTGTGTGTGTGTGTGTGTGTGTGTGTGTGTTCGAATAATGCGTGCGATTTGAATTGTGTCTGTTCGTTTAGGATGTCGTTTTTATTTGTTTTTGTGTGTTTGTATATTTCTAATTGTTCTAGAGTGTCTAGTTTTCGGCCTTTTGTGTGTACGTGTAGAATGTTCATGTAATTGTCGATGTTTTTATATGTGTGGTTTGCTTCAATCAGGTGGTTTGCAAAGGTGGATTCTGTAGGGGTGTGGAGTGCCTTTGTGTGTTCAATGTATCTCTGTTTGAAGCTACGTCCTGTCTGGCCTATGTAGAATTTATTGCAATTTGAGCAATTTAGCTTGCATACACTGGGTAGATCGAAGTTGTTTTGTGTTTTGTGCATGCGTTTTGATAGTGTGTGTTCTGTTTTGTTAGTAGTTTTGTAAGTGATTCTGTATCCTGCTTTCTTGAATTTGTGGGCAATTTTAATAGTGTTCCGAGTCGTCAAACAATAGTGATATTTAGTTAAGTAACGGACACGTCATGGACAACAAAATCCAAGAATGAAACTATCACGTTATGGAAAAAGAATTGCTTAGTGTTGTATTTGCCTGCAACAAATTCAGGACTTATATTCTGGGATACACAATCACAGTGAGAAGTGACCATAAATCCATTTCGTTCCTCAAGCAATGTAAACTCAGTCACGGGAGATTAACTCGATGGATATTGTTGTTACAAGAGTACCATATTAACTGGGAATACATACCAGGGAAGAAAAACACAGCCGCTGACGTATTATCCCATATAAACATTCAACAACAAACTTTCAAAGGAGAGAAGGAGCAATTAGTTAAAGTATATAACATTATAAAAAATAGAATTGATTTAGAAAATATCATACAGGAAATAAGAAAATATCAAAATTTGGACCCAAAAATAATGAGTATCCGGCAGAGAGTGCTAAATGAGGAAGAAACAATTGTACAATTGTATAATATACATAATGATATATTATTTATTAAAAATAACCCTAACCATGGAGAGTGGAAACTGGTAATTCCATTTACAGTGGAAGAACAATTAATACTGGACTACCACATTAGGTACAGCCATATGGGAGCTATGAAGGTGATAAAGGCATTGGAGGAACAAGTTTATATTAAAAACATTTATAGAAAAGTGAGTAAAACAATCCAGAGATGTAATATTTGCCAGATGGTGAAGTGTAACAATGCGAAAAAAAGAAGGTATAATGATACCAATTATATCAAATCAAAAATTAGAAAAAGTATTCCTTGACATATAGGACCGTTTCCCCGCAGTGGAGGTAGACACAGATTCCGATTTATAGTAATCATATTCGATCACTTCACAAAATATACAAAACTATACTCAATTAACCGTGCGACAACTAAGAAAATTAGTGAAATAATCATAACCAAATTTATACCTGAATTAGGGAAACCTATGGCAATAATCACAGATCACGGAACCCAATTTAAGGAAAATCAATGGAAAAATAAACTCTGGGAACATGGTATCAAAACATACAAAACATCCGTTTATCACCCCAGCAGTAACCCAGCCGAGAGAGTACTTAGAGAGGTGGGTCGAATCCTAAGGACCTACTGTCATGATAAACAAAGAGAATGGCACAATTACCTAAAATCCGCAGAGGAGTTTATAAACCTAGCATACCACAACTTCATTGAAGCCACACCATACACAACGATGTTCGAGCGACCACCACCTAGAGAGATAAATGACATGGTTGAATTTCCCATAAACCCAGAATATCAATTCGAGAAAAGAAAACTTTATAATAGGATAGCAGAAAAGATAGAACAACAAAAAGATAAATATTCCAAGAACCAGCAAAAAACAATCAAGTACAATATAGGAGAAAAGGTCTTAATTAAAAACAGAGAATTACCCAGCACAATCGAAGGAATTACGAAGAAGTTACTATTATTATACGTGGGACCTTATACTATAACAAGAGACAAGGGCAACAACACATATGAGATTACTCACCCCATCACTAAGAAAATAAAGGGTGTATACAATCAGGCATCGATTAAGAAATATTATGACAACTATCAATGACTGAAAAAACCAAAGGTGACTAAACAACCAAAGCAAATTAAATAAAAAAGAGATAAAAAAGCAAATAAATAAGTTTACAAATAAAAGTGAATCAAAGAAGAATAGCGGATGAAGAGTAAATAAACTACAAAATTCAAAAAATATGTAAGATCAACTTACGCTATTATTTAGAAAATATATGAGACAAAATAAACAAATGAAGTGATAAAATGAAGAAAAATATGTAAGATCATCTTCCACTACTATTTAGAAAAATTATGAGATAAAATCAACAAACCAAATAATCAAGAATGAAGTAAATAAAATAAATATTCTAAAAGGTATAATAAAAAATGAGATGAATCAAGGAGGAATTGAAAAGGAATAAAAATGTTAGTTGTATCAATAAACATCAATGCTTCAAGTATTATCGAATGATATCAACTGAGAGAGGTGAGAAATAAATATGACTCGAACTGAGCAATAATGAAATAAAAAAAAATAAAAAATTCCCAACAAATATTATTATTAGTCACAAGATGACTGTATTGAAGAATCATTAATTAAGATTGACTGTTGACTAGGTCCAGCAATCATTTAACTGAGCAGGGATGATGTTCCCCTGACCTCAGAAAAAGTGTAGTTATGAACGACGGAGTTAAGTTAGACAATAGAACCCATCCGAATCAATTTCAGCTACAAAATATAGATAGTTAGGGAAAATAAGATTTACAGGGAATAATTTATAATAAAAAATCAATAAGCCAGATCACAGTAGGAGATAATAATGAAGAAAAGATTCAGAATTAAAAGAAGTAAAGATACAGAGTTGAACATGAAAATGAACAAGAAGCAGTAGAATTTAAGAAGGAGAAGATACAATACAATTGATAATTTCATTAAACTTAGAATCACGTTTTATAAAATGATCAATTTTGGTTGAAGGGCATTATATAACGTTGCAGAAATCAGACCCTATAGGGTATCCACAAGTATTAGAGAAATGATAAGAGGTAAAATAATTTAATAAATAATAATGAAAAAAATATATATATAATGGAAATAAGAAAGAAAAAGAAGAATTATAAACAAGAATAATAATTAAAAGAATAGACTAGACTGACAAACAAATGACTATGACCCAACCCCAGAGATTGGCCAGATAAAGACAATAAGAAGAGAAAAGACAAATCATTGATAAAAGACACAAATGAGTAAAGAAAATATAATAACTAACCATGAATAAAACAATAATAAAGAAAGTACACTAACCATAAAAAATAAGTAAGACAATTATTATTAGATAAAGTATGTGGATAAAGAACCTTATTATAATAAGAAAGTAAGACACAAAATATTGAAAGAATAATCATAAATGTATGTTTAAAATATCATTGAAACCAAGAGTGAGAGATAGGTGGGGAGTGATAACAATAAACAGTGAAGTGATGAGAATATTAAAATAAACAACTTATAATCTTAAGGAAAAAGAATAATAACCAAGTGTAACAAGCCAGAACCATAATCAAATGATGAATAGACAAATAAGTTAATTGTGTTAGCCTGTAAGAAACAGAGTAGTTGTGGGTGTAAGAACTAGAAAACATCTACTATTACTAAAAGAATCACTAGAATGATTATCTTTATAGAATAGATGGTGTCGATACAATACTCACCAAAATTGTTATTTTGTTAATTTAAAGAAAATTAGTTTGTTTGTTTAGGGTTCATAGGAGTATAAACCAAGAAGGAATAACTTTAAGGTAATATGTTTGTATTAGTTATGTAAGTAATAAGATTATAAAGAGATGAGGTGTATGTTAATTTCAAATAATAACATACAATATAACAATTGTAATTAATAAGAAAGGATATGGCTGAACCATAGACAGACCATTAAATTATTCTATATTATGTTTCGTTAATAGATTTAAGTGTTAAATAGGTGTGTGAGGAAGTCAACCATAGTTCCAGCAACTCAAGGAGGAATAATAAACGAAATTTTAAAATTAAAAATTAAATAAAAAATTGAAATAAAAGAAACAGACGCCCGAAGGAGACGGCAACCATATCATTGAAAATAAACGAATGTACTAACACAACAGTGAAGAAAACTTGACGATCCATAACACAAACAACATGGTTTTGTTAAGTATAAATTAAATTATTAATAATTACGAATTAAAACTGATTAACTTTTTTCACAATATATAACTCTCACTCTGAACTTTGAACACCAATTTCTTTCAAGGATTAATGGATCATATTTATTAACACTGTATGTAACTGTAAGATAACCTATGTCCGAAACCTATAAAACTGACACACACTTTTAAACAACAGAGTTGAATTTCATGTAAACCTTTTTAGTATTTAAGTACCACGATTGTAAGGTGGTGTACTTTATTTAACATCTTGTTTTAAACCTTTTCGTAACCAAAAGAACTCATTGGCAAATTAACTTGTGTAAATAAGAACATTACAGCTTCATACGACTGCTGCCACCTTTGATATCCGCTGAGTGAAAATTAATTTGTTGCCGAGGCTAAACTTTATTATAAAAGTATCTATTGTACAACAGTTATTAAAAAATTAGTGAATTATAGAATCAAATAAATAAGTACGAATCTTTACTAGCTGTCCTGTGTTTATTGAAATTGTATTATGTATGTTGTGTTCTTTAGCGGAGAATAGAATTCTTTGCCAAAAATTTATGTTGGCAACACGTCCAAAGACAAGCGAAATTCGAATTCCTGCCAGTCTGCGAGGTAATTCGAATTCATCATCACCGTACAGGAGACAAACTAATTTTGAATCTTTTAATTGTTTTCTGAAAAACAATTTGGCGCCTTTCGGGAAATAAATATACAAAATAAGGACAGGTAAGGATTTCGGTACTGGTTATCCGTACGTTCGCGATGGACGCAGTCTGTGTGAGGCAGTGGCGGTTTCTTAATTGGTGCACATGAGCACGTGAACCCCCTACATAAATAAATATAAATTAATTAATTTTAACAAACACTAAATAAACGGGAAATAATTTGGTTTAGTTTTATGATGCAATAACAAAATGCTTGTTCTGGTAAAACAGTCGTGCAGTCGACGCAGTGTAAGGTGTGCGCGCACAGCTCTGTACGTGCGCTGCTGGATCAAATGAGAGCGGTGACGTGATGCGGCATTGGCGCGGTGGTGGGGGCAAACCTCTCCCATGTAAAGAATGTGCGCACATTCGGTTTGTGAACCAGTGCTGTTCTAGCCGTTGCAGGCGTCACGTTACTCGCTCTCCCAGTGTCGCTCGCGCCCAGTGCAGTTGTGTTTGTGTTGTGTTAATGTTGGTGATCGATTAGCAATGGCTGCTACCCCTGTGTCTGTGTTAAAAGAAACAATTTTTTCAAGTATTTCATTAGAAAAGAAACTCGAAATAAAACAACGTGGTCGTCCGACCCCAAAGCTTAATATCGTACAAGTGACCAAAGGTAAAGGTAGAGATTTCAAAAGGGAATTTAAAGAAACTTTATATGAAAAGACTTCTTGGCTCTGCGGTTGTGAAGCTACAAATAAACTGTATTGTTTCCCTTGTCTGCTATTTGCAAAACAAAGCTCTGAAAACTTAAACTGGATTAAGTATGGTGTGAATGATTTAGGTCATTTACTCTCGAAAATTAAAAAACATGAATGTTCTCAAACTCATTTGAACTCTTTGCTAGAGTTTAACTTGCTTGGTAAAGTCGACATACGTCAGCAGTTGAACAGCGCTTATCGGAGGAATGTAAAAGAACATAATGAAAAAGTAGAGAAAAATCGTTATGCATTATCAAAAATAATTGACTGCATTAAATTTTGCGGCGCTTTTGAACTGGCACTTCGGGGACACAGGGAAGGAGATGATTCTTCAAATCCTGGGATTTTTCGAGGCTTAGTGGATTTTGCTGCTCAGATTGATGCCTCACTAAGAGAACACTTACGTGATGCAACCGTTTTTAAAGGAACATCAAAAGAAATTCAAAACGACCTGCTCGATTGTATGCTTCTTGTTTGCCAGGAAAAGATTAAGGAGGAAATAAAATTTGCAGATTTCTTCTCTGTAATCGCTGATGAGACCACAGATGTTAGTTTGACATTTCAATTAGCTATTGTTTTTCGCTACGTATTACCTAATGGAGAACCAGTAGAAAGATTTTGGGGGTTTATACATCCCCCCGGACACGACTCAGACTCGATCGCTGGATGCATTCTTGGCGCCCTAAAAAATGTTGTTGATAAGCCGGAAAAGTTAATCTCTCAGAGTTATGATGGAGCAAACGTGATGAGCGGACACCTAACCGGTGTACAAACAATTATTCAACGACATTACGAGTATGCTTTTTATATCCATTGCTATGCTCATCAATTAAATCTAGTGATTACTCGAACTGCTAGCCAAAATCAGCAAGTGCGGATATTTTTCGCGAATTTGAGTGATGTAACAAACTTTTTCAGCAATTCACCTCAAAGAGCAGAAATTTTGGATAATATTGTCGGGAAAAGAATCCCTCGAGCTTTAAGCACTAGATGGAATTTTAAAAGCAGAACTGTAAATACAGTATTCGAACATCAGGAAGACCTTATTACCTGTATGGAGGAAATAGAATCAACCTCTAAACAAGAATCTTCTATTACCAAAGCTGGAGCATCCGGCGAATGCTGGAAGACCCAACTTTTGTGTTTTAGCTTACAGTTTTCCATAATATAATGCCACACGTCGACATTTTATACAGACAAATTCAGCTTACCTATACAGATCCTGTGCGAACAAAAAAGGACGTGGAAACCTTTCTGAGGGAAATAAATAAAGAAAGAGAAAAAATGAACTCTGTGAAAAGTGCTGTAGACCAGATGCCTCTACAACGCAAAAGAGCAAGACATGAGGAAGGCGGTCATGCTAATAGGACGATCGCGACTAAAGAAGTATGTGATGTAATTTTGACGCAAATAAAAGAGCGGTTTTCATTTACATCGCACCATTCACCCGTATCCCTTATTGTTCCTCAAAAATTTAGTGAGTACAGTAAATCATTTCCTCAATCTGCATTAGATGAAACAATAGAAAAATACCCCTTTTTGGACAAAGCAAAGCTAAAAACCGAACTTGGAGTGTTTTACCGACGTGAAGACATAAGATGTATGAATGGTGCTGTGAGCTTACTGCAATTTCTTACACAAAATGATCTGAAAGATTCGTTTTCAGAGTCATATAAGCTTTTAAGGATGATATCGACAATCCCAATGACTTCAGCTGAAGCCGAACGATGCTTCTCGACTCTGAAGAGGATAAAAACCTTTTTGAGAAGTACGATGTCTCAAGGAAGACTTAATGCCTTAGCCATGTTATCAATAGAGAAAGAACTGGTGAAGACCCTCCCTAAGTTTAATGAAATAGTGATTGATAGATTTGTTTCCAAGAAAGACCGAAGGATGGACTTTGTTTACAAGAAGTTCACTTAGTTTTTGTTAAAGATCCGATTAACCTACTGATACTTGTAAGTAGTATGTATATAATTTTACTATTGTTTCAGAACGTGATTGCTATCATTATTAATAAATTTAATTTTTCTAAGATTAATTAAATAAATAATCCAGTTGAAGCTTAGTAAACTACAGTGTTAGATTCATTTTGTTAATATTTCTTACTAAAATTATTTAAAATTTCTTAGTAACGTCATTTACTTTAATGTTGAAAAATTATTGGAAATGCTACTGTCAGTGCAAATATTAGCAGGCACATGGATTAATAACGTACAATATTATCTGTGTGAACCCCTGGTGAGTTTACTCATGAGCCGCCACTGGTGTGAGGTACGTTTAAGAGCGACGACGACTTGGTAAGACCTTGAGAGTACGACATCATTTAATTGAAAATAGACATGATTAATAAGACCAGGAAGAGGTCTCATTACAATATGAATACAATATTTATTATAACAAAATATAAACATCCAGCCTCAATATTGACATTCTTCATACCCTTCTCTTGTTACATCTTATTCCCAAAATTCAAAATATTTCTCTGATTCTATCAGAATTTAAATAAACATTTCCCATTAACATTACAAATACCTTCCCTTATAGAATTCCTATTTCAAAACAATTACATTCATTAATAAGATTCTTATATAAAATAAAACACATTTAAGTCTACTACTTCAGAACAAATTATCTACTTGAAAATGTCAATCATCTTCCATTGTCATAATATTTCTTAATTCAATACAAATCATTTAGTTATCTCCTCAGATCAACATCATCAACATAATATATTTAACACTCATTAATTCGTTACTAATAATTTAGTAACCTCCTTCCACACGCACTATGGCTCCCCCCTGGACTGTAGCGGCCAGTTGTCTCCACAAGAACTGAAGTTAAGGAGGAACTTTGTCATCTCCTGTCCTTGCTTTGGCATTACATTTAAAGTTCAGATAAAGTTACCCCTAAAGGTTTACAAAATCCTACTGATTATATAATAAAAACCTTAAAATGGTCATTCACCCTTTTATTTGTTCCCACGCGAACGGGTGATAGCCGCTGTTCCATAGTTCCGGTATGATTTCCCCCTGATTCACCCCCCCATTAATTTCTATTTCAAACCAATTTCTTAAAAGGCAACCAACCATGGTCAGGTTTACAATATCTGCCCACAACTGGTTGTCGTCCAAAACCACGATTAGTATTGGTGAAGCAGTAATCGCCTGAAATGTGGAGAAATCTGTCATTAGCATGTTTAACAATCATTTTTCATACACTGTACCTTATTAATTTTACATATAATATAACATTATATAATAGTTGTGTACAGTGTATATTATGCCCTATTTGAGCCTCCGTTGATTGTAACATGCATCGATGTTACTCAATCAACCCTTACCATTATCTATAGCAACAACATGCCGTCACTATAATAGCATACCTTATAACTAAATTTATTCCATTCACACTAACATAATATAACATAATAAAACATAGTAAACACTCACCATGGACCTAAACTTCATTACATTAAAATAAACATCTCAGTTGCATCTGAATAAAATTTCCGAACATTCCAAAACTTTAATTTCAATTAAACCTGTCAATACCCAACCTTTAATTATTTACCACTTCTTACACCATTAAATTCTCCAAAAATTCAAATTTATTATCAACATTCATTTTACATCACATTTCAACAAACATTCGAGGGAGAGAAAGAACTGCTAGTCAAGGTATATAACATAATTAAGGATAGAACAGATCTGGAAAAAATAACGCTGGAAATAAGCAAACAGCAAAATGTGGACCCAAAAATAGTGAGTATCCGAGAAAGAATACTGAAAGAAGAAGAACCCATTGTACAGTATTATAAAGTACACGACAACTTATTATTCATTAAAAATAACCCTAACGTTGGAGAATGGAAACTAGTAATTCCATCTATTATAGAAGAACTTTGTCAGAAGTATTTATAAGAATTTATAAATTATGGACTACCACATCCGGTACGGCCATATGGGTGCCATGAAAGTAGTAAAAGCACTAGAGGAACAAGTATATATCAAGAATATTTATCAAAAGGTAAGCAAAACTATACAAAAATGTCACATCTGTCAAATGGTAAAGTGCAACAATTTTAAAAAAGAGGGTATGATGATACCCATAATATCAAGTCAAAAATTAGAAAGAGTATTTCTTGATATTTGTGGTCCATTTCCTCGCAGTGGAGGAAGACACCGATTTAAATTTATTATAATCATATTTGATCACTTCACCAAATATACTAAATTGTACTCCATTAACCGTGCTACTACCAAGAAAATTATTGAAATTATATTAAACCACTTTATACCAGAAGTGGGAAAACCAATGGCCATAATAACCGATCATGGGACTCAGTTTAAACGAAATCTATGGAAAAGTAAACTCTGGGAACATGGTATTAAGACATACAAAACCCCAGCACCCCAGCAGTAAGCCAGCTGAGAGAGTACTTAGAGAAGTGGGTCAAATTCTAAGGACCTACTGCCATAACAAGCAAAAGGAATGGCACAATTACCTAAAATCCACTGAAGAATTTATAAATCTGGCTTACCACAACTTCACGGAAGCCACACCATACTCAATAATATTTGAGCGACCACCACCTAGAGAGATAAACGATCTAATTAAATTTCCCACCAATACGGAATACCAATTCGAAAAAAGAAGAGTTTATAATAGAATCGCAGAGAAGGTAGAGCAACAGAAAAATAAATACTCTAGAAACTATCAAAATACTATCAAGTACCAGATAGAAGAGAGGGTGTTGATAAAAAACAGAGAATTACCCAGCTCAATAGAAGGCATTACAAAAAAGTTGCTATTATTATACGTAGGACCGTACACTATCACAAAAGACAAGGGCAATAACACATATGAAATCACTAACCCCATCACTAAGAAAATAAAGGGGGTATACAATCAAGCATCAATTAAAAAATATTATGACAGCCAAACATGACTAAAAAAACTTAAGATTGAAAAACCAACCAGGTTACTTTGAATAAAAGGAAATAATAATACAAACAAATAAGTTTGCTAATAAGTAATAAAGAAAAATATAAAAAATGAATTTCCAAATTCAAAAAAGTTATGTAAGGACAGCTTACACAAATATTTCGAGAATATTTTAGACCAATTATAAAATGGAGAAATAAGGTTACCAAGAATCCATATAAAGTAAGAAACACAAACTTACTATAATATTTGAATAAAAAATAATAATAAGGGAGTGTAGTTACAGAACATTCCTAACTAAATAAGATTAAGTTACAATAATCTTTAGCCAAAATACGAGGCATAAAAAAGCAAAACATACTAAAAAGGAATAAGCTACAAAAATTCCTAACTAGTAAGAAGCACTAACTTACTATGATATTTAAAGAATTATGAAAAAAAATATATCAATCAAAATGATCAACTTCCACAACTATTTAGAAAGATATGGGAAGTAAAATTAAACAAGTCTATGATCAAAAAACGAAATAAATAAAATAAACATTCTAAGAGTTATAATGTGAAATGAGATGAAACAAAGAGTAATTAAAAATGAATAAAAATGTGAATTGTATCAATGAAAAGCAATGCTTCAAGTATTATCAAGTAGTATCTATAAAGAAATACGAAAAAATATATGACTCGAACTGAGCCATAATGAAATACAAAAGTAAAAGATTCCCAACAAATATTATGATTATTATTATTATTTTGAGTCACGAGATGACTGTATTTAAGATTCATTAATTGAGATTGACTGTTGAATAAGTCCAGCAATCACTTAACTGAGCAGGGATGATGTTCCCCTGATCTCAGAATAAGAGTAGTTTTGAACGACGGAGTTAGGTAAGCCAATAGAGCCCATCCGGATCGATTTCAGCTACAAAGTAGGGATAGTTAGGGAAAATAAGATTTATAGGGAATAATTTATAATAAAAAATCAATAAGCCAGTTCGTAATAAGACAAAATAATGAAGAAAAGAATCAGAAGAAATGAAATAAAGGATACAGAATTAAGCAAAAAAAATGAATGAGAAGCAGGAGAATTTAAGAAGAAAATGATACAATACAATTGATAATTTCATCAAACTTTATAAAATATTTTTAATTTTATAAAATGATCAATTTTGGTGGAAGGGCATTATATAACATCGCCAAAATCAGATCAGTTTTGATAACAATAAGTATGTATAAAAAATGCTAAATAATACTATATTTTAAGAAATAAATAATGTGGAGAGTAAAGAGTATAAAATGTAATTAAGAAGGAAGGAGAAAGAGTAATAAACCAAAAACGAAATCCAAGAATTAAACCAAAAGTGATTAATAAAGAAACTCAACTACTAGACTGACAGACAAACGACGTTGACCCAACCCCAGAGACTGGCCAGCTAAGAACCGAAATAAAGTAAACAAGACGAGTGAAGGAGAAGGAAAATGAAAACAAAGAGAGAACAAACCAACGATGAAGAAAACAAAATGAAACACGTCAAGAAAACCCAGACAAGGAATAAAAAATAGAGAAGGGAGAAATAATGTAATCAAAAATAATAAAGAAAATGAAACCGGTTAAGAACCAAAATAATTAATGAATGTTAGTATTGATTGAATGACAATTGTAAATAGTCAGTAATAAAAAACGATAGCTAAAAATACACTAGCCAAAGAGTTAGGAATACATGTAAGTTGTTAATAAAGAAAGACATGAGATTAATAATTATATATAATATGTGTAGAGAAAGAGAGTAAAATAGTGAGAAGTAAATGGAAGTTAAACTAGTGAAAGTGAATTACCCTAAAGTGATATGATAGAAAAAGAAACGCTAAGTAAATTATAATGAACACAAAATAATTTAAAAAGTGCCAGTGATAAATAAATAAAAATATGGTCAGTAATAAAAATAGTAAGAGTATAGAAGGCTAAGATAAAGACATAGTAAAATAACCAATGTTTAAGATTTAAGAGTGAACAATAACATTTAATAAAGTTGTTATGAATAATATTTAAAATAGAACATTGATTCAGTAATAATGAACACTGAAGAGTGATATTAACTGTAATAAATTATGAAATAATATTGTTATAGAACTTAAGAATGTATTGTAGAATTTAAAGGTGAGAATCACAAGAAAAAGTAATAAGATGATGTTAACATGGAAGGGAAAGCAAAGAGTTTTAGAAAATAAGTATGTAATAACCATAAGTAAATACCCATGTTGTAAGGGGAGAGTAATGAAACAAGTTCAATAGAGGTGAGATTGTTTATCACCTGAACAATAAATAAGAAGTAATGAATTGTACATCAATGTTAAATAATAAGTGTTAATTAATTACACATACACATCCCACATAACTCAACTCTGGCATCTTTTGATATAACCAATTTATACACTAATGTCCCCATCAAAGAAACCATACAAACACTAGAACAACTACTCAGACAAAACAACACACCTGAAACACACATACAAGAAATCATCACACTTACCAAAATAATAACTGAACAAAATTACTTTACATACAATAACAAAATATACACACAAACAGAAGGACTCCCGATGGGATCCCCCATATCACGAATACTAGCAGAAATATATATACACAACATTGAACAGAACCACATAATAAACAACAACAAATACACTAACAAAATTCTATACTGGCACAGGTATGTAGATGATATATTACTCTTATTCAAAGGCAACACAAGAGAAGTTGAAAACTTCCACAAATACATAAACACTATACACCACAAATTAAAATTTACACTGGAAACTGAACAAAACAATAGTATAAATTTTCTAGACCTAACAATTAACAAAACTAACAACACACACACGTACAAAATATACAGGAAACCAACCACAACCGACATGGTTATACGCAACACATCAAACCACCCAACACAACATAAACATGCGGCCTTCAACCATATGCTCCATAGACTAACTAAAATACCCTTAAATAAACAAGATTACACCGACGAACTCAACACAATAAAATAGATAGCAATCAAAAACGGCTATAACCCCAATTTAATAAACATACTACACAAACGCATCAAAAACAAAAACAACAAAACACTAAATACCATCAACACACAACACAATAAATACATCACACTCACATACCACAACTCATACACACACAAAATCGCCAATACATTCAGAAAACACAAATACAAAATAGCATTCAGAACAACCAATACCATCAAAAAACACATCAGTAATACAAACACAGACATAGACAAATATAACAAAACAGGTGTTTACAAATTAAATTGTAATGACTGCAATAGTTTCTACATAGGCCAGACGGGAAGATCTTTTTCATCCCGTTATTCTGAACACTTAAAAGCTTTAACCAACAACAATATACACTCCGCATTTGCCACACACATACACACTGAAAACCACAGTTACACCAACATAGACACTAATCTTGAAATTTTACATTACATACCCAAAGGTCGAAAACTCAACACAACTGAACAATACGAAATATATAAACACCACACAACACAACCAAACAACATACTCAACGATCAATTACAATATAAATCACATACACTTTTTGACACAATTATACAGAAAACAAACAGTAAGTTGAATCCCCGCGCCAATCCCCTTCCTCCACACACCACCCCCACTTCACCTTCCACACAACCGTTACAAAATGCTGGCAGTCTGTTACCAAAGCTGAAGAAGGCGGATACGTAAGCCGAAACGCGTCCAATAAAATCAGTAAGTTTTCACATGGAAAAGTTCATTTTTAGTTAAGTTTTAGTTAAGTTCTTGGATTTCGTTGTCCATGACGTGTCCGTTACTTAACTAAATATCACTATAATATTGACGACTCGCACGCATTATTCGAACACATCTCACCACACACACACAGCTTCAATCTTTCGAAACACTTTCTCGTCGCCAACAACAAGACGAGCAGCGCTACTAGCGACAGCCTCTGATGAAGCCTTCTATAGGTGAAAGCCGGTTTAGGCTGTAAGGTAAAACTTTACGTTTTTACTTATAAAAAACTTTGTGTTCCGAGTCGTCAATATTATAGTGATATTTAGTTTTAGTTAAGTGTTAATTAATTGTATAAACAATTGTTTATGAATAGGAGATGGGTTGGTAATTATCCCAAACATAAACCTAAATGTTATATGTTATATGATGAAATGTTAGTAATTAATAGCCATATTATTGACATTGGCAAAGTAATTAAAATAAGGAAAGAAAACAATGTTTGAGTAATAAAAGAGAAAACTGTTAGTAAATAATTAGCAAGAAATATTGAATAACACAGTTGTTACACACAAAAATCACACAAAGACTGAACCAAAACACCTCCATGGATAATAAACCTAATTATAAAAACAAAATAACGATCTAGGACTAAATGAAATATAATGTGTATGAAACAATCAAAAACCAGTAATGGCTACTTAGACTTGAAACAGGCCTAACGATCATACATAAACAAATACTAATTGTATGAAAATAGCCAAGTAATTAACAAATCCAAGGTAACTAATTAACCAAGGATAAATGGCAAATATTATTAACAACAAAATATTAAAATAAGGATTTATATAAACAGAGAAATGTAATTAGAAAATATTAAATTAATTGTAAACTTAGAAAACATGAAATAACCCAATATTGTGGGATACCAAAATAATCTTTGTGAGAAAATACAAATGACAGTGCTAATAGTTAATAATTAAGAAGGAATATAAGAGAAGGAAGGAAGTCAGAAGATATAGGAAGATTTGAAAGGAATTCAAATTTTGATAACAATGGTTTGATGTCAAGCTAGCCCAATCAGAATAATGGGGTAACCATGGAAACGACGGTTGAAGAGGTAATTACCGTTGAATATCATTACTCAGAAAGTGACGCTCAAGTAAAACAGACACCAGAATTCAGAACAAACTATTTTCATATTTAAAATGTTTTAAAAGTAAATTAACTTATCAAAATTGAACGAGAAGGAGTCTGACTATCACTGAACACAATTACCTGATGGAGAAGACGTTTTATTTCAAGATGAAGTGAATAAATGAATCAAAATACTTTGAAAAAGATGCCCGAAGCCCGAATAAATGAAAACTGAATTATATTGCAGCCACATTCCTTCATTCCTGACCAACAGAGTAATCACATGCTACAAAGCTGTTAAGTATCCAATAAATTATATAAACTTCCAAAATAACGCACTTTGAATATTTCTAACTATATTTTGAAATACCACTGAATCAATTTTATTCTCTTTCAAAGATTAAATAAAAATATTAAGACACTGAAAATTTGTTAAATTAGAAAGCTAACCTAGTATTAATGTACAAACTTTTAAAACACTTGTACTACACTTCAACAAACCATTTATAGTTACACGTTACAATACTTAAGTAGAAACATTGTAAGGTTGTGTATTTTTATTATTGTAATTGCGTCTGAGCCTTTTAATGTGATCAAAAGATCCCACAAAATTTGAACGAAAATATTTGTTGACTTGTTTGATAGAACGCCATACTGTATGTTTAGTTACGTTCAAAATCGATTGTAAAACCCTGTGAGAGAACGTCTCATAAAGAAATAACCGGTGCAAAATTATATAAAAAATCAATTATAGTTTGTGTCTATGAAACAGTAATATCCAATCGATGATAAATCAATACTGTGTATGTTAAAATGTGTTTTATTTTCAGTAGGAAAGTGTATTCTTAAAATTATAATTTAAAGCGAATGTCTCTGACGTGATAACTAGCGCTCAAGCAGCGAATACTGTAACTGCCAGCTCGATTATACAAATCGAGAAACGGCAGGACGAATTGAATCCTTCACACCGTTTGAGTAAATCGCTGATAAGAAGACAGTTTTAATTGTTTTAAATAAACAATTTGGCGCCACCCAGGAATTATACACTACTAGTGAACCTCAGATTGGGGACTACGATACCTGGTTATCCGTACGTTGCTACGGACTCAAGCATCGTGAGTTACATTACCGTGTGAGGACGAATTGGTAAGACACACATACACAAGTTACACCCTGACACACTTCAACATTTTACAGAGGTACCAGTAAGACGACGGCACGAGTTTCATTATAATATATATATATATATATATATATATATATATATATATATATTATTACTATCCCTGTGTGTACGGTTTAAACCCCACTGTTGGGTTCGTCAATTTATAATCCACCGGGTACGTACCTCTCTGTTCTTCCTCTCTGATTATTTATTTAATATGCCAATTTCTTCTGTATCTTAATTTATTAGGTTTCGTGATTTAGTTAATTATGACTACCTTATCTCTCTATTTAATCTAAAAGTGTTGGTGTGAATGAAACTTATGTATGTAGGGTGTTATTCAAAAATTCCGCTCAAGCCTATTCTGCTTTGCAGAGAATTAGAGAAATTTCGTATGGAATTCTCCTCTCTTTAATACCTGAGAAGTCCGCAACTAGCGCTGCCGTTCCCAGACAAAGGAAATTTAGAGGTTAACCCACCGCGTATGGTGATTAGTGGTTAAACTCTCTATCTGTTTTTTTTTATTCACACTTCATTAAATAACACATAAATGATAAGATCTTGAAATTATGCAATGATTCTTTATTAGTTCAAATATTTAACATCCAATAAGATTGTTCTTACTTGAGATACGAAAAGGCTATAAGTCTGAGTTAATTGATTATCGATCGGTACAATGTTTTATATTCAATTCAGTTATGATTTTTTTTATAATTATTTTATATACAGGGCGTGAAGGTTCTTTCAACTGTTGGGAAGATCAGAAAATACATAAATAGGAATGCAAGATATTACAAGATTAAAGTTTTTATTTTATTTAATATTATTTAAATAATTGAAGTTTACCGTTCGCTGGACCATGCGGCTCGAGAAGGCTGTTCGCATCTACCCTCTTTAGTGGTCGTTCAGTATCAAACGCAGATGAGATGATTTTCTTCCGTCTTGTCTTCAAAGTTGTAATAAAAGTGGAATCCTTGGTCCTGGGTTGATGCAGAAATACCACTCCTTTTGTTCGCCAATGTCCAAACTTGTGATTACATGCTTCGACGAACTCCGAATCCTAAAACGTTTTTGTATTGTAAGATGTAAACTGCGATTTCCAATGGGATTTGATGGTTATTCTATTTTCGTTTGGTTTAGAGGATTAAATCTTTATACAGGTAGTTCTTTATCTGGTTTTATTACTTCATTAAATTAACATTCGTTTCATGATCTGATATTGGGCAATCCAAGTCATTCCTTTGAATTTAATTACTTATTATCGTTTTATACTATCCAATTAGACAATTTGGTTAATGGTTATTTGGCCCAAATTACTGCAATTTGTCATTCCTTTATTGTAAATGTTGTTGTACTTAATATTTTAAATTAATTCAGATTTTTATTGACCATCTCTCGTGGTTAAACTCTTCTCGTTCATGTCATAAAATTCAATAATCAAAATCAACAAACTATATTCATTTTGTCGTCCATAGCAACAAACTTTTTTATTCTTATTCAATATTTTGTTATATAGTAATAATTTCATATATTATTCTTCCACTCATCAAAATAATTCCTTACTAAACTTCCATTATATCAGAATATAATCTTCTTTATAGCTTGGTTACTAATTCCTATATATTCTGCTGGTTTTTCACTCTTAGCCTGTTTCTTTTAATAAATATTATTTTTCCGATATCAAACATTATCTATCGGTATCATTGCACTATGGCATTATCATAATTTGTTTAGTTTGAGTTTGTTTATTATTTATTATTAATTATTATTGGTTTCTAATAACTCATTGAATTATATTTAGTATTTATTATTAATTTCTTTACCTAACCTTTCTGATCTGAGTTATTATACAGTGTTATTGGCTGTTAGGCCTATTATTATACCTTGATCTACTTTAGAATTTAACTTGTTAACAACTATAGCCTTTTTATACAAGTTTACAAACATAATCAACTTTTAACTACGTACATGTACACAAATAATTATCTTTATGATATCTAACAATAACTTTATCTTGACCTGTAGATAACACATAAAAAAATGAAATTAATTAATACTCAATAACTGAGTTCAATCACAGTTCTACAACAGTAAACGAATAATACATATTACTTTATTATTTGATATTCTATCAACAAGTAAACTTTCATATGATAACACAAACTATAACATCATAGTTATGATAACAACATAACATTATACAATTCATAATAAGTAATTTTGAGTAACTTATAACGTACATTAATGACTCATTCTTATCTATTTTCACACCATCAATTACTTTAAAATAGTCAATATTAGTTTTTCTTTCTTACAAATTTTATCAATGTTTTTTATTTATTTACCTCTCTCTGAACATTGAGATTTATCACTATTATCTTTATTACATGCTTATTTTTTATTATTATTACTACCTTGCATTCTTATTACTTTTATACAATGATTAATTTATTTCTCTTTTATTAATGTGGGATATTAATATTTACTTCCCTATTCTATTTTTAATATTTTTCTTTATGTAATGTCGGGGACCGCATTTCTGTTGCGTTACTATATATATATATTAGAAACTAAAAAATTAGAAAGGCTGAGGACAGGAACACTAAGCTTCCCGAAACATGTTGCAAATAAGGAAAATACATCTTGAGGTAAAGTCATTATAAATATTGTGATGTAGCGTTTTTGATGAGGTCTTAGCGAAACGTACACCTTTAGTCAAGCCCCAAATGCTGGGTTCGCCAATTCTGTCACGTAGCGTTTTTGTTGAGAGGCGGAGTAAAGTCACTTTATCTGCCCCACGTTGTTAGCGTCAATTCTTGTAACGTACCGCCTTTTCGTTGAGAGGTGTTAATGTTTCCGCCTCTCCGCAGTCGCCACTTATGAATTATAATAACTGATGTTTTTATAAAGTATAAATAAAGGATTTTTCTATTTTTTGTTATTTTGTTTTACTCAATCTAAATAGAAATCGAGAGTGTGTGATTTGGGGTCAAGAAGTGAAGTTGTTCAGCCTTATGAAGAAGAGAGAGTAAGTATCAATTATTTACCCTCAGTTTAGCCGATTTCGGATTTCTTCTGTTTTTTGTGCTGAAATTGATTACACATACCCACTACAAAAAAATTATAACACTGTACTATTCAATATTAATTTTTCAATAATATTATGTATTTATTATTGGTTTTTATTTCCTGCCACCAAAACACAAGTATTACAATTGCTCTTTCCTTCAATTAAACATAATCTAGAGTGAACAGAGTAAACATGGAATAGTCTAAATAGAAAAACATATATGGTTTTGTTTCATAATTTTACACTATTAAAAAAAACATCAATTAATATATAATTCTTAATAATTCCCCAGGGTTCAGGGTAAGTTCTTTTTGTTACGAGAGTGTCAGAAATGGATAATTACTACGCTTTACAAATACCGAAAAAACTTATTAAATAATTTGTTTATTTTTCCGTGTAGTATGTAGTTCCTGTAATGTCCGTAAGAGTGCAGCGTGCGTTTGTTTATTTTAAAAACATGTGTCAGATGAATATTTTATTTTTCGATCTCAGCGTTCGGAATGTGTTTTCTTCTTGAATTATTACAAAAAAATGTTTATATAACCTCGCTCCATATGGTTCTTACTGGATTGAATCTTTTTCTGTGGTGAGGTCCGTCTTGGGTTATAATTTTCTTACCGTTTGGTGAATTCTCAAACGTCAATTAGAACTAGGCCGAAACCATGTTGGCTCATCAGAATGTCTTCTTTCACTGTTTATTAATTAATACAACCATTTAATTTGGATAAATCATGTATGATTTTGAAGTGTTCATGCGGCTAGTTAATTTTGTATCAATTTGCCCTCCTCTCAAGTTCCGAAAAGGTTATTTTTTATTATAAATGTAGTAGCATCATTTCTCAACTCTACCGTTTTAGTTCAAAAATTTATTCTTATTAACAATACTTGTTATTTTTCATCACTCTTAGTAACACATAGTATTTTTATTATGCAGGCAGTTTGTAATTACTATAAATTTATATTTTATTTATGGAAAAATGATTCCTTTCCATTCCGGTTTCTTTACTAATTTAGTTTACATAATAAGTTTTGGTTCATTTTCTTATGGCATTGTATATAAGTATTTGATAATTTTATTATCTTTAAATAAATTTATATATTATTTATTTAGTCTCTCATAGTATTCCTACACGGCCCTACTTCCTGTTGCCATTTCCTTCATAGGATTATTTTAATTTTTTATTATCTTTTGGTACTTAGATTTTTATGTCTTTTAAAACTAACCCTGGGTTTTCTTATAATCTAACACAATTATTTGAAAAAATATAATATTAACTTGGGTATAACAATTAGTTGTTCATACAATATAAATATTACAATAAACAAAATAAAATTACAAAATCAGTTATTAGTATTATAGCATACTTTCATAGTTTTATAATTTCCACACACATAACACAGTTTGGTAATACGTTACTTTCACTTTTATTTTTCACCTCAATGGGTACGCTAGAACTCACTTTGCACCATATATCACTCGAATTGTTTATCATGTTGAGTGATATAATTTAATTTTGAGCGAGCCATAGGTTACCCATTTCTGACATTGATGTTATTATGATTTAGTTTATTGGGACAGGGTTATGTAACGTTACAATATTAAATATAATATATATATATTGTAATGGTACATATCTTCACCTAACCATAATGAAGAAGACATGACCAGATAATTTATTTAGTCATTGACACTAGAGTAAAAAGGGATGAATTATAATAAAGAATGGGTGAATCAGAATCATAAAACGATCAGACATATCAAGGTAGTCAGAACAGTAACTTATATTAATTCTTAGTAGTAACAAACAAACAAGTCAAAATGGTAAATACTGAAACAAGACGATTTAACCCGAATAGCCCAATAGATGGTAAGTGAGAGAGTAGAACTAGCCCCAAAGGACCAAGAACAACCTGATGATGACAACTACAAATAGAATAGAAATAGCCATCGCACCAATAAGTGTAAATAAGAAGAATAGTGACTAAAAGACAACCTATAAATATAGTGAAATAATCAGCCACAACACTAAGGAAGTGACGAATAATGAATGACAAAAAGAAAATGAAATAAGAAAGAACACCAAACTTGTATTAAACCAAAGAAAATTGTATATCATATTAATAATTGTAAGGACAGACAAACTAAAGATACTAATTATTAAGTACTTAAAATATAGAAGGGCACAGTAAACCCCAAACAGATAGAGTAAACTATGACAAATCACATTAGCACAATACTAACATATTTGTGATACAATAAACCAACATGAACTTGTTAATATTATAATTAAACCTTGTAAAGTGAGAGGTAGAGAGTTAGAGAAATAGTGAAAATAGTAGAGTGAGAAAGAGAATTTAAAGTTAGGTAATACCCACTAGTAACACTTAAATTAAACATATAAAGTGCAAAGTGATAGTGTGAAACCCCCCAAATTAAATAGAACCCTATTGATAGGGATTGACACCAAATAATCAGTGTTAAAACCATTGGTAAAGAGTTAAGAATGATCGAAGACCATCAGTGAGTGGTAAAATAATGAGTGAAGGCTGATAATGGCTAGTCACAGAAAGGACTGTGACACTTAATAGCAATTATCCAGTGAACACAAGAGTATTAATAACAAGATGAAACAAAGTGTAACAGACTAGATAATAAGTAGATTTTAGATAATAGTAGTACTTACTACTTGCCACATTGTAGTTTGCAAGTTTTAATATTAGGGAATAAGTTGTTAATCAGTATTGTTAATCATGTATTCAAGAACGAATGACTATCAGTGTGTTAATACACCAAGATATATGAGTTTATTCACAGAAATAAGAATCCAATATCATTAATTTGAAATGATACATTAAAGAATATTTTTCATGACGAACTGATAATAATAAGAACAAGACATTAACATCAGATAATAAACAGTTGTTGAAAATTCAGTTATGGCTTAATGTCATTTAGAGTTATTCATAACAATATACCATTGTATTAATAATTAATCCATGTTTATGTCTTTATTTTTTATGTCAAGTAATAATTATAATTTATCAAAGAGTATGAAGAGTATGAGTGAATAATATGTCTCAAATAATTATGTTTAAATGGATAAGAATTGTGTTTTAATGACTAAGGTTTATGTTCCAATAATGATGGTTAAATGATAAGAATTATGGCTATGAGAATAGTTAAAACCATTAGATGTTATGCCATATGTTATAAGAAATAAGATTTAAAAACCATCAGACACCAGTAAACAAGAAGCAAACTATACATTCAAACACAATGACACCAAAAATGAATTATCACAGTAGACAAGTTAATATAGGGAAACAATAAAATTATACGCAAATATAAGAACCGACTTAAACATTGAATAAATAAACAAAATCTTGTATTCAAACAATCATAACCCATTACAAGGAAAATAGTCAATTGCTGTTTAAGCCTATGCAAATTCCCAACTGTCAACTACCAAAAACCTTCAATTTATAGAATTAAACACTGACATTAGGAAGACTAAACCACATAAACTATGAAATACAAATAGACAATCATTATAAGACAGAAATATTATGATAATAATGTAAACTGAGAAAACAGTATAATTAAATAAGATTCACAAAAACTGTCAAAATGTTGATACCTAAGTGAACAGTATAATATTGGATGTCAAATTAATCCTTGAGCAAAAATATGAACAGTGGTGATAATATTTACTACTAAAAAGGGAGTACTGAAGATTAATTACATTTAGAAGATCTGTAACCAGTTTGAATACAAATTCAAATAATAATTAACCAATTTCAGCCAATCAAAAAACTTTGAGTAACCATGACAACAACCGAATATTGACAAAATTCAGTTAGGAACAATGACTTTATGTTGTGACACCAAACTGAAGAGACGCCACGCGATGAAGGGCCCAAATTTTTATTAGAAAAAACGTATAAGTGCCCATAATTTGGAGCAGGAATAGCAGTACATCAGATGAGAGGCATTTACAACTAATATCTACCAAGGACCAGCCGAAATTAATCCAGATGACCGGAAAATCCCAATAATTCAATCTGAAGAAGATGACAACCCAATTTTGAGCCCAAGATCAGAAGTAGGAAGAATCTACATTGACACATTACTTCATATGGACGAATGACTATGCCCATCATAACTACTAACGTTGAGTATTGCTGAAGTTATTTGATTATTATTATAAAACAAATTCTCTTTCCAAAATTTTAACTATAAAAAATAAAACTCTCACTATAACTGAATATTTTCAAGGATTAATAAACCAAAGAAATAACTTTGTAAACATTGAATGAACACATGATAACCTATGTTATACAAAGACACTGTCACACTTCAACACCACAATATTCAATTTATAACAAACCTTGTATAATTTTAATGATCACAGACTTTTAATTATATGTTCTAATTTTGTTATCTTGTTATGTAAACCTCTGTTTCGTACTTAAAAGAACCCATTTGGCAGATTTATTTTGTGAATTAATAACCAGAGTCAATTGTAAACATTGCACTGCCAACGCAGCGCTACGCTGAGCGAGAGATTATATTGCCGAGGCTAAAACTTTTATTATAACAGTCATTATTTTCATGAAGCTTTAACGATAATTAACAAGCAAAAGTATAATAAAAAAGTACGTACTGATAACAAACTGTCCAGTATTTATTTGTAGAATATATTATGTATGTTTTGTTTGCTAGCAGTGGGTCGACATAACCAACATTAATTCAAGTTGGCAACACGTGTTCCCCCACTCACACGAGAATCAGTCACAAGCCAGACGGCCAACTATTTGAATTTTCGATAACAAAAATCAACATACTACACAAACAATAAATATTATTATCCACACGACAAACTTACTTTTTTACAAAGTGGCGCACCAACTAGTGAGGCTAGATTGACGAGAAATATTAACGTCTAGCGGCAAGTACGACAGAAGGTCAACAAGATGAAGAGAGCATCATCATTAAGGCGGACGAAAGAGGTCGAAAAGGAAGTTCGAGCGGAAGAGAAGGAAGTGACTTCGGTAGAAGACGCCGAACAAATGTTACCTCCAATGGAACCAATCAAACCTGTGCAGCCAGAAAATCAACCGGAGAAACCCGCACAACCAGAGGACGGGAGTTTACTGGGAATGATGAGAGTACTGATGGAAGATATCAAAGGAGAATTAAATAAAACGAACAATAATATAACGTCATTAAATGAAAAATTGGACCAGAACAGGGAAGAAACCAATAAAAATATAACGTCATTAAAGGAAGATTTCAAGGGAGAACTGAACAAAAATAAGGAGGAAATTAATGAGAAATTAGACAAGAATAGCCAACAAATGGCCGAAAATAATAAGACTATGGAAGAAAAAATAGACGAACTGAGGCAAGACAGCCAGAAAAATATGGAGGTATTGAATCAGAAGATGGCGGAGAACAACGAAAAGGTGAATAAGAAAATCGAGGAGGAGATGACGAGCATACGGCAAGAGATTTCCGAAATACATGGGAAATGGGAAATTACGAGCCATGAGCTGCAACAAACGAAGGAAGACTTCGGCGAACGAATGACCGACATGGAAGAAGACAGCCAGATCCGATTAGAATCTATAAGAACCGCAACCGACCAAAATATAACACAGGTACGGACAGAATTTGGAGAGAAATGCCGAGAGATCGACACCGCCGTAAACGAAGTTCGCGGACAAGGTCAACAAAACAAAAACAGAATTGAAGAAATCCAGGAACGAGAGATTGCCAAAATTAGGGAGGAGCTGGAAGTAATTAACAACAGACCGCCAGTAATAACACAGTACCAGCACATGGACAACCGGGAAGTAATTAACTTCAAACAATACCGGCGAAACCCGATGGAATTCTTGGAGAGAGTGGACGAACAACTGACCATTCTCGGGAGAATAGATGGACCATTATCCGAGGGTACCTGGACGAGTACTTTCGTGATATAAACGACAATTGGTGGACGGCCACGAGACACGATCTAACGAGTTACGAAGAATTTAAAGACGTGTTTAAAAGGAAATACTGGTCGGAAGCAACACAAAACATCGTGCGAGACAGTATATGTTTCGGCAGGTATGACGCCACCAGAGGGACGACTTTTACGGCATAGTTCCTGGGAAAGGTATGTCTAGCAAGGAATCTGGAGCCGAAAATCCCAGAAGAAAGTTTAGTGACTAAACTCGCCTTTCATTACGAAGAGGGTGTCTCCAGAGCGCGGCTGGGTAGCCAAATTAAGACCATCCAATCCATGGCAGCTCTACTAGAAGATTACGAAAGGGAGCGTTATTACCGCAGAAGCCGACAGCGGGACGACAGGGGCGAAAACAAAAATTTTCAGAACGGCTACCAATATAACAACAGTAACTACCGTCCTAATTATAACAACCGTAACAATGCAAATAACCCGACTAACGAGTCGCATAACAGAACAAATCACAATCCGACCAACCAACCAAATAACGGCTATAATAACAATAATAGGCCGAACAATCATTATAACCAATACAACCGTCCAAATAACACACAACATCAACCCTATAGGCCGAATAACACCAGTTACAACCGGCCAAATTTTAACAGCAATACAAATAACAATCGAAATCGCAACAACACAGATCGTAACTATCGTCAAGTACATTACGTGAGGGCCGAAAGTGACGGGAGAAATAGGTCGTTTTATCAATGACGACGAAGTGCCGACCGAAATGCTTACGGACACCGGTACAGTGATAATAATTACGGACGTGATACCAGAACCAACACGGGCCGGAGTCGAAGCCAAGAAGTGTACAGGCGTGACCGGTACGAAGAGGATCACAACCAGCCTGAACCCCGACCGTCAACAAGCGGAAGTCCGCCAATTAATCAGCAAGACGATCGTAACAATCAGTCCGAGATGACGTTAAACTAGGAGCGGCAGTGAAAAACCTACTCGTACCCTCACTGAACCAGTCTATTGGGTTAAATCGCACCGTTACTCAAACCAACGGCGAACACACAATTACAATCGTGCGCAATAATTATTTGAAGAATATTATAGAGGAACTCCTCGAAGAAAGTAGCAACCAATCTGATAGTAAACATAACGAGATTGCTTATATTTCAACGCAAGTCAACGGAGTACCAGTACAAATTATGATAGACACCGGATCCAATATCTCATTAATCGACAGTATTGAACTTCAGAAAATTCAAGAAGCAAGTAAGACAATTATACTTACGTTACCCATCAGCAACATTGTCCTTGTAGGAGGGACCGGACGACAAAACAGAACCGTCCGAAAACAAGTGCAACTCGAACTGACAAGCAATGGACAAACCGTGACAATGACTTTTTTAGTAGCCAGTGGATTACCATTCCGGATGCTAATTGGTTGCGATATGCTGTGCCAATACTCAGCCATAATTGACCTGAGTCAATACAAACTTATTTTGAAGAAGAATGACATACAGTGGATAGCTGAACTGACCAACAGTGAAGAAATACAGCCACATGAAACAATGTACCATATCCAAAAGTACAGAAATACTGGAGAACATGTACTAAATAATGGGATTTATGATGAGACCGACAATGAAGTACTATGGCAAGAAAAACTCGAAGAAATCCAAACTTTCCAGAGAGAGAAAACGAGCGCTCAATTAACAGCTCAACAAGCTGAACAACTGATCGAAGTATATAAGCGTTACAAGCACGTATTTTCAAATACACCTGGAAAGGTCAGAGATTATCAGTGCGAGATTCAATTCCGAGAGCCTGTCAACTTGATAAAAACATCTTACCCGATCACAAATTTCGATGGAGGAAGCAGTGAGAAGAGAAATTACTCCATTAATTTCAATTTCCGAATGATGAAGGATATCAATTCGTTGAAGTTCAATTTCACTATAAAATATTAGAAAAGACTGACAAAATCAGAGAAAAATATAAGCAAATGCAACCAAAACCCATATAATATCAGATTGGAGAGCAAATATTATTCAAAAACAGAGTATTACCAAGCACCATGGAAGGAATAGCCAAGAAGCTATTGTTACTGTACACAGGACCCTACATAGTAAGCAAAGACAACCAAAATAATACATATGAGATCGTGGACCCAAAAACACAAAGAATAAAGGGGACATTTAACCAAACCTCTATAAAAAAATATTATTAAAAAATGAAAAAAAACCATCCTGAAACCAATTAATAAATAACTAGTGTTAAACAGTAAGAAAAATAAACAAAACCAATAATAATAAAAAGATCATGTATACCATACCCACTAACAATATCGAATCGCTAAGAGCTAGAGAGTGTGAATAAAAGAAAAAGAATATAATTTGAAACAATGTATTGTATAAACTAAATAATAATAATGTGAAGAATCCTACAAATGATATTTATTTTATAGTCGCACTAAGACTACTTGTATAATTTTATAATGATTGACTGTAGATAAGACCAGCAATCACATGTGTATTTTACGGCGGAGCAATGGAGTCAAAAGTACCCCTCCGATGCGATTCAATATAATGATAGGGAAAAATGTTAGGGAATTAGATATCAAAGGGATAAGAACATTAAAATCAAATATGATACAAAGATCAAGAAGTATATTGACACTCAAAAATAAAAAGAACCTATTGCTCTAAAATAACCAGTGAGTGAGAAAGTAAAATGAAATAATGATTGATAATTCCAATCAAAAAACTGAACGATATTTGTTGAAATAATCAATTTTAGTGGCAGGGCAATATGTAATGGTACATATCTTCACCTAACCATAATGAAGAAGACATGGCCAGATAATTTATTTAGTCATTGACACTAGAGTAAAAAGGGATGAATTATAATAGAAGAATGGGTGAATCAGAATCATAAAACGATCAGACATATCAAGGTAGTCAGAACAGTAACTTATATTAATTCTTAGTAGTAACAAACAAACAAGTCAAAATGGTAAATACTGAAACAAGACGATTTAACCCGAATAGCCCAATAGATGGTAAGTGAGAGAGTAGAACTAGCCCCAAAGGACCAAGAACAACCTGATGATGACAACTACAAATAGAATAGAAATAGCCATCGCACCAATAAGTGTAAATAAGAAGAATAGTGACTAAAAGACAACCTATAAATATAGTGAAATAATCAGCCACAACACTAAGGAAGTGACGAATAATGAATGACAAAAGAAAATGAACTAAGAAAGAACACCAAACTTGTATTAAACCAAAGAAAATTGTATATCATATTAATAATTGTAAGGACAGACAAACTAAAGATACTAATTATTAAGTACTTAAAATATAGAAGGGCACAGTAAACCCCAAACAGATAGAGTAAACTATGACAAATCACATTAGCACAATACTAACATATTTGTGATACAATAAACCAACATGAACTTGTTAATATTATAATTAAACCTTGTAAAGTGAGAGGTAGAGAGTTAGAGAAATAGTGAACATAGTAGAGTGAGAAAGAGAATTTAAAGTTAGGTAATACCCACTAGTAACACTTAAATTAAACATATAAAGTGCAAAGTGATAGTGTGAAACCCCCCAAATTAAATAGAACCCTATTGATAGGGATTGACACCAAATAATCAGTGTTAAAACCATTGGTAAAGAGTTAAGAATGATCGAAGACCATCAGTGAGTGGTAAAATAATGAGTGAAGGCTGATAATGGCTAGTCACAGAAAGGACTGTGACACTTAATAGCAATTATCCAGTGAACACAAGAGTATTAATAACAAGATGAAACAAAGTGTAACAGACTAGATAATAAGTAGATTTTAGATAATAGTAGTACTTACTACTTGCCACATTTTAGTTTGCAAGTTTTAATATTAGGGAATAAGTTGTTAATCAGTATTGTTAATCATGTATTCAAGAACGAATGACTATCAGTGTGTTAATACACCAAGATATATGAGTTTATTCACAGAAATAAGAATCCAATATCATTAATTTAAAATGATACATTAAAGAATATTTTTCATGACGAACTGATAATAATAAGAACAAGACATTAACATCAGATAATAAACAGTTGTTGAAAATTCAGTTATGGCTTAATGTCATTTAGAGTTATTCATAACAATATACCATTGTATTAATAATTAATCCATGTTTATGTCTTTATTTTTTATGTCAAGTAATAATTATAATTTATCAAAGAGTATGAAGATTATGAGCGAATAATATGTCTCAAATAATTATGTTTAAATGGATAAGAATTGTGTTTTAATGACTAAGGTTTATGTTCCAATAATGCTGTTTAAATGATAAGAATTATGGCTATGAGAATAGTTAAAACCATTAGATGTTATGCCATATGTTATAAGAAATAAGATTTAAAAACCATCAGACACCAGTAACAAGAAGCAAACTATACATTCAAACACAATGACACCAAAAATGAATTATCACAGTAGACAAGTTAATATAGGGAAACAATAAAATTATACGCAATTATAAGAACCGACTTAAACATTGAATAAATAAACAAAATCTTGTATTCAAACAATCATAACCCATTACAAGGAAAATAGTCAATTGCTGTTTAAGCCTATGCAAATTCCCAACTGTCAACTACCAAAAACCTTCAATTTATAGAATTAAACACTGACATTAGGAAGACTAAACCACATAAACTATGAAATACAAATAGACAATCATTATAAGACAGAAATATTATGATAATAATGTAAACTGAGAAAACAGTATAATTAAATAAGATTCACAAAAACTGTCAAAATGTTGATACCTAAGTGAACACTATAATATTGGATGTCAAATTAATCCTTGAGCAAAAATATGAACAGTGGTGATAATATTTACTACTAAAAAGGGAGTACTGAAGATTAATTACATTTAGAAGATCTGTAACCAGTTTGAATACAAATTCAAATAATAATTAACCAATTTCAGCCAATCAAAAAACTTTGAGTAACCATGA
The DNA here is from genome assembly GCA_034769895.1 of Magicicada septendecula. Lineage (NCBI taxonomy): Eukaryota > Metazoa > Arthropoda > Insecta > Hemiptera > Cicadidae > Magicicada > Magicicada septendecula. The sequence goes on from CM068368.1 coordinate 484,083,387, forward strand.
CAACAACCGAATATTGACAAAATTCAGTTAGGAACAATGACTTTATGTAGTGACGCCAAACTGAAGAGACGCCACGCAGAGAAGGGCCCAAATTTTTATTAGAAAAAACGTATAAGTGCCCATAATTTGGAGCAGGAATAGCAGTACATCAGATGAGAGGCCTTTACAACTAATATCTACCAAGGACCAGCCGAAATTAATCCAGATGGCCGGAAAATCCCAATAATCCAATCTGAAGAAGATGACAACCCAATTTTGAGCCCAAGATCAGAAGTAGGAAGAATCTACATTGACACATTACTTCATATGGACGAATGACTATGCCCATCATAACTACTAACGTTGAGTATTGCTGAAGTTATTTGATTATTATTATAAAACAAATTCTCTTTCCAAAATTTTAACTATAAAAAATAAAACTCTCACTATAACTGAATATTTTCAAGGATTAATAAACCAAAGAAATAACTTTGTAAACATTGAATGAACACATGATAACCTATGTTATACAAAGACACTGTCACACTTCAACACCACAATATTCAATTTATAACAAACCTTGTATAATTTTAATGATCACAGACTTTTAATTATATGTTCTAATTTTGTTATCTTGTTATGTAAACCTCTGTTTCGTACTTAAAAGAACCCATTTGGCAGATTTATTTTGTGAATTAATAACCAGAGTCAATTGTAAACATTGCACTGCCAACCCAGCGCTACGCTGAGCGAGAGATTATATTGCCGAGGCTAAAACTTTTATTATAACAGTCATTATTTTCATGAAGCTTTAACGATAATTAACAAGCAAAAGTATAATAAAAAAGTACGTACTGATAACAAACTGTCCAGTATTTATTTGTAGAATATATTATGTATGTTTTGTTTGCTAGCAGTGGGTCGACATAACCAACATTAATTCAAGTTGGCAACACGTGTTCCCCCACTCACACGAGAATCAGTCACAAGCCAGACGGCGAACTATTTGAATTTTCGATAACAAAAATCAGCATACTACACAAACAATAAATATTATTATCCACACGACAAACTTACTTTTTTACAAAGTGGCGCACCAACTAGTGAGGCTAGATTGACGAGAAATATTAACGTCTAGCGGCAAGTACGACAGAAGGTCAACAAGATGAAGAGAGCATCATCATTAAGGCGGACGAACATCTCCATTTCGATCAGTCTCCCTCGGGTAACGACTAGTGTAGATTCGGGAATTATAGTTTCGGCGTATAAAATTCGCTCGATAGTTAGTTGAAGCATGGTTGCCCCTATAATTATTATTGTAATTATTATTATTATTATTATTATTATTATTATCATATCTCCGGTCATTCCGGTTATCGTTTCTGTAGTAATTTCTTCCACCTTCCCTATCTTGGTATCTTGGAACATTTCTTTGGTTGTTCCTTTCTACTATTTGATTCCTATCACGGTTTTGTTGTTCCGGATATCTATTAGGGTAGCTGTCTCTTCTCATATTCCCTTGTTTAGTGCGGTTGTCATAATTCATTTCCCTCTCATAATCAGTGAGTAATAAGGTCATCGCTTCTATAGTATTGGCTTGACTGGAAAATTGTGCTAAGCTTACCGTTTCAGGAAAATGATGACTCAAAACTTCCACCACATATCTGTCATCCATGGGTGGATCTAAATATCTTGCCCTGCAAACATGCGATAAGAAATATGAGGTCGGTGTTTGTCCTACGCTTGGGTTGTACCTACCATATACTATGGTCTCCTGCACCCTTGTCTGTATGGATCGCGTCCAATATTTATTTTTATAGCTGTCCACAAATTCCTGGTAGCTATTCAAGGTGTTTCTAACAGCATCCCACCAATGGGATTCATGAAATTCATTTCATGGAACCCTTGATCTAACATTATCTTAATTCTCTCCCATCTATTTTCCTTGGTACTATGCAAATATTCCTTCATTCTATTTAAATACTCCATAGGATTTTTTATATATCCTTTCATATGTGGCACCTCATGACTAATATTCTTGTCTTCTCGTATGACACATGTTTGATTACCATTTTGTTCTATTTCATTGACCCTTACTACTAATTGTCCCATGGTATCCTCTATTTTGGTATTATTGCTGTCCAACTGTTGTCCCATGGATCGAATATTACTCGTTACATCCTGTTTGTGTTTGACCAATTCTCTCGTCATCTGTTCTATGACTTCTTGTTTATTTTCTCCTAATTTCTCTTCCACTTCTTCCTTCAGTGACAGTTGTTTCGTTTCTATATTGTCTAATCTATTTTCCATTGTTTCCATATCCAATTTCACCTCTGAAAATTGTCTAACATTCCCTTCCTCATAATTTTTCAATATTAACTCAACTTCAGCCTTTTGCTGGTCTAATTTATTATTCACCCCATTTATTTGTTGTTGAATGGTCTCCTTTAATTCCTCATTATTTTGTTTTAATAAATTTTCATTATCTATTTTCATTTGTTTCTTTAATTCCTCATTATTTTGTTTTAATAAGGTTTCATTATCTAATTTCATTTGTTTATTATCCTCTTTCATTTGTTTCTTTAATGTTTCACTGTTACTATCAATTTTTTCATTTATTTGTTTCAATAATGTTTCGCTGGTTTTGTTATTCCCTTCCATTATAATTCTCATCTCCTGGAAATTTGCAACCATTGGTTGGTTTGGTTTCTTTGGTTGGTCCCCTTGGGCATCCTCTACTATTACTTCCATTTCAGTTTCTTCCTCTTCAGCACTATTACTCCTTAATTCATACCGTTGCTCTGGTTTGTTAGCCATTTTACAATCTTTAACTTAATTTAATTACAAGGAAAAAAAATTTGTATGCTAATTAAATTTAACAAAATTGTGTTATTTGGTGCTGGTTTAAAGAAAATATTTGCTTTCACGTATGGGCGCCATTTATTGTACTGTAATTAATTACAGGTATTGTAATTAAGATCTGCTCCACGTTGGATCAGCCATTTAATGTACTGTTATTTTTTTTTTATGGGTCTTGTAATTATTTAATAGTATAATATAATTAAGAAATGTACCTACTGTTATTATGTTTTTTTGTTTACCAGGTAAAGAAACTCTTTCTCTCAGGGTTAATGATTATTAAGCTGTTTGATCGTATTTACGATTGTATCTAATATTTTCTTTTCTTTAAACCAAACCAAATTCAGTTAATATGTAGTATTTTGAGAATTAACCATGTAAAAAATAAATACCAGACTAATGTAACTTGACCGACTCTGAATTCTTCCAGCTGCCACGGGTTCATTTCTGGTTGTTGTTTACTTTTTTTCAAAAGCAATATTAGGCTTGGCAAGCTGTTTCTTCACATAAATTTCTTATTGACCTCACTGCTGAATGCCGCTCTCCAGGACGACTGTAACACAGATGTCTCCTCGGAAACTTAATTATCCTTTATGGCCACTTAAACTCTTCTTCAGTCCAGGATTTCCCTCTTCTATCGTCGTTCTATTAAGGATATTGTTATATTTCTCGTAATATTATTTATTTATTAAATATTATAATCAAAACTCTGGTATCACAAATTAAATTCCTTTACTGTATTTTCTTTTCCATGTTACATTAACTTGATGATGTACAAATGTTATTTTATGAATTTAGACTCTTCATGCTGTTACCATTAGATATTAAATTAGACTCTACATGTTACTCTTATTGAAAATAACATTAGAGTTATAACGTCACTCTTATTGAATATAATTTAAGACTAATAAAAATTTCCTTCATCACTATACAATACAATTTTTTAACAATTTACAAAATTGCCCCTTTGATAATTCCCTACTTTCTTTACATCTGTTTATCATATACCTATTAAAACATATATCATTTTTCTATTTGTTATTAAACATCTTTATTTTACTTCTAATATTCGTAATTCTATTTGTTATTTATTAAATTATAATTTTATTACTCTTTACTCTTCTTATAACATTCATTCCAATTTCATATATTCTTTTCATAACATATAACTGAATATTGTTTTATATCATATAGGAATCAACCTCTATGCTGACTGGGTGAGTCGATAGTCCCAATGTTTTTTGTTTACATTTTAAAACATATGTTACATTCAATACAAAATCTGCATCCTTTCTCTTTTAAAATTTATTACCTCCCTATTATGTACTGTGTGCATTTTAACAGCAGTACAATATATATATATATATATATATATATATATATATATATATACACACACACAGTTTTAAAACCTTTGTATTAAAAGTTCATAAGGAAAATCTTAAGGTGACCAGATTTCATGATCCCCAACTGAAGCTGAGCCTGGAGAAGTGTTGTCTGTTGTACAATATTTGGGTCATTTGGTCTTGGAAGCTGGTGTATGGGTTCCAATAAAGTAGATGCAGAGAGAAACTGCATGTTCCAAAGACTAAGCACATTGTTCAGAGTATCTTAGAGTTACACTAATATTACAGGTGTTTTGTTAAAGGCTTCACTACTATTGCTTGTAACGGGGCATTTTTTGGGCCTATTTTGAGATAATAAAGAAGTTTGTATTTTTTTTCAAATAAAACAAATAACATTTTTTCGATAATAGGGACAAACGTAAACAAAGGTAAATTCAGTGGTAGCGACAAAAGCGACAGTGGCAGCACTGCATATGACAATTATTCAGTAATATTTTATAAAACGAGTGAAACAACCGACGGAACTGTGCCAAGGTCAACCTGACACACAAAACAGCATAAACAAATTATGTAACTCAGCATCGGACCATGTGACGTCAATATATACGTCAGAGACGATCCCCACGATGGAATTCGGTGTGTAATGCAAAAACCGTATGCTGGCGGAGGAATACAAACTGAATACAATAAGAATTGGTTATATAACCAAGGCCGCTTCACAAAATAGTGCCGGTGGCCTATTCCCAGTCTAATTTCAACACTCACGCGAGTGGTACACATAAAAAGTTCCGGAACGAAAATCGCGGGCGCCCGCACCTAAAATGTAAATACCGCAGTTCAAAAGTTGTTTTAAAACTCAAAAATGATTTACCTACGAATAATATAAACAGACTGTGTTGTGACAAACAAAAAATGTAATAACGTTTCGGCAATAAGAACCGTGTAAAACAAAAAGTGCGAGACAACAATACGGAGGGGACGATTCCAGATCAACTCTTCGAACAGCTAAGTATTCTGCTGAATACTACCATATATTTGAAATCCAATATTTAAAAAGAAAATAAATTACTAAATACTCTAAATCATAAAATGAGATCTCTAAAGGTTTAAGTAACTGTATGTGTGGGTGTGTGAAAGCGCTGGTTTCCGTTATATTATAGTTAGTCGTAAGTATATATATCTATATTCAAATTAATAAAACTAGTATGGCTAGGTGAATCAAATATTGTTCGGAATGTTATTTTAGTAAATTTAAACCGAAAGGTGAACAGAAAAAATTGTCATACTACAAAAAATAAAGTACCATTGATTTGTGCTTGCAAAATAGGTGTTTGTCATTGCACTGCCTGTCGTTTGTCTCTGCCTAAGTACATCAGACGACACCCTGGTAAATAATTCGAATATATTTAGTAAAGGTAAGTGATCTGGGATTTCATTTATTTAAACAACAATAAACATGTGTAACCTCAGTTGGTACCCTAAAAATGGGACAAAATTCAGTATTTTAATAACTTAATAAAACTCGTAACGTTTTATGCTAAACCAGTACATAAACTAACTGAAAATAAACGAACATTACAATGGTCAAGAGAGTATGACAATCCTTCAGGACTATGAAAATTTCATTATGCTTGAAGCCAATTCCAGCTTTCCAGCTTCGAAAGGAAGTACATTGTAGATACAGACGCTAGCAATGCTTGTCTAGGAGCAGTTTTGTCTCAAGTTCAAAATGGTGAAAAACGAATAATAGCATACTGCGGCAAAGAGTTTCTAAAGTGGAGAGAAATTACTGCACAACAAGGACAAAGTTTCTGACAATTGTTCGAGCTTTGGAGCACTTCCACAATTATCTGTATGGGAAGAAGTTTTCATGCTGTGCTTGCATGGCTTTTGAAGTTTACAAATCTGGAAGGGTAGTTGGCAAGGTGGCTTGAACATTTGCAGGAGTACAACTACAAGGTATAACATCGGCATGGCATCTGTATAGTAATATATCTGTAGCCATTTGGCTTCTCTCAAAGACTGTGCTCAGATGATTCCTGATAATGCAGCAGAAAGAAAAACAGAACATATATCAACAAATTCAAGACATCACTACAGATTTGTTGGTAGATGGTTGGATGACAAAGATTTCTGACAAGAACAAATGGCTGATGACGACACTGGACTGATCTTAATTGCAAAAGAGGAAGGTTGTCGCCCTGATTGGCAAGATGTCTGTCACAGTTCTGAAGTGTGAATTGGTCACAATGGAAGTCTCTTACTCTGGAGAACAGATTGCTGAAAAGCTCTTGGGACAGTGCAGATGGACAAGATATGATCATCCAGCTGATAGTTACCAGAAGGAAAGTGCACGCTGTTCTGAAGGAAATGCATGATGGGGCATCTGGGGGTTATCTTGGTGTCAATAAGATAATTGACAAAGTATAGAAACAATTCTATTGGCTTCATCTTTGCCACAATATAGAGGAATGGTGTTGGACCTGTGAAATACATGCTGTAAGCATGGGCCTGCCCACAAACCAGGAGCAGGGGGAAATGAGACAGGTTAACATTGGACTGATATTCAAGAGAACTGCCTTAGACATGGTTGAACCTGTCTCAGTTATGGATGATAGAAATCGGTACATCCTGGTTATAGGTAACTATTTTCCTATGTGGTGGAAACTTATGCAGTTTCAAATCAGGAGGTTGCCACTGTGGCAAAGGGATAAGTTCACAACTTCTGTTGGCGTTGTGGCTCCCTATGCAAATCCATACTCAAAGGGAGGAATTGCAAGTCAAGTTTTTAAAGAATTATGTCACCTACTTGGTATTCTAAAGGTCTGGATAACGCCTCTCCATCCTTAGTCCAACAATGGCTGAGAGGTTGTACAGAACACCTGATGAGCATCTATCAAAGGTTGTCGATGAGAATCGAACAGATTGGGACCTATACACTATTATTTTTAATAGCGTATAACACAACAGCATTAGCATTATTCCCCAGCACATGACAGCCAGTATGCCTCTAGCAAAACTAGTGCATGGGAGATTCATTTTCCTGGAGAGTTGATGTTCAGATCACTTGAGACCCAATTCCAAAAGCTGCAAAATTATTCTTTGTAATTAGAGAACCAACTGTGAGAAATGATTTGTTTGATATGAAGACAGTTGAAGATAGCGAGTTTCAAAATGAAAACATGGTATGACATTTGCAGCAATAGTGTGGGTTTCGAGGAAGGAGACCATGTACATTTGTACAACCCAGTGCGATTGTGGTCGCTCTCTGAAACTTCAAACTAACTGGGAAGGCCCTTAACTACGACAAAGAGAGTCAATCATGTTGTTTATCAGGTACAAGAAGGACAGCAGAAATTCAAGGTCATCCACCTAGACCACATGGTAATTATAACTGCAGAGACAGTTTGCCAGTCCACCAGAACAAACAGATTTAAGGAGGGGGCAGTACTACATTGAGCTGAAAAATAACAAAAGTGCCTACATGACTCTTGACACATGGCAGTGCAAGAAGTTGTTACAAATGCGGCAGAGAATTACGTAATGCTCTAGGTCATTGAGATGCCCCTGCCAGACATTACTCAACTAGTCTACCAGCATTGAGGACTGCAATGTCACTACAATGGAAGGTTGTCAAGTTCAGTTATAGACCAATGATATTAGAGTGAGTTCTGGAGTATTTGTTACTGTGACTGCAGATTAGTGGGAAGTGATTACTGTGTTAATAAGGTACCATTTATGGTTGTGTGATGGACAAATTCAACTTGAATTATTGTATAAGAAATCCTTTGATGATTACTAACTGTAGTGTGTGTCAAATTAAAGTTTGTAATTAGTGGCTTCATCAGTGGCGGCTCGTGAGTAATGAAATGGGAGGGGCACACAGTGGGGAGGATCTAAGGTGGACCACCATTGGTGGTAATTAGTACTTAGGTAAAAAAATATAGAATGTTTTACCTGGTATTTCACTTTTTGTATAACAATTCCATTCTCCTGTTTTTAGATGTAGCGAATTCCTCTATCACTTGTTTGTTGAAATCTTGAATTCCATGAATCATTTTTTTTCTGTGGATAGCATAGCCAATGCATTCAGTCTATCAGTGCCCATGGAATTTCTTAAAAATGTTTTTATTCTTTTCAATGTAGAAAAGCACCTTTCACTTTCAACAGTTGTCATCGGTATGGTAACAATTATCTTTAAAATAGTCACACACTCTGAGAAGGTATGAAACATGTTATTATCAAGGAAAAACAAAAAGTAGTTAGTTATAGTCAGCATATACTGTGTTACTATCATTTCATAATCAAACCCAAATAATCCTTCTGCAGCTGTTTTTTCGTCAGTAGAATCCTGGAAGTTAACCCGAAGGTAAGAAAAAGAACTAATATGTTTATAAAGATAATAAGATTTATTATAATTGAGATACATTTGTAGGGTTTCAGTGACATCCGAATTAGGGAATAAGATTTATAATTATTTGAAATAAATTAGTTTAGTTTCAGTGGCCCCGAACCAGGGACTCGATTATATTATTTGCAATAAATTAGTAGTGTTTCAGTGGCGTCCGAACAGGGGCGGCGAGTATAATTTATTAATTATACAAACCAGACCTAATTGATTTGCAGAAACGGATTATTTGGGAGTGAGGGCGGTGTTGTAGGTTAGAAAGTATAATTGTGTATGTAAACAAAATAAGAAAAAATGGAAAATAAGAGTGACGAAGTCAACAAAATGGACTTAACTAATACTAGTACAGATAATCAAGTAAATATGATAATAACCGAAACGGTAGTAAACAAGATAAGCTTAACCGAGTCCATGATAATGAACGATGTTGCGAGTCAATTGATGCCAGTTCTGGCTAAAAAAGATGATAGTCATAAAATGTTTGAAAGATTACAAGCAATGTTATGTTAAGTTTTATTTTTTACATGAATTTTTGCATAAATTTATTAAGTTAACTTTGTTTACAACTTTCGACTCTGGTAGCCGCCATGTTGTCTGTTACCAACTTAAAATTTTACTTACCTGGTCCAGTGATTCGACTTAGACGAGCTGAAAACAAGATGGTTGCTTTGAAATGATTTACTCGACAACTTATTTGTTTCACATGAATTACTTATTAATTTTATAGCACGTTATTTCTTTCCATTTACTTCATTATCTTTAGAACATTGGTTGTTAGCCATATTTATAATTATTCAATGCTATACTTTTCCCATATATATCTAAGTTTAACGTTTAAAAGAAGAAAAATTAAAACGAAACCATGGTATTTATTCAATTCATTTACTACCTATATTGAGCAAACCAGTGCTCCTTATTTAATACGTACTCTCATTCACTCCGTCTTACATTCCCCCATGCCCATATGAGATCTCATTTGTTTAGTGCTTAAAAAATTGGTTTCATCATAAAATTTATATCTGATTTTTTGTGTTAGATGATAATCGCAGACTCTTACTTAGCTGATATTTGAGTCCAGAAGAACTATCCCGTATTTTCGGTCATTTCGTACACTTCTTGTCGCTTTCACTGTAGAATGCCGAAACGGTGATTAAATAAAAGAGAAAAACTGTTATTCACATTACTTATGTGTAGATTTTGATTTGTGGAAGGGGGGTCACGTGAACACTTTGCATTGTTTTATTAATATCACTATGCCAATTTCTAAGGCGAGGCTAGCCGCGCCTCACATTCCAAATGACGTATTTAGCTGACGTCAGATCATATGACTTTTAATTACATAATTTGCAAGTCCTGTGGCTAAAAATAACTGTTCTGTATGCGTCTTGGATGTTGACCTTGATACGATTTCATGCACTTGTCTGCGTCATTACAAAACTTTACAATTATGATTTCTACTTTTGAATTACAAATAAAATTTATGTTTATTTTCCCCAAAACACTAGGTGGGCTGAAATGTCCCGTTACAGTTAGAGGTAAATTTTGACGCCATAAATAGTCATTTTGACATGAATGATACCAAGTTCAATGAACAAAATAAGAAATTTGATGAATTAAAGGGGGAAGTAAGACAAAACAAAGAACAAAATATGAAATTTGAGAATAGTATAAATGTAAAATGTGATGAATTAATTAAACGGTGTGACGAGATAAAAAATGACAAGGTAGGTGCTGTTAGTACAAGTAATAATCAGAAAGCTGATACTTTAAATGCAAATCAGGCGACAGTAGACAAGGTGAGTAATAGTGTTAATTATGATGAGGAAATAATTAACAAGAGTAAAATAATGGTGAATAATAATAACAAAGTAGTTGATAATGAGGTACTTATGCATGATATGGTAAATAGTAGAAATAATGAAGAGAGTAGATGGACAGTAATGTGGTAATTTTCATATTTAAAGGTTGGCTAATCTGTACGCTCTGCCTCGCGCTTATCGCGAACCGGCTACAACACAGTGCAACGTACGTCGGTGAGCAGCGGACGTAATCGCGTTTGCTGCCTCGTTCTGTCATTTTTTCATTTTTCTTGTCGTCGAGACAAATTTATGTAGGCCTTAGGCCCTACAGTACTCATTACTGTAGCTTGGAGTGCCGCGTACTCGTGCCTCAATTCATCATGTAACATTTGAAGAGTACAGGGAAAAAGGATGGTCCAATTTTTATCAAAATTGAGTTGGCAGTGAATTTGTATAGTTTAACCCCAACAGAATATTATAAATTACTCCAAAAATGCAAAAAGGATGAATGTCCAGAGATATAAAGCTTCAAGTGCCAGTGTATGTGAGCTAAAAGGATGAGGGTCCACTTAGTTGGCTGTGCTGACTGCAGAGTGCTGTGCTTTCAGTTCACCCAGCTTTTGTTTATTGTTGTGTAAAATAATGTGCTCTACAGTGTTAACCCAGTGTTGGCTTATTGTTTTTTTTAACCTTGTTTTTTTTTATAACGTATTTAAAATGTCTGGTAATGAAGAGGTTACAACCTTTGAAAAGAGTTTGAAGAAAAGAAAATCCTTTGGCCGCATGCAAGACGTAATGAAAAAGTTGAGGTTATGCAGCCATGAAACAGGACCAGATTGCAAGTGCCTAAAACTAGAATGTTTTAAATACATAAGTGTAAGTGAATGAAATTATATTGTTTCCAAGTTTAACCACATTCAATCACATGAAAAACAGTCTATGTATCTTTGTGGACTGATACTGAGCTCTCCTGTCGCCCGCCATTGGCCTAGGAAACCAGAATCTGAAGCTGATTTTCACACATTTTCATATTCTTACAAGGTAAGAGTAGTAAGGAATGAACAGGTTAGTGAAATCCCTGTATGTTACAAAGCATTTTTGTCACTTCATGCCATTACCGCTAAAAGGCTGAAAAATTTACAAAAGAGTCTAAAAACAACAGGTTTAGCACCATTGCACATGCGAGGAAAGCACAATTCCAGGCCTAACAAGCTTCCTGATGATGTTATAACTTCTGCAATCGAACATATTCAATCCTTTAAAATTAGAAAGTCTCACTATGGCTTAGCAAAGTCTAAAAAGCGCTACTTACCTGAGGAACTTAATGTTTGTAAAATGTTTTCTTTCTACAAGAAAGCTTTTCCTAACAATAAAATTTCACTGGACAAGTACAGAGAAATATTTAACACAAATTTTAATTTGTCCTTGGGCTATCCAAGGTGCGACACCTGTAGTACCTGTGATGAATTTACTGTGAAAATAGAGTCAATTCAGTTGAAGCTAAGCCTACCTACTATTACTAGGGTTGCCATACGTCCTGAAAAATTGGGATTGTCCTGAATTTGAGCATGTGTCCCGACGTCCTGACTGAATTTTTAAAAATCCCTAAATGTCCTGAATTTTAAAAATCATAGCAAGTTATTCAAAATCTATGCAAATAACATTGAATATTATATAATTTTGGAGTGGTCTGTAAAGTAGGTATTTTACTTAAAGTATGATTTCTTATTATTTCTCTATTTGATTTTTAACATTAACATCATATAACAAGTGTGTCTTTTGGTAACAGACGGGACAGTTCACATGGAATTACCCAAATACACTCGTTGGAACCATAGGCGCCGACTTTTGGTCTTGAGTACGGGGGCAAGGATGAAAATATCAAACATTTTTACGGGAGCAAAAACACGATTGCGTCCCCGTACCACTATATGCACGGGGGCAAGTGCTCCCGTGGAGTCGGCGCCTATGGTTGGAACTTGTCGATGTTGGTGTCCTGAATTTCATCCTGAACCTTATGGCAACCCTAACTATTACTCAAAATGAAGCTTCAAAACTGAGCTCTGAACTAAAGATCTTATTACAACAAAAAGAATTACATTTAAGGAAAGGAGATTCTTTTTACAAACTTAAGAAAAAAGCTAAGCTTAACGCACAAAGAAACAAGACCAAAGAAGCAATCGCCATGGACTATCAAAAAAATCTGCCTCCCAAACATTAGCACAAACGATGTTTACTACCGAAGGCAGTTATCATTGTACATGTTTAACATACACCAACTATCAAACTCTGAAGCTATTTTCTACACTTATGCTCAAATCTATGGCAAGAAGGGAGGAGATGAGGTTTGTTCCATGCTGTGGGATTTCATTTTTAACCATCTTGACTCTCAAGTAAAAGAACTTGCAATTTTTTGTGACTCGTGTAGTGGTCAGAACAAAAACTACGCCATGTTTCGAATGCTCCACTACATTGTACATTACACCAAAAGACTAGAAACAATAACAATGGTATTTCCTATTAGAGGCCATTCTTATTTAGAATGTGATAAGAACATGGGTTTGGTTAACCAAAAATCTGTAGTTGAACTTCCTTCCGAGTGGAACGAGTTCTTGAAAATTCCAGATCCAAACCAACACCATTTAAAGTCATTTCTTGCGAAAATCAAGAAATATTCAGGTCATGGACCACATTCCTTTCCCCTCTGTACACAAAAATGTGTCCCTTCAAAACTCAACCAGTGCGGCAACTGAAGATCGTCCGTCACCACCCACGAGTGATCTTACATCGACAAACCTACAATGGCAAGAATGAAGAAAGTGTTGTTATCAAACCCAAGAGGAAACAAGTATCTCTACCAGAAGGCTGCTTTCACCTTCCTGAACTAGCATATGATGGACCTATACCTATCTCAAAAGCAAAGTTTTATGACATTCAGCACTTGAAAAAATTTTGTTCTGTAAAAGCCCAAAAATATTTTGAAGCACTCCCTCATTTGTAAAGTTTTCTGTGTATTTCTACTAGCCTATATTAGTTTCAGATCATAACTTTATGAATAGGTCAATGTATGCAAGTAAAGTTCTTAATAGTTTCAAACTAGCCTACAGATTTTAATAGACTTCGCTACAAATGACTGGACATTCATCCTTTTTGCTTAGGTTTTTATGACATTAATTAAATATAAGTATTTTTTATGTACTACATTCATGTATAAAACCTCAAAAACATAATGTACATGTACCAGATAAGTTGCTAGTTAAAGTAACATCAAACTAATTGGGGGTTTTTAGTTTATAATTAAGTTATTTAGTTTCAAAATTAAAAACACTGTTTTCTCAAAAGTTTGTTTTCTGGACCCTCATCCTTTTTTCCCTGTACTCTTCATTTTTTATCCCGACGTGGGTTTTCAAAATTCAAATGCTCATCAGACTTAGCCAATCTTACTATTCAAATTAAATTGTAACAAAACATTAATAAATGTATTAAAATACAGTCCACGCTCATCATTATTTTCTGCATCCTGGCAATGACATTTAAATCATTAACTTCCTAACATTTTTTTGGTCGCTCCGTGCCTGGATTCATCATTTTACTTTCTTCAGCTTATGCCAGAGCGGCTTTCATCATTTTTTCCACCTCAATTTCTGGCCATCACGGGCGATTCAGCATGTTCGCTGATCCGACCGTGTCGGGAGTTAGTCAGCATTTCTTTCGTCGCCATTGAGCCTCGTGACAACGCCACTACAAGACCATCCATGTGCTAACGTCTACACACCAGATTGAGCAGTCATCTATCCAGTCCGTGTGTATCTGCCATCTATTCCACAGCCTCGACGCTCCAGGACATCTCAAACAAGGTACGACGTCAACGACATCACTAACAGGTGCGTAGAATGGCGGAAGAAGGCCTCAAAGTGTTGGTTAGAAAGAGAGGCGGCTTAAAGTCTGCCATAGTGCGAATCAATTCTGCTATAATTAATTTTGATAAAAACAGTAACGCTAAACATTTTTTAATGGTTAGACTGGAAAGTCTAAAGAGTTTAGCAACAAAATATGATGAGGTACAGTCTGAAATTGAATTAATTTCTAAGGACATAAACGCTGCTCAAGAAGACAGAATTGAGGTTGAAGAACTTTTATATTCAACCGAAGCTAACATCTTGCAATTAATAGAAACTTTCAACTTTCAGACTGGATCTCAAGTATTAACTAGCAATGTGCAATTACAACCTATAAGTTTACCCTGCTTCACAGGCAGTGGCGGCTCGTGAGTAAACTCACCAGGGGTTCACACAGATAATATTGTACGTTATTAATCCATGTGCCTGCTAATATTTGCACTGACAGTAGCATTTCCAATAATTTTTCAACATTAAAGTAAATGACGTTACTAAGAAATTTTAAATAATTTTAGTAAGTAATATTAACAAAATGAATCTAACATTGTAGTTTACTAAGCTTCAACTGGATTATTTATTTAATTAATCTTAGAAAAATTAAATTTAGTAATAATGATAGCAATCACGTTCTGAAACAATAGTAAAATTATATACATACTACTTACAAGTATCAGTAGGTTAATCGGATTTTTAACAAAAACTAAATGAACTTCTTGTAAACAAAGTCCATCCTTCGGTCTTTCTTGGAAACAAATCTATCAATCACTATTTCATTAAACTTAGGGAGGGTCTTCACCAGTTCTTTTTCTGTTGATAACATGGCTAAGGCATTAAGTCTTTCTTGAGACATCGTACTTCTCAAAAAGGTTTTTATCCTCTTCAGAGTCGAGAAGCATCGTTCGGCTTCAGCTGAAGTCATTGGGATTGTCGATATCATCCTTAAAAGCTTATATGACTCTGAAAACGAATCTTTCAGATCATTTTGTATAAGAAATTGCAGTAAGCTCACAGCACCATTCATACATCTTATGTCTTCACGTCGGTAAAACACTCCAAGTTCGGTTTTTAGCTTTGCTTTGTCCAAAAAGGGGTATTTTTCTATTGTTTCATCTAATGCAGATTGAGGAAATGATTTACTGTACTCACTAAATTTTTGAGGAACAATAAGGGATACGGCTGAATGGTGCGATGTAAATGAAAACCGCTCTTTTATTTGCGTCAAAATTACATCACATACTTCTTTAGCCGCGATCGTCCTATTAGCATGACCGCCTTCTTCATGTCTTGCTCTTTTGCGTTGTAGAGGCATCTGGTCTACAGCACTTTTCACGGAGTTCATTTTTTCTCTTTCTTTATTTATTTCCCTCAGAAAGGTTTCCACGTCCTTTTTTGTTCGCACAGGATCTGTATAGGTAAGCTGAATTTGTCTGTATAAAATGTCGACGTGTGGCATTATATTATGGAAAACTGTAAGCCAAAACACAAAAGTTGGGTATTCCAGCATTCGCCGGATTGCTCCAGCTTTGGTAATAGAAGATTCTTGTTTAGAGGTTGATTCTATTTCCTTCATACAGGTAATAAGGTCTTCCCGATGTTCGAATACTGTATTTACAGTTCTGCTTTTAAAATTCCATCTAGTGCTTGAAGCTCGAGGGATTCTTTTCCCGACAATATTATCCAAAATTTCTGCTCTTTGAGGTGAATTGCTGAAAAAGTTTGTTACATCACTCAAATTCGCGAAAAATATCCGTACTTGCTGATTTTGGCTAGCAGCTCGAGTAATCACTAGATTTAATTGATGAGCATAGCAATGGATATAAAAAGCATACTCGTAATGTCGTTGAATATTTGTTTGTACACCGGTTAGGTGTCCGCTCATCACGTTTGCTCCATCATAACTCTGAGAGATTAACTTTTCCGGCTTATCAACAACATTTTTTAGGGCGCCAAGAATGCATCCAGCGATCGAGTCTGAGTCGTGTCCGGGGGGATGTATAAACCCCCAAAATCTCTCTACTGGTTCTCCATTAGGTAATACGTAGCGAAAAACAATAGCTAATTGAAATGTCAAACTAACATCTGTGGTCTCATCAGCGATTACAGAGAAGAAATCTGCAAATTTTATTTCCTCCTTAATCTTTTCCTGGCAAACAAGAAGCATACAATCGAGCAGGTCGTTTTGAATTTCTTTTGATGTTCCTTTAAAAACGGTTGCATCACGTAAGTGTTCTCTTAGTGAGAGAGCGCCGCAAAATTTAATGCAGTCAATTATTTTTGATAATGCATAACGATTTTTCTCTACTTTTTCATTATGTTCTTTTACATTCCTCCGATAAGCGCTGTTCAACTACTGACGTATGTCGACTTTACCAAGCAAGTTAAACTCTAGCAAAGAGTTCAAATGAGTTTGAGAACATTCATGTTTTTTAATTTTCGAGAGTAAATGACCTAAATCATTCACACCATACTTAATCCAGTTTAAGTTTTCAGAGCTTTGTTTTGCAAATAGCAGACAAGGGAAACAATATAGTTTATTTGTAGCTTCACAACCGCAGAGCCAAGAAGTCTTTTCATATAAAGTTTCTTTAAATTCTCTTTTGAAATCTCTATCTTTACCTTTGGTCACTTGTACGATATTAAGCTTTGGGGTCGGACGACCACGTTGTTTTATTTCGAGTTTCTTTTCTAATGAAATACTTAAAAAAATAGTTTCTTTTAACACAGACACAGGGGTAGCAGCCATTGCTAATCGATCACCAACATTAACACAACACAAACACAACTGCACTGGGCGCGAGCGACACTGGGAGAGCGAGTAACGTGACGCCTACAACGGCTAGAACAGCACTGGTTCACAAACCGAATGTGCGCACATTCTTTACATGGGAGAGGTTTGCCCCCACCATCGCGCCAATGCCGCATCACGTCACCGCTCTCATTTGATCCAGCAGCGCACGTACAGAGCTGTGCGCACACCTTACACTGCGTCGACTGCACGACTGTTTTACCAGAACGAGCATTTTGTTATTGCATCATAAAACTAAACCAAATTATTTCCCGTTCATTTAGTGTTTGTTAAAATTAATTAATTTATATTTATTTATGTAGGGGGTTCACGTGCTCATATGCACCAATTAAGAAACCGCCGCTGTCACAGGCAACATTTTAGAATGGTAGCACTTTTATTCAATATTTCCGGACTTGGTACATGCCAGATCTGATCTAACTTCAGTGCAAAAACTACATTATCTGTATTCATCTCTCAAAAATGAGCCATTAGATCTAAGTAAGGCCTTACCTATTTGTAATGTTCAATAGCGTTGAGTTTGCTGTCCGCTAGATATGATAACAAATTCATACTGGCGAAATATTATATTCAAAATTTGCTAGAAGTAAAGTCTACAATCAAAGACTCTGTACAGAGCTTAGCAGAATTTATAAATACAATAACGTCTTCAGTCAATTCGCTGGCAGCTATGCAATTGTCAGTGGATTCATTTGAACTCATTACTGTACAACTATTGTCAGCAAAACTTGACCATTCCACGTTTAAATTATGGAAGGAGTCTATAGATCCCGATAATCTTTCTAACTTTCAGAGCTTTACACAGTTTTTAAACGCACGTAGACAATTATTAGAAAATACATTACCGATAGATGCCGGACAGCAGCTTAACAAGCCGACTTTAAGGTTTAATAATAAGTCTGACAAACATAGATTACGAAACTCTGCTGGCAGCACTGCATTTAAGAATTATCATTCAACTTCAAATAATTATTTATGCCCATGCTGCAAGGCCAGTCACCCAATTTATATGTGTGACAAATTTCGTGAATTAAGCATATCAGAACGAGGGCAATTTATATTAAAGCATAAATGCTGTACTAATTGTTTAAGACCAGATCATTTTTCAGCTAATTGTAAGGTCAAACAATCATGTAAGATCTCTTCAAAACGACACCATACATTGCTGCACATAAATAATGTGTCAAAACAAGGTTCTGCCAGCAGCAGCAATTATTGTTCATTTAAGCTCCAGTCAGCAAACAATGTTCTTTGCTGCACTCGTGTTCGTCATTGACCGGGCTGGTAACAGACAGCTTGCAAGAATTTTATTAGATGCCGGGTCACAAGTGAACTTTTGTACGGAATCATTTGCTAAAAAATTGCAACTTAACTTGACTGAATCTAATATACCGATTACAGGTATTAATAATGCGACATGTTGTGCCACTAATTTGGCATTTATTCGTATTATTTCTCGCTATCAAGGGTTCAGCTTTGACGCTACGTGTGCAGTCTTATCTGCATTGACTCATAAACTGCCAGCACAATCATGGGCGCCCATACGAATGGCATGGGGGCCGTGGCCCCCCCTGGCTCCCGGGAAAAATAAAAAATTGAAAGGAAAAAATATCTGATATTTTAGGATTTTGTAAATATATACATTATTTTCAGAAAGTTATTGAAACACACGATGTATAATTTTGCCTTATAGTATTTCTTTTATTGGTTTTCTTGTTTTACTTAAAGTCCAAGACCCCTGTCATTCCATACCCCCAAACCGCCTGGTCTTGGCCCCCCCTGGAAAATTTTGTATGGGCGCCCATGAGCACAATCTTTCGACATAAATCATTTTAATATCCCAGATAACGTTTTCCTCGCTGACCCACATTTCAACGTATCAGCTGACATAGATATACTTTTAGGAGCGCAATTTTATTTAGACTTGATTTTAGCTAACAAATATGTACGTAGTCCTAACTTTCCTATTATACAAGAAACAAAGTTAGGCTACATTCTAGCAGGCAATCTGCCCAAACATTGCCGTTCTAAGGGTCCTGCTGTTTCGTTCTTGGCAAGAAACAACGACAGTCAAATTTTAACGTCTCTTGAGAAATTTTGGGAGACCGAAACCATCCTTGATAATGCACCCATTAGTAACGATTCAGTTTGTGAGGAACATTTTGTTAAGTCCACTCATAGCAATTATGAGGGTAGGTTCGTTGTCTCTTTACCATTCGAGTCTGACAATCCCCAGTTGGGTGAGTCCTATGCTACCGCTGAAGCGAGATTTCTAAGTTTAGAACGCCGGTTCATGCGTGATTCTGAGCTTGCGCGTGAATACGCAAACTTTATTCAAGAATATAGGGATCTTGGCCACATGGCGCTTGTCGACGATTGTTCCGTTAATTCCAGGGTTTCAAATACCTACTATTTGCCTCACCATGCCGTTTTTAAACATTCTAGTTCCACGACAAAACTTCGCGTCGTTTTTGATGGCTCGGCCAAAACTACCAATGGTCTTTCTCTCAATGATATTTTGTTGGTAGGCCCAAATGTCCAACAAGATCTTTTTTCTATTCTCTTGCGATTTCGCATACACAACTATGTTCTGATCGCCGACATCGAGAAGATGTATCGACAAATTCTAGTGTCCGATAAGGATTGTCATTATCAACGTATTCTGTGGCGTAATTCTCCCCTTGAACAATTTAAACATTTTGTACTGCGAACTGTAACATACGGTACTGCTAGTGCCTCGTTTTTGGCCACTTGTTGCCTTATTCAGATTGGTAAGGATCATGAAGCTTCTTTTCCTGACGCTGCTTCAGCTATAATTAATGATTTCTATGTCGATGATTTGTTAACCGGTGCAGACACCATTTCTAATATGACCAAGTTGAAATCTGACTTGGTACGTTGTTGAGTCAATATGGCCTTACTCTGCATAAATGGGCATCAAATGAACCCAATGTGGTCACAGATCATAATAATTTATCACTCCCATTAAACAAACAAGGCAATGTGCGTACGTTGGGCATTCTTTGGAACAACTCTACAGATTCATTTTTGTTTGACATCAAGTCATTTCCAGTTGAGTCAAGCATCTCTAAGAGGAAAATCCTGTCGATTATCGCGGGTATCTACAACCCACTCGGACTCGTTGGTCCAATTGTTTTTCTTTATAAACAGTTTATGCAGCAACTGTGGCTGTGCAATCTTGGTTGGGATGAGCCAATTTCTGAGCAATTATATTTGTATTGGCGTTCATTATGCGATAAGTTATATCTAATTGGTAAAATTATTGTCCCACGCTCTATTCGCAGCAAGTCCAAGGCAAAGATAGTTGAATTACATGGGTGTGCGGATGCTTCTGAAAAGGGCTATGGGTGTTGTGTTTACGTTAGAGTCATTTATCAAGATTCATCGGCCTCTTGTCACCTTTTGTGTTCTAAATCTCGCGTGGCTCCACTACGACAGGTGTCATTACCCCGCATTGAACTCTGTGCTTGCTTGTTGTTATCGCGACTTTTATTCAAAGTCACCCCTGCTCTTCATTCCTTTATCAATAGCGTTCACCTGTACTCTGACTCCATGGTATCCCTTTACTGGATTCATGCCCAGTCTTCTAGGTGGAAGACCTACGTCGCTAATCGTGTTGCCGAAATTCAGCGTCTCACTGAAACCTACACATGGCATCATATCAATTCGCAACATAATCCTGCTGACATTATTTCTACGGGATGTCTCCCCGACGTTTTGCGCGATTGCTCGCTTTGGTGGCATGGTCCCGCTTGTCTGGCTCAATCTTCTGAGCCCAATCTTTTTTCACCTTTCTTACCTTCTAATCTGTCGTCTCCTGAATGCTCTGCGGAGGAGAAACAAACCCCCCAACTCTCTCTAATTTCTACCCTACCTATTGATCTTTCAAAGGACTTTTCTTCATTGCATCGTCTGACTCGCGTATGCGCTTATTGCTTTCGATTCATCAAAAATACTAGACCCTCTAGGGCTGAGAAAATCTCGGGTGTTCTTACCCCCGCCGAAATTCATTCTACTCTTAATTTCTTCATAAAGCAATCCCAGTCCATCCACTTCGCTGCTGAACTTAACTGCCTTCGTAATGGGTCTTCTGTCTCTATTAGGAGTAAGTTGTCTTCTCTGGACCCGTTTCTTGATAAGTTTGGCGTCATACGTGTCGGCGGACGCTTACAGCAGTCGCAACTACCCTATGACAATAAGCATCCTATTGTCTTGCATCCATCGGCTCACATCATTCGCCTTATAATCGAGTGCGAGCATATTCGTCTACTCCACGCTGGTGCTCAACTTGTCAATCATTCACTTCGTCAACGTTGGTGGATCATTAACGCCAAGATAGTCATTCGTTCCATCATTCGTAGATGCGTCAAGTGTCTCAGATTTAACACCAAACATCAGGTTCAAGGGCTTGGTATTTTGCCATCTCCTAGGGTTACTCCTTCGCGGCCGTTTCTATTCTGCGCAGTTGATTATGGCGGTCCCTTCATGATTCGTCATGGCGGGCAGAGATCTAGGACTCTGTCAAAATCCTACGTGTCTTTGTTCATTTGCTTAGCCACCAGGGCCATTCATTTGAAATTGGTTTCCGACCTTACGGCCAACGCGTTTATAGCTGCCTTACGTCGTTTCATGGCCTGTAGGGGCATACCCAGCCAGTTATATTCTGATAATGGCACGAACTTTAGGAAGGCCCGCAACGTTTTGCATGACCTTTACAATCTTTGACATAATAAGGATGCCACCTCATCAATCCAATCCTTTACGACCTCTCATGGTATTAAGTGGTAATTTATTCCGCCCTCGTCACCTCATTTTGGTGGTCTTTGGGGGAGCGGTATAAAGAGTTTAAAGTATCATTTGCGCCGCGTGGTCGGCAAGTCCATACTCACTTTTGAGGAGTTTACTACGGTTTTGTCTCAGGTAGAGGCTTGTCTAAACTCACGTCCATTATTTGTCGTTTCATCGGACGTAAATGATCCAGTGCCACTTACCCCTGGCCATTTTTTAATTTGTGCACCGTTAACGGCAATACCCGATCCTGACTTATCTCACGTTCCCATCTCTCGTCTTGTACGTTGGCAACTTCTCCAGAAGTTTGTCCAAGTCATTTGGAAATCTTGGTCTCGCGACTACTTACACCAATTGCAACAACGTCACAAATGGAAATTCGCAAAGGAAAACGTTTCCATTGGTGATCTGGTTTTGCTGATCGAGGATAACTTGCCTCCATTAGCATGGAAATTTGGGGTAATTACCGCCACATTTCCCGGCCCAGACAATCTAATTAGAGTAGTTGACGTTCGTAAGCCTACTGGCACCTATCGCAGACCAATTCATAAGTTATGTTTGGTGCCAGCGAGGGACGAACAGTAAAAAAGAGTTTATTTTTCTTTTAAAATTAAATGTATGTACTTGTCAAACATGTGTTAAATCAAATGTTCTAAGAAGATTTTGTTAGTTATAAGCACCTTTGTTTTTAGCATAAGCTTTAATTTGTATATTTTTAATTCAGAAACTGTTTGTTTTACTCAAGCAAGTGTCAGTTTATTTAATATGCAAAGCTTCAATTATTTTTTGTATTTTCGTGTATACAACATTTGATTTATGCGTCATGTCGTTGCTTAGTATTTGTTTTTATGTCATAAATTTTGTTATAATATTCACATGGTTTGCAGCTATACAAACCATGTATGCATCTTTCTTGCACATTTTTTGTTAATATGTGTCCCATTTTATTACTCTATGAATTTATGTATTACATGCAATTGTTCAACACATGCATTACATTTTGTATAAACACATTTGCTGTACTTGGCACTTATGCTATTGTGCCTTGTATTCATGTATTTGTAATTATCCAAACCGATTTTATTGTATTTTATTATGTATAACTTTGTATCTATGTAAAACACATTATTTTACCCGCATTTACTGTCTATAATCATGTGCCACGCACACATTTTTATATTTTGTATTTGTATTTTGCGATCACGTATTGCAAAATTATTATTCATGCTTTCAATTATGACATACATGTCATTACACTTATGTACTTGCAATCATTCAACAATGTATAATCTGTTTTCACATGACAATTTATTGTGCATTCCTGCAACTGTCAGGTATAGCATGCACCATTTAATTATTATATTACAGCGTTATGCTAAATCTATGTTTTTACATGTATAATTTTGTAATAATTTTTGTCTATTCATTTTACACTCAATACTATTGTGTATAAGTCAACTGGCCTTGACTGGTTTAAGCTGTCCATCATGACTTGAATAAAATATTTGCAATTTGTATCGGGCCCATCATGTGATGAGTCACCGATTATTCATCATCAAACATTGTCAAACTATTTATTATTCATGTTTTATATTGTCTTATATTGTATACATAGAATATACATTAGCAATACATTGCTAATTCTTGCATTTATACTCATGTATAAATCAGTTTGTAAGCCAACTGTGCCCTGCTCAACTGTTATCATCATTATTCAGGTTTTATCTCTGAACAGTTTAATGTTATAACTGTTATCTAACATTTCAATCTCAATGTTCAATACAATTTATTGAGGTTGATATCTATTATTAAGAACACACATTGTGTTTTCGTATAATAAATTATTAAAATGTATTAAAAAATCTTTTGATTTTTTGCGGGCAGCTATGGACAGTAATGTGGTAATTTTCATATTTAAAGGTTGGCTAATCTGTACGCTCTGCCTCGCGCTTATCTCGAACCGGCTAAAACACAGTGCAACGTACGTCAGCGAGCAGCGGACGTAATCGCGTTTGCTGCCTCGTTCTGTCATTTTTTCATTTTTCTTGTCGAGACAAATTTATGTAGGCCTTAGGCCCTACAGTACTCATTACTGTAGCTTGGAGTGCCGCGTACTCACGCCTCAATTCATCATGTAACATTTTTTACCCGACGTGGGTTTTCAAAATTCAAATGCTCATCAGAATTGGCCAATCTTACTATTCGAATTAAATTGTAACGAAACATTAATAAATGTATTAAAATACAGTCCACGCTCATCATTATTTTCTGCATCCTGGCAATGACATTTAAATCATTAACTTCCTAACAGTAGAAAATTATTTGGGGTTAGTAAAGGAGTAGCATTTAGTGTTTATGAGATAGAAAGGGGGTATGAAGATAGTTTAAATGTAGAGTATGAACAGAGGGCAAAATTTTCCCGTGATGTGGGTGAAGCAGAGACTTCAAAATTGTTTTTGGAGGACAAGAGTTCCTCGATAGTTTTTGTAGAAGACAAAAGGTCTTCAAAATGTACCTTGGTTGTTAGTGTATCTGGTAAACCCAGATGGTGTTTAGATAATTTTGCTGTACTGCCCTCTAAGTGGAGTAAAAATGTGAAATTGGGTTGGGAAAGTAATTATAAAGAGAGAAATAGAATGATAGAGTTGTTTAATGTAAAGAAGGGTTATAGAGAATTGGTAGAGAGCATAAATAATATTAAATATTTACCTTATGAAGGAAATAGTACAGTACTAAACGATAATTATATCAATAATGGTGATGAACACTTACCTGTTGTGAGGGTTAGCGTATTAGTAACAGCTGACAACTATAGTGATGAAAAGATAAATGATTTAATTGTGACAAATGATACTGACGGCGACTTGACAAAAAATAATAATGCAGACTTGGTTTATGATAAAATAATAATGGGGGATAACCCTAGGGATTATTATTATGGTAAAATGAATAACAAAGATTTAAATGGTTATTACACAAATGATAGCCATATCATTTTATGTAAATAAAAATGAAAAATGTTATGTGAAAACCAGACTAATTTTCGATGACGGTGGTTAGATAAACAGTGAATGAACATTTAATTACTTCAGTAAATGGGAATTACTTGGCTGACTTATGCAATGAAGTGTGGTAAATAATAAAATAATGACGAAAATTTGTAAATAAATGTGTATGTTGATATTCTGGTAGTGCATCAGCTGATATTCTGTTAACATGTATACTGTTTGTTTTGTGTGACTAATGTTTACAGGTAGGATGGAATGGATAATAATAATATTTTATTTTGATGAATAATTCCTATAAATCAAATTTGTTATGAAATAAAATAAATACAAGATGTAATCAAATGGAGTGAATGTGTTTTGGATAAGGTAACTAAAGTAATTTAAACTGTTTCGAACAAATGAGGTAATGAAATTAAATTTGAGTATTAATTAAATTAATTGAAAATGTAAATTTTAGTAATTAATTTAAATTCATGGTGATTTGAATTTTGATTTGAATTGTAACATAAATGGTAACTGTTTAAAAAGTAAAGACTAAAATATTTATTTAAATTGAAAACTGTAGGAAATGTTTGTGTTGATGCTGAGGTAGTATTTGCAAAACAAGTTGTGTATACAACTGATGATGTACCTGGTATGTAACTGATGATGATGACCTGGTATAAATAATATACCTACATTATATGTTTAACTGTAGATTCCCCGTCTAAGTGCGGTCATGACCTCACCGGATCATGACCGTGAAAGTAGTTAATTATAGCAAATCATAAATTTTAATTGTTATAACCGGCTTATGATTTGTTTTGTTTTGTTAACCCGGTGGTTTGTTGGATTTAGTTGGGGGTTATTTTTAGGGGAATCTACAAATTTTTGGAACAGGGCTATTTTCACCCATATGAAGTGGTGGTAGTCCATTAGGGGTGTATTCATCATGATTAGTAAGTAATAAATACTGAATTTTTATTGTAACGCCAAAGCAAGGATGGGGGTGGAATAAAAGAAAAAATGTCCACCCCTTCTGCATTAGTCCTTGTGGAAGCAACTGGGCGCTACAGTCCAGGGGGGGTCATAGTGAGTGTGGATGGGGGGTGACCAAGTTACAGGTCACGAGGGAGATGTGGTTTACGGCTAGGATGAGGCCAGCGATATTCAAGAAACCTAGTGCAGAACACAGTAAATTGTAATGGGTATCAGGGGTTAAGGGATTTGGGGGTGAAAAAAAAAAATAAAAAAATTTTGTTTTAGCGCAAGTTTGAGTTGTGAGTTGGTGATAAAGCATTCTTGAGGGTGTAACCTGTATTTTAGAGTAAGGTGGTTATGATTTCTTTGTATTTTGTAATTTTGGCGGGGAACCGTGCTTTGTTAGGTACAAAATATACCACTTGTATAAGATTTTTATGTATTAGATGCAAGTAGGCCGTAAGTTTATGTTGCCATGTAAACAGTGTATTTTCTATAGTCACGCTACAGGTTTAAGAGCTATGAAGGTAGAACAGAGGTATTTGTATGAAACCAGTACTTTGCTAACAATGAACCAGTATGACTAAGAGGAAACGAATCAGTGTGGGATATGGAGTAATGGAAGGCGGTTTGTTGATATATTAATTGAATGTTTCAGAGTCAGGTGATACTGTGGTGACGTGCCTGTCTGATCTTATGGTGTTGGGATCTCGTGCGAGAAGTCCAGTAAGGTCGGATAGGTGCAGCCACAGCTACCGGACCAGGGGGGTAAGTACCCATGATTTTAGTAAAGAACTAAGGGGGGTTGCAGCGCCATATCTTCGCTGATCCTCTTAGGTTTAGGCAATGAGAGTTTTATGCTCCGGCATAAAACCTCTCATTGGTGGGGTATTGTAACGGTACAGAATTGGGAGGCAGAGAATGTTAGTAAAATTGTCAATTCATACAAGGTATAAGGTTATCCTTTTGGGAACCCCTGCTTTCACATGTACAATGTTATTGCAGACTGTTTATGTCTGGAGCCTGCCCGGTTAGACGTATTACATAACTGCTGGCAAGCCAGTCTCTCTGTGAATTACAGAAACACACGAAATTGCCACAAGCCAGTTTGCATCAGGAGGTCACATTAAGTAGTCGTTAACTAACACCAGAGCAGAAAGCAGCCTTAAAACCGAGTAAGTCAGCGGTGGCCTCGGGCGTCTTAAGATGGGCCGAAAAGATTAAAATCGGCCTATCTAGCAAAAGGTGAACAATAATGCGGTCAACCACTCAGAAAATAATCAGTGTTTGCGCGCAAGTTACGTCGGCCGATAAAATGTTATCAAAGAAAATATAATCAACAATAGTAAACTACTAAATACAGTTTGTACAACTACATATTACGGAGTGTGAAAAATGTATAAACGTATGAAACACCGAAGTGCGAAGTGCTCGAGGAAATGGTAATTAACACGTGGTGGTGGTGAAATCAACTAGAACTTCTCCGGATTTGGTTAAGTACCAAGAACAAACTATTAGTTAAAGATTTTAAGCATCTCAAGCAAATCATTTAATATTGCATAATAAAAGATCTAAAGAGCTCTATAAATGGGGTAAAAAATGGAATTAGAAAAGTACTGGTTCATTAAACATATAAATCACTTGTTATAGTTAAGTAAGAATTATTCATTTTGTTAATTTTATGTTTGATTTACAAGAAAAATACGAATTTGGATTGTCACTTAATAGTGACGAAAAGTAATCATTTTATGTAATAAACAAAAAGTAATTGGTTATAGTCAGCATATACTGTGTTACTATCATTTCATAATCAAACCCAAATAATCCTTCTGCAGCTGTTTTTTCATCTGTAGAATCCTGGAAGTTAACCCGAAGGTAAGAAAAAGAACTAATACGATTATAAAGATAATAAGATTTATTATAATCGAGATAAATTTGTAGGGTTTCAGTGACGTCCGAATTAGGGACTAAGATTTATAATTATTTGAAATAAATTAGTTTAGTTTCAGTGGCCCCGAACCAGGGACTCGATTATATTATTTGCAATAAATTAGTAGTGTTTCATGTCCTCCAGTGATCTGTTGGTCCTCTCCTACTGGATGTCCTCTTGCCTTTTCTGGTTTCACTGGTCGTCCTCCCGTCTCTCGTCCTTCATGGTCCATCGGCTGCTGTAGATTGTAATGACGTGTTCCTCTGGATCGGCTGCTGTTGTGATAGAAACAGTCTCTATTGCTCTGCATATCGTTCCTCTGGTAGATGTTCTCTCGCCATCTGTCTAGAGTTGATGTCTGTAGTTGTAGACTGTTCGTAGACGTCCGACGATTTTAGTTACGGTACTTTTTATTTATTTTTTTTATTACTACTTGAAATAAAACATTTTCCGTAATACTTTACAGTTTATGATATAAAAATCTGGTTGCTGTTAGACATAGCGTCTAACTCTGTCCGAAGTAATTAAAAATTCGCGTCTCAGACGGACATAGCGTACCGCCACGACTGAAGACTGTTTGAAGAGAGTTTGGCTCTCCTGGGCTCGTATTTATATTCACCAAGAAAACCACACCTGTTGGCTCAGGAATATGCATGTCAAAAACTGCCCACAGCGTCAGTGCCCCCACTCTCGTCTCATTTCACATATTCACACTTTTTCGCCAATCGCACTGTTTAATGCGGATTTCAAGGTGATCTAATATTGTCCAATTTAATTACACACATGATATGTAATTATCATAATGATTGCATCATTAATGTAATTATTATGCTTTAAAAATCGCACAGAATTCGCACTAATCGTCAGAATTACGTGGAATTCGCACTGCACATGTGTCTGATTTTTACGCATTTTTAGAAGTTTTTGCACTCTTTCTAATATTTATGGTTTGCTTAAAATTAAATCTTAATTTAGCATTTATTTGGGGTGAGGTTGCAAACTTTCAGGCTCGAACAGGCTTCACGCACACACTCTATTTACTTGTGTACATGCATACAGCGGTAATCGCGTGGTGTCTCTTGTTGATTCCTGTTTATAATCCAGCTCCCAATTTCACACCTGCTCGTCTATTATATAATACTAAAATTAATTTAAATATTTATTTTATTTCATATATGCGCATTACAGCCTATGCTTGTATTGTCGCAATATATATATTTATGTTCATTAACCAATCAATGAATTCATTCTTCATTCACCAATCAATGAATTCATTCTTCATTTACCAATGTATAGATTATAAGTTAAATGTAGTCGCATTCATAAGCAAAGTTTTATATGTGTATACTATTTTGAATGTTCATCACTTCTTTGTTCACTACTATAATAATTATTAGTATTGTACTATTGTTCGTACTTTCACTGTGAACTTACTTTAGTTCACAGTGAAAGTACCAACAATACTAATAATTTATGTGTACTACGTTATTGACAACAAAGAAGTAGTTTCTATGGAAACTCACCGTTCCCATTTTCGATCACGGACCAGCGGTCGTTTTCAAATGTGCGACACGTCCTTATAAACATTTTCAATTTTAAAAAATCGAAGGTGATACATTTATTGCTCAGTATTACGTTAGCATGTAAAACAGCGTCACAACTGTGACTGTACGAAACGAATGTGTATTAACTATCTCCAGTACAATCGTTTCCAAGCGATGAAATTTTAAATTTCTTATTTCTCTGACAATATTCATAAAGTTTAACAATTTAAACATTTGAATAACTCTTATTTTTGTTCATCTCTTTTTAAAGAAATCTACGAATGCTTGAATTGATACTGACAAATGTAACGTCAACTTTGTTGCAAGAACACATACTAACAAAATAATTTATTCTCACACGACCTTGATTTAGGAAATATGAAGGTTACATTAACACAATTTGTACTGTACAATTCAGCTTTTAAAAACACAACAACAGTAAAACTATTCGGAATAAACTGCCCCAATACAATAAGATAATGAACACACTAACGCGGTAGCAATCAAATAATAAACAACATGGGTCTAGTACAGGCCTAATTATACACACTAAACTGTACAGTACTTTATACTAAGTTAAATTAACATTAATACAAACAACAATAGACTGTGTAAAGTCACAACTTTATTTAGATTAACCTGTAC
Organism: Magicicada septendecula; assembly: GCA_034769895.1. NCBI lineage: Eukaryota > Metazoa > Arthropoda > Insecta > Hemiptera > Cicadidae > Magicicada > Magicicada septendecula. The sequence goes on from CM068368.1 coordinate 484,113,379, forward strand.
ATAAGTAAAAAACACACTTTAGTCAAGTTAGGTTAACACAGTGCTGCCACTTCAATTAAATCCCTTTTCACCACATAGCTATACATTTTCCCACTTTGGCATAAAAATCCCACAATGTCACAAATGTGTGTTGTACTCTAGTTGTACTAGAGCTCTATAATATAATATAGAGCCTTTTATAGATCCGTAATAGATCCTTAGTTGTACGTAAGTCCTATTATTTTTTATGAATCTGAATGTGATCCAAGTGTTTTGAAAACCGGGGATCTTTTCCATTTGTGTGAAGTTCGTGAGGGGATGAGGATAGCACAAGATTACAATAATTCAAAATATTAAATCGTAATGGAGGCTACAAAACGGAAAAGATCCAAAGGTATGTGTAAGATCCCCGACTTTACTTTATTATGTAATTAAAAAACTGCTAAAAATTATAAGGATACGTGAAAACCATATTTTATGAAGAATGGGGGTATACCAGAATGGGAAACGAGAAATGGTCAGTCGAGCTGTCAAGTTTCAAGTACTCCCTAATATATGTGTGTGTATAAACCATGTAGAAGTTCTCTTCTGTCTCTAGAAGAAACAAATTCGGCAACTATATCGAGATAGCCATGAAGCAAAACATTTGACATTTCTGGTATGTAAACAGCTGTGAGCTTTAGTGTTCTATGTTCGTATGCGCGCTAGACGTCTGGTCGCGAGGGTATTACAATGACGGAAGTTCGTTTTCTGTTTAGTAATAATAATAATATGCAAATTATCAGTCGTCGATGATGATGAATATTTTTCTTGTAAATGGTAAATTACAATTTTGAATACGTACTATGTTGTGTGTGAATAATTAAATATTTGAATAATGATAATTTCGTATTAAGAAATATTATTGCAATCTGTCAGCATTTAAGTTCAGTTTACTAATGAAATTTGGAATTTGTTTTGTTGCTATGTTGCATAAGTTGATTACATTATGTACAGTTTACTAATGAAATTTGTTTTGTTGCTATGTTGCATAAGTTGATTACATTATGTACTGGTAATCCCAGTTGAGGTATGCTTAGCAATATGGATGGGATGGATGGTAAATAACTTGAAGTGAAAGCAGGGCTAATTATTAGAGAATGTGGAAATCCTTTTTAAATGTTCACTTTATTTTAAACCAATATTTCAGTCAGGGTAGAGGAAAATTATATGTTTTGAAAATTGGTAAGGTGTATATAATTCTCTGTGGTTAGTAATAGTTGTATATATGTAATAATAAATAATGTAAAGCAGTCAAGTTTTTTTTAGAAACAATTGTATGAAGATTATATGTTATTTGTATGTTGTATGAGCTGTCCAGCTGTTGAAATGAAAGTTAGTTTATATTATTAATTTGGAGGTAAGAATGTTAGATCTGAAATAAGAGTTTAATTTTGCATGATTTTGTGCAGGCCTACCTACAATATTGTTAGTTGTTGTATAATATTTCAATTGTATAGGCCTATATTACATGTTGATGAATTACAAGTTTTATACACTGCAGATGTACAAACAAACAAAATCTTATTGTAAATGAAAAATAGATCTACTATTATGTATTGCTGCAGATGGAGAAACAGCATAAAATGTAAACAGTATTTAAATATGTGTTTTGAAATACCTGTAAATACTAAAATATGTTTCAGAATTTTTTCAGTGATAATGTTCAAAATGTTTAGTTAAAGTGTCTGGGTTGATTGGAATTTATTAATTAATTCAGAGTGTAGTGCAGCATATTTTTGAATATGAAATTTGACATGGGTAAATATTGTTACAACAGTCACATGGATCATTGTGTTCTACAGTGGAAACAGAATAACTAACACCAAATGAAGTTGCTAATTACAACTTTAATTAGAAACAAACAACAGTCTTGTATAATAACTTAAGTTAACGTTATGTTGTCCAACACACGCCAATAAATCTCACCTTATTACACCACTATGTAACATAATCACCTCAACAGTCACTCTGAACTACACTTGAAATATCACCAGACCTAAGTGAACTCAGCCAGCTGGTGGCTACTTGTTTATACCTTGGCTGTGTTTCATTGTAGTGACACAGCAAGCCTGGATGCCTATAGAATAGTCGAGCAACATCTGGGAGGGTATCTCGAATGATCTAGAGCATTACAACATTTTTCTGTGTGCAGTATATGCGCAAAGCATCTTGTAGCCATACAATGATGCAGTGTTATCTGTTTTGTCAGTGTAGCACTACCCCATTCTTAAGCTTTGTCCTGAATTGGCAAATGCTCTTGTGTTTGTTGCTTTTAAGTTTGACTCTTGAAAATCCTCTTGTCACTTCCAGAGCACTTTCTACATCACTCGCAAACATCGCTTCTTCAATTCCAATTTGCCTTATCAGCCTGCTTCCAGCCTCTTGCATAACATCTTCAGCAACTATTTTTGATCCTGTAGATCTTGATGGCATACAAGTTTTACATACTGTAGATGTACAAGAAAAAAACAGTCTTATTGCAAATGAAATATACAGCTACTATTATGTATTGTGATGAAATACCTGTAAATATTAAAATATATGTTCAGAATTTTTTCAGAGGTAATGTTCAAAATGTTTAGTTAAAGTGTCTGGCTTGATTGGAATTTTATTGATTAATACACAGTCCCAGTCTCATTACAGTACATCTTTTCTTCCAGCTCCTACTCTCGTTTATCATCATCATCTCCTCCTCCTCCCCCTCCCCCTCCCCCTCCCCCTCCCCTCCCCCTTGAATATATTTTGTATCCAGTATCAACCAAACATATTCTCCTATAGTTATGACAGTCATTCCATTTTCTTTTCTTAAAAATAGATACCACTTGAACAGTTAACCAATCTTGTGGAACCTGTTGTCTTTTCCAATACATATAGAAATGTATAATCTAAGTTTAAGCAAGATACCCATATACTTGAACAATTCTGTGTTGAAACCATCCTGTCTTGTTGCTTTTTAATTTTAAGTTCTTCCAAGGGCTTCTTCAAGCTCGTCCATTGGTATTAAGTCTCCCTTGTAGGTAACAGTGTTGTTGGTTTCTATATTACTATGCTCAGCTTTCACATTATCATTAGACCAGACAGCTTTATAATGATCTATACATTTATGTTTAGGATGGTGTTTAAATTTGCTGTATCATTTTCATTTCTATTCATGCCTTTTAGCATTATATGGCTACAAGTTGTCTTCTATATACATCATGTTCAATGCTAATTTGTTATGTCCGTGCCAAAAATCAATCACTTCACCAACAATATCTGCAATGAGCAATAGGTGGCTGAACTCAAGAAGACCCAGACTTACATGTTTGTTACTTTTCCCAACACTTTGACAGTCACAGTCTGTATGGTATAAGAGCTAAATGGAGGCTGGCGGTAGCTGACTGAGTCAGGGCACATTATTAATCAGGCCGCCCGTGTCAACAATAAATGATGTTGGTTTACCTTCATTAAACCCAGTAACAATTAAGTTCCCACTGGTCTTATAAAGTGTGGAAACTGTGTGCAGTTCTGGAGCTTTATTTCTCCAATTTGTACATTCATGCCCTTCTTTCTGTATTTTATTCTACCAACAATCTGCATGAAGATTTCTACATTCCCCACATTTGTAACACATCAATCTCCTGTCTCTTTCCCATCATTGTGGCAATCGTGAACCTTTGATTGTTTGTCTTGTATCATATCTTCTTTGCCTTCATTGTAACAGCAACACCATACTGAGATAAACTAATTAATGCAGTGGGACCCTGACTTGGCAGCAGGAACAAGAGCTTCTGAGCTATTGTGATGTCTAATCTCCGATGGTATCAATAAATGTCTGCACCCCAAACCTCATTCAAAAATCTTCTGGTGCTTCAGGATAGGCCAGTCTAATCAGTCTGTCAATACTTGCTTCAAACTCCTGAAGACTCACCCCAATAACACTGTTGCCTTGTTCTCAACTGAGCGTAGTACACATCGCGCAAATGTTTATCACCATACCATAATTCTAGAACTTTAATCAATTCGTCATAGATGTTCTGGCTGTCAGGTGGGACTTTCTGTAGTAGCCCTGTGGTTCCCTGTAAAGCAAGAACGAGTGAAACTGTCTTTGAACTGGCCTTGTCTTTCTCTGTTTACACACAGAATGACGGACTATCCATGGGCTCATCCATATCCAGCATATTAGCAGAAGTCTTTCTCCAACACTTAGAAGAAACAAGAATCCTCATAAACAATGACAGACACTCACATAAAATACTATATTAGCACAAATACGTTGATGACATCATAATTCTATACAAATTTTTACCAATAATGTGTTCCGAGTCAGTAGTATTATACTTATAATTAGTTGATCAAAAGAGTTATAGAAGAGAAAATGGAGGGTAAAAACAATAGTGGAAAGATGCCATCTAGGGTATTACCACACACATGTGGGATACCAAGGAGTGCAATATTTTTTACTCGGTATATTGCTTTGGTAATTCGGTCTATCAAGTGAGGTCGGTAGACCGTTTGTATACTGCATGGTAGAATGGGTTCGTCTTTTTAGGAAGAAGTTCTGCTTTCGTCAGTCATCACTCCTAATAAAAAAGGAAATGAAACTGCATAACTATATAACTGGGACTAATTTTGAGTATCTTTTCTTCTCTACAGACTAATAAATTTTACAATTTAATAAATACTTTTAAGTAAATGAAGTTTTTACAAAGTCATGAAGTTCCATTTGGTTCCACCTGGCACAGTGTTGCCAAGTCTATATAATTTTTTTTTTGTAGATTGAACAAAAAAATTTTTTAAGATTACTGAAAATTTTGGAAGTTGTTTTGATAAATCATGAAAAACTGTAATAGCTTAAATGAATAAGTAAGATTATATTCAGTATAATTATTATGGAAAGCGAATTTTCACTCACAAACATTGTGTTATATTCTAAGTCTTTTATTCTCCTTCTTCCCCACAAGTAATGTAAGATACTATTTCTTTTATGAATTTGCTAACTGCTATAATTTTTATTGTTCGACTAAGCTTTTCGTCATCACTGACATCTTCAGGTCTTAAACAACCTGAAGACAACCTGGTCTTAAACAGGTCTTAGGTTGTTTAAGACCTGAAGATGTCAGTGATGACGAAAAGCTTAGTCGAACAATAAAAATTATAGCAGTTAGCAAATTCATAAAAGAAATAGTAAGGATGGCTGCTAATTTAAACAATACGAAGAATGTAAGATACTGTTGTTCATCACTCTGCCTTAACGGTGAAACCATAGCAGAATGCAGATTTTGTATTTCTTTTGGAATGCAGAAGTCCTGAGATCGCTTGTGTGCACAACCAATTTGTAATTTTAGTTTCTTACTGTTATAGTCAAAAAAATAACCTCACACCACTGGAGGATGAATAGGGTAAACACAAAAGTGACAGTGTCAGGCTCACAGCAAAATAAAATAAAATGACTGATAATTGAAAAATGCCTAATATGTCATTGTGTGTGGGTGGTCATAATTGTTTGTTACAGGAAGAAGAAACTATGGACTTTTTTTGAAAGCAGTGATAACCATGGTTGCAAACAAACACCAGATTTGATTTCATATGCAAAAACAAGATTTTAGAAATGTGACATAGCACTGTAAATTACGTAGGAAAAATTCGGAAGATTCATACCAAATTTTATATTTTCTGACACATTAAAAATATTCAGAACATATTGAAAAAATTTGAAATACCTGTTTAGCAGTGGCGAAGTTACATGGAGGCAATTGAGGCAATGCCTACCCTAAAAAATTCTGTAGAATAAAAATTATAAATACGTTTGAACTACATAACGTAAAGACTATACATTGTTACCGCGACTGTCGAATTTATTAAGCCGAAACCTGCTTTACTGAGCGACCGCTAGATGGTGACAGGTGAGATTCGGCATAGCTCGTTTAAAGCGAATGAGGCAACCTGAACTTGCCTCAGCGTTTTTTGTATATATCGTATGTAAGCAATGTGCTGGAGCGATATAGAAGTGAAGGGACGGGGGATTGTCCTGCGCTGTACACATAGAGCGTTGAGGCATGTCTCACTTCTGTGGTCCAAACAGTTAAGTTAAAGCGCGCTGTGTTGTTTATAAGTGTGTTTATTTTATGCAGTTATTAAAAGTGCCCCTGTTATTCTGCTGAACTAACAGATGATCAAGATTGTTATTTGAATTATTTGTAACATTAAACATATATATAGAAACTAATCAAGTTTAAAAATTTGAAGTTCAATCAGTTGTATTATTGTGTATGACTAATACAAGGATTGTTCAATAGAAACACGTATAGAGCTGTAAAGAATTTTTTATTCAACGATTTTAAAAGAAGTCTCCATTAACATTAAGACATGAGTTCCACTGTTGCACTAACCTGTAGATTCCCTGCTAGTAAAATTCTCACGGCTGTTTGTGGAACCATTCGCTTACAGCAAACTCTACCTCAACGTCCGATTTGAACCATCGTCCTTTTAATGATTCCTTAAAAAAAATTTAAGATATGATTTATGCCTACCCATTCATTAACTACTAGCTTTGCCACTGCTGTTTAGTCTATAGTGATTCGGTTGGTACGGTATAGCACGTGTGTGTCAAGACCATCTGTGTTTCCCACTTACCAAATATACAGAGTGTTGCGCTAGTATAGGCACTCCTCTCAGTAAGCAGCGATAATCGTACCGAGTACTGTGTGTGTATATAATTACATTTGGTGTGATTGTTAAACTATTCCATTTCATCATTAATTGACATTATAGTATTCATCTACAACAACAAAAACACTTTATTTCAAAGTGATTAAAATATTAATAGCTTAGCCATTCAAACTGATAACAGGTGTATTATATCTCCAATACAATTCTCATAATAAAAATCAGTGTGATGATGTAGTGTTAAACACTATGTGGATTATGTTGGATCACTTTGGTAATACCCTGACTTTTATATTTGGCAACAACTAAAAAGTATAGTTTCCATAAGATTATTGAAGGACTGTATAATTATGTCAATACCTTATTTGCTGTACTTTGGCATACTAAATTTAGTAATATTTTATTAATCCTGAAGGTATAGTTGTTATTTGTCAATCTAGAAGTACTGGGTTTAATTGATTTAGTTCATGGTATTGGTTATGGTAGTAGTAGTGGGTGCATTTACATGTTTCTATTTTTATGGCTGAATTTATATATTTCTATGCAATACAGGGGGCAGATCCAGTGAGTAATTTTGTGGGAGCGGGAATATGAAAAGTTTGACTATTCTTTAATTGTCTACAGTATACATGATAGGAATGAGTGCAGTGTGTTATTATCAACACAGTAAATTTATTAACGTACAAGTATAAAATCATATCTGTGTTTGTCCGTTCATTGTTCTTTTATTAATATTCACATATAGTTTAAAGTACACAGTACTCATTTAAGTTAAGTATCAAACAAAAATTAACATGGTAGGGTACAGTTACAATTAAAGTAATTCTAGAGAGAACACTATGAACTTAACATAATCTGATATGAATGTTGTATCATATTTACAATCACAAAACCATTCTACAATCACTAACTAACGAAAAAAACTCTTCTTATGTCAGCATTTGGCGGGAAGGGGGGAGAATCCCCCCCCATGAATCCACACCTGGTGCATATAGTGATGTGTGAGAATGTAGATGAATAAAGGTCAGATTGTGTGATGTAGGCTGCTAGTCCTCAGTACAGTTATAGTTATAGTCAGTATACTCCTCATCAGGTCACCAAATACTACAACTGCTCTTGTTCCCCTATTGTGAGGCTGTAATGATCCATGTAAGGGAATATTTTATTTTCTTTACTTAATTAGAATCGAGTATTTTTCAAAGGTGTAAAATATGTTGTTCTGTGTTGTAATATATTTTTGTAATATGGTTTTTTTCCAGGCATCAGCAGTTGAAAACAAAAGCAGCAGAGAGTACTGCAGTACTATATAAGGTGTTTAGTGATCTTTTGTCATACGGTGGAGGGAGAGAGAGAGAGAGAGCGAGAGAGAAAAGAGACAGAGAGGGAGGAGACAATACACCATGTTGTTTGTCATGGAACTGTTTGGTGTCACAGTTCTAACTGTTCTGTCAATGCTGATTGGTATAATGTTGACACTGTTTGTACAATGGTACATGTTTAACAGATACATTATGAAACTACCGCCAGCAATTCCAGTCAACAAGCCCATTGTTGAACCATTCAAGCTACCTCAGGTAAGTGGATTATATTTTTATGACCTGCTGCAAATTGTAGTAATTTGTTTGTATTTACATGTGTGTGTGTGTGTGTGTGTGTGTGTTATGAGTAAACCATATTGTTATGAGGTCTCACTGATCATCGTATGGTACAGTGGAAAACAAAATACAGACACCAATGAAGTCACTAATCACCAGCTTTAATTAATTACAAATAACAGTTTGTAATCAACAAATGATTCAACAAGATTATACTTGTACAATAATTCAATTTAAATTTGTACACAGGCAATAATAATGTCAACTAATAGAGTCCCGCACAATAATTAGTTTTCACTAATAAACACTTGTGACATACTGAGTAAATCGCCCGACATAAACTGAACTGCTGTGACCATTGCTGGATGTTATATTCATACCCCGCCAAGATGACAGAATAATCTGTCACTTTTTGGATAACGTGTTAAACAAGTGCCTATTACAGGCACTCAAGAATCCATTAGAAAATCAGTGACAATGTCTGGCCTTGAACATAGTGTGCTGACCGGTGTGGTCTGGAAAGCCTCAATTGTTGATGCATGATAAGTGTCACGTAATTGTCTTTCATATCAAAATAGCACTATGTGCGCATACAGACATTACAGCTGGGCTCTGCTGGGATAGCCGATAAACATGTAGAATGACACTCTCCATTGTTTGAGAATGTTCTGTAATTGCATAACTCTGTTTGTCCCTCATTAAGCCTGTTTGTCCTGAACTGGCAAACCTTCTCTGAAGTAATACTTGGCCAGTCGATCTAGGTGGACGGCCATGAATTTACGCTGAATCTGATAGACAACATCATTGATTCTCTTTTTCACAGTGTAAGGTCCTTCGCAGTTAGTCTGATGTTTAGGTGAGCCACCATGATGGTGCTTTGGGTTGTACAACCTAACCTGATCTCCTATCTTCAGCCGTCCTCTTATCAAGCGATTTATTTCTTGCAATTGGTTTTCTAATTGCTAGGAATAGTTATGGGGCTCTTGGGACTGAGTCTCAGGTGATCCGAACATTAAGTCCCCAGGAAGACAAATTTCCTGCCCATACACCAATTTTGCTGGAGTCATGCTGGTTGTGTTGTGTACTGATGACCTACATGCCATGAGGAATAGAGGTATGTGTTGGTCCCAGTCTGTTTGATTCTCATCAACAACCTACGAAAGATGCTGCTCAAGTGTCCTATTGAATCTCTCAACCATTCCGTCTGACTGAGGATGGAGAGGCGTTGTCCTGGTCTTTTGAATTCAGAGTAGATGACATAATTCTTTAAACACGCCTGACTTGAAATTCCTCCCTTGATCCATATGGATTTTCAGAGGGACTCCATAACGGCAACAGAAGTTGTAAACTAATACCTTTCCCATACTGGTAACCTCCAGTAACTGGGAAAGGTTCAGCAATGTCTACTGCACTTCTCTCAAATGGCAGTCCAGTGTTATACTGTCTCATTTTCCCCCTGCTTCTGATTTGTGAGCCCTTACTTGCAGCACATATTTCACATGTCCAACACCATTCCTCTAAATTGTGGCGAAGATGAAGCCAATAGAATCACTTCCGTATTTTGTCAAGGGTTTTGTTAACGCCAAGATGACCTCCAGATGTTCCATTATGCTTCTCCTTCAAAACAGACTGCACTTCTGAGAACTATCAGCTGCATCACCATATCTCGTCCATTTGCACTTACCCAAGATGTTATCAGCAATCTGTTCTCCAGGGTAAGAGATTCCCATTGTGGCCAGTAGCCCTTCAGCACTTCGAAACCATGGCAGACATCTTGCCAAACCGGGCGGCGACGTTCCTCTTTTGCTGTCAAGATTGGTCCAGTATCTTCATCAGTCATCTGTTCTTGTCGAAAATCTTGTGTCATGTAGCCATCTGTCAGGAAATCTACCATGAAGGCATGAACATCTCCTTCATTTTTGCGGCAATGTTGGCAGTCTTCCAAGCACGGTCTTCGAGATTAGCCATCTGCATTACCATGCAGGCACCCCTTCCCTGTACCTTGAAGTTATACTCTTGCAGACATTTGAGCCACCTTACCAACTGCCCTTCCAGATTTTTAAATCTCAAGAGCCATGCAAGTGTGTAGTGAAAATTCTTTCTCATTGATGTATATATGAAAGTGCCCCAAAACTCGGAGATTGCCAGCAACTCTCTCCTTGTAACCCAATAATCTCTGATTTAGCATCTTGCTGTAATACACTATTACTCATTCTTCACCGTTTGCATTTGAGACAAAACTGCTCCTAGACCAGTATTACTTGTATCAGTGTCTACAATGTACTTCTCTTTGGAAGCTGGGAAAGCTAGAATTGGCTGGAAACATAATGGAATTTTCAAAGTCCTGAATGGTTGACCACACTCTTTCGACCATTAGAAGTTTGGTTTATTTTCTTTTAGCTTATGTAGTGATTTAGAAATAGTAGCGAAGCCTTTCACAAAACATCTATAATATGAGCATAAGCCCAGGAATCTCCAAAATTCGTGTTTACTCTTTAGAACTAGCCCGTCTCCTATGGTGTCTACTTTATTGGGATCCATGCTAACACCCGATGCCGAAATCAGATGGCCCCGATACTCTACTTCCTTCTGGAATAGAGAACACTTCTTCAGCTCATCTTCATGTGGGCACTGTGAATTCTAGTTAGAACCTCCTTAAGGTTTTCCAAATGGTCTTTGAAAGTCTTCCCAATTACTGTGACATCGTCTAAATAAACAAGGCAAGTTTTCCATGTCAGACCTCAGAGGATCAGATCCATCAATCTTTCGAATGCTGCTGGTACGTTACAAGAGTCCAAATGGCATGCCGTTAAATTGGAATAGGCCAGTTGGGGTCGAGAAAGCGGTGTTTTCCTTGTCTTCTTGATGAAGACCCACTTGCCAATAGCCACTCTTCAGGTCCAATGTGGAAAACCACTGAGCTCCAGACAGTGTGTCAACTATATCATCAATGCGAGGTAGTGGAGAGCAATATTTCTTTGTCACGTCGTTCAACCTCTGGTAGTCTGTGCAGAAACATAATCCACTGTCCTTCTTCACTAGCAGCACTACCGGAGAAGACCAAGCACTTGACAAAGGCTCGATTATTCCTTGTGTAAGCATTACCTGTACTAACCGAGACATTTCCTCTTGCTTGGCTAATGGAAACTATGTCAACTGTAATTGAGGTTGGCCTTTCTTGAACAAATCTGGTAACCACTAAGCTCCCCCTGTTTTTCTGAAGTGTAGAAATTGTTTATTGTGTATGGGCTTCATTCCTCTTGTTAGTCAGCACACGCCCTGTTGTACCGACTACTGCTTGTTTCCTTGCTGCTGAACTCTAACCCAACAATCTCATTGTAGATGTCCTGGTTTCCCACATCTATAACACTTTGGTCATTCATCCTTTCTTACTTTATTCTGAGGCGCTGACCATGGGTTTCTGTTCCTTGTTCTTCCTCTTCATTGCCTGTCCGTCACGATCTTTTAGCGCACACTTTATTACTTACCCAACCAGACGTTGACTTTGCGGCCTCAAATTGCAAAGCATGTACCAGGGTGTCTGCACTATTCTGGTGTCTTACCATTCGTAACACTTGATGTAATTCATTATCTCAGTCACCAGCAGTAAATGTCTGCATCACAAACATTGTTTGAAAATCTTCTGGCGCTTCAGGATAGGTCAGTCTAATTAGTCTGTCGATACTTGCTTCAAACTCTTGAAGACTCCCCAGAATGCTGTCGCCTTGCTCTCGACTGAGTACAGTACACATCTCGCAAATGCTTATCAACATATCTTAATTCTAAAGCTTTTATTAATTCGACATAGGTGTTCTGGTTGTCAGGTGGCACTTTCTGTAGTAGTTCTGCTGCAGGTCCTTTTAATGTGAGAATGAGTGAAGCTGCCTTGTCATTCTCCGTTCAATTATTTGTGCTAGCAGCGGCTTCAAATTGCCAAAGATACATGACCCAGTGAATGCATCCATCAAAGGTTGGGGCCTTGACATGATCTGCCCCAGCTGCAGGCAAAGTGACTGTCTCTGTTGTCTTATTTTCCCTGTCTTTTTCTGTCTGTACTATTGGTGCAGTCTGTTTAGAAATTTATTTTGGTTGTATCTTCATGAATTGCTCAACTTCAATTTTTATTTTTTCCCTTATGTTTGCAATTGAGTCTTCTACTGCAGATATTTTATTTGACATGGATTCTTTTATTACAGATATTTTTGTAGACATTGCTTCTTCTTCATCAGATATCTGTTAATTTGGTTATTAGGCTCACCTTGTAATAGACCCAACTGTGCACAGTTTGTTCTTGTATCTGCTTTTGCTCCTGTAGTAACGCTTTGATGTCTTCTGTTTCACTCTTCCATTCCTCTGCCTGTCGCCCTTCTGACTCAAGCAACAATGCTTTTGTCTTTCTTTTGTTTCCAACATTAGTGCTTTCTGCCATTCTTGTGTTTCCAGCAGGAGTGTTCTGTCTCTGTTCTGCTTGGTAATCTTGTCATTTTTCTGTTTGTAGTTGAAGCACTTGGAAGGCTTCCATCATCTGACTGGTATCTGTTGTTTACCGATTAATTTCAAATTACACTAGTCTTGTACAAAGTGTCCACTGTTTTCCACTGTTAATGGTTCTGTCCCAATTCTGACACCACTGTTACTATAGTTTCACTGACCATTGTGTGGTACAGTGGTAAACAAAATACAGACACCAATGAAGTCACTAATCACCAGCTTTAATTAATCACAAATAACAGTTTGTAATCAACAAGTCAACAAGATTATACTCGTACAACAATTCACATTAAATTTACCCACAGGCCATAATAATGCCAACTAATAGAGTCCCCCACAATAATCACTTTTCACTAATAAACACTTGAGACAGACTGAGTAAATCGCCCGACATAAACTGAACTTCTGTGACCGACACTGGATGCTTATATTCATACCCTGGTGAGATGCCAGAATAATCTGTCACTTTTTGGATGACATGTTAAACTAGTTCCTATTACAGGCGCTCTCAAATCCACTAGAAACAGTCAATGTCTGGCCTTGAACACAGTGCGCTGACCGGTGCGATCTGGGATAGCCTCAGTTGTTGACGCATGATAAGTGTCATGTAATTGTCTTTCATCTCAAAGTAGCCCTTTGTACGCACACAAACATTACAGCTAGGCTCTGCTGGGATAGCCGAGAAAAATGTAGAATGAGACTCTCCATTGTTCGATACATTTTGTAATAGCGTAACAATATAAACATATATAATTGTATTTTCCAGGCAGTTTGTTATAGTGCTTGGTATGTTTTCACAAATTTGTTTTCTGCATATAAGATACTGAATAATTATTTGATTTAAGAACAATTACAGTAAAATAGTGGATCTTGGCAGATGGGAAAAGGCAAAAAAAGTAATAAATAAAGAAATATAGTAATAGAAGAACTTAAGTTCATTTGATCTCTAATGATCTAGAATATAAGCCTGTAAAATATCATTAGCCATTACTACAATTTTTTAACAAATATTGCAATTAACAGTAATGTATTGTTACGACGGTCTAGTGATCTACGTATGGTACAGTGGAAATCAAAATACAAGACACCAATTAAGTCACTAATCACCAGCTTTAATTATCACAATTAAACAGTTTATAATCAACAAGATAGTCTCTTACAACAAATCAAAAAAAATTGTTCACACACAATAATAATGTCAACGAGTATAAAACACAATTGTATTACAATTGTCCCGCACAATTATAAAACACATTGTGTAAATCGCCCGACAATAACTGAACTAAGCGCCGCTAAAGTCTTGTATTTATACCCCGCTGAGGTTCCAGCATATTCCATAATGCGTGTTTACTAAAAAACACTAGAGTGTAATTGATTGCGGCCTTGAGCACAGCGCGCACGGACCGGTATGGTCTGGAAAAGTCTCATTGCGGATGCATGACAAGTGTCATGTAATTGTCCATCTCAAAGTAGCAGCAATACATATGCACGCGCGCGCGCACGCGCATGCACACACACACACACATTACAGCCAGATTCCACTGGAATAGTGGAGAAACATGTAGCGTGTTCTGTAATGTCGTAACAGTATGTAAATTTCTACACAATACATAGACTTTTAACACTGTGTGTGTGTGTGTGTGTGTGTGTGTGTGTGTGTGTGTGTGTGTGTGTGTGTGTGTGTGTGTGTGTGTGTGTGTGTGTGTGTGTGAAATCATGATTCAAGAACTTCCCTGCTATTTGTTTTGCAAACAAACACTGTTTTCTATTTTAGTTGTTTGTTCATTTTATTGATTTGACACATTCAGAAAAATTAGGTATTTTTGTGCTTACACGATTACATAAATGTTATCCGTGTATTTTGTTATTAAAGCATTCTGAAATTTTCAAATCACAGATTGTGTTGAAATTGTATGGTGTTTATTTAGAACATCTGTCTTTTTTTCTCTAGTATTTCCCATTATTATTATTATCATTGTTGCTGTTGTTTTTATTATTGTTAATTCCATTTATTTGGTAGCATGAAGAAGTAGTCAGTGAACTGTGGTAAATGACTAGAATGTAATGTTATATGAAATATCAATACAGTGATATCACAACTGGTATTCCCGCAGCTTAATAACACTTGTTATAAAGTGATATCTTTCACTGAATGTTATTTTTGGTTGGTCTGGTAATAGTAGTATCGTACAGGGTGGTGTCGCATGAGGAATAGGACCTACTTCAGAAGTCCATTCTACAGGTTAAAATAAAGAAGAAATTTCATATAAACATAAGTTTGAAAACACTTCATTTCCGATTATGGCTTGGAAAAAATTTCACCTTGATTTATGCTCAAAGTCTAAAATTAAGTCTTCCTGAAATTCTTGGAACTTAAACTAAAGGATAAATTTGATTGTTTCTCATGATTTTTTGCCTGAAAAACTTAAAAAAAATTGTTTCAGAACTGTACTTTGCACAGTTTTATAGAAAAGTTTTGTAAATCTCAAAAAATTTGTGTAAAAAACACATGTTTTTAGGTTTGATGTAAATTTACCTGTTTAAATTATCAATAATTAAATGTAAATTTGTAATACAATTTAAAAAGAATTTAATTCTAAGAATTTTGATGTTAAATAAAGTCAATAAAAAACAAATTAATATTATAATAATCAAATTTTACTGAAGAAGAAACAACAAAAATTAAAGAAATTTCTTCTTGTAATGTACTGCAAATTATTTATTTATTTGTTAATAATAACAATTTATTAATAACAGCAATTTATTCAGTTAATTAAAAAAACATTAATTTCAGTTAAAATTGATAAAATAATTAAACAAAAAGTAATTTCAACAGCATTAAGTAACTTTGTTTAATACAGTTTATACAAAAATACATTTGGCAATACTGTACTGTTCGAACTCAAAATTGAATCCAAATCAGGAAACAGTTGGTAACAATTAATTTATGATATAGTAACTTAATTATGTATCAAACCTAACATGTAATTTGTGACCTGTAGTGTGCATTTTTTTTAGCAATTCTGAGATGCCATTGCAATTTTTAAATACTGAGTATGCAGATATTGATTTTTTAGTAATGGAAATTCCCGAGATGCAAAACGTCAATACCAACAAAGATTTCCAAACAGCAGAGTACATCATAACCAAACATTTTCTCTGGTCTTTCATAATTCACGAACTAACAGGTCATTTCCAAAAGTTGCTTGTTCTGTTGATGGCCTGTAGAACAGCCAGCCCGTATCTGAATAAGAAAATATCTAAATACAACTATTATATTAACGACTCGGAACACAAAGTTTTTTATAAGTAAAAACATAAAATTTTACCTTACAGCCTGAACCGGTTTTCACCTTTAAAAGGCTTCTAAAGGTGAAAACCGGTTCAGGGTGTAAGGTAAAACTTTATGTTTTTACGTATAAAAAACTTTGTGCTCCGAGTCGTTAATATAATAGTTGTCTAAATATCACTATTACTTTAACTACTCGGAACACTAGGTTTTTGGTAAGTAAAAGCAAAAAGTTTTACCTTACAGCCTTAACCGGTTTTCTCCTTTAAAAGGCTTCTTCAGAGGCTGCTGCAGGTAGCGCTATCCGTCTTGTTGTGGGTGACAAAATCAAATTTCGAAAGATCAATGCTGTGTGTGTGGGTGAGATATGTTCAAATAATGCGTGCGATTTGAATTGTGTCTGTTCGTTTAGGATGTCGTTTTTATTTGTTTTTGTGGGTTTGTATATTTCCAATTGTTCTAGAGTGTCTAGTTTTCGGCCTTTTGTGTGTACGTGTAGAATGTTCATGTTATTGTCGATGTTTTTATATGTGTGGTTTGCTTCAATGAGGTGGTTTACAAAGGTGGATTCTGTAGTGGAGTGGAGTGCCTTTGTGTGTTCAATGTATCTCTGTTTGAAGCTACGTCCTGTCTGGCCTATGTAGAATTTACTGCAATTTGAGGAATTTAGCTTGTAAACACCGGGTAGATCGAATTTGTTTTGTGCTTTGTGTGTGTGTTTTGATAGTGTGTGTTCTGTTTTGTTAGTAGTTTTGTAAGCGATTCTGTATCCTGCTTTTTTGAATTTGTGGGCTATTTTTTTCAGTTTGTTTGTTGATGTATAGTATGTTAGTGTTATGAATTTGTTGTTTTCTGTCTTTGTCTGTTGTTTGTTTTGTGTTTTGTGTAGGAGTTTACTGACTATTGTTCTGTCATATCCGTTAGATTCTGCTAGATATTTTATCGTGTTTAGTTCGCCTTTGTAGTCTTTTTCATCTAAGGGAATGTTGTTAAGTCTATGTATCATGGTTCTGAAGGCAGCTAGTTTGTGTTGTATTGGGTGATTGGAGGTGTTGTGTATTAGTGTGTCAGTTGTAGTTGGTTTTCTGTGTATACTGAATTTGTGCCTGTGTTCTGGTTTTGTGATGGAGAGGTCTAAGAAGTTTATGGTATTGTTGTGTTCGTATTCGGCAGTAAAGGTTATGTTTTTATGTATTTTGTTTATGTGCGTTAGTAACTGTTCACATTGTCTTTTGTTTCCCCTGTATAGTATTAGAATGTCATCAACGTATCTGTGCCAATATAGTATTTTGTGTGAGTGTCTGTCATTGTTTGTGAGTATTTTTGTTTTTTCTAAGTGTTGGAGGAAGACTTCTGCTAGAATGCTGGATATGGGGGAGCCCATGGGTAAGCCATTGTTGTATGTGTAGTATTTATTGTTATAAGTAAAGTAGTTTTGTTTTGTGATATGATAATGTTCAGAGTTTCTGTTATTTCGTTGATAAGTTCGTCTGGTGTGTTGTTCTGTTTGAGTTTGTTTTGTAGGATGGTGATTGTTTCAGAGATGGGGATGTTTGTTACAGGTTTTTAATGTCAAAGGAGGCTAATGTGGCATTATGGGGGATGTGTATGTCTTTTATTTTTGTTACTATGTCTGTGTTGTTTTTTACTGCAATGTTGTTGTCTAGTTGTGTGTGTTGTCTGATAATTTTGTCTAGATATTTTGCGAGTTTGTGTGCAGGGGCATTACGGTAGTTGAAAAACGACATCCTATACGAACAGACACAATTCAAATTGTACGCATTATTCGAACATATCTCACCCACACACACAGCATCGATCCTTCGAAATTCGATTTCGTCACCCACAACAAGATGGATAGCGCTACCTGCGGCAGCCTCTGAAGAAGCCTTTTAAAGGAGAAAACCGGTTAAGGCTGTAAGGTAAAACTTTTTGCTTTTACTTATAAAAAACCTAGTGTTTTGAGTCGTTAAAGTAATAGTGATATTTAGTTAAGTAACGGACACGTCATGGACAACGAAATCCAATAATAGTTGAACTTAGTTAAGTAACGGACACGTTATGGACAACGAAATCCAAGAAGAAAATATCATTCAAATGGTACAGGCAGTCTTCAAATCAGCATCAGAAAGATTTCACATAGAACAGGCATAATTTGTACTAAAGTACTAAAGAACACTAAAGAAAGAGAATTTTTACCCTTATCATTTGTATACTGTTCAACATCTTCAAACAGGTGACTGTGAGTTAAGATTAAATTTTTGCCAATGAACACAAGAAAATTGAAATATTGTTACTTGTTTTTATTCACTGGTGAATCTATTTTTGCAATAAATGAAACACAAAATTTGAAAAATAGTCATAGGTGGACAACTGAAAATACAAATGAAATAATAGAGTTAAACTTACAAAACCAGTTATCGTTAAATGTATAGCGTGGTATAATTGGGGACCAGTTAATTTTACCACTTATTATTCAAGATCAGCTTACTGGTATTGTGTACAAAGACGTTTTACAAAATTAGAAGTCATTCCTCTTAGAAGATATTCATCTTATAATGGTATACCACCTCATTAGTCACATGAAGTTAAACAGCTCATACATCAAATTTGATTTTGTATAATGTTCATTTGTTATTTGTTGACTTCACATGGATCAAATTTCTTAAAATTAAATTCTTTACAAATTGTATTACAAATTTATATTTGTTTATTGGCAATTTATACAAATAAATTCACAGCAAACCTACCAAAAGGTTTGAGATTTACGAAAGGTTTCTATTAAACTAAGCAAGGTACAGGTCTGGAACCCTCTTTTTACTTCCATGTTCCATAAGGAAATGGAAGTATGCTCACAGCAAAAAAAAATCGTGTTCGAGATAACGGCTGATTCTGATTGTACTACCCTCAAAACATGAAGAAAAGTCATATTTCGAAAAGTGTGTGTGTGTGTGTGTGTGTGTGTGTGTGTGTGTGTGTGTGGAATTTTTTCTATGGCAAACGATAACAACCGCAAGTTCAAACAGAATGAAATAATTTTTTGCATACAGTCCTGAGTTGTAGAGTACTCAAGGCTTATTGTTTTTGGTAAAGATCGGTTTAGGGAAAGGGGTAGTT
Organism: Magicicada septendecula; assembly: GCA_034769895.1. Taxonomy (NCBI): domain Eukaryota; kingdom Metazoa; phylum Arthropoda; class Insecta; order Hemiptera; family Cicadidae; genus Magicicada; species Magicicada septendecula. The sequence goes on from CM068368.1 coordinate 484,132,540, forward strand.
TACCTGCAACAATTTATGTTTTAACAAGGGTAATTTTTTCTATGACGAACGATAACTGCTGCACATTTAAACAGAATCAAATAATTTTGTGCATACATCCCTCAATTGTAGAGGGCTCAAGGCCTATTGTTTTTGCTGAAGATCGGTTAAGAGAAAGGTGTAGTTTACCTGCAACATTTTATGTTTTAACAAGGGTAATTTTTTCTATGACGAACGATAACTGCCGTAAATTCAAACAGATTCAAATAAATTTTTGCATACAGTCCTGAATTGTAGAGTACTCAAGGACTGTTGTTTTTGGTGAAGATCGGTTGAGGGAAAGAGGTAGTTTACCTGCAACGGTTTTTTTTATCAAGGGTAATATTTTTTTTTGGCAAACGATAACAGCCGCAAATTCAAACAGAAGCAAGTCATGTTTTGCATACAGGCCTGAATTGTAGAGTTCTCAAGACCTTTGGTTTTCGTGAAGATCGGTTAAGGGAAAGGGGTAGTTAACCTGCAGTGTTTTTTTATCAAGGGTAATTTTTTTTGGCAAACGATAACAGCCGCAAATTCAAACAGAATCAAGTAATGTTTTGCATACAGCACCTGAATTGTAGAGTTCTCAAGACCTTTTGGTTTTGGTGAAGATCGGTTAAGGGAATAGGGTAGTTTACCTGCAACATTTTATGTTTTAACAAGGGTAATTTTTTCTATGATGAACGGTAACTGCCGCATATTCAAACAGAATCAAATAATTTTTTGCATACGTCCCTGAAATGTAGTGATCTCAAGGCCTTTTGATTTTGGTGAAGATTGGTTAAGGGGAAGGGGTAGTTTACCTGCAACCTTTTACGTTTTAACAACAGTAAAGTACTTGAAAATTCATTTAAACTTTTTCAAACAATGGTAATTGTTAAAAATAAAATAACTTTGTTGCCATGCAATAAAATTATAATTTTTTCATTTTAATGTAAATCATGTATGAGAGAAAATATATCGTTCATGGCAGGCAAGCATATCTCAATTATGTAATGTTTACGTTTCCATTTTATTATTATGATTACTGCAATAAAAAGGCAGGGAACACACACACACACACACACACACACACACACACACACACACACACACACACACACACACACACACACACACACACACACACACACACACACACACACACAATTCGCGTTATTTCTGGCCTCACTCATGTTTATTTTCTTACATTTGCACGCTTTTTAAATGGAAAGTGCCGAAACCCACACCAACATAACGCGTGCAAGCCGAAAAATTGTCCAGTGTGGATAGCGATTTTCTTCCTGTGGATCGCTGGGCAGTGTAACTGCACGTGTTTACAGAGGAACGATTCATAGACAGAATTTTCGTCTTTAGGAAATGAACCCTCTGCAAGATGCTGAGGGTCCATGAGTGACTTCGGAGCGCTCCTTCTTTTCCGCGTGTTTGTTCTGTGAAACGTACACTGTAGATTCGCAGCTTTACTCTAAGCAACGCTCAATAGGAAATGTTGAAAATTTTTGTCCACGGTGTACCCTCATACACACTAAACCTGCTCTGATGTTTTAATTACGGACATCATAATATTAAAACTGTGGAAACTTGAGCACTACTTAATGGAGATCAAACATTAACTTATACAAGCCATTAATTTTATGCATATTTTTTATATATATGTGTACAACGTTATCGGCAACAAAGAAGTAGTTTTTGTTAAAATTCCTTCCCGGGATGTTTGGCCATAGTCTAATGTTTTCTACAAAACCAGACGTTTCGGCAATGCCATCGACTTCCATCATCAGTGAAAATCGAGTGCGATAACGTGAGGTGGTATATGTTAGTGACCACAGTACTGTGGTTAAGGCTGAAGCAGTAAGTAGAATGAAGTAGTTTCTATGGTAATATTTCATTTCGAAAATGATTTTAAATATAAATCTTAGAACATGAAAGTTATGTATGGTTCTCCATACCGATATTTTCGAAAAGTGTCTGTGTGTTTGTCTGACTGTGTGTCTGTAGATTTTTTTTCTATGGCAAACGATAACAGCCGTAAATTCAAACAGAATCAAATAATTTTTTGCATACAGTCCTGATTTGTAGAGTACTCAAGACTTATTGTTTTTGGTGAAGATCGGTTGAGGGAAAGGGGTAGTTTACTGGCAACATTTTTTTTTATCAAGGGTAATGTTTTTTCTATGGCAAATGATAAAAGCCGCAAATTCAAACAGAATCAAATAATGTTTTGCATACAGTCCTGAATTGTAGAGTTCTCAAGACCTATTGTTTTTGGTGAAGATCGGTGACAGGAAAGGGGTAGTTTACCTGCAACGTTTTATGTTTTAACAAGGGTATTTTTTATGGCAAACAATAAGAGCCACACATTCAAACAGAATCAAATAATTGTTTGCATACAGCCCTGAATTGTAGAGTACTCAAGACCTATTGTTTTTGGTGAAGATCGGTTAAGGGAAAGGGGTAGTTTACCTGCAAAGTTTTTTTATCAAGTGTAATTTTTTCTATGGCAAACGATAACAGCCGCCAATTCAAACAGAATCAAATAATGTTTTGTATACAGCCCGGAATTGTAGAGTTCTCAAGACCTGTTCGTTTTTGTGAAGATCGGTTAAGGGAAAGGGGTAGTTTACCAGCAACGTTTTTTTTTATCAAGAGTAATTTGTTTCTATAGCAGAAGATAACAGCCGCAAATTTAAACAGAATCAAATAATATTTTGCATACAGCCCTGTATTGTAGAGTTCTCAAGACCTATTGGTGTTGGTGAAGATCGGTTAAGGAAAAGGGTTAGTTTACCTGCAACATTTTATGTTTTAACAAGGGTAATTTTTTATATGGAGAACGATAACTGCCATAAATTCAAACAGAATCAACTACTTTTTTGCATACCTTTTTGAATTATAGAGTACTCAAGGTCTGTTGATTTTGTTGAAGATCGGTTAAGGAAAAGGGGTAGTTTACCAGCAACATTTTATGTTTTAACAAGGGTAATTTTTTTATGACGAAAGATAAACTGCCGTAAATTCAAAGAGAATCAAATAATTTTTTGCATACGTTCCTGAATTGTAGAGAACTCAAAGCCTGTTGATTTTGGTGAAGATCGGTTAAGGGAAAGGGGTAGTTTACCAGCAACATTTTATTTATATATGTACTACATTATCTGCAAGAAAGAAGTAGTTTGTTGTTAAAATTCCTTCCTGACCTGTTTGGCCATAGACCAAAGTTTTCTGCAAAACCAGACGTTTCGTCAGTGCCATCGACTTCCATCATCAGTGAAAATCGAGTGCGATAATGTGAGGTGGTATACGTTAGCGACCACAGTACTGTGGTTAAGGCTGAAGCAGTGAGTAGAAAGAAGTAGTTTCTATTGAAATATTTCAATTCGAAAATGATTTTAAATATAAATCTTAGAAAATGGAAGTCATGTATGGTTCTCCATACCGATATGTTCCATAAGGAAATGGAAGTATGGTGATGGCAAAAAAATCGTTTTCGAGATAATTGCAGATTCTAATGTACTACCCTCAAAACAAGGGTATTTTCTATGGCAAATGATAGCAGCCGCAAATTCAAACATAATCAAATAATTTTTTGCATACAGCTCTGAATTGTAGATTTCTCAAGACCTATTGTTTTTGGTGAAGATCGGTTTAGGGAAAGGGGTAGTTTACCTGCAACGTTATATGTTTAACATGGGTAATTTTTTTCTATGACGAATGATAACTACCGTAAATTCAATCAGAATCGAATAATGTTTTGCACACCTTCCTGAGCTATAGAGAACTCGGTGTCTGTTGATTTTGGTGAAGATCGGTTAAGGGAAAGGTGTAGTTTACCTGCAACATTTTATGTTTTAACAGTGGTAATTTTTTCTATGATGAACGATAACTGCCGCACATTCAAACAGAATAAAATATTTTTTTGCATACGTTCCTCAATTTTAAAAGACTGAAGGCATGTTGATTTTGGTGAAGATCGGTTAAGAGAAAGGGGTAGTTTACCTGCAACGTTTTATGTTTTAACAAGGGTAAAGTAGTTAATTTTGATAAATAAAGTATCCTGAAAAGCAGATCATAATAATCCACTGTAGAAACATAGATGAAATATCTATAAATGAAGAGTGGGGGTAATTTTCTATAAATGAAGGGGGGTAATTTTCTATAAATGAAATTGATGAAGGGGGAGGAGATAATTTTTATTTGTATGTCATGTGTGCTATGTTATCGGCAACAAAGAAGTAGTTTGTTGTTAAACTTTCTTCCTGGGCTGTTTGGCATGATCCAATGTTTTCTACAAAACCAAACGTTTCAGCAGTATTATCGACTGTCATCATCAGTGAAAATCGAGTGCGCTAACGTGAGGTGGTATACGATAGTGACCACAGTACTGTGGTTAAGGCTGAAGAAAGAAGTAGTTTCTATGATAATATTTCATTTCGAAAATGATTTTAAATATAAATCTTAGAACATGGAAGTAATGTATGGTTCTCCATACAAATTTTTTTTCTATAGTGGTGTGCAACAGTAATAATTCTGATTGTGATTATAACCACTAACACAACTTTCTTCAGTAAACTTCAGGGATATTGGTGAATTGGTGTTATATTCCATCTATGGATACAGTGAGAGGTTCTTTCAAGTGACTGGCTGCTAACTGTAAAAGCATCTTCAAAATAATATAAAAGCTTTTCAAATTCTTCAAGCACAGCCTTCAGATGATTCAAAATAAAGGTCTGTTTAACAGATCCTAAGTTCCTTTGATAACTTTGAAGTGTATCAACTTCTAGGGTCTTTGATGTGTTACTTCATCTATTCAAGTTATAGGAGACATTTTACCCTGGTGTATATTGCTTTTTAAAATGTCAGCCTGGTCCACAATATTTGATAATAATGGGAAATTTCCCATTATATTTGGCTTTACTAAACTTCTGGCGATTAGTATGACCAATGTGCTGACTGCCTGGAATTCAGATATCTTCATCTTTGTTTCTTTATGATTTGTCTTTTGCTTATAACTTTTTTCTTGTCTCAGTACAATTGTATTTTCTCTACTCTTTTTGCTTCATACATTCTCTTCTCATCAGAACTGTGCTAGGTATTGAAACAATAACACATACTCTTTTTTTTCTTCTGATGTCTTTATTCAAATCTTCTTTTTCTCATTCTGTGGCTATCACTATAGTGTTTCCTTTATTTATTTTCCAGTTAGACACCAATGAAGTGGCTAATTACAAATTTTAATTAGACACAAAGAATAATTGTCCAACACATGATAATAATTGTCACCTTTTTATAGTTCCGCACTAATTAACATGATCACTTCACCACAATACAGTAGAGTCGCGATTATTCGACATTCTAAATTATCTGACACCATCCTTACTTAAAAAATTAAAATTTACGGAGCGGTCAGTTATCATTTTACACGTGCTACCAAGAAGAATTCTTAGAATTCTCAAGGTAGTACAGTACACAATCGGCTGGAAAGTTTCATTTTTGAGTGTCGTCAGTCACCCGTGACTAATAGGATTAGTAAGTGAATGACCGCTGAGTCACATGATGCGCCTTTCACCATGAGTCATCAGGCCTAACCTGTAAACATCACTGTTAAAAATGACTGCATACCGATCAGTTCGTCCTCATCTGTCTTAACTTGTTTCGCTTGTTTCGTTTATCCAAAGTCGTGTGGTACAGTGTCTGTAGTGATGGCTTCGAAAAGGAAAAAGGTTGTCGTGGCTATAGAGGAGAAACTAAAGGCTTTAAAAAGAATAGACAAAGGTGAAACATTATTAAAAGTGCCGAAAGACTGTGGTGTTGGGCGTGTTACTGTTGGCGACTGGAAGAGGAACCGAGCGCAAATTGAGAAATGGTGTTCTGAAAGAGCGACTGACAAAGCTTTGCAAGGAAGAAAAAAGTATGAAAAAGTGTGAATACGAAAAGAATTTAAGGAAGGAGACCCTAATTTCACAGCAAGTGTTGGATGGCTCGATCGGTGGAAGAAGAGGTACGGAGTTCACCAGTAATATTTGCGGTAAGAAACTATCTGCTGGTTATGACAGTTTAGAATTCTTTAAGCAAAGATTAAACTCATGGGTTGATACAGAAGGATTGACTGGTGATCAAATCTTTAATTGCGACGAAACTGGCCTTAATTATAAGCCTCTTCCTAGCAAAACCCTTGCAGCTAAGGTAGAAACAGCAGCCCTTGGTCATAAACGAAATAAGGAACATGTCACAATTCTTGCTTGTAGTAATGCTACTGCCAGTCTAAAGATGAAACTTCTATTGATTGGGAAATCAAAGAATCCTAGAGCTTTCAAACAGGTTTCTAAAAATGCGTTGCCAGTAAAATATTCAAACCAAAAGAGTGCATGGATGAGCTCAGATATTTTTAAGAACTGGTTTTTTGGTGAATTTGTACCAAAGGTGGAAAAATTCTTAGGAAAACACCAATTGCCAAGAAGAGCCATTTGTTATTGGACAACGCCCCCACTCATCCAAATGAAGATGAACTTAGAGATGAAGAGATCAAGACGATGTTTTTACCTCCTAATGTTATGTCCATTTGTCAGCCAATGGACCAAGGTGTACTGGAAACTATAAAAAGAAACTACCACAGGCAGTTTTTGTCTTCTCTGATTGACTCAATTGACCAAGGAGAGAACATGATTGAGAAATTACGCAAGATAAATCTTAAAGACGTAGCTTATTTTGTTGCACAATCCTGGGGAAAGTGTTGGTGCAGGAACAATTGCTAAATCGTGGAATGTTTTATTGGGTGAGAAACCTCATAGTGAAGAATCAGCCTCAGAAGATAATGAAAGTGTGTTGCCTTTGTTAAAACAAATTCCTGGATGCGAAGATGCGACAGTTGAAGACTTCAACGAATGGTTTACCCTAGATCAAGAGTATGAAGTGACTGATGAAGATATCGTCAACATTGTCAACGGCACTGATAACAACGCAGAAGAATACGAAAATAGCAACAATGAATCTGAAACTAAGATTACCCACAACAAAGGATTTCAAGCCCTTCAAACAGCATTGAAGTACGTGGAGCAACAAAGAGATTCGACAAGCACTGACGTCCTGCTACTTCAGTGGCTACGATACATGGCGGCGAGAAGACGTAATTCGGCAGGGAAGCAAACAAATATCAGCAGTTTTTTTAAACATACATAACCTGTTATGTATTAACTTATTATCTTGCAACTTTATTGTATGTGTTGTAAATACAGTACTAACATATTGGTGTAAAAATACATTATGTGTCAGTAAATATTAGTATTTTGTTTCTTTCCTTATTATTCGACCTTTTTGCTTATCTGACTTTCGGCTGGGCCGTTTAGGTCAGATAATCGCGACTCTACTGTACTTTGATCCGCTGTGGAATAAATTGCCAGCTGTAACTAACTGAGCCACTCCGAAATCCAGTATTTATACCTCTGCTGCTTTGCATTGCAGCAAGATAGTGGCAACCATGCTGGTAGAGTAATTGAGTAAACACCTGGAAGAGGCATTGGCATCTCTTGTCACCTAGAACATAATTTTGCTGCTTAGAATGATCTGTAAATGTTGGGGACAGTCTTATGCACTACAGCATACAAAGAATCATGTACTCACTCAGTGTATTTATTTCTTGAGTGTAACATGTAACACTATTGTGTGTGTGTGTGTGTGTGTGTGTGTGCGCGCGCACGCAATGATAAACATTGGAAGTAGACTCATGATGCTACAAATTATATTTAAGAAAAGTAATTTTATAAAGATTATTTTTTTAATTCAGAACACATATTAAAATAAGAATTGTTCTAATTTAGCTTTTAAATTGTAATTTTCATTATTTTTATATATGGCTCATACTCTTGTATTCAGTCTACTTAATCTATTTATAAGTGGATTTACTTACAATCAAGAGCAATTTAGGCTGAAATCAACTAAAATTAACATTAACATCAGTTGTAAATAATATAGGAGAGATGTTATGTTTTGTTGTTTTTTTTAATCCATATTCAACAAAACATGGTTTTGCTAGTCTTTATGGGAAGTATGAACTTTTATGAATCCCTTTATCAATGGTTTAGAAAGCTGCCGCTTATGTGAAGTAGGGTGAAAAGAGTTAGAAGGAATTACTGAGTGTACAATTATTAAATCAATACAGTTTTTTTGTAAACATTTAATTATATTATACAAAGTGGTATAGACTTGTTTGTTGCATATAAACAGTGGAAAGCCTAAAAACATTAAAATGGTAATAACATGAAACAAGATAAAGAGCAGAGTAGGAGAAAACCGTATTAAGAAGTTACAGCACTTTATCTTTTAGGACGTTAAGAGAAGGATAGCATAGGTTTACTGATTAAAAGTCGTTTACTTCCAGGAGAGTGTACTTTAATGTTGATCTGGTTAAGAAACTTTAAAGTGTAAGTATGGAATATAGCACTTGTGGGGGCAAGAACTGGACAAATCAGATTAAAGATGAAGTGTTTCAATATATTATAGTATTATAGCATATTGTTGAGAATTCAATGTATTTATAGCATGGTATATTTAGAGAACCTAGAATGAATAAAAAAAAATTGAGTATATTGACAGCAATACAGGACCGATTGAAGTCAAGATTTGTTAATGACGAAGGATGCAATTGAAGGATGACTTTGGGTAGTGTAAGGTTACCAAAAAACAAAAGATAATCTCCAAGGTCGCCACCTCCACTTGACATGCACCGTGGAGGGGATCACTATATCTCCAAAACAACAAAAACACTAAACAAAACTGACTATTCATAGAAAAAAGGGGCCAGGAACGTTTTAGACAAGCCCCTTGAGCACATGAGTAAGTTAAGGTTAGGTGACAAATAAAACACTTAATTCAACAGTATTACTTGTAATTTACCAACATCTATAATATAACGCATTAGTTAGTGTGTCAGTCATTGGTATAGGAGACCAGAATTCATTACCATAGAACAAGTAAATAAACAAAAGCTATTTAGCGGCATCGGAACTGTACATTGTCCCATTCCTGCAGTACAGTTTCGATGTTTTATATAATATGCGATTGTATCGATATATTACGATGTAGACAAGAAGAAGTGTACTAACTGTAAATTGTCCTATTACTTAATGCAAAGCGAAAATACGTGTTGTTTTCATTTGTGAGGTTAGGTGACAACGGTTTTTGATTTAACAGGTACTTTATAAATATCTTCAAAGGCTTTATAAACGAGTACTTTTAAATCTCCAAAGGTACAGAATGCCATATATACATAGACAATCAAAATTATATTAAAATACTTATTAAAAGTTAAATATTCGTGTGCGAAGCCGCGGGTAACAGCTAGTTTAAATATATACATGCAGTAGTAAATGATTTTAAAATATTGAAAAAAATAATAATAATGGAAACATGGAATATTTGTAACCATCTATACATATTGTCTTTAATGTAAATAATCAGTATACAACCATAAAAGTTTTTCTTAATTTAAAAAAGGCAGTATAGCAATTTCATCTTTTACATCATTTGTTAACTTTCTGTTCTCCTTTTTATTTTACTTCTGTTTTTGGTGTTAGACTTCTGTTTTTGATTATAAAGATAAAATCAATCAAAACTCCAAAAATGTGGTATTTAAACTATTTATATATTTATAAAATTCCAAAGTACAATAATTTCTTTGTTGAATAAATGTACTGAAATTAAAAAAACATGTATTTTCATATTTATGTACTTCATTCCCTATTAACATAAGGGAAACGACATTTTTATTTCTAAATGGTCAATGTGGTTAACATTGTGTCTACTACATGATTAATTATTAAATTAATGTCTAATACATACCATTTTCAAATAAAATCAATAGCTTACACATGCAAATACAGTTTCTCTCTTTTTCCACAGATTATTAAATCACATTGTACATAATGTAGGATAAAATTTCAACTGGTAGCAACTGTTTGCATATTGTACTCCACTGAATACCAACTTCAAATGAAGTACTTTTGCTATAAGTGGCAGAATACAAACTAACATTAATGAAGGAAACAATTTATTTCTATGCAACAAAACATAGCTAATAACTAATTTGTTCATAGTTTTTGCTCTACCATCCTTCTAACCCTATTTTTACATTTCATCCTTTTATACCTTGCTCTTTTAGAAAATGAAATTATGTTTAACATTTTTTTATCTTACTTACATTTACATGTTTACTCAACTTAGGTTCACCTGGTCAGGTTAGTTGTACAATTCACAAAAAAGAACACTTCAAGTGAAGGGTGCCATTCCAGGCAGCTATTCCTGCTCACAAAATCACCTCCTGCTTGTTATTTCCCTTGTTGGACACGGATTAGTTCTCCACTCACACCAACCATGCCACACTAGTCTAGCCATTTTGTCCAACTTCTCTACACATACAAAGCCTGGTGATTTCATCACCGATCACTGAAGACACTGAACTCTGCTATTGCCATACTCGCCGTGTTCACCGTCCACTACACAATCACAATGGCTGTGGCGGGAGCAGAAATTCAAATTCAAACAGTCCGAGGGTTCTGTACCATTACAGGAGGGTAAAAACTACAGACGATGGTAGAGATGGGAATGTGGGAATGTATGAAACATATTATTGTATAATTCAGATTTGAAAGTGTGCAGGAATGAAGAGATGCAGCTGCTTGGTGGTGACACAAAACCAGTCATGACTGTTAAGACACTGATGTTAAAAGAAGAGAATAATATCCTGTATTTTGTTAATATAAGTACGTTTGTGTTGTTTTATTCCTTATTGTACTCTATACACTCTCTGTTTTCTGCTTATTAATTTGATATTTAATGTCTTTACTCTCTATTTGATATTTATGTAATAATTATTATTTTGGTATTACTATTTAGTCTGCTCTGTTCCTGTACTACCATAATGGTATTCCTCTCTTTAATATAACATTTCAGTTTGGTCAACTTGTAAAATTAATTAATGGCAGTTTAAAATAAAACAGATGTGATGAATCATTCACTATAATTGATTCAGTACTGTACTTGCTATTTTTATGTGTTTAAATTCAAGTAGTTTATGCCTTCAATTCTTACTTTAACTTTTTTGTTTATTGCGTCAAAAACTCTTTAACTTCTGTAATATTTTTCATTAACACCAATAGTTTGTTAACATGTGCTGCGTTGAAAAGTGAGGAATGATTGTTGATGATAAAAAATTCTCAGGAAAAGTAGAGTTTTCATCCATGCGCGTGCTCGCGCGCGTACACACACACACACACACACACCAGGTCTGTTAAGGTATGTATTTGTATAAGAATTCCAAAATACCTTAAAATGAAAAATAAACTGGCAATATTGTCTGGTTTATTGCCCACATCCCAAAACAGTTCTGTTGAGTTTGTATTGAAAACCACCTCAAAATATGACAGTAGAATTACCCATTGTGTGTCAGCCCTGTAGAATAAATTCTTTGTGGAAACATCTTTGATGTCTAAAAAAGCAAATTAACAGCAATTTCATGTTAGTCTTGTTATACTCTTTTATTACTACTGCCCAATAAATCTTATATGTAATATCAATAATTTTATTCAACTTTTGTTCCAAGCGCCATCTCGTGATATGATACGAGAATATTTACTTACTTTAGGTCCAGAATTCTGTTAAGCGAAACTCGAAGATAGCGGATTGTGTTATTTGAAATAATAACTCTTGGTTGAAATGTTTACCAAATGACATTACCTTTTAATAATAAAACAGTTGACTCTATCGTGCGAAATAAGCACGCTATTATATGCCGTTTGGCGTTGCGTCATGAGACGCAGTTCTACTGTATAAGTTTAAAAATTTCCCTTAAACATTTCATAAACCCTCCAAAATAACATATTCAATTATATTTTTTATGATATCATAATTATAAATGATCTCACAACCCAGCACTGCTTAAATTTTATATTTATATTATGTTCACACAATCACACACTCATTCATGCATTTTTATGGACGTCCCTAACTGAGCTCATTTTTTTATTATTATTGAATTCTAAATGAAATATTAAAATATAGAAATATTAAAAGTTTTGTATTGACCACATTTTGTCACTTAGCTGGTATTATTGTCCTGCAGACGTCGCATCGTTAGACGCACTAATAGACGTTAAAACTTCGAAAACTGTTATTATGTTTTACATTGCACTGTTATTTATTTTATATAAATACTTCACTGTTTTACATTGTACAACAACACTTAGTTGTGTAAATTTTAGATCGAATTAGCGCTTGGAGAAATACTGGCTGGTAAGTTACACTGATGAGTCAAGACTGTCTTTGTTCGTTACTGTGCAATTCAGTGGTGGGGGACAAACTGCGTCGCTCAATCCTTTGTTCACAAAAGTATGTATTGCGTAGTAGCATACCTTTGGCTGACGAAATCATGTGCGCAGCTGGTTGACACATTTGTATGATGATTGTTTTGCTGTTCCTGGATGTATACACTCAACCTTGACACCAATCCTGTACACTCGAATTGCGCAGTTGCAAACCCTCAATAAAACTTTACCAATTTTTTTATACGTGACTTGGAAATGAAAATACAATTTATATCGATTATTCCCCAAAATATAATAGGGTCAGAATTGTACTATTAGAAAACCCCCTCAATGAAAGATTTTATGCCGAAGCATAAAAACTCTCATTGACACACTCATACTTCCTAAAGGGATCAGCTAGGATATGTCGCCACAACCCCCTTACTGTTTATCAAAAAAATATAATTACTCACCCTTGGTCCGATGATGGTGACAGTACCTGCATGACCTTACTGGACTTCTCCTACGAGATCCCAACACCATAAGGCCAATTAGGCACTTTACGCTCCTGCTCTGACGTGCAGGCCAGCTCAGGACCGCCGTCACAACATCACCAAACACTGAAACAATAAATCAAAAATATCAAAATAGTGGCTTGGTATAATACCATATCTCTAACTGATCTGTTCCCCTTAGCTATGTGCTGGTTTGTGTTAAGAAGCACTGGGTTTACTTTAACTCCACAAGAATTATACAGAAGTTCCATTCTCTTAATTCACTACTCTTAACATTATAAAATTTTTTCGATTCCAATTGATAATAATTAATCCTTTCCCATTAACAAGAAGAAACACAAATCTTTATACTAGTGCAATAATACTTTCTAAAATATTCAAACACATAATCAAAATTTACTCAAACAAAATCATCTATTTCTCCCTCTTTCTACAATTCTGAAACATTTTCTTCTTATTATTATTATTTTTATTATTATTAACAGTAAGTAATTCGGCTCTGTTAACAATATATACCCCTCTTTCTCCTCCACACACACTATTTCCCCCCCTGAACTGTTGTGTTCAGTTGCCTCCACAAGGACTGAGGCAGAATGAGTGAGCACTTTTTTCTTTTCTCTCTCTCCCATCCTTGATTCAGCTTTACAAAAACTTCAGGGTAAGTACCCCTACTTTTACTCTTATAATATGCCCCTAAGGTCTACCACCCCTACTGAGGTGAAGTAGCCTATGCTCCAAAATAATCTTAGATTCCCCTTTTTAAAAACCCCATTAAATTTCTAAATTTAACCAATTTCAAAGGCAACCAACTATGGTCAGGTTTGACAATTGCTGCCCACAGCTGGTTGTCGCCCAAAACCACGATCTGGGATGGTAAGGCCGAGATCGCCCGAAATGTAGGGAATCGCAATAGTTTGACACTCAGTGTCGTATATAGTTACATTTGTAACTGCCCCAAAAAATATACATTTATACATACATATAAATTTCTACGCTAATACATAATAAACATAATACATAATGATACACTCTTAATTAACATTGCGATTATTTCATTAAAATAAACAATTCACATTTAACTTTGATAAAAATTTAAACACCCTACATCTTTAAATTTGCATTTAAATTATAAACATCACATTTTAATTAATTAATTATTTTAATTAAACTTTTATTAATTAGCCATCAATTATTTATTATTTACTACCATTTAATTATTTACAAAAATTCAAATTTATTATTAATATTCATATTACATTATTATTATTATTATTTCATTTCTTATTACCTTTCTACTATGAATTTTCTACTTAACCTTTCACATTTTTATCATTGCTTAGTCTGGGTGACTCCTTTATTCACTATGATTTATAATCGTACTCACCTTTCTTCCAACTAACAACCAAATACATGACACCAATTTCTCAATTATAACCCCCTTCACTAATTCCACTTACTTCTGGCACCGCTCGTCTTTGTACTAGGATGTGTGTTCCCAACCTGGCTATATACATACCTAACCCTTTGCCCCTCCAAAATATCGGCAAACACTCCCTTAAACTACTCTATCACTTGCCACAACGCCGCACGCTGGTCTCTTGCCACGTCGCACGCTGATCACTCCTTACCACCTCATCCTTACTACAAAATATCACCATCAACAAATAAATGTCTAACCTTTACGTTACTCACCTCTCTACATATACTCACTACTACTGTGTCCCTAAATATCTAATACTCTCTTTGTATTATTTCTTTAAAATTCTAACTATCTAACTCCCATTTACTTTGATTGACTAACTCACATGCCTCTATTTATTAATACACCCAGGCTCTATCCCTTTTAAACACTTACTGTGATCATTGACAATTGCATTATAAAATATATCTCTCACCTACTCATAACAATACATCTCAATCTTCAAATATATATTCTTACTTAATCATTTATTATTCATTAGAAATTACCTTCATTACAAATTAATCAATTAACTTCATTATTAAACTTTATTTTGTACAACATTAATTAAGTAATTAATCTTCAATTATTTAAAATTTCATCATTGATCACTTGTTTAGTCAAAAGTGTTAATTGTTATTATTAAATCAATTAAACAATAACTTCTTGTTACATACATGGTTTACATAACATTACCTGTAATACACAACATCAAGAATACACAAATACATTGATATTAATACACAAAAAAAAGATACAAACATTAATAATCAGATTATCACTGTTCATAAAGCAGTCTTAAGGCATCACCATAGTATCACTATGTTCTTCTTCCATATACAACCACTGAAGGTTGTCTCTTCAACAACAAAAATTTATCACTTTTATAATAGATATAATTTTCAAAATTTTAAATTTTGTCCAAAAACGATTGCTTTTATATTTATTTTACATAATCAAATTTGAATATACACTTTTACAAGTTCCAGCTTTCATTTTTCAACAATACCTTCTCACTACAAGATAACAAGTACAACAATGGATCATCTTAAATTTCTATGTTATACAGAAAAATAACTCTTTAATGAGTTAGACTTGTTACAAAATTTTTTGGGTGTTTTATACTATAATTCATAGAATAAAACTACTGTCCGTGGAAACGACTGCCAATTTTTTTTTTTTTAATTTTTTTTTTTAACTTTCCACGAAACTAGGGGTCCCCCTCCCCATTCAACAACATAATTAAATTTCTAGTTTACACCAATTTGTGGATTAGGACCATCGTTGATTTCGCCCTTTGCGGGGCTACCGTCAACCATGGCCGGCCTCCAGAATGCCAAAAACCACGATCAGAGGTGGTGAATCTGTGACCGCCCGAAAATGGGGGAGAGTCCCTTCTATAAAATAAACATCAAATTGAAACTCACACACTCGCTAATATCAAAACAAAACAACAATATTTATAATACCTAAGATGACCAGTACAATTTTAAATTTGTCGCATTGTGTGTTCCTACTATCTCTCCAGTCACGCTGTTCTGCAATACATATGAATTCTTCACCTTAACTTCTATTACCTCATATGGTCCTTCATAGAGTAAGAAGAACTTCTTGATCTCCTTATCCTGAGCGCTCGACAAATCGTGCTCCTCACCAATACCAATTGTCCTACTTCGTATTTCATCCACTTACCTTTTGCATCGTGCCTACGTTTTCTTTGTTTTCCTTTGCTCAATAAGTTCTCATTGGCCAACCTGATCTTTATGCTCACATCCGCTTTCGCACTCTCCGGTGGGTAATCAAACAGCTGTTCTAAAATTCTCGGGGGGCGTGTTCCCTTTATTAACTCGTGAGGTGTATAGCTGGTTGATTCGTGGGTGATACTGTTCAGCCAAGTCTCTACTCTTCTGACGTACAACGGCCATTCGCTGTGTTTAGCATGACAATAGGCTCTAAAAATAATAGGCGTGATAATAGGCCTATCTCTCTCATTACACGCTCAGCCTGGTTGGACTGGGGATGGTACACAGCCGTATGCTTCGTGATGATTCCTTCCCATCCTAGGGTCTGACGCCATTTCCTACTGATGAACTGTGGCCCATGATCTGACAAAATTACTTTTGGCTTACCCACGTGAATCATGTAGTCCTTTGTCACCTTTTCACTCAATACCTGACTGGTAGCTCTTTTAACACTATACAATCTCACATACTTAGAAAAAGTGTCAAGCATCACAAAAATATACATCACTCCGCCTCTACCCTTCGGCAATGGCCCAAACAAGTCTACCGCAACTAAATCGAAAGGTCTATTCACTATTATAAAATTCATCTCCCCTTCTACCCTATAATTTACTACCTTCGATTTCTGACACAAATCACAACCCCTTAATAATTTTCTAACCCTTCTTTCCATATTTTTAAAAACACATGACTCTTTCAATACATTGACACACTTCTTCGCCCCAAAATGACCATATCTTAAATGACAATCCCAAACGATCTTATCTACTAACCCCTCTGGCACAACTAATTTCCAATCACGCTCACCCCCTACTACCCTCTTGAACAACAACCCTTTGTAAATTTGAAAATATTGATTGTACTCTGATTCATCCAATTCCGTCTCCAAGCTGTTTATTATTTTCCCCGACGTACCATCTGCTCTTTGCATGGTTCTGATATCCTTCAACTCTTCTCCAAAGATCCTGTCTTCTCTGCTAATCTGAAAAATTTCAATTTCCTTTAAATCCCTACCTGTTTTATTATCCTCGCAATCTACTCTGGAAAGAGTGTCGGGTACCTTATTCTCTGTTCCTTTGATATACTCCCACTCGAAGTTGTACTCCTGCAAAACAAGTACCCACCTGGTTAAACGGCTGTGAGCAAGCTTACATATATTTAAGAAGGATAATGCCTTGTGATCAGTGCGGATCATCGTCCTGTTTCCCAAGATGTAAGTTCTGAATTTGCCGACGGCGAACACAATGCTTAACAGTTCCTTTTCGGTGGTGGTGTAATTCTTCTCCGCCATCAACAATGATCTGCTCGCAAATGCGATGGTTAAGTGTTCCTTCTCGTCATCCTCTTGGTAGAGCTCCACACCTATGGCCACATTACTAGCATCCGTCTGTAAGAAAAATGTTTTATTAAAATCAGGGTGGTTCATCATTATCATTTTACTAAATTTCTGTTTAATTTCGTTGAACGCCTCTCGTTCCACTAATCCCCATCTCCTATGCCTATTTTTCTGGAGTACTGCACTCAATCTTGCTGTTACATGTGCATAGTTCCTCTGAAATTTTCGATAAAAATTGCACAATCCCAGAAAACTCTGTAGCTGCTTGATGTTCTTCGGTTCAGAGAAGCGCATGATGGAGTCCACTTTGTCCGGATTTGCTGAGATTCCTTCTGGTGTGATTATAAACCCTAAAAAATTTATTTGTGTTTGTAGAAATTTTGACTTGTCCCAATTTACAGTAAGTCCTCCTTCCTTTAACTTGGCTAACACATATCCTAAGTGATCTAAATGGTCCTCTAAAGTTCTCGATGCAATCAAAATATCATCTACATATACCATCAGAAAATCTAAGTCTTTGGGTTTTAAAATTTGGTCCAAGCATTTTATGAAGCTGGCTACGCTGGTATTCAATCCAAATGGTAATCATCGAAACTGGTAGTTCTTGCCGTTAAACAGGAAAGCTGTATATTTCCTACTCACCTCTGCCAATGGTACCTGCCAATATCCTGCTGTTAGATCAAGTGACGTCATATATCTCACCCCGCTGAATTTCTGAAATATTTCATTGATTGACTCTGGTGATTCACGGTCTGGTATGATTATCTGGTTGATTCTCCTCGCATCTAAACATAACCTAACTCTGCCGTCTTTTTTGATTACTACAACCAATGGATTTGAGTAGTGTGATACTGACCTTTCTATTATTCCTCCTTCCATCATACTGTCCAGTTCCTCTTGCACCGCTCGTCTTTTGGAATAAGGCACGGGATAACTTCGCTGCATGAAAGGTGTGTGTTCCCGTATCTGCAATATACATTCGTAACCTTTTGCCCTCCCTGGAACATCGGCAAACACTCCCTTAAACTGCTCTATCACTTGCCACAACGCCGCACGCTCGTCACTCCTTACCACCGCACCTCCACTACAAAATTCATCTGCCCTTATCTCCCATACTGCATTATTAATATTACCCATTTCATCTTCGAAATCATCAATATACTCACCCTCTCTACATACATTTACTCTAGTATCTATATCACTCTCGCCTACTCTCTTTTGTAGTATTTTTACTCCCGTTGTTCTAACTTTATCTATTATTTGTTCAAAATTAACCTTTACAGACCGATCACCCCCATCTAACTCTACTATTTTCTCCTTAAAATTTACAACAGCTTTGTTTCTTTGCAGGAAATCATTACCCAAAATAATGTCTAAACTCAACCCTTTAACTACCAAAAATGTGTTCTCAAATTCTGTGTCATTTATCAAAAAACTTAGGTGTATCTGTTTTGTTATTCTTTTACTGCGTACGCCTGTAACTCCTACGACTGTAACCCCTGCTACTGGTAAAATTGGAATATTCTTTTTAATTTCTCTTAACTCTCCTAAAATGTTTTCTGCAATAACGGAAATCTCGCTGCCTGTGTCTACAAGTGTTCTATAATACTTATTGGCTACATTTACCTGTATTTCCATGAGTCCCGCTCTCACCTCGATCGTGTTGTTTTCTTCCTCCAGTAAATCGGCAACTATGTCTGTTTTAATTACGTTACTCTTTACATCCTCCAACGGTTGGACCTCATGTGCTTCCCTGTACAGTGGTCTGGTCCGTGCTACCACTGTCTGTTCTAGTTTTCCGGTTGTTGTCTGTGATTGCTTGTGGTTGGTCCCTGGTGATCCCTCGGCGATCCCTGGTTATAGCTGTTTGTTCCCCTGTTTTGTTGTCTAAACTGCTTGGTTTCGTTTCTCCTCCTCTGGTCTTCTCTTGGTGAACTACATTTATAACACCGTTGTCTGCTGGCGTAATTCTCCCATTTGCACCTGGAACAACTCCACTCACCTGATTTGTTTACACTATCTCTATGCACATTATTATATCCATGATAATTACTATCTTTATGTTGACTATATTCAACATGATGACTATTATTATTCTGTTGTGGTCGCCTACCCACTTCTCGATCTCTAATGCTCTGTAATATATCTAATATTCTCTCCAGCTCGTTCATATCTCCAATCTCTTTTGTCATTAAGGTGGTTTGCACTTCTCTCGGTAAGTGCTTACTTACATGTCTAACAAAAGACTTAAATGGTATCTGCGGCTCTAGGTATTTAGCTTCATTATATAGCTTAGTTACATATATCGTTATATTATTATTAGGGTGTCCTATAAAATTGCCCGTTCCCATTATACGGCTTCTTAATATTTCTTGTTCGTCTTCTGTCCAATATTTCCCTTTAAATGCTTTTTCGAATGTCTCGTAACAGTCCCATTCTAACCTATGTGCTTCCGCCCACACTATTGAACTACCCTTAAAACATTTAAGTATTTTGGTTAGTTGCACTTCCCAACTACTATTGTTGAAACGGTTGTATTCCCGGGTTTGGTTTATAAATCTCATTGGGTGTATTGTTCTGCTTTCATAGCTGAACGTTTCTAACTCAATTTCGTTATGTAAGTCTCTAGTTATTATTACCCGTTCAGTAACTCCGGTAAATTTTTTGTTAATTTCCCCCCGTAACTCATTTTTCAACTTGTTAAACTATTAGCAATTAAATCATATTTATCATGCACATCAGTATTATTTTGTATAGCTTTGATCTTACTTTGTAAAATACTTATTCTACTCTTAGTATTTCTTTCATGTTCTGATATAGTATTGTCTATAGTTTCAATATTTTTTGTGATATCCACAACATTCGATTCAACTTTCTCTAATTGACTTTGCAAAACATTTGTTTTCAATTCTATTTGGTTATTTACTTCATAGTTTGTTTTAATTTCTATTTGACTTTCTACGTAAGTTAAACATTTCTTTTCTATTTCTTTATTTTGTGACTCTATCTGGTTTTTAACTGTGTCATTAATTTGATAATTTGATCAATTTTGTTATCCAAATTACTGATTTTACTATTAAATCTCTCATTAACTATTTCTACTGTGTGTTTCTGGATATTATCACAACGTGTTTCTATTGTGTTAATTCTTTCATCAAAGTGACAATTTTGTCTTTTAATTTCGTTTTTTATTTCATCAAACTTCTCATTAAAATCACTTTTAATTTCACTTTTGAAGTTATTAAAATTTCCATTCTGTTTATCAAATTTCAAATTGGAATCTCTTTTTTGTTCATCAAATTTGTTATTAAAACTACTTTGAATTCCTTTAATTTCACTTAATAGTAACTGCATCATGGCAGCAGTTGTTTCGTCTGTTTTGTTTTCATGAAGTGAGATGGAGGTTCCTGTTTCTGTCTCTACATTTTCAGTCGTATTCGCCTCGCCAATCTGACTAATTGGGGTTAATTGAACATCCCTCTCACTCGTAACTGTTTCGTCAGCTATGCTGACTTTTGCATTATTATCTTCATCAGTATTCATTTTGCTTATTTATAATACACGCATGCATATAATCTTATAACATAACCTCGTAGAAGATAGGTTATGTTAAAATTATATCTATTATTTCAGATAACTGTCCGCTACTTTCCGTAGGCTTACCCACATAAAATAAAATTTTAATTAGTGTCCCTGTTCGGGCGCCAGTGTTATACTCTTTTATTACTACTGCCCAATAAATCTTATATGTAATATCTATAATTTTATTCAACTTTTGTTCCAAGCGCCATCTCGTGATATGATACGAGAATATTTACTTACTTTAGGTCCAGAATTCTGTTAAACGAAACTCGAAGATAGCGGATTGTGTTATTTGAAATAATAACTCTTGGTTGAAATGTTTACCAAATGACATTACCTTTTAATAATAAAACAGTTGACTCTATCGTGCAAAATAAGCATGCTATTATATGCCGTTTGGCGTTGCGTCATGAGACGCAGTTCTACTGTATAAGTTTAAAAATTTCCCTTAAACATTTCATAAACCCTCCAAAATAACATATTCAATTATATTTTTTATGATATCATAATTATAAATGATCTCACAACCCAGCACTGCTTAAATTTTATATTTATATTATGTTCACGCAATCACACACTCATTCATGCATTTTTATGGACGTCCCTAACTGAGCTCATTTTTTTATTATTATTGAATTCTAAATGAAATATTAAAATATAGAAATATTAAAAGTTTTGTATTGACCACATTTTGTCACTTAGCTGGTATTATTGTCCTGCAGACGTTGCATCGTTAGACACACTAATAGACGTTAAAACTTCGAAAACTGTTATTATGTTTTACATTGCACTGTTATTTATTTTATATAAATACTTCACTGTTTTACATTGTACAACAACACTTAGTTGTGTAAATTTTAGATCGAATTAGCGCTTGGAGAAATACCGGCCGGTAAGTTACACTGATGAGTCAAGACTGTCTTTGTTCGTTACTGTGCAATTCAGAGGTGGGGGACAAACTGCGTCGCTCAATCCTTTGTTCACAAAAGTATGTATTGCGTAGTAGCATACCTTTGGCTGACGAAATCATGTGCGCAGCTGGTTGACACATTTGTATGATGATTGTTTTGCTGTTCCTGGACGTATACGCTCGACCTTGACACCAATCCTGTACACTCGAATTGCGCAGTTGCAAACCCTCAATAAAACTTTACCAATTTTTTTATACGTGACTTGGAAATGAAAATACAATTTATATCGATTATTCCCCAAAATATAATAGGGTCAGAATTGTACTGTTACAGTCTTAACTTGGTATGCTTTATAAGTCTTGTGACGTACATTGAGATGATTGCTGTTTTGTTTCTATATTACACCAACGAACCCATGATTCATCACCTCTAATGAAGCTTGGGTTATATTACAATGTTCTTTGTCCTCCCTGCTCACATGAACTCCATATTGTTTTAGATAGGACATTAACAGATGGGGCACAAATTTTGCTGCAATGTCGTCCAAGTTTTTCTGACAAAATTCAGTGCCAAGTCCCATTTAACAAACCTATAGCTTTGCAGATATTGGAATTGTTTACCAACAATCTTCGTGACTTGTTTCACAACTTTGGTGACATCTACATCGTTGATATCAGTTGAAGGGCACCCAAAATGTATGCCATTTTTCATTACCAGATGTTCTGCCATTTTTGAAATTCTTAAACCATGTGTAAGTTTGACTCTACCACATATCTTCACCACTACAAGCTTGTTTCAATATTTGGTGTGCGTTCACTGTTGTCTTCCCAAGTTTAAAACAAAATTTAACACAAATTCTGTACACACTTAACTTAGTCATATCGACAATTGTGATATAACTTAACCTAAAAAAATGCACAATGTAAACAAATATGATTTTCCTTAAGAATGATAATTACTAGGCTGGTTCCTTAGCAATGTTAGTGGAGGCATTTAATGGAAAAATTCTGTGCTGCACTCCTTTTTTTTTTAGTGGCATATTACAATTCTTTGACTTTTTGAGTAGAGCCTCATATAAAATATGTGGTTTGGGTCAATACAATGTATTTTAAAGATAGAAATTATTATGTATTTTGTTGGTTGAATTTCATTATTTCAAAGTCCCTTGTATCATCTTCAGCATTACTACGTGATAGGTTAGGCTGACTATTTGTAAAATTTTAAATATAGTTTTAGTCTAGAATACAGTTTGCCTTCGTATTCAGCTACCAGTCCTAAAGTTAGTTAAGATCTCTCTGCAGTGAGAATCTGGTGTGTGTTGTGTTTTGTGGGTTCGTGCATGTGTGCATGCAAATAGGTACCTTACATACTTAAGACACCTACAGTTTAGTTACTTAAAACTGGAACTAGCAGTTTATCTCAAAGCAGCGATATCAGTCTCTGGCTTGTTAAGGGTGTGACCGTCTAAATCACTTCTCATCTTAATGGCTATATTTTGTACCTGATTTATTTTCTTTCTTCAACTATTTTTTTGAAAGGACTATGTTTAAAAAATTGGTGTGCATGTGTGTTAGGGGGGAGGGAGGGAGGTCTCCTCATTACATGGTCCACTTTCTGAAAATCTTGTACTCCTCATTTTGTTAGGCTGTTGCATTTTAGATATATTATAGTTTGAAAATTTATTTCCAGAATATCATTTCAGCACCATTTTGTCATACACATTTGATTTACATGCTGTTAATATCCAGCAATTGTTCGTCCCACATGTTGCTGAATTTTATGGTTACTAAATTTTGTAAGTTCAGTTCGTAGTCCTTCAGTCTTTCGACTGGTTTGGACCCTCCCCGCATATACCCGTGGTGCGTGTGGTACTGAGTCTCTCACAGGTATATGGGACCTACAGTTTAACGCCGGATCCGAACGGCTTTTTTTTTGGGAGGGTTTCTACTAGGCAGGATACCTCTCGCTGGGTTGCCATTACTTTGCGAGGGGGAGCGGTTGTATCTAAATATCAGATGGCCCCTGGCGAGAATTGAACCCGTGCCGACAGCGTAGCAGCGTCACACGCTAGCCACTACGCCACGACCGCTCCAAATTTTGTAAAAGCCTTTTAAATTTTTATATTTTTTCTGTGGGCATGAAGAGTAGCCGTAACTTTCTGGATATTAACAACATGAAAGTAATAAAACGGATGCAACAAATAGACATTAAAATAAACATCGTGACAAATTTAAATTTCTAAAAACTAATTGACAATACAAATGACATACTAAATGTAAAAAGTAATAAAATTAAGGAGGGAAGTAGTATTTAAAAATAAAAAGAAGCAAGTAATTTACTTAAAAAAAAGAAATATTCAATAATTAAAAAAATAGTTAACTAACATTATCCTAAGTTATTAGGATATTAATGAGTCCTGCACCATATTTTCACTTTGCAACATGTATAACCAAAAGTGTAGTAACTTTTTGTTGATTTTTAATGTTTGAAAGTATTAGTGTCAGTACATATGATGAATACAAGAAGAGCCATATATAATCAAAATAAACATGAGTAAAAGACTGTAGAAGTATTATATACTTTAAAATTTGATTTTATAGAATCTATTAAAAAGTTTGGAGACGGAAGGTTTTAAACCTGAGCCAACTGTAGCATTAAACTCTATACTGCAGTTTCTGTTCCAAGAGTGCAGAAATACAGAAAGGGTTAGACGATGGTTTCGTGCACGTCTCACTTTGGAACTGGAAGAACTATTGACAAGAACTACAACTGGAAAATTATTTGAAGCAATAGCGGTAAGATTTTTATTGTGGTTGAGTTATTTAAGGAACTTTTCCATACATTGTATAGTAGATGTTAATGATTTTTTATTTCTAAGAACATGAAGGTCAGTTAGTCTTAGTTGAGTTTAAACCTATGGCTCAGTATTGTATCAGAACAAATATCACACATGGTCACAAATGTGTGTATGGTGTCTGTCATAGGTATAGAGTGCATTGGGTTTCAGTAGTGCTTTGAGTTGTGTTCTTACTTTATTAAAGTATGAAGTGTGGCTGTTAAATAACTCTAGACTGTATTTGTGTGCACTGTATGGAGTGCATGTCAATGACTGGAGAGGACGAGTCATTAATCTTGAGCTGTTTTGAATTGGATGAATCTGTTTGTAACTGCCAGTAGGGGGGGGGGGGGCAGTAGTAGTGTTGTGAGTACTGTTGGGAAAAACTCATTTGTAGCTGTCTTACCACTATAATGGTTAGCCTGAAAATTGAACAGCAGGTTAACCTCAAGTTTCTAGTGACATTAAAAAAAAAAAGAGTGCAACAGATTGTTTTAGTTAGTTGAAAGAAGTGTTTAAGGATGAATGTGTACCATATACCCAAGTTTTTTAGTGGTATACAAGATTTAGTGAAGGTCTGGAAGAGGTGGAAAATGATGAGCGTCCAGGTCAGCCAACCACATCAATAACTGTTGAAAGAAACAAAAAAGTAGTAAATTATATTCAAATCAAAATTCAAGGTGGATCATGGTGGCATGGGTTCCCAAGGGACAAACAGTCAACAGACTTATAACTTAGAAGTGGTAACTAAGCTCCATGAGCAGATAAGAAAGAAGCGGTGTGCTTGTTGGAAACAAGTTATTTGGGTCCTTCCTCTTGCTCACATTGCTATTTCTGTGAAGGAGTTTGAGCATCAAAACATATTCTAGTACTGGAATAGCCATCATATTCACCTGATTTGACACCTTGTGACTTTTTTGTATTCTCTCTTATCAAGAGTAGCCTAAAAGGGACCCGCTTTCAACCCATGGAAGAAGTTAAAGCAAGAACGGCAAACCTACTAAAGGAGCGTACAGTTGATCAACTGCAGCACTGCTTCCAACAGTAGAAAATTCGAATGGAACATTGTGTGAAAAGGGAATGGGAATTACTGAAGGGGATAAATGTTGAAATAAACTATTTTGTAAATAAACAACATATTTTAAACCATTCTGGTTATTTAATAGTCACACCTCATAGTTTTATGCAAACTACATTTATTTTAAACACTGTTTATTAATTAGAAACAGTAAATTGTAAAATTTTAACATTTTGGTATGATAATTGAATGTAATTTACACTACTTTCATTGTGTACAGTGGAATTCAGCTCTAAACACTTGAGTATTAAACAAACAGTAAAAAATGAAATGTTTACAGTTAAAAAAAAAATAGTACAACAGTATAAAAAATAGTATATCATTTGTTTGTAATAGTATAACTATGTATTATAGTATACTAGTATAATAGTATAGTAGTTTAGATTGTAGTATAATATTATAAGAAGAATGAAATTCAAATGTGAAAGTATCAGTAACTACATATACAGAAACATATGGTCATTATGTCTATTCAAAAACTACTTGCTGTTCAAATATGCAAAAAAGGTTTTGATTTTGAACTCAAGAGTTTTAATTTATATTTTGAATAACTCACTGTGTCATATTGGTGTATATTATAAAGATCTGTATGAGGAGCTGTGTATGTTATGAGGAGCTGTTCACAGAGCTGAAGTACATTTTTTTAAATACAAGTTTTCTGTAATGTGTAGTGCTTTGAGTTAAAGGAATATAGTTTGGGCATTCTCATAACTTGTGGTACTAATTACAATTAAAATAAAATATGACTGTGGCAGAGTTGTCCTGTATTCCTTCTTCTTCCCAAGCTTGCATGGTTTGTGTGTGTGTTTTAAGGAATATTGTCCATCACTGTTACAGTGTGGTATTCATTTTTTGGCAGAATCTATTCAGAAAACAATGTAAAATATATTTTAATCTTGTCTAACAAATTTGCTTTACTGTAATTTTACTTATGTGTAGAGCTTGCACTGTGTGCTCCACTACTTTACCCCATGGCATAAGAGGTTCACCAGTTGTTTTAAGATTTTTATTTTTGGTTTCTGAAAATTTTTAAGTGCTCACTGCTGGTACTTTCTCATAGCTCTTAATTGTGAAAAAAATGTATTCTCAGAGAACCTGCATGATTTATTTTTACTTGTTACACTCTGGTTACTCAACATTTTTTATAATCATAAATAAATTATTTCGAAAAAAGAGTAGTTTGCAGTTATTAAAAGTTTGCATGAAATTATTCTTACAAATACAAATACTCATGAAAATACACCATGGAAGGAATCACAGGAAGTAATTGTTTTAGTCATTTTAGTCTTTTTCTCACAATTACTGGGAATTTCTGTTATAGTGGGGTACAACAGCATAATTTCTGTTTGTGCTTATAATCACTAAAGCAGCTTTATTAATTAAATCATTTTACTGTAGAAAGAATTAAATAGAGCCAATGCCAAAAAATCTGCCATTGGGATAGATTTATTTTATCGCCTCTGAAAATACACTTTAAAAATTTTCACTTATTTGGCATTTTAACTGCTAATGTTTATATCATTTTATTATGAACATTGTGTATATCAGTGTTTCAAAACAGCATGAAGAAACTCATCTATGTAGGTTATATAATTTTCTAGTCTCTGGAAGTAATTAACATTTTAGGAACGTGTTGATGAAGTTTGGGAATTGCAACTTTTAAGGACATCCATGTTTTACCCCTGAACTGAGTTCCCAGCTTTGAGCATTATACGAAGCAATAACTTTTAAAATTGTGCAGTGGCTTGTAAAATTGTATTGTTGATTTAAGATTATACTGTTTTGTATCTCTTTACACCACAATACTCCATTTGGCTGTTGTACAGCTTATCTTCATTGATTTATTGTATTTATATATCTCTTTCACATTTTGGAAGTTTGTTAAACATGGATTCAAGGTTCTTAAATTCTAAAATGTTAATGTCTCTATAAAAAAAAAAAAAAATAACTCCTAACATATAATAGATGGAAGAATAAATATTTAGCATTGTGTATTGAGTATAGTGTTACGATGGTCTACTGATCGTTGTATGGTATAGTGGAAAACAAAATACAAGACACCAATTAAGTCACTAATCACCAGCTTTAATTATCACAATTAAACAGTTTGTAATCAACAAGATAGTTTCTTACAACAAATCAAATAAAAATTGTTCACATGCAATAATAATGTCAATTAAAAGAGTCCCGCATAATTATAAAACACAACACTTCACCACAATACTTTGAACCGCACTGGAATAAATCACAACTCAAACTCAACTGAGTAATTGCTGATGTAAGACTGAACTCGACACTTCGAGTTTTAAGTGGCAGGTATGGGCTATTTGTAGTGTGCAGGGTTCCATAATATGCGTCTTTAACAAACACGTGAAAATTCTAGAGAATACTTCAGTGCGGCCATGGCAGAAACACACACCGTTGGGGTAGTGAAGAAGCTTCTAGAACGACACCATTGAACGCACGAGACGTTCTGCATTACGTAATACTGCCTCGCATGCCAAGTGTCGTGTACGCGTTACAGCTGTGGGAATAGCCGAAAAAAGAGTAGAACAATGTTCTCCAATGTACCAGAACATTTTGTAATGGCATAACAATTTTTCTGCATTACGTAACAATAGTTATAAACACTTTTTGTTAGGGACAGTGTTTCTGGAGTCAACTTTCTTAACAGCAGTTTGACAAAGTCGATGCCTGTGATAGAAGAGCAAAAAAATCATGAGTTCTGACATCCTTTACTCAACTGTAAATAAATGGAAAAGCAAACCATATGAAATTATACAGATGAGTTAAGAAATTGAGAGTTCTGGTAATATACTTAATTACTTTTCTCTCATGTATTGTTAAAGTTCTAAAGTCAGTGACTTTCTTTCTTTGAACAGGGTATAGTGCTGCTTCCATTCGTATTGAATAAATATTTATTTAAATTAATCATCAATTTAAGTAATTTGAGTGCTGAAGATCTGTTACATGAAGAAAACGTAATTTATGCAACAGAATAATGTAACAGGAACATTAATAAAATTTACATCACAAGAAGCATTGCTCATTTAAGACTTGACATCAGTGATTGCTTTGTTGCTCTATAAGCCATGAATCTTTGCAAAGCCAGGACCATTATGAGGACCGATAGCTTGGCTGGATGAAAAGTACCTATTCAGAGTAGGAAATTTATTATCAAACACATTTTATGGTTAATAAACATTATTTAAAAAACATAAGTTTAGCGAAACCTGAAAACATAATTTTGTATTAAAATCAATACAATTATGATTAAATGATATAAAGGTTTTAGTACATATATAAATAGTACTAAATATCTAAAATTGAATATTTCATGAACTGGTTGTTAATACTTTGTACTTAATTATAGAATAAAACATGTTATTGAGTAACAGAAGTTTTATTACTTAACTATTGTTTCAAAGTCAATAAAAAAAAATTAGTTCTTTTACTGTTATGGATTATATCTCCAATTAGCCCCGTGCTCACACTCACATACAATGTTTATAATTTAATAAAGTTGAGGAATTTTTTAAAATGCTCATGTGTCCATGTGTTTTCTTCTTCTTCTTCAGCACTACAGCCCAATGTGAGTCCTGGCTTCCAGTACCAATCCTCTCCAAAGTCTCCTGTCCATTGCCACCTCAGTGTAATCCCTCACATCCATTCTCATGAGATCTAGCACATCATCCAACCATCTTCTCCTAGGTGAGCCCCTCTTTCTGCTTTTATAGATGCAAGATTTTCCTTGGCATACGTTGATCATCCATCCGCTCTAGATGTCCTAACCATTGTATTCGTTGAGCCTTTATGCATCTTTCAATGTCATCAGGATTCAATAGCTCAGCTATCTCCTGGTTATTTCTTATTCTCCATTCATCATATTTTTTAACCGGGCCATAAATACGTCTTACGATCTTTCTTTCAAACATTCTTAGTATGACTTGTTTCTTCTTTGTCAATGCCCATGTCTTGCCTCCATAAGTAACAACTGGTCTGATAAGTTGTCATATATATTTTTATTTTTTTGTTACGAGAAATGAGTTTGCTTCTCAGTTGTCTGCCATTGGCATAATATGCCATATTTCCTATTTGTATCCTGTCATGTATTGTTGTGTTTATCTTCTTATTTGGCATTACAGCTTTTGGTGGCCTTTAGCCTCTTCAACAATACTCCTCCATGCTTTCCTGTTCTCCATCCTTCCTCTCCACCCTCTGATTCCCATGCTAGCAAGATCTTCTGTTACACCATCCAGCCATCTCATCCTTGGTCAGCCTCTATATCTAGTAGTATATTGTTATGACAACGGCCTAACTGATCATCGTATGGTATAGTGGAAAACAAAATACAAACACCAATGAAGTCACTAATCACCAGCTTTAATTAATCACAAATAACAGTTTGTAATCAACAAGTTATTCAAAAGATTTTTCTCGTACAACAATTCAAATGAAATTTGTCCATACGCAATAATAATGTCAACTAATGGCTACTAATATCAACGTCCAGCACAATAATCACTTTTCACTAATAACCACTTATGACGCACTCAGTAATCGCCCAACGTAAACTAAAACTATAGCAGCAGCTGTTGTGTATTTATATGTGCGGCCTTAACAAGCACTCAAAAACTAGAGGATACTTCAATGCGGCCGTGGCAGAAGCACGCATGTGGTGGGCTAAGCGAGGAATGCATAGAACAATTTCGTATTGTACCAGAACATTCTGTATTGCATAACACTGCCCCCTCCTTAAGCTTGTTCATCCCGAACTGGGAAACTGTCTCTGAAGTAATACTTGACTTGGCTGGGCAACTAGGTGGACAACCTTGAACTTTCACTCTCCTTCCTGTTGAATCCGATAGACAACATCTTTGATTCTCTTTTTCATAGCATAAGGTCCTTTCCAGTTAGTCTGAAGTTAGGTGAGCGACCACGTTGGTGCTTTGGGTCAAACAACCAAACCTGATCTCCTTCTTAGAAACCCACGCTATTGCTGTGATTGTCATACAGAGTTTTCATTTTATCACTGGCTATCTTCAGCCATCCTTTTATCAAGTGATTCATTTCTCACAGTTGGTTTTCTAATTGTGAGAAATAGTTATGTGGCTCTTGAGATTCAGGTGATCCGAACATCAAGTCCCCAGGAAGACGAATCTCACGCCCATACACCAATTTTGCTGGAGTCATTCCGGTTATGTCATGTACTGATGACCTATAAGCGATGAGGAATAGTGGTATATGTTGGTCCCAGTCTGTTTAGTTCTCGTCAACAATCTTCAAATGATGCTGCTTCATTTATTTTCCGTTAGCTCATGTAGTGGTTTAGGAATAATAGCGAAGCCTTTCACAAAAGTCTGTAATATGAGCATAAGCCCAGGAATCTCTGAAACTTGTGTTTACTCTTTGGAACTGCCCAGTCTCCTATGATGTCATTGGGATCCATGCTAACACCCGCTGCCAAAACCAGATGCCCCCGATACTGTACTTCCTTTTGGAATAGAGAACTCTTCTTTGGGCTCAGCTTCATTTGGGCACCGTGAATTCTAGTTAGAACCTCCTTAAGGTTTTCCAAATGGTCTTCGAAAGTCTTCCCAATTACTGTGACATCATCTAAATAAATAGGGCAAGTTTTCCATGTCAGATCTCAGAGGACCAGATCTATCAATCTTTCAAATGTTGCCGGCCCGTTACAGAGTCCAAATGGCATGACGTTAAATTGGAATAAGCCACATGGCATCAAGAAAGCGGTCTTTTCCTTGTCTTCTTGATGAAGACCCACTCGCCAATATCCACTCTTCAGATCCAATGTGGAAAACCACTGAGCTCCAGACAGCGTATCAAGTGTATCATCAATACGAGGTAGTGGATAGCAGTCTCTGTTTGTCAGGTCGTTCAACCTTCGGTAGTCTACACAGAAACGTAATCCACCATCCTTTGCTAGCAGCACTACATGAGAAGATCAAGCACTTGACAAAGGCTTGATTATTCCTTGTGTCAACATGCCCTATACTAACCGAGACATTTTCTCTTGCTTAGCTAATGGAGGTCTTCGAAGATGTTGGCGTATCAATGTTGTATCCCCAGTATTGATGTGGTGTTGTACAAAAGATGTTCTTCCCAATCCTTGGGGCTGAACTGCAAAAGAATCTTTAAATTCATGTAAAAACTGTGAGTTGTTTTACCTCACCACTTGAGAGATCGTTAGATCTTTTCAACAATTCCTGAAGTTCCTCTGGTAATTTTGGTGTGCCCAAAGCATTGGATCTCCATTGCATCAATCCGGCTACCCGGGTTACAGGTGAAATTTTACCTAGGTGCGTATTGCTTTGTAAAGTGACAGCTTGATCCAAAATATTCATCACCTAATAGGTACATTGCCAGGTTTTGTCAGACTGTACTAAACTTGTAGCAGTTAGTATGCCCGGTGTGCTGACTACCTGGGATTCGAATATAGAGCACTGGTTGCCCCTAGTATCTACTTGATTATCACGTCCATCTATTTTTCTGATGAATTCATTGTGGAGACCATTACCTCTTCTTTTCCAATTCTCAAGACATTGTTTTTGAAGTTGACTACAAAAACAAATATGCATTCAAGTGGTGTTGTCCATACCAAGAATTTTTTCATACACAATGTGTGCAACAAGTACCTGGTGAACAAACTCAAGTCAGCCGAAGTGTAAGTGAATCTCCACTTTTCCAAACACGTTTACAAGCGGTCCAGTAGCTGTTTGCAATTTGCGAGAGCACCATATTGGCTTGAGATTTTTCACCACATCAGGGTGGACAATGGAAACTGTTGTGCCTATGTCAACTGTAATTGAGGTTGGCCTTTCTTGAACAAATCTGGTAACTACTGAGCTCCCGCTATTTTTCTGAAGTGTAGAAATTGCGTATTGTCTAGGGACTTCATTCCTAAAGTTAGTTAGCACACGACCCATTGTACCGACTGCTGCTCATTTCGCTCATTTCCCTGCTGCTGAACTCTAACCCGACAATCTTGTTGTAGATGTCCAGGTTTCCCACATCCATAACACTTTGGTCTTCCAGCCTTTTTTTGTTTATTCTGTGGTACCGACTGTTAGGTTTCTGTCCCTGCTCTTCTTCATCATCATCTGTGCTGTCTTTTAGCATGCCCTTTATGACTTGCCCAACCAGACGCTGACTTTACGGCCTCAAATTGCAAATCATGTACCAGGATATCCACACTATTCTTGTGTCTTGCCATTCGTAACACTTGCTGTAGTTCATTATCTCGGACACCATCAGTAAATGTCTGCATCGCAAATGTCACTAAAAACCAGCTTTAATTATTACAATTAACAGTTTGTAATCAACAAGTAATTCAACAAGATTATACTTGTACAATAATTCAAGTTAATCTGTCCACACAAGTAATAATGTCAACTATAAAGAATTCCGCACTATAATCACTTTTCACTAAAGCACTTCTGTCTAAATCACCCAACGTAAAACTGAAACTAAGCGGGAGTTGTCGTTGTTTAAATAGATAGCACAAGTATTCCAGAAAAATCCATGATACATGTCAACACTACTAGAAAACACTAGAGCATAATTTCTTGCGGCCTTGAACACAGTGTGCGCAGACCAGTGAAGTCTGGAACAGGCTCGATGGTTGACACGTGATAAGTGTCATGTAATTGTCTTTCATCTTAAAGTAGCAGCAATATGCGCATGCACACACACACACACACACACACACACACACACACACACACACACACACACACACACACACATTACAGCTGGGCTCTGCTGGGATAGCCAAGAAACATGTAGAAGGTTCTGTAATGGTGTAATGGCGTAACACTATCATACCTGCTGGTGGAACTGCAAATATCATTAAGTTTATCATAGAATCTCTTTTTCTCTATCTCCTTCCTCTCCTAAGTTGAAGCATAAACTGATAATATTGTTATATTCCTGATCTCCCTTTCACCCTTATTTTATATGTTCTATCATTTATGATTTCATAGTCTATAAGGCTGCCCCTGATTTTTTGTCGTCATGAATCCTGTCTCAAATAATCCTGTTTGTTGCTCTGGTACTGTGCGTGTGTGTGTGTGTGTGTATATATATATATTGCAATGATACAATTTAAAACTGCATACATAGGTAATATAGAAATTAGTACAACAGAGTCTATATCTGGAGGTCGGAAAATTTATTAAATTAAAACATTATTATTTCTTTTATGAAATTGGTAAACTGCTATATTTTTATTATTTAGACAAAGCTTTTCATCATCACTGACATCTTCAGGTCTTAAACAACGTTTATTATTTAGACAAAACTTTTCGTCATCACTGACATCTTCAGGTCTTGACAACTTCTGGTTGTTTAAGACCTGAAGATGTCAGTGATGACAAAAAGCTTTGTCTAAATAATAAAAATAAAGCAGTTTAGCAATTTCATAAAAGAAATAGTAAGGATGGCTGCTAATTTAAATAATACGAAGAATAAAACATTATTGGATTTCGTTGTCCATGACGTGTCCATTACTTAACTAAATATCACTATTGTTTGATGACTCGGAACACTAAGTTTTGTATGTGTTCACACAAAACACAAAACAAATTCGATCTACCCAAAACAAATTCGATATCTAGGTGTATACAAGCTAAATTGCTCAAATTGCAATAAATTCTACATAGGCCAGACAGGACGTAGCTTCAAACAGAGATACATTGAACACACAAAGGCACTCCACACCACTACAGAATCCACCTTTGCAAACCACCTCATTGAAGCAAACCACACATATAAAAACATCGACAATAACATGAACATCCTACACGTACACACAAAAGGCCGAAAACTAGACACTCTAGAACAATTAGAAATATACAAACACACAAATAAAAACGACATCCTAAACGAACAGACACAATTCAAATCGCACGCATTATTCGAACACATCTCACCACACACACACAGCTTTGATCTTTCGAAAAACTATCCCATCGCCAACAACAAGATGGACAGCGCTACTTACGGCAGCCTCTGATGAAGCCTTCTAAAGGTTAAAACCGGTTTAGGCTGTAAGGTAAATCTTTACGATTTTACTTATAAAAAACTTAGTGTTCCAAGTCGTCAAACAATAGTGATATTTAGTAAAACATTATATTAACTATTGTCTTATTAATTTATACTGTAAAATTGTTTATTTAAAAATTTGTCTTTCACAGTTGAGTATATTGGCTTGCTTTACAATTATGTTACTTGTTCTGTTGAAATCCACTGTTTGCGTAGCCACTGGATGCTTCGCGTACGCAGCTCGACTGATGACTGCTACAACTCTGCCCGTAGACCATTCGATGATCACTAATGCAAACAATTCACGTCGTTGCACCCACGCACACTGCGATACGAACTGTTATTGTTTACAATTTAAATTTAATTAATCACAGGGATTTTAATTTGGGCAAATTTTAAAACTGGGCAAAATAGATCTGGGTGTATTGATCTTACACCAACTCCGGATTCTTGAAGTGTTCTCGCGTAACTCAAAATATCTCGGTAGCTATTTTGTACCTAGCAGGTATCTTCTACTATACGCGTGAAAGCACTAGAATGATCTATTTTTTTATTATTTGAGTTCTGTAAATGGTATTGGTTTCGAAGACCTCGAACCGTGAACCAACTTCTAAATTTAAATGAAAACGACCTGTCTTGTCACGAAAAACTCGTGGCAACGAGTACGTCTTTCTATAACGAGTCCTTATAAGAAACTGCGCGAAGTGTTCTCAATAGAGGATCAAACTGAATAAATTTTAGACCCTCTGATTGGTTGAAACTTCAGCAACGTCACAGATGAGAACACAGACTGAAATCAGGCTTAAACTCTGTCCGATTCTGGAAAGGCCTGTCTAGATCTGATCTATAAATTTTATTACTTTCTTGAAGATAACGAGAATAAAAGACAATTGATTTCATTAGAAAAACCATATAAAAATTATTGGTGTGGAGACTTTAGTATATGGAAAGTGTAGCTTATAACCATGAGAATACTCTGTCCAAGTTTCAGAACGAAATGTTAATTTTCTTCGAAGTTATCAAATAAAATGTAAATACACGCACACCCATGCACTTACACACAAATATTTCACATGACATAAAAGAGAATAAAATTGTGAACATTTTGACATAACATAATTTTTAAATATAGCTTGGTTCAAAACTTATGACTACTTTACAAAGAAAGAACAAAAATCAATTTAAAACATGTCTATGGCAATCAGAAAATGTTACATAGCATTAGTATTCCACTTAAAAGAACTTCATATCCTGTGTACTGTTGATATATATCTATATATATCATGCTATAATCTGTCATGATTCATTCCATGACCCGGAAAATGTATTTCCTGAATATTTCCTGCTGTCCTCACCCTCACATTCCATGTAGCTACTATTAGCTCACATTTTACTTTTGATTTTTTCCATGATCCATTCCATATATCCTTATTCCAATTCTGATTTGTTTCTAAAAAGACAGTCCTTTCCGAGGCTTGGTTGTTGGTTTCAAAACAATTTTATTTTTACTAAGCCGGGATACTAAGCCAATCAGGGGGACCAGGTGATTTTTAATGGGTTTTCTTCCCCAAGCCTTTGGAGACCAAACTCCTTTTTGCAAGGCAGCAGCTCATGTACGCAGTATTACAGCAAACTAAATCCAACCAGATTCCCACCTGTAATATTCCAAACATAAGCTGGTCCAGGATAATTTCCCTTATGCCTTAACTTGGTACTGGTGGCTACTGCTGCCCTCCACCAGGAATATTTATCGACCTTCTGGTCTAGATCTGTACTGTTCTGCATCAACAGGGTCACCTCTTGTAGGGTGTGGCACTTCACCATGTAGTACAGTCTTGGCTGCAGAGAGGCTGAGTCTGCTTTGGGAGCTAACATCACTTCATCCGACCCTGGGAATTTGTGAGGACCAGTGCCCAGTCAACACAGTACAAGGTACTACCTCTCCAGATTCCCTCGACCCCAATCCATCTATTTTACTTGATGAAGATTTGGTTACTTAGCTGCATCAGTTTGGTCAGGTGTGTCAATTGTGATGACCGCACAAGGTTGAATGATTATATTCTTCACTCTGTTTTGGCTGGATTAGTCCATCTCAATGATGTCACTGCTCGTGCCTAGATTGGGCAATTCCATTTTCCCATTGCCACCATGGTTAAAGAAAATGGTGGCAATTATGAGAGTACCTTATAATTCATACATGTTGAAAGTTGTTTCGTTCACATACAGTGTTTACATAAAAGTTCTGTACAGCGTTTGGTCATATGCAGTGAAAATGATTTTGCTTGCAGTTCCTTTATGCTAATATTTTCTATCATGGCACTGATTAACTTAAAACCTGCTTTATTACAAAAGTGTTACAATTTTTTGGCCACACTTTTTGTAGGCATCGTTTGATACTAGCCTGGCCATGCAATCTAGAGAGGAAATGTCTTCATACCTTAAACATTCATAAGTCCACTCTGCAAAAACCAGTGTGTGCAGTTTAAAGTAGCCCATGCAAAAATTTTCCATGCTGTTTGCCTTTTCATTTAACTGCTCTTCAAATTTTTCATCTAGTATCAGTTCTCTAACTTCCAGACCTGCAAATTTTAGCATCATTTATTCTGGGGAATGTTTCTTTCAAATACATATATCCAACACTGTTTTGGTCTATTGTCTTTACAAATTTCTTCAAAAGCCCTAGTTTAATCTGTAAAGGCTGCAGATGTATTTTTTCTAACTTGATTAGTGGCGGATTTATAACATTTATCATCTTGAGTGATTCATATTTAGGCCAGCTTTTCCTTACATAGTGACTTTTTCAGTCCCTTACCATCACATTTGCTTAGACAACAAAACTTAGTGTAACCAAGATGTAAACCTAGTAAAAGTCCAATGACTTTTAAATCACCACACATATTCCATGCATATTTCTTGTACTGAATCTTTATCAAAAAAGTTTCATACTTTCATATGACTCTTTCATTTTGGCTGTATAGCTAATGGTACCAACATAAATTTATTTCTATTATGAAGAACCACTGCCTTTAAGCTAACTTTAGAGGATTCAATAAACAAGTACTACTATGTTGTTTCATGTTCATGACCCAGCTCCTTCATTAATGAGTAAACATTATTGCAGTACACTAAATCATTTTCTGTGAAAAAATATTCTATACTTATCATGTGAATTGCAGAACTGGCGTACTTTAGTATCTGGGGTGAAAAGATGCCATCCTTTTAACCTAGATCATAAAATTCAGACTGCCTTTTGTATCTTAAATTTTGATTATATGAAGGTCACCTTGTGTTATAAGTAAGTTTCACTTGCTTCAGAATCAGCATCATATAATATGGGTTTTTATCGTATTCTTTGTGCTGTTAATTGGTATCTAAGTCATAATCACTCAGTGTCACATATTCTGGAAGTTGTGGAATGGGAAAATTCTCACAGTGAGAAACAGGTCTCATCTGCAGAAGGGGTTTTACAGAGTGTTTGGATTTAGATAGATTCCTATTATGTTTAGTAAACAGAAATGACAGTAAAACAGAAATAATTGATCATTTGGTTCCCTCCAAATCATTGTTATAGCAATGGGCATATGACAAGAATGATTATTTACCCATCCCATGAGTTGCCAAACACAAGTTAAACAACAAATATGAGGGACCCAGCTCTTATCAAGATACAACCAAAATAAATTTTATAAGACTTCACAATTAGGGGAGTAAAATTATTCCTCTATGATTGAAAGTCTGTTCACGACACACACTTTGCAGAAACTATTTGGATGGTTTTATGTATCTCCTTGCCATGATGAAAATTTCAAACACTGCACTATTGTATTTTACAAGATACTATTCACCTTACAAAAACACAAACTGTATTAATGCTTTCTTAATAAAGACAATCATACTACTGGAAGAATAATGACACATAGGCATAGGTTACACAATATATGTCATGACATGTCAGTGAGTCATATTAGTGTGACTGACCGAGTAAACCTTTATACACTAAAAGCTCTCCACAACAAAAACTCTGTAATGAATATTCCTGTGTAATGAAAATATTGGCTGATACATTACACTACCTAATGTACTTTAGGCTTCTGTAACGAAAAAATCTTCAAATTTTCTCTATAATGAAAGAAAAATGACAACTTTCTATAAAGTTATAATATGAATTTTCCAGTTATAGTCCAGGTACAAAATTTATGAATAGAATGAAGTTGACAACTACAGGTACAAGTGCATGTGCTCATTGAATAGGCTACGAATTTGTCTGGAACTCCCCATTAGGTCACATGTTCAGTGCTGCAATTCTCATTTTGAATTCCATATAAGTGATACTATAAATACAGTCAGTCGTATGTCATGGTGCTATCAGTATGTAATTACACAGTGTGAAGTGTAGTACTATATTTGTTATTTGATCTGTTCTTTATGTTAACATGAAAGTAAACCATTTCTATGGTGTAGTGTACGTAGCCTACACTGCTTAATAAGAATGTCTATTCACAAGTAGTGGTTTAATTTATTGTATTTTAGTTGTGTATTGCGGTGCAAGTCTAACTTCATGGCTAGCAAATGTAAAATTCTTTTGATCAAAGGTAAAGTTGAAATCATTCCACTTTTGATAAAGGTAAAGTTGAAATTATTCCACTACTAGAGAATGGTAGTAAGCCAGTTGATATTTGATGTGACTTTAACTGGCTTCATTGATAGTACCAAAAATACGGAGCAACAAAGAAAAGTTACTGAAGTTAGTGGATGTGCACAATGAAGAAAACGGCTGTAAAAAAATTTGAGCACCTGTCTATGAACAACTAGACAAAGCAGTAGTACAGTGCTTCTGAAGTCAATGAAACCTGCAATCTATATATTAATACGTGAAGAGAAAACTTTGTACCCCTTTTTAAGCATATTGCACGCACGGAGGAGTGTGAGATTTGGCATAGTTAAAGTTTATATGGAGAAGGAGTGCAGAAAGCTAAAATTTATATATAATATGTGTTACAAATACATTAAATTAAATTAAATAAAACATTCATTTGCACTTGAAAATTCATTTAAACTTTTTCAAACAATGGTAATTGTTAAAAATAAAATAATTTTGTTGCCAGGCAACAATAGTCTGTGAAGTGTATGTCAAGGCAAAAAAGCGTTTATTTTATATTTTGTATATTAGATATCTGTGTTTTATATATTAATGTGTAGTTGAAAGTGAAATACAGCTTGCTTAATATACACCTGTTGCAAAAGGAAAATTTTGTAGCAGCACCTTTTGAATTGACTTACTCTCACCTAATTATTATTGGTGGTTTCAAAAAAGTGAGTACATTTTATTATTTTTAAATTAACCCTCCGGTGGGCGCGCAAAATTCGCACTCAATAGTGGGCGCACTGCGGCTTTTTTACCGCAATTGTAAATTGCACTTTTTTACTCTAAGACAAGGTAGTATGAGAAGTAAATAGACTGGTTAAGGTGTTTTAAATTTTATTTATTATTATTAAACACAAAAACATAATGCTTGTTTTAAATTTTATTTATTATTATTAAACACAAAAACATAATGCTTAGGCATCGACGTCCATATCTTCGCCGTCGCACCTGACACATGTTGTCTCTTGACGCGAATGCCTCTTACAGACATTATTTCTGCATCTCTGGCACACAATTTTTGATCTGTTATTCTTATGCCACACAGGAACGTGGCGTACGAAAGCGTGACTCACGCCCCGTGTGAACCCGGCATTAGACAGGCACCGGTAGAATAGGCGAAAACCAAAAGATTCAAAACAAAACCTAACCAAGCTCTAAGAAGACGTTTGATTCTATGGTAATGGTCAAAATATGCATGAAAAATAAAAAACATCACAAAACTAAAAAAAATTAACACTTACATGACTGGGCGCGCAGGCGGCAAAATAGCCGCAGACACGTCACTCTCTTTTCAAAGCACAACAGCTACTGAAGCGTTATGCACATGATTTATCCGCATGTCGGAAATACTGCCATCTATCATGAAAATTGCATACTAGGCAGAACAGACAATAAACACTACCGGTACCTAGGAGACAGTTCAGAAACTAAAATTTGCGGCTTTCTGCCGCGGGCGCGCCCACCGGAGGGTTAAACCCTGTCTAATCTTAGTTTCAGTAATTTCATTACATGTTTTTTTTTATATTCAGATATTCGCACCTGCTTCCATTATGCCTCGACATAGAACATTGACGGGTCGGAGTGAGAGACAAAGAAGAAGGAATATATATTCGCGTGAAAGTCAAAATGATAATAGACCAAATGCAAATTTAAATAGTGTAAATAGTATACAAAATGATGAAATTATTTTGAGGGATACATTTAAATGTGCACTGAATGTCATTCCAAGAAATTTTAATACTTTTGATTGTGGATTAATGCATTTACAATGCAGGTTTTGCAATGCAAAACGTTTCGAATCTGAGGTCACTTTAGGTGAAAGGACTGCATTCAATTCATGTTGTCATAAGGGTAAAGCAATATTACCAGCCTTAAGTCATAATGAATACTTTAAATCA
The DNA here is from genome assembly GCA_034769895.1 of Magicicada septendecula. Lineage (NCBI taxonomy): Eukaryota > Metazoa > Arthropoda > Insecta > Hemiptera > Cicadidae > Magicicada > Magicicada septendecula. The sequence continues at coordinate 484,173,913 of CM068368.1, forward strand.
TTGTATGATGGACTTACTTCAAATGAACCTTCAATAAAAAGAAAGTCAAAAAATTATTTTGGAAACATTCGTAAATACAATTCATCATTTGCTATGGTTAGCTCAGAAGCTAAAATTTCGGATACAGTTACGCGTGGAGTGTATCATTTTAAAATACATGATGTTTTTTATCACAGATCAGGTCCAATGACTGCTGGATATGGTCACTCACCATGTTATGGGCAATTATATTTTTATGATGTTGACACTGCTGTCAATTATAGATTACGTGAACACTATAATCAAACATGCAATAACAGTATAATGCATGAAATCTCTCTTGAATTGGAACGCATTAATCCTTTCGTTCGGTCATTCATTGCAATGAAAGATCATTGTCAGAGAGTTGAAAATCAAAATAAAGAAATTTGTATGCTCATTAAAGTAAATCGTGATTTAGATCTACGCCGTTATAATGATGCAGTTCAAACTGATGTAGCAGTAATATTTAGTACAGTTGATGGTGAGCCACCATTTGAACGAAATATGGTTTCGTTTTCAAAAGTTAATGGTACCATTAAAAATATCTCTGTTTTGGATTCATCATTTGACCCTTTAGCGTATCCATTACTTTTTCCAAATGGTGATACTGGGTGGCATATCAATATTTCTCATAATGTACCGACTACATCTAATTCAAGAGCGCCCAGAAATAAATTAACCATGCTTCAGTATGCAGCCTATCGACTTGCAATTAGAGAAGATTTTAGCATGTTGCACCATTCACAAAAATTATTTCTGCAGTGGATAGTTGATATGTATGTGAGAATAGAGGGCACAAGGTTACATTTCATTCGACAAAATCAAACAAGTCTTAGATCTGAAGTTTACAACAATTTAACAGATTATTTAGAATTGAACCCCAATGCCAGTAATGTTGGCCGTAGAGTAATTTTACCATCTTCATTCAATGGATCTCCAAGAAATATGTATCAGAATTATTTAGATGCAATGTTAATTGTACAACATTTCGGAAAGCCTTCTTTGTTTATTACAATGACTTGCAATCCAAGTTGGCCTGAAATAGTTAGCAATATTGGTGTAGGTGAGTCAGCTAATTTTCGACCTGATATTGTTGTGCGTGTATTCAAGTCCAAACTGAAAGCATTAATTGAGGGCCTTACACTAAACAAAATCTTCGGTAAAGTTGAAGCACTCATTTATACAATTGAGTTTCAAAAGAGAGGATTGCCTCATGCTCACATTTTACTGTCTTTAAATGAGCAAGATAAAATTGTTAACGCTACCGATATTGATAAAGTTGTATCTGCGGAGATTCCTAACATTCAAACACATCCTACATTACATGAATATGTTGTAAAACACATGATGCATGGTCCATGCGGTGTACTTAATCCAAATTCTGTATGTATGAGAGATGGAAAATGCACAAAAGATTATCCAAAACGATTTAATGAATTTACATGTGAATCATTAAATGGATATCCATTATACAGAAGGCGTGATAATGGTATTAATGCTGAAGTTCGCGGTAGTTGCCTCGGCAATCGTTATGTTGTACCATACAATCCGTATTTACTTGCCAAATTTAATTGCCATATAAATGTTGAAGTATGCACTACAGTTAAAAGTGTTAAATACATTTATAAATACGTGTATAAAGGCTATGACAGTGCATCTGTTGAATTAGGTTTAGAGAGAAATGAACCAGGTCAAGAAATACAAATTGATGAAGTTACAAATTTTTTAAATGGCCGTTATGTCGGATCAACTGAAGCTGTATGGCGCATCTATGAATTACCAATGCATTTTCAATCACATGTCATTGTTAGACTTGACATTCATTTACCGCGTAGACAGAATGTTTACTTTCGAGAAGGGCAAGAACGTCAAGCAATTGAAAATGCAAGACAAACAAAATTATTAGCATTTTTTGAATTGAATCGATCAGATCCATCAGCGCATGAATATAAGTATATTGAAATTCCTTGGCATTATGTGTGGGAAGATTCCCGAAAAAAATGGAAGAAGAGAAGGCGTGGAGGTGATAAAATCATTACACGCATATATGTAGTATCACCAAAAGACATCGAACTTTTCCATTTACGATTGCTTGTATTACATGTCTGTGGTCCAAAATCATTTGAGGATGTTAGAACATACAATGGAATTATACACACTTCTTTTGTTGAAGCGTGCCATGCTCGCGGCATTGCTTCAAATGATAATGAATGGCGCAAATGTTTAAATGAAGCGAAAGAATTACATTCACCAAAACAAATGCGAAATTTATTTGGTTACATTTGTGCAGTAAATGTGCCAGCCAATGCATTGGCGTTATGGAATGAATTTAAAGTATATCTTAGTGAAGATTTTTTGAGAGATTACAACGAAGAAGTATCCTTTAATACAGCTCTATTAGAAATTGAAGATATTTTGAATGTTCATAATTTGTCATGTCAAGAACTTGCTTTACCAGTTCCCACGTATTCGCAGAGAACAGACGAAGCAAATGCTATTGATCCAATAGAACAAGAGTTTCTGTTTTCTGAGCATTATGAAACTGCAAATATTGAACAGCGTAATCTAATTGATCGTGTGATTCGTGAAGTTTTGCACCATGATACTGGATCTAATGTTTTTTGTTTAACCGCTCATGCAGGTTGTGGAAAAACATTCACACAAACAGCAATCATTCACAAATTCAATTCGCTTAATCTTAGTTGCATTGCAACAGCGTTCAGTGGCATAGCTTCAACTCTATTACTTGGAGGTAGAACTTTACACAATGTGTTTAAATTGCCTATACCCATTTTGGAAAATTCTGTAGTGAATATTACCGCAAATAGTAGCTATGTATGTTACATAAATTCATCATCATTGATAATTATTGATGAAATTTCTATGTGCCCACTGCAAGTGTTGAAAATCATAGATAGATTATTGCAGGATCTATGCGATGAAAATGATAAACATAAACCATTTGGAGGGAAAACGGTACTTCTGTGTGGTGATTTTCGGCAAATCTTACCAGTTGTCCCACATGGATCACGCGCAACTTTAATTGAAAATTGTGTCACGAGTTGGCATAAATTTGTTTATTTTCATAAAGTAACGTTTACTCAAAATATGAGAGCCTTACCAAGTGAAATAGAATTTGTCGAATTCTTGAAAAAAATTGGTAATGATGAAGCCTCACAATTCCCTCAGTGTGGTGAAAATATTATTGAAATACCTCAGCAATTAATAGGAGATGAAAATAATATTATTAATGAGGTGTATGGAAATATTTCCGAAAACATACTCTCAGATAACATATTGAAGTCAGTTATTTTAGCACCTAAAAATGATGATTGTACTTTTATTAATACTGATATACTTAATCGAATACCAGGTGAACAGAAAACATATCATAGCTACGATAAAATAATTTGTGATGATGACAATGAAATCAATAACTATCCAGTAGAGTTTTTGAATTCTTTGACTATTAATGGTTTGCCACCACATAAGTTAGTATTGAAAGTTAATTGCATCGTTTTACTGATCAGAAACTTAAATACAAAGGAAGCATTAGTCAATGGAACAAGAATGCGCATCAAGTGTATGCATCGTAATGCTATTGATTGCGAAGTTTTAACTGGAACCGCACGCAATAAGAGAATTTTGATTCCACGTATAAATTTAACATATTCCGGTACTGTTTTACCATTTAACTTTCAAAGAACTCAATTTCCAATTATACCTGCATTTGCGATGACAATAAATAAGTCTCAAGGACAAACATTCGAAAAAATTGGAATTTTATTGAGGCAGCCAGTTTTTACACATTGTCAATTGTACGTCGCAGCAAGTAGAGTTCGATCATTCGATGGTTTGAGATTTTATATTTCCGAATATAATGGCCAAGGGCATTTAGCAAATGATGAAAGAGTTTTTACAAAAAACATCGTTTACACAGAAGTTCTGAATCATTAAATTCACTTTCAAACTATTTTAGTTCACTGGACAACATTTATTTTTTTAACCGCCCGGTTTTTTGATTTAATGAAAAATATATGAAAAAATACGAGGCACGTATTTTTTATTTCATTTTTTATTTTGTATTAATGTTTTATTTAAATTTTATATAATTCGAAAAAGATAGGCAAAATAACTGTGTAGCCTTGGCGAAACCTGGTCAGTATGGCAATAAAAAAAACCCAAGGAAATGTAAAAAAACACGTTATTGCTTTTTAAATATGGCTTAGCCAAGCTAAACCTCATTTTTCCTATCTTTCATATTTTTCAAATAACTCGAAAATTAATGCATAAAAAAAAAATTAAAAAATTATATAAGCTTTGTAGCAGATAATCTTTAAACTGTTTGTTTTCGAATTTTGTACCTTACCAAAAATGAAATGTAATCCACTGGAATTGAAAACAATGTATCTTATACTTCTATGAATGTCAAGTCTCATTTTTATTAGCGTTTATTTGATTCAATAATAACATGAAAAAATTAAAACTGACAATGAATTATATCAATAAATAAATACGAATACAAGCTGTAATTGTGTTTTTTTTCAACTGTTACTAACATTAAATTTTAAATTTCATAGGTATTGCAGGGAATTAAGGCAAACAACACACGCTAATGACGTATTTGTACACGCTCGCAGCTGACGTAATAGAACAAAATTCAAAAAAATTATATGCAATGATTATAGAGGTATACTCTTTGACAAAAGAACCTCAATAACGTTCAAACTTAAAAATTTAATGAATTACGGTCGAATTTCGACCACTGGGCGACCACTAGTTCCCAGTTAATGGACCAATACTGAAAACAAAAGCTGAGTTCTTTGCAAATAAATTAGGAATAAGAATGTTGAAAGCTTCCAAAGGTGGCTGCATAAAGTTAAAAACATCAACTAATTTTCAGTAAAATTGTCAGTGAAACAAAAGATGTTGCAAAAATATTACAAGTGACTGGATTCATAAGAAGTTGCCTAAAATAATAAGTGAAGGTTATGAGGAAACCGACATCGTTAATGCTGGTGAAATGGGACTTTTCTAAAAATGTTTTCAGATAATACTTCAAAATTTGTAGGTGAAAAGTGTGTCAGTGGAAAATTAGCAAAACTGGTGATTGTTTTTGTTCGTACTAATATGGCAGGAACTGAAAAACAACAGTTATTAGTCATGAAGAAATACAAACACCTAGATGTTTAAAAAATATTAAATCTTCGTCTATGAAATAACGAAACAATAATCCACATGGATGACTGCCGAGATATTTGAAGAAGAAATACAGACATGGGACGATGAATTAATAAAAAAGGGTAGAAAGATTCTTTTATTAGTTGATAAATGTACAGCACACGCAAATATATAAAGACTCAAACAAATTATTTTTTTTTTACCAGCAAATATGACTAGTATTTTTGTATATGTATAGTAAATCCATTGCATATTCAATGGATTGGAGCATCATCATAAGACCACTACAAAAAAAGAAAGTGGTGCTTGGTGACTCCTTGAAGAGAGAGAAAATAATCAAATTTAATTTAATTTATATGATACAATGTCCCTTGTTACCAAAGCATGGGACTTGGTTACACCTTCAACTGTAAAACACACACTTAGGCATTCTGGACTTGTACTATAAAGGAATTTTTCTGATGACAAAGATTATGATAAAGAAGATAACTTACCTCTAAGTGAATGGATAAAACAGTTCAATGTTCCCCGTTGTCTCTTCTGTCTGCACTGTCTAATATCAGTGAGTACCAAATGGCTGATGACAAATTAACCACTGCAGAAGCACTTAGTGATGATGACATTATTAAAGATATTTTTATCCTCAATAATGAAGAGAGTGAAGAGGAAGAAATGGAACAAGAAATTCAGCCCCTACTTCAAAATAGGCTGGTAAGGAGGCTGGTATTAACTATTTGACATGCCACAATATCGACACTTCATTGCGGCAACAAGTAATAATTATAGGAAATAAGGTTGAAGGTGATGGTTACAAAACTCAAACAATACAAAATCATGCATTATTTTAGAAGTGAGTAAAAACTTTAAACAATTATTAATGTGAAATTTAACTGAGAATTTATAAAAAAAAAAAAACTGTAAAATAAACACTTATAAATAAACAGATTATTATTGTAAGTTGTACTATTATTTTTTTATGTCACTGTTCGGGCAGTCAATGTAAATCTCATTCTTTTTATTTTATTTATTACAGTAGAACCTCGTTTATCCGGAATAAAGGGGGCGGTGGTGTTCCGGATAATCAATTTTTCCGGTTAACCAATGCTACCTTATATACATTGGATTCCGGGTAGAATTAAACTACAGTACAAAGAAATAAATGTTCTTAATAATGAAACTACAGGTAGTCGTCGACTTACGACCTATGCGACTTATGACCGGCCGCACTTACGACCACAAAAACATGAAACACGCCCACTTGTAATGGGTCGAATTCTAGCCATCCAACAAATCGATATTATTGGCCATTAAATCAGTAAACACGAGTGCAAGAGTGAAATTTGTAATAGTCTTGGACGTTTGTCATTGTGAAACGACAATTCACATACACTGTAGAAAGATTGTCAAGTGTTCTCATCGACAGGATGACAATGTTCAAGTCAAAATTTGCAGAACACCTCATTTCCGAAAATCATAGCTACACTAATTTTAAAACTAATTTGAAACCCCTTCACATATGTAAGAAAGGGCGATATTTGAACGCTCTTGAAGAGTACGAAATTTATAAAGCACACAATAATACTGATACCAAGCCGCATGTTTTAAATGATAAATTGGTCTTCAAGTCAAATGTATTGTACAACACTGCCTTGCGCTATTGTCGTGGTGGGAGCGAGACGTAAATTAGTGCGCGGTCGGTTTTCATACGATGTACATCGGTAACCTTCGCACTCGCTGTAAATATTATATTATTATGTTATATTAAGTTATTTTTATATTGGATTTTAATATTTTAAGTGTTTGACAAGTGTATCAAATTTAAATGATACACAATTATTTTTAAATTCTGATGATGGGACAAGGATCCCGAAACATGTAAATTTTATAAAGACTGTTTCTGAAAAGCCGCAGACGGTAAGTTCCAATATATTTGATAATCGGATACTCCCGTTCGGCTTGGTGACAACTACTAAAGGGTTTATATAGGGACTACTTGCTCTCTCAATAACACCATTCGCTAACATTTGTTGGATCTCTTTCTCCACTTCATCTCTATAATGTAGAGGGATTGGATAAGTCCTTTGTACAAACGATGCATTTTCAGTTAGTGTCAACTGATGTTCATAGAACCTAGCTCTTCCAGGCTCTTTTCTGAACACATCACTATACTCACCAACGAGTTGCTGAATTTTGTTCTGTTGCTCGTTGTTCAACTCAGTACCAATGTTGATTTCTGGAGTATTATCAATACAGTGCTGGTCACTCCTAACGTCAACTACAGGTTTCTCTATATACCCTTTTACGACACTTACCGAGTTCCAATGCTTAAACTCTTTAATACCTACATTTATTTTATTAGCATTTATTTCCATAGTAATGGTATTTCTTTTAAAATTTATTTTTGCTTTCCATTCAAGCAACGTATCTACCCCAATAATACAATCATGAATGAGTTTCGGGACTATTAGAGCTACTATTTGGGTTTGGTTACCATTTATACTGACAGGTAAATATATTTGTTCAGTTATCTTTTGCATTTTGGCTCCAGTGGCTCCCTGTACATTACAATGTTTTACGGGTAGTCTGGGACAATTTTGCAACTGATAATTATCTACAAATTTTGAGCTAACACAGGTAACTTCACTGCTAGTGTCAATAAGCGCTCTTACCAGTAGATTACTGATCTTACAAATTATTTCCGGGCATTCAGGATAATGGTTTCTACCCACTTCTTGCTCTTCTTTTAACAAGAACTCCCTATCGCTCACTTGCTTTATATTATTAGCTACGTTCTTCTTACCTGTTCTCTTGGGTTGTTTCACTGCAGGTAATGGTAGGTTTAGTTTTGTTTCTTTTCTACCAGCAGTGGCTTCCCATTTCCCGTATTCATTTTACTAGTCGACGGTTGCTGCTCGGTAGAGGTTATATTTGTTTTACACATTTTATACCCTTTATTAGGTTTGTTCTCTACACTTCTACTTCTACATTTCTCCTCCAATTCCGGTCGATTTTGTGTTTTATTACCCGGATATGGGGTAAACCTTTTTTCTTTCATACGTTCATTGTCTCTCCTCTTATTTGAGTAGCAAGTTGGTTCTTGCTGATCGCCTCTAGAGTAGTTACTCAGCTGATTACTTACCCACTGTAGGTCCCTCTCTAAATCTAGACACTCATCTACAACCATTATGAATTTCTCTAGAGTATCCACTCCTCTAGTAGTGGTTGCTACTCTAGTGCGTTCTGAGAAATGATGCGCTAGCTTATATACTAGGTCTCTCTCTTCTATTGGTGGTGTTAGATGTTTAACTTGCGCCATTACATTTAGCACATAATTGGTAGTTGTCATATTCATTGACGGATGATACTTACCAAATTCTAGATGATCGCGTACCCTTCTTTGTATCTGAACATTCCAGTACTGAGCTAGAAATTTTTTTCTGAAGTCTGAGTAGGTTTGGACTCTGTCCGAGATGACTTTTCACCACGTACCTGCCCAATTCTTGAGAAATCGGCCTAACATGTCCTTCTTATCCTCGTCGTCCATCAGTGGATTTACACGAGTTACATACGCCTCAAACAGCTTTAAGAACTCCACAGGATTCTCATGTGGGTTTCCTGAAAATGCAAGGTTTTCCGGTTCTTCCTTATAGCCGCCACACCTCACTACTTTGGTTTGCTGTGACTTCATTGCTTTAGTCAGATCCTCCCGCATTACCTTTAACTGTTGTTCCACCTTTTGATGTACGTCGTCACTGTTAGCCTTACTCTCTACCTGTTTCTTAACTTCACTAATATTTACACCCAGTTGGGTACGCTCTTCCCTAGTATTCTGAATGTCTTCTTTATTTAGAAGTGATTGTGTTTTTAGTTCAGCTGTTACTTCACTGAATTGTTGATTAATGAGGGTTACTTTTTGTTCTAACCTTTCATGTAATTCATTTCTAAATTTATTTAGCTTTTCGTCTTGACGGCGAAAATTAGTGTTTACTTGTTTTCTAAACTTTTCTAGCGTAGTTTTAACCTCTTCGGTATGCTTATCAAACCTATTATTACTTTCATCTATTTTACCAGCTAAGTTAATAGCTAAATTTGCTATTTCTTCGTCTATTTTAAACGTAGCTTCTTTACTACTTTGTTCTATTTGGCTAGACAAATTTTCGTTTATTTGGTTCATTTCACTGGACAAATATTTATTAGTTTGCTCAATTTTATTATTAACATCAGTTATTAATTTTTGATTACTTTCTTCTAAACTTTTATTATTTTCTTCAATTTTCTTTGATAATTCACTATTTGTACTTTCAATTTTACTTTCAAGTTTGTTATTAGTATCTTTTATTTCACTAGATAACTGACCCTTTGTTTCATCCATTTTAGTGGTCAACTGTTTAAACATTTGCTCAATTGCTGCCATATCTACTGCTGATGATTTAGCCATTTTTAAATTTTATTTTTAACAAATTAATTTATCAATTATTTAATAGTTATTTGTAACCTTGAATTCCACTTTCTTTTCAAATTTATTAATATTACAATTTAACTAATCACTTGGGTAAAAGCAACGCCAAATTATATAACTTTATTTATATAATTTTGTGAGTTTAATCGAGCTTATTAGTTTTGCGGCGACAAATTTATATGTAACTTATTTTTACCTATAAATTTGGTGATCTAATCGTGCCCCTAAAGTTGCGGCGCCAAATACATACAACGCTCCCTTTCGTCTAACACAATTATCTAATATTTGTGATGTTAGATAAAAAGTTACTTACCCGTGATATTACTTTACCTGGGCGGCAGAACAAATCCCAGATACAAATGACACGGTTTCAGCTTAGCTCAGCGCATAGAGACACTCTTTCTCAGGATTCGTTCAGTGATTGTGGTTTTCAAGGGGAATCGTTACAAACAACACTTTAAGATTTGCTTGATTATTTAATTAACTTTTATTTAATTATTTTTAAACTTTAAATTGTTAATGGCAGGACTTAATTGTACCCTATCACTTATAATTATTGAGTGAGTGTGAAAAGTAATGATTAAGACGTTCAAACGACCTATAGCTCGTATCTGGTTTGATTAAGAGATTTCTATCTCCCAAACCAGTGCTAAAGAACAGGTCTGCAATAATTTGCACGTCCAATACTACACACCACTTTCCATTCAACACTCTTATACTATATTAGAGCTAATCTTATAGTTAAAATACAAAGTGTGCTTTTCTTAGCGTCCTTTTAAAATTGTTTATTGTTTTATTATTTGTTTAGTGCTTATATCATTGATCAATGAATCTATTTCTTACTGTTTGATGCGTTGACCGAAGATAGCAATCTGTAGAGGTCCTCCTTTTGATGGTGTTGCACAGAAGAATGGATGTTGATCAATGCTGTTGAAGATGCCCTGGCAATTACAGATGCTATAGCCTTCTGTAGCACAGGTCCTTCACGGCTATTGATTAATTAATTAATTATTTAATTAATTAACGGTTCTTTTACGCAGCGAGTGTTATTGAACGCTATTAATTCATCTACACTGCGGACTACTTCTCAAATTAGAACTTAAATTTGCACTTTAGCGTGATTTAAAAATTTCTGTATGTGAATTATACACGTCTAGTGTGTTTAAGTACCGAACAAAGAGTGATGCTACCCCTCGCTTTGAGCTGGCGTCAGTTTTAAATATGGGCTGCTGATTGGTTGTACAAATAAATCATGCGTTTTCCAGTTGTGACAATCTCGAACAAGTCGGTCAAACACTCCGTGACAGGTTCCAAACGGCAGAGAATTTCTTGTCAAAATCGTACTCCCTGTATTTGCAAATCGATTGATTACAGGTATTTGCAAATGTGTTTCCAAAGATCTGACCACAGAATATTGTTGCTTAGGTCTTTATCTGTGTGTGTGTGAAAACACCTTATTCCTACGTAGCTTAATTCTCTCATTATTCCTGTTGGCGTGCGTCATCCGTATAACTTCTTTAATTGTTAATTATATTAACTGAGATTGCGGCTACTTATAAAGCTTTTCTTGCTGAATACTATGCTGTTTTCAGAATTGCCGTATATTTATAACTTTTGAAGTTATCGCAGGTTGAACTGATAATTTGCTTTGAGTAAATTTACATGTTTGAACTGGATTCTGATGTCGCGGTGACGTGGTTAGAGTGAGATGGCTGCGATTATACGCTCTCTCTCTTACTGCGTTACACTCGTACCGTCTGTAGCTTTCATATAACGCTCTGATAGGACGCTATTATGAATCGTTATAGTACGTTTAACAATACAGTAATAGGGAGAATGGTGAAGAACAGTGTGCAACTATTTATTTAATCGAAATATATTAAATAAATAAAAATACTGCCAGGACTTACCTGCGATCTTTCTCAACTACTTACCTTGTATTAAATTTTGCTCAGAAGCCCAGAGTCGCCACCTATATCTTTGAAGGACAGATATGGAAACCTTTACACTCTACCTTAATTAAAACGGGACACTTTTGCAATCTGACTACCCCCCAATAATAATTCAGAAGATATCCGGGAACGTTTAGACGAATCTTGCAGCACAGAAATGAGAAAGTGGTAATGACGAAATAACTTAGACTAACACATTTTTATAGTAACTTATATGGTTTTAATTGATATACGACTGTTTTACTTATTCGAATCAGAACACAGAAACATATTTGGAAATATACATTTAGATATCCTATTTAATATTCTCTTATATTATATTAGACAGCCCATTCTGCTCGCACGCACACTCACACAATTTTATACTTTACCCCTTGTTTTTTATTATTTTACACATTTATTTTTAAACTGTTCACTGCCGCGATTCCGTACAACACGTGGTCTGTTCACCCGATTCGATTGCCCATTATTTAATTGTTGTCAATTCACTCCACGTCACTGTGGCAATTAATAACTGTAATGCGTTTATTAATTCCTTGGGTCCCGGTCGGTACTAAAACGGTATTATATTTTGTTATTCACATGTTATGAAATTCGGCCGACCAGGCCCTTACAACACGATCAGCATCTGTTAGTGAACTCGGTTTCTCGTGGACTGCCTAGAGCGGCATAGCATTCGTCGTTAACTTGATTGCGTCTTTTTTGGGGGAACCAATGCCTCATAGTTCTTCGACGTTTGTAAGTCCTATTCAACCCATGTAAGTGTTTGTGTGCTGACCATCTAGGATATTCGCTCGGCACTGGCTGACGTCACAAGATAGGTGGGACTTAGGCTTTACGTCCGGCCGCATGGTAGACTAAGTGAATAGAAATTGTTCTCTTAGCCATCTTGGCTTTGCACAAAACGGCGTCGCTCCGCGCGCATGCTCGTGTGATGCATACGAGCGCACGGCCACATTCTCGCAAAGTTCTTGGAATCTGAGGCTGGGTGCATTCTTCTGTACTGATTGCACAACTTGAGATATTACTCCTTTGTTAACACTGTTCTTACAATACAACACGTGGCCTGGTCACAGTTGAAAAGTAAATTTACAAATATTTTATATAAATCCCAAAAAATTTAATAAAATGAAATAACCCTCAAATTTGGCCCGTTACAATACCCCCCAATGAGAGGTCTTCTGTTGAGACAGAAGAAATCTCATTGCTAAAACCCCTAAGAGGACCGGTGAGGAACTGGTGCCAACAACCCCCTTTTACTCTTACACCTCATGGGTAAATGACCCCCCTGGCTCGGCTACTATGGACGCATCTGAACGAGATCACTGGACTTCTCTGGTTGAGATCCCAACACCGAAAAATCGAACAGATACGCACCACAGCGCACCTCACCTTCTAACATGCTACCCCAAAAAATCCAAATCCCTGGCTTATATCATTCCAGATCCTCAACCGATATGTTCCCCCTTATATGCAAACTGGGCTGCCTTTAGCAGTTACTGGGCTCACACACACACTTATACTACATACTGTAAACATTGATATATTTAAGTAAACATTTCATTTAAGTTAAAATCCAAAAATCAAACTAAAATCTTTTATCAAAAAAAATTCTCTTCATTAGTTTTTTGTTATTAGAAAATACACAAATTGAACATTTCTTAAAATAGGAACATCCTTAACCTAACATGTGATTATACCTATGCCCTAACAATACAATTCAATAAAAACACTAATAATACACAAACAAAACATCATCAAAGTTCAAAATTATCAATTAGATGCCAGGCGCACAAGTCACGAAATTTTTTTTTTGTTCAAAAAAAATTTTAAATTCAATAATTTAAATTTATTAAAATATATTCCTTTTTTCAATACTGAAATTATTTAAAATTATTCCAATTAATTAAACGCAAAATTGACTTAACTTCCTTGCTAAACGTGTCTAGTATGGAACCTCACCTATCAGCTGATCAAAACTGGGTCAAGTCAAGAACCTTGACCTACATAACTTATACACAAGTTACATCTGAAAATACATTGAACATCTGTAAAATTCTACCTTCAAACACCAAATACAATAAAATAAAACATTTAAGATAACAAAATGTTATTATAATTAACACTCAAATTGATCTTTAGATTACTCAAAATAAACCCTTTATAACTTTACATTATTTTCAAACTCTGTCAAAAATTGTCACTGGTTTCAATCAAAATTTTATATTTTTACTATAGATCTCTTTACTTAATCATCTCATTCTCCATTAATTTGGGTGATTTAATTACTTATAATAGCTCGATTTGCCATTTGCCATTTATACCTATATAATCTTTCTCACTCTGACTCTAACACTCATCAACAGCTTTAACTAACAGGACACCCATCTCTATCAAAATATCTATCAAACAATCTCTACAACCAACTTACTACTAAACTCCATCTACATACTTCTCTCGATATACAAAAAATATTCTTTAACCCTTTGTACTTAGGATTAGTGTTCCCCCCCATAAAGCTCATTCCCTTATGTTGGTTCCTGGATTCTACCTAAGGTAACCCTTTCCGGCGACAAACGGTCCCTTCCCGTCCCAACCCTTTTGTTGCAGACTCCACCATTACACTATCCCCTATTACAAAATTACCATCCCCAAATCCCATTCTAATTACCTCACTTCAACTACAAAATAACATCATCATTTATAAACATCAATATATCAATCATTACTCTACATATATTCCCCATAACTACTGTGTCAACATCAATACTTCTCAAATTCTATTACATTACCTCACCACAACATTACATTAATTCAAAACGATATTTTTCTCTCTAGTAACAATTTAACTTTAACTAGGACTAATCTACATGTCCCAACAAAATATTCATCACCCAAAATCTACCTTTTATTATTTCTCACAAATCATTAAAATCTTAACTTTATCAAATTACTTTCCTCATCATTCAAAATAATATCTTTAACACCTTAAAACATTATATTTAACATTAATTACCTTGAACATTAATAACCAATTTAACAGTGACATTTTACTACTGATCAGCTGACATTCCTAGCAAAGTGAAAACACATTTCAAAATTATACACATTCTATGAAAAATGTATGGTTATCAATCCTTACATCTACCATACTACACATCATTGTTTCCCCTCTTTCTGACTCTGGTACTATTGTGTAAACCGCCTGCCAGTCAGTTTAGTTATTTACTTTGTTATACTCATTTCAAAATCACAAATTATATAAAACACATACTTTTTATCAATTCTTATATCTAACATACTACAATAGAATAACACATTGCTAAAATAGAATGAACACAGTATACTGAATGTCTAAACCCCTATTTATCAAAGCAGAATACAAGCGTTTAATTAGAGCAAAATTGATTTATCATTTTTAATTTACAAAATTTAAATTCGTTGCTCATCTGAGCAACCACCCAATCCTCACACACTATTGTATTTTATGTTGGACTGTAGCGCCCATTTGCTTACACAAAGGCGGCATAGTTGGAGGAATTGAACATCTCCGTGTCTTTGCTTCGGCTTTACATTTTAAAAATTTTGGATATCGACATACCCTCGTTTTATATTTATAAGCCCTTAAGACGGGTCTACCACCTGGCTCTGCTGTCCCTACGCGGACAGAGTGGCAGCCGCTGTTCCATAGTTCCGGGATTTCCCCTAGTTTCACCCCCCTATTAATTTCTAGTATCAACCAATTTCAAGTCAGCTATGGTCAAGGGACTTGATATGGCCATAGCTGACCGCTAGCCAAAGCCACGATTAGTGCTGGTAAGGCAGTAATCGCCCGAAAAGTCGGGGAAATCAAACTTCACTTTAATGCCTGTTCTGCTCATCATTATTCTGTACGGCACGAAAGTCTATCATGGTACAATTGTACAAAAAAGGTGTGCCGCACATTTTCACCATGTTGGCCTCCGATGGAGGTAACACTCACTGTTACCCCCAACCCATTTCACTATCTACTGGGGCACAGGCTACCCCAGCAATAGCATACTAAATAGCTACATTAAAATTTTTATATACAACATTATAATATGACATTTTTCATTAATCATTTTATCCATCAACATTTAAATCATTCATAATTTTCTACAATTATATTCCTTAAAATTTTCAAATTTATCATTAACATTTATTTTATATTATATTTCAGTTATTACTCTTTTAAATTATTATTTCAAGTTATTTTCATTCTTGCATTTAAAAATTTTTTCAATTGAGTTAAACACCTGTAAACATTTTATTATAGTTGACTTGTGTTTTTATAAATTTTATACTTACAGTACATAATTCACATACTGACATATACAAAATATATACACCAACACACCTCACCTCTGAAACATTTAACAAAATGATTATTTCAAATCAAACAATTTAACAATTAATTACCCAATTCACAAATTGTAAAATAATTTAAATTCCTTAGAAAATTCAATTATATAACCTTTGAACCAATCAATATATTTAAACATATCAAACTGTTTTAATTAAATTAAATACTGAAAGTACAAATTCCATTGCTATCAAAACATTTACAATTCGCCAATTACTGTTTTCAAAATTAATTCGGTTATTTATTTAAATTGCAAATATTAATATTATTATTATCACAACCATCTACATACACATTGTTTACGTAACATTCTACAATACATACAAATAAATTCACTACATTTTTATTTACAAATCTTCCTCCTTATTTATTCAGTTATATCATCTTTCAATGTCAAAATCAGCTAGGTCATTACTACGTATTAACATATTTAACTGTTCCTTCCCCGATTTCTTAATCTAGCCTCCATCGTCATGTAATAGTCGTACCTTTTTATAATATTTCTCTTTCTTACTTATACTCAATTTGTTATTATTATTATTATAACACACCATTATTTCTATATCCTTCGTTATACCATTTATTATGTCATACAACTTGTCACTATCAATTAATTTTGTCCAGTCTCCGTAAGTAATCTTTCCAAACACCAAGTCAATTATTTTATCATCATAAATTAAATGGTTATTACTTAAACGTACTTCTAACCTTACTTTCCACTCATCATAATCTCTCCTTAAATTATATACTTCTATCTCTTTATCAACCCACAGTGCTCCATCCAAATTTCTCTCATCATAATGCCATATCACACTTTCTCTCTCATTCCATGCAGAGGGTACTAACTCAAACATTTCCTAACAACAAAAAACTTCAAAAAACAATTATTCGTAGAACACTTGTCTACACAATATATACGTGAAGATCTTTCTTCACCCCCCGTAACACCTCGTAAAAAATTTACCCTCTGTTTCATACCCACAATATAACTTTCTTTCCACTCGCTATCTAATTCACCAATATTAATTACTATGCCTTTACAATCTATTACTTTCTCTCTGTCACTCACTATCTCTATCTCATCATTATCCAATACTTTACTCTCCATTAT
Source organism: Magicicada septendecula (assembly GCA_034769895.1). Taxonomy (NCBI): domain Eukaryota; kingdom Metazoa; phylum Arthropoda; class Insecta; order Hemiptera; family Cicadidae; genus Magicicada; species Magicicada septendecula. The sequence goes on from CM068368.1 coordinate 484,191,021, forward strand.
ATCATTATTATTATTCACCATTATTTCATCAATAGAATTACTTATATTAACATCACCACTTACCTCTGAATTGTAATCACCATCATTATTTTCACTAGTTAACCCTACTTCTCCCACTATTTTGTCACTGTTATTTATTAATTCATTATCAGAATTATCGTTAGCACTCACCTGGTTAATTATATTACCACTTACCTGTTTTAATTCAACTTCTGTACTCTCTTTTAATTGATATCTATCTCCTCCCCACTTTTCGTCTTGTTTATTAAGAGCATTTATTACTTTATTGAAACCCTTATCCATTATTTCCTTTGTTTTGTTTAATTCTGTGTGTATCTCGTCAAAATGTTTATCCCACTTTTTCTCCCTCTCGTCCAAACGTTTATTCATCTTATCAAAATGTTTGTTCATCATTTCAAAACCCTTAACCATCTCTGTTTTTATAAGGTTCAACATATACGTCTCATAATCAGATTCACACATATTATCATTACTCACCTTATTATCTGTTACCTGATCAACTTTATTTTTGTTAACTTGGTCTATCTCTCTATCTGTATTTACCACCACCACACTCTCATCATTATCACTAGGCCTATTTATGGCCTTATTTTCTACCACTATTACTTCGACTATCTTACCTTTATCATTGGTCATCTTACTACCAATACTAATATCCTCACTATGCCTTTTAATTTCGGCAAATATTCCCTCTTCTTGTTCTTCCATTCGCGTTAAATTGTTATCTAAATTACCCCACTCCTCGTCTGTCATTTCGCCTACCACCTCTCTAAATTCACTCTCCCACTCATCCCACGCGAAACCCATATCATTACCTTGTATTTTGGCCATGATTAAAGTTCATTTATATAACACTTTTTATATATAAAAACCACTATTTTTCTACAATCAAAACACCTAACACAACTGTAAATCACAATAACACACACATAACCTACTCACACGTACGTAATTATGTACGATAAATATTTTTACAAATTCGTCATTACCACATCCTATTTTCTGTGCTTTAAAATAGGTCTACCTCGTATAAATAAAATTAAACCAGGATCCTGGCAGCGCGAGCCAATGTAACTCTACAAAAATGATCGAAATACATAAATGAATAAAAATACTGCCAGGACTTACCTGCGATCTTTCTCAACTACTTACTTTGTATTAAATTTTGCTCAGAAGCCCAGAGTCGCCACCTATATCTTTGAAGGACAGATATGGAAACCTTTACACTCTACCTTAATTAAAACGGGACACTTTTGCAATCTGACTACCCCCCAATAATAATTCAGAAGATATCCGGGAACGTTTAGACGAATCTTGCAGCACAGAAATGAGAAAGTGGTAATGACGAAATAACTTAGACTAACACATTTTTATAGTAACTTATATGGTTTTAATTGATATACGACTGTTTTACTTATTTGAATCAGAACACAGAAACATATTTGGAAATATACATTTAGATATCCTATTTAATATTCTCTTATATTATATTAGACAGCCCATTCTGCTCGCACGCACACTCACACAATTTTATACTTTACCCCTTGTTTTTTATTATTTTACACATTTATTTTTAAACTGTTCACTGCCGCGATTCCGTACAACACGTGGTCTGTTCACCCGATTCGATTGCCCATTATTTAATTGTTGTCAATTCACTCCACGTCACTGCGCCAATTAATAACTGTAATGCGTTTATTAATTCCTTGGGTCCCGGTCGGTACTAAAACGGTATTATATTTTGTTATTCACATGTTATGAAATTCGGCCGACCGGGCCCTTACAACACGATCAGCGTCTGTTAGTGAACTCGGTTTCTCGTGGACTGCCTAGAGCAGCATAGCATTCGTCGCTAACTTGATTGCGTCTTTTTTTGTGGAAACCAATGCCTCATAGTTCTTCGACGTTTGTAAGTCCTATTCAACCCATGTAAGTGTTCGTGTGCTGACCATCTAGGATATTCGCTCGGCACTGGCTGACGTCACAAGATAGGCGGGACTTAGGCTTTACGTCCGGCCGCATGGTAGACTAAGTGAATAGAAATTGTTCTCTTAGCCATCTTGGCTTTGCACAAAACAGCGTCGCTCCGCGCGCATGCTCGTGTGATGCATACGAGCGCACGGCCACATTCTCGCAAAGTTCTTGGAATCTGAGGCTGGGTGCATTCTTCTGTACTGATTGCACAACTTGAGATATTACTCCTTTGTTAACACTGTTCTTACAATACAACACGTGGCCTGGTCACAGTTGAAAAGTAAATTTACAAATATTTTATATAAATCCCAAAAAATTTAATAAAATGAAATAACCCTCAAATTCGGCCCGTTACAAGTGTAGTAAATATTACTGTTTTGTCAAAAATTATGCATTTAAAATAAAAGCTGTTATGGCAAAACAGATGACATTAAAAGACTATTTTTTCAAAACTATACTTTCTTTACCACATGGTGTAAAGAAGTATTTTTATTGTAAACATACTGTAAATAGCAATGCAACTGACAGTACATAATAAAATTATAAGCTGATCATCTGTACTGGTATTTAATAGACTGTATTGTTACTATTCCTACCAACTCTTTATTAAGTGAACACCTTTCTAAGTAGCCACATTTTATGGAGATCCAATGGTGGCTGCTTAAGACAGGTTTTACTGTACCTTGAATTTCATTATATAGAACTTTTACTATAGAAATCTTGCAATTAATTAAAGGAGTACTGAACCCTATCTATGATAAAATGTTCTAGACACAATGAAAAGTTTTGTTTTGCATACTCACTGTAAACCTAAAATTTGAAAAAATTAATTGTCACACAAAAAGTATGGGCGATAGTAAAATATGGATTACATTTTTGATTTCAGCGTAAAGAGTTACATAAAGAGCATTATCAACTTGTGACAAAAAACCATGTTCATCAGTGTATTTATTGTGAGATGCCATACGGTTGTAGATCTGCTATTGTGTGGTATATTTTGTGATTAAATTATATATTTTAATTGGAAGATTGGAGTGTTATATATTGGGAAATCGCTTAATTAATTTATAGTAAATTAATTTTAATAATTGTTAAATGTTTCAGCTACGAGACTTAAATCTAGGCATACACTTCCCAAGTATTAGGAATGTAGAGGTTAAGCAGCTGAAGTTAGATGCAAGTACTGGACTCATGGATGATTTGGAGTTGTGTCTTGATCTTGAATATGCTGGTGGATTCCAACTGTCAATAGATGCCAACATGAGATTAGCCAAGACAGCTTATGTTTCTGTAAAAGGTAAAATTGAACTGAAATAGATAGTATTTTTTCTTGTGTTGCAAAAGGTAGTGTAATTACTCAAGGCATTTGTAATGAAGTATCATAGTTTGTTGCTAATACATGTTGAAAATTTATTTGTTACAAAAATGTCTTATTTATATATAAATTTACAGTTTTAATAAAAAAAATACAGGTTGTAACAATAATGTTTATGAACTTTCTGTCATGGAATTTCTCTGAATATTTTTATTGAATATCACTATGGTATCTTTCAAAGTAAACTACCTTGGGAAGTTATATAGTGATGTTAATGCCTAGTGCTCCCTTCAAAGCAGCTACAAAATTAATTTTATGAATTTGCTCTTGGAGCAACTGGTATATGACATCTGATGGCATCAGTGTCTAAAATCTGTCTCTTTCAGTATTATCCTTGTCTTTGGAAAAAGTGAAAAACTTATATAGCAGGGTCACATACACTGAATGTGGGTGGGTTTTTGAATGAAGTGATTTTTTTTCTCGTTAAAAACCACACGAAATAGGTATGAGCAGGTAGGTACACTATCTTGATACACAAGGACTTGGTGGCAAAAGTTCATGTCTTTTTTATGTAATTGCTTTATGTAGTCTTTTTTAGCACTTTGTAATAGTACATATAACACAACCAACACCAACGTACCACAAATGAGTTAAAAGCCACTACAAATAAGAATACCTACAAGGTCGAACATACAATCATGGATAAAGGAAGTATCATAAGCCAAAACAAGTGAATAAAATGAAGAAAGAATTACCAGTAAATGTACTACTAAAGAAAATAAAGCAAGACTAACGACGAGACGGCATACATAATTACCCAATAGATCAAACAAGAAGGAGAAGGAAACCAGTGAAAACAACATCAAGAAGAAACAAGAAGGAGAAGGAAATCAGTGAAAACAACATCAAGAAGAAACTTGTTAAGAGTGAGGAAGGAATCAGTGCAGAGGAGAAGAAAAATATCCAGGTCAAACACAAAAAAGGGAGATAATATGAATTATAATGAATCAACATATGCCAATAAAAGAATTATTATAAAAGAAGAAAGTTTAAGTGGAATAAACAACACGATTTAAGTCCCTAAGCTATAAAATTGACACTGACCTAAACTTATTAAGTAAATACCTTCCTTGACAATGTAATACAAACAGTACTCAGTAAGGGTCAATTATTGATCACAGAAATTAATAAAGAGAATGAATAACAATATGATAATTTCTTAGCTAAATGATGTGTAGACATGAAAAAAGGACTATGTCAAAAACACTAATGACAGATTGTAAAGTGGAATTGAAATTGTAAATAACCACTAATTACCAATAATAAAGACTGTAAAAATAAACAAAATGAAATCTAATAATAAACAATGAATATACCAGAGTTACATAAAGTTAAATAAATCAGATGTAATGTAGAGATACAAAACTGACAGTAATCCATTGTTGCATATTTAGAATATAACATAACCTAATCTGGCCAACTAGTTTCCAATAAAACTATAGAAAAATAAGGCTAAAGCAATGTTAAACTAAACTGTGTTATAGTGTGACATAAATAGATAATATAAGGAACATTTATTGTACAACAGATAAAGTAATAAGGAAATATAAAAGCTGAATTGATGTAATTTAATATAACTATATGCCTGACATAGAATGGGTGCATGATGCAACAAAATTATATTGTAAACTTGTTATAAAAGAGTAGGAACTCAACTAATAACATTGAATGAGGCAGAATAATGTTCAAATAAGTAAACTCAAGGATTATAACCACGTGAATACTAATAATAACACAAATAATGAGTAAACTATAGTGACAGTTAGATGCAAGTAATCATGGTAAATGCAAACCAAAACAATTATCATTGTAAATGCAGAATTAACTACTGCACAATACTAACAATGTTATCAGAACACTGATAAGAGATATTAAATCCATAATGAGAATAATTTGAAAGGAATTACAACTCATGTAAAAATGTAACTTTCAATAGTATGGTAAACTCACCTAACAGACTATAGTTAAGGTAATAAAACCAAATGATAAAGAAAAGAGACACTATCAGAAGTGATAATGACCAATGCATTATGCATAGGCCATAATAAAATGTTATTATCAACTACTATTATTATAATATTATTGATAAACAAAATATGTAACAATAAGCCTAGGATCTGAACCTATGAAAATAGATATTTTATAATTATTTTCTTTACTCAAATTTAATTTCGTCAAATTAAAATACTAGTTTATTTTTTAAATAAATGATGGTATTAATTAAAAAATATTCAATTTATAAATTCGAACTATTATAAATGTTTTATTAAAAAAAATTAAAAGTTGTAGTGGAATAAATATTTTCTTCATTGAAGAAAATCGTTTATTAGCATTAAATATTATAATTGAAACAATTTAAATTCTAATATAAACAAAAACAAGTTTAAATTAGTATAAATATTTGTTTGAGAAAAAAATTTTAAAAATAGTGTCAATCTTATAATTTCTTGTGTAAAGAATATTATATTGCACTAAGAAATTCAATAAGATAAAAACAATAAAATAATTGTTCGTAAAAAGTTATTTTTTTTCTCAGTGTAGGCCATAGATTTTTTGCATTTTTAATGGCAACACTGTTGCCATGCCGCGCATCTGCTATCTCTTTCTGTCGTATTGTGCTGACTTTTACATCAAGTAGATTGGGGAAGTCCCTGTGGAGTGAATGAGCCTTTGTTTTAGATCAGTTATTTTGTGGAATTGTTCAATAGAGTGTCATCTAAATGGTTGCTGTGGTACTGTGTTAAGTTCAATACGTTATTTGTACTTGGACTAAATCGTTGTTAATACTGACTGGCTGATTGTGTTTTATTTATCAAAAAGAAAGTACTGATAGAATTAATAGAACTGATGGCATCAAACGTTAAATCCACAATATTATCCCGCATAAAGGATTCAAAGTATTATGTAATCATAGCTGACTGTACTCCTGATATAAGTCACAAAGAGCATTAAGGTGCACCGACATAACCGAGGACGCCGTAAGCGTCAAAGAATATTTTATTACAGTTTTGGATATCGATGACACAACTGGTGCAGGTCTCACAGAAACTATTTTAAAAACATTGAGTGATCACAGCCTCAATATTAGCGATTGCAGAGGACAGGGTTATGATAATGGTGCCAACATGAAGGGGAAAAACAATGGCACACAGAAGAGAATTGCTGACCTAAATCCGCTCGCTTTTTTTGTGCCATGTGGATGTCACAGTTATAATTTAGTCCTGTGTGATGCCGCAAAATCATCAGTACCATCGGTGTCCCTGTTCGGAATCTTACAAAAGTTATTTACTTTATTTGCGGCACCAGTAAATAAATGGAAAATTTTAAACGAACATCTGAAAACTTACACCCTGAAAAAATTAAGCGATACTCGCTGGGAAGCCCAAATCGAAAGCGTTAAAGTGGTTCGATATCAATTTTGTGAAGTCCATGATGCTTTAGTTTCTTTGGCTGATGAGACCAAACAAAGTGATGCTGCGACATCACACGAAGCGACCACACTTGGAGAACAACTGAAAGATTTTAACTTCATTGTTTCTCTTATAACATGGTACGATGTTCTTTTCAAATCAACGTTGTGAGCAAAGCAAGTCAGTCACCCAAAATCGACTTTGTCCAATTTACAGAAATGCTTAAAAAATGTTGTTCATACTTGGAAAATTACAGACAAACAGGTTTTGAACAAGCTATTGTAACAGCAACTGAAATAGCGTCAGAACTAAATGTGCAGCCAATTTTCAAACCCCAAACGCGACTAAGACGCGTTAAGTGCCGACCAGCCGACCAAGTTGATGAACCAATAAATGACCCAAAAAAAATGTTTGAAGTGCAATTTTTTAATGCTATCTTGGACACAGTGCTTATATCTATGAAAGATTTCGACAACTGCAGTTTTTCTGTCAAGTGGAGTTTCTTGTTTAACATAAAAAATATCAAAATAAAGAAGAACTGATGAAGCATTGTTCTGCATTGCAAGAAAAGTTAACGGTCAACTCTAAATCAGATATTGATGGAGATTTGTTGTGCGATGAAATCTTGGGTCTGCAACATTACCTCAAGGACAGCCAGGCAACGGCTATTGAAGCTTTGGATTTTATCAATAAGCACGATCTTCAAGAGTTGTTCCCTAACACATGGATAACGCTGTGTATTCTGTTAACAATACCAGTGACTGTTGCAAGTGGGGAACGCAGTTTTTCCAAACTAAAATTAATAAAGACCTACTTGCGATCAACAATGTCCCAAATAAGACTAACGAGTCTAGCCACGCTGTCCATTGAAAATGAAGTTGCAGAAAATCTTGATTTCTCTAGTTTAATTAAAGAATTTGCCGATAGAAAAGCTAGAAAAGTTAAATTTTGTTGATTTGACAATTAATAATTTGATTTGGTTTCATTTAATTAAAAATATATATATATATATATATATATATTGTATAAAGACGGTTGTGACGAGATTTAATGTCACCCGTTGTAAGCGTCTTTGTAACAAACGTGTAAGTCCCGTATTTGTCCTTACCTTAAGCCCCACTGTTGGGTCGTCACTTTGTATAAAGATGTTTTCTGGTTTATTTAATTATTTATTGAATGTTAAACTATTTAATAGTGTGTAGCTAGCCGTTTTATACCTTGTCTCAATACTTACTAGTCGACCATATCTCTCGTCGCTCAATTCAAATTTTTCCACCTCGCCATCTGATTGGCTCTCGCTGTTTGGCCGAGTCGACTTCGTTCACTACAGTATTTTTATTTGTTATTTTCCCAAATTCTTATGTTACCTTTGCTAAAATAAGCAGACATACGATTGGTCGGTATGAAGATTTATTCAACACTTTTCGTATATTATCGGGTCAATTACAATAAAAATTAAACGTATATTTTATATCGCTCCGGCATTTACAAGTTGCGCAGTTGGCAATCCACTCAGTCTAATAGCAGAGACGCTTAATAATGGCGTATGTTGTTTTTCTGTTTATTATAAAATTATCTCAGGGAATAAGTCCTTTGGACTACAGAAGTTGGATTACAGACTAATAAATGCACAAAATTATAATATTCCTTATATCTAATTACACAATAGTTGATATTTTAAAACAGGAAAAGTAAGTCATTGGCAATGAGAAATAGTAACAATCTTCACGCTTGGTTAAATTTTTGTTAGCAAGTTATGTTTTTAAAATTATTTTAATATAAAATCAAAATTCAGTGGTTGATATATTTTATCGAAAGTGATTTTATAATCAAGTTCAGTTCAAAAGTTATTTTTGTGATATGTGAAGTGAAAATATTATAGTTCGTTTACTATGGGCAATTGAAAGTTTATTTTTGTGGTGAAGGATTTAGTTTATACTCATCGATTCCTGGTCGTAGCTTCTCTTGCGATCCTTTCTTCTTCTGGAACACGTCTAAGGTTCTGTCTTCTTTGGATTAAGTGAGATTCCTGATCAAATGGTTGAAATCCAATATTCAGCTTTCCTCAGTCCTTGTAGATGGTCTTCTTCTTCAAGTCGAGTTAGGTAATTTTTTATCTTCCTCCAGAATTGGTCGTTTATGAGTTTATTTTACTTCCTTCCAAGTTTTGCCAGATTATTTTTAAATAAATAGTTTTTAATTATTGCCCATCTCAGCAATGGTTGTTTACAATAGTCTTCTTACACTTCTTGAATAAAATTTTGAAAAATACAAAGCTTTTAAAGTTAATTTGGTTCCGAGGGCTTCATACATCCACCCTCTATGCTGGTCAATAATGAAGTCATTCAAATTCAGCGGTCACTCTATGTAACAACCATAAGTTGCTATGGTAACCCTTCAAATTATATTAGTTCTCATTGGTCAACAACTTATAACATTGTTATAATCTGACGTTTTATTTATGTTCAAATATGTAAAAATCCTTTAAATTATGATTACTTCCTTATGTTAGTATTACTGTTAATTCTACTAACACCATTGTTCTGCTTTTTTACTACAGATTATTTTGATACCCCTCATGGTTACTTTTAATTAGTTAATAACATTTTTATTATTTTCTTATTGATATTTCTTTTGTAATTATTTTTAAACTGAATAATATTCATCCATTTTTATATCTGATACACTTATTTACTTAATTAAACATTTTATATACTCTAATTGACCCTTGGTTACTGTTTTCTTTTTAAACTTATAAAATTCTCTCCTTCATGCTAGGCCTAAGGCATAGGTTTCACAATACTCCCATTCCACATTCCTTATAATTCATAAACTTTATTTATTGGTTCTTGAACATCTTTTTTATAGAAACAGATAAACAAAAACATTGGTGCTTTCAACAACACACCTTTTATCATTAAAATATTTCTTGCCAGGTCCAAGCCTGAAATTAAACTTCTAACTGTTTTGGTTTCTTACTACTATCTCCCCTATCTTCTAAGTTAATTAATTCTATGGTTTTAACAATAATGAAACTCTTATAATAATAATTTTTTAACAGTACTTTGCACAATATCATTCACTTACAATTCCTTCACTAAAATATAGTGTTTGCTTCTCCTATCTTCCACTCTAATAATATTAACTTTTACCTTATAATTGTAATTCTCACTTACTATCACTAACATTAATAATGGTACTATTAGTTCATACTTTTTATACAATGTTCCGTTAAAGATTGTTTCGCTATATTGCTATAGTCTGCTTCTTATTATTTTGTACACTACATGCACCTACACAGCACTTTTCCTTACATTTTAAGTTTCTTTCTTTATCATCACTTTCACTTGATATTTCACACATTGTTTGTTTACTTAGTGTTGTATCACTGTGTGGTTATTGGTAATTAATATTTGCTTTATTTTCATTTCACATTGGTCACGTTTGGTTTTGACTGATTGTCTTTATTCAGCTTGTAACTTTATTAATTATATCAAATATGAAACTCTTACCTTAGGGATATCTCCAAGGTTCTACAGACGAACACAGCTTTCTACAGACGAACACAGCTGCAGAAAGGATTATTTGAAGGTTATCAGTACACATATAAATACACAATTTGTTTTAAAACCAATCGCTTCTAGTTTATTAACCACATTAATTACTTCGTTTTACTTGGATATCAATTAAAAACTGGTATATTATTTTATATTATTAGTAAGTGTTAGTAACGCATAACATGGAATCAAACAAATTTACAAATGAAATCTTTTTTACTTCTAACCTATTACAAATTGTTTATATTTTAAATGAACCAATACATATTTATCTCTTTTCCCCTTGCTATTTTATTTTACCAAAATCCCTTCCCTTAGAGATCTCAATTATTTAGGTTTACATGTATATCAGCTATCATCATTTGTTTTAAATTGATTTACATATATATGTAAGGTTGTTAGTTACCCGTCCACCGTGTGTGTCCATATAGTTTGTTGCACGGTCTCGTTTTAACCGCTTTCGTTTTCCGGGCGCACTCACGCAATTGTTTATTAGTTTACAGTATTTACTTAGATTTTCACTGTTTTAATTCAATGTTTCCACATGTGGTAAAATAAAGTCGGCCGACGTAACTTTGTTCGAACACTTGATGTTTTATAGGCTGGCCGCGCGCTACCACAAGTTGCAGTTGAACACTTTTCACATTTTTTATAAGATAGGCCCTTTTTGCTTTAGGCCTATCTTGCACGCCCGAGGCCACGGTTCTCGCTTATCAAACTGTATGCTACACTTTTCTGTCTGTTGCTCATGCAGTGGTAACAATCTGACTACTGTGATTCACAAGGTAGACTGCTGCTGGCAAGCTGTTACGTAATACGTCTAGACGGTTGTTTATACTAACATTGTATGTTACTGAAGCACCTCACAAGTGGAAGCTGACAGTTGAAAATTAAAACTGATTTAAACTAAACTGTTGAAAATAAAACTGGGGTAAAACACAATTCTGTACCGGTACAATACCCCCCCCCAATGAGAGATTGGATGCCGAAGCATACAAACTCTCATTGCCTAAAACCTAAGAGGATCAGTGAGGATATGGCGCCGCAACCCCCCTGAGCTCTCTACTAAAATCATGGGTACTTACCCCCCTAGTCTGGTGACTGTGGCAGCACCCATCCGATCTTACTGGACTTTTCTACTCGAGATCCCAACACCATAAGCTCGGACCGATACCCGCCACAGTATCACCCGACTCTAAAACATTCAATTAAAATTTAACCAAAAGCCTTTCATTATACCATATCCACAAATGTAACTTTATTAATTAATTCATATTATTTATTAAACTCTTACCTTAGGGATATCTCCAAGGTTCTACAGATGAACACAGCTGCAGAAAGGATTATTAGAAGGTTATCGGTACACATATAAATACACAATTTGTTTTAAAACCAATCGCTTCTAGTTTATTAACCACATTAATTACTTCGTTTTACTTGGACATCAATTAAAAACTGGTATATTATTTTATATTATTAGTAAGTGTTAGTAACGCATAACATGGAATCAAACAAATTTACAAATGAAATCTTTTTTACTTCTAACCTATTACAAATTGTTTATATTTTAAATGAACCAGTACATATTTATCTCTTTTCCCCTTGCTATTTTCTTTTACCAAAATCCCTTCCCTTAGAGATCTCAGTTATTTAGGTTTACATGTATATCAGCTATCATCATTTGTTTTAAATTGATTTACATATATATGTAAGGTTGTTAGTTACCCGTCCACCGTGTGTGTCCATATAGTTTGTTGCACGGTCTCGTTTTAACCGCTTTCGTTTTCCGGGCGCACTCACGCAATTGTTTATTAGTTTACAGTATTTACTTAGATTTTCACTGTTTTAATTCAATGTTTCCACATGTGGTAAAATAAAGTCGGCCGACGTAACTTTGTTCGAACACTTGATGTTTTATAGGCTGGCCGCACGCTACCACAAGTTGCAGTTGAACACTTTTCACATTTTTTATAAGATAGGCCCTTTTTGCTTTAGGCCTATCTTGCACGCCCGAGGCCACGGTTCTCACTTATCGAACTGTATGCTACACTTTTCTGTCTGTTGCTCATGCGGTGTTGACAATCTGACTACTGTGATTCACAAGGTAGACTGCTGCTGGCAAGCTGTTACATAATATGTCTAGACGGTTGTTTATACTAACATTGTATGTTACTGAGGCACCTCACAGGTGGAAGCTGACAATTGAAAATTAAAACTGATTTAAACTAAACTGTTGAAAATAAAACTGGGGTAAAACACAATTCTGTACCGTTACAAAACCCCCCCCCCCCAATGAGAGATTGGATGCCGAAGCATACAAACTCTCATTGCCTAAAACCTAAGAGGATCAGTGAGGATATGGCGCCGCAATCCCCCTGAGCTCTCTACTAAAATCATGGGTACTTACCCCCCTAGTCTGGTGACTGTGGCAGCACCCATCCGATCTTACTGGACTTCTCTGCTCGAGATCCCAACACCATAAGCTCGGACCGATACCCACCACAGTATCACCCGACACTATAACATTCAATTAAAATTTAACAAAAAGGCCTTCCATTATTCCATATCCACAATTGATCGGTTCCTCTTAGTCGTACTGGTTCATTGACAAAGTACTGGTTCGTGTTTATATAATACAAAGTGCATCACCCATCAAAATCATACATAGATATCATAAAATACAAATCTAATACTAACAACCTTATTGTAGGATACATACTACAAACAAAATACATTACTGTCTCAAAAGATTGGACTTACTTATTTTTCAAACACTATCTTAGCCCAAACATTTCCTTTAGTTTTCAATTTTAAGTGAATATTTTATTCATTGTTTTCATCAATTATTATTTAATCTACCATTACATTTGAAATTTGAGTCAAAATAACTTTAAATTTGTTATTAAAAATCATCTCTTCAATTAATTTAATTACCAAATTAATTTAATTTAATTTCTCAAAACCTCATTGTATCAATCTCATTTGTTCAAAACAAAGTTACGTCTTTCAAAATAACCCTACATAAAATTAGTACCTACATTCCATCACATCTGGTGTTTCTTTTGTTTCATAATAAGGTTTCACGGCTGGCAATGATTCAGCAGAATACAACAGTTATCAACTTCAACACCTGGCTATAAACATTAGTCAAAACATACACTATGCCTGTTTACATCAACAATGGTCTGCAAGACTTGTTTTATGAACACTGTTATAAACATTCCCTCAGTCTAAACATTCTGCTTACAACACCTACTGACATATGTACTTCCTTCAATTTTTCAACTTCTATAAATCTTTACATGTTAACATATTTATCAACTACTATTTTTGTGCCAATTCATACCAAAATTAATTTGACCTTATTAATATAATTCACATTTTTAAATTGACTTCATTTCAACTCCAATCAGAACTGTTGAACTTTAATTATATTTAGAACATTTTTAATACAAACACAATTCAAAATTAAATTCATTATTACCTTTTATTAATTATTATTGTTAATTAACAAAATAAAATATTATTATTATTAAAATCAATTTCTACTCCATACATATATTGCTTACATAAAACATTTTACAATACAAACACAATCAATTTCACTAGAATTTATTTACAAATCTTCATCATTAATTGTTCAATTTTACCACACTTCATTTCCAAATTCAGCAAGGTCATAACCATAATCTAAAATGTTTAGAATGTCCATTCATTGAGTTTATATTCAACCTCCATCATCATGTAACAGTCTTATTTTTATATAATACTTATACTTATATTGTTCAAATTGTTCCATAGAACCCACATAATAATTTACTGGATTATCCCACATTATTATCAAATCATAAAACCTGTCTACATCATTAATTTTGGTCTTGTCTCCGTAAGTATTTTTATTCAACATCAAGTAATTTATTTTCTCATCATATTCATTTACTGTACTCATTAAAACATCAGGTAAGGTATTATTATTTATACAGGTATCATCAAAATAATTATCAGTCTCTATTTTACAAGGTAAGTCAATTTGTTCCTCTCTCTCAATGCATAAACTCTGTACTAATATTTCATAATCTCTATTCACCTTAAATATTTCTGTTTCTCTCTCTCTATTTCTCTCATCACAATATTTCTCACAACATTTCACATTCTCTCTCTCACTCCATGCAGAGGGTACCACTTTGTTACTACAACATCTGGCTCTACCAGATGCACAAAAAATCAAGGGACAATTATTTGTAGACCATACGTCTCCCAAATAAACTACTAAGGAACCTTTGTCCTCATACAACACTTCATATATACTACAAGAAAAATTTGCCCTCTGTTCATGTAAACTTTCATCTAAACTCTCTTCACGCTCTCTCTCACTCTCATCAGCATTTGCTAACAACACTTCATTCTTAAACTCTACTTCAACTAACTCTCTACTCTCATTGTCACTATTATCACTTACCGTATCATTCTTAGATACCTCATTTTCAACTATATAACCATTATTTATGTCTAACATCTCGTCAAACCGTTTATTTATATTAACCTCAAACTTGGCATTTTGCTTATTTATTTCGTCAAAACGACCATTTATAACGTCAAATTTAATATTCTGTTCGTCAAAATTGGTATTGAAATTGCTATTTTGAATGTCCAAACGACTATTCTGTTCATCAAATTTATTGTTAAAATTACTGTTCATTTTCTCGAATTGATTTAGTATAACACTCATCATCTCATTGTCTAATTTGTTACTACCTTTTGTTGAGGTTGGAGTCAACTGGACTCCCGAATCCTCTGTTATATTTGTTTCATCTGTTATATTTAGCTCTATTATTTTATCTTGACTCGCACTTGGAGTCGAATGCATCTCAAAATTACTCATAACATTTGACTCATCACAATTGTCAACACTCGTTATTTCATTGACATCGTCATTATTCCCTGCCATTTTTTATAAGTTTATAAAATGTTACATAGGAATTTTAATCTTATCCAATATTAACTTAACCCTTTTAATATTTCACTATGTTCATGTAATTTACCAAAACGTCCTCCCTCTCAAATAACCCGTTCTGCAGCTTGATTAGGTCTGGCGAATGTAATAACAAATTACACTCGAGTCCCAGTTCGGGCGCCAATGTAACTTTATTAATTAATTCATATTATTTATTAAACTCTTACCTTAGGGATATCTCCAAGGTTCTACAGACGAACACAGCTGCAGAAAGGATTATTAGAAGGTTATCGGTACACATATAAATACACAGTTTGTTTTAAAACCAATCGCTTCTAGTTTATTAACCACATTAATTACTTCGTTTTACTTGGACATCAATTAAAAACTGGTATATTATTTTATATTATTAGTAAGAGTTAGTAACGAATAACATGAAATCAAACAAATTTACAAATGAAATCTTTTTTACTTCTAACCTATTACAAATTGTTTATATTTTAAATGAACCAGTACATATTTATCTCTTTTCCCCTTGCTATTTTCTTTTACCAAAATCCCTTCCCTTAGAGATCTCAATTATTTAGGTTTACATGTATATCAGCTATCATCATTTGTTTTAAATTGATTTACATATATATGTAAGGTTGTTAATTACCCGTCCACCATATGTGTCCATATAGTTTGTTGCATGGTCTCGTTTTAACCGCTTTCGTTTTCCGGGCGCACTCATGCAGTTGCTTATTAGTTTACAGTATTTACTTAGATTTTCACTGTTTTAATTCAATGTTTCCACATGTGGTAAAATAAAGTCGGCCGACGTAACTTTGTTCGAACAATTGATGTTTTATAGGCTGGCCGCGCGCTACCACAAGTTGCAGTTGAACACTTTTCACATTTTTTATAAGATAGGCCCTTTTTGCTTTAGGCCTATCTTGCACGCCCGAGGCCACGGTTCTCACTTATTGAACTGTATGCTACACTTTTCTGTCTGTTGCTCATGCAGTGTTGACAATCTGACTACTGTGATTCACAAGGTAGACTGCTGCTGGCAAGCTGTTACATAATATGTCTAGACGGTTGTTTATACTAACATTGTATGTTACTGAGGCACCTTACAGGTGGAAGCTGACAATTGAAAATTAAAACTGATTTAAACTAAACTGTTGAAAATAAAACTGGGGTAGCACACAATTCTGTACCATTACAAGCTCAATTATAACTTATTTGTTTCTGACTAGTTTATTATTTAATAGGTATTATTTATTTTTAACTTCCTATCTTACAGTTATAAATTCATGTTTCTTTGCTTTTCATTTAACATGCGTAATACATCTAGTTTATTTTTATAGTTTATATATTTGACATCTTATTTATGCCCTATCTGTTTTAGTGCATTTACTTTACATATTATTTGTTAGTTACATCTTGGGGTTACATTTTGTTTCTCGTTCCTTCCTTCTTGTCTCTATTTTCTTGTTTTCTTCAATCTTTTTGTTTTCTCCAATCTATTGGGTCAAGTCATAGTCAGTTCCTGTCAATCGTTATTTCGTAGTTGGGTCATTAATCTTCAAATTATAAGTTTTTTAACATTTCTTCCTACCTTCAGCTTTTCTTTTAAATATTATATATAATATGATTTTTCTTTTATTAATCATTAGTGGTATTTTCCGCTACCTTATGTCATGTTACATAATATATATATATATATATATATATATAATCACGTTTTTCCATCATTAGCTAAACATGCAAGTTCTGACCAGAGAAGTTGATCTTTTTGAGACCACATATATAAAAGTTATGAGTAAGCTTAGACATTTTATTCTTACATATTCGTAATCAGCATAAAAAACCGTAAAAATATATATCCGTTTCAAGATAGTTTGTTGAAAAAAGTTGAATAATAATTATCCTGTTAACTTAATCGTTACAAACGACTCACACGTTTAAAAAAATGCATTACTATTTTATCACGGATATCGGTTTAGCTTTTAGTGATGAAAAATATGCACAGTGTTGCCACAAAATGTATATAAAGTCACGAAGGTCACAACGTTGCCAAGTCTACTGAACGTAAGCAATTCCTGCAATATTAGCAGCTGGTGTGTCTCGGCTGTTTATACAATTACTGCTTCCAGTCGCCTACGTTTAATTCCTGTATACGATCTTAGTTATTTTTAATTTCAGTACCGTAGTAAAAATAATCTTTGAAAGACGTAATCAACTATTTTTCAACGCTGTTATTAAAAAGTGGGTTAATCATTCAATGACAGAAAACATATAAGATATAAAATGTTGTGATCACTTTATTCACACGTTCTTTTCTTGACACGTAAGTAACTATATACTAAATAAAGATATAATAAGTATATCTTCATTGTACATTAGTATAATATGTAGTTAAAAAGTAGTACAACCTGTCACATCCGGACCTGTGATATCCGGAACCTCCCATATCCGGACGTATCTCCAAACTAATTTTTGCAATTTTGGTTAGCGAAATGGTTAGGGATGTAAAGATACTACTCTTGATGTTTTGGCTGATCACGACTTTTTCTTCACTACACTTACGTCATTCTGCGATATGGTTCACTATTTTTGAATATTTAAGTTTTTACAATTGAAATACTTTATTTGGGGCAACTGAGTCTGGGGCAGCGGCGTTAGGTCGACTCACTTTGGCTTCATGGCTTCCAAAAAACGTGTGCATTGTATGAAGCAGCCGAATCACAAACTTTTTCAAAAACTGATGTAGGCGTACTGTAAGTAAAACTTTTTAACCAATTTTACTTTTTGTATTTTAAAGAGTACAGTGTACAAATGCAAATGCTAAACCAATAGAAACGTCTAAAAAAAACACGTTCTTCTTCTGTGTATCTTCTGTAATTGTTAATTATATTAATTGAGATTTTGGCTACTTATAGAGATTTAATTACTGAACACAATGCAGTTTTCAGAATTGCTGTATATTTATTGGTTTTGAAGTTATCGCAGGTTGAACTGCAAAAATGAATTGAATAAAATTTACTCATCCGCCCGCGAGTTTCGCTGACGAAGTTAGAGTGAGATAGTTGCTTATTATACCCTCTCTGTCTAGCGTACGGCACAGCGCACAGTCCCATACTATGAATCGTTATATATACCCCGACGATAATTTCAATGAGTTGAACTGATTTTGTGTATAATACAGTATATTTAATGTATCTTTTAAATGTCAATAAATTTCAAATTAAATTTGGGTATATCTGAAATCCTTGAATAATTTACGCACCCGAAATTTTCGCCGGTATTTTTCGTCAAAAAATTGCGTTAATTATGCGAGAAAATACGGTATTTATAAATGACCTTGTGATATCCGGATTTTTCCATATCCGGATCTGCCGGTTGCCATATTAGTCCGGATATGACAGGTTGTACCTGTACTGGTAAAAGTATGAATACGGTACAGATAGACTTTTATTACAAATATTTTTTGCTACGGTTTTCTATAAATAGTAACTATTCTCGGTAAAATAAAAATAAAATAAAATAAAAGATTAAATACAAATATCTAATATTTTCTGAATAAAATATATGTATATTTTAACAAATAATAATTATGTAACTCTGAAAAAATTTAAGACAAATCTTCATTAACTCTTGTAGGGAATTAATTAAATCTTCATTAATCTTTAAAACTCTTGTAGGGAATTCGTTTTACACACTTAGGCCTATATGTATTGAACATAATTATTATAAAACCATTTATTATTAAAAGGGATTGTTTAAATTACATATTTATTCTTACCATTCGCCCACTCCGATTATTTCTTATGTTAAATAAATCTTATGACATGTCTTTTATATGTTTTGTACACCTCAGATTTTGTGTACACTGTATATATTTCGTATTTTTAATGTTTTTAGCTAAGTTTTCATTGGCCTAGGACACCGGTCCTTCTCAAAATTTGCATATAATTTTACCCTGATTAACGAAACAGCTCCTCTCTGTCTGTGTACCTCTGTCTCACTTTCTTGCTCTCTCTCTCTCTCTCTCACCCCCCTTCTCACTCTCTCTCTCTCTCTCTCTCTCTCTCTCTCTCTCTCTCTCTCTCTCTCTCTCTCTCTCTCTCTCTCTCTCTCTCTCTCTCTCTCTCTCTCTCTCCTTATTCGTTCTATTTCTTTCCCTTATTTTTATTAAAGAATGAGCCAAGGAGGTTATGTACATTTACACCTGCCGGACACCTCTAAGGTTGCCTCTGTAAGAAACAATAAAATTTCTCAAGTGTTTATGAAATAAGGAGGACACTGGAACATGGTAAACGCATAGTAATGTTTATTTGGCTGAGACAAGATAAACGAGAAACGTGACACATTTCTGGCGGGAACGATTATGCATTTTGCAAACTGGCGTCTACGTCACACACGTCCGTATTTTCTACAAACATTGTGCACAGTTTAATCTGAGTTGTGGTATCTCGAACTCAGAAATGGTTAATATACGTCAGCCACTGGTATGTACAGTGATATGTGTTATGTCTATTCAGCGCTAACACCACAGGTCTCCAGCACAGAGACAAGATTTCTCATTCCCGTCAACATGAGTACCTACTCAAGGTCAAATAACATTCTTAATGTTGTAATGACAGACGTGTACGTTTACAAAACACTGTTTTGGCTGACACATATATACACATCTACGTCTGAACTCGCAACCTCTTATTTATCAGCTGGCCGGTTTTACGTTTCCACCAAACGTGTTCCAGAAAATCATATTAAAATAATATGAATATTTTATAGTAAAAACATAATAAAAATAATAATAGTATACAATTTAAAAAGTTAATACACTACCTCTTGCTTATCCTAAGTTTTGTGCGGAGAAATACCTGACCCAGTCAGTTTTCCAAGGATTCATAAAATTGTTATCTCGAATGATACATGGATCTTGTAGAGCTCGTAATCCTAATGTTCCTTGCATGATTGATGGAATATGTACACATAATAACCGAGCAACATTTTACGTTAAACTACTGAAAATAACAATGGTTTTCCAAAGTACCGGAGACGAGATGACGGAATTGTTGAACTAAAAGGAATACCGTATATCATTTGATAATCGTGATTCGTTCAATACAATCGCTTCCTAATTCTACAGTACAATGCTCACATCAATATTGAAAACCGATAAATACATGTATAAATAGGCTTACCATACGTCCCGGTTTGACCGGGATTGTCCCGGTTTGACGACCTGATCCCGGGGTCCCGGCCAGTTTGTCAATTGTCCCGGTTTGAAAATTGATGAGAGTAGTTTCCGTCCGGGCGAAGACGTTGTGCAAGCTAAGCTCCCGATTTTTGGTTAAATCAATAGAAAAGAGAGTTTGAAAGATTAAAAGTAATTTTTCATGAATGGAAAATTCAAAAGCTGCAGTAGTCACTTTGCACGAGTATACACATTCAAATGACTTAGGGAGCAGAAAAATCCTAATGTGTGCTATACTTGCTTTCCTTCAAAAAGATGTAGAATGTGGCTGGCAGTATATCCATGGTCAAGTTCCAGAGGAAGAGAAACTCGATTAATTCTTTAATTGTTTCGTAGAACAATAGCTAGACAATGATTAGTGCCACAGGAGTTACGGAACTGCTACTTCCGACGTCATACAATGAATAATACCGTACAAGCACGCATCAGAAACTAAACAGCCACGTTGGAAGACCACATCCAAGAATAAAAAACATTATCAAATGTTTATAATCTGAGGCAGAGAAATCTATTCAGAACACGATGTAACGATGGAGTGAAATTTTTAAGCTATGAAAAGGACGAAAAAGTATACTGAATTGGATAAACTAAAAGATATGAAAAAGATTCTGAAGTTGGGATGTTTCTCAAGATCACGTCGTCCGTTCTACAAGTTGACTAATAAAAATAAATAAAAAATAACCTTCCTTTTTAATTTAGAGAGAGAGAGAGAGAGAGTGAGGGAGCGGCTATGCAAGTGTGTGTGTGTGTGTGTGTGTGTGTGCGTTTTATAAAAATTGTAACTTGGTAAACGTAGTTGGTAACAAAAAATACATTTAACGAATTATAAAAACAAACACAATACAGGGTGGATGTACATACATCGTTGTTTGTGTGTTCGCAAGTGGGAGGTACTCTCACGTATCAAAAATTAATTACGTGTCTTATCTACTTGAGTGTTCGCAAGTGAAACGAGTTGCAAGTGCCACTGTTCGTAAGTGGGAGCACACCATCGTCGGCCGGATACGAAAAGCAGATTAATTTACCTGGTTTCTTCGAGACAGAAGCATCAACATGAATCAAAAAATTTAACTTGCAACCATTATTTTAGTAAAACGTAGATGTTTGTGGGTACCATAGCTTAGGCTTTTAGAGCATAGGCTTGTACATTTATCTAGGATTTACATTATGTAGCTGATGATAGAAGTTCAAATGCGAGTTCCTGGTCCCTAAAAACATGGGTATCTCAGCTGGGAGAGTGAACTCCAAGACAAAATACTGATCCTTCAAATGTGTGTGTCGGGTAGGTATAGGCCTACTAGTAGGCCTACTCTGGGCTCCTTAAAAAAGCTACTGCTAAAATAACAGTGATTTGTTCTAATTTTGTTTGCTACATAATAAGGTGACGCCGTATAACATTAAAATTTGGGTTTGGCAAAGATTATCAGAATTGGCACATTCAACAATTAAAAGTTTTGTACGAATGAGCAGAAAATAATGGTATTTAAAAGGAACTATAAAGACATATCTTATGGTCATAAACAAACCGTAGAAGAAATTACTATTGTAATCAGTATAGTCATATTTGGACAGGTGTAGAAAAATATGGAGAAGCCTGTACAGGTGTGTCGGTGCTGATGGGAACACACATAAAAACGTTTGTATGAGATTAAACGTATGTATCCAAGATAAATACCGTTTTATCTACAACAGGTGGCTTCGAAATATGAATTTGGGGATTTCCCTTTTATTTAGGGGGAATTGTTATAAGGTAAATACAGTACAACCTGTCACATCCGGACCTGTGATATCAGGAACCTCCCATATCCGGACGTATCTCCAAACTAATTTTTGCAATTTTGGTTAGCGAAATGGTTAGGGATGTAAAGATACTACTCTTGATGTTTTGGCTGATCACGACTTTTTCTTCACTACACTTATGTCATTCTGCGATATGGTTCACTATTTTTGAATATTTAAGTTTTTACAATTGAAATACTTTATTTGGGGCAACTGAGTCTGGGGCAGCGGCGTTAGGTCGACTCACTTTGGCTTCATGGCTTCCAAAAAACGTGTGCATTGTATGAAGCAGCCGAATCACAAACTTTTTCAAAAACTGATGTAGGCGTACTTATAACCTCTTCTCTTGAGTTATAACAGAGGGAACCCAAAGTAATTGGTTCGGCCAATTACTTTAGGCTGCCTTATTCGGGACGAGCTGAAATTTAAACAGAACAACACACAGTAAATATAAAAGGAATCAGGGAAGGGAAAACTGTTGATTTATGTACTCAGTATATGTGTGCAACAAGAAGATTTCCCTTTATTAAACATTTAAAAAAAACAAATGACATTTACTCAAAAGACAGATCCCATTACATTATTAATTAAATTATTAACTTGTTTAAATTGCTTTAAATAGACTGTGGGATCACAACAAATTATATTTAGCTTTTCCCCGGATCCGGGTAACCATTTGGTATTTAGTCTTTAAACTTTAAAAATTAATTATATTCAATTCAAGATATTAGCTTGCAAGACTGTTACTTTTACTTTTACTTTTACTTTTAAGTTTCATTATTATTCCATTTGAAAAATGGTATTAATGATGCTACGATACGTTAAAATCTAAACTGTTACAATTGTAAGAAGCCTGAATAGTTACAATTAAATTCTTAGATATAAATTTTTATATCCTTATAAAGTCAATCGTCTCTGAAAGTCTCTTTAAGAGAGTATTGCGTTACAATTACTATTATTATTATTCCTCGATAGACGTGCTATCGAGTCACCTTTAATTTGGGATGTAGAAGTCTCCTCCATATGGTTACATCTTGGGAATCCTAAGAGCGTCGTCCTCGTCTAGGTCTGGTCTCAGTTGTTCACGGCTTAAACGTCTGCAGGATAGAGTGGGCCTTCTACACAGGTACTCGTTGATTCTCAGATGTCTCGAACTGCATTATCGGTCGGGTCTACTAGAGTTGTAATTCTGATGATTCATGTCTCCAGGTAGGATGTTGTGAAGAGTCGTCAATCGGAGAAGATAGCTGTTATAGTTATTAACACTCGTACTATTGGTTGTCACATATTTCTTCTTGTTACAACGTTTTTTAATTTTTCTTTCTCTTAACGTTACATATTACACTCTTTTGTAGCAGTTAGTAAAATACATAAGAATTAATCCAAACTAATAACCAATCACATAACATTTCAACAGAGCATTTCGCTCGTGCGTGTGCACTGCTTGGAGTCGTCATAGCGAGAGAGAGATTTTTCGTCCGCTACCACTGGTGCAGGACAATAGATAGTGGGGTGTTTATTCCGCGAGAATATAGTCCCGGTCTCTCTCTAAATAAAACTTTTTATTTATACAAACTATCGCTAGATAAAAATACATCATTTAAATTAGTTGCTTTCGTGACTATCTGTGTCTTCAGATTCTTTAATTATTAACATTTTTCTATATTATTTTAATTACAGAAGACTCGGTAAACATGTCGAGTCCGGTATCAACAGGTAGGCGCCTGATAGCAAGCAAAGGGTTAAATGCGACAATAATAATTATTTACAATATGTCTTTTCTTTACCGTTTCTTTGCCCTTATTAATTACTACTTCCATTCACACTTAGTACCTACATGTTTTTTATTATCATTGTGAGATTTAAATGGTTAATTGTTCGCAACTTAAAATTTTTTTTTATTTCTTTATTTTTTTATAATTGTCATAATTTAAATCGTCACATACTGTAAGTAAAACTTTTTAACCAATTTTACTTTTTGTATTTTAAAGAGTACAGTGTACAAATGCAAATGCTAAACCAATAGAAACGTCTAAAAAAACACGTTCTTCTTCTGTGTATCTTCTGTAATTGTTAATTATATTAATTGAGATTTTGGCTACTTATAGAGATTTAATTACTGAACACAATGCAGTTTTCAGAATTGCTGTATATTTATTGGTTTTGAAGTTATCGCAGGTTGAACTGCAAAAATGAATTGAATAAAATTTACTCATCCGCCCGCGAGTTTCACTGACGAAGTTAGAGTGAGATAGTTGCTTATTATACCCTCTCTGTCTAGCGTACGGCGCAGCGCACAGTCTCCCTTTATGTACATAAATATGTAGGAAAAATAAGGAAAATATGTAGCTAAATATGTAATATTTAAGAAATATGTAGTATTAAAATACTTTCACATCAACAATATAATTTACATTTTACGAGAACATAACAGTGCCCTCTTTGAAAGGTTTTGAAAATAATAGGTGCTTCATTTTAAACTTTTTAAAATCACTTTCAAAACATGCAAATATATTTTGAGCAAAGTCAATGTAATCCATAAAATACTAATCAAGTTCGGGGCTGACACTAATCACCAGTTAGATTACCACTTCTGTTACAGAAAATAAGTTAACCCTCAGAATACACAGTATCTGAAAGTTCAACTCTTTGTTGAAGAGTTTACAATAAGACAGCATGCATAAGAAATGAATTACTTTTCAATTGTTTATTGTACTTTAGAAAATTTATGAAAACATATTTTAGAAAACAGTATTAAAAAAGAAACCTTGATATTATAAAATTAACAACAACAAAGTATTTTACCTATGGATTTCTGTAGTATATGACATGAGTATAAAGTAAAAAATTGAGAATTATTAACTATTTAACAAAGTATTTTACTAGGAGAGTTGAAATTACTATATAATTAAAGGTAGATTTTTGACTTGAAAATCTATATTGTATATATATATATATATAACTCTACTATAACTCTGCATAAGAATAAAGTGTCCATGTAAGTTTTTTTTCCACTGTTTAGTTGCACAATTAATTATTAAATACTTTTCTATATTGTCTGTTGACATGGACTGTCTTCGGTCTGAGAGTATGTTTTTATATATAGAAAAGGATCTCTCGACATCACATGTCGTCACCGGCGCATGTTTATATAGAGGAATCGCACTTGGAAGAATATTCTCAATCGATTCTACAGTTTTGCCGTTACATATGCGATAAATGGTATGTAAAGTTGAGTAACCAGGGTTTCTATTCAGCACAGCATTTAATTTAGTAGAAACTTTGTCACCGACTTCACCCTGCACAGCATTTAACTTGTTAACTGCTTCTTCAACTATTCCTATGGCCTCTTGGAGAGTCAGACCTGCAGTCTCCAGTTTCTTGATACAAC
The DNA here is from genome assembly GCA_034769895.1 of Magicicada septendecula. NCBI lineage: Eukaryota > Metazoa > Arthropoda > Insecta > Hemiptera > Cicadidae > Magicicada > Magicicada septendecula. The sequence continues at coordinate 484,216,730 of CM068368.1, forward strand.
TGAAATGCGTTTTGATGTACGAAACTGAACATATCACCTTAGAGTTGTTGAATGCAGACAAGGATTCGCTCGCTGACACTGCAGAATCGGGAGATAATGTTTCCACCACATACTTCACAGCTTCAAAGTTGTCACTGTAGAAATTTACGGCTTCGATCCAGGTTCCCCATCTTGTAATTACGGGTTCTGGAGGCAGAGGTGTGTCAGGTAGCCTTTGTTTGTAGCACTGGATACAGTAAGGAGCTTTCAAGAACACCTTTTTTGTTGCTGATATTAATGTATTTACTTCGGGGAAAAGGTCTCTGACAGTTTCAGCTACTCGATGCAATCCATGAGCCAGGCATGTAACATGTAGTAGGTTGGGGTAAAACACATTTAGAGAATTACCTGCTTTTAACATGTATGCTGCTGCATCTGTATACAACAGCAGTACCTTCTCTTCTTTAACACCATTTGGCCATAACAAACTTGGCAAAATACAGCTTTATCATCAGTTGTGAAAGCACTGTCAATCTGTATCCATGATTTTAACTTAGATGACAAAGATGATGCGGTCGGTGCCATGATAAAACAAGGATATTTGTATTTAAAACTCTTAAGAACTTGCGTTGAACAATACCGCACAATACATTATTTAAGACGTCTTTTGTCCAACAACGAGAATCCGCCAAGGCAAGAAACAAGCAAGCGCAGAAGTGTAGGCGAAAGACAAAACACTGACTTGACAATAACTTCAACACACCACACTGCACACCAGATTGTTATTTACGTGTAGGCTTACACTCCGAGAGCGTCGATAATACTGGCGTCAAAAATCACATTGTGCCCTACAATAGCATAGAGTTATATAGATATTTGTTTGTTTAGGTAGATGGAATCCGTTGCGAAGAGCATTTATTTACCGCGGACAGCACGTTCTTTCCCCACCGAGCCTGCTGAACGTGCGAACGAAACGTAAATAAGGAGTGCGGCCGCGCATACCATTCTCATCTAACATCCCGTGCAAAATGCCTTACTTGTCGCTTGAGCTCGTAAAAAATTTTACTTCTTGAAAGTAGAATCTATGTGTGCAGTTGCAACAGATGCAATATTTTGCCTTTTCTTGTAATAAATTTAATTGGACCTGATTCTGATTAATTGCACATTTGCGCATCTGAGTAATGTTGTTATAGGCCTAACTATTTTTTGCCATTTCAATTTTCAAATTGAAGTAAAGTATAGTAAAATAGCTAAAATATGTAGAAATATGTAAGATGGAGTGAAATATGTAATATGAACAAAATATGTAAAAATATGTAAAATTAAACTCGCGGATAAGACACCTATTGGTATGATTCGCCGATATCTGGCTTTTCCGTGTAAATGTGCACTCAGCATTCAAATATGTAATTACATAAAAATCCGGGCCTTAATCATCACCTACACCTGCATAAATATGAATGTAGGGGCTACTCATTACAGTATTCACTTCCCCTTCCTTTGTATTTTGATTTGACAGCATTACAGGATGTTTACACTACCTTGTAAGCACGTATGTTTCCCCTTCTGTTTTGTCCAATATACAGTAGATTTGATAGAAATTTTAAATGAAGAAGGAAACTGCTACTTGGTAAATTAATATGTATTGTGCTTTTAAAAGGAAAAGAGAGATAGCTACCGTTTTTCTAATTCTATCAGTAGGTTAGAAAACAGATATAATATAAAATGTATGAGACCCCATTAATATTAAGTATTTATCTCTAAATCACCAGTCGATTGTCTCAAAATAATGCGAAAAATTGCGAAAGAAACTACCGTGTAGTTATTTTTATCTCGCAAGGGTGTGTACGATGAACTATAGAAAAGAAACTTGTAGATAAATGTTTTTAAACAATGCCGTTTGGTTGCTAATCCCCGACCTTATAACTTTTTTATATACTTGCTTTTGTATAGAAAAGTCTTATGAAGTGAAAAGAAATTAGTAAAAGAGAATGGAAAATTCCAGGGTGAGGAAGAATATTTAACGTTACGAATTATAAAACGAATGAGATATTACAGCTGCAATAAAGAGCAGGCAACGAATTATATCAAGGGCTCAAGAGAGAAGTAACGCAACGGAAGGCTGATTGGAATTCCTCAACTTAAATGTGAAGGAGGTATTGTATAATATTAATACTACCTGTAACTCCCGCAGATCTTCCTTTGTCATAAACCGGTCTCCTCACCATTCCCGATGGACCTCCTCCCAGAAACCCCCGCCAACGGAGAAATAGAAATAATTAAGTCTCTTCGTCATACTTACTACACCTGGCTTCCTTCTTGATAACTGAACATCTTAAATTTTCCTATCTACCTATCTGGTCTTTATCCCTCTCCTTTGTGCCTCTCCGCCTTACCTTGACGCCTCTCTGACACCTCCCTCCAGCTTTGGCATCCTGCGTTACTCGACCTCGTCTTGGCTGTCGTTTGACTTATACTTTTATTATGGCTCTTCCATCACCCATTTGGCTCTGCACACTACGTAAACACACAAATACACATCCATACACTACACTCTATCCTGAATGCCTCCACCTACTTCGCCACCGGTCCGCGCTGCGCTGGCGTGCGACTCCTCTAAATCTCCAATCGGCGGAAGGGTGCTTGCCCCAGATCAGCCTGAGTCTTATCCTCTGAGACAAGTCTCATACAACGCAAAAAAAGGTATAATATTATAGCCTACTGTCTACTATGACTGTGAGACGCGAATATGACAGCAGATATGCAAGAATGTAGGAGGCTACAGAAGAATAAAGGAACGGTCCAACTTCGGATATTATGGCTTAAGTAATCATATTAGAAAGGATTATTACAATTTATTTTATACACCACACAATATATGTGATAATTTTAATTTTTTATTTATCTATAAATTTTGAAACGAATTAAGACCTGTATTAACATCAACCGTTGTGTATATAATTCTTTTCACTCAGACTTTTCACAAAGTTTAGTGATATATTAAAACCATGTGTAAGATAATCAATTTTTGTGAAACCTATAATATACCCATTAAATAGTGTAGACTAGACAAGTATGATAGTAGCTTAATACAGTCTTTTTTCCGGGATGAAAGGGAAATTATAATATTGTGCGCTTAAGAATGAAACTTTTTTTGTTACTAGACCAACGTTTATGAAAATCTATTTGTCTTCATTTCTCAGATTGTAATAAAATTAGAATCAATTATAGCCTATATCAAATTAAAAATTTTTGCCAAAATTATTTGTTACTAACCAAGTTTACTTTATTTTCTTAACCGATGGATTTTTGCATATCAAATTCCGTTTATTAGACATCGATTTTTCAATATAAAATTGGTCTCTAGATTACTGATTTGCGTTAATGCGTCCAAGAAAAATAGTAGTTTGATAAACCTTATTACTAAGTTTTAATGTTTGTTTACATACGGCGTTTTCAAGAAACTGTAACAGTGTTAGAATAAATAGGCCTACTTAAAAATTTGATTACATACCTGCACCTAGTTTCGTATACAGAAGCAGTGTAAAAAGTATTTTGTAAAGCTTTCTTACAAAATTATAACATAACTGAAGCCCAAATGATGTTTAAGATTTTGCACGTTAAGTCATATGAACTTTACTTAAGAACCTGTTACGTTCAGACTTCCTGAGATACAGTTATTGAGAAGAACAAGAGTAACAGAAAGAAAGAGAGAGAGAGTGAGAGAGAGGTCAAAGTACATGATGTTTACTACAGTTGGCTACTTATAAGGAACTTGAAAATAATTAAACTTATTGTAATGTAGAAAGTTAACGAAACATGAACCAAAAGCGAGGATTATGTGCAGCAGACTCAAGAGTTTTATTAACAGGATCCAAACAGCCTTTGGTGAAACGATTATTACGTTAAATAATTTATTCGCAATTAAGAAGTGGTACATTTTGAAGAAAGGAAAAAACCGAGGATGAGGAACTTATAAGTTGCTATTAAAATATGTAACTTACCTTTTGGATACCTAATTATTTTACAAGCAAGTTACGGAAACTATAAAAAAAAAAATTAATTCTTAATATATAAGCCTTCACGTATTATTTCAAAAAAATTAGATTACTGCTCACTGTGATATACGAAAAGCAAAAATATAATTAATGTAACATTACAACTCTTCAACTCTGTAAGATATAAACTCTTCTGCTTCTGCAGGTTGTTATTTATATTATTGGTACTTGTAGAAATTTTTATTAATCAGAATGGTGAATAAATTTCCAACGGATGGGAGTCATCTTGAAACATGTTGCTTCGGTACTACTGTATACCAATAACTGCATAACTATATTCTTACAAATGATATTCGGTATGAATGAGAATAATTAAAAATTCGTAATTCTCTCTCCCCCGTCTCTCTTCTCCCCCTCACTCTTTCTCTGTCAATTTTCCCCATCTACCTCACTAATAGGGACAAACCTTACTACTACCTTTAATTAAACATGACTACCTCACTATTAATTTCCTTTTATTTTCATTAAGTTAGCACGGCAGGTCCTTCTGCGACTGCACCCAAAGCGCGCCTCTTTAAGTGTTTGTTGAAATGTTACACTGCTACAAACAGATTACTCAAGTTTGAATGTGTAGTCTATACGAACACAATGAATGATTAAACAAACACGCACACCACACTACCTTGGACAGGCATATGCACATATGACTGTCATCTCACGTTTCTTATTTAATTTTTATTTTAACTTTTTAATACTTTTATATGTTTAATTATTATATAATCGTTAAGGATAAATAGGAGAAATAACTCTTTTTAATTGGCTTCATTATATCAAAAAGTAATTCCTTGCTGGATCGTGAAATATTTACAATTCATCTTTATTTACGTAGGTCTTGAATGTTGTGACACCGATCCTTTGAAGTATTCTCCGATCTTTATATGTACGGTATTCTTTTCCGGATGTCTCTCTTTGACTATGATCCCAGGCATTCAAAGTTTTGTGTTTGGACTCCTATGATTTTCTGGCCTACTATTATTATACATTTTTATGTGCAAGAAAGTGGCTGAAGTTTCCATTTATAAACTACCTGATCCCTCTCGAACAGTCAGTGATTACTATAGACCGGGGTGACACGAGTTCTGGAAAGACACTCTAGAGAGTATCGCTGTATCTCTTCTGTACCGTTTTGCTTCTTCCATTCACTTTATGCCCACTCTATTTTTGTTAGTCTACGACAAACAATCTTTGGTATTAGATTTCTAACGACCAAAAATACTTCCAAAGAATTTGATCTTCTTGCCTGTCCTTTCAAACGGAGCACTGTTTCTATTTTAACAGGACGCACAATACCCTACAGTTTAAGAATATATAGACGAAGGAGTGTATGTAGCTGCAGTGAGGCGAACGAACCCGACAGTATCATACCGAGGTTATCTAAACGAATACCGGAGAGATGCGGACACGGAGATTTGCGAACACAAGCAATTTCCGGAGATTTGCGGACACTAGGCCTTTTGCTACCTGAGAGAGGGATGACAAAATTCCAAAAGTATTTCTATACCGGAGGCTTGCGGACAGGCCGTATCTGAGGTGCGCCCGCTTGAATAGCAACAAACTTTCGTCAATTACTAAATTTTCAAATGGATTTAAGGCCTCTCTAAATTTTTTTCTTGTGTGTTCGACAATAAGCTGTATTTTTACAAGGCTATCTTGAGTAGGGGTAGAATTGTCACAAAAATGTAAAAGTCGCAGAATTAGTTTGAATCGGTCCCTAGACATAATTTGGGGAAATATCGGCGTCAGTAATAGCAAATCCTTTGCCCAATATTCGTCTATTTCTAATTTGTTTACTCTTGGCATCAGCAGTGAACACGCCAAGAAGAAATTAAATTCTGCAGGCTCTATATCTTTCCTTCGGGACAATCGGGATATTAATGTCAATTTTGCGGTAACAAATTTGTAATAATTATTTAATTCTGTGCAAATGACAGAAATAAATTCTAAGGGGAAAAATATTTTAAAAAATCTAAGTGAGTTGCCGTGTCTTCGAAACTAATTCGTAATCCGCTAACTGCTTTATCAAAAGAGTGACGTTTTGTCGCAGGACTGTTGGCCGACCAATCGTAAATTCTTTTTCGCTTCTGAAGATTTCTTACCTCTTCTTCTTCTTCTTCTTCTTCTTCTTCTTCATCATCATCTTCTCCTGCTGATGTTTCATTTTCTGATGAAGCTGCACGTGGTGTTGAACGATTATGAGAAGGCCCGGGAGCATCCATATCTTTGTCTGAGAAAATGTTGTCTTCCTCGTCACTACTCTTCATCAATAATTCCATAACTTCCTTCTCGGATTCTGTGCCATTGTAAACACAATATTCACACCTACTGTTTGCTAAAGAGAATCACAAACAAGACTGAACAGATGTTCTACAGACAGAAAATAATTATACCTTGCACCCAATGTTGAGAACAATAGCCGTGGTAAGGAATTTGAACAAAGAAAATGATTTTTCTTCATGTTTTGAGGGTAGTACAATCAGAATCTGCCCTTATCTCGAACACGATGTTTTTCGCGATAACCATACTTCCATTCCTTACGAAACATGGAAGTAAAAAAGTTGCTAGCTGAAAAAATAATAGAAGAACCTAAACATTAAGATATTAACACCATTCGTCAATTTTGTCAACCCTCTGGGGGTCCGGTCTAGTTCATCCCTCCCGTAAATACGCCTCTAACCACGAGATGACATTGTTTACATTCTAACCGCATTAAAGTTTTGTTATTACAGTTTTCCAGTAAGCTACATTTTTCAGATTTACAGTAAATTATTATGTTTACTGACAAGATGTACAAAGTGCTTTGTTTATTTATGGTCAACCATTCGTCGAGCAGGACGTAGTATGTGCCTACGCTTGGTCTGCATCTGCAATGTTTATGGGTTTTGTCAAGTCGCAGTTATTATTTTCAGCCCAACGATCCATAAATCAATCATAAATTTGCATCGTCGTAACTAAGGCTATTCAATTTTGGTTTATTACTGTGCTCTTTTTCTTATATAAGCTCACGGGCGTACCGAAGAAGAGGACAGAGTTATACACGTTGCGAGCGAAGAGGATGCCGCACCGTTTTTGGTTTCGCACAGTACTGCCTCTGAAACGGGGAATTACACGACATTAACCTGTCCTAGCTCCTTACAAACCTGAATAATGTGTTAAACACTAACATTTGCATTTACAATTAATATATATATATAATATTTCTGTATTAATATTATAAAAATTCTGTATAATATTTACCTTATTTCTTCCGTCGTGTGACTTCGTGTTGCGTTCGATTGAATATCTTTACGCGTTTCGAAACGTGTTTTGTCTTCAGAATAAAAAAATCACTCAAAGTGAAGTCGTTAAACATCAAAATTGCAAATATTAAAACAGTTCTACACATGTCCGCATTACATGAGTGCGCACTCGAGTCTCTCGGTATTTTCCTGTTGCTTTCCTCTACTATTGGGGAGTCAAAACTGGAACCCTTGCGCTGCCAGCTCTTATCGCAATGTGGACTGTGTAAATACCCGCTTACGCTACGCAATTACTGTACGCAATAATTTTCCCATCTATATTTTTATCGTCAGTAATTAGGACCAACTGTCTGGGGAGGTGTGGTTTGTATTAGTTTACTTGCGAACAGATTTTAATACTAAACAAAATAAATGTATTTAATTATGGCAAGGAAAAAACAAAATCGTTTTAATTTTTTCCAAACCTAATGTCTAATAATCCCAAAATTGGTGGAACAGGGAAATGAAGAAACAGATCAACGATACATGGGATCTAGTCGGCGAAATAACTGACCTTTTTTCCTTTCGTTGTAAACAGAACGAAAACGTTATAGGCCTAACATACTGTTACAACATTGCAGAACAATCTACGTGTTTCTCGGCTATTCCAGTGGAATCCGGCTGTAATGCGTATGTGCGTACACATTGCTGCTACTTTGAGATGGACAATTACGTGGCACGTGTCATGAATCCGCAACGAGACCATACCGATCCGCGCGTGCTGTGTTCAAAGCCGCAATCAATTACGTTCTAGTGTTTTGTAGTAGACGCCTATTAGCGAATATTCTGGAACCTTATCGGGTACTCAGCGACGCTCAGTTCAGTTTGAGTTGCGATTGAATCGAGTGCTGTTCGAAGTAATTGTAGCGAAGTGTTTTATAATTGTGCGGGACAATTGTAATACTATACAGTAATTGTCTTTTATATTAGTTGACATTTTTATTGCGTGTGAACAATTTTTAATTGATTTGTTGCAAGAGACTATCTTGTTGATTACAAACTGTATAATTGTGATAATTTAAGCTGGTGATTAGTGATTTAATTGGTGTCTTGTATTTTGTTTTCCACTGTACCATACGACGATCAGTAGACCGTCGTAACAATACGATGTTCAATATTCTACATTTAATTTTTAGACTGTACTTTTTTTACTTGTACTTACAATTACTTTCTATTTTTAGTAGGACCAAGAAAACGCTGATAATAGCACAAGCTGGACTGAGATAATAATATTAACACTTTAATTACCAACGAAACTAAAACGCGACATTTATGTTGCCAACACCTTAAGTTGACGCGACACCAGCAGTGATTACATGTTAACAGCTGATTTTTCATTTCCCTCTCCCCGCTCAGAATTTCAAAGTAGACGTGCCCTTAGCTCTTAATACTACTATACGTAAATCGATAAATGGAGAAATTAAACATATGGTACTAGAAGAGCATGACCCCACGCGTCGAAGACGAAACATGATATAAATACACCTTGATTATTATTATTATTACGTATTATATAGTAGTATTAGATATTATATGGGAGAAATTAACAAAGTGCGAGGGGGCAGATAAAGGACAGTGAAGGATTGTGTGTAACACTGAAATTGTTGACAAGAAAAAGAAGAAACTGTACGAGTTGGCGCGCATGCGTGTGCGCGCGCGCGAGAGAGAGTGAGTGAGTGAGTGAGTGAGAGGACTGCAAGAGAGAAACATGGGCAGAGGTAAAAAAAATCTGTCGCATTTAATTCACGCCAACAACATTCTTAATGTCGTAATGACACAACAGTCTTTGTTTACAAAAATTACTACCGTTGTGACGACACAAATATACAGATCTAATGTGTGTTGGCAGGCTGACGCGTTCGTACTACTAATTCATTCGAAGGCTGTATTCACTCCTGTCTGTATTAAAATAATACAAATGTTGTTTTATAGTAATAATATAATAATAATAATAACAACTATCACGATTTGTAGGCTTAAGCATTCATAACATAAACAGTTTTCTAACGTTCCCTCCTCTCAAGACTTCTACGAACTTTTTTTAACCTATTGATTTTACTCCATTTTTAATAATTCACCAATCCCTTCAGTTTATAACTTACTGCTTACATGTCGGAGTCATGTGATAGTATGAAACTTTTATTGAGCAGAATTCAGTATGACGGATATTCGTGGCATACCTACGGAGATGTGAAAGTAACGTAGTTTTACTTCGATTGCAACTTGGATTCACTAAATTCTGTTGCCTTCTGTACGAGCGGGTAAATTCTATGCAGGAATGGGAAAATTATTATGTAAAAAAAAGCAGTGATCATTAAAGACAGAGGCACTGAGTGTAGGAGATCAGACCATTGTAGGTCAAATACTAGTAAAACCTGGAAAAGCTTATCGTCCACTACTACATATTAAGTAGGTTTAATGAAAATTATGTAAATGGAACGGATGTAATTTCGAAACTGTTAATTTCCTTCAAGTGTGTACTAAAGTAAAGAATGTTACAATTTATAAGTTGGTAATTACACCAGGTAGGCTTAAACAGGTAATGCTAACAACCAGTAGCCTACTGATTCGAATGTGTGTGTGAAGAGGGCTTTTGAGTCGATAATAACGCTATTACCTACTTGACACAGAAATTCCCGTGTCACCTGCATTTTGTATTATGCAAACGTTCGGAGGATGTAAATTTTTCAACAACATTGTTGGAGTGCCAACCTTTAGAATGAACCGTTGTGGCGGAATGCAAGATTGATTTAAAGAATTCAAAAATTCTTGGAGATAGTACACTATATTTTCAATATTAAATACGGTGTTAATAGATTCTTCGGACTTTTTATTATCCCCAGAAAATTTTTCAAAACTTGTATCATTATTTTCCTTCACAGATTCGATTCTTTGGGAATAACCACTTGTAATTTTTATCAAGTAAACACTTGACGTTTTGCACAGAATTTAGCAATTAATACAGTGTTGTACTATTTACTATGTCCCAGTTTTTCGTCAATTTCTGTGAAGCTATCGTCATTAGGAACACTACCGTCACCGAGGTGCAGTAAGTTTGTACTGCAAAAAGTTTGTCCTCCTCCTCCTAAATGGGCTCTCATATTGCTTTGCAAATTTAGTCTGAATAGCATTCCACATCGCCGAGGACTTTAAACACACTGAGACAATATCAGCGCGGGTTCCTCTTGCAGTTACCGGTAATCTCTAGCGAGAATCCTCTGAAATAACAAATGTTACGCTACCCACTAATTTGTTACAATTTCTTAAGTCTTGGAGAGTTTGATTGACCGTTTCTATACAGTCCACAAATCGCCTTCGTTTTACCGTTCATGATTAGTTTCCGTTTTGATCGCTCTTTCTTTTGTCATGCCTCCTCTTCAGTACGAATTGCTTTTTTAATAGGAGTCAGTGAGAATACTTGACTTTTTCTTCTTGGCGCATTTTTATTTTATTTTTGCAGTCGCTTTCGGATAAGGGCGAATTTATTCTGGTGTCAATTGTGATAAGGTATTAGCAGATGTCTCGTTTATTCCCGACGTGGGAGGTCTGGCTACTGTGGTCTCTTGACAATCTTTTGTTGGTGTTAATCTTCCTTCATAATTACTTTTGTCTCCTATCTCTCTGTCAGTTACAGGTGAACACAGAAACTCTTCGATACTGAATATATTTTCATTTAATGGCCAAATTCCAGTTGAACTAAAACCTGCTGTCAGTTAGATGGTGTAGCTGCCTTTGAAAGAGTATCTTTTGCTAGCCCAGGTATGTCATGGTTTTACCTGGGTTTATTGTCATCCAGCTCTCAGCGGCTGCACCGAAACAGGCCATATAAACACTTGTCTAATGGCTGAAGTCAGATTGTAACGGGTATGAGGTATAAACTGTTTCATAAATAGTAAAAAAAGAGAGGCTGTAATTTATCTTGATGGATGTGCTACTCCAATACAACCTGCTGGTCCATAAATAATCAAAGTGATATCTACATAACACTCTGTGGATATAACGATAAGTGGTGGTTTCCAGCTGCCATCTATGAAAATACCACTGGTTTCACCCTTTTCCAAAGGGGTAACCCTGCTGACTTGTTTATTTCCCTTCAAACTGACAACTTTGTTAGGACAGTGCACTGTTGTTATGCTGCCTGGTTTCCTTCACATTCCAAATATTGTGACAATAAAAATGAAGGCGACTTATCACAGAATTCCAATATTGAAGAAAGTTTTATGTTATGTTTATTAAAACTAAATGCTATTGCAAAACTTGTTGCTTCAGCCTCTCTAAAAGACAACCTTGAATGTCGCTGCATGAAGGCAGTAAAACAATCTTTTACCGGCCAAGTTCACCAGAAAATCGACATTATTTGCAAACACGTATTCGGAGGCTAACATACGAATATTCTTAGGGTACAAACCATAATAACTAACAGAATAGTGCAGATCATAACACAGAAATCTGATTTTTCTTTTTGTTCTTTCCTAAATACAAGTTGTGGAAAACGCTGAGTCTTTGTAGGGTTTGTGAGCTACATCGCCCCAGAAAGTTTTTCACTTGTACGTTTGAACCAAATATGAAAAAAAGAAAACAGAACAAAATGTTTTACTTACATTGTACCAACATACCACTTTCCTTCTGGTGAAATTGAAGGTACACCTTTAATTTTAAAATTAGTGGCTGAAGTGTAGTGCTGCTGGCCACTCTACCTTTAGTGCGTGTGTCGAACACTCACTTTAGGCAACCTATTCTACCTCCTAAATTTCCTAGGCGGCATAAAAAGGAGCCATTATTACTATTATCATTTTAAAAATTTTAGTTTTTTAGGATTTAATAAACACGTAATCTTCATTATAGGATCACAAGTAACTGACACATAATTAATTCTGAGATCTGTTAGGCTATGAATTAATTTTCTTTTAAAAGTTATAGAGAAACATAACTTGCCCTCATGTTGCCACATTGCTTTTGTATTAGTATGATTCAATTGTACACTTACCATGGATCCAACAAAGTACGTAGCTGTAAACACCCATAGCAAATTAGTGACAAAAAGGTTGCTTTACACGTTCTAAAATACAAAAGGGAACAAAGACTCATTTTACTGTACACTGCTATAATCAGACTGGAGGAGCATGTACTACAAGCTATAACAAAAACGTTATACAGTTGCAGAGGTGCTGCGACTAAGGGACACTTGAAGAAGTACAAAGTATCAACTTATGTCTCTCTGCTCTCCCCTATATGGTAATACTGTCTTATAACGACTGTTAAACAAATCAAATGTATTGTATACCTTTATATGTGTATTTATACACAATATATCATAAACGTTTTTTGTGGCAAAAATACCTTTATATGTGTATTTATACACAATATATCATAAAAGTTTTTTGCGACAAAAATATCTGTCAAATTTTTGTATGTTGTAATGGTACATATAACACTACCAACACCAGCGTACCACAAATAAGTTGAAAGCCACTACAATTAAGAATACCTACAAGGTCAAGCATACGATCATGGATAAAAAAGGAAGTATCATAAGCCAAAACCAAGTGAATTAAAATGAAGAAGGAATTACCAGTAAATGTGCAACTAAAGAAGATAAAGCAAGACTAACGACGAGACGACATACATAATTACCCAATAGATCAAACAGTGAGAAGGAAACCCATTAAAGACAAAATCAAGAAGAAACGTATTAACCGTGAGAAGGAAACCAGTGAAAACAACGCCATGAAGAAACGTATTAAGAGGTAGGAAGGAATCGGTGAAGAGAAGAAGAAAATATCCAGATCAAACACAAAAAAGGGAGATAACATGAATTATAATGAACTAACATATGGCAATAAAAGAATTATTATAAAAGAAGAAAGAATAAATGGAATAAACAACATGATTTAAACCCCTAAGCTGTAAAACAAATTGACATAAAAACTTACGTCAACCTTCCTTGACAATGTAATACAAACAATAGTCAATAAGAATGAATTATTGAACATAAAAAGTAACAAAGAGAATGAATAATAATAAGTTCTTAGCTAAATTATGTGTAGACATGAAAAGAGGGCTATGTCCAAAACACCAATGACCAATAATTGTAAAGTGGAATTGATATTAGAAATAACCACTAATTACCGTAAAGACTGTAAAAGATAAACAAAATGTAATCTAATAATAACCAATAGATATACCAGTACTACATAAAGTGAAATAAATCAAATGTAATACAGAAACAAAAACCGACAATAATCCATTGTTGTATATTATAACTATATGCTTGCCATAGAATGGATGCATGATGAACAAAATTATCTTGTAAACTTATCATAAAAGAGTAGGAACTAAACCAACAACATTGAATGAGGCAGAATACTATTCGAATAAGTAAATTCAAGGATTATAGCCACCCAAATACTAATAATAACAATAATAATAAATAAACCATGTTGACAGCTAGATGCAAGTAATCTTGGTTACTTTAAACCAAAGCAATTTTTAGTATAAATGCAGAATGAACTACTGCACAATAATAACAGTGCTATCAAAACAATGATAAGAGATATTCAAGCAATAATGAGAATAATTTGATAGGATTACAACCCATATAAAAAGGTAACTTCCTAAAGTATAGTAAACTCACTTAACAAACTATAGTTAAGGTAATAAAACCACAAGATGAAGAAAAAGGACACTATCAGAAGTGACAATGACCAATGCAGTATGCATAGGCCATAATAAAATGTTATTAACTATTAATGTTAGTATAATAGTAAGTATCATGTACATGTTGTGTTTATGTTAGTGTCTATACAGGAAAGTACAGAGCAACTCACCGCAGCTAATAATAGAAGAGTCAACGCAACTTCTTCAGAATCGAACTCATGAAATGGAACAAAAAACATTCTAAACTATTTAAACAAAATTAATAAACGATGTCAAAGAGTAAGTAAACCGATTTATTCATATCGGATTCAATAATAGATTGAATTGGGTAGAATAAATCAATAAACCAAAAATTAATAATAAAAACCAAAACGTTAAGAATAATAATAAAACAGACAATCTCGTCATGCTAAAATGTTCATACACACTTTTTAAGAGAAAATTACTTAAAACTTCGAATCTAACAAGAAAAATATTGTGTCGAGTATTCATAATACAAACCCTTAGATATCAAATATGAAATGAAAATATAAGAACCAAGTAAAATGTATATTCTATAGCCGGCAGAATAAGGGAAGGACAAATAAAATAGAGGCAGGATATCAAGAGAATGGAAAACATGGGACTACCTAAACAAGTAATAAGATACAGACCTCAGGGAAGACGAGATATAGGTAGGGCAAGGAAAAGAGATGCCTTCAGTGAAGGCAAAACAGGCTGTAATCCTATACCTTGACATGGAGAAGATTCCTAATACTTAATAGCACACTTAAGAACAAAATATTGGTATGGAGAATCATACACGACTTCCATGTTCTAAGATTTATATTTAAAATCATTTTCGAAATGAAATATTTCCATTGAAACTACTTCTTTCTACTTACTGCTTCAGCCACTTACTGTGGGCACTAACGTATACCACCTCACGTTATCGCACTTGATTTTCACTGATGATGGAAGTCGATGGCACTGGCGAAACGTCTGGTTTAGAGAAAACATTGGTCTATGGCCAAACAGGCCGGGAAGGAATTTTAAAAACAAACTGCTTCTTTGTTGTCAATAATGTAGTGCATATATACAAAAAATTATCAGGTAAACTATTACGTTACAACAAAAAAATGTTTCTGGTAAACTGCCCTTTCCCCGTAACCGATCTTCACCAAAATCAATAGGCCTTGAGTCCTCTATAACTCGGGCACATATGTAAAAAAATATCTGATTCTGTTTGAATTTACGGCAGTTATCGTTCGTCATGAAAAAATTTCTCTTGTTACAACATAAAATATTGCAGGTAAACTACCCCTTTATCTTAACCGATCTTCACAAAAAACAATAGGTCTTGAATACTCTACAATTCAGGGCTGTATGCAAAAAATTATTTGATTCTGTTTGAATTTGCGGCTCTTATCGTTTGCCATAAAAAATCTAGCAGACACACAGACACTTTTCGAAAAATTACTTTTTTTCATGTTTTGAGGGTAGTATAATCAGAATCTGCAAAAATCTCTAACACGATTTTTTTTGCCATCACCATACTTCCATTTCCTTATGGAACATGAAAGTAAAATCAAAGTAAAATTCTGATGGCAACAAAAATCAAATATTCTATCAAAAATTGGGGATATACATTTTTGGTAGGTATTTGGTAGGCCTACTTGCATTGCACAAGGAATGTGTTATTTTCAATAGGTTATTGATAAAAAATGACTTACAAGTACATTGATTTTTATTACAAAATTTATACAAAACAGTTTCAATTCTAAGGTATCAATAATTAATAAATATTAAGGATAATGAACAAATTATTTCTTCAGAGAAGATACATAAAAACATTGCAAAAATAATACATATCAGACAAATATTATTACAACAAAAATACCACACAGACATTTGGGCTTTGTTACTTTATCAGTAACTATAAGATTACATTAATAAAGTACATAGAATATGTATTTACAAGAACATAATTACAAAAAGTGAAAACACCTTTGATGAAATAAACATTTTATTTATTACATCAAACATAACTAAACTCAGATGACAATATAAATGAACTAAATGTAGGTTTTTCTGCGAGGGAGTGTAGGATTGATTAGGGGTTCAATTAGTTCAAATTATTAAAAAAAAAAAATAGCATAAACTATAAATAGAAAAACTAGACTGGTATGTTTACAACAAAATGAAAACTTCAAGTTACATTTAAGAGATATTCCGTGTCAAATCAACAAGTGCTACAACCTGACCCTCTTAGATTTATTTGAAATTAAGTGTGCATGTAGTATTCATAAATAGTAACACAAATCAATTTTTTCACATTTTTCTGACGAAAGGTTACTGAGTAATGGGTGCTCAAAAATGAAAAAAAAAATAAGATGTTTGACTTGCGCAACAATATTGATTTGTTCACAACTTGTGTTCTAATTAAGCTAGAACAATGACATCGAGTTCATTTGAAAGCTCTTTTAAAGGGCTTTCATATGATATAAAACATAATTAGTTGAAAATATATATATTTTTTATAAACACATCATTATTGCATTTACTGAATTTTGAAAAACTGTATTTTTAAAATTCTCAAAAAAATATATGTGAAAGATATTGTTTTCCTCTACATATTCTGAAAGTTTCAACTTGGGATGAGCATGGGATCACTATCAAAAGTAATTTTATGTTTATCACGATTCTGTAAAACGTCATTGAGATCGGTGAATTATTATTATTTTTATTTTCCTACCCATGACAATTTTTCAGAATCATAGTTTGATTTATTACTTGGCCTACAAAATTTTACTTTTCTTTCATACAAATAACTGTGTTTTAAAGCTTAGCACTAGCTAAATTAATAGCTCAAAATTAATAAATTGACCTACATATCTAAAATATATATCTTAATACAGTGATCCAGGTTTTCCGTGTACAAGCAAAAAAATCTCATTTTAAAGACTATATACAAAATGGTTGGTTGGTGTGACTATCTCCCATCTGTTTAGTATTTTGTCATCGGATAATATTCAGTCAGCTGTTGTCAACTGTTGTTGAAAGTGACCTGTACATTTTCTTTTGGTGTGACATAGCCTATAAAGTGAAAAAATGTGATTAATTCTGAAATGTTGTGTTTTGAAATTAGCTTAAAGGTACTTTTGTACAATTCTCACAACAGTGTATAAGTTTATATGCCTACAACCAGTTAATATTGTAACTAGACATATGAGCCCAAATATTTCAGTAACCCAAAATATTAACACATGTCAATAATTGAGTGAAAGAGACAAACCAAGTGTTTTTTCTAAAAGGCCAAGCATGAAACTACATGAGCTACTCATCACCAAGGATAAACTCACAACAATAAGAGTTAATGAAACTAATGGTAACTAACAAGTGAAATAACATTATAAGAAAAAGAAGATCCACCGAACAATGATTGTACCACAGGAACCAACAACCCAATAGTTTTCGGTCAGTAAGGAACCAATGAAGACAAGGAAGAAACATACTACGAGAAAGACACCTAACAACCATGGCATAAAATATAGATTCCAAGAGCCAGTCAACTATAGAACATCTTCCCCGTATATGCAATGACTGAACAACTTACAGATTGAAGAGATGGACAAGAACTGACTAACTGAGATGACCAATATACAACAGATAATATTATAAATGTATAGGACAAGATATGTTATAAAAGAATGAAAGTAACTATACTGTTAACTGAATAGAAGCTGTAAATAAAAGCATTGTAACATGTTATGCATAGCACCCATGTAACATAAAGAAGTATTAAAATTGTCTCATAATAATAACAAATATTACTCAAATAGTCAAACAATCATGTAAGATAAGAAAAGGCAATAACTAAAGAGTTATTAGTTATCATTAATAAAACCAAACTTGAGAAAATAAGTTTAAAAGAATGTAAATTTGTATCATCCTAACATACACATTGTTGGTACAAATTTCACCTAAATTCACATCTATCAGTAGGAAAAGCCTACCTAAACCAAAATGTTTTGTGCCTTAAACCAAGAAGAACTGATAAGCTTTCTACAGGTACCAATATAAGATACCCAAAATGGATTTTAATTAAGAATTTAAGTAAATAAAGTGAACCAAAACCGACCAAAAGGGGATTCACTAAGTAAAACGTGAACAAAACCACTTTATAATACCAAATAGAAGTAAAAGGTTAATGTCTATACCACAAGTAAGGTGTAATGCCACTATTGTAATAGTATAAGAATATTATAAGAAAGGACATAATGTATTATAATCGTAATTAAGAACACCTGTCATGTGACACCACATGTAAGTAATGTTAGGACAAGGGACTAAGGGACAGACCAGTGTACAAAAAACAGTAAACCAATTATAAAGAGACTACTATGATTAAACTATTGTAACTAAATAATAGTAGAAAGAGATAAAAGAATACCAAATAAGAATGGAAATAAGTGTACACCTCATAGTGCAAAATAGAGGTCAGAGAGAGATAACTATATAAGAATACAGCAGTTCTATAAGGAGAAATTTACCTCCAAACTTATAAATTTTGCACAATCATCTGGCGATATAAGAGCTTCTACAACAATGGACTCTGTAACAAAGAAAGAATTTTAGCTAACAGAGAAAAATAATTATCATTGCCAGTATCAACAAAAGTGCAAATTACTAAATGAAATAATTGCAATTTTATGGGAAATAATGTTATTAAACTAATTATGTACTTTATTAAGAACTTTTGATTTCCAGCAGCTTCCAAAACTCTTTATATAAAAAATAATATAAACAAACTTATTTAGAGCTTCTAACAATACTTATCTTAAAATTATCATATGATTATACTTTCCAAAGGAAGCCCCTGATTTGAAAGCATTGACACATAATACTACTAATTAAAAATGATTCCAACTACTATGTTACTAAATTTTCTCATTTAAAATGTAAATGGGACTGTTATTAAGGATAATGAACAAATTATTTCTTCAGAGAAGATACATAAAAACATTGCAAAAATAATACATATCAGACAAATATTATTACAACAAAAATACCACACAGACATTTGGGCTTTGTTACTTTATCAGTAACTATAAGATTACATTAATAAAGTACATAGAATATTTATTTACAAGAACATAATTACAAAAAGTGAAAACACCTTTGATGAAACAAACATTTTATTTATTACATCAAACATAACTAAACTCAGATGACAATATAAATGAACTAAATATAGGTTTTTCTGCGAGGGAGTGTAGGATTGATTAGGGGTTCAATTAGTTCAAATTATTAAAAAAAAAAATAGCATAAACTATAAATAGAAAAACTAGACTGGTATGTTTACAACAAAATGAAAACTTCAAGTTACATTTAAGAGATATTCCGTGTCAAATCAACAAGTGCTACAACCTGACCCTCTTAGATTTATTTGAAATTAAGTATGCATGTAGTATTCATAAATAGTAACACAAATCAATTTTTTCACATTTTTCTGACGAAAGGTTACTGAGTAATGGGTGCTCAAAAATGAAAAAAAAAAATAAAATTTTTGACTTGCGCAACAATATTGATTTGTTCACAACTTGTGTTCTAATTAAGCTAGAACAATGACATTGAGTTCATTTGAAAGCTCTTTTAAAGGGCTTTCATATGATATAAAACATAATTAGTTGAAAAAATATATATTTTTTATAAACACATCATTATTGCATTTACTGAATTTTGAAAAACTGTATTTTTAAAATTCTCAAAAAAATATATGTGAAAGATATTGTTTTCCTCTACATATTCTGAAAGTTTCAACTTGGGATGAGCATGGGATCACTATCAAAAGTAATTTTATGTTTATCACGATTCTGTAAAACGTCATTCAGATCGGTGAATTATTATTATTTTTATTTTCCTACCCATGACAATTTTTCAGAATCATAGTTGGATTTATTACTTGGCCTACAAAATTGTACTTTTCTTTCATACAAATAACTGTGTTTTAAAGCTTAGCACTAGCTAAATTAATAGCTCAAAATTAATAAATTGACCTACATATCTAAAATATATATCTTAATACAGTGATCCAGGTTTTCCGTGTACAAGCAAAAAAATCTCATTTTAAAGACTATATACAAAATGGTTGGTTGGTGTGACTATCTCCCATCTGTTTAGTATTTTGTCATCGGATAATATTCAGTCAGCTGTTGTCAACTGTTGTTGAAAGTGACCTGTACATTTTCTTTTGGTGTGACATAGCCTATAAAGTGAAAAAAATGTGATTAATTCTGAAATGTTGTGTTTTGAAATTAGCTTAAAGGTACTTTTGTACAATTCTCACAACAGTGTATAAGTTTATATGCCTCCAACCAGTTAATATTGTAACTAGACATATGAGCCCAAATATTTCAGTAACCCAAAATATTAACACATGTCAATAATTGAGTGAAAGAGACAAACCAAGTGTTTTTTCTAAAAGGCCAAGCATGAAACTACATGAGCTACTCATCACCAAGGATAAACTCACAACAATAAGAGTTAATGAAACTAATGGTAACTAACAAGTGAAATAACATTATAAGAAAAAGAAGATCCACCGAACAATGATTGTACCACAGGAACCAACAACCCAATAGTTTTCGGTCAGTAAGGAACCAATGAAGACAAGGAAGAAACATACTACGAGAAAGACACCTAACAACCATGGCATAAAATATAGATTCCAAGAGCCAGTCAACTATAGAACATCTTCCCCGTATATGCAATGACTGAACAACTTACAGATTGAAGAGATGGACAAGAACTGACTAACTGAGATGACCAATATACAACAGATAATATTATAAATGTATAGGACAAGATATGTTATAAAAGAATGAAAGTAACTATACTGTTAACTGAATAGAAGCTGTAAATAAAAGCATTGTAACATGTTATGCATAGCACCCATGTAACATAAAGAAGTATTAAAATTGTCTCATAATAATAACAAATATTACTCAAATAGTCAAACAATCATGTAAGATAAGAAAAGGCAATAACTAAAGAGTTATTAGTTATCATTAATAAAACCAAACTTGAGAAAATAAGTTTAAAAGAATGTAAATTTGTATCAACCTAACATACACATTGTTGGTACAAATTTCACCTAAATTCACATCTATCAGTAGGAAAAGCCTACCTAAACCAAAATGTTTTGTGCCTTAAACCAAGAAGAACTGATAAGCTTTCTACAGGTACCAATATAAGATACCCAAAATGGATTTTAATTAAGAATTTAAGTAAATAAAGTGAACCAAAACCGACCAAAAGGGGATTCACTAAGTAAAACGTGAACAAAACCACTTTATAATACCAAATAGAAGTAAAAGGTTAATGTCTATACCACAAGTAAGGTGTAATGCCACTATTGTAATAGTATAAGAATATTATAAGAAAGGACATAATGTATTATAATCGTAATTAAGAACACCTGTCATGTGACACCACATGTAAGTAATGTTAGGACAAGGGACTAAGGGACAGACCAGTGTACAAAAAACAGTAAACCAATTATAAAGAGACTACTATGATTAAACTATTGTAACTAAATAATAGTAGAAAGAGATAAAAGAATACCAAATAAGAATGGAAATAAGTGTACACCTCATAGTGCAAAATAGAGGTCAGAGAGAGATAACTATATAAGAATACAGCAGTTCTATAAGGAGAAATTTACCTCCAAACTTATAAATTTTGCACAATCATCTGGCGATATAAGAGCTTCTACAACAATGGACTCTGTAACAAAGAAAGAATTTTAGCTAACAGAGAAAAATAATTATCATTGCCAGTATCAACAAAAGTGCAAATTACTAAATGAAATAATTGCAATTTTATGGGAAATAATGTTATTAAACTAATTATGTACTTTATTAAGAACTTTTGATTTCCAGCAGCTTCCAAAACTCTTTATATAAAAAATAATATAAACAAACTTATTTAGAGCTTCTAACAATACTTATCTTAAAATTATCATATGATTATACTTTCCAAAGGAAGCCCCTGATTTGAAAGCATTGACACATAATACTACTAATTAAAAATGATTCCAACTACTATGTTACTAAATTTTCTCATTTAAAATGTAAATGGGACTGTTATTAAGGATAATGAACAAATTATTTCTTCAGAGAAGATACATAAAAACATTGCAAAAATAATACATATCAGACAAATATTATTACAACAAAAATACCACACAGACATTTGGGCTTTGTTACTTTATCAGTAACTATAAGATTACATTAATAAAGTACATAGAATATTTATTTACAAGAACATAATTACAAAAAGTGAAAACACCTTTGATGAAACAAACATTTTATTTATTACATCAAACATAACTAAACTCAGATGACAATATAAATGAACTAAATATAGGTTTTTCTGCGAGGGAGTGTAGGATTGATTAGGGGTTCAATTAGTTCAAATTATTAAAAAAAAAAATAGCATAAACTATAAATAGAAAAACTAGACTGGTATGTTTACAACAAAATGAAAACTTCAAGTTACATTTAAGAGATATTCCGTGTCAAATCAACAAGTGCTACAACCTGACCCTCTTAGATTTATTTGAAATTAAGTATGCATGTAGTATTCATAAATAGTAACACAAATCAATTTTTTCACATTTTTCTGACGAAAGGTTACTGAGTAATGGGTGCTCAAAAATGAAAAAAAAAATAAAATTTTTGACTTGCGCAACAATATTGATTTGTTCACAACTTGTGTTCTAATTAAGCTAGAACAATGACATCGAGTTCATTTGAAAGCTCTTTTAAAGGGCTTTCATATGATATAAAACATAATTAGTTGAAAAAATATATATTTTTTATAAACACATCATTATTGCATTTACTGAATTTTGAAAAACTGTATTTTTAAAATTCTCAAAAAAATATATGTGAAAGATATTTTTTTCCTCTACATATTCTGAAAGTTTCAACTTGGGATGAGCATGGGATCACTATCAAAAGTAATTTTATGTTTATCACGATTCTGTAAAACGTCATTCAGATCGGTGAATTATTATTATTTTTATTTTCCTACCCATGACAATTTTTCAGAATCATAGTTGGATTTATTACTTGGCCTACAAAATTGTACTTTTCTTTCATACAAATAACTGTGTTTTAAAGCTTAGCACTAGCTAAATTAATAGCTCAAAATTAATAAATTGACCTACATATCTAAAATATATATCTTAATACAGTGATCCAGGTTTTCCGTGTACAAGCAAAAAAATCTCATTTTAAAGACTATATACAAAATGGTTGGTTGGTGTGACTATCTCCCATCTGTTTAGTATTTTGTCATCGGATAATATTCAGTCAGCTGTTGTCAACTGTTGTTGAAAGTGACCTGTACATTTTCTTTTGGTGTGACATAGCCTATAAAGTGAAAAAAATGTGACTAATTCTGAAATGTTGTGTTTTGAAATTAGCTTAAAGGTACTTTTGTACAATTCTCACAACAGTGTATAAGTTTATATGCCTACAACCAGTTAATATTGTAACGAGACATATGAGCCCAAATATTTCAGTAACCCAAAATATTAACACATGTCAATAATTGAGTGAAAGAGACAAACCAAGTGTTTCTTCTAAAAGGCCAAGCATGAAACTACATGAGCTACTCATCACCAAGGATAAACTCACAACAATAAGAGTTAATAAAACTAATGGTAACTAACAAGTGAAATAACATTATAAGAAAAAGAAGATCCACCGAACAATGATTGTACCACAGGAACCAACAACCCAATAGTTTTCGGTCAGTAAGGAACAAATGAAGACAAGGAAGAAACATACTACGAGAAAGACACCTAACAACCATGGCATAAAATATAGATTCCAAGAGCCAGTCAACTATAGAACATCTTCCCCGTATATGCAATGACTGAACAACTTACAGATTGAAGAGATGGACAAGAACTGACTAACTAGATGACCAATATACAACAGATAATATTATAAATGTATAGGACAAGATATGTTATAAAAGAATGAAAGTAACTATACTGTTAACTGAATAGAAGCTGTAAATAAAAGCATTGTAACATGTTATGCATAGCACCCATGTAACATAAAGAAGTATTAAAATTGTCTCATAATAATAACAAATATTGCTCAAATAGTCAAACAATCATGTAAGATAAGAAAAGGCAATAACTAAAGAGTTATTAGTTATCATTAATAAAACCAAACTTGAGAAAATAAGGTTAAAAGAATGTAAATTTGTATCAACCTAACGTACACATTGTTGGTACAAATTTCACCTAAATTCACATCTATCAGTAGGAAAAGCCTACCTAAACCAAAATGTTTTGTGCCTTAAACCAAGAAGAACTGATAAGCTTTCTACAGGTACCAATATAAGATACCCAAAATGGATTTTAATTAAGAATTTAAGTAAATAAAGTGAACCAAAACCGACCAAAAGGGGATTCACTAAGTAAAACGTGAACAAAACCACTTTATAATACCAAATAGAAGTAAAAGGTTAATGTCTATACCACAAGTAAGGTGTAATGCCACTATTGTAATAGTATAAGAATATTATAAGAAAGGACATAATGTATTATAATCGTAATTAAGAACACCTGTCATGTGACACCACATGTAAGTAATGTTAGGACAAGGGACTAAGGGACAGACCAGTGTACAAAAAACAGTAAACCAATTATAAAGAGACTACTATGATTAAACTATTGTAACTAAATAATAGTAGAAAGAGATAAAAGAATACCAAATAAGAATGGAAATAAGTGTACACCTCATAGTGCAAAATAGAGGTCAGAGAGAGATAACTATATAAGAATACAGCAGTTCTATAAGGAGAAATTTACCTCCAAACTTATAAATTTTGCACAATCATCTGGCGATATAAGAGCTTCTACAACAATGGACTCTGTAACAAAGAAAGAATTTTAGCTAACAGAGAAAAATAATTATCATTGCCAGTATCAACAAAAGTGCAAATTACTAAATGAAATAATTGCAATTTTATGGGAAATAATGTTATTAAACTAATTATGTACTTTATTAAGAACTTTTGTTTTCCAGCAGCTTCCAAAACTCTTTATATAAAAAATAATATAAACAAACTTATTTAGAGCTTCTAACAATACTTATCTTAAAATTATCATATGATTATACTTTCCAAAGGAAGCCCCTGATTTGAAAGCATTGACACATAATACTACTAATTAAAAATGATTCCAACTACTATGTTACTAAATTTTCTCATTTAAAATGTAAATGGGACTGTTATTAAGGATAATGAACAAATTATTTCTTCAGAGAAGATACATAAAAACATTGCAAAAATAATACATATCAGACAAATATTATTACAACAAAAATACCACACAGACATTTGGGCTTTGTTACTTTATCAGTAACTATAAGATTACATTAATAAAGTACATAGAATATTTATTTACAAGAACATAATTACAAAAAGTGAAAACACCTTTGATGAAACAAACATTTTATTTATTTTCATCAAACATAACTAAACTCAGATGACAATATAAATGAACTAAATATAGGTTTTTCTGCGAGGGAGTGTAGGATTGATTAGGGGTTCAATTAGTTCAAATTATTAAAAAAAAAAATAGCATAAACTATAAATAGAAAAACTAGACTGGTATGTTTACAACAAAATGAAAACTTCAAGTTACATTTAAGAGATATTCCGTGTCAAATCAACAAGTGCTACAACCTGACCCTCTTAGATTTATTTGAAATTAAGTATGCATGTAGTATTCATAAATAGTAACACAAATCAATTTTTTCACATTTTTCTGACGAAAGGTTACTGAGTAATGGGTGCTCAAAAATGAAAAAAAAAAATAAAATTTTTGACTTGCGCAACAATATTGATTTGTTCACAACTTGTGTTCTAATTAAGCTAGAACAATGACATCGAGTTCATTTGAAAGCTCTTTTAAAGGGCTTTCATATGATATAAAACATAATTAGTTGAAAAAATATATATTTTTTATAAACACATCATTATTGCATTTACTGAATTTTGAAAAACTGTATTTTTAAAATTCTCAAAAAAATATATGTGAAAGATATTGTTTTCCTCTACATATTCTGAAAGTTTCAACTTGGGATGAGCATGGGATCACTATCAAAAGTAATTTTATGTTTATCACGATTCTGTAAAACGTCATTCAGATCGGTGAATTATTATTATTTTTATTTTCCTACCCATGACAATTTTTCAGAATCATAGTTGGATTTATTACTTGGCCTACAAAATTGTACTTTTCTTTCATACAAATAACTGTGTTTTAAAGCTTAGCACTAGCTAAATTAATAGCTCAAAATTAATAAATTGACCTACATATCTAAAATATATATCTTAATACAGTGATCCAGGTTTTCCGTGTACAAGCAAAAAAATCTCATTTTAAAGACTATATACAAAATGGTTGGTTGGTGTGACTATCTCCCATCTGTTTAGTATTTTGTCATCGGATAATATTCAGTCAGCTGTTGTCAACTGTTGTTGAAAGTGACCTGTACATTTTCTTTTGGTGTGACATAGCCTATAAAGTGAAAAAAATGTGATTAATTCTGAAATGTTGTGTTTTGAAATTAGCTTAAAGGTACTTTTGTACAATTCTCACAACAGTGTATAAGTTTATATGCCTACAACCAGTTAATATTGTAACGAGACATATGAGCCCAAATATTTCAGTAACCCAAAATATTAACACATGTCAATAATTGAGTGAAAGAGACAAACCAAGTGTTTCTTCTAAAAGGCCAAGCATGAAACTACATGAGCTACTCATCACCAAGGATAAACTCACAACAATAAGAGTTAATAAAACTAATGGTAACTAACAAGTGAAATAACATTATAAGAAAAAGAAGATCCACCGAACAATGATTGTACCACAGGAACCAACAACCCAATAGTTTTCGGTCAGTAAGGAACAAATGAAGACAAGGAAGAAACATACTACGAGAAAGACACCTAACAACCATGGCATAAAATATAGATTCCAAGAGCCAGTCAACTATAGAACATCTTCCCCGTATATGCAATGACTGAACAACTTACAGATTGAAGAGATGGACAAGAACTGACTAACTAGATGACCAATATACAACAGATAATATTATAAATGTATAGGACAAGATATGTTATAAAAGAATGAAAGTAACTATACTGTTAACTGAATAGAAGCTGTAAATAAAAGCATTGTAACATGTTATGCATAGCACCCATGTAACATAAAGAAGTATTAAAATTGTCTCATAATAATAACAAATATTACTCAAATAGTCAAACAATCATGTAAGATAAGAAAAGGCAATAACTAAAGAGTTATTAGTTATCATTAATAAAACCAAACTTGAGAAAATAAGGTTAAAAGAATGTAAATTTGTATCAACCTAACGTACACATTGTTGGTACAAATTTCACCTAAATTCACATCTATCAGTAGGAAAAGCCTACCTAAACCAAAATGTTTTGTGCCTTAAACCAAGAAGAACTGATAAGCTTTCTACAGGTACCAATATAAGATACCCAAAATGGATTTTAATTAAGAATTTAAGTAAATAAAGTGAACCAAAACCGACCAAAAGGGGATTCACTAAGTAAAACGTGAACAAAACCACTTTATAATACCAAATAGAAGTAAAAGGTTAATGTCTATACCACAAGTAAGGTGTAATGCCACTATTGTAATAGTATAAGAATATTATAAGAAAGGACATAATGTATTATAATCGTAATTAAGAACACCTGTCATGTGACACCACATGTAAGTAATGTTAGGACAAGGGACTAAGGGACAGACCAGTGTACAAAAAACAGTAAACCAATTATAAAGAGACTACTATGATTAAACTATTGTAACTAAATAATAGTAGAAAGAGATAAAAGAATACCAAATAAGAATGGAAATAAGTGTACACCTCATAGTGCAAAATAGAGGTCAGAGAGAGATAACTATATAAGAATACAGCAGTTCTATAAGGAGAAATTTACCTCCAAACTTATAAATTTTGCACAATCATCTGGCGATATAAGAGCTTCTACAACAATGGACTCTGTAACAAAGAAAGAATTTTAGCTAACAGAGAAAAATAATTATCATTGCCAGTATCAACAAAAGTGCAAATTACTAAATGAAATAATTGCAATTTTATGGGAAATAATGTTATTAAACTAATTATGTACTTTATTAAGAACTTTTGTTTTCCAGCAGCTTCCAAAACTCTTTATATAAAAAATAATATAAACAAACTTATTTAGAGCTTCTAACAATACTTATCTTAAAATTATCATATGATTATACTTTCCAAAGGAAGCCCCTGATTTGAAAGCATTGACACATAATACTACTAATTAAAAATGATTCCAACTACTATGTTACTAAATTTTCTCATTTAAAATGTAAATGGGACTGTTATTAAGGATAATGAACAAATTATTTCTTCAGAGAAGATACATAAAAACATTGCAAAAATAATACATATCAGACAAATATTATTACAACAAAAATACCACACAGACATTTGGGCTTTGTTACTTTATCAGTAACTATAAGATTACATTAATAAAGTACATAGAATATTTATTTACAAGAACATAATTACAAAAAGTGAAAACACCTTTGATGAAACAAACATTTTATTTATTTTCATCAAACATAACTAAACTCAGATGACAATATAAATGAACTAAATATAGGTTTTTCTGCGAGGGAGTGTAGGATTGATTAGGGGTTCAATTAGTTCAAATTATTAAAAAAAAAAATAGCATAAACTATAAATAGAAAAACTAGACTGGTATGTTTACAACAAAATGAAAACTTCAAGTTACATTTAAGAGATATTCCGTGTCAAATCAACAAGTGCTACAACCTGACCCTCTTAGATTTATTTGAAATTAAGTATGCATGTAGTATTCATAAATAGTAACACAAATCAATTTTTTCACATTTTTCTGACGAAAGGTTACTGAGTAATGGGTGCTCAAAAATGAAAAAAAAAAATAAAATTTTTGACTTGCGCAACAATATTGATTTGTTCACAACTTGTGTTCTAATTAAGCTAGAACAATGACATCGAGTTCATTTGAAAGCTCTTTTAAAGGGCTTTCATATGATATAAAACATAATTAGTTGAAAAAATATATATTTTTTATAAACACATCATTATTGCATTTACTGAATTTTGAAAAACTGTATTTTTAAAATTCTCAAAAAAATATATGTGAAAGATATTGTTTTCCTCTACATATTCTGAAAGTTTCAACTTGGGATGAGCATGGGATCACTATCAAAAGTAATTTTATGTTTATCACGATTCTGTAAAACGTCATTCAGATCGGTGAATTATTATTATTTTTATTTTCCTACCCATGACAATTTTTCAGAATCATAGTTGGATTTATTACTTGGCCTACAAAATTGTACTTTTCTTTCATACAAATAACTGTGTTTTAAAGCTTAGCACTAGCTAAATTAATAGCTCAAAATTAATAAATTGACCTACATATCTAAAATATATATCTTAATACAGTGATCCAGGTTTTCCGTGTACAAGCAAAAAAATCTCATTTTAAAGACTATATACAAAATGGTTGGTTGGTGTGACTATCTCCCATCTGTTTAGTATTTTGTCATCGGATAATATTCAGTCAGCTGTTGTCAACTGTTGTTGAAAGTGACCTGTACATTTTCTTTTGGTGTGACATAGCCTATAAAGTGAAAAAAATGTGATTAATTCTGAAATGTTGTGTTTTGAAATTAGCTTAAAGGTACTTTTGTACAATTCTCACAACAGTGTATAAGTTTATATGCCTACAACCAGTTAATATTGTAACTAGACATATGAGCCCAAATATTTCAGTAACCCAAAATATTAACACATGTCAATAATTGAGTGAAAGAGACAAACCAAGTGTTTCTTCTAAAAGGCCAAGCATGAAACTACATGAGCTACTCATCACCAAGGATAAACTCACAACAATAAGAGTTAATAAAACTAATGGTAACTAACAAGTGAAATAACATTATAAGAAAAAGAAGATCCACCGAACAATGATTGTACCACAGGAACCAACAACCCAATAGTTTTCGGTCAGTAAGGAACCAATGAAGACAAGGAAGAAACATACTACGAGAAAGACACCTAACAACCATGGCATAAAATATAGATTCCAAGAGCCAGTCAACTATAGAACATCTTACCCGTATATGCAATGACTGAACAACTTACAGATTGAAGAGATGGACAAGAACTGACTAACTGAGATGACCAATATACAACAGATAATATTATAAATGTATAGGACAAGATATGTTATAAAAGAATGAAAGTAACTATACTGTTAACTGAATAGAAGCTGTAAATAAAAGCATTGTAACATGTTATGCATAGCACCCATGTAACATAAAGAAGTATTAAAATTGTCTCATAATAATAACAAATATTACTCAAATAGTCAAACAATCATGTAAGATAAGCAAAGGCAAAAACTAAAGAGTTATTAGTTATCATTAATAAAACCAAACTTGAGAAAATAAGGTTAAAAGAATGTAAATTTGTATCAACCTAACATACACATTGTTGGTACAAATTTCACCTAAATTCACATCTATCAGTAGGAAAAGCCTACCTAAACCAAAATGTTTTGTGCCTTAAACCAAGAAGAACTGATAAGCTTTCTACAGGTACCAATATAAGATACCCAAAATGGATTTTAATTAAGAATTTAAGTAAATAAAGTGAACCAAAACCGACCAAAAGGGGATTCACTAAGTAAAACGTGAACAAAACCACTTTATAATACCAAATAGAAGTAAAAGGTTAATGTCTATACCACAAGTAAGGTGTAATGCCACTATTGTAATAGTATAAGAATATTATAAGAAAGGACATAATGTATTATAATCGTAATTAAGAACACCTGTCATGTGACACCACATGTAAGTAATGTTAGGACAAGGGACTAAGGGACAGACCAGTGTACAAAAAACACTAAACCAATTATAAAGAGACTACTATGATTAAACTATTGTAACTAAATAATAGTAGAAAGAGATAAAAGAATACCAAATAAGAATGGAAATAAGTGTACACCTCATAGTGCAAAATAGAGGTCAGAGAGAGATAACTATATAAGAATACAGCAGTTCTATAAGGAGAAATTTACCTCCAAACTTATAAATTTTGCACAATCATCTGGCGATATAAGAGCTTCTACAACAATGGACTCTGTAACAAAGAAAGAATTTTAGCTAACAGAGAAAAATAATTATCATTGCCAGTATCAACAAAAGTGCAAATTACTAAATGAAATAATTGCAATTTTATGGGAAATAATGTTATTAAACTAATTATGTACTTTATTAAGAACTTTTGTTTTCCAGCAGCTTCCAAAACTCTTTATATAAAAAATAATATAAACAAACTTATTTAGAGCTTCTAACAATACTTATCTTAAAATTATCATATGATTATACTTTCCAAAGGAAGCCCCTGATTTGAAAGCATTGACACATAATACTACTAATTAAAAATGATTCCAACTACTATGTTACTAAATTTTCTCATTTAAAATGTAAATGGGACTGTTATTAAGGATAATGAACAAATTATTTCTTCAGAGAAGATACATAAAAACATTGCAAAAATAATACATATCAGACAAATATTATTACAACAAAAATACCACACAGACATTTGGGCTTTGTTACTTTATCAGTAACTATAAGATTACATTAATAAAGTACATAGAATATTTATTTACAAGAACATAATTACAAAAAGTGAAAACACCTTTGATGAAACAAACATTTTATTTATTTTCATCAAACATAACTAAACTCAGATGACAATATAAATGAACTAAATATAGGTTTTTCTGCGAGGGAGTGTAGGATTGATTAGGGGTTCAATTAGTTCAAATTATTAAAAAAAAAAATAGCATAAACTATAAATAGAAAAACTAGACTGGTATGTTTACAACAAAATGAAAACTTCAAGTTACATTTAAGAGATATTCCGTGTCAAATCAACAAGTGCTACAACCTGACCCTCTTAGATTTATTTGAAATTAAGTATGCATGTAGTATTCATAAATAGTAACACAAATCAATTTTTTCACATTTTTCTGACGAAAGGTTACTGAGTAATGGGTGCTCAAAAATGAAAAAAAAAAATAAAATTTTTGACTTGCGCAACAATATTGATTTGTTCACAACTTGTGTTCTAATTAAGCTAGAACAATGACATCGAGTTCATTTGAAAGCTCTTTTAAAGGGCTTTCATATGATATAAAACATAATTAGTTGAAAAAATATATATTTTTTATAAACACATCATTATTGCATTTACTGAATTTTGAAAAACTGTATTTTTAAAATTCTCAAAAAAATATATGTGAAAGATATTGTTTTCCTCTACGTATTCTGAAAGTTTCAACTTGGGATGAGCATGGGATCACTATCAAAAGTAATTTTATGTTTATCACGATTCTGTAAAACGTCATTCAGATCGGTGAA
Source organism: Magicicada septendecula (assembly GCA_034769895.1). Lineage (NCBI taxonomy): Eukaryota > Metazoa > Arthropoda > Insecta > Hemiptera > Cicadidae > Magicicada > Magicicada septendecula. The sequence continues at coordinate 484,249,273 of CM068368.1, forward strand.
TTATTATTATTTTTATTTTCCTACCCATGACAATTTTTCAGAATCATAGTTGGATTTATTACTTGGCCTACAAAATTGTACTTTTCTTTCATACAAATAACTGTGTTTTAAAGCTTAGCACTAGCTAAATTAATAGCTCAAAATTAATAAATTGACCTACATATCTAAAATATATATCTTAATACAGTGATCCAGGTTTTCCGTGTACAAGCAAAAAAATCTCATTTTAAAGACTATATACAAAATGGTTGGTTGGTGTGACTATCTCCCATCTGTTTAGTATTTTGTCATCGGATAATATTCAGTCAGCTGTTGTCAACTGTTGTTGAAAGTGACCTGTACATTTTCTTTTGGTGTGACATAGCCTATAAAGTGAAAAAAATGTGATTAATTCTGAAATGTTGTGTTTTGAAATTAGCTTAAAGGTACTTTTGTACAATTCTCACAACAGTGTATATTTTTATATGCCTACAACCAGTTAATATTGTAACGAGACATATGAGCCCAAATATTTCAGTAACCCAAAATATTAACACATGTCAATAATTGAGTGAAAGAGACAAACCAAGTGTTTCTTCTAAAAGGCCAAGCATGAAACTACATGAGCTACTCATCACCAAGGATAAACTCACAACAATAAGAGTTAATAAAACTAATGGTAACTAACAAGTGAAATAACATTATAAGAAAAAGAAGATCCACCGAACAATGATTGTACCACAGGAACCAACAACCCAATAGTTTTCGGTCAGTAAGGAACCAATGAAGACAAGGAAGAAACATACTACGAGAAAGACACCTAACAACCATGGCATAAAATATAGATTCCAAGAGCCAGTCAACTATAGAACATCTTACCCGTATATGCAATGACTGAACAACTTACAGATTGAAGAGATGGACAAGAACTGACTAACTGAGATGACCAATATACAACAGATAATATTATAAATGTATAGGACAAGATATGTTATAAAAGAATGAAAGTAACTATACTGTTAACTGAATAGAAGCTGTAAATAAAAGCATAGTAACATGTTATGCATAGCACCCATGTAACATAAAGAAGTATTAAAATTGTCTCATAATAATAACAAATATTACTCAAATAGTCAAACAATCATGTAAGATAAGAAAAGGCAATAACTAAAGAGTTATTAGTTATCATTAATAAAACCAAACTTGAGAAAATAAGGTTAAAAGAATGTAAATTTGTATCAACCTAACATACACATTGTTGGTACAAATTTCATCTAAATTCACATCTATCAGTAGGAAAAGCCTACCTAAACCAAAATGTTTTGTGCCTTAAACGAAGAAGAACTGATAAGCTTTCTACAGGTACCAATATAAGATACCCAAAATGGATTTTAATTAAGAATTTAAGTAAATAAAGTGAACCAAAACTGACCAAAAGGGGATTCACTAAGTAAAACGTGAACAAAAGCACTTTATAATACCAAATAGAAGTAAAAGGTTAATGTCTATACCACAAGTAAGGTGTAATGCCACTATTGTAATAGTATAAGAATATTATAAGAAAGGACATAATGTATTATAATCGTAATTAAGAACACCTGTCATGTGACACCACATGTAAGTAATGTTAGGACAAGGGACTAAGGGACAGACCAGTGTACAAAAAACACTAAACCAATTATAAAGAGACTACTATGATTAAACTATTGTAACTAAATAATAGTAGAAAGAGATAAAAGAATACCAAATAAGAATGGAAATAAGTGTACACCTCATAGTGCAAAATAGAGGTCAGAGAGAGATAACTATATAAGAATACAGCAGTTCTATAAGGAGAAATTTACCTCCAAACTTATAAATTTTGCACAATCATCTGGCGATATAAGAGCTTCTACAACAATGGACTCTGTAACAAAGAAAGAATTTTAGCTAACAGAGAAAAATAATTATCATTGCCAGTATCAACAAAAGTGCAAATTACTAAATGAAATAATTGCAATTTTATGGGAAATAATGTTATTAAACTAATTATGTACTTTATTAAGAACTTTTGTTTTCCAGCAGCTTCCAAAACTCTTTATATAAAAAATAATATAAACAAACTTATTTAGAGCTTCTAACAATACTTATCTTAAAATTATCATATGATTATACTTTCCAAAGGAAGCCCCTGATTTGAAAGCATTGACACACAATACTACTAATTAAAAATGATTCCAACTACTATGTTACTAAATTTTCTCATTTAAAATGTAAATGGGACTGTTATTAAGGATAATGAACAAATTATTTCTTCAGAGAAGATACATAAAAACATTGCAAAAATAATACATATCAGACAAATATTATTACAACAAAAATACCACACAGACATTTGGGCTTTGTTACTTTATCAGTAACTATAAGATTACATTAATAAAGTACATAGAATATTTATTTACAAGAACATAATTACAAAAAGTGAAAACACCTTTGATGAAACAAACATTTTATTTATTTTCATCAAACATAACTAAACTCAGATGACAATATAAATGAACTAAATATAGGTTTTTCTGCGAGGGAGTGTAGGATTGATTAGGGGTTCAATTAGTTCAAACTATTAAAAAAAAAAATAGCATAAACTATAAATAGAAAAACTAGACTGGTATGTTTACAACAAAATGAAAACTTCAAGTTACATTTAAGAGATATTCCGTGTCAAATCAACAAGTGCTACAACCTGACCCTCTTAGATTTATTTGAAATTAAGTATGCATGTAGTATTCATAAATAGTAACACAAATCAATTTTTTCACATTTTTCTGACGAAAGGTTACTGAGTAATGGGTGCTCAAAAATGAAAAAAAAAATAAAATTTTTGACTTGCGCAACAATATTGATTTGTTCACAACTTGTGTTCTAATTAAGCTAGAACAATGACATCGAGTTCATTTGAAAGCTCTTTTAAAGGGCTTTCATATGATATAAAACATAATTAGTTGAAAAAATATATATTTTTATAAACACATCATTATTGCATTTACTGAATTTTGAAAAACTGTATTTTTAAAATTCTCAAAAAAATATATGTGAAAGATATTGTTTTCCTCTACATATTCTGAAAGTTTCAACTTGGGATGAGCATGGGATCACTATCAAAAGTAATTTTATGTTTATCACGATTCTGTAAAACGTCATTCAGATCGGTGAATTATTATTATTTTTATTTTCCTACCCATGACAATTTTTCAGAATCATAGTTGGATTTATTACTTGGCCTACAAAATTGTACTTTTCTTTCATACAAATAACTGTGTTTTAAAGCTTAGCACTAGCTAAATTAATAGCTCAAAATTAATAAATTGACCTACATATCTAAAATATATATCTTAATACAGTGATCCAGGTTTTCCGTGTACAAGCAAAAAAATCTCATTTTAAAGACTATATACAAAATGGTTGGTTGGTGTGACTATCTCCCATCTGTTTAGTATTTTGTCATCGGATAATATTCAGTCAGCTGTTGTCAACTGTTGTTGAAAGTGACCTGTACATTTTCTTTTGGTGTGACATAGCCTATAAAGTGAAAAAAATGTGATTAATTCTGAAATGTTGTGTTTTGAAATTAGCTTAAAGGTACTTTTGTACAATTCTCACAACAGTGTATATTTTTATATGCCTACAACCAGTTAATATTGTAACGAGACATATGAGCCCAAATATTTCAGTAACCCAAAATATTAACACATGTCAATAATTGAGTGAAAGAGACAAACCAAGTGTTTCTTCTAAAAGGCCAAGCATGAAACTACATGAGCTACTCATCACCAAGGATAAACTCACAACAATAAGAGTTAATAAAACTAATGGTAACTAACAAGTGAAATAACATTATAAGAAAAAGAAGATCCACCGAACAATGATTGTACCACAGGAACCAACAACCCAATAGTTTTCGGTCAGTAAGGAACCAATGAAGACAAGGAAGAAACATACTACGAGAAAGACACCTAACAACCATGGCATAAAATATAGATTCCAAGAGCCAGTCAACTATAGAACATCTTACCCGTATATGCAATGACTGAACAACTTACAGATTGAAGAGATGGACAAGAACTGACTAACTGAGATGACCAATATACAACAGATAATATTATAAATGTATAGGACAAGATATGTTATAAAAGAATGAAAGTAACTATACTGTTAACTGAATAGAAGCTGTAAATAAAAGCATAGTAACATGTTATGCATAGCACCCATGTAACATAAAGAAGTATTAAAATTGTCTCATAATAATAACAAATATTACTCAAATAGTCAAACAATCATGTAAGATAAGAAAAGGCAATAACTAAAGAGTTATTAGTTATCATTAATAAAACCAAACTTGAGAAAATAAGGTTAAAAGAATGTAAATTTGTATCAACCTAACATACACATTGTTGGTACAAATTTCACCTAAATTCACATCTATCAGTAGGAAAAGCCTACCTAAACCAAAATGTTTTGTGCCTTAAACGAAGAAGAACTGATAAGCTTTCTACAGGTACCAATATAAGATACCCAAAATGGATTTTAATTAAGAATTTAAGTAAATAAAGTGAACCAAAACCGACCAAAAGGGGATTCACTAAGTAAAACGTGAACAAAACCACTTTATAATACCAAATAGAAGTAAAAGGTTAATGTCTATACCACAAGTAAGGTGTAATGCCACTATTGTAATAGTATAAGAATATTATAAGAAAGGACATAATGTATTATAATCGTAATTAAGAACACCTGTCATGTGACACCACATGTAAGTAATGTTAGGACAAGGGACTAAGGGACAGACCAGTGTACAAAAAACACTAAACCAATTATAAAGAGACTACTATGATTAAACTATTGTAACTAAATAATAGTAGAAAGAGATAAAAGAATACCAAATAAGAATGGAAATAAGTGTACACCTCATAGTGCAAAATAGAGGTCAGAGAGAGATAACTATATAAGAATACAGCAGTTCTATAAGGAGAAATTTACCTCCAAACTTATAAATTTTGCACAATCATCTGGCGATATAAGAGCTTCTACAACAATGGACTCTGTAACAAAGAAAGAATTTTAGCTAACAGAGAAAAATAATTATCATTGCCAGTATCAACAAAAGTGCAAATTACTAAATGAAATAATTGCAATTTTATGGGAAATAATGTTATTAAACTAATTATGTACTTTATTAAGAACTTTTGTTTTCCAGCAGCTTCCAAAACTCTTTATATAAAAAATAATATAAACAAACTTATTTAGAGCTTCTAACAATACTTATCTTAAAATTATCATATGATTATACTTTCCAAAGGAAGCCCCTGATTTGAAAGCATTGACACATAATACTACTAATTAAAAATGATTCCAACTACTATGTTACTAAATTTTCACATTTAAAATGTAAATGGGACTGTTAATAACTTTATATTGTGTCATTAACAAGACAAAACAATCATTAATGGCTATTTTATCACAAACTTCAAAATCATATAAAGCTTGCTCAATGAAATAGGACATTCCTGATGCAGAAAATTAACTTTGCCATAACACAAATTAAATAGGCTAACACCCAAACAAAAAAATGCTTTGAAAACAAAACATTAATGAAATATTGTATGAATTAATTGTGCTACATTCAAAGCTGATTTTCTTAATTGATTTAAAGTACCTATACAAGTCTAGTTTGTCAAGTAAAGATAATTTATGTAAACCTAACACTACATATGAAACAAACATTAAATCAAATATGCTAATGTTACAAAATTCACAAACAGAAAAAAAATTTTAAATTATCTATAGGCTAAATTGCTTTGATTATATTACCTTCTCCACTTCATATGTTTTCCACATCAATATCATCTGATTCTTCGTATTGTTTAAATTAGCAGCCATCCTTACTATTTCTTTTATGAATTTGCTAACTGCTATAATTTTTTATTGTTCGACTAAGCTTTTCGTCATTACTGACATCTTCAGGTCTTAAACAAAGGTTTAAGACCTGAAGATGTCAGTAATGACGAAAAGCTTAGTCGAACAATAAAAAATTATAGCAGTTAGCAAATTCATAAAAGAAATAATATCATCTGATGTCGATACTACTGATGGTGCAATAATAGTCATTTTTTCCCAGTCAATTCTGGAAAGTTCAGGAGAAACCTGAAAGATCATTACAAAACTCATACATAATTTTTCACTAAGTTAATAATTATAATAATATATAGCTAATAATTAAGAGAATAATTTATTTTCTTAACCTAGCACAATATTTGTAGGTTAGCACTATGAATTTACAAAAAGTTAATGGATTTTGTGTAAATTTCTAAAAAAAATTAAATTTACAGCATAATCTAGTAGTTATTTTATAGTAATCTATTTTAATTTAAATGAACTCAAGTCACTATTGCTTTGTTACATCCCTGCACTGAAGATTCCTGAAAAAGATTTCTAATATAATCATACAAACTCGAAAAACAAAAACTGTTCAAATGATTAACATTGAATAATATAATCCTGATTATAACGGTATTATAACTAGCAAATACATTACGGATAATTCATCCATACTCTGTATCATTTAAATCTACTATTAAGTATAACACACCCCATAAAATATTTTAGAATATTAAGATACTAATTTTTTAAAATTTCATGTGATATTAGTTGAGTATCATTTAGGAGGTTAAACAATATAAATACAATTCTACACATTAAGTTACAGATTATAAATACAGATAATAAGAAATTAAATAAAAAGAACACTATAGGCCTACATCAATTATCGGGTTTAAGAACCTGCTGCTGTAAGCAGTGATAATTTTAGTTTAGTGAGCTTTAATCAGACTTGCATGCAATAATAAATTTTACATAAGATAAAAGAACGATGCTTTCTTTAGTCACCAGCAAAACCTTTTCTGTCTGCAAGTTAATATTATAAAATTTAAAAACAGCACAATTTTATTAAAAAATTTAATCGAGATTAAAATGCATGTTTAAGTCAAAAATTAAAGAAGTCGCAGGTCAAATTCTCTTTTCAATTTTTCTTTTACCTGACAAATGTTAGCCCTTAATTTTTAAAGCAGAGCTGTGTTAAAACAAAATTTTTATGACAAATATATTACAATTTAATGGACTCAATGGTATGAAAGTAACTATGTGTACAAACAATTACAACAGTTTGCTTCAGTGAGGATATAGTACACATAGGCCTATATTGTAAATTTTGTTATATTAGGTCTTAAAATTAACCTTAACTTTCTTAAGTCATATCTTATCAAGTAATTACGTTTCTCTGAAAAATGCTGAATTTGAAAGTATATTTAGAGTAATATAGCTGGACTGAAGAATTAAATAAAATATGTAACTAGTTAAATACGAGCAGAGTTCAAATTAAATATATTATGGTAAGGCCTATCATCTTGTGTTAGGTAGGACGACATTTTACGAATAAAATGACTTACAAATTGGATACATTACACAAATATAGGTAGGCTAGAGTAGTAATTGTCAGACTTACAGGAGTATCTATAATAAAGAAAAAATTATTTAATTAAATTGCAGTCAGTGCCTTACAGGGACTTTTTTTTTTAAAATGAGTTAATTACCCCTTGGGTAATTATGAAGATTCTCATCAATGCTGATATTGCGCTGATATATTTTTATTATATTCTTCTATGTTATATAAACACGAGAAAAATAATTTTAAACGGCGGTCGAACCTATTTACGGAGACAAAAAATTAAATTTTTACTCCCATAAGAACGCACGGTGTTAGCCTAGGTATATTGTATTAATTAAATTAGAATGCTAATTTGCTCCATTATTAAATTTTGGACAGAACACAGTGATATTATGTATAGTTGGGTCTATAACAACCGGTAGGCCGTGTTACAGACCCAAAGTAATCGAGACATTCATACATAACCTACACAGCTAATTTCCTACAAACAACGGACAACATACACTAAATAAATGATCATCTTACCTTTCATTATTATTCCTAGCGCCTCCAACATATTTTTACTTCGACTTACAATCGCAAACACTTCATACGAATAACAAAATTCTGTCCCACACACGTTAACAAACGAAAACACATTACCGCACAGCGACGACTAAACAATACATATGGCAGGTCGCAATATTTCGTTATACCAACTAAACAGAATAAAAACACACATACATCTTTACTATAGTAACATCTTTTTACTTCGACTTGCAATCGCAAACACTACAATACGAACAAAAAATTCTGTCCCACACACCTTAACAAACGAAAACAAGTTACCTCACAGCGCCAACTAAACTAATAGCCGGTCAACAACTAAACTAATGGCCGGTCGCAATATTTTGTTATACCTACTAAACAGAATAAAAACACACTTCCGTCTGTAGTGTCTGTCTTTTTTACACATGTTACAAATTTTATAGAATAATTATTACGAATGCCAATATGGCCGACTAACTACCCATATTTCATTATATACATTTGTATATATCGAACAGGTTGTCTGGCTTCAGCGTACAGCAAAAATACGATGTATAAAAATTTGTATAAGTTTTTCGTACGCTGACACACCATAACTTGGGCAAAATAACTTCATCACCTAAAAATGAACTTATACAAGTTCGTCAAATTTGTTTTAGATACCCTGGGTAAAAATTGGGGTGTGATGAAGAAATTATGCGGCGCTAAGTGTATATATATATATATATATATATTTATTGTAACGTTACATAACCCAGTCCCAATAAATGATAACTTAATTATACTACCATAAAGGTCAGAAATGGGTAAACTATAACTAGCTATAAATTAAGTTATATCACTAAACATTATAAACTATATTGAAGTGATATACAGTGACAAGTGAGTTATAGTGTACCCAGTGCGTAAATAAGTGAATGTGAAGGGAACTTCTTACAGATTTGTGCTGTAGATGTAGGAATTATGGATTATAATAGTAGACTGTGATGCTACTAACTAATTATGTTGTTTGTTTAGTTATTGTATAATTTATATTGTGTAGGCAACTAAAATTTAGTACCTGTGTTTAATTTTATATTTAATAAAATAATTATGTTATTATATAAGATAACCCAGGGTTAAAAAATAAAAGAGTTAAATATAAGATGATAATAAAAAATAAAATAATACTGTATGAGGAAAATGGCAGAAGAAAATAGTGCAGTGTAAGAATACTATAAGAGATTAATAAATAATATATAAATTCATTTAAAGTTAATAATAATATTAAAGACTTATATCTAAAGTTATAAGTAAATAAACGAAAAACTGTTATATAAATCAAATTGGGAAATAAACCAAAATTAAAAAGAATTATTTTTCTATAAATCAAAAATAAATTTATAATAATTAAAAACAGCATATATACTCAAAAGTAAATAGCAGCACCAATAAAAAATGATATAGAAATTATGTGTCACTAACAGTAACAGAATAACAACATATTGTTTAATCGAAAAAGAGATTGAAAACTGTTCGGTTGAAAAACGTAATGAGACCAAAATTGTATTAAAAAACCTTTGAAAACATTTGGAAACAGTACAAAATTATAACAAAAATTAACTCACAGTATACACATCATGTCCCACTCCTTTAGATATCAAATATAACTGGCTTTACCCGATAACAAAGTGTTAAAAAACCTTCTCAAGATCAGGCCTAGCCAAGCCGTGCTTCGAGTTTTTAACGAGATGGTATCTGATAGACATTAATGAAATTACAAAACAATTAGGACCACCACACGAGAAACCGCTTCACGCCAGTAAGAACTTCGAGGAAAGAGGTAATATAAACATTTCTTTTAATATTTAACCAAGAAAACCTCAAATCAAATCGTTGTGCAGTACAGAAATTTCTAAAATGTTGTCATGTGTTTAATAAAAACATAATCTGCACTCTCGCGGACAAATCCAGAACTACGTACTACGGAAATAAACAAAAATTTGAAATTGATTATTTTATCTTGTAAAGCGTAGTATATAATTATCCATTTCTGACCATCTCATAACACAAAGAACTTACCCTTAACCCTGGGGAAATAAATAAAACGAATTATATATTGATTGATGTTTAATTAAAGATAAAAGTGTAAAATCATTAAAAACCAGATTTTATGATAATTTCATGTTTACCCAATTAAATTGATATAATGAATTAGTGATTGAAAGGATCGATTGTAATATTTGTATATTGGCAGAAGAGGAAATCAATATTATACAAATAAATACTATTAATAATTTATGTTGAATAATAAAATGTGTCTTTTTTATTGTAGAGGGTAGTTGTGGTAGATTTCAGTAAGCTAAGAAGAGGACTATCCATCAGGTAGTATTACGGAACAGTGTCGTTTGGTTAACCTAACATTTGGAGATTAATGTCAAAATCAGCTGATCTTATGAACGGCGAATATTTGAAAAAATAAGAAATTGTCTACTCCGGGTGTAAACAAATGGTACTCTTCCAAATAAGACTAAACAACTTCCTTAATCTCGACCAAATCACACACACTCGATTTCTGTTTCGTTTGGGTAACATTACAATAAAATTTATTTAAACATTAATACTTATAATTCATAAGTGGCGATCGCTAAGAGGTACTCTGACCGCTCCGAGACTGTCAAAAGACGGACATCACACCTTATTAAAGATTACGTTATAGAAATGACGTACTAACAGTGGGGCTGAATTAACTATAAACCCATAATTTTAATACAATCTTAGAGAGGTCAAAACCTTTGATACCAGCGGTACGTTACAAATGGCGCTTACAACGGTGGGGCTTAATTAAATAAGACGAGCACACAAAAAGTCACATAGAAAGACTCCGCGGAAAGTACTTCTGAAGCGGTTACGTTACAATATATATATTATAATGCGACACATTAGTAGCCCTATCCTAAAACCTAAAACTGCTCAATTCAATAGGTACAATAATAGGTAAAGTCACCTATGCTATCCTATTAAAACCAGATAAAGACCGAAAAAGATGAGGATAGATTCACAGAGATTAAGAAGACAAATCAATGATAAGAGACACAAATAAGTAACGAAAATATGTAATTAATAGTGAATAAAACGGTAGTAAATAAAGTACACTAACCACAAAAAATAAATGATACAATTATTGTTAAATAAAGTATATTGATAAAGACCTTATAATAATAAGAAAATATGGCTCATTATGTTAAAGAATAGTTGTAAATGTACATCTATAATAACCTTGAAACCAAGAGTGAGAGATAGGTAGGGAGTGACAAAGATAAACAGTGAAGTGATAAGTGTAATAAAATAAACAACATATAATCTTAAGAAAAAATAGCTAAACAAGTGTGACAAACCCAAAACATAAGCGCATGATAAATGAGCAATTAAGTTAAGTATATTAGACTGAAAGACACCAGAGTACACATTATACCAATTACACTATTACACGCTTACAAAAAACCAAATGAGCGATTACAAGATGGCGCCCAACGTGGGGCTAGAAGAAAAGGAAGTACGACATTCTAGCGGCGAATACGAAAGGACAACAAGATGACGTCCAACCAATGAGGCTGGAATTGGGGAAATTACCGATCCTAACGTAATTATTAACGATACAGGAAACCCGATTTCAGCTGGCGACTGTCAGAAAAAACAGAAATGCATACAAGAGGAGTGACGAAAAGGTTGGCAAAGGACCAAGAAACGGAAGAAGATAGACGGGAAGAAGAGACAGAAACAGAAGCAGCCACAGACATTGAGATGGAACAACAGGTGGGTGACGGAGAAGAAGCCAGAGGAGGACCGGATTGGAATAAATTCATGGAAATGATGAGCAGTATAAATGAAAAATTGGACAAGAATAAAGAAGAAATAAATGAAAAATTAGATAAGAATAAGGAAGAAACCAATGAAAATTTTAGGAAACAGGAGGAAAAAATAAACAGTACTCATGAAAGCTCCAGGAAACAAAACGAGGTCTTGAGAGTAGATTTATTAAAACAAATGAAAGCAGAAATAAATAGCATTAAGGAAAACACTGATGAAAATAATAAACGAATGAAGGAGGAGTTGAGGAAAATGAATGAGGAAAATTTAAAACAAATTAATGAGAAGATCGAAGACTCTAACAAGGAGTAGAGACGAACCATTGATGAGAAAATTGAAAATATCAGTGAAACACTTTGCAAAAGGGTAGAGGAATATAATGAAGAAAGGAAGCAACAAACAGCCGAAATAGTCGAAAAGGTGGAACAAAACAAAAAAACGATTGTACAGGTCAGAGCAGAGTTAGACGCCAGAATTGACCAAGCAGACAACATCAATCAAGTTAGGATAGCAGAGGTACAGCAAGGAACACAAGAAGGATTGGAAGAACTTCAAACTAACACCTCAGAAAAAATCGAACGAGTTAATGAGGAAATGAACAGAGTAAAAAACCAAATGAGTGATAGTACAGGAAGAATCGATAACATCCAGGAAGTACAGCTAAAGAACTTGAGAGAAGATCTCGACAGAGTGAGCTATAGACCAGCCTGCAGCGTTCAATCTACAACGCAAGACCGCACATCAAGGAAAAGAGAACTAATAAAAACACGGGAAGAATGGGAGATGGTGAAGAATGGACTGGGTAATGTATTTAATCTCTCAATTACCAACCATACAGAAATAATGAATTATAAAAATTGTAGTAGAAGCTTGATAGAAACTTTCGGAAGGACTCACAATAAAACAGTGAGTAAAAACTTCAGAAAGTCTATACTTAAATGGAACATACAAAAAATGGAAACGTATAATAAAATGACAGTGAGATCATCAATTATAAATATACCATCAAAGTATTCATTGAGTAAAATAGATAACAAAGCAATTCAAGTAGGCCATGAAACAAGTGAAGGCCATTTAACAACAGAAAAATCAGAACACCAGGTAGCCAAGATCTATATCACCAGGACAGAAATAGTTCTGCATACCAGAGTAATCCGAGAAATAAGGGTAACTGAATTTATGGACCATGGATAAATTAAGCACCAACACACCATCGAGAAAAGGGACTGATTTTCTGAGAACCGACAACAGCAACAAACATTTAAAAAAAAGAAGGAAAAATGATGATGAAAGTAATGACCAATGAAGATTTCAAGAAACATGAACAAACAACCAACCAAATTCTAAATTAAGTAAGGACAACTTACAGAATACTTTGGAGAATTTATTTTGAATCCATTAAGAAGAGAAAGACAGTTAATAACGATAATAGGGTGATAATAATGAAAAAAGAAGTACTAAAAACAAATTAAATGAAGTGATGAACTTGAAGGAAAAAAATTGATGTTTGTAAATGAACAGAGTGATAATAACTATATTTGTAACTGCTAAAAAGGGATATTGAGATAGAAGATGAATAACGTAGTGGCTAATGAATCAATTAACAACGAAATAAAATTAAATGGAAAAGAAGAAGTGTACAAAGGATTTTTACCAAAACTGAAAGTAAGTTATATGAACGTAGGGGAACTGCTAGAATACAATTTATAATAATGAGAAGAAGTAAGAAGACAACATGATTCCGAGGGTATTTAAAGTAACGCAAGAGTTACCATTTTCATAGGAGTGTAGAAGGCTACGGCACCACTCAAGAATTATTATGATGGGCAGGGGCCAACGAGCACTATACCATGTACAGGGTGAATGGTCGGGTGAGGAATAGGTCAGAATAGTACCACTCACAGCCAATATGCATTCACCGTGCCATTTCAAGTTAGGGAGGGATAGATAACCCCAATTAAGGAATTCATAGGAACAGAAAGAACAGAAACCCCAGAGAAAAGGAATAACCAGTTGGTAACTAAACAGCCTATATGAAGAAGATGAAGAAAAATAGTATATTTCGTAGATGCGCCAAAGAAGAAAAGAAGTTATGTGTAATTTATGAGATAATAACCAACTTTAAGGAAACTCATCACAACCCAATCCCTGAAGCCATAAGAAAATGATAATAATAAAGAAGGAAAAAGTGTTACAAATAAACCAAAATAAACCAAACAGGAGATTAACAGTTAATTTTCCATAGACCTTCAGCTAAGAAAAATAAACATGTTTTGGTGGGGGAGCATACGTAATGCGACACAATAGTAGCCCTATCCCAAAACCTAAAACTGCTCAATTCAATAGGTACAATAATAGGTTAAAGTCACCTATGCTATCCTATTAAAACCAGATAAAGACCGAAAAAGATGAGGATAGATTCACAGAGATTAAGAAGACAAATCAATGATAAGAGACACAAATAAGTAACAAAAATATGTAATTAATAATGAATAAAACGGTAGTAAATAAAGTACACTAACCACAAAAAATAAATGAGACAATTATTGTTAAATAAAGTATATTGATAAAGACCTTATAATAATAAGAAAATAAGGCTCATTATGTTAAAGAATAGTTGTAAATGTACATCTAAAATAACCTTGAAACCAAGAGTGAGAGATAGGTAGGGAGTGACAAAGATAAACAGTGAAGTGATAAGTGTAATAAAATAAACAACATATAATCTTAAGAAAAAAGAGTTAAACAAGTGTGACAAACCCAAAACATAAGCGCATGATAAATGAGCAATTAAGTTAAGTATATTAGACTGAAAGACCAGAGTACACATTATACCAATTACACTATTACACGCTTACAAAAAACCAAATGAGCGTTTACAATATATCTTTATATATATAATTCTTCTGTACGTGTGTATGTCACTGAACTCCTCCTAAACGGCTGGACCGATTTTGATGAAATTTTTTGTGTGTGTTTGAGTGGGGCCCTGGATGGTTTAGATTCACAATTGGACCCGGTAGGTGGCGCTGCGATCGGGTTCCAGGAAATTTTTTTTTTCGTTTATTGACGACAATTTTTTTTTAATTTTTTTAAGATTTTTCGCATATCAGAACATATAACCACAAAATTTCACCCCCCCCACCACCCCCCAATATTTTTTAAAATGAAAAAACATAAGTTCATATACGTATAAAAATTCAGTGTACGTCTGCACATGTTCTTAAAACTTTTGAACCACTTATCCGATAGAGCTCATATTCGCACCATATGTTCATTAGGTTCAGAGTAAGGTTTACATGTGCCGAGTGTGAGGTTGGCCCAAGGGGGGGGTAAAAATTGGAAAAAATGAAAATACCGCATATATGGGGTATAAAATTAATGGGAATTTCCATGCAAGTAACAATTTTACATGCATGTATGCACTACTGAAAATTTTTGGATGGTTGGGGGTGTCAGTTTGGCCAAGGGGGGGGTAAAAATTGGATAAAATGAAAATACAGCATATGGGGTATCGAATTAAAGGGAATTTCGATGGAAGTAACAATTTTACATGCATGTATGCACTATTGAAAATGTTTGGGCCTTTGGGCTTAATAAATGGGCGGTTTGAGGGAGGGTTGTCAAAAGTGGAAAATATGAAAAACGGTAGGACCGATTTCAACCAACTTGCCAGAAATATTTTATGCAACGGGAGAAGCAACATAGGATAGGTGTTTTGGTCCACGTTGGGAGGTGGGGTGAAAAACACAGTGATTAAAAAACACAGTTGTAAATATAATACTGTATTTACATTTTGTTTAGTGGTGAATATAATACTCTATTTACATTTTGTTTAGGAATGTGCTGCAAACAACAAATCAATTACCGGCAATTCAATATAAACTCAGTGGTAGGTTCTATTTACATTTTGTTTAGGAATGTGCTGCAAACAACAAATCAATTAAAGGAAATTCAATATAACCGCAATGCTACGTGATGTATTTATAAAATTGTTACAATTAAAACGTTTTATTTTCATATATACATTTGTGAAATTTGTGATAGAAAAATGCCAAGAAGAGGGCGGGCAAACATCGGTCGAAAATCACAACATGCTCAAAACGTGCAAGCGCGACGACAAAGAAGAACGGAGGAACAACACTCGTAGGAGAATGAAAATATTAGGAATTTAAATGTACGTTCATGCGCGCAAGAAACTGGAGAGCAGCGCAGTCAACGTTTAGAAGCAGGCAGATTACGACACAGACAGGCACGTCAACGTTTAACTAATGAAAACAGAGGCCTTCATCTATTAGCAGAACGACAACGAATTCAAGTACGGCGGGCATTAATAGCAGCATCATTTAACTGCCTTGCATTTGAATATCCACAGTTATAGGAAACCCACTACAACTGACACTATAATACACGCCACATCTTATCATCCGGTATCGCAGAAAATGGCTGCTTTCCACAGCATGGTTAACCGCCTCTTATCATTGCCCCTCAGCGACAAGGATTATCAAGACGAACTAAATACAATTAAACATATTGCGGTCACCAATGGCTACAAAAAAGCGGTAGTAACTAATATCCTAAAAAAACATATGAGACGAAAAAACGCAAACACGCTAAGGGCACCTGGGGACAGTGTGTATAAATACATTTCTATACCATACATGAGCTTTCTACCTAGAATTCTGTCTTCTGTTTTAAACAAGTCAAACGTTGTTGTCACATATAAGACTACAAATAACATTTTAAATAGCCTTCGTACTCGGGAACCAACCGTCCTTGAAAAGAAAACCAAAAATTGTTGTGTGCGTACTTTGTGTAGTGTAATTGTGTTTTGTGTTATGTGGATTTTAATATTTTTAATATATTGACGACTGTGCCATCGTATGATGGTATGAAGAGACTTTTTTAAATATTCTGAGGATGGGACAAGTGTCCCAAAACATGTCAATTGTATAAAGACATTTACTTAAGCCACAGACGGTGAGTTACATAGCGTTTAGTTGATTATAAAATACGTGGCTTGGACTATAAGCGGATTTATTCCATTAACAATACGATAATTTTACGACCCTGTTACGATAGGCGCCCTTTTTATGGTTGAGAACACTGATTTTGCCCGCGAGTCGCGGGCAAAATGCTAGTTAATAATAATAAATAAAGGGCACTGAAGAATATCTCACCCAAGGCGCCCGGATGGCTGAGGCCGGCGCTGGCCATCCATGTTTGTAAAGTTGGTATATGGAAACAAATTCAACGTCTCAGTTAAGTAACAACATATAAAATTCTCTCTTCACAAAAGAAATCCCCCCTCCTCGGCATCAGGCCAGTTTAGGCAAACCTAATGGACAAAGATTAGATTATAGTAAGATGTCATTTGAAATAACTCATAGTTGTGTTACTGTACTAATATAACTGTTATTATATTACTACACAAAATAACCTTATAAATATAACAGCGAAAGAATTATGGTAGCTTTATTAAGTCAACCAGTTTTTTAGACAGAGCAAACATAAAATCTATAGAATTGTATTGTACCATTACTATAGAAAGCATTGTAAACTCATAACCTGAAAAATTTTATTTCATGACTTCAGACGTGTTTACTCTATATAAACTGTTAAACAAATACTTACAAGTTGGTCAGATTATTTTATAATAACAGATTATATGAGTCAGTGAAATTAGTTACCTGGGTTGACTCAAAATAATATGGTAAAATGGTTAAGACTTAAAAAAATTCTCAAAGAAACAACACACTGTGTAGCTTGTATAACCAAAATAACCTCATTTTGATTTTTTTTTGTCTTTACAGTAGTATTAAACAGTAACTGTATACAAAGTTGATAATAATTATTATAATTATGGGCATTCCATTAAAAGTAAAACATTATAAATTTAGCCAAATCATTGCTTTTATTTGTATTCTTCCCAGTTATTTCATACAACACCCATTAGCACTCCCATATTTCATCATTGAATGATTTTTACGTGCTGATTACTTTTTTTCCACTTTTGCCACACTAATGCGTATGTTATCACTATTATTTATTTTTGTACTTATTTGACCATTGTATTAGTTGCCACAAGGCTTTAGAAATATAATTGTTGCCCAGAAACATAGGCCTACATGATCAATGCTATTGGCGTCTGTTCTGTCTGGTGGTTGAAAACTGACTGACTTTCTTGCCTTTGGCATCCCATATCTTGGACCTCACACTAAACTGTTTTTTTTCTGGTCATTATATGGGAACTGTGAACACCTACCAATTTGTCGGATGCAACACTCCTGAATGTACATATTTACGTGTTGGGCATGTACACGCGTTAGGCAAAACACACATTCCCAGGCCCAAATCATGTACATATATTCTGTATGTTTGAATGTTATGTATCACATGCAAAATAATACCTCAAGATACATTGCATAAGATACTCCATAACAAGCCACATGTAAACTGATATTTAAACATTGTATTTGCCTCCAAAAGCGTTTTAAGACTATAAAACAGGTTAATTACCTTCCGTCACGCTTTTTGAAATCCGAAAACAGGATTACTCGAGTTTCGACACATTAAGTGTCATCTTCAGATCCTCGATGAATATAGGTTAAAAATACATTTGTTGATGTATGCACATCCCGTCAGACAATAAAAACAACACAAATGTAATAACAAAAATACTTAAATAATTTAACACATATTAAAACCAAGACAAAACAGAACGAAAACACAATACACGCGGCCGACGCGGACCTGCGCAGGAACACGTTAAACAGTAAAATCAATCGATACCGATTTGACCTTTGATAAATTTTATCGATCTGACACAGCTAATATCTCGTTCTATATCATTTACTCTGTTGAATAAAATATTATTTTTATGGATCGATTTTTCATTTAAGATGCGATCGTAATTATTTTTAGTGGCCTTATATATTTCAAACTTTTCAAGAGTGTCCAGTTTAAGAGATTTCCTGCATTTATGTAATATATCCAAATTCTCACTAATACTTTTTATGTTATGATCTTGTGAACTTAAATGTTCAGCAAATGTGGATCTTCCTATATTTGATTTAGAGCTTGGGAGGTGTTCTTTATAACGCAATTTGAACGAATGACCCGTTTGTCCTATGTAGAAATTTGAACAATCCGAACAATTAAGCCTGTATACACCTGTACCGTCGTATTCATCGAAAGACAATTTGATTTTTAAACTTAAGTTTGTTCTCGAGTTTATTATTTGCTTTTGAAGCCAATACTATATTCTGTTTTTTCAATTGGTTTTTTAAAGTGTAATGTAACATTTCGCCATACTCTATTGCGATATATTTTACTTTTTCTTTAGGCATGTCAATATTTATTAGTCTATTTTGTTTCTTATTTATTATTTTATCTATTATGTTACATTTATAACCATTGGCTATTGCTATGTGTTTAATAATTTTGACTTCGTTTTTATGGTCTTCTGTGGAGAGGGGCAATGATAACAATCTATGTACCATACTATTAAAAATTGCCATTTTGTGTGAATAAGGGTGGTAATACGAGGCATGAATAGCATGATCAGTGGTTGTCGGTTTCCTGTAAATATTATAGTTAATTTTATTATCAACTTTTTGTTAAAGACAAATCTAAGAAATTTATTTTATTATTCTTTTCTGTTTCTAATGTAAATTACAAATTTTTTGTTATGGTATTCAAATACTTATTAAGCGTCTCTAATTGTCTGCAATTACCATTGTAAATCACTATCGTGTCATCCACATATCGACGATAAAATAAAATTTTGTTGTATTGTTTGTTGTTTGGTGATAATATTTCATTATTTTCGATGTGGTTTAAATAAATTTCCGCCAAGATACTTGATTGTGGGGATCCCATTGCTAATCCATCTTTCTGTAAATAATATTTATTATCAAAAGTAAAATAATTTTGTTCTAAAATTACTTTTGTCAAATTAATAATCTCATCAACTATTTCATGGTTTAAAGCGGCTATTGATAATAATAAACTTTTTGTTATTTCCAAAGTTTCATTAATTGGTACATTCGTATACAAATTGACTATGTCAAATGAAGCTAAAGTATGTCTTGGTTCAGTTGTAAGTTTTTTTGTGAGATCTACCAATTCTAAACTATTTTTCAAACTGCAGTTCTTATTAAACACTATATATTGTCTTAAAATTTTATTAATTTTTTTTGGCGATTTTATACGATGGTGCAGACGTGAAATTTACTAAAGGACGGACAGGCATGTTATTTTTATGTATTTTCGGAAGTCCTCTAAGTCTAGGTGCTTTAGGATCTATCATTTTTTTAAATTTTTTCTCATCGTTTGTTATAATGTATTTGGTTTTGTTTAATACTGATTTCATATTACTATTAAACCTATTAGTGGGGTCACTCTTAATTTCGACAATATTATTGTTTATGAAAAATTCATGTATTTTACGTTTATAATCATCGTTAGTTAAAATTACGAGTGTCTGGCCTTTGTCAGCTTTGGTGACAATGCTATTATTGTCTATCAATTTCTTTTTGATTCCATTGAAAATTTTGGTTTCTTTATTGTAACTAGTTTTTATATTTTCGGCTTTCAAAACTTTCGTAATTTTATTATCAACAGCACATCTTACAACTGTTCTTGTTTCCTCATCAGATATAGCATTTATTGCCGTTTCAGCGTTCAAAATTTCATTTATAAGTGATTGTTTGAATCCTTTGCTTTAAAACAGTATTTTAAGCCTTTATTTAAAAGGTTGTTTCTTCGTTATTGAAACTGATTTCAGTAAGATTAACTATACGAGGATAAAATCGATGACTTATTGTATTGTTCTTTTGAGGGTCGTTCTGTACTTTCAAAAGGTTACTAATTTTTTTATTTTGTGTTTTCTTTTTCTTGATAACGGTTCTATTTATTCGTTTTTCTATTAAATATGTAACATTGTCGATTTGTGATGGATGTAAGTTTTGTAACAGTTCAAGATGTTTTTTCATAAGTACCGTATTAAGTAAGCTCTTTTTACTATATAATTGTTTGATTTCATTTTTGATCCATAATGTTGTAGCTAATTCTTTAGTTTTTATAGCTCTATAAGACTTAGACGTAATTTTTATCTGGACCAAATTCGGTACGATCCGCAAATCTAAACATGTCTTGTATCTGATATTTAGTGTTGTTTTTAATAGTTTTAACTTAATATTCATATATTGATAGGGAATTTTTGCCTGACTAGCTTCCAATTTAAACATTGTATTTGCCTCCAAAAGCGTTTTAAAACTATAAAACAGGTTATAGTTATAGTCCTTCCGGATTTCAAAAAGCGTGACGGAAGGTAATTAACCTGTTTTATAGTCTTAAAACGCTTTTGGAGGCAAATACAATGTTTAAATTGGAAGCTAGTCAGGCAAAAATTGCCTATCAATATATGAATATTAAGTTAAAACTATTAAAAACAACACTAAATATCAGATACAACAAGACATGTTTAGATTTGCGGATCGTACTGAATTTCGTCCAGATAAAAATTACTTCTAAGTCTTATAGTGCTATAAAAACTAAAGAATTAGCTACAACCAGTGGCGGCGCTAACGAAATGGGGGCCCCCCGCGAAACTAATTAGGGGCCCTATAAAAATGGTTAAATTTTGTATACATAATAGGGGAAAACACTCAAATGAGTTTCTATTTACGTGTGTTTCACAACAATGGTTTGTGAATACTTTCTCGTCTATCACAAAGTGTTTGCAATTTGCAAAGGACGTTTTACACGTGTACAAACTCTTAAAATTCATTGTTGCTAAATAGACAAAGTTCTATACAAACTATTAAAATAAAAAAAATAAAATAAAAAGAATGATTTATTTTTACGTCAAAGATCTAAATTCAGACTATGAAACAGTACCGCACACAGAGTGTTAAAATTTTATTATTTAAAAACGAATATCAAAGTAACATTCTAGCTTTTTTCAAACATTTAAATTAGTTTGTAACTGAATTTGTAAAATTCTTGAATATACTCTATACAAGTTCTCCTTAAGTCTAATCCAATTCAATAACACTCGAACTCAAGTAATGTACAATATTTACAGATGAGGATCAACCAAAGTTCACTGTTTTCCTAAGCCTAGTCTTCTTTTTTTAATAGCTAAGAACTTTTCAACCACTTCGTTGATATTAGTTTTCTGTGTCTCTTCATGCTCAATGCTTAACAGTGCCAAGTCACTCAACCGAGTTTGGGCCATGGTACTTCTTAAGTATGACTTAATTAATTTAAGTTTTGAAAAGCTTCTTTCCGCTGTAGCTGTTGTGACAGGTATGGTTAAATAAAGCTGCAAAGCTGTAGTTAAGTCTGGGAGGCAACTCATAAGGCAGCTGTTTTCTTCAACCAGTAAATTCATCATTTCTCGAATTCTTTTCTTGTGTACAATTTCTTTGGCCATCAGAGCTTTGAAGGATATTACTTGGTCAGGCAGTGATGTGGAAAGGTCACCAGGATACACATTTACCAGAGCCTTACTTTTCTCCACTATTGTCTCTTGTGAGAAGTTTACTAAATTCTGAGGCGTCAGGAATGAAAACCTGTCATCAATGCAATGCAATCCTTCGAATCTCATTTGTAGCTGAGCTATTACAATACCTAGTGTTGCATTGAAAACTTTTACTTCAAATGATTTCACTGGGTCGTCAATTCTATGGTCAACTGATAATTCAACAAAGAAGCGTTTTGCAACTCGTTTACGCTCATTTTTCATGTTACAAGTTATGTCCCATGACTGGGCCAACTGGGGCCCCCCATGAGAGTCAGGGCCCCCCCGCGCCGCGGGGTCTGCGGGGGCCTTATCGCCGCCACTGGCTACAACATTATGGATCAAAAATGAAATCAAACAATTATATAGTAAAAAGAGCTTACTTAATACAGTACTTATGAAAAAACTTCTTGAACTGTTACAAAACTTACATCCATCACAAATCGACAATGTTACATATTTAATAGAAAAACGAATAAATAGAACCGTTATCAAGAAAAAGAAAACACAAAATAAAAAAATTAGTAACCTTTTGAAAGTACAGAACGACCCTCAAAAGAACAATACAATAAGTCATCGATTTTATCCTAGTATAGTTAATCTTACTGAAATCAGTTTCAATAACGAAGAAACAACCTTTTAAATAAAGGCTTAAAATACTGTTTTAAAAACAAAGGATTCAAACAATCACTTATAAATGAAATTTTGAACGCTGAAACGGCAATAAATGCTATATCTGATGAGGAAACAAGAACAGTTGTAAGATGTGCTGTTGATAATAAAATTACGAAAGTTTTGAAAGCCGAAAATATAAAAACTAGTTACAATAAAGAAACCAAAATTTTCAATGGAATCAAAAAGAAATTGATAGACAATAATAGCATTGCCACCAAAGCTGACAAAGGCCAGACACTCGTAATTTTAACTAACGATGATTATAAACGTAAAATACATGAATTTTTTATAAACAATAATATTGTCGAAATTAAGAGTGACCCCACTGATAGGTTTAATAGTAATATGAAATCAGTATTAAACAAAACCAAATATATTATAACAAACGATGAGAAAACATTTTTAAAAATGATAGATCCTAAAGCATCTAGACTTAGAGGACTTCCAAAAATACATAAAAATAACATGCCTGTCCGTCCTTTAGTAAATTTCACGTCTGCACCATCGTATAAAATCGCCAAAAAAAATTGATAAAATTTTAAGACAATATATAGTGTTTAATAAGAACTACAGTTTGAAAAATAGTTTAGAATTGGTAGATCTCACAAAAAAACTTACAATTGAACCAAGACATACTTTAGCTTCATTTGACATAGTCAATTTGTATACGACAAAATGTATATAAAGTCACGAAGGTCACAACGTTGCCAAGTCTACTGAACGTAAGCAATTCCTGCAATATTAGCAGCTGGTGTGTCTCGGCTGTTTATACAATTACTGCTTCCAGTCGCCTACGTTTAATTCCTGTATACGATCTTAGTTATTTTTAATTTCAGTACCGTAGTAAAAATAATCTTTGAAAGACGTAATCAACTATTTTTCAACGCTGTTATTAAAAAGTGGGTTAATCATTCAATGACAGAAAACATATAAGATATAAAATGTTGTGATCACTTTATTCACACGTTCTTTTCTTGACACGTAAGTAACTATATACTAAATAAAGATATAATAAGTATATCTTCATTGTACATTAGTATAATATGTAGTTAAAAAGTAGTACAACCTGTCACATCCGGACCTGTGATATCCGGAACCTCCCATATCCGGACGTATCTCCAAACTAATTTTTGCAATTTTGGTTAGCGAAATGGTTAGGGATGTAAAGATACTACTCTTGATGTTTTGGCTGATCACGACTTTTTCTTCACTACACTTACGTCATTCTGCGATATGGTTCACTATTTTTGAATATTTAAGTTTTTACAATTGAAATACTTTATTTGGGGCAACTGAGTTTGGGGCAGCGGCGTTAGGTCGACTCACTTTGGCTTCATGGCTTCCAAAAAACGTGTGCATTGTATGAAGCAGCCGAATCACAAACTTTTTCAAAAACTGATGTAGGCGTACTGTAAGTAAAACTTTTTAACCAATTTTACTTTTTGTATTTTAAAGAGTACAGTGTACAAATGCAAATGCTAAACCAATAGAAACGTCTAAAAAAAACACGTTCTTCTTCTGTGTATCTTCTGTAATTGTTAATTATATTAATTGAGATTTTGGCTACTTATAGAGATTTAATTACTGAACACAATGCAGTTTTCAGAATTGCTGTATATTTATTGGTTTTGAAGTTATCGCAGGTTGAACTGCAAAAATGAATTGAATAAAATTTACTCATCCGCCCGCGAGTTTCGCTGACGAAGTTAGAGTGAGATAGTTGCTTATTATACCCTCTCTGTCTAGCGTACGGCGCAGCGCACAGTCCCATACTATGAATCGTTATATATACCCCGACGATAATTTCAATGAGTTGAACTGATTTTGTGTATAATACAGTATATTTAATGTATCTTTTAAATGTCAATAAATTTCAAATGAAATTTGGGTATATCTGAAATCCTTGAATAATTTACGCACCCGAAATTTTCGCCGGTATTTTTCGTCAAAAAATTGCGTTAATTATGCGAGAAAATACGGTATTTATAAATGACCTTGTGATATCCGGATTTTTCCATATCCGGATCGGCCGGTTGCCATATTAGTCCGGATATGACAGGTTATACCTGTACTGGTAAAAGTATGAATACGGTACAGATAGACTTTTATTACAAATATTTTTTGCTACGGTTTTCTATAAATAGTAACTATTCTCGGTAAAATAAAAATAAAATAAAATAAAAGATTAAATACAAATATCTAATATTTTCTGAATAAAATATATGTATATTTTAACAAATAATAATTATGTAACTCTGAAAAAATTTAAGACAAATCTTCATTAACTCTTGTAGGGAATTAATTA
Source organism: Magicicada septendecula (assembly GCA_034769895.1). NCBI lineage: Eukaryota > Metazoa > Arthropoda > Insecta > Hemiptera > Cicadidae > Magicicada > Magicicada septendecula. Next base: position 484,274,617 of record CM068368.1, read on the forward strand.
AATCTTCATTAATCTTTAAAACTCTTGTAGGGAATTCGTTTTACACACTTAGGCCTATATGTATTGAACATAATTATTATAAAACCATTTATTATTAAAAGGGATTGTTTAAATTACATATTTATTCTTACCATTCGCCCACTCCGATTATTTCTTATGTTAAATAAATCTTATGACATGTCTTTTATATGTTTTGTACACCTCAGATTTTGTGTACACTGTATATATTTCGTATTTTTAATGTTTTTAGCTAAGTTTTCATTGGCCTAGGACACCGGTCCTTCTCAAAATTTGCATATAATTTTACCCTGATTAACGAAACAGCTCCTCTCTGTCTGTGTACCTCTGTCTCACTTTCTTGCTCTCTCTCTCTCTCTCTCTCACCCCCCCTTCTCTCTCTCTCTCTCTCTCTCTCTCTCTCTCTCTCTCTCTCTCTCTCTCTCTCTCTCTCTCTCTCTCTCTCTCTCTCTCTCTCTCTCTCTCCTTATTCGTTCTATTTCTTTCCCTTATTTTTATTAAAGAATGAGCCAAGGAGGTTATGTACATTTACACCTGCCGGACACCTCTAAGGTTGCCTCTGTAAGAAACAATAAAATTTCTCAAGTGTTTATGAAATAAGGAGGACACCGGAACATGGTAAACGCATAGTAATGTTTATTTGGCTGAGACAAGATAAACGAGAAACGTGACACATTTCTGGCGGGAACGATTATGCATTTTGCAAACTAGCATCTACGTCACACACGTCCGTATTTTCTACAAACATTGTGCACAGTTTAATCTGAGTTGTGGTATCTCGAACTCAGAAATGGTTAATATACGTCAGCCACTGGTATGTACAGTGATATGTGTTATGTCTATTCAGCGCTAACACCACAGGTCTCCAGCACAGAGACAAGATTTCTCATTCCCGTCAACATGAGTACCTACTCAAGGTCAAATAACATTCTTAATGTTGTAATGACAGACGTGTACGTTTACAAAACACTGTTTTGGCTGACACATATATACACATCTACGTCTGAACTCGCAACCTCTTATTTATCAGCTGGCCGGTTTTACGTTTCCACCAAACGTGTTCCAGAAAATCATATTAAAATAATATGAATATTTTATAGTAAAAACATAATAAAAATAATAATAGTATACAATTTAAAAAGTTAATACACTACCTCTTGCTTATCCTAAGTTTTGTGCGGAGAAATACCTGACCCAGTCAGTTTTCCAAGGATTCATAAAATTGTTATCTCGAATGATACATGGATCTTGTAGAGCTCGTAATCCTAATGTTCCTTGCATGATTGATGGAATATGTACACATAATAACCGAGCAACATTTTACGTTAAACTACTGAAAATAACAATGGTTTTCCAAAGTACCGGAGACGAGATGACGGAATTGTTGAACTAAAAGGAATACCGTATATCATTTGATAATCGTGATTCGTTCAATACAATCGCTTCCTAATTCTACAGTACAATGCTCACATCAATATTGAAAACCGATAAATACATGTATAAATAGGCTTACCATACGTCCCGGTTTGACCGGGATTGTCCCGGTTTGACGACCTGATCCCGGGGTCCCGGCCAGTTTGTCAATTGTCCCGGTTTGAAAATTGATGAGAGTAGTTTCCGTCCGGGCGAAGACGTTGTGCAAGCTAAGCTCCCGATTTTTGGTTAAATCAATAGAAAAGAGAGTTTGAAAGATTAAAAGTAATTTTTCATGAATGGAAAATTCAAAAGCTGCAGTAGTCACTTTGCACGAGTATACACATTCAAATGACTTAGGGAGCAGAAAAATCCTAATGTGTGCTATACTTGCTTTCCTTCAAAAAGATGTAGAATGTGGCTGGCAGTATATCCATGGTCAAGTTCCAGAGGAAGAGAAACTCGATTAATTCTTTAATTGTTTCGTAGAACAATAGCTAGACAATGATTAGTGCCACAGGAGTTACGGAACTGCTACTTCCGACGTCATACAATGAATAATACCGTACAAGCACGCATCAGAAACTAAACAGCCACGTTGGAAGACCACATCCAAGAATAAAAAACATTATCAAATGTTTATAATCTGAGGCAGAGAAATCTATTCAGAACACGATGTAACAATGGAGTGAAATTTTTAAGCTATGAAAAGGACGAAAAAGTATACTGAATTGGATAAACTAAAAGATATGAAAAAGATTCTGAAGTTGGGATGTTTCTCAAGATCACGTCGTCCGTTCTACAAGTTGACTAATAAAAATAAATAAAAAATAACCTTCCTTTTTAATTTAGAGAGAGAGAGAGAGAGAGTGAGGGAGCGGCTATGCAAGTGTGTGTGTGTGTGTGTGTGTGTGTGTGCGTTTTATAAAAATTGTAACTTGGTAAACGTAGTTGGTAACAAAAAATACATTTAACGAATTATAAAAACAAACACAATACAGGGTGGATGTACATACATCGTTGTTTGTGTGTTCGCAAGTGGGAGGTACTCTCACGTATCAAAAATTAATTACGTGTCTTATCTACTTGAGTGTTCGCAAGTGAAACGAGTTGCAAGTGCCACTGTTCGTAAGTGGGAGCACACCATCGTCGGCCGGATACGAAAAGCAGATTAATTTACCTGGTTTCTTCGAGACAGAAGCATCAACATGAATCAAAAAATTTAACTTGCAACCATTATTTTAGTAAAACGTAGATGTTTGTGGGTACCATAGCTTAGGCTTTTAGAGCATAGGCTTGTACATTTATCTAGGATTTACATTATGTAGCTGATGATAGAAGTTCAAATGCGAGTTCCTGGTCCCTAAAAACATGGGTATCTCAGCTGGGAGAGTGAACTCCAAGACAAAATACTGATCCTTCAAATATGTGTGTCGGGTAGGTATAGGCCTACTAGTAGGCCTACTCTGGGCTCCTTAAAAAAGCTACTGCTAAAATAACAGTGATTTGTTCTAATTTTGTTTGCTACATAATAAGGTGACGCCGTATAACATTAAAATTTGGGTTTGGCAAAGATTATCAGAATTGGCACATTCAACAATTAAAAGTTTTGTACGAATGAGCAGAAAATAATGGTATTTAAAAGGAACTATAAAGACATATCTTATGGTCATAAACAAACCTTAGAAGAAATTACTATTGTAATCAGTATAGTCATATTTGGACAGGTGTAGAAAAATATGGAGAAGCCTGTACAGGTGTGTCGGTGCTGATGGGAACACACATAAAAACGTTTGTATGAGATTAAACGTATGTATCCAAGATAAATACCGTTTTATCTACAACAGGTGGCTTCGAAATATGAATTTGGGGATTTCCCTTTTATTTAGGGGGAATTGTTATAAGGTAAATACAGTACAACCTGTCACATCTGGACCTGTGATATCAGGAACCTCCCATATCCGGACGTATCTCCAAACTAATTTTTGCAATTTTGGTTAGCGAAATGGTTAGGGATGTAAAGATACTACTCTTGATGTTTTGGCTGATCACGACTTTTTCTTCACTACACTTACGTCATTCTGCGATATGGTTCACTATTTTTGAATATTTAAGTTTTTACAATTGAAATACTTTATTTGGGGCAACTGAGTCTGGGGCAGCGGCGTTAGGTCGACTCACTTTGGCTTCATGGCTTCCAAAAAACGTGTGCATTGTATGAAGCAGCCGAATCACAAACTTTTTCAAAAACTGATGTAGGCGTACTTATAACCTCTTCTCTTGAGTTATAACAGAGGGAACCCAAAGTAATTGGTTCGGCCAATTACTTTAGGCTGCCTTATTCGGGACGAGCTGAAATTTAAACAGAACAACACACAGTAAATATAAAAGGAATCAGGGAAGGGAAAACTGTTGATTTATGTACTCAGTATATGTGTGCAACAAGAAGATTTCCCTTTATTAAACATTTAAAAAAAACAAATGACATTTACTCAAAAGACAGATCCCATTACATTATTAATTAAATTATTAACTTGTTTAAATTGCTTTAAATAGACTGTGGGATCACAACAAATTATATTTAGCTTTTCCCCGGATCCGGGTAACCATTTGGTATTTAGTCTTTAAACTTTAAAAATTAATTATATTCAATTCAAGATATTAGCTTGCAAGACTGTTACTTTTACTTTTACTTTTACTTTTAAGTTTCATTATTATTCCATTTGAAAAATGGTATTAATGATACTACGATACGTTAAAATCTAAACTGTTACAATTGTAAGAAGCCTGAATAGTTACAATTAAATTCTTAGATATAAATTTTTATATCCTTATAAAGTCAATCGTCTCTGAAAGTCTCTTTAAGAGAGTATTGTGTTACAATTACTATTATTATTATTCCTCGATAGACGTGCTATCGAGTCACCTTTAATTTGGGATGTAGAAGTCTCCTCCATATGGTTACATCTTGGGAATCCTAAGAGCGTCGTCCTCGTCTAGGTCTGGTCTCAGTTGTTCACGGCTTAAACGTCTGCAGGATAGAGTGGGCCTTCTACACAGGTACTCGTTGATTCTCAGATGTCTCGAACTGCATTATCGGTCGGGTCTACTAGAGTTGTAATTCTGATGATTCATGTCTCCAGGTAGGATGTTGTGAAGAGTCGTCAATCGGAGAAGATAGCTGTTATAGTTATTAACACTCGTACTATTGGTTGTCACATATTTCTTCTTGTTACAACGTTTTTTAATTTTTCTTTCTCTTAACGTTACATATTACACTCTTTTGTAGCAGTTAGTAAAATACATAAGAATTAATCCAAACTAATAACCAATCACATAACATTTCAACAGAGCATTTCGCTCGTGCGTGTGCACTGCTTGGAGTCGTCATAGCGAGAGAGAGATTTTTCGTCCGCTACCACTGGTGCAGGACAATAGATAGTGGGGTGTTTATTCCGCGAGAATATAGTCCCGGTCTCTCTCTAAATAAAACTTTTTATTTATACAAACTATCGCTAGATAAAAATACATCATTTAAATTAGTTGCTTTCGTGACTATCTGTGTCTTCAGATTCTTTAATTATTAACATTTTTCTATATTATTTTAATTACAGAAGACTCGGTAAACATGTCGAGTCCGGTATCAACAGGTAGGCGCCTGATAGCAAGCAAAGGGTTAAATGCGACAATAATAATTATTTACAATATGTCTTTTCTTTACCGTTTCTTTGCCCTTATTAATTACTACTTCCATTCACACTTAGTACCTACATGTTTTTTATTATCATTGTGAGATTTAAATGGTTAATTGTTCGCAACTTAAAATTTTTTTTTATTTCTTTATTTTTTTATAATTGTCATAATTTAAATCGTCACATACTGTAAGTAAAACTTTTTAACCAATTTTACTTTTTGTATTTTAAAGAGTACAGTGTACAAATGCAAATGCTAAACCAATAGAAACGTCTAAAAAAACACGTTCTTCTTCTGTGTATCTTCTGTAATTGTTAATTATATTAATTGAGATTTTGGCTACTTATAGAGATTTAATTACTGAACACAATGCAGTTTTCAGAATTGCTGTATATTTATTGGTTTTGAAGTTATCGCAGGTTGAACTGCAAAAATGAATTGAATAAAATTTACTCATCCGCCCGCGAGTTTCACTGACGAAGTTAGAGTGAGATAGTTGCTTATTATACCCTCTCTGTCTAGCGTACGGCGCAGCGCACAGTCTCCCTTTATGTACATAAATATGTAGGAAAAATAAGGAAAATATGTAGCTAAATATGTAATATTTAAGAAATATGTAGTATTAAAATACTTTCACATCAACAATATAATTTACATTTTACGAGAACATAACAGTGCCCTCTTTGAAAGGTTTTGAAAATAATAGGTGCTTCATTTTAAACTTTTTAAAATCACTTTCAAAACATGCAAATATATTTTGAGCAAAGTCAATGTAATCCATAAAATACTAATCAAGTTCGGGGCTGACACTAATCACCAGTTAGATTACCACTTCTGTTACAGAAAATAAGTTAACCCTCAGAATACACAGTATCTGAAAGTTCAACTCTTTGTTGAAGAGTTTACAATAAGACAGCATGCATAAGAAATGAATTACTTTTCAATTGTTTATTGTACTTTAGAAAATTTATGAAAACATATTTTAGAAAACAGTATTAAAAAAGAAACCTTGATATTATAAAATTAACAACAACAAAGTATTTTACCTATGGATTTCTGTAGTATATGACATGAGTATAAAGTAAAAAATTGAGAATTATTAACTATTTAACAAAGTATTTTACTAGGAGAGTTGAAATTACTATATAATTAAAGGTAGATTTTTGACTTGAAAATCTATATTGTATATATATATATATAACTCTACTATAACTCTGCATAAGAATAAAGTGTCCATGTAAGTTTTTTTTTCCACTGTTTAGTTGCACAATTAATTATTAAATACTTTTCTATATTGTCTGTTGACATGGACTGTCTTCGGTCTGAGAGTATGTTTTTATATATAGAAAAGGATCTCTCGACATCACATGTCGTCACCGGCGCATGTTTATATAGAGGAATCGTACTTGGAAGAATATTCTCAATCGATTCTACAGTTTTGCCGTTACATATGCGATAAATGGTATGTAAAGTTGAGTAACCAGGGTTTCTATTCAGCACAGCATTTAATTTAGTAGAAACTTTGTCACCGACTTCACCCTGCACAGCATTTAACTTGTTAACTGCTTCTTCAACTATTCCTATGGCCTCTTGGAGAGTCAGACCTGCAGTCTCCAGTTTCTTGATACAACTGAAATGCGTTTTGATGTACGAAACTGAACATATCACCTTAGAGTTGTTGAATGCAGACAAGGATTCGCTCGCTGACACTGCAGAATCGGGAGATAATGTTTCCACCACATACTTCACAGCTTCAAAGTTGTCACTGTAGAAATTTACGGCTTCGATCCAGGTTCCCCATCTTGTAATTACGGGTTCTGGAGGCAGAGGTGTGTCAGGTAGCCTTTGTTTGTAGCACTGGATACAGTAAGGAGCTTTCAAGAACACCTTTTTTGTTGCTGATATTAATGTATTTACTTCGGGGAAAAGGTCTCTGACAGTTTCAGCTACTCGATGCAATCCATGAGCCAGGCATGTAACATGTAGTAGGTTGGGGTAAAACACATTTAGAGAATTACCTGCTTTTAACATGTATGCTGCTGCATCTGTATACAACAGCAGTACCTTCTCTTCTTTAACACCATTTGGCCATAACAAACTTGGCAAAATACAGCTTTATCATCAGTTGTGAAAGCACTGTCAATCTGTATCCATGATTTTAACTTAGATGACAAAGATGATGCGGTCGGTGCCATGATAAAACAAGGATATTTGTATTTAAAACTCTTAAGAACTTGCGTTGAACAATACCGCACAATATATTATTTAAGACGTCTTTTGTCCAACAACGAGAATCCGCCAAGGCAAGAAACAAGCAAGCGCAGAAGTGTAGGCGAAAGACAAAACACTGACTTGACAATAACTTCAACACACCACACTGCACACCAGATTGTTATTTACGTGTAGGCTTACACTCCGAGAGCGTCGATAATACTGGCGTCAAAAATCACATTGTGCCCTACAATAGCATAGCGTTATATAGATATTTGTTTGTTTAGGTAGATGGAATCCGTTGCGAAGAGCATTTATTTACCGCGGACAGCACGTTCTTTCCCCACCGAGCCTGCTGAACGTGCGAACGAAACGTAAATAAGGAGTGCGGCCGCGCATACCATTCTCATCTAACATCCCGTGCAAAATGCCTTACTTGTCGCTTGAGCTCGTAAAAAATTTTACTTCTTGAAAGTAGAATCTATGTGTGCAGTTGCAACAGATGCAATATTTTGCCTTTTCTTGTAATAAATTTAATTGGACCTGATTCTGATTAATTGCACATTTGCGCATCTGAGTAATGTTGTTATAGGCCTAACTATTTTTTGCCATTTCAATTTTCAAATTGAAGTAAAGTATAGTAAAATAGCTAAAATATGTAGAAATATGTAAGATGGAGTGAAATATGTAATATGAACAAAATATGTAAAAATATGTAAAATTAAACTCGCGGATAAGACACCTATTGGTATGATTCGCCGATATCTGGCTTTTCCGTGTAAATGTGCACTCAGCATTCAAATATGTAATTACATAAAAATCCGGGCCTTAATCATCACCTACACCTGCATAAATATGAATGTAGGGGCTACTCATTACAGTATTCACTTCCCCTTCCTTTGTATTTTGATTTGACAGCATTACAGGATGTTTACACTACCTTGTAAGCACGTATGTTTCCCCTTCTGTTTTGTCCAATATACAGTAGATTTGATAGAAATTTTAAATGAAGAATGAAACTGCTACTTGGTAAATTAATATGTATTGTGCTTTTAAAAGGAAAAGAGAGATAGCTACCGTTTTTCTAATTCTATCAGTAGGTTAGAAAACAGATATAATATAAAATGTATGAGACCCCATTAATATTAAGTATTTATCTCTAAATCACCAGTCGATTGTCTCAAAATAATGCGAAAAATTGCGAAAGAAACTACCGTGTAGTTATTTTTATCTCGCAAGGGTGTGTACGATGAACTATAGAAAAGAAACTTGTAGATAAATGTTTTTAAACAATGCCGTTTGGTTGCTAATCCCCGACCTTATAACTTTTTTATATACTTGCTTTTGTATAGAAAAGTCTTATGAAGTGAAAAGAAATTAGTAAAAGAGAATGGAAAATTCCAGGGTGAGGAAGAATATTTAACGTTACGAATTATAAAACGAATGAGATATTACAGCTGCAATAAAGAGCAGGCAACGAATTATATCAAGGGCTCAAGAGAGAAGTAACGCAACGGAAGGCTGATTGGAATTCCTCAACTTAAATGTGAAGGAGGTATTGTATAATATTAATACTACCTGTAACTCCCGCAGATCTTCCTTTGTCATAAACCGGTCTCCTCACCATTCCCGATGGACCTCCTCCCAGAAACCCCCGCCAACGGAGAAATAGAAATAATTAAGTCTCTTCGTCATACTTACTACACCTGGCTTCCTTCTTGATAACTGAACATCTTAAATTTTCCTATCTACCTATCTGGTCTTTATCCCTCTCCTTTGTGCCTCTCCGCCTTACCTTGACGCCTCTCTGACACCTCCCTCCAGCTTTGGCATCCTGCGTTACTCGACCTCGTCTTGGCTGTCGTTTGACTTATACTTTTATTATGGCTCTTCCATCACCCATTTGGCTCTGCACACTACGTAAACACACAAATACACATCCATACACTACACTCTATCCTGAATGCCTCCACCTACTTCGCCACCGGTCCGCGCTGCGCTGGCGTGCGACTCCTCTAAATCTCCAATCGGCGGAAGGGTGCTTGCCCCAGATCAGCCTGAGTCTTATCCTCTGAGACAAGTCTCATACAACGCAAAAAAAGGTATAATATTATAGCCTACTGTCTACTATGACTGTGAGACGCGAATATGACAGCAGATATGCAAGAATGTAGGAGGCTACAGAAGAATAAAGGAACGGTCCAACTTCGGATATTATGGCTTAAGTAATCATATTAGAAAGGATTATTACAATTTATTTTATACACCACACAATATATGTGATAATTTTAATTTTTTATTTATCTATAAATTTTGAAACGAATTAAGACCTGTATTAACATCAACCGTTGTGTATATAATTCTTTTCACTCAGACTTTTCACAAAGTTTAGTGATATATTAAAACCATGTGTAAGATAATCAATTTTTGTGAAACCTATAATATACCCATTAAATAGTGTAGACTAGACAAGTATGATAGTAGCTTAATACAGTCTTTTTTCCGGGATGAAAGGGAAATTATAATATTGTGCGCTTAAGAATGAAACTTTTTTTGTTACTAGACCAACGTTTATGAAAATCTATTTGTCTTCATTTCTCAGATTGTAATAAAATTGGAATCAATTATAGCCTATATCAAATTAAAAATTTTTGCCAAAATTATTTGTTACTAACCAAGTTTACTTTATTTTCTTCACCGATGGATTTTTGCATATCAAATTCCGTTTATTAGACATCGATTTTTCAATATAAAATTGGTCTCTAGATTACTGATTTGCGTTAATGCGTCCAAGAAAAATAGTAGTTTGATAAACCTTATTACTAAGTTTTAATGTTTGTTTACATACGGCGTTTTCAAGAAACTGTAACAGTGTTAGAATAAATAGGCCTACTTAAAAATTTGATTACATACCTGCACCTAGTTTCGTATACAGAAGCAGTGTAAAAAGTATTTTGTAAAGCTTTCTTACAAAATTATAACATAACTGAAGCCCAAATGATGTTTAAGATTTTGCACGTTAAGTCATATGAACTTTACTTAAGAACCTGTTACGTTCAGACTTCCTGAGATACAGTTATTGAGAAGAACAAGAGTAACAGAAAGAAAGAGAGAGAGAGTGAGAGAGAGGTCAAAGTACATGATGTTTACTACAGTTGGCTACTTATAAGGAACTTGAAAATAATTAAACTTATTGTAATGTAGAAAGTTAACGAAACATGAACCAAAAGCGAGGATTATGTGCAGCAGACTCAAGAGTTTTATTAACAGGATCCAAACAGCCTTTGGTGAAACGATTATTACGTTAAATAATTTATTCGCAATTAAGAAGTGGTACATTTTGAAGAAAGGAAAAAACCGAGGATGAGGAACTTATAAGTTGCTATTAAAATATGTAACTTACCTTTTGGATACCTAATTATTTTACAAGCAAGTTACGGAAACTATAAAAAAAAAAATTAATTCTTAATATATAAGCCTTCACGTATTATTTCAAAAAAATTAGATTACTGCTCACTGTGATATACGAAAAGCAAAAATATAATTAATGTAACATTACAACTCTTCAACTCTGTAAGATATAAACTCTTCTGCTTCTGCAGGTTGTTATTTATATTATTGGTACTTGTAGAAATTTTTATTAATCAGAATGGTGAATAAATTTCCAACGGATGGGAGTCATCTTGAAACATGTTGCTTCGGTACTACTGTATACCAATAACTGCATAACTATATTCTTACAAATGATATTCGGTATGAATGAGAATAATTAAAAATTCGTAATTCTCTCTCCCCCGTCTCTCTTCTCCCCCTCACTCTTTCTCTGTCAATTTTCCCCATCTACCTCACTAATAGGGACAAACCTTACTACTACCTTTAATTAAACATGACTACCTCACTATTAATTTCCTTTTATTTTCATTAAGTTAGCACGGCAGGTCCTTCTGCGACTGCACCCAAAGCGCGCCTCTTTAAGTGTTTGTTGAAATGTTACACTGCTACAAACAGATTACTCAAGTTTGAATGTGTAGTCTATACGAACACAATGAATGATTAAACAAACACGCACACCACACTACCTTGGACAGGCATATGCACATATGACTGTCATCTCACGTTTCTTATTTAATTTTTATTTTAACTTTTTAATACTTTTATATGTTTAATTATTATATAATCGTTAAGGATAAATAGGAGAAATAACTCTTTTTAATTGGCTTCATTATATCAAAAAGTAATTCCTTGCTGGATCGTGAAATATTTACAATTCATCTTTATTTACGTAGGTCTTGAATGTTGTGACACCGATCCTTTGAAGTATTCTCCGATCTTTATATGTACGGTATTCTTTTCCGGATGTCTCTCTTTGACTATGATCCCAGGCATTCAAAGTTTTGTGTTTGGACTCCTATGATTTTCTGGCCTACTATTATTATACATTTTTATGTGCAAGAAAGTGGCTGAAGTTTCCATTTATAAACTACCTGATCCCTCTCGAACAGTCAGTGATTACTATAGACCGGGGTGACACGAGTTCTGGAAAGACACTCTAGAGAGTATCGCTGTATCTCTTCTGTACCGTTTTGCTTCTTCCATTCACTTTATGCCCACTCTATTTTTGTTAGTCTACGACAAACAATCTTTGGTATTAGATTTCTAACGACCAAAAATACTTCCAAAGAATTTGATCTTCTTGCCTGTCCTTTCAAACGGAGCACTGTTTCTATTTTAACAGGACGCACAATACCCTACAGTTTAAGAATATATAGACGAAGGAGTGTATGTAGCTGCAGTGAGGCGAACGAACCCGACAGTATCATACCGAGGTTATCTAAACGAATACCGGAGAGATGCGGACACGGAGATTTGCGAACACAAGCAATTTCCGGAGATTTGCGGACACTAGGCCTTTTGCTACCTGAGAGAGGGATGACAAAATTCCAAAAGTATTTCTATACCGGAGGCTTGCGGACAGGCCGTATCTGAGGTGCGCCCGCTTGAATAGCAACAAACTTTCGTCAATTACTAAATTTTCAAATGGATTTAAGGCCTCTCTAAATTTTTTTCTTGTGTGTTCGACAATAAGCTGTATTTTTACAAGGCTATCTTGAGTAGGGGTAGAATTGTCACAAAAATGTAAAAGTCACAGAATTAGTTTGAATCGGTCCCTAGACATAATTTGGGGAAATATCGGCGTCAGTAATAGCAAATCCTTTGCCCAATATTCGTCTATTTCTAATTTGTTTACTCTTGGCATCAGCAGTGAACACGCCAAGAAGAAATTAAATTCTGCAGGCTCTATATCTTTCCTTCGGGACAATCGGGATATTAATGTCAATTTTGCGGTAACAAATTTGTAATAATTATTTAATTCTGTGCAAATGACAGAAATAAATTCTAAGGGGAAAAATATTTTAAAAAATCTAAGTGAGTTGCCGTGTCTTCGAAACTAATTCGTAATCCGCTAACTGCTTTATCAAAAGAGTGACGTTTTGTCGCAGGACTGTTGGCCGACCAATCGTAAATTCTTTTTCGCTTCTGAAGATTTCTTACCTCTTCTTCTTCTTCTTCTTCTTCTTCTTCTTCTTCTTCATCATCATCTTCTCCTGCTGATGTTTCATTTTCTGATGAAGCTGCACGTGGTGTTGAACGATTATGAGAAGGCCCGGGAGCATCCATATCTTTGTCTGAGAAAATGTTGTCTTCCTCGTCACTACTCTTCATCAATAATTCCATAACTTCCTTCTCGGATTCTGTGCCATTGTAAACACAATATTCACACCTACTGTTTGCTAAAGAGAATCACAAACAAGACTGAACAGATGTTCTACAGACAGAAAATAATTATACCTTGCACCCAATGTTGAGAACAATAGCCGTGGTAAGGAATTTGAACAAAGAAAATGATTTTTCTTCATGTTTTGAGGGTAGTACAATCAGAATCTGCCCTTATCTCGAACACGATGTTTTTCGCGATAACCATACTTCCATTCCTTACGAAACATGGAAGTAAAAAAGTTGCTAGCTGAAAAAATAATAGAAGAACCTAAACATTAAGATATTAACACCATTCGTCAATTTTGTCAACCCTCTGGGGGTCCGGTCTAGTTCATCCCTCCCGTAAATACGCCTCTAACCACGAGATGACATTGTTTACATTCTAACCGCATTAAAGTTTTGTTATTACAGTTTTCCAGTAAGCTACATTTTTCAGATTTACAGTAAATTATTATGTTTACTGACAAGATGTACAAAGTGCTTTGTTTATTTATGGTCAACCATTCGTCGAGCAGGACGTAGTATGTGCCTACGCTTGGTCTGCATCTGCAATGTTTATGGGTTTTGTCAAGTCGCAGTTATTATTTTCAGCCCAACGATCCATAAATCAATCATAAATTTGCATCGTCGTAACTAAGGCTATTCAATTTTGGTTTATTACTGTGCTCTTTTTCTTATATAAGCTCACGGGCGTGCCGAAGAAGAGGACAGAGTTATACACGTTGCGAGCGAAGAGGATGCCGCACCGTTTTTGGTTTCGCACAGTACTGCCTCTGAAACGGGGAATTACACGACATTAACCTGTCCTAGCTCCTTACAAACCTGAATAATGTGTTAAACACTAACATTTGCATTTACAATTAATATATATATATAATATTTCTGTATTAATATTATAAAAATTCTGTATAATATTTACCTTATTTCTTCCGTCGTGTGACTTCGTGTTGCGTTCGATTGAATATCTTTACACGTTTCGAAACGTGTTTTGTCTTCAGAATAAAAAAATCACTCAAAGTGAAGTCGTTAAACATCAAAATTGCAAATATTAAAACAGTTCTACACATGTCCGCATTACATGAGTGCGCACTCGAGTCTCTCGGTATTTTCCTGTTGCTTTCCTCTACTATTGGGGAGTCAAAACTGGAACCCTTGCGCTGCCAGCTCTTATCGCAATGTGGACTGTGTAAATACCCGCTTACGCTACGCAATTACTGTACGCAATAATTTTCCCATCTATATTTTTATCGTCAGTAATTAGGACCAACTGTCTGGGGAGGTGTGGTTTGTATTAGTTTACTTGCGAACAGATTTTAATACTAAACAAAATAAATGTATTTAATTATGGCAAGGAAAAAACAAAATCGTTTTAATTTTTTCCAAACCTAATATCTAATAATCCCAAAATTGGTGGAACAGGGAAATGAAGAAACAGATCAACGATACATGGGATCTAGTCGGCGAAATAACTGACCTTTTTTCCTTTCGTTGTAAACAGAACGAAAACGTTATAGGCCTAACATACTGTTACAACATTGCAGAACAATCTACGTGTTTCTCGGCTATTCCAGTGGAATCCGGCTGTAATGCGTATGTGCGTACACATTGCTGCTACTTTGAGATGGACAATTACGTGGCACATGTCATGAATCCGCAACGAGACCATACCGATCCGCGCGTGCTGTGTTCAAAGCCGCAATCAATTACGTTCTAGTGTTTTGTAGTAGACGCCTATTAGCGAATATTCTGGAACCTTATCGGGTACTCAGCGACGCTCAGTTCAGTTTGAGTTGCGATTGAATCGAGTGCTGTTCGAAGTAATTGTAGCGAAGTGTTTTATAATTGTGCGGGACAATTGTAATACTATACAGTAATTGTCTTTTATATTAGTTGACATTTTTATTGCGTGTGAACAATTTTTAATTGATTTGTTGCAAGAGACTATCTTGTTGATTACAAACTGTATAATTGTGATAATTTAAGCTGGTGATTAGTGATTTAATTGGTGTCTTGTATTTTGTTTTCCACTGTACCATACGACGATCAGTAGACCGTCGTAACAATACGATGTTCAATATTCTACATTTAATTTTTAGACTGTACTTTTTTTACTTGTACTTACAATTACTTTCTATTTTTAGTAGGACCAAGAAAACGCTGATAATAGCACAAGCTGGACTGAGATAATAATATTAACACTTTAATTACCAACGAAACTAAAACGCGACATTTATGTTGCCAACACCTTAAGTTGACGCGACACCAGCAGTGATTACATGTTAACAGCTGATTTTTCATTTCCCTCTCCCCGCTCAGAATTTCAAAGTAGACGTGCCCTTAGCTCTTAATACTACTATACGTAAATCGATAAATGGAGAAATTAAACATATGGTACTAGAAGAGCATGACCCCACGCGTCGAAGACGAAACATGATATAAATACACCTTGATTATTATTATTATTACGTATTATATAGTAGTATTAGATATTATATGGGAGAAATTAACAAAGTGCGAGGGGGCAGATAAAGGACAGTGAAGGATTGTGTGTAACACTGAAATTGTTGACAAGAAAAAGAAGAAACTGTACGAGTTGGCGCGCATGCGTGTGCGCGCGCGCGAGAGAGAGTGAGTGAGTGAGTGAGTGAGAGGACTGCAAGAGAGAAACATGGGCAGAGGTAAAAAAAATCTGTCGCATTTAATTCACGCCAACAACATTCTTAATGTCGTAATGACACAACAGTCTTTGTTTACAAAAATTACTACCGTTGTGACGACACAAATATACAGATCTAATGTGTGTTGGCAGGCTGACGCGTTCGTACTACTAATTCATTCGAAGGCTGTATTCACTCCTGTCTGTATTAAAATAATACAAATGTTGTTTTATAGTAATAATATAATAATAATAATAACAACTATCACGATTTGTAGGCTTAAGCATTCATAACATAAACAGTTTTCTAACGTTCCCTCCTCTCAAGACTTCTACGAACTTTTTTTAACCTATTGATTTTACTCCATTTTTAATAATTCACCAATCCCTTCAGTTTATAACTTACTGCTTACATGTCGGAGTCATGTGATAGTATGAAACTTTTATTGAGCAGAATTCAGTATGACGGATATTCGTGGCATACCTACGGAGATGTGAAAGTAACGTAGTTTTACTTCGATTGCAACTTGGATTCACTAAATTCTGTTGCCTTCTGTACGAGCGGGTAAATTCTATGCAGGAATGGGAAAATTATTATGTAAAAAAAAGCAGTGATCATTAAAGACAGAGGCACTGAGTGTAGGAGATCAGACCATTGTAGGTCAAGTACTAGTAAAACCTGGAAAAGCTTATCGTCCACTACTACATATTAAGTAGGTTTAATGAAAATTATGTAAATGGAACGGATGTAATTTCGAAACTGTTAATTTCCTTCAAGTGTGTACTAAAGTAAAGAATGTTACAATTTATAAGTTGGTAATTACACCAGGTAGGCTTAAACAGGTAATGCTAACAACCAGTAGCCTACTGATTCGAATGTGTGTGTGAAGAGGGCTTTTGAGTCGATAATAACGCTATTACCTACTTGACACAGAAATTCCCGTGTCACCTGCATTTTGTATTATGCAAACGTTCGGAGGATGTAAATTTTTCAACAACATTGTTGGAGTGCCAACCTTTAGAATGAACCGTTGTGGCGGAATGCAAGATTGATTTAAAGAATTCAAAAATTCTTGGAGATAGTACACTATATTTTCAATATTAAATACGGTGTTAATAGATTCTTCGGACTTTTTATTATCCCCAGAAAATTTTTCCAAACTTGTATCATTATTTTCCTTCACAGATTCGATTCTTTGGGAATAACCACTTGTAATTTTTATCAAGTAAACACTTGACGTTTTGCACAGAATTTAGCAATTAATACAGTGTTGTACTATTTACTATGTCCCAGTTTTTCGTCAATTTCTGTGAAGCTATCGTCATTAGGAACACTACCGTCACCGAGGTGCAGTAAGTTTGTACTGCAAAAAGTTTGTCCTCCTCCTCCTAAATGGGCTCTCATATTGCTTTGCAAATTTAGTCTGAATAGCATTCCACATCGCCGAGGACTTTAAACACACTGAGACAATATCAGCGCGGGTTCCTCTTGCAGTTACCGGTAATCTCTAGCGAGAATCCTCTGAAATAACAAATGTTACGCTACCCACTAATTTGTTACAATTTCTTAAGTCTTGGAGAGTTTGATTGACCGTTTCTATACAGTCCACAAATCGCCTTCGTTTTACCGTTCATGATTAGTTTCCGTTTTGATCGCTCTTTCTTTTGTCATGCCTCCTCTTCAGTACGAATTGCTTTTTTAATAGGAGTCAGTGAGAATACTTGACTTTTTCTTCTTGGCGCATTTTTATTTTATTTTTGCAGTCGCTTTCGGATAAGGGCGAATTTATTCTGGTGTCAATTGTGATAAGGTATTAGCAGATGTCTCGTTTATTCCCGACGTGGGAGGTCTGGCTACTGTGGTCTCTTGACAATCTTTTGTTGGTGTTAATCTTCCTTCATAATTACTTTTGTCTCCTATCTCTCTGTCAGTTACAGGTGAACACAGAAACTCTTCGATACTGAATATATTTTCATTTAATGGCCAAATTCCAGTTGAACTAAAACCTGCTGTCAGTTAGATGGTGTAGCTGCCTTTGAAAGAGTATCTTTTGCTAGCCCAGGTATGTCATGGTTTTACCTGGGTTTATTGTCATCCAGCTCTCAGCGGCTGCACCGAAACAGGCCATATAAACACTTGTCTAATGGCTGAAGTCAGATTGTAACGGGTATGAGGTATAAACTGTTTCATAAATAGTAAAAAAAGAGAGGCTGTAATTTATCTTGATGGATGTGCTACTCCAATACAACCTGCTGGTCCATAAATAATCAAAGTGATATCTACATAACACTCTGTGGATATAACGATAAGTGGTGGTTTCCAGCTGCCATCTATGAAAATACCACTGGTTTCACCCTTTTCCAAAGGGGTAACCCTGCTGACTTGTTTATTTCCCTTCAAACTGACAACTTTGTTAGGACAGTGCACTGTTGTTATGCTGCCTGGTTTCCTTCACATTCCAAATATTGTGACAATAAAAATGAAGGCGACTTATCACAGAATTCCAATATTGAAGAAAGTTTTATGTTATGTTTATTAAAACTAAATGCTATTGCAAAACTTGTTGCTTCAGCCTCTCTAAAAGACAACCTTGAATGTCGCTGCATGAAGGCAGTAAAACAATCTTTTACCGGCCAAGTTCACCAGAAAATCGACATTATTTGCAAACACGTATTCGGAGGCTAACATACGAATATTCTTAGGGTACAAACCATAATAACTAACAGAATAGTGCAGATCATAACACAGAAATCTGATTTTTCTTTTTGTTCTTTCCTAAATACAAGTTGTGGAAAACGCTGAGTCTTTGTAGGGTTTGTGAGCTACATCGCCCCAGAAAGTTTTTCACTTGTACGTTTGAACCAAATATGAAAAAAAGAAAACAGAACAAAATGTTTTACTTACATTGTACCAACATACCACTTTCCTTCTGGTGAAATTGAAGGTACACCTTTAATTTTAAAATTAGTGGCTGAAGTGTAGTGCTGCTGGCCACTCTACCTTTAGTGCGTGTGTCGAACACTCACTTTAGGCAACCTATTCTACCTCCTAAATTTCCTAGGCGGCATAAAAAGGAGCCATTATTACTATTATCATTTTAAAAATTTTAGTTTTTTAGGATTTAATAAACACGTAATCTTCATTATAGGATCACAAGTAACTGACACATAATTAATTCTGAGATCTGTTAGGCTATGAATTAATTTTCTTTTAAAAGTTATAGAGAAACATAACTTGCCCTCATGTTGCCACATTGCTTTTGTATTAGTATGATTCAATTGTACACTTACCATGGATCCAACAAAGTACGTAGCTGTAAACACCCATAGCAAATTAGTGACAAAAAGGTTGCTTTACACGTTCTAAAATACAAAAGGGAACAAAGACTCATTTTACTGTACACTGCTATAATCAGACTGGAGGAGCATGTACTACAAGCTATAACAAAAACGTTATACAGTTGCAGAGGTGCTGCGACTAAGGGACACTTGAAGAAGTACAAAGTATCAACTTATGTCTCTCTGCTCTCCCCTATATGGTAATACTGTCTTATAACGACTGTTAAACAAATCAAATGTATTGTATACCTTTATATGTGTATTTATACACAATATATCATAAACGTTTTTTGTGGCAAAAATACCTTTATATGTGTATTTATACACAATATATCATAAAAGTTTTTTGCGACAAAAATATCTGTCAAATTTTTGTATGTTGTAATGGTACATATAACACTACCAGCACCAGCGTACCACAAATAAGTTGAAAGCCACTACAATTAAGAATACCTACAAGGTCAAGCATACGATCATGGATAAAAAAGGAAGTATCATAAGCCAAAACCAAGTGAATTAAAATGAAGAAGGAATTACCAGTAAATGTGCAACTAAAGAAGATAAAGCAAGACTAACGACGAGACGACATACATAATTACCCAATAGATCAAACAGTGAGAAGGAAACCCATTAAAGACAAAATCAAGAAGAAACGTATTAACCGTGAGAAGGAAACCAGTGAAAACAACGCCATGAAGAAACGTATTAAGAGGTAGGAAGGAATCGGTGAAGAGAAGAAGAAAATATCCAGATCAAACACAAAAAAGGGAGATAACATGAATTATAATGAACTAACATATGGCAATAAAAGAATTATTATAAAAGAAGAAAGAATAAATGGAATAAACAACATGATTTAAACCCCTAAGCTGTAAAACAAATTGACATAAAAACTTACGTCAACCTTCCTTGACAATGTAATACAAACAATAGTCAATAAGAATGAATTATTGAACATAAAAAGTAACAAAGAGAATGAATAATAATAAGTTCTTAGCTAAATTATGTGTAGACATGAAAAGAGGGCTATGTCCAAAACACCAATGACCAATAATTGTAAAGTGGAATTGATATTAGAAATAACCACTAATTACCGTAAAGACTGTAAAAGATAAACAAAATGTAATCTAATAATAACCAATAGATATACCAGTACTACATAAAGTGAAATAAATCAAATGTAATACAGAAACACAAAACCGACAATAATCCATTGTTGTATATTATAACTATATGCTTGCCATAGAATGGATGCATGATGAACAAAATTATCTTGTAAACTTATCATAAAAGAGTAGGAACTAAACCAACAACATTGAATGAGGCAGAATACTATTCGAATAAGTAAATTCAAGGATTATAGCCACCCAAATACTAATAATAACAATAATAATAAATAAACCATGTTGACAGCTAGATGCAAGTAATCTTGGTTACTTTAAACCAAAGCAATTTTCAGTATAAATGCAGAATGAACTACTGCACAATAATAACAGTGCTATCAAAACAATGATAAGAGATATTCAAGCAATAATGAGAATAATTTGATAGGATTACAACCCATATAAAAAGGTAACTTCCTAAAGTATAGTAAACTCACTTAACAAACTATAGTTAAGGTAATAAAACCACAAGATGAAGAAAAAGGACACTATCAGAAGTGACAATGACCAATGCAGTATGCATAGGCCATAATAAAATGTTATTAACTATTAATGTTAGTATAATAGTAAGTATCATGTACATGTTGTGTTTATGTTAGTGTCTATACAGGAAAGTACAGAGCAACTCACCGCAGCTAATAATAGAAGAGTCAACGCAACTTCTTCAGAATCGAACTCATGAAATGGAACAAAAAACATTCTAAACTATTTAAACAAAATTAATAAACGATGTCAAAGAGTAAGTAAACCGATTTATTCATATCGGATTCAATAATAGATTGAATTGGGTAGAATAAATCAATAAACCAAAAATTAATAATAAAAACCAAAACGTTAAGAATAATAATAAAACAGACAATCTCGTCATGCTAAAATGTTCATACACACTTTTTAAGAGAAAATTACTTAAAACTTCGAATCTAACAAGAAAAATATTGTGTCGAGTATTCATAATACAAACCCTTAGATATCAAATATGAAATGAAAATATAAGAACCAAGTAAAATGTATATTCTATAGCCGGCAGAATAAGGGAAGGACAAATAAAATAGAGGCAGGATATCAAGAGAATGGAAAACATGGGACTACCTAAACAAGTAATAAGATACAGACCTCAGGGAAGACGAGATATAGGTAGGGCAAGGAAAAGAGATGCCTTCAGTGAAGGCAAAACAGGCTGTAATCCTATACCTTGACATGGAGAAGATTCCTAATACTTAATAGCACACTTAAGAACAAAATATTGGTATGGAGAATCATACACGACTTCCATGTTCTAAGATTTATATTTAAAATCATTTTCGAAATGAAATATTTCCATTGAAACTACTTCTTTCTACTTACTGCTTCAGCCACTTACTGTGGGCACTAACGTATACCACCTCACGTTATCGCACTTGATTTTCACTGATGATGGAAGTCGATGGCACTGGCGAAACGTCTGGTTTAGAGAAAACATTGGTCTATGGCCAAACAGGCCGGGAAGGAATTTTAAAAACAAACTGCTTCTTTGTTGTCAATAATGTAGTGCATATATACAAAAAATTATCAGGTAAACTATTACGTTACAACAAAAAAATGTTTCTGGTAAACTGCCCTTTCCCCGTAACCGATCTTCACCAAAATCAATAGGCCTTGAGTCCTCTATAACTCGGGCACATATGTAAAAAAATATCTGATTCTGTTTGAATTTACGGCAGTTATCGTTCGTCATGAAAAAATTTCTCTTGTTACAACATAAAATATTGCAGGTAAACTACCCCTTTATCTTAACCGATCTTCACAAAAAACAATAGGTCTTGAATACTCTACAATTCAGGGCTGTATGCAAAAAATTATTTGATTCTGTTTGAATTTGCGGCTCTTATCGTTTGCCATAAAAAATCTAGACAGACACACAGACACTTTTCGAAAAATTACTTTTTTTCATGTTTTGAGGGTAGTATAATCAGAATCTGCAAAAATCTCTAACACGATTTTTTTTGCCATCACCATACTTCCATTTCCTTATGGAACATGAAAGTAAAATCAAAGTAAAATTCTGATGGCAACAAAAATCAAATATTCTATCAAAAATTGGGGATATACATTTTTGGTAGGTATTTGGTAGGCCTACTTGCATTGCACAAGGAATGTGTTATTTTCAATAGGTTATTGATAAAAAATGACTTACAAGTACATTGATTTTTATTACAAAATTTATACAAAACAGTTTCAATTCTAAGGTATCAATAATTAATAAATATTAAGGATAATGAACAAATTATTTCTTCAGAGAAGATACATAAAAACATTGCAAAAATAATACATATCAGACAAATATTATTACAACAAAAATACCACACAGACATTTGGGCTTTGTTACTTTATCAGTAACTATAAGATTACATTAATAAAGTACATAGAATATGTATTTACAAGAACATAATTACAAAAAGTGAAAACACCTTTGATGAAATAAACATTTTATTTATTACATCAAACATAACTAAACTCAGATGACAATATAAATGAACTAAATGTAGGTTTTTCTGCGAGGGAGTGTAGGATTGATTAGGGGTTCAATTAGTTCAAATTATTAAAAAAAAAAAATAGCATAAACTATAAATAGAAAAACTAGACTGGTATGTTTACAACAAAATGAAAACTTCAAGTTACATTTAAGAGATATTCCGTGTCAAATCAACAAGTGCTACAACCTGACCCTCTTAGATTTATTTGAAATTAAGTATGCATGTAGTATTCATAAATAGTAACACAAATCAATTTTTTCACATTTTTCTGACGAAAGGTTACTGAGTAATGGGTGCTCAAAAATGAAAAAAAAAATAAGATGTTTGACTTGCGCAACAATATTGATTTGTTCACAACTTGTGTTCTAATTAAGCTAGAACAATGACATCGAGTTCATTTGAAAGCTCTTTTAAAGGGCTTTCATATGATATAAAACATAATTAGTTGAAAATATATATATTTTTTATAAACACATCATTATTGCACTTACTGAATTTTGAAAAACTGTATTTTTAAAATTCTCAAAAAAATATATGTGAAAGATATTGTTTTCCTCTACATATTCTGAAAGTTTCAACTTGGGATGAGCATGGGATCACTATCAAAAGTAATTTTATGTTTATCACGATTCTGTAAAACGTCATTGAGATCGGTGAATTATTATTATTTTTATTTTCCTACCCATGACAATTTTTCAGAATCATAGTTTGATTTATTACTTGGCCTACAAAATTTTACTTTTCTTTCATACAAATAATTGTGTTTTAAAGCTTAACACTAGCTAAATTAATAGCTCAAAATTAATAAATTGACCTACATATCTAAAATATATATCTTAATACAGTGATCCAGGTTTTCCGTGTACAAGCAAAAAAATCTCATTTTAAAGACTATATACAAAATGGTTGGTTGGTGTGACTATCTCCCATCTGTTTAGTATTTTGTCATCGGATAATATTCAGTCAGCTGTTGTCAACTGTTGTTGAAAGTGACCTGTACATTTTCTTTTGGTGTGACATAGCCTATAAAGTGAAAAAATGTGATTAATTCTGAAATGTTGTGTTTTGAAATTAGCTTAAAGGTACTTTTGTACAATTCTCACAACAGTGTATAAGTTTATATGCCTACAACCAGTTAATATTGTAACGAGACATATGAGCCCAAATATTTCAGTAACCCAAAATATTAACACATGTCAATAATTGAGTGAAAGAGACAAACCAAGTGTTTTTTCTAAAAGGCCAAGCATGAAACTACATGAGCTACTCATCACCAAGGATAAACTCACAACAATAAGAGTTAATGAAACTAATGGTAACTAACAAGTGAAATAACATTATAAGAAAAAGAAGATCCACCGAACAATGATTGTACCACAGGAACCAACAACCCAATAGTTTTCGGTCAGTAAGGAACCAATGAAGACAAGGAAGAAACATACTACGAGAAAGACACCTAACAACCATGGCATAAAATATAGATTCCAAGAGCCAGTCAACTATAGAACATCTTCCCCGTATATGCAATGACTGAACAACTTACAGATTGAAGAGATGGACAAGAACTGACTAACTGAGATGACCAATATACAACAGATAATATTATAAATGTATAGGACAAGATATGTTATAAAAGAATGAAAGTAACTATACTGTTAACTGAATAGAAGCTGTAAATAAAAGCATTGTAACATGTTATGCATAGCACCCATGTAACATAAAGAAGTATTAAAATTGTCTCATAATAATAACAAATATTACTCAAATAGTCAAACAATCATGTAAGATAAGAAAAGGCAATAACTAAAGAGTTATTAGTTATCATTAATAAAACCAAACTTGAGAAAATAAGTTTAAAAGAATGTAAATTTGTATCAACCTAACATACACATTGTTGGTACAAATTTCACCTAAATTCACATCTATCAGTAGGAAAAGCCTACCTAAACCAAAATGTTTTGTGCCTTAAACCAAGAAGAACTGATAAGCTTTCTACAGGTACCAATATAAGATACCCAAAATGGATTTTAATTAAGAATTTAAGTAAATAAAGTGAACCAAAACCGACCAAAAGGGGATTCACTAAGTAAAACGTGAACAAAAGCACTTTATAATACCAAATAGAAGTAAAAGGTTAATGTCTATACCACAAGTAAGGTGTAATGCCACTATTGTAATAGTATAAGAATATTATAAGAAAGGACATAATGTATTATAATCGTAATTAAGAACACCTGTCATGTGACACCACATGTAAGTAATGTTAGGACAAGGGACTAAGGGACAGACCAGTGTACAAAAAACAGTAAACCAATTATAAAGAGACTACTATGATTAAACTATTGTAACTAAATAATAGTAGAAAGAGATAAAAGAATACCAAATAAGAATGGAAATAAGTGTACACCTCATAGTGCAAAATAGAGGTCAGAGAGAGATAACTATATAAGAATACAGCAGTTCTATAAGGAGAAATTTACCTCCAAACTTATAAATTTTGCACAATCATCTGGCGATATAAGAGCTTCTACAACAATGGACTCTGTAACAAAGAAAGAATTTTAGCTAACAGAGAAAAATAATTATCACTGCCAGTATCAACAAAAGTGCAAATTACTAAATGAAATAATTGCAATTTTATGGGAAATAATGTTATTAAACTAATTATGTACTTTATTAAGAACTTTTGTTTTCCAGCAGCTTCCAAAACTCTTTATATAAAAAATAATATAAACAAACTTATTTAGAGCTTCTAACAATACTTATCTTAAAATTATCATATGATTATACTTTCCAAAGGAAGCCCCTGATTTGAAAGCATTGACACACAATACTACTAATTAAAAATGATTCCAACTACTATGTTACTAAATTTTCTCATTTAAAATGTAAATGGGACTGTTATTAAGGATAATGAACAAATTATTTCTTCAGAGAAGATACATAAAAACATTGCAAAAATAATACATATCAGACAAATATTATTACAACAAAAATACCACACAGACATTTGGGCTTTGTTACTTTATCAGTAACTATAAGATTACATTAATAAAGTACATAGAATATTTATTTACAAGAACATAATTACAAAAAGTGAAAACACCTTTGATGAAACAAACATTTTATTTATTTTCATCAAACATAACTAAACTCAGATGACAATATAAATGAACTAAATATAGGTTTTTCTGCGAGGGAGTGTAGGATTGATTAGGGGTTCAATTAGTTCAAATTATTAAAAAAAAAAATAGCATAAACTATAAATAGAAAAACTAGACTGGTATGTTTACAACAAAATGAAAACTTCAAGTTACATTTAAGAGATATTCCGTGTCAAATCAACAAGTGCTACAACCTGACCCTCTTAGATTTATTTGAAATTAAGTATGCATGTAGTATTCATAAATAGTAACACAAATCAATTTTTTCACATTTTTCTGACGAAAGGTTACTGAGTAATGGGTGCTCAAAAATGAAAAAAAAAATAAAATTTTTGACTTGCGCAACAGTATTGATTTGTTCACAACTTGTGTTCTTATTAAGCTAGAACAATGACATCGAGTTCATTTGAAATCTCTTTTAAAGGGCTTTCATATGATATAAAACATAATTAGTTGAAAAAATATATATTTTTTATACACATCATTATTGCATTTACTGAATTTTGAAAAACTGTATTTTTAAAATTCTCAAAAAAATATATGTGAAAGATATTGTTTTCCTCTACATATTCTGAAAGTTTCAACTTGGGATGAGCATGGGATCACTATCAAAAGTAATTTTATGTTTATCACGATTCTGTAAAACGTCATTCAGATCGGTGAATTATTATTATTTTTATTTTCCTACCCATGACAATTTTTCAGAATCATAGTTGGATTTATTACTTGGCCTACAAAATTGTACTTTTCTTTCATACAAATAACTGTGTTTTAAAGCTTAGCACTAGCTAAATTAATAGCTCAAAATTAATAAATTGACCTACATATCTAAAATATATATCTTAATACAGTGATCCAGGTTTTCCGTGTACAAGCAAAAAAATCTCATTTTAAAGACTATATACAAAATGGTTGGTTGGTGTGACTATCTCCCATCTGTTTAGTATTTTGTCATCGGATAATATTCAGTCAGCTGTTGTCAACTGTTGTTGAAAGTGACCTGTACATTTTCTTTTGGTGTGACATAGCCTATAAAGTGAAAAAAATGTGATTAATTCTGAAATGTTGTGTTTTGAAATTAGCTTAAAGGTACTTTTGTACAATTCTCACAACAGTGTATAAGTTTATATGCCTACAACCAGTTAATATTGTAACTAGACATATGAGCCCAAATATTTCAGTAACCCAAAATATTAACACATGTCAATAATTGAGTGAAAGAGACAAACCAAGTGTTTCTTCTAAAAGGCCAAGCATGAAACTACATGAGCTACTCATCACCTAGGATAAACTCACAACAATAAGAGTTAATAAAACTAATGGTAACTAACAAGTGAAATAACATTATAAGAAAAAGAAGATCCACCGAACAATGATTGTACCACAGGAACCAACAACCCAATAGTTTTCGGTCAGTAAGGAACCAATGAAGACAAGGAAGAAACATACTACGAGAAAGACACCTAACAACCATGGCATAAAATATAGATTCCAAGAGCCAGTCAACTATAGAACATCTTACCCGTATATGCAATGACTGAACAACTTACAGATTGAAGAGATGGACAAGAACTGACTAACTGAGATGACCAATATACAACAGATAATATTATAAATGTATAGGACAAGATATGTTATAAAAGAATGAAAGTAACTATACTGTTAACTGAATAGAAGCTGTAAATAAAAGCATAGTAACATGTTATGCATAGCACCCATGTAACATAAAGAAGTATTAAAATTGTCTCATAATAATAACAAATATTACTCAAATAGTCAAACAATCATGTAAGATAAGAAAAGGCAATAACTAAAGAGTTATTAGTTATCATTAATAAAACCAAACTTGAGAAAATAAGGTTAAAAGAATGTAAATTTGTATCAACCTAACATACACATTGTTGGTACAAATTTCACCTAAATTCACATCTATCAGTAGGAAAAGCCTACCTAAACCAAAATGTTTTGTGCCTTAAACGAAGAAGAACTGATAAGCTTTCTACAGGTACCAATATAAGATACCCAAAATGGATTTTAATTAAGAATTTAAGTAAATAAAGTGAACCAAAACCGACCAAAAGGGGATTCACTAAGTAAAACGTGAACAAAAGCACTTTATAATACCAAATAGAAGTAAAAGGTTAATGTCTATACCACAAGTAAGGTGTAATGCCACTATTGTAATAGTATAAGAATATTATAAGAAAGGACATAATGTATTATAATCGTAATTAAGAACACCTGTCATGTGACACCACATGTAAGTAATGTTAGGACAAGGGACTAAGGGACAGACCAGTGTACAAAAAACAGTAAACCAATTATAAAGAGACTACTATGATTAAACTATTGTAACTAAATAATAGTAGAAAGAGATAAAAGAATACCAAATAAGAATGGAAATAAGTGTACACCTCATAGTGCAAAATAGAGGTCAGAGAGAGATAACTATATAAGAATACAGCAGTTCTATAAGGAGAAATTTACCTCCAAACTTATAAATTTTGCACAATCATCTGGCGATATAAGAGCTTCTACAACAATGGACTCTGTAACAAAGAAAGAATTTTAGCTAACAGAGAAAAATAATTATCATTGCCAGTATCAACAAAAGTGCAAATTACTAAATGAAATAATTGCAATTTTATGGGAAATAATGTTATTAAACTAATTATGTACTTTATTAAGAACTTTTGTTTTCCAGCAGCTTCCAAAACTCTTTATATAAAAAATAATATAAACAAACTTATTTAGAGCTTCTAACAATACTTATCTTAAAATTATCATATGATTATACTTTCCAAAGGAAGCCCCTGATTTGAAAGCATTAACACACAATACTACTAATTAAAAATGATTCCAACTACTATGTTACTAAATTTTCTCATTTAAAATGTAAATGGGACTGTTATTAAGGATAATGAACAAATTATTTCTTCAGAGAAGATACATAAAAACATTGCAAAAATAATACATATCAGACAAATATTATTACAACAAAAATACCACACAGACATTTGGGCTTTGTTACTTTATCAGTAACTATAAGATTACATTAATAAAGCACATAGAATATTTATTTACAAGAACATAATTACAAAAAGTGAAAACACCTTTGATGAAACAAACATTTTATTTATTTTCATCAAACATAACTAAACTCAGATGACAATATAAATGAACTAAATATAGGTTTTTCTGCGAGGGAGTGTAGGATTGATTAGGGGTTCAATTAGTTCAAATTATTAAAAAAAAAAATAGCATAAACTATAAATAGAAAAACTAGACTGGTATGTTTACAACAAAATGAAAACTTCAAGTTACATTTAAGAGATATTCCGTGTCAAATCAACAAGTGCTACAACCTGACCCTCTTAGATTTATTTGAAATTAAGTATGCATGTAGTATTCATAAATAGTAACACAAATCAATTTTTTCACATTTTTCTGACGAAAGGTTACTGAGTAATGGGTGCTCAAAAATGAAAAAAAAAATAAAATTTTTGACTTGCGCAACAGTATTGATTTGTTCACAACTTGTGTTCTAATTAAGCTAGAACAATGACATCGAGTTCATTTGAAATCTCTTTTAAAGGGCTTTCATATGATATAAAACATAATTAGTTGAAAAAATATATATTTTTTATACACATCATTATTGCATTTACTGAATTTTGAAAAACTGTATTTTTAAAATTCTCAAAAAAATATATGTGAAAGATATTGTTTTCCTCTACATATTCTGAAAGTTTCAACTTGGGATCAGCATGGGATCACTATCAAAAGTAATTTTATGTTTATCACGATTCTGTAAAACGTCATTCAGATCGGTGAATTATTATTATTTTTATTTTCCTACCCATGACAATTTTTCAGAATCATAGTTGGATTTATTACTTGGCCTACAAAATTGTACTTTTCTTTCATACAAATAACTGTGTTTTAAAGCTTAGCACTAGCTAAATTAATAGCTCAAAATTAATAAATTGACCTACATATCTAAAATATATATCTTAATACAGTGATCCATGTTTTCCGTGTACAAGCAAAAAAATCTCATTTTAAAGACTATATACAAAATGGTTGGTTGGTGTGACTATCTCCCATCTGTTTAGTATTTTGTCATCGGATAATATTCAGTCAGGTGTTGTCAACTGTTGTTGAAAGTGACCTGTACATTTTCTTTTGGTGTGACATAGCCTATAAAGTGAAAAAAATGTGATTAATTCTGAAATGTTGTGTTTTGAAATTAGCTTAAAGGTACTTTTGTACAATTCTCACAACAGTGTATATTTTTATATGCCTACAACCAGTTAATATTGTAACGAGACATATGAGCCCAAATATTTCAGTAACCCAAAATATTAACACATGTCAATAATTGAGTGAAAGAGACAAACCAAGTGTTTCTTCTAAAAGGCCAAGCATGAAACTACATGAGCTACTCATCACCAAGGATAAACTCACAACAATAAGAGTTAATAAAACTAATGGTAACTAACAAGTGAAATAACATTATAAGAAAAAGAAGATCCACCGAACAATGATTGTACCACAGGAACCAACAACCCAATAGTTTTCGGTCAGTAAGGAACCAATGAAGACAAGGAAGAAACATACTACGAGAAAGACACCTAACAACCATGGCATAAAATATAGATTCCAAGAGCCAGTCAACTATAGAACATCTTACCCGTATATGCAATGACTGAACAACTTACAGATTGAAGAGATGGACAAGAACTGACTAACTGAGATGACCAATATACAACAGATAATATTATAAATGTATAGGACAAGATATGTTATAAAAGAATGAAAGTAACTATACTGTTAACTGAATAGAAGCTGTAAATAAAAGCATAGTAACATGTTATGCATAGCACCCATGTAACATAAAGAAGTATTAAAATTGTCTCATAATAATAACAAATATTACTCAAATAGTCAAACAATCATGTAAGATAAGAAAAGGCAATAACTAAAGAGTTATTAGTTATCATTAATAAAACCAAACTTGAGAAAATAAGGTTAAAAGAATGTAAATTTGTATCAACCTAACATACACATTGTTGGTACAAATTTCACCTAAATTCACATCTATCAGTAGGAAAAGCCTACCTAAACCAAAATGTTTTGTGCCTTAAACGAAGAAGAACTGATAAGCTTTCTACAGGTACCAATATAAGATACCCAAAATGGATTTTAATTAAGAATTTAAGTAAATAAAGTGAACCAAAACCGACCAAAAGGGGATTCACTAAGTAAAACGTGAACAAAAGCACTTTATAATACCAAATAGAAGTAAAAGGTTAATGTCTATACCACAAGTAAGGTGTAATGCCACTATTGTAATAGTATAAGAATATTATAAGAAAGGACATAATGTATTATAATCGTAATTAAGAACACCTGTCATGTGACACCACATGTAAGTAATGTTAGGACAAGGGACTAAGGGACAGACCAGTGTACAAAAAACAGTAAACCAATTATAAAGAGACTACTATGATTAAACTATTGTAACTAAATAATAGTAGAAAGAGATAAAAGAATACCAAATAAGAATGGAAATAAGTGTACACCTCATAGTGCAAAATAGAGGTCAGAGAGAGATAACTATATAAGAATACAGCAGTTCTATAAGGAGAAATTTACCTCCAAACTTATAAATTTTGCACAATCATCTGGCGATATAAGAGCTTCTACAACAATGGACTCTGTAACAAAGAAAGAATTTTAGCTAACAGAGAAAAATAATTATCATTGCCAGTATCAACAAAAGTGCAAATTACTAAATGAAATAATTGCAATTTTATGGGAAATAATGTTATTAAACTAATTATGTACTTTATTAAGAACTTTTGTTTTCCAGCAGCTTCCAAAACTCTTTATATAAAAAATAATATAAACAAACTTATTTAGAGCTTCTAACAATACTTATCTTAAAATTATCATATGATTATACTTTCCAAAGGAAGCCCCTGATTTGAAAGCATTGACACACAATACTACTAATTAAAAATGATTCCAACTACTATGTTACTAAATTTTCTCATTTAAAATGTAAATGGGACTGTTATTAAGGATAATGAACAAATTATTTCTTCAGAGAAGATACATAAAAACATTGCAAAAATAATACATATCAGACAAATATTATTACAACAAAAATACCACACAGACATTTGGGCTTTGTTACTTTATCAGTAACTATAAGATTACATTAATAAAGTACATAGAATATTTATTTACAAGAACATAATTACAAAAAGTGAAAACACCTTTGATGAAACAAACATTTTATTTATTTTCATCAAACATAACTAAACTCAGATGACAATATAAATGAACTAAATATAGGTTTTTCTGCGAGGGAGTGTAGGATTGATTAGGGGTTCAATTAGTTCAAACTATTAAAAAAAAAAATAGCATAAACTATAAATAGAAAAACTAGACTGGTATGTTTACAACAAAATGAAAACTTCAAGTTACATTTCAGAGATATTCCGTGTCAAATCAACAAGTGCTACAACCTGACCCTCTTAGATTTATTTGAAATTAAGTATGCATGTAGTATTCATAAATAGTAACACAAATCAATTTTTTCACATTTTTCTGACGAAAGGTTACTGAGTAATGGGTGCTCAAAAATGAAAAAAAAAAATAAAATTTTTGACTTGCGCAACAATATTGATTTGTTCACAACTTGTGTTCTAATTAAGCTAGAACAATGACATCGAGTTCATTTGAAAGCTCTTTTAAAGGGCTTTCATATGATATAAAACATAATTAGTTGAAAAAATATATATTTTTTATAAACACATCATTATTGCATTTACTGAATTTTGAAAAACTGTATTTTTAAAATTCTCAAAAAAATATATGTGAAAGATATTGTTTTCCTCTACATATTCTGAAAGTTTCAACTTGGGATGAGCATGGGATCACTATCAAAAGTAATTTTATGTTTATCACGATTCTGTAAAACGTCATTCAGATCGGTGAATTATTATTATTTTTATTTTCCTACCCATGACAATTTTTCAGAATCATAGTTGGATTTATTACTTGGCCTACAAAATTGTACTTTTCTTTCATACAAATAACTGTGTTTTAAAGCTTAGCACTAGCTAAATTAATAGCTCAAAATTAATAAATTGACCTACATATCTAAAATATATATCTTAATACAGTGATCCAGGTTTTCCGTGTACAAGCAAAAAAATCTCATTTTAAAGACTATATACAAAATGGTTGGTTGGTGTGACTATCTCCCATCTGTTTAGTATTTTGTCATCGGATAATATTCAGTCAGCTGTTGTCAACTGTTGTTGAAAGTGACCTGTACATTTTCTTTTGGTGTGACATAGCCTATAAAGTGAAAAAAATGTGATTAATTCTGAAATGTTGTGTTTTGAAATTAGCTTAAAGGTACTTTTGTACAATTCTCACAACAGTGTATATTTTTATATGCCTACAACCAGTTAATATTGTAACGAGACATATGAGCCCAAATATTTCAGTAACCCAAAATATTAACACATGTCAATAATTGAGTGAAAGAGACAAACCAAGTGTTTCTTCTAAAAGGCCAAGCATGAAACTACATGAGCTACTCATCACCAAGGATAAAC
Organism: Magicicada septendecula; assembly: GCA_034769895.1. Taxonomy (NCBI): domain Eukaryota; kingdom Metazoa; phylum Arthropoda; class Insecta; order Hemiptera; family Cicadidae; genus Magicicada; species Magicicada septendecula. The sequence continues at coordinate 484,308,202 of CM068368.1, forward strand.
TCACAACAATAAGAGTTAATAAAACTAATGGTAACTAACAAGTGAAATAACATTATAAGAAAAAGAAGATCCACCGAACAATGATTGTACCACAGGAACCAACAACCCAATAGTTTTCGGTCAGTAAGGAACCAATGAAGACAAGGAAGAAACATACTACGAGAAAGACACCTAACAACCATGGCATAAAATATAGATTCCAAGAGCCAGTCAACTATAGAACATCTTACCCGTATATGCAATGACTGAACAACTTACAGATTGAAGAGATGGACAAGAACTGACTAACTGAGATGACCAATATACAACAGATAATATTATAAATGTATAGGACAAGATATGTTATAAAAGAATGAAAGTAACTATACTGTTAACTGAATAGAAGCTGTAAATAAAAGCATAGTAACATGTTATGCATAGCACCCATGTAACATAAAGAAGTATTAAAATTGTCTCATAATAATAACAAATATTACTCAAATAGTCAAACAATCATGTAAGATAAGAAAAGGCAATAACTAAAGAGTTATTAGTTATCATTAATAAAACCAAACTTGAGAAAATAAGGTTAAAAGAATGTAAATTTGTATCAACCTAACATACACATTGTTGGTACAAATTTCACCTAAATTCACATCTATCAGTAGGAAAAGCCTACCTAAACCAAAATGTTTTGTGCCTTAAACGAAGAAGAACTGATAAGCTTTCTACAGGTACCAATATAAGATACCCAAAATGGATTTTAATTAAGAATTTAAGTAAATAAAGTGAACCAAAACCGACCAAAAGGGGATTCACTAAGTAAAACGTGAACAAAAGCACTTTATAATACCAAATAGAAGTAAAAGGTTAATGTCTATACCACAAGTAAGGTGTAATGCCACTATTGTAATAGTATAAGAATATTATAAGAAAGGACATAATGTATTATAATCGTAATTAAGAACACCTGTCATGTGACACCACATGTAAGTAATGTTAGGACAAGGGACTAAGGGACAGACCAGTGTACAAAAAACAGTAAACCAATTATAAAGAGACTACTATGATTAAACTATTGTAACTAAATAATAGTAGAAAGAGATAAAAGAATACCAAATAAGAATGGAAATAAGTGTACACCTCATAGTGCAAAATAGAGGTCAGAGAGAGATAACTATATAAGAATACAGCAGTTCTATAAGGAGAAATTTACCTCCAAACTTATAAATTTTGCACAATCATCTGGCGATATAAGAGCTTCTACAACAATGGACTCTGTAACAAAGAAAGAATTTTAGCTAACAGAGAAAAATAATTATCATTGCCAGTATCAACAAAAGTGCAAATTACTAAATGAAATAATTGCAATTTTATGGGAAATAATGTTATTAAACTAATTATGTACTTTATTAAGAACTTTTGTTTTCCAGCAGCTTCCAAAACTCTTTATATAAAAAATAATATAAACAAACTTATTTAGAGCTTCTAACAATACTTATCTTAAAATTATCATATGATTATACTTTCCAAAGGAAGCCCCTGATTTGAAAGCATTGACACACAATACTACTAATTAAAAATGATTCCAACTACTATGTTACTAAATTTTCTCATTTAAAATGTAAATGGGACTGTTATTAAGGATAATGAACAAATTATTTCTTCAGAGAAGATACATAAAAACATTGCAAAAATAATACATATCAGACAAATATTATTACAACAAAAATACCACACAGACATTTGGGCTTTGTTACTTTATCAGTAACTATAAGATTACATTAATAAAGTACATAGAATATTTATTTACAAGAACATAATTACAAAAAGTGAAAACACCTTTGATGAAACAAACATTTTATTTATTTTCATCAAACATAACTAAACTCAGATGACAATATAAATGAACTAAATATAGGTTTTTCTGCGAGGGAGTGTAGGATTGATTAGGGGTTCAATTAGTTCAAACTATTAAAAAAAAAAATAGCATAAACTATAAATAGAAAAACTAGACTGGTATGTTTACAACAAAATGAAAACTTCAAGTTACATTTCAGAGATATTCCGTGTCAAATCAACAAGTGCTACAACCTGACCCTCTTAGATTTATTTGAAATTAAGTATGCATGTAGTATTCATAAATAGTAACACAAATCAATTTTTTCACATTTTTCTGACGAAAGGTTACTGAGTAATGGGTGCTCAAAAATGAAAAAAAAAAATAAAATTTTTGACTTGCGCAACAATATTGATTTGTTCACAACTTGTGTTCTAATTAAGCTAGAACAATGACATCGAGTTCATTTGAAAGCTCTTTTAAAGGGCTTTCATATGATATAAAACATAATTAGTTGAAAAAATATATATTTTTTATAAACACATCATTATTGCATTTACTGAATTTTGAAAAACTGTATTTTTAAAATTCTCAAAAAAATATATGTGAAAGATATTGTTTTCCTCTACATATTCTGAAAGTTTCAACTTGGGATGAGCATGGGATCACTATCAAAAGTAATTTTATGTTTATCACGATTCTGTAAAACGTCATTCAGATCGGTGAATTATTATTATTTTTATTTTCCTACCCATGACAATTTTTCAGAATCATAGTTGGATTTATTACTTGGCCTACAAAATTGTACTTTTCTTTCATACAAATAACTGTGTTTTAAAGCTTAGCACTAGCTAAATTAATAGCTCAAAATTAATAAATTGACCTACATATCTAAAATATATATCTTAATACAGTGATCCAGGTTTTCCGTGTACAAGCAAAAAAATCTCATTTTAAAGACTATATACAAAATGGTTGGTTGGTGTGACTATCTCCCATCTGTTTAGTATTTTGTCATCGGATAATATTCAGTCAGCTGTTGTCAACTGTTGTTGAAAGTGACCTGTACATTTTCTTTTGGTGTGACATAGCCTATAAAGTGAAAAAAATGTGATTAATTCTGAAATGTTGTGTTTTGAAATTAGCTTAAAGGTACTTTTGTACAATTCTCACAACAGTGTATATTTTTATATGCCTACAACCAGTTAATATTGTAACGAGACATATGAGCCCAAATATTTCAGTAACCCAAAATATTAACACATGTCAATAATTGAGTGAAAGAGACAAACCAAGTGTTTCTTCTAAAAGGCCAAGCATGAAACTACATGAGCTACTCATCACCAAGGATAAACTCACAACAATAAGAGTTATTAAAACTAATGGTAACTAACAAGTGAAATAACATTATAAGAAAAAGAAGATCCACCGAACAATGATTGTACCACAGGAACCAACAACCCAATAGTTTTCGGTCAGTAAGGAACCAATGAAGACAAGGAAGAAACATACTACGAGAAAGACACCTAACAACCATGGCATAAAATATAGATTCCAAGAGCCAGTCAACTATAGAACATCTTACCCGTATATGCAATGACTGAACAACTTACAGATTGAAGAGATGGACAAGAACTGACTAACTGAGATGACCAATATACAACAGATAATATTATAAATGTATAGGACAAGATATGTTATAAAAGAATGAAAGTAACTATACTGTTAACTGAATAGAAGCTGTAAATAAAAGCATAGTAACATGTTATGCATAGCACCCATGTAACATAAAGAAGTATTAAAATTGTCTCATAATAATAACAAATATTACTCAAATAGTCAAACAATCATGTAAGATAAGAAAAGGCAATAACTAAAGAGTTATTAGTTATCATTAATAAAACCAAACTTGAGAAAATAAGGTTAAAAGAATGTAAATTTGTATCAACCTAACATACACATTGTTGGTACAAATTTCACCTAAATTCACATCTATCAGTAGGAAAAGCCTACCTAAACCAAAATGTTTTGTGCCTTAAACGAAGAAGAACTGATAAGCTTTCTACAGGTACCAATATAAGATACCCAAAATGGATTTTAATTAAGAATTTAAGTAAATAAAGTGAACCAAAACCGACCAAAAGGGGATTCACTAAGTAAAACGTGAACAAAACCACTTTATAATACCAAATAGAAGTAAAAGGTTAATGTCTATACCACAAGTAAGGTGTAATGCCACTATTGTAATAGTATAAGAATATTATAAGAAAGGACATAATGTATTATAATCGTAATTAAGAACACCTGTCATGTGACACCACATGTAAGTAATGTTAGGACAAGGGACTAAGGGACAGACCAGTGTACAAAAAACACTAAACCAATTATAAAGAGACTACTATGATTAAACTATTGTAACTAAATAATAGTAGAAAGAGATAAAAGAATACCAAATAAGAATGGAAATAAGTGTACACCTCATAGTGCAAAATAGAGGTCAGAGAGAGATAACTATATAAGAATACAGCAGTTCTATAAGGAGAAATTTACCTCCAAACTTATAAATTTTGCACAATCATCTGGCGATATAAGAGCTTCTACAACAATGGACTCTGTAACAAAGAAAGAATTTTAGCTAACAGAGAAAAATAATTATCATTGCCAGTATCAACAAAAGTGCAAATTACTAAATGAAATAATTGCAATTTTATGGGAAATAATGTTATTAAACTAATTATGAACTTTATTAAGAACTTTTGTTTTCCAGCAGCTTCCAAAACTCTTTATATAAAAAATAATATAAACAAACTTATTTAGAGCTTCTAACAATACTTATCTTAAAATTATCATATGATTATACTTTCCAAAGGAAGCCCCTGATTTGAAAGCATTGACACATAATACTACTAATTAAAAATGATTCCAACTACTATGTTACTAAATTTTCACATTTAAAATGTAAATGGGACTGTTAATAACTTTATATTGTGTCATTAACAAGACAAAACAATCATTAATGGCTATTTTATCACAAACTTCAAAATCATATAAAGCTTGCTCAATGAAATAGGACATTCCTGATGCAGAAAATTAACTTTGCCATAACACAAATTAAATAGGCTAACACCCAAACAAAAAAATGCTTTGAAAACAAAACATTAATGAAATATTGTATGAATTAATTGTGCTACATTCAAAGCTGATTTTCTTAATTGATTTAAAGTACCTATACAAGTCTAGTTTGTCAAGTAAAGATAATTTATGTAAACCTAACACTACATATGAAACAAACATTAAATCAAATATGCTAATGTTACAAAATTCACAAACAGAAAAAAAATTTTAAATTATCTATAGGCTAAATTGCTTTGATTATATTACCTTCTCCACTTCATATGTTTTCCACATCAATATCATCTGATTCTTCGTATTGTTTAAATTAGCAGCCATCCTTACTATTTCTTTTATGAATTTGCTAACTGCTATAATTTTTTATTGTTCGACTAAGCTTTTCGTCATTACTGACATCTTCAGGTCTTAAACAAAGGTTTAAGACCTGAAGATGTCAGTAATGACGAAAAGCTTAGTCGAACAATAAAAAATTATAGCAGTTAGCAAATTCATAAAAGAAATAATATCATCTGATGTCGATACTACTGATGGTGCAATAATAGTCATTTTTTCCCAGTCAATTCTGGAAAGTTCAGGAGAAACCTGAAAGATCATTACAAAACTCATACATAATTTTTCACTAAGTTAATAATTATAATAATATATAGCTAATAATTAAGAGAATAATTTATTTTCTTAACCTAGCACAATATTTGTAGGTTAGCACTATGAATTTACAAAAAGTTAATGGATTTTGTGTAAATTTCTAAAAAAAATTAAATTTACAGCATAATCTAGTAGTTATTTTATAGTAATCTATTTTAATTTAAATGAACTCAAGTCACTATTGCTTTGTTACATCCCTGCACTGAAGATTCCTGAAAAAGATTTCTAATATAATCATACAAACTCGAAAAACAAAAACTGTTCAAATGATTAACATTGAATAATATAATCCTGATTATAACGGTATTATAACTAGCAAATACATTACGGATAATTCATCCATACTCTGTATCATTTAAATCTACTATTAAGTATAACACACCCCATAAAATATTTTAGAATATTAAGATACTAATTTTTTAAAATTTCATGTGATATTAGTTGAGTATCATTTAGGAGGTTAAACAATATAAATACAATTCTACACATTAAGTTACAGATTATAAATACAGATAATAAGAAATTAAATAAAAAGAACACTATAGGCCTACATCAATTATCGGGTTTAAGAACCTGCTGCTGTAAGCAGTGATAATTTTAGTTTAGTGAGCTTTAATCAGACTTGCATGCAATAATAAATTTTACATAAGATAAAAGAACGATGCTTTCTTTAGTCACCAGCAAAACCTTTTCTGTCTGCAAGTTAATATTATAAAATTTAAAAACAGCACAATTTTATTAAAAAATTTAATCGAGATTAAAATGCATGTTTAAGTCAAAAATTAAAGAAGTCGCAGGTCAAATTCTCTTTTCAATTTTTCTTTTACCTGACAAATGTTAGCCCTTAATTTTTAAAGCAGAGCTGTGTTAAAACAAAATTTTTATGACAAATATATTACAATTTAATGGACTCAATGGTATGAAAGTAACTATGTGTACAAACAATTACAACAGTTTGCTTCAGTGAGGATATAGTACACATAGGCCTATATTGTAAATTTTGTTATATTAGGTCTTAAAATTAACCTTAACTTTCTTAAGTCATATCTTATCAAGTAATTACGTTTCTCTGAAAAATGCTGAATTTGAAAGTATATTTAGAGTAATATAGCTGGACTGAAGAATTAAATAAAATATGTAACTAGTTAAATACGAGCAGAGTTCAAATTAAATATATTATGGTAAGGCCTATCATCTTGTGTTAGGTAGGACGACATTTTACGAATAAAATGACTTACAAATTGGATACATTACACAAATATAGGTAGGCTAGAGTAGTAATTGTCAGACTTACAGGAGTATCTATAATAAAGAAAAAATTATTTAATTAAATTGCAGTCAGTGCCTTACAGGGACTTTTTTTTTTAAAATGAGTTAATTATGAAGATTCTCTTCAATGCTGATATTGCGCTGATATATTTTTATTATATTCTTCTATGTTATATAAACACGAGAAAAATAATTTTAAACGGCGGTCGAACCTATTTACGGAGACAAAAAATTAAATTTTTACTCCCATAAGAACGCACGGTGTTAGCCTAGGTATATTGTATTAATTAAATTAGAATGCTAATTTGCTCCATTATTAAATTTTGGACAGAACACAGTGATATTATGTATAGTTGGGTCTATAACAACCGGTAGGCCGTGTTACAAACCCAAAGTAATCGAGACATTCATACATAACCTACACAGCTAATTTCCTACAAACAACGGACAACATACACTAAATAAATGATCATCTTACCTTTCATTATTATTCCTAGCGCCTCCAACATATTTTTACTTCGACTTACAATCGCAAACACTTCATACGAATAACAAAATTCTGTCCCACACACGTTAACAAACGAAAACACATTACCGCACAGCGACGACTAAACAATACATATGGCAGGTCGCAATATTTCGTTATACCAACTAAACAGAATAAAAACACACATACATCTTTACTATAGTAACATCTTTTTACTTCGACTTGCAATCGCAAACACTACAATACGAACAAAAAATTCTGTCCCACACACCTTAACAAACGAAAACAAGTTACCTCACAGCGCCAACTAAACTAATAGCCGGTCAACAACTAAACTAATGGCCGGTCGCAATATTTTGTTATACCTACTAAACAGAATAAAAACACACTTCCGTCTGTAGTGTCTGTCTTTTTTACACATGTTACAAATTTTATAGAATAATTATTACGAATGCCAATATGGCCGACTAACTACCCATATTTCATTATATACATTTGTATATATCGAACAGGTTGTCTGGCTTCAGCGTACAGCAAAAATACGATGTATAAAAATTTGTATAAGTTTTTCGTACGCTGACACACCATAACTTGGGCAAAATAACTTCATCACCTAAAAATGAACTTATACAAGTTCGTCAAATTTGTTTTAGATACCCTGGGTAAAAATTGGGGTGTGATGAAGAAATTATGCGGCGCTAAGTGTATATATATATATATATATATATATTTTTATTGTAACGTTACATAACCCAGTCCCAATAAATGATAACTTAATTATACTACCATAAAGGTCAGAAATGGGTAAACTATAACTAGCTATAAATTAAGTTATATCACTAAACATTATAAACTATATTGAAGTGATATACAGTGACAAGTGAGTTATAGTGTACCCAGTGCGTAAATAAGTGAATGTGAAGGGAACTTCTTACAGATTTGTGCTGTAGATGTAGGAATTATGGATTATAATAGTAGACTGTGATGCTACTAACTAATTATGTTGTTTGTTTAGTTATTGTATAATTTATATTGTGTAGGCAACTAAAATTTAGTACCTGTGTTTAATTTTATATTTAATAAAATAATTATGTTATTATATAAGATAACCCAGGGTTAAAAAATAAAAGAGTTAAATATAAGATGATAATAAAAAATAAAATAATACTGTATGAGGAAAATGGCAGAAGAAAATAGTGCAGTGTAAGAATACTATAAGAGATTAATAAATAATATATAAATTCATTTAAAGTTAATAATAATATTAAAGACTTATATCTAAAGTTATAAGTAAATAAACGAAAAACTGTTATATAAATCAAATTGGGAAATAAACCAAAATTAAAAAGAATTATTTTTCTATAAATCAAAAATAAATTTATAATAATTAAAAACAGCATATATACTCAAAAGTAAATAGCAGCACCAATAAAAAATGATATAGAAATTATGTGTTACTAACAGTAACAGAATAACAACATATTGTTTAATCGAAAAAGAGATTGAAAACTGTTCGGTTGAAAAACGTAATGAGACCAAAATTGTATTAAAAAACCTTTGAAAACATTTGGAAACAGTACAAAATTATAACAAAAATTAACTCACAGTATACACATCATGTCCCACTCCTTTAGATATCAAATATAACTGGCTTTACCCGATAACAAAGTGTTAAAAAACCTTCTCAAGATCAGGCCTAGCCAAGCCGTGCTTCGAGTTTTTAACGAGATGGTATCTGATAGACATTAATGAAATTACAAAACAATTAGGACCACCACACGAGAAACCGCTTCACGCCAGTAAGAACTTCGAGGAAAGAGGTAATATAAACATTTCTTTTAATATTTAACCAAGAAAACCTCAAATCAAATCGTTGTGCAGTACAGAAATTTCTAAAATGTTGTCATGTGTTTAATAAAAACATAATCTGCACTCTCGCGGACAAATCCGGAACTACGTACTACGGAAATAAACAAAAATTTGAAATTGATTATTTTATCTTGTAAAGCGTAGTATATAATTATCCATTTCTGACCATCTCATAACACAAAGAACTTACCCTTAACCCTGGGGAAATAAATAAAACGAATTATATATTGATTGATGTTTAATTAAAGATAAAAGTGTAAAATCATTAAAAACCAGATTTTATGATAATTTCATGTTTACCCAATTAAATTGATATAATGAATTAGTGATTGAAAGGATCGATTGTAATATTTGTATATTGGCAGAAGAGGAAATCAATATTATACAAATAAATACTATTAATAATTTATGTTGAATAATAAAATGTGTCTTTTTTATTGTAGAGGGTAGTTGTGGTAGATTTCAGTAAGCTAAGAAGAGGACTATCCATCAGGTAGTATTACGGAACAGTGTCGTTTGGTTAACCTAACATTTGGAGATTAATGTCAAAATCAGCTGATCTTATGAACGGCGAATATTTGAAAAAATAAGAAATTGTCTACTCCGGGTGTAAACAAATGGTACTCTTCCAAATAAGACTAAACAACTTCCTTAATCTCGACCAAATCACACACACTCGATTTCTGTTTCGTTTGGGTAACATTACAATAAAATTTATTTAAACATTAATACTTATAATTCATAAGTGGCGATCGCTAAGAGGTACTCTGACCGCTCCGAGACTGTCAAAAGACGGACATCACACCTTATTAAAGATTACGTTATAGAAATGACGTACTAACAGTGGGGCTGAATTAACTATAAACCCATAATTTTAATACAATCTTAGAGAGGTCAAAACCTTTGATACCAGCGGTACGTTACAAATGGCGCTTACAACGGTGGGGCTTAATTAAATAAGACGAGCACACAAAAAGTCACATAGAAAGACTCCGCGGAAAGTACTTCTGAAGCGGTTACGTTACAATATATATATTATAATGCGACACATTAGTAGCCCTATCCTAAAACCTAAAACTGCTCAATTCAATAGGTACAATAATAGGTAAAGTCACCTATGCTATCCTATTAAAACCAGATAAAGACCGAAAAAGATGAGGATAGATTCACAGAGATTAAGAAGACAAATCAATGATAAGAGACACAAATAAGTAACGAAAATATGTAATTAATAGTGAATAAAACGGTAGTAAATAAAGTACACTAACCACAAAAAATAAATGATACAATTATTGTTAAATAAAGTATATTGATAAAGACCTTATAATAATAAGAAAATATGGCTCATTATGTTAAAGAATAGTTGTAAATGTACATCTATAATAACCTTGAAACCAAGAGTGAGAGATAGGTAGGGAGTGACAAAGATAAACAGTGAAGTGATAAGTGTAATAAAATAAACAACATATAATCTTAAGAAAAAATAGCTAAACAAGTGTGACAAACCCAAAACATAAGCGCATGATAAATGAGCAATTAAGTTAAGTATATTAGACTGAAAGACACCAGAGTACACATTATACCAATTACACTATTACACGCTTACAAAAAACCAAATGAGCGATTACAAGATGGCGCCCAACGTGGGGCTAGAAGAAAAGGAAGTACGACATTCTAGCGGCGAATACGAAAGGACAACAAGATGACGTCCAACCAATGAGGCTGGAATTGGGGAAATTACCGATCCTAACGTAATTATTAACGATACAGGAAACCCGATTTCAGCTGGCGACTGTCAGAAAAAACAGAAATGCATACAAGAGGAGTGACGAAAAGGTTGGCAAAGGACCAAGAAACGGAAGAAGATAGACGGGAAGAAGAGACAGAAACAGAAGCAGCCACAGACATTGAGATGGAACAACAGGTGGGTGACGGAGAAGAAGCCAGAGGAGGACCGGATTGGAATAAATTCATGGAAATGATGAGCAGTATAAATGAAAAATTGGACAAGAATAAAGAAGAAATAAATGAAAAATTAGATAAGAATAAGGAAGAAACCAATGAAAATTTTAGGAAACAGGAGGAAAAAATAAACAGTACTCATGAAAGCTCCAGGAAACAAAACGAGGTCTTGAGAGTAGATTTATTAAAACAAATGAAAGCAGAAATAAATAGCATTAAGGAAAACACTGATGAAAATAATAAACGAATGAAGGAGGAGTTGAGGAAAATGAATGAGGAAAATTTAAAACAAATTAATGAGAAGATCGAAGACTCTAACAAGGAGTAGAGACGAACCATTGATGAGAAAATTGAAAATATCAGTGAAACACTTTGCAAAAGGGTAGAGGAATATAATGAAGAAAGGAAGCAACAAACAGCCGAAATAGTCGAAAAGGTGGAACAAAACAAAAAAACGATTGTACAGGTCAGAGCAGAGTTAGACGCCAGAATTGACCAAGCAGACAACATCAATCAAGTTAGGATAGCAGAGGTACAGCAAGGAACACAAGAAGGATTGGAAGAACTTCAAACTAACACCTCAGAAAAAATCGAACGAGTTAATGAGGAAATGAACAGAGTAAAAAACCAAATGAGTGATAGTACAGGAAGAATCGATAACATCCAGGAAGTACAGCTAAAGAACTTGAGAGAAGATCTCGACAGAGTGAGCTATAGACCAGCCTGCAGCGTTCAATCTACAACGCAAGACCGCACATCAAGGAAAAGAGAACTAATAAAAACACGGGAAGAATGGGAGATGGTGAAGAATGGACTGGGTAATGTATTTAATCTCTCAATTACCAACCATACAGAAATAATGAATTATAAAAATTGTAGTAGAAGCTTGATAGAAACTTTCGGAAGGACTCACAATAAAACAGTGAGTAAAAACTTCAGAAAGTCTATACTTAAATGGAACATACAAAAAATGGAAACGTATAATAAAATGACAGTGAGATCATCAATTATGAATATACCATCAAAGTATTCATTGAGTAAAATAGATAACAAAGCAATTCAAGTAGGCCATGAAACAAGTGAAGGCCATTTAACAACAGAAAAATCAGAACACCAGGTAGCCAAGATCTATATCACCAGGACAGAAATAGTTCTGCATACCAGAGTAATCCGAGAAATAAGGGTAACTGAATTTATGGACCATGGATAAATTAAGCACCAACACACCATCGAGAAAAGGGACTGATTTTCTGAGAACCGACAACAGCAACAAACATTTAAAAAAAAGAAGGAAAAATGATGATGAAAGTAATGACCAATGAAGATTTCAAGAAACATGAACAAACAACCAACCAAATTCTAAATTAAGTAAGGACAACTTACAGAATACTTTGGAGAATTTATTTTGAATCCATTAAGAAGAGAAAGACAGTTAATAACGATAATAGGGTGATAATAATGAAAAAAGAAGTACTAAAAACAAATTAAATGAAGTGATGAACTTGAAGGAAAAAAATTGATGTTTGTAAATGAACAGAGTGATAATAACTATATTTGTAACTGCTAAAAAGGGATATTGAGATAGAAGATGAATAACGTAGTGGCTAATGAATCAATTAACAACGAAATAAAATTAAATGGAAAAGAAGAAGTGTACAAAGGATTTTTACCAAAACTGAAAGTAAGTTATATGAAAGTAGGGGAACTGCTAGAATACAATTTATAATAATGAGAAGAAGTAAGAAGACAACATGATTCCGAGGGTATTTAAAGTAACGCAAGAGTTACCATTTTCATAGGAGTGTAGAAGGCTACGGCACCACTCAAGAATTATTATGATGGGCAGGGGCCAACGAGCACTATACCATGTACAGGGTGAATGGTCGGGTGAGGAATAGGTCAGAATAGTACCACTCACAGCCGATATGCATTCACCGTGCCATTTCAAGTTAGGGAGGGATAGATAACCCCAATTAAGGAATGCATAGGAACAGAAAGAACAGAAACCCCAGAGAAAAGGAATAACCAGTTGGTAACTAAACAGCGTATATGAAGAAGATGAAGAAAAATAGTATATTTCGTAGATGCGCCAAAGAAGAAAAGAAGTTATGTGTAATTTATGAGATAATAACCAACTTAAAGGAAACTCATCACAACCCAATCCCTGAAGCCATAAGAAAATGATAATAATAAAGAAGGAAAAAGTGTTACAAATAAACCAAAATAAACCAAACAGGAGATTAACAGTTAATTTTCCATAGACCTTCAGCTAAGAAAAATAAACATGTTTTGGTGGGGGAGCATACGTAATGCGACACAATAGTAGCCCTATCCCAAAACCTAAAACTGCTCAATTCAATAGGTACAATAATAGGTAAAGTCACCTATGCTATCCTATTAAAACCAGATAAAGACCGAAAAAGATGAGGATAGATTCACAGAGATTAAGAAGACAAATCAATGATAAGAGACACAAATAAGTAACAAAAATATGTAATTAATAATGAATAAAACGGTAGTAAATAAAGTACACTAACCACAAAAAATAAATGAGACAATTATTGTTAAATAAAGTATATTGATAAAGACCTTATAATAATAAGAAAATAAGGCTCATTATGTTAAAGAATAGTTGTAAATGTACATCTAAAATAACCTTGAAACCAAGAGTGAGAGATAGGTAGGGAGTGACAAAGATAAACAGTGAAGTGATAAGTGTAATAAAATAAACAACATATAATCTTAAGAAAAAAGAGTTAAACAAGTGTGACAAACCCAAAACATAAGCGCATGATAAATGAGCAATTAAGTTAAGTATATTAGACTGAAAGACCAGAGTACACATTATACCAATTACACTATTACACGCTTACAAAAAACCAAATGAGCGTTTACAATATATCTTTATATATATAATTCTTCTGTACGTGTGTATGTCACTGAACTCCTCCTAAACGGCTGGACCGATTTTGATGAAATTTTTTGTGTGTGTTTGAGTGGGGCCCTGGATGGTTTAGATTCACAATTGGACCCGGTAGGTGGCGCTGCGATCGGGTTCCAGGAAATTTTTTTTTTCGTTTATTGACGACAATTTTTTTTTAATTTTTTTAAGATTTTTCGCATATCAGAACATATAACCACAAAATTTCACCCCCCCACCACCCCCCAATATTTTTTAAAATGAAAAAACATAAGTTCATATACGTATAAAAATTCAGTGTACGTCTGCACATGTTCTTAAAACTTTTGAACCACTTATCCGATAGAGCTCATATTCGCACCATATGTTCATTAGGTTCAGAGTAAGGTTTACATGTGCCGAGTGTGAGGTTGGCCCAAGGGGGGGGTAAAAATTGGAAAAAATGAAAATACCGCATATATGGGGTATAAAATTAATGGGAATTTCCATGCAAGTAACAATTTTACATGCATGTATGCACTACTGAAAATTTTTGGATGGTTGGGGGTGTCAGTTTGGCCAAGGGGGGGGGGTAAAAATTGGATAAAATGAAAATACAGCATATGGGGTATCGAATTAAAGGGAATTTCGATGGAAGTAACATGCATGTATGCACTATTGAAAATGTTTGGGCCTTTGGGCTTAATAAATGGGCGGTTTGAGGGAGGGTTGTCAAAAGTGGAAAATATGAAAAACGGTAGGACCGATTTCAACCAACTTGCCAGAAATATTTTATGCAACGGGAGAAGCAACATAGGATAGGTGTTTTGGTCCACGTTGGGAGGTGGGGTGAAAAACACAGTGATTAAAAAACACAGTGGTAAATATAATACTGTATTTACATTTTGTTTAGTGGTGAATATAATACTCTATTTACATTTTGTTTAGGAATGTGCTGCAAACAACAAATCAATTACCGGCAATTCAATATAAACTCAGTGGTAGGTTCTATTTACATTTTGTTTAGGAATGTGCTGCAAACAACAAATCAATTAAAGGAAATTCAATATAACCGCAATGCTACGTGATGTATTTATAAAATTGTTACAATTAAAACGTTTTATTTTCATATATACATTTGTGAAATTTGTGATAGAAAAATGCCAAGAAGAGGGCGGGCAAACATCGGTCGAAAATCACAACATGCTCAAAACGTGCAAGCGCGACGACAAAGAAGAACGGAGGAACAACACTCGTAGGAGAATGAAAATATTAGGAATTTAAATGTACGTTCATGCGCGCAAGAAACTGGAGAGCAGCGCAGTCAACGTTTAGAAGCAGGCAGATTACGACACAGACAGGCACGTCAACGTTTAACTAATGAAAACAGAGGCCTTCATCTATTAGCAGAACGACAACGAATTCAAGTACGGCGGGCATTAATAGCAGCATCATTTAACTGCCTTGCATTTGAATATCCACAGTTATAGGAAACCCACTACAACTGACACTATAATACACGCCACATCTTATCATCCGGTATCGCAGAAAATGGCTGCTTTCCACAGCATGGTTAACCGCCTCTTATCATTGCCCCTCAGCGACAAGGATTATCAAGACGAACTAAATACAATTAAACATATTGCGGTCACCAATGGCTACAAAAAAGCGGTAGTAACTAATATCCTAAAAAAACATATGAGACGAAAAAACGCAAACACGCTAAGGGCACCTGGGGACAGTGTGTATAAATACATTTCTATACCATACATGAGCTTTCTACCTAGAATTCTGTCTTCTGTTTTAAACAAGTCAAACGTTGTTGTCACATATAAGACTACAAATAACATTTTAAATAGCCTTCGTACTCGGGAACCAACCGTCCTTGAAAAGAAAACAGGGATCTATAAATTAATACAGTATGTAATAGTTGTGATGCTTTTTATGTGGGCCAAACGGGCCGTGGTTTTTTCAAGAGGTTTGTTGAACATAAGCCACCCACTTATTTTCATAACACAGAAAATGTAAAATCTAAATTCGCTAAACATCTTATTGATGAAAATCACAACTATACTAATTTTCATACCAACTTGATACCCCTTCACTTTTGTAATAAAGGACGTTACATGAACGCCCTTGAAGAGTTTGAGATATATAGAGCGTATAATAATCCTGTTACCAGGCCACATGTTTTAAATGATCAGCTGAACTTTAAATCTAATGTCCTGTACGATACTGCGTTGCGATATTGTCGCGACACGAGTGAAATATGAACCAGTGCGCTGTCGGTTACCGTGTGGTGTACACCAAAAATTGTTGTGTGCGTACTTTGTGTAGTGTAATTGTGTTTTGTGTTATGTGGATTTTAATATTTTTAATATATTGACGACTGTGCCATCGTATGATGGTATGAAGAGACTTTTTTAAATATTCTGAGGATGGGACAAGTGTCCCAAAACATGTCAATTGTATAAAGACATTTACTTAAGCCACAGACGGTGAGTTACATAGCGTTTAGTTGATTATAAAATACGTGGCTTGGACTATAAGCGGATTTATTCCATTAACAATACGATAATTTTACGACCCTGTTACGATAGGCGCCCTTTTTATGGTTGAGAACACTGATTTTGCCCGCGAGTCGCGGGCAAAATGCTAGTTAATAATAATAAATAAAGGGCACTGAAGAATATCTCACCCAGGGCGCCCGGATGGCTGAGGCCGGCGCTGGCCATCCATGTTTGTAAAGTTGGTATATGGAAACAAATTCAACGTCTCAGTTAAGTAACAACATATAAAATTCTCTCTTCACAAAAGAAATCCCCCCTCCTCGGCATCAGGCCAGTTTAGGCAAACCTAATGGACAAAGATTAGATTATAGTAAGATGTCATTTGAAATAACTCATAGTTGTGTTACTGTACTAATATAACTGTTATTATATTACTACACAAAATAACCTTATAAATATAACAGCGAAAGAATTATGGTAGCTTTATTAAGTCAACCAGTTTTTTAGACAGAGCAAACATAAAATCTATAGAATTGTATTGTACCATTACTATAGAAAGCATTGTAAACTCATAACCTGAAAAATTTTATTTCATGACTTCAGACGTGTTTACTCTATATAAACTGTTAAACAAATACTTACAAGTTGGTCAGATTATTTTATAATAACAGATTATATGAGTCAGTGAAATTAGTTACCTGGGTTGACTCAAAATAATATGGTAAAATGGTTAAGACTTAAAAAAATTCTCAAAGAAACAACACACTGTGTAGCTTGTATAACCAAAATAACCTCATTTTGATTTTTTTTTGTCTTTACAGTAGTATTAAACAGTAACTGTATACAAAGTTGATAATAATTATTATAATTATGGGCATTCCATTAAAAGTAAAACATTATAAATTTAGCCAAATCATTGCTTTTATTTGTATTCTTCCCAGTTATTTCATACAACACCCATTAGCACTCCCATATTTCATCATTGAATGATTTTTACGTGCTGATTACTTTTTTCCACTTTTGCCACACTAATGCGTATGTTATCACTATTATTTATTTTTGTACTTATTTGACCATTGTATTAGTTGCCACAAGGCTTTAGAAATATAATTGTTGCCCAGAAACATAGGCCTACATGATCAATGCTATTGGCGTCTGTTCTGTCTGGTGGTTGAAAACTGACTGACTTTCTTGCCTTTGGCATCCCATATCTTGGACCTCACACTAAACTGTTTTTTTTCTGGTCATTATATGGGAACTGTGAACACCTACCAATTTGTCGGATGCAACACTCCTGAATGTACATATTTACGTGTTGGGCATGTACACGCGTTAGGCAAAACACACATTCCCAGGCCCAAATCATGTACATATATTCTGTATGTTTGAATGTTATGTATCACATGCAAAATAATACCTCAAGATACATTGCATAAGATACTCCATAACAAGCCACATGTAAACTGATATTTAAACATTGTATTTGCCTCCAAAAGCGTTTTAAGACTATAAAACAGGTTAATTACCTTCCGTCACGCTTTTTGAAATCCGAAAACAGGATTACTCGAGTTTCGACACATTAAGTGTCATCTTCAGATCCTCGATGAATATAGGTTAAAAATACATTTGTTGATGTATGCACATCCCGTCAGACAATAAAAACAACACAAATGTAATAACAAAAATACTTAAATAATTTAACACATATTAAAACCAAGACAAAACAGAACGAAAACACAATACACGCGGCCGACGCGGACCTGCGCAGGAACACGTTAAACAGTAAAATCAATCGATACCGATTTGACCTTTGATAAATTTTATCGATCTGACACAGCTAATATCTCGTTCTATATCATTTACTCTGTTGAATAAAATATTATTTTTATGGATCGATTTTTCATTTAAGATGCGATCGTAATTATTTTTAGTGGCCTTATATATTTCAAACTTTTCAAGAGTGTCCAGTTTAAGAGATTTCCTGCATTTATGTAATATATCCAAATTCTCACTAATACTTTTTATGTTATGATCTTGTGAACTTAAATGTTCAGCAAATGTGGATCTTCCTATATTTGATTTAGAGCTTGGGAGGTGTTCTTTATAACGCAATTTGAACGAATGACCCGTTTGTCCTATGTAGAAATTTGAACAATCCGAACAATTAAGCCTGTATACACCTGTACCGTCGTATTCATCGAAAGACAATTTGATTTTTAAACTTAAGTTTGTTCTCGAGTTTATTATTTGCTTTTGAAGCCAATACTATATTCTGTTTTTTCAATTGGTTTTTTAAAGTGTAATGTAACATTTCGCCATACTCTATTGCGATATATTTTACTTTTTCTTTAGGCATGTCAATATTTATTAGTCTATTTTGTTTCTTATTTATTATTTTATCTATTATGTTACATTTATAACCATTGGCTATTGCTATGTGTTTAATAATTTTGACTTCGTTTTTATGGTCTTCTGTGGAGAGGGGCAATGATAACAATCTATGTACCATACTATTAAAAATTGCCATTTTGTGTGAATAAGGGTGGTAATACGAGGCATGAATAGCATGATCAGTGGTTGTCGGTTTCCTGTAAATATTATAGTTAATTTTATTATCAATTTTTGTTAAAGACAAATCTAAGAAATTTATTTTATTATTCTTTTCTGTTTCTAATGTAAATTACAAATTTTTTGTTATGGTATTCAAATACTTATTAAGCGTATCTAATTGTCTGCAATTACCATTGTAAATCACTATCGTGTCATCCACATATCGACGATAAAATAAAATTTTGTTGTATTGTTTGTTGTTTGGTGATAATATTTCATTATTTTCGATGTGGTTTAAATAAATTTCCGCCAAGATACTTGATTGTGGGGATCCCATTGCTAATCCATCTTTCTGTAAATAATATTTATTATCAAAAGTAAAATAATTTTGTTCTAAAATTACTTTTGTCAAATTAATAATCTCATCAACTATTTCATGGTTTAAAGCGGCTATTGATAATAATAAACTTTTTGTTATTTCCAAAGTTTCATTAATTGGTACATTCGTATACAAATTGACTATGTCAAATGAAGCTAAAGTATGTCTTGGTTCAGTTGTAAGTTTTTTTGTGAGATCTACCAATTCTAAACTATTTTTCAAACTGCAGTTCTTATTAAACACTATATATTGTCTTAAAATTTTATTAATTTTTTTTGGCGATTTTATACGATGGTGCAGACGTGAAATTTACTAAAGGACGGACAGGCATGTTATTTTTATGTATTTTCGGAAGTCCTCTAAGTCTAGGTGCTTTAGGATCTATCATTTTTTTAAATTTTTTCTCATCGTTTGTTATAATGTATTTGGTTTTGTTTAATACTGATTTCATATTACTATTAAACCTATTAGTGGGGTCACTCTTAATTTCGACAATATTATTGTTTATGAAAAATTCATGTATTTTACGTTTATAATCATCGTTAGTTAAAATTACGAGTGTCTGGCCTTTGTCAGCTTTGGTGACAATGCTATTATTGTCTATCAATTTCTTTTTGATTCCATTGAAAATTTTGGTTTCTTTATTGTAACTAGTTTTTATATTTTCGGCTTTCAAAACTTTCGTAATTTTATTATCAACAGCACATCTTACAACTGTTCTTGTTTCCTCATCAGATATAGCATTTATTGCCGTTTCAGCGTTCAAAATTTCATTTATAAGTGATTGTTTGAATCCTTTGCTTTAAAACAGTATTTTAAGCCTTTATTTAAAAGGTTGTTTCTTCGTTATTGAAACTGATTTCAGTAAGATTAACTATACGAGGATAAAATCGATGACTTATTGTATTGTTCTTTTGAGGGTCGTTCTGTACTTTCAAAAGGTTACTAATTTTTTTATTTTGTGTTTTCTTTTTCTTGATAACGGTTCTATTTATTCGTTTTTCTATTAAATATGTAACATTGTCGATTTGTGATGGATGTAAGTTTTGTAACAGTTCAAGATGTTTTTTCATAAGTACCGTATTAAGTAAGCTCTTTTTACTATATAATTGTTTGATTTCATTTTTGATCCATAATGTTGTAGCTAATTCTTTAGTTTTTATAGCTCTATAAGACTTAGACGTAATTTTTATCTGGACCAAATTCGGTACGATCCGCAAATCTAAACATGTCTTGTATCTGATATTTAGTGTTGTTTTTAATAGTTTTAACTTAATATTCATATATTGATAGGGAATTTTTGCCTGACTAGCTTCCAATTTAAACATTGTATTTGCCTCCAAAAGCGTTTTAAAACTATAAAACAGGTTATAGTTATAGTCCTTCCGGATTTCAAAAAGCGTGACGGAAGGTAATTAACCTGTTTTATAGTCTTAAAACGCTTTTGGAGGCAAATACAATGTTTAAATTGGAAGCTAGTCAGGCAAAAATTGCCTATCAATATATGAATATTAAGTTAAAACTATTAAAAACAACACTAAATATCAGATACAACAAGACATGTTTAGATTTGCGGATCGTACTGAATTTCGTCCAGATAAAAATTACTTCTAAGTCTTATAGTGCTATAAAAACTAAAGAATTAGCTACAACCAGTGGCGGCGCTAACAAAATGGGGGCCCCCCGCGAAACTAATTAGGGAGCCCTATAAAAATGGTTAAATTTTGTATACATAATAGGGGAAAACACTCAAATGAGTTTCTATTTACGTGTGTTTCACAACAATGGTTTGTGAATACTTTCTCGTCTATCACAAAGTGTTTGCAATTTGCAAAGGACGTTTTACACGTGTACAAACTCTTAAAATTCATTGTTGCTAAATAGACAAAGTTCTATACAAACTATTAAAATAAAAAAAATAAAATAAAAAGAATGATTTATTTTTACGTCAAAGATCTAAATTCAGACTATGAAACAGTACCGCACACAGAGTGTTAAAATTTTATTATTTAAAAACGAATATCAAAGTAACATTCTAGCTTTTTTCAAACATTTAAATTAGTTTGTAACTGAATTTGTAAAATTCTTGAATATACTCTATACAAGTTCTCCTTAAGTCTAATCCAATTCAATAACACTCGAACTCAAGTAATGTACAATATTTACAGATGAGGATCAACCAAAGTTCACTGTTTTCCTAAGCCTAGTCTTCTTTTTTTAATAGCTAAGAACTTTTCAACCACTTCGTTGATATTAGTTTTCTGTGTCTCTTCATGCTCAATGCTTAACAGTGCCAAGTCACTCAACCGAGTTTGGGCCATGGTACTTCTTAAGTATGACTTAATTAATTTAAGTTTTGAAAAGCTTCTTTCCGCTGTAGCTGTTGTGACAGGTATGGTTAAATAAAGCTGCAAAGCTGTAGTTAAGTCTGGGAGGCAACTCATAAGGCAGCTGTTTTCTTCAACCAGTAAATTCATCATTTCTCGAATTCTTTTCTTGTGTACAATTTCTTTGGCCATCAGAGCTTTGAAGGATATTACTTGGTCAGGCAGTGATGTGGAAAGGTCACCAGGATACACATTTACCAGAGCCTTACTTTTCTCCACTATTGTCTCTTGTGAGAAGTTTACTAAATTCTGAGGCGTCAGGAATGAAAACCTGTCATCAATGCAATGCAATCCTTCGAATCTCATTTGTAGCTGAGCTATTACAATACCTAGTGTTGCATTGAAAACTTTTACTTCAAATGATTTCACTGGGTCGTCAATTCTATGGTCAACTGATAATTCAACAAAGAAGCGTTTTGCAACTCGTTTACGCTCATTTTTCATGTTACAAGTTATGTCCCATGACTGGGCCAACTGGGGCCCCCCATGAGAGTCAGGGCCCCCCCCGCGCCGCGGGGTCTGCGGGGGCCTTATCGCCGCCACTGGCTACAACATTATGGATCAAAAATGAAATCAAACAATTATATAGTAAAAAGAGCTTACTTAATACGGTACTTATGAAAAAACTTCTTGAACTGTTACAAAACTTACATCCATCACAAATCGACAATGTTACATATTTAATAGAAAAACGAATAAATAGAACCGTTATCAAGAAAAAGAAAACACAAAATAAAAAAATTAGTAACCTTTTGAAAGTACAGAATGACCCTCAAAAGAACAATACAATAAGTCATCGATTTTATCCTCGTATAGTTAATCTTACTGAAATCAGTTTCAATAACGAAGAAACAACCTTTTAAATAAAGGCTTAAAATACTGTTTTAAAGCAAAGGATTCAAACAATCACTTATAAATGAAATTTTGAACGCTGAAACGGCAATAAATGCTATATCTGATGAGGAAACAAGAACAGTTGTAAGATGTGCTGTTGATAATAAAATTACGAAAGTTTTGAAAGCCGAAAATATAAAAACTAGTTACAATAAAGAAACCAAAATTTTCAATGGAATCAAAAAGAAATTGATAGACAATAATAGCATTGTCACCAAAGCTGACAAAGGCCAGACACTCGTAATTTTAACTAACGATGATTATAAACGTAAAATACATGAATTTTTCATAAACAATAATATTGTCGAAATTAAGAGTGACCCCACTGATAGGTTTAATAGTAATATGAAATCAGTATTAAACAAAACCAAATATATTATAACAAACGATGAGAAAACATTTTTAAAAATGATAGATCCTAAAGCATCTAGACTTAGAGGACTTCCAAAAATACATAAAAATAACATGCCTGTCCGTCCTTTAGTAAATTTCACGTCTGCACCATCGTATAAAATCGCCAAAAAAAATTGATAAAATTTTAAGACAATATATAGTGTTTAATAAGAACTACAGTTTGAAAAATAGTTTAGAATTGGTAGATCTCACAAAAAAACTTACAATTGAACCAAGACATACTTTAGCTTCATTTGACATAGTCAATTTGTATACGAATGTACCAATTAATGAAACTTTGGAAATAACAAAAAGTTTATTATTATCAATAGCCACTTTAAACCATGAAATAGTTGATGAGATTATTAATTTGACAAAAGTAATTTTAGAACAAAATTATTTTACTTTTGATAATAAATATTATTTACAGAAAGATGGATTAGCAATGGGATCCCCACAATCAAGTATCTTGGCGGAAATTTATTTAAACCACATCGAAAATAATGAAATATTATCACCAAACAACAAACAATACACCAAAATTTTATTTTATCGTCGATATGTGGATGACACGATAGTGATTTACAATGGTAATTGCAGACAATTAGAGACGCTTAATAAGTATTTGAATACCATAACAAAAAATTTGTAATTTACATTAGAAACAGAAAAGAATAATAAAATAAATTTCTTAGATTTGTCTTTAACAAAAATTGATAATAAAATTAACTATAATATTTACAGGAAACCGAGAACCACTGATCATGCTATTCATGCCTCGTCTTACCACCCTTATTCACACAAAATGGCAATTTTTAATAGTATGGTACATAGATTGTTATCATTGCCCCTCTCCACAGAAGACCATAAAAACGAAGTCAAAATTATTAAACACATAGCAATAGCCAATGGTTATAAATGTAACATAATAGATAAAATAATAAATAAGAAACAAAATAGACTAATAAATATTGACATGCCTAAAGAAAAAGTAAAATATATCGCAATAGAGTATGGCGAAATGTTACATTACACTTTAAAAAACCAATTGAAAAAACAGAATATAGTATTGGCTTCAAAAGCAAATAATAAACTCGAGAACAAACTTAAGTTTAAAAATCAAATTGTCTTTCGATGAATACGACGGTACAGGTGTATACAGGCTTAATTGTTCGGATTGTTCAAATTTCTACATAGGACAAACGGGTCATTCGTTCAAATTGCGTTATAAAGAACACCTCCCAAGCTCTAAATCAAATATAGGAAGATCCACATTTGCTGAACATTTAAGTTCACAAGATCATAACATAAAAAGTATTAGTGAGAATTTGGATATATTACATAAATGCAGGAAATCTCTTAAACTGGACACTCTTGAAAAGTTTGAAATATATAAGGCCACTAAAAATAATTACGATCGCATCTTAAATGAAAAATCGATCCATAAAAATAATATTTTATTCAACAGAGTAAACGATATAGAACGAGATATTAGCTGTGTCAGATCGATAAAATTTATCAAAGGTCAAATCGGTATAGATTGATTTTACTGTTTAACGTGTTCCTGCGCAGGTCCGCGTCGGCCGCGTGTATTGTGTTTTCATTCTGTTTTGTCTTGGTTTTAATATGTGTTAAATTATTTAAGTATTTTTGTTATTACGTTTGTGTTGTTTTTATTGTCTGACGGGATGTGCATACATCAACAAATGTATTTTTAACCTATATTCATTGAGGATCTGAAGATGACACTTAATGTGTCGAAACTCGAGTAATCCTGTTTTCGGATTTCAAAAAGCGTGACGGAAGGTAATTAACCTGTTTTATAAACTGATATTTTCTTAATTGCATTCTCCTCATAAACTTGTACTACCTTATCAAAAATGTTACTTCCATTTTTCCTTTAACAAGAAGTTTACTGTTTATTGCTGTAATTCAGGCAGTCTTGTGACGGCACATTCAGGCAATAACAGACAGACAGAAACGACTGTACTTACAAGTGAAACAGTCTTGGTCAGCAAAGTTACAGATGTAATACATCAATATGTTGGTATCAGTAAAACTATAGGGAATTGCTGAACATTACTGCCAAATCTGATGCCTTCTGGTTACTTCAGTAATTTCGCTGTCAGACCATGTACAGTTGCCAAAGGAAATCAGTTATACCTCAGTCCAACTATGTGTCTGAAAACTATCTGAAATTGTAGTAAGGAAGAACAGAAGCCAGAAGCACAATGGTTTAATATGATTCAGATTCTGTCAGTATAAATTGTGTATTGTGTCAGTATTTCACTTACTTTTATAAGGGTAAACATAATTTTTTCACTGAATAGTGAAAAAATTATGTTTACCCTTATAAAAGTAAGTGAAATACTGACACAATACACAATTAACATTATTCTAAAAAAAATAATGAACGATTTAGTTAATTTCTGTCTATGTTAGCGGCAACAAAACCTTGCATTAATTTTCTTAATTATGTAGTGCAACAATAGAAGGTTAAAAATGGATTGGTCAGAAATACTATCTTGGTTTCATAACCTCCGATAGTGGTTAGGCCTAACTGCTGAAGAACTATTGCATTCTGCACAAAACCAAGAGAAATGTAAAGACATCATTGAAATGGGAGTCATGAATGCCTGAATAAGCAAGGCACGAAGTTAAGATATGTTAATTAGTGCGTAGTCCATGTCTATAGTCCATATTATACTTTAAGCAAAAGAAAAAATTTTGGTTAACAAACTTGCAGTTCAATTTTTTTATTGGCAGAATGCCAAATTCGATAATTTAAATCAATTATATTGTAAACTTTTTTCTTCCCACCGAAAGTTTTTTTCTTCCTATGATCCCTTTTTTTGAATACCATGTAAGCATAATAAAGAACTAATCATTAACATTATTATGATTATCATTTGCTTTCTTTGTGGTCTGCTGTAATGGATAATGCAAAGAGTTTATTCTTGATCTGTTATCTTTTTTTATATGTTAATTTTGTATATTAAAAACCACTTACACTCTGAATAACAAAGTTTGTTCTACAAACTTTGCGTATGATATGCATAACTATTAAAAATTAAATTATTAAATGTGAGTGACTGTTTGCTATAAAGTAAAGCTTTAATGAAACAAATGTTAATAAAATGCTTATACAGGAATACATCTAAACTATTAAAACATATAGTTTTAAATATTTAAGGAAGAACAACTATGGTAGGTAAGGGCCTCGCCACATTCTGTGTTTTACCATAAGAAAGTCAATATTTGCATGTGAGGAGTATACACTAGTAATGGCATTATAGTCCTGTAAATACCTTATTGTTCCTCAGATGGCAGCTTAACAGTTTACTCATAAGTGTTACCTTAACATCATGTCAGCATACCATACTTAACGTATATACGTTTGTTAAAAAAATCCAAACTCCTTGAAATGATACATCTTATACTATTCTATTATTTTTTCTGTGCTTATCATTCTACTTGAAATGTTTTTACTTCCAAAACATTAAAAAATGTTAGTTTGACAATAATTTACCAAATATTAATATAAACATTACTAATCACTCAAAATCTACGTATATTAAAGTCATGCTCAAATAATGGCATGTTCAGTGTAAAAACATGAAGGAATTTTCAGAAATATATGACAAGAGAGGCCTTAAAACTGTTTTTAACAAAACCAAGTATTTAGTTTTGTTATTTTGTCCCTTAATCCTTGTAGACCATTAAGGGCCAATCAGTAGAATCCTTAATTTATCTAAAGAAGCTACCATTAATAGATAGCAGAAGACTGATTATATGATAATAGAGGGGAAATAAGCATGACAAAAATGAACTATTAATATAACAGCGTAAAATCATTAAATGGGAAAATGGAGAATACCTAATACTAATACTATTGTTATAAATATATTTTCTGTAGAAACTTAAGACAAGATGAACTAACAGAAATGAATATAGTAAGGTTGCTTATATTGGAAGTGGACATTTTATATTGAGGTTGTAGAGTCTCAAGAAATAGCACAGTCAGAAATAAAGATATAAGAACCTGAAAGTTGATGAAAATATTCTTGACAAAATCAAACAGAAAAGAATTAATTTGGTATGGTTATGTAGGATGGATGGAACCAAATAATGAACCCTTTGTAATGAAACTTAATACAAAGTAGTAGGAAAGGCAGGCCAGCAGTGTGCTTGATAAAAGTGTGAGAAATTGTATAATAATGAGAGGGTTAGGTAAAAATGACTGAATGAATAAAAGAAGATTGTGTTTAGTATGTGATATGGTGGGATTAACTATAAAAAACGATTAAGGATTGTACACACACACACACACACACACACACACACACACACACACACACACACACACACACACACACACACACACACACACACACACACACACACACACACACACACACACACACACACACACACACACACACACACACACACACACACACAGTGAGTGTCCGTAAACATGAATAATAAATGAAAAAAAATTCTTATTCCCATCTCTGATCACTTTATGTGGAAGGATATAACAATTAAATGTTGGCTGTATGTGGATATTAAATGTTTAATAAAGCATCAGAATTATGGGTAAGTTGACTGAAGATTTTCATACTACTGCTTAGATGCTTCCAAATAATGTACTATCATGCTAGTTTATGCTTCTAAACTCTTCACGTAAAAGTTCATTTAGGTTATGTCTTATGGATCCCATTAGTGTCTCCACAGTTTAATTACTTGTAGTTAGTGATTGATATGCTGACTTTTACTTTTAACAAGGTTTTTTATCATATTGATAGTTAAATCTGTCATTTTTTAAATTTTCAATTAGTATGTTTGAAACGTTTTCCAAGTATTGTAACAAAATTCTGATTTTTATTTCTTAATGACCCCTTTTGTACCACAAAAATAGGTTAAGAGAGTCAGTCAGGATATGTAGTACAAGGAAGGTAGTGTGCTTCAGCCATCTCATTTCCATTGATTGAATCAACCTGTGTTGCTATCTGGGAGCCTCTAGATTATCCTCGATATGGCTACTAATCCAGGATCTCTAGATTAGCACATATGCAAGTTTTTACGTAATGTTTAAAAAGTAATTAGAATATACTTAGTGTTGTTAAGTTTTCATAACATTTTTGGAGGGGGGGGGTTTGATTAACTGAGGTAAGTAAATCTAGAGTTTTATGTTTTATCTGACAGCATCTACAGATTCAGAGGTCAAAATGTTGCTTCCATAAGATTTCAGTCAGGTGTAAATATGAGAGGTTTCATGAGTTAACATTAATCTACCATTAACTGTGTTTAATGATTGTGTTGTTATGGTACAGTGAACCAGCTGCAGGGCCAGGGATGTCTGCGGTTTACTCGACATCCATACACACATTGGTCATTTAGTTTTTATAATGATCCACATCTTCAGCTGTCCGTTGAATCACAGTTCCAGGGCAGATCTTTACCTCAGATTAATTCTATAATTGCTAGTCAGGTAAAGTACTAATCAATCTTATAAAATGTGTTACACACACACAATATAATAAAGTGTGTGTGTGTGTGTGTGTGTGTGTGTGTGTGGGGAATAATTCTTTATTTTAATTTTTCATTCATGTATATATTTTTATTTCATTCATAATTACTTGTTATTTAATATTAAGAATAAGGATAAAAGGATAAGGATATCCTTGTTGTTTGTATTTTGAACAAGGATATATATTTTTTATTATTTATTACAATGTTTTGACAGTTTATTTTACATTATTGTCATCTTCAGAAATCAAACATACAAATAAATAGTTATATAAATTTGAAATCTATTGTGTATAATAGCTATTATGATTATGATAGCTATTAAATATCTAATTCATGTTTTGTATATATGTATATGGATAAACTGCTCGCAGATAATCGGGAGTTGTGTGTGTGTGTGTGTGTGTGTGTGTGTGTGTGTGTGTGTGTGTGTGTGTGTGTGTGTGTGTGTGTGTGTGTGTGTGTGTGTGTGTGTGTGTGTGTGTGTGTGTGTGTGTGATTTTCTATATATGTAACTCAATGTTTCTTGCAGCAGTTATATAATATTATGATATTATTCAATATAGTTTCTTCTGCATTTTATACTTTGAACAGTTCTTCAAATATTAAATATTTCTGCAAATAAAATTATACAGTATTGTATTATTACCTTACACACGTTTTACTGATTAAATCAATATCTTCGGAGGTTAATATATGAAAAAACTAACAATTGAATTGATTTGATTTCAATTTAAAAAATAATCTAATTTAATATAAAAGAAACGATCGATTTAATTTAATTTTACTTATCGATTGTTTTAATGTTTATGTACTTAATCGGCTATTTTGTTGGTTATATTGGAAATATATTGTTACGACGGTCTACTTGACGTCGTATGGTACAGTGGAAAACAAAATACAAGACACCAATTACGTCACTAACACCAGCTTTAATTTTCACAGTTAAACAGTTCGTAATTAACAACACAGTCTCTTACAACAAATCAAATAAAAATTGTTCACACGCAATAAAATGTCAACTAACATAAAAAACAATTGTATTACAGTTATACTGCCCGATTATAAAACACAACACTTCACTAATAACCACCTGAACGCACACAGTAATATCGCCCGATAATAACTCTCGAACCACGCTATAATTTATTGAGACGATAACTGAAAACTAAGGCCGCTGCCGCCTAGTACTTATACAATGCTCACAGACCAGAAGATTCCAAACTACGTGTTAGCGCCAGTGTACAACGTAATTAATTGCGGCCTTGACACAGTGCAAGCAACCACGTGAATTCTGGCACAGTCTAGCAAATGTGTCGAGAAGCATGTACACCACATGCATTATATTCCGGATCCCTCTGATATGTTTGATAAACACGTAGATTGTTCTGTGATGTCGTAACACTGCCCCCTCCTTAAGCATGTTCATCCCGAACTGGCAAACCGTCTCTGAAGGAATACTTGGCCAGGCGATCTAGGTGGACGACCTTGAACTTTCGCTGTCCTTCCTGTTGAAACCATAAACAACATCGTTGGTTCTTTTTTTTACAGTGTAGGGTCCTTCCCAGTTAGACTGAAGCTTAGGTTAGCGACCACGACGGCGCTTTGGGTTGAACAACCAGACCTGATCTCCTTCTTGGAAACCCACACTATTGCTGCGAATGTCATACCAAGTTTTCTTTTTATCACTGGCAATCTTCAGCGGTCCTCTCACCAAGTGATTCATTTCTCACAGTTGGTTTACTAATTGCGAGGAATAGTTTTGGGGCTCTTGAGACTGAGTCTCAGGTTGTGACGATTTTAAAAAATATTTCAATCGCACAAATAAAAAATTGCTTTCAATATAAGTAAGAGTATTATCCACCCCTTACCTATGCCTAGATTCATGCAACAACGTGCAAATTGTCCCGTACCAACACGTTAAGAACGGTGTTATTTAGCTAATAATAATAATTACTTTAATTAAATAAAATATGTACAAAATAAATAAAGAAATATATAATTCATAACCAAAAGGTAAAATAATGTATTACGACTTAATTAGTAAATAATTAATATAACTTAAGAGTACGAACTATTTTCTCAGTGCGTAAAACCGCGCCAGCTACTGACCCCTTGCCGCTAAACTTTGCAGTCACTCGCCCGATAGACACCGAGATGTAAGGATGTAGCTGCTGTGTTGTTACACAATACATATAGGTGTATACCGTTAAACAATATTTAATCAAGTTTATAATGAGTTCGATTTGACCTATGTAGTATAATAATAATAATAAAAAAAACAAAATTATAATGTAGTGCGTGAAGAAACATGCAAAGAATAAAAAAAAAAAAAAAAAAGAAACTTAGCCGACACATCTCTTAGCAAACTGTAAATGGTGAGAAATGTTAATTACCAGATTTTAGTGCTGATAAAATATGAACTGTAACCAAAAGTAAAATGTAACCTACCGACTCCGAAAGAAGATAACACAAACAGCAACCGGATGAACTTCTAGAACCAAAATCTAATCGTCTAGGAAGAGACTACCAGAAACAATCAACCCCATTTAACATCAAGAGGAACCGTGGATCACACCCTAGAAGATGACCATCATGGACCCCACAGCATACACATTGTTATATTCAGGTGATATCAAAACATAATATTTGTAACACAAATTCACTGTAAAACAACAAGACCAGTAAAAAAGGAACAGTAAAGAACTTTTGATAATTTGAAGTTTAATATATAGATTTTTGTAATCACTGTAATGAAGTAGTAATGACATTACGATGTTTAGATTTAAATTAATTTTAAAATTTACAACCAAAATTATTCTTCTAATAATTTGGTTGAAGTTGTAATAAAAACATAACAAACTTGCTACCCGGATCCGGGGTAATTAAAACAATATGTAGCTGAATGATTTTGATATAGAAAGAATAAAGAGTAAAATATACAAAATATTTAATGCAGAAATTTTTAGAATCTGAGTTTTAAAAGTAAAGTAAAGTATGAGAGGTAAATCTATATATATAAAAGAGAAATACCACTGACTCACTCACTGACTCATCATGAAATCTCCGAAACTATAACACCTAGAAACTTGAAATTTGGCGTGTAGGTTCCTTATGTGATGTAGGTATCCGCTAAGAAGGGATTTTTGGAAATTCGACCTTTAAAGGGGGAAAAAGGGGGGGAAAGTTTGCCTGACTGACTGACATAGAATCAACGTAGAGTAAAAACTACTGAATGGATATCAATGAAACTTTGAACATAGCTTCATCATAGGTCTTAGGTGCTCACTAAGAAACGGTTTTAAAAACTTTCACTCCTAAGGGGCAACCCCCCCCCATTGTGTCTATGTATGTATGTTCCACATCTCCTCCTAAACCACTGGACCGATTTCAACCAAACTTGGCACAAATATTTTACGCAACGGGAGAACCAACATAGGATAGGTGTTTTTTCGATGGGGTCCTTTGGGGGGTTCTTTGGGGTCTTTCACATCTCCTCCTAAACCACTGGACCAATTTCAACCAAACTTGGGACAAATATTTTACGCAGCGGGAGAACCAACATAGGATATGTGTTTTCTTCGATGGGGTCCTTTGGGGGTTCTTTGGGGTCTTCCACATCTCCTCCTAAACCACTGGACCGACTTCAACCAAACTTGGCACAAATATTTTATGCAACGGGAGAACCAACATAAGATAGGTGTTTTTTTCGATACGATCCTTCGGGGGGTCCTTTGGGGTCTTCCACATCTCCTCCTAAACCACTGGACCCATTTCAACCAAACTTGGCACAAATATTTTACGCAACGGGAGAACCAACATAGGACAAGTGTTTTTTCGATACGATCCTTTTGGGGGTCCTTTGGGGTCTTCCACATCTCCTCCTAAACCACTGGACCGATTTCAACCAAACTTGGCACAAATATTTTACGCAACGGGAGAACCAACATAGGACAGGTGTTTTTTTTCGATACGATCCTCTGGGGGGTCCTTTGGGTCTTAAACAACTATTAGATCTGGTTACTATGGCAACCCAATAGAATAGATTCTTGTTACCATAGCATCGGTGGAAGTCTCCCGCATAGGAAATAGCGCGGGAGTCGTCCGACGGGCCTTCCCCGGAGTTCATCCACGGAACCCTGGGAGTCTTAGGTCGGATCCTGCGAAAGACGGCGGGGCCAGAGTCCACGGTTCTTATAAATAAAGATATAGGTTATGATATCAAAGGTGGTGTATGCATCTTAAGAAACGTCTTAATAGTGTGTGAATTCAGAGTTGTTTCAGTTTGAATTTAAAAGTGGATAAGTTAAGATCGAAGTAAGTTATAAGCGAGTACAAAAACAAAGTTTTGATAGCGAATGTATTCAGATCATAGAGCTCAGACAATATAAATGCGCTTGCTTCAGTTTGAATTTAAAAATTGATAAGCTGAAATCTAACTGGAAATAGTGATAGTACCTACCTGATAATGATGAGTAATCCCGATGACGACAGGACTGTTACCGATTGGTACAAAAAACATGGCGCTGACTCGTATTGATTCCAGATGGGTAATCTTAATTATGATTATTATAATATTGTGGAAGAGTATGTAAGTTTAAATGGTTGTTGTGTTGGAAAAGGTAATATGATTGAAGTAGACAATAGTGAACTGTGTACATACAATATTAGGCTAATTTATGATGATGGCGGTTAGACAGGCTTCCCTTGAGTAATGATTATGGACAATAATGATGAAGTATATTATATTGTATATAAATTTGTAGTTGATTAAAAGTATTACATATTAGGTTGTGTCTGTTGTTATTGTGATGGGATACATATTTTTGTTCTACATGTATCTGGTATATTTGTGTAAGCATACATTGTGTTGAATAATGGAAACTAGAAAGTCAGACTGGAATATATTTTTTTGATTATAACTGTATTGTATTGTAATGTTGTAAAAAATTATATTGAATAGTTGTCATGAAGATTCCAGTCATGTATAGGTGTAACAAAGACAAAAAATAGTTCTCGTGCGCATGCACTGGCTAGGCGGAGAAAGCTGTCACCCCCACCATGTCCGTCAACAACTTTCACAGCTGTGTAAGTGGTCTTAGCGAGCAGTGTGTTATTCAGTGCGGGGAGTGTATGTATATATATATATATATATATATATATTGTAACGTAACATAGTTGAGGTTCCCCAACGTTACATAAAAATTGAATGAAATATGGTCAAGGACCATACCCTGATTTAAGGTTGTTCAATAGGTCATGTGCTTGAGAAGTACCTCAAGTCAAAAGGAGGCAATGACTAATGTTAAATGTAAAAGAGCCAGACCAATGAATGATTGAATGTAATGAAATGTTTGTTTTGTACTGTGACATATTAAGGTCTACAGAGTATTTATGTTGTATGTTGAATATGCTAAAAATGAAATGATGTTGTTTGATAATAATACTTCATCAATAATTATGTTTATATTTATATTAGATTTGTCTTTATACAACCCAGTATAGTTACCAATGTTAGGCACTGTACTAAGTTCTCAGTATTGTATAAAGTTGAAAAATACTGTTGTTTTAATGAATGTTTATAAACTGGATCAGGAGTGTGACCAGTGTTTCAAGTCTAACAAGTAGTTCTGACAATTATATCATAAGTTAATAAAGGGTTCCAGAACCAGTTAATTAATATAAAAAAAATAACCACCAGTAAATTAAAATTCATGTAATTAACCATGTAACCAATAATTAATTGTACAGTAGGTCAGGTAAAAAGAAAATTAAGTTAAAAAACCAAATAATGTTATAATGGTTGTAAGTGAATCTGTAGGCCTAAATTCCGTATTAGTGAAAGGAAATTAATACCTTTTTAGTAAACCCAGTCCA
The DNA here is from genome assembly GCA_034769895.1 of Magicicada septendecula. Classification (NCBI taxonomy): domain Eukaryota; kingdom Metazoa; phylum Arthropoda; class Insecta; order Hemiptera; family Cicadidae; genus Magicicada; species Magicicada septendecula. The sequence goes on from CM068368.1 coordinate 484,342,806, forward strand.
ACGAAAATCTGGTAAAACATTTACTGTTTAGTAAGGAAGGTTAGGGGAGAATTTTATGTGATTCAATATTAATCCAAGCATGGAGTATTTTATTGGAAAGAAGTAGTAATGTTCTATAATGCCGGCTCAAGGATATATAGAAAACGTGGTTGTTAAGGCAACTGAATTGCAGAAGTTGTTGATTTTGAATTAATTCGTTCTGATTGTTACAAGCTATTAGGTTGAGATGGACCGATATATTTAAAAAATATGAATAAATCTAAAGGAAATATGTATCCAAATTGAAAAAACCCTTTTTGTAAAACAATTATACTTTAATGCTAATGAATAATACAAATTAAATAACCCTCTAAATTGTCAATGAATACAGTAAAAAAGAATTGAAAGCCTCTCACCTTATTCACTAAATAATTCCGCTGAATTTGGTATTAAACCAATTCATGCTATAAATCGAAGACCAGTAAAGAATTAAAGCCTGAATTAACGGAATTATTGGAAATACCAGAAGACTCGGTTTGGCAAAATAACCTTCATTGGCAGCAGAAGCTGAGATCCTAATTCCAGTTTACTGGGACCAAGAATTGTGAAGATCGTAAAAGAAGAATAGAAGCCAGAAGATTTCCTGAGGGTTTACCAGTACACACCACCATCAATTTTATTGAAAATCAGAGCAGTTTCACTGGGTGAAGACGAGATAAGCCGCATTTTGGCCACTGTTGACAAACGTCCACCGCCAGACGAAATTTTCGTCGGTTTGGTAAAAAAACAACTTATTTTCATTTCACTGTATTTAAAGTAAATAATTTTATTTTTGTAAATTGAACAACCTTAATTATGCATTTTACCTGGCCTTACTAATGGTTCAAAGAACTATACGAACCCTGGGATAAGAATTATTTGTTATTATTTTCAAGTGTATATGTTTTTAGAATTTGAGTAATTAATAATCGATATATGTCTGGATGATCGATTGGATCGTATTATTGTTTTTTGAGACAACGTAACCTGTTAATTAATAGAGAAAATAAATAAAGTACATTTATTGTATGAGATAACGTTTAAGTTATTGCAGGATAAATACTATATGTGGTGGGTGGAATAATTTACAAAAAGATTGATACAAACATAACGAATAACTAACCTATAAGTACGCTTATTACTAGTAACAGCGCTCAAAGTTTGCAGCTGATGGGACGGAAGATTGCTGAACTAGCTTGTGTTCAATACTAAATTTGAATGAAATTTTCTACCATCGAGTGACTAGGGTTGACACAAATTCCCCTTACATTCAGTTAATGCTCCATACATATCGCTAATATTACACAACCACTGAAAACTAAGTTAAGTCTATAGAGTAGTACGATTATAAATTCAAGAACATAATTATAAATTTGTTTGTTTAATAATCTATTTTCCGAAGGTTCCATCGGTCGCCACTGAAAGATATATTCATTAATAAAACATTAATTAAGACAAGCAACAACATTTGTAATTGTTACGAATTGCCACCTGCAACATATTACTTGGCGTTTGATACACAGGAGTCTATTATAACTAATTACACCCATAGACAAGATTTCTTTATAATTTGACGTTTCCAGCGTGCAGCATATAATATAACATACGTCCTCACATAATTAACAAGTAGTTCTTTACTAAATTGGTTTACAACAGTGGGGCTTGAATAAGACGGACGTTTCACCAGCAGTACCTCACATATTGATTTCTTTACAAATTGACGCAAACCAAAGTGGAGCTGGATTGAACCCCAGTGCACCCACTCACATACTTGTAAACGTTGTATTCCAAATTGGGTTACAACAGTGGGACTTCCACACATCTTCATATAACTAAATAAAATAACGTAGACGAGTTCTTTACAAATTGGCCAGCCCAACAGTGAGGCTTTTAAGGAGAGGAATTTAGCATTTATTTACAAATTGGCGCCCAACGTGGGGCTTTAAGGAGAGGAATCCTCATTTCTTTACAATTTGCCGCCTGCAACGTGGGGCTTAAACGAAAACGAGGACGTCTACTTTAGTTTCTTTACAAATTGGCGCTCAACGAGTGGGCTTTAGTTAAGTAAAAAATCATATTAATTGTTACTTAACTTGAGCAGGCAACCATTAGAGGCACAGGAATGCATACGAGAGGTGTTACGAAAAGAATGGAGAAGGAACAAGAAACAGAAGAAGATAGGAGGGAAGAAGAAACAGAGGCAGGTACAGATACTGAAATGGAACAACAGGCGAGCAATACAGAGGATACCCAAGGGGACCAACCAGATAAGGAGGAAGCCAGAGGAGGATTAAATTGGGAAAAATTAATGGAATTAATGAGTAGTATGAAGGAGGATAACAAACAAAGGTCAGAAAAACTAGAAAATAAAATAGACAGTATTAAGGAAAGTACTAGTGAACTTTTGAGGCAAACCATAAATGAAAATAATGAACAATTGAAGGCCGATTTTAGACAAATCAATGAAAAGCTGGAAAATAAAATAGACAGTATTAATGAAAACTCAAAAAAACAAAACGAAATTCTGAGCGAGAATTTAATCAAGCAAATGAATGAAAGGTTCGACAAGAATGATGAGAGATTAAAGCAGATTCTGGAGAATACCAAACGAATGGATGAGAAAATTGAAAACCATAATAAGGAGTTGCGGCAAATCATCAATGAACAAGGCCTAGCATTGAGGGAAGTCATCAATGGAAGTATTATAATTGTCAATGAAACACGGAGCAAAGGAGTTGATAGCTATGAAGTGGAGGTAAGACAGCAAATAAATGAAATTAAGGTGGATCTGGAAAAGACAGATGAACCTATCATGCAACTCAGAGTGGAAGTAGAGACCAAAATTACTCAAATAGGAAAACTACAAGCGAAGACCCAAGAAAAATTTGACAAGATACCAATTGATAGAACCGGAAGAATAGAACGGGTTCATGATGAAATGAAGATAGTGAGAATAAGACAAATGTGTAAAAGGAAATTAATAAATACACGGGAAGAATTGGAAATGATTAAAAGGGGATTGGTTCAGCTACATAATAGACCAATTACGGAAAACAGAGAAGTAAGGCAAGTGAGAAACTTTAAACGAACCACACTTGAATTCCCAGATGGACTAGAAGGACCAAAAAGGCCAAAACTAACTAAGGAGCATGGAGGACTAATGGAATTTATGTATGAACCATCAGAACCATTAAGAGATAGTACAGAAGAATCAGTTCAAAGGACGATGATGAGCTTGACTATAAATGACAATTTTATAGTGACAAGAGGCAAGAACTGTACAATAATGAGATATGTCACAAGGACAGAAATAACTCTATACACTAGAGAGACCCGAACAACCAGTATAGAGGAAATAATGGACCACGGTTAAACAGATTCCAAACAGAATAAAATGAAAAGGGACGGATTTTATGGATACAGGACCAAGCAACCCATTGTAAATAAAAATTCCAAAATTCTAAAGAAATTGTAAGAACAACTTACTCAATAATTATTCAGAAACAGTATAATTTAAAATAAAGAGGACAAATACCCCAAAATTCAAAAAATGAAGTAAGCTCAACTTACAAACAAGTATCTAAGAAAACAATTTATGAGGTATATAAGAAAGAGAATTTTGAAGATAAAAAAACAACCAAATTCGAAAAATAAGTAAGAACACCTTACTATACAATTTAGAAGAAATTGCTTCAAACTAATATGAAAGAAAAAAAAAATAACACTGATTCAACCTAATAAAAATCATCAAAACCAAAAAACAAAATGAGTTTATCTGATGTAATATAATAGTGAGAAATGTAATTTAGAATGTAAAAGGAATAATAATGATTGTGCCAGAAGAATATAACTACATGATGTAATGTATAGTACTAACCAAAATCTCATAACCAGCTGTATTGATCATAAAGGAATATGAGCCAATGAAGATAAGAGAATGAAGAAGCCAAAATGGAACCGTCAAAAGGATCACAAGAAAAAAAAAACAAATGGTTAAGAATTATCCGTAAAAAACCAATTAATAAATGTCAATAAAATAGCCAAGTATTGGAGAGGAAAAGTGTATAATAGAAGGAAGAATTAATATGAAGAAATAATATGATCTGAGTTAAAGTACAGTGAATAATCCCTAGAGTATGATTATTATTTATTATTTTATTGAAGGTCACATGATGACTACCTTACGAGGTTTATTAATGAAGATTGACTGTAGAATATTCCAGCAATCATTTAACTGGGCAGAGATGATGTTCCTCTGATCCCAGAAAGTATGTAACGGACGACGGTAATTGGTTAGCCGATAGAGCACCACCGATTCGATTCCAGTTATAATGTTAGGGAGGTTTAGGAAAATTAAATATTAGAGGGAAAACTCACAAATAAATATAGAGAATTAAATAAAACCAGATCCAAAATGTATAATTAATAAAGAATGTCACAAGAATGATTATAGAAATAAGATTTAAACTTGGGAAATAATTGATTTTAAGAAGGAACGAAGAAATGATAATAACATAACGGATAATTCTGACATATAAAAGTACTATAAATAGGAAACCAATTGGCCAGATACAAGTTATGCGTTTATTTCTTGCTAAACTTTGTTTATACCAAAATAAACTTATTTCGAAGGGGGGGTGTTATGTAACGTAACATAGATGAGGTTCCCCAACGTTACAATATATATATATGATTTATATTAATTTTTCGTTTAGTATTTTATTATAATCATTAGAACTAACAGTGTGTTGTGTATTTTAGTTTATGTTGACTAATTACCAATGAATTACCATTCGTTGCCGCATTGTTACCGTAGCGTGTTATTTTTTTTTTATAAATGGCATCACATCGAATATTAAGCTAGCTTCTGGGAGACCTCAAGCCAGAGAAATTATTTTCAACATGGCAGAATATTTAAGAAAACAATAAAAGAAATACAACTTAGGTTATAATATTGCTGCCAGTACAAGTGAAGCAACAGGAGTCTCTCAGGCTACTGTGTACAAAATTTTAAAAGAAGGTACGAAATCATCAACTCCTGGTTGTGAAAAAAATCTCTATTTTCTACGCCAAAAGGAAGATTGCAGGCTCATTAAAAAAATTTGAAGTGGACTCCTTCACAGATAGTGCAATAAGGAGAAAGGTGCACAAATCTTATGCAGTGAAAAAAGTCTCACTCTCAATCAAGAGTTTACTGCAATCTCTAAAGGAAGGCGATGTCATTCAATGTGAACAAGAATATTTGAGGCAACGACTTAAAAAGTTAGGATTTAAATGGACTCGTCAATCCAATAGAAGGCTCCTGATAGAAAGAAGTGATATCGTTGCTTAGAGAATTAGCTATCCAAGTGACATAAATAAATACAGACGAGAGGGAAAAATATTGTTTACATTGACGAAACATATGTTCAGGCATCACATTCAGTATCTTCATGTTGGCAATCTTCTGAAGAGGTCGGTATAACAACAAAAATTGGGAAAGGTAATAGACTTATTATAGTTCACAGTGGGGAAGAGGCTGGTTTTGTTAACAATGCACTGTTAATATTTAAGTTTTTGTCGACATCTGGAGATTACCATAGCTCTATGAATTTTGATAAATTCGGTAAGTGGTAGTAGAAATATCGGTATGGAGAACCATACATGACTTCCATGTTCTAAGATTTATATTTAAGATCATTTTCGAAATGAAATATTTGCATAGAAACTACTTACTGTTTCAGCCTTAACCACAGTACTGTGGTCACTAAAGTATACCACCTCACGTTATCGCACTCGATTTTTACTGATGATGGAAGTCAATGGCACTGCCGAAATGTCTGGTTTTGCAGAAAACATTCGGCTACGGCCAAACAGCCCGGGAAGGAATTCTAACAACAAACTACTTCTTTGTTGTGGATAACGTAGTACACATGACATAAATAAAAATTATCCTATCCCACTTCAACTATCATTTTCATTTATAGAAAATTACCCCACCCCCTTCAATTAGCCTCTTCATTTATAGATATTCCATCGATGTTTCTATAGTGGATTATTATGATCTTCTTATCAGGATACTTTATTTATCAAAATTAAGTACTTTACTCTTGCTAAAACATAAAATGTTGCAGGTAAACTACCCTTTCCCCGTAACCGATCTGTAACCCTCTTTTTATGAAGGTGGGAGTTTTATGAAGTTATGAAGTTTTTTTTTTTTAGAGAAAGGGTTACTTAATATTTAAGATTAGGCTAAAGGCCTAGACGGAAGCATAAAGTGTACTGGGTCCAATGAGATGGGACTTGCAATTAATACTCTCTATTAACGAGCAAGATAACAACTTTATTGGGGCTTAGACGATCACATAATTTAACATACATACATATAAATCACAGATACACTTATAAGTTTAAAAGCCTTGTGAACAGCCTGTATAGTTTTATCAAAACACAATTTATAAATTTCAAATGCCTGTATAGTTTCATCAAAATACAATTTATACATTTAAAATCCCTGTAAGCAGCCTGTATAGTTTTATCAAAAATACAATTTATTAATTTAAAATGCCTGTAAACAGCCTGTATAGTTTTATCAAAATACAATAACCACCGAAATTACTTAAAAGGCAATTGGCCATAATAATAAGAAAATACAATTTATAAATTTTAATGACAATAACCTGGATTGGCCCGGCCACTGACATGTTCCACACGGCATCCGAAAAAGCAATTAACCATAACAAAATTTAGGAAACCCCCCCCCCAAGCCAGACAGGGTAGTAGAAAGCTGGACAAGAGCCAGACCCGACATAAGGTAACATGTCCGGGAGCTTGCATAGATTTGCACCAACAGGTGACTACCCCTGATTTTAAAATGTAACCGGACCTAATTGCAGGTTAAGGAAAACTCCCAACCCTTTTATGAAATACGAAAATGATAAAGTGCAAAAAGACCCAAGATTATAATAGATGCTAGACCAGCCGGTCCAGATCTACAGGTTACATACTGCACCTACCTACTTAACTAACATACCAGTCCCCTAAACTTCTACAAACCCATTCAGTACCAAGGTAAAAACAAAGTATAGCATAAAAAAAATTAATGAGCGCTGGACACATGGCAGCGAACGGGCTTACATCTGCTCTCGAGACTAATTACATTATCAAAGCAAGGTTACATGAAAGTTTGTTGCACAATTATGTCCAGCAGGGCACGCGCACAATTAAAATGGTCTTATGCTGTAGTAAGTCAATTAAGTAGAACCTTGAGTTTTTGTAGATGGTTAACGCACGATATCTGTTGTTTTATACAGAGGCCAAATTATTTAAAGATTGGATTAATATCACCTGGTTTATGCAGATGATTCCCAATTAGACTTCTGCCTTGCTGTACTGTCAGTCGGTCATGATGCGGGTGGTTACAGTCGTATCCTTACTGTTTTTACTCCTCCGGCAGGCGAGAAACGAGAGTTAGAATGTGTCGTCAGTTCGGGACATGGTGGAGGATGGAAATTCCACCATGCTAAGATCAAGTCTCCGTCGCTCCGGGAGCCCTAGGCATGAATAATAATTAATTCGCTGACAAACTAAATCATTCCCGAGCATAACACACACACGTACAATTGCCTAAGCTGTATTGTCAAAATCAAACATGAATCAAACACTTGCCACCCATGACCATTTCCACTGAGTACTTTATAAATAGGTGTAACTTTCTTTCTTACATTAATAACTCACACACAAAGCCACAAGGCCTCATTATTTGGTTTAATTTATAACGCACCCCTACATGCGTATGCAAGTTTAGCGTTATTCGACATGTTATAAGTTAATAATGGACACGTGCTCTCACAATCACTACATCACCATTCCTCAGAATTACATACTTTACACCCCTTTTGACATGGGTAATTACTATTTACTAAATACATATGTATAAGGCTGTTTCAGTGGTTAAATAAATCAAGATATATGACAATGAACATACTTTAGGTCACACACACGAGGCATGCTTATCAAACTTATCCGTTCACATCTACGCCAATTATTGTTTAAATTTATACTTTTTACAAGCAAATGAATAATATATATATATATATATATTTTACTTACCGGAGTTCTGTAAAAGTCTACCTACTCATGATAGGATAGAAAATACAATAATTAACCAAACTCTGTCTGCCGAAGGAGATAGGCTGTTCACACTGCGGAGCACGCCGGCCGACTGGTCAAATTTTGCCAACAGGTACTGGATTAGAGAACACAATTGCCTGCTTCCGCTAACAGATGGCACGGGTGTGCAGTAACGCCAAAATACGGCACGTGCTGACATCGTGAAATAATAAATTCGCAATTTACATTTATAAATTATATTTTTATACAGTCGCCCGGTTTCTTTGAGAAAATGTTGCCTTTATGGGGTGGGGGTGTGCCGCGGTTTCTCAAAGAAACCGGGCAACTGTATAAAAATATAATTTATAAATGTAAATTGCGAATTTATTATTTCACGATGTCAGCACGTGCCGTATTTTGGCGTTACTGCACACCCGCGCCATCTGTTAGCGGAAGCAGGCAATTGTGTTCTCTAATCCAGCACCTGTTGGCAAAATTTGACCAGTCGACTGGCGTGCTCCGCAGTGTGAACAGCCTATCTCCTTCGGCAGACAGAGTTTGGTTAATTATTGTATTTTCTATCCTATCATGAGTAGGTAGACTTTTACAGACCTCCGGTAAGTAAAATATGTATATATATATAATATATATATATATTATTCATTTGCTTGTAAAAAGTATAAATTTAAACAATAATTGGCGTAGATGTGAACGGATAAGTTTGATAAGCATGCCTCGTGTGTGTGACCTAAAGTATGTTCATTGTCATATATTTTGATTTATTTAACCACTGAAACAGCCTTATACATATGTATTTAGTAAATAGTAATTACCCATGTCAAAAGGGGTGTAAAGTATGTAATTCTGAGGAACGGTGATGTAGTGATTGTGAGAGCACGTGTCCATTATTAACTTATAACATGTCGAATAACGCTAAACTTGCATACGCATGTAGGGGTGCGTTATAAATTAAACCAAATAATGAGGCCTTGTGGCCTTGTGTGTGAGTTATTAATGTAAGAAAGAAAGTTACACCTATTTATAAAGTACTCAGTGGAAATGGTCATGGGTGGCAAGTGTTTGATTCATGTTTGATTTTGTCAATACAGCTTAGGCAATTGTACGTGTGTGTGTTATGCTCGGGAATGATTTAGTTTGTCAGCGAATTAATTATTATTCATGCCTAGGGCTCCCGGAGCGACGGAGACTTGATCTTAGCATGGTGGAATTTCCATCCTCCACCATGTCCCGAACTGACGACACATTCTAACTCTCGTTTCTCGCCTGCCGGAGGAGTAAAAACAGTAAGGATACGACTGTAACCACCCACATCATGACCGACTGACAGTACAGCAAGGCAGAAGTCTAACTGGGAATCATCTGCATAAACCAGGTGATATTAATCCAATCTTTAAATAATTTGGCCTCTGTATAAAACAACAGATATCGTGCGTTAACCATCTACAAAAACTCAAGGTTCTACTTAATTGACTTACTACAGCATAAGACCATTTTAATTGTGCGCGTGCCCTGCTGGACATAATTGTGCAACAAACTTTCATGTAACCTTGCTTTGATAATGTAATTAGTCTCGAGAGCAGATGTAAGCCCGTTTGCTGCCATGTGTCTAGCGCTCATTAATTTTTTTTATGCTATACTTTGTTTTTACCTTGGTACTGAATGGGTTTGTAGAAGTTTAGGGGGCTGGTATGTTAGTTAAGTAGGTAGGTGCAGTATGTAACCTGTAGATCTGGACCAGCTGGTCTAGCATCTATTATAATCTTGGGTCTTTTTGCACTTTATCATTTTCGTATTTCATAAAAGGGTTGGGAGTTTTCCTTAACCTGCAATTAGGTCCGGTTACATTTTAAAATCAGGGGTAGTCACCTGTTGGTGCAAATCTATGCAAGCTCCCGGACATGTTACCTTATGTCGGGTCTGGCTCTTGTCCAGCTTTCTACTACCCTGTCTGGCTTGGGGGGGGGTTTCCTAAATTTTGTTATGGTTAATTGCTTTTTCGGATGCCGTGTGGAACATGTCAGTGGCCGGGCCAATCCAGGTTATTGTCATTAAAATTTATAAATTGTATTTTCTTATTATTACGGCCAATTGCCTTTTAAGTAATTTCGGTGGTTATTGTATTTTGATAAAACTATACAGGCTGTTTACAGGCATTTTAAATTTAAAAATTGTATTTTTTGATAAAACTATACAGGCTGCTTACAGGGATTTTAAATGTATAAATTGTATTTTGATGAAACTATACAGGCATTTGAAATTTATAAATTGTGTTTTGATAAAACTATACAGGCTGTTCACAAGGCTTTTAAACTTATAAGTGTATCTGTGATTTATATGTATGTATGTTAAATTATGTGATCGTCTAAGCCCCAATAAAGTTGTTATCTTGCTCGTTAATAGAGAGTATTAATTGCAAGTCCCATCTCATTGGACCCAGTACACTTTATGCTTCCGTCTAGGCCTTTAGCCTAATCTTAAATATTATAACCATACTTCTATTAAGGGGTTCTTTTTAATGTTAATGCCCCGCGTTGTATGCGTCAATTTATAAGCATTTATAAGAAAACGCGATTCGGGGTTATCTTAAATATTTATAAAATTATTGTTATGTTTATCCGTTTATAGTAATAATATTAAAATAATGTTTAAATTCCGTTTAAAGCCACACGGATGGTCTAACCTATTTGTAATAAAATGAAAACGTGTGTGTTTACAATTAACTTGAAGTAAAATAAAAGAGTTGTTGTTGTTTAAATTTAAATTCGTGGTTAAAATATTAAAAGTCTCATTAAAACAAAATTCATCTATGGGTGAAGTGTTCTTTTTAGATAACATAATGTTGAGAATGGTTATTTCTACTTGAAGGTGACTAATGTAGTAAAGTATTTTACCATACAACATTCAAAGTTACTCACAGTGTTTACAATGGTTTAATTATACTTGTTTTTTAAAGAATTCCCTTGTATTAAATAAATAAATAATGAAGTTGATTATATTTAAATGCTAGATTAACTTAAGTTAAAACATGAAGTATAGCAGTTGATTGCTTGATGATAGTTCTCGTCTGGTCGAAACTGGTAGTAGAAACTTCTTCTGATTGCAGGTAGTCTGAGTATGTCAAGTCCCGTAAAGTCTGGACAATATTATAAACCAACATATACTTTTACGTACCTGATTGTGGTTACTTGAAGTTCACTAAACTGTCAACTCAGCTTACAATCATTAACTCCCTTTGGTTGCAAGGTTATGTTACCTTGTTTAGATCTTAGTGGGCGCCACACGGATTTATTCAGGGAAAATCCCGTGTAAAACCCACACATAAAAATTATTAGATGAAAAGAAAATTTAAAATAGTTGAGTACCACTTTTTGGCAATGCTGTTCCAATATGTTAAACACAACAGAAGGTTGTTTAAGTTTATTAAAAGAAAATATTTAATTATTCAAAAAAATAAATCAAATCAGGTGATGCTGTTAATAATGGGTTTATTTGCACCCTTATAGTGAATTCAAAAAATACACATAATGTAAACATACAAAGTTGTACAATTAAAAGTTAGTTATTTTATATGCCTCATACGGCTTGCTCAGAACATGAATTATAAATCTGGTTAAGTCCAGATACTATTTATTTTTAATATGAAAATTATTACAATTATTATTATTATTATTATTATTATCTCAGTTGTGAATTCTTTGAGACACGAAAGAAAACAATTATGCCTACACAATATCCAATAATACAATCGATCAACAAAGTTTTAGGTTACTTTTACCAAGTAATTGAAAAAAAAAAACGATCTATTGAAAGATCGTGCGTTTCATCAACGCTTGCTTTTTTAGTGACAATATTTATCAATCGAGAGCCCTTACAACTAACATATAGCTTACTTACTAATAACAAATTTGAATAATAAATCGAAACGTGGTGTAATCTTAAATACTGTTTTTGTGTTTTGCGTCAGTACAGGTTATGGTTGCAAAAATACAAGTTATTGCACTCAGATCAAGATTAATAATAATTGCACTTTTACCTTCAGAGTTTTAATTACCTAATTAAAACTTCTTATCACTTAAGTAATCGGATTATAATGATTACTTGGTTTCGGCACTAATTCGCACAAGAACAGAATAATGCGATCCTCTTCTGATTAAAATGGATCGTGAATAATGACAATAAATTATTTTCTGTTCGTCATTCCCGCACAAAATTAAAATAAAACTGCACTTAAACACTGTTGTTGGTTGTGGATGAACTTGAAGTAAAATTTCTTGTTGTTAAACTATTGGTTCCGATGTACAATGTAACTGACGCTAAGTGTTATTAAAAAACGTGGCGGTGACGGGCGTACGTCTGTTCTGCTTGCTAGTTAGTAAAGGTCTCTGTCAAAATTCGCTGGTTTGTCTTTATATACCCCTCTCTTGGATCGGCTTTAGGTAAAAATGTTGATTACTAACTAATTTTCTGATTGGCTTTCGCCGGTGAGTCGGCGTGACGTGTCACTTTTTGACAGTTGATAACGGCTTTTCCTAACCGTCGAAAGTTGCGGTAGCAGCTAGTTGTCATTTGTGTTATTATTCATAAACAGTTTCTCGATGTACATTTTTAGAATGATGCTAACATCTCTCCCGCACTAAATACAGTTGCGATTGGGTCATTATTACTATCAAATTAAAGATTGTTCTTTTTCCTTCAATTTGATATCACTCATTCTCGAATTACTTTCACTCTAACCGACATTGTTATAAAATCAACGTTCGGGTACATTATTCTTACTGTCGTCTCTCTTATGAATCGCCGATTTTACACTTTTGGTTAACCTTGCTTGTATCCACATAACATTTTATTAATTAAATGTTTATGCGCGAACACCATTAATGCTGTACTGACGTTTTTTGCTGAACTTTACTTGTACACCTTAATTCTATACATTGTAATAAATGATCCTACTGACTATGACATTTCGTTTCCCGTTAGTTTGTTTTAAGCTACTATTTACAATTAAAATTATGATTAAACCTATTGTTTTAATAACATTTTTTGTTATGTCAATGCATAACCATAGTTCTGTGCATTTTAGTCTACACTTGTGATAATCATCGATAGTCATTTTACTGACTAATGTTTGGTCTAAGTTTGCTAAGGCATATCGTCTACATTGAAATTTGGCCTTAATAATGCCTATTGGTTCTCAATTCGGTAAATTATGGAGACATCTTATTTGTATAAGATTCTCTTTTATAAATAGTTCTCTTTTCTAACAAGTATATTTGATGCTGAAATACATCTTAGTTCCTACTATATAGCCATTGTTAACATTGGTTTTGGCATTCATTATCTACTGTTCATTGTCACATCTATTATCAGCAAAATGCTGATTTTGCTTTCACAGTATTTAACTGCTCATTAGTTCATTTTTTGTTTACAAATGACATTCGGTTTACATCAACCATTTACTGAATTGACAGTTGAATGTAAATTTATTCTGTCCATTAGTTCGTTTTAGTCTCAGTCTAGTTGTAGTGTCAAACAGCTATTGGGTTACTGTTTCACATGGCACTTCTGCTTTATTCTTCCCTCTTGGTTTCTTCTTTCTTGTTTATTTCGACTATTCTATACCTATTTACATGGTTATTCTGTTTTTATGAAATCTAATAACATACACTTAGGTTAGGTGACATCTTGTGATGTTACATATACACCCTCTTTAAAATTGATCATTTGAAAAATTTATATTTTGTAAAATTATCAATTCATGTCAGTTTCTTAGTATACTTCAATAAAAAAATTTTCTCTTGTATTCTTTGATTTTTTACACATATTATTGGTGTATTACTCTAGGTTGGCTTTTTATACAATGGTACAATTCTTAATTTACTAGTATTTTCAAGCTGCTTACTCTCTAAGTCATTTAACTATAATTGATCTTGTTTCTCAAGTTAACTATTCCCTGTTTTATTCACATTCTACTTTCTCATCACATATCTTTGCATTCGTGATCATTTTAATGGTTATTATAATTTATACCTCACAGGTTCTTTCATAATATTCCTTGATATAATAAAACAATATAATTCCCTAACTGTAGTAGAGGTTTTGGAATCAGGGTGGCTCACTATGGCTAACATCCTCTGCCGTTCCTCACTACACATTTTCAGATTCAGAGGCTACTCTGAGGTTACTCTTCTCTGTCTGAGTAACAAATAAACATTGCACCTGGCAATAGTTGCACTATCACAACTCAAAAAAAATATCACATATCATTCATATTCAATAATATAATATATTCACTATAATATTCAAGGTATCGGAGGCTTTCATTTAGATCACATTTCTATCTTTATACTTGCTAACATACTTTCTTTCTTACAGGTAATTACTTCTTTTAGACTTGATGTTTTTTAGCTATGCTTTTATCAGCTATTTTGTTACTTATGTACTAGTTAACAATTTGTCGTGGTTCATTTAAATATTCTTAAGATTATACACTTGTTTTGATGCTTATAGTACTTATGCATTTGGTTTGTTCTATCTAGAGTTTACAATATATTTCTGTTTTCACCATGGTTCATTAAATCTTTCTTAACGAGTTATATTCCTCCTGAATTATCAGGCTTACATTGTTTGTATACTAAATGGTTTTTTCTTTTTTTCTGATGTTCTCTGACATATTCTTATGATGTATCATATTTGATAATTGACAAACATTGTTCTTTCCTTTCATTTCATTATAACAATAGTTATTCTTACAATTAACACTCTTTGTTATTTTTCTTCTCTACTCCTTCAAATGATGGTGGTTTTCACTTATTCTGGATGATTTTATATACTATATACTATGCTGTAATTACAATTTCATTTGACAATATACTAATATACTAATATCTAATTTCATAGACATTCTTGGGGTTTACATGGTTTGTTTCACAAATATTATTTTTTCTTTCCTTACATTCCATAATAATGTGCTTCTTTTTATTTTACACACTTTGTTATACTGCCTCTCTACTCCTTCAAAGGTTAGTTGGGTGAACCTTTATTCTGGACGATTTTGATTTAACATTTGAGTTTTATGAGAGGTATACAATAATCATTTTATAAACATTAGGTCATATAGAATATTCATCTGGATACATATTTTTCTCTAGGTATAGTACAGTAATTGTATTTTCTTATTAAATCATTTGACTGACCTTATATAATTTTCTATCCCTTGGGGTAATAGGTCTGGTAAATTTTCATCATTAACAAATGGTTTGGCTTACATCTTAAATCTACACACTTTCGTAACTTGATAAGGCAGATTGACTAGTTATAGCTAATTAGTTACCTTCAACATTTTTGGTAGTTTAACAACAAATGAGTTTGTTTATAGTAGTGGGTTTTTTTTGTTTTTTTTTTTAAATAGATATATTTTATCTTTTATACCATAAACGTTTGGGTGAGGAATGTTGCTTACTATTACATATTATCCCTCCTTAATATTAATAATTTTTTACTAGTCGATATTCATGGGGTTATTTGTGCTCTTCCACTCTATTGGGTCTATAATTGGGGATATCTGACATATGTTCCGTACTAGTGGTTTTGGAGATACCTTACTATCAAGCGGTTCTTCCACTTGGCGGCTACCGGATAGTCATCGGCTTCCCGTTTTCTCGTCTTCTTCTTCCCATCATCTTTGGTATTTCTGTGTTCATTGTACCCTGGGCCTGGGTCATTGTTGATGTCTGGCCCTTCTTCTAATCCAGGTTGACCTTTGTTCGTTTCCTGGTCGGATTCTTCCATCGCTTGGTCCCTCCTTTTCCGCATTTCCCTTATCCTTTGGGCGTACCCTTCAATAAGCTGGTCCAGTTGTTCCTGGTACCTTTTTCTTTTCTTGGAACACCTTCGTTTCCTTTTAAGAATATCTGCTTTAAGTTCTAAGCTGGTCCTAGTTTTCTTGGTGGTAATACATTTCTGCTCTTTGGCCACTCCCATGATGCCCCTTCGATACTCCTTTCTGTAGACTCCTTCTCCATGGTTGTTGACTGGGACATAAACCATATTAACTAGACCACTTTGAGTCATTTCGGTTAATTCTTTGGTCACCCTAGTCTTCTTTGGGCGTAGTATCCTTCTTATCTTCCCCTCCTTTTCTTCCGTTTTCTTAATTATTTTGCTCCTTTTTTCCGGAATATTAATTTTCGAATTCACTTGTTTGGTAGCTGTATTTCCGGGTAATCCCCTAGTCTCTACGTGATCGTCATACATTAGCAAATTATTTTGTCCTAATTCCTCCTTCTCTGCCACTAACTCTTCCGTTTCTTCAATTACCTGAGTGTTCTCAATCCTCTCGGTACCGATCTCCTTATACTGAATACCTCCCTGTTGTCCGTCAAGTTCGTTTTCAGATAATAATGTATTTATGTCCTGCTGGTTTCTTGTTGGTTCATCATTAGTTTCCATTTCTTCCCTCCATTGTTGGATGATTTCTTCTCTCCATGATCTGATATCGTTCATCATTTCCTCCCTTGCCTTCTCAAAGCTATTCTCTACGTGGTGGGGGAACTGTTTCTCCCTACATTCCATCATCATCTTCTGGAAACTTAACAGCTCCGTCGATGCTATTTCCTTAGGTTGGCTCTTTATGGTGTCACTTGCCATTACTTCTTTATCTTCTGGTTTTTCGATTATATTTGTATATTCGACGCTCACGGTTGGTGCGTTATCGCTTACCATCCCTTGGACGGCTTCCTCATTCTCTTCCGTCGTGTCATTATCTTTACTCTCTTCTTGGTAGGGGGTTTTTATTTTCCCGTTAGTGACTCCACTGGGTTCACTTGGAGATTCACATAGCTCATTCTGGTCCTTACTTGTTATTGTTTCGGTCTCTAGGTCATCCATTAATATTTCCTCCTTCTTTACACCATCATTGACATCTTGTTCTGGGACGTTTTTAGTCAGATCTTCTTGTGGTGGTTCCGTGGATTCCTTCTGGTTACAGTCTTCTTCGATTTTGTTGTTGGTATTTTTCCCATTCTTCATTAAGTCTTCACCTATCTGTCTCTGTTCGTTTCTTAATTTCTTGGCATTCCTCAATTCTTCTTCGAATGCTTCCCTCCGTTTACGCTCTTCTTCTCGTCTCTCATTCTGGCGTCTTATCTCCTCTTCCTCCTGCTGTGCAGCTCGACTATAGAACAATTCTTCATTTTGTCTTATCTTATTGTCTCTTAGTTCTCTTTCGACTGCTTCTCTTCTACTACGCTCATCTTCCCATCTCTGGTAATGGTAATTCCTCTTCTCTTCGTTTCGCCATGTTGGTTGGTTATTATACCATCTTGTATTTCGGTCCCTCCTTGTTTGTGGGGTTTCCCATTCGTGGAGTCTTGCAAATCCTTCTTCCCTCTTCCTTCTTAATTGGTCTGACTCCTCCTTTATCCATCTCTTTTCCTCTTCCATTTTGCGATTTAATTCTTCACCATCGATTTTCAATATTCTGTATATTTGGTCCCAGTCTGTTTCCTGGTTATAATAGTCCATTTCTCTCTCCCTTTTCGCTCTATATTTTGTGTTGTATCGACGTGTGCGTGGCATGTTAATTTTTTCGTGTCTACCGGGTTAATATAAAATATAAAAAAAATATTTATTTAATATTTTTTAAGCCACACTAGTTGGTGCGCCAATTTATAACCATACTTCTATTAAGGGGTTCTTTTTAATGTTAATGCCCCGCGTTGTATGCGTCAATTTATAAGCATTTATAAGAAAACGCGATTCGGGGTTATCTTAAATATTTATAAAATTATTATTATGTTTATCCGTTTATAGTAATTATATTAAAATAATGTTTAAATTCCGTTTAAAGCCACACGGATGGTCTAACCTATTTGTAATAAAATGAAAACGTGTGTGTTTACAATTAACTTGAAGTAAAATAAAAGAGTTGTTGTTGTTTAAATTTAAATTCGTGGTTAAAATATTAAAAGTCTCATTAAAACAAAATTCATCTATGGGTGAAATGTTCTTTTTAGATAACTCAATGTTGAGAATGGTTATTTCTACTTGAAGGTGACTAATGTAGTAAAGTATTTTACCATACAACATTCAAAGTTACTCACAGTGTTTACAATGGTTTAATTATACTTGTTTTTTAAAGAATTCCCTTGTATTAAATAAATAAATAATGAAGTTGATTATATTTAAATGCTAGATTAACTTAAGTTAAAACATGAAGTATAGCAGTTGATTGCTTGATGATAGTTCTCGTCTGGTCGAAACTGGTAGTAGAAACTTCTTCTGATTGCAGGTAGTCTGAGTATGTCAAGTCCCGTAAAGTCTGGACAATATTATAAACCAACATATACTTTTACGTACCTGATTGTGGTTACTTGAAGTTCACTAAACTGTCAACTCAGCTTACAATCATCAACTCCCTTTGGTTGCAAGGTTATGTTACCTTGTTTAGATCTTAGTGGGCGCCACACGGATTTATTCAGGGAAAATCCCGTGTAAAACCCACACATAAAAATTATTAGATGAAAAGAAAATTTAAAATAGTTGAGTACCACTTTTTGGCAATGCTGTTCCAATATGTTAAACACAACAGAAGGTTGTTTAAGTTTATTAAAAGAAAATATTTAATTATTCAAAAAAATAAATCAAATCAGGTGATGCTGTTAATAATGGGTTTATTTGCACCCTTATAGTGAATTCAAAAAATACACATAATGTAAACATACAAAGTTGTACAATTAAAAGTTAGTTATTTTATATGCCTCATACGGCTTGCTCAGAACATGAATTATAAATCTGGTTAAGTCCAGATACTATTTATTTTTAATATGAAAATTATTACAATTATTATTATTATTATTATTATTATCTCAGTTGTGAATTCTTTGAGACACGAAAGAAAACAATTATGCCTACACAATATCCAATAATACAATCGATCAACAAAGTTTTAGGTTACTTTTACCAAGTAATTGAAAAAAAAAAACGATCTATTGAAAGATCGTGCGTTTCATCAACGCTTGCTTTTTTAGTGACAATATTTATCAATCGAGAGCCCTTACAACTAACATATAGCTTACTTACTAATAACAAATTTGAATAATAAATCGAAACGTGGTGTAATCTTAAATACTGTTTTTGTGTTTTGCGTCAGTACAGGTTATGGTTGCAAAAATACAAGTTATTGCACTCAGATCAAGATTAATAATAATTGCACTTTTACCTTCAGAGTTTTAATTACCTAATTAAAACTTCTTATCACTTAAGTAATCGGATTATAATGATTACTTGGTTTCGGCACTAATTCGCACAAGAACAGAATAATGCGATCCTCTTCTGATTAAAATGGATCGTGAATAATGACAATAAATTATTTTCTGTTCGTCATTCCCGCACAAAATTAAAATAAAACTGCACTTAAACACTGTTGTTGGTTGTGGATGAACTTGAAGTAAAATTTCTTGTTGTTAAACTATTGGTTCCGATGTACAATGTAACTGACGCTAAGTGTTATTAAAAAACGTGGCGGTGACGGGCGTACGTCTGTTCTGCTTGCTAGTTAGTAAAGGTCTCTGTCAAAATTCGCTGGTTTGTCTTTATATACCCCTCTCTTGGATCGGCTTTAGGTAAAAATGTTGATTACTAACTAATTTTCTGATTGGCTTTCGCCGGTGAGTCGGCGTGACGTGTCACTTTTTGACAGTTGATAACGGCTTTTCCTAACCGTCGAAAGTTGCGGTAGCAGCTAGTTGTCATTTGTGTTATTATTCATAAACAGTTTCTCGATGTACATTTTTAGAATGATGCTAACATCTCTCCCGCACTAAATACAGTTGCGATTGGGTCATTATTACTATCAAATTAAAGATTGTTCTTTTTCCTTCAATTTGATATCACTCATTCTCGAATTACTTTCACTCTAACCGACATTGTTATAAAATCAACGTTCGGGTACATTATTCTTACTGTCGTCTGCTCTTTATGAATCGCCGATTTTACACTTTTGGTTAACCTTGCTTGTATCCACATAACATTTTATTAATTAAATGTTTATGCGCGAACACCATTAATGCTGTACTGACGTTTTTTGCTGAACTTTACTTGTACACCTTAATTCTATACATTGTAATAAATGATCCTACTGACTATGACATTTCGTTTCCCGTTAGTTTGTTTTAAGCTACTATTTACAATTAAAATTATGATTAAACCTATTGTTTTAATAACATTTTTTGTTATGTCAATGCATAACCATAGTTCTGTGCATTTTAGTCTACACTTGTGATAATCATCGATAGTCATTTTACTGACTAATGTTTGGTCTAAGTTTGCTAAGGCATATCGTCTACATTGAAATTTGGCCTTAATAATGCCTATTGGTTCTCAATTCGGTAAATTATGGAGACATCTTATTTGTATAAGATTCTCTTTTATAAATAGTTCTCTTTTCTAACAAGTATATTTGATGCTGAAATACATCTTAGTTCCTACTATATAGCCATTGTTAACATTGGTTTTGGCATTCATTATCTACTGTTCATTGTCACATCTATTATCAGCAAAATGCTGATTTTGCTTTCACAGTATTTAACTGCTCATTAGTTCATTTTTTTGTTTACAAATGACATTCGGTTTACATCAACCATTTACTGAATTGACAGTTGAATGTAAATTTATTCTGTCCATTAGTTCGTTTTAGTCTCAGTCTAGTTGTAGTGTCAAACAGCTATTGGGTTACTGTTTCACATGGCACTTCTGCTTTATTCTTCCCTCTTGGTTTCTTCTTTCTTGTTTATTTCGACTATTCTATACCTATTTACATGGTTATTCTGTTTTTATGAAATCTAATAACATACACTTAGGTTAGGTGACATCTTGTGATGTTACATATACACCCTCTTTAAAATTGATCATTTGAAAAATTTATATTTTGTAAAATTATCAATTCATGTCAGTTTCTTAGTATACTTCAATAAAAAAATTTTCTCTTGTATTCTTTGATTTTTTACACATATTATTGGTGTATTACTCTAGGTTGGCTTTTTATACAATGGTACAATTCTTAATTTACTAGTATTTTCAAGCTGCTTACTCTCTAAGTCATTTAACTATAATTGATCTTGTTTCTCAAGTTAACTATTCCCTGTTTTATTCACATTCTACTTTCTCATCACATATCTTTGCATTCGTGATCATTTTAATGGTTATTATAATTTATACCTCACAGGTTCTTTCATAATATTCCTTGATATAATAAAACAATATAATTCCCTAACTGTAGTAGAGGTTTTGGAATCAGGGTGGCTCACTATGGCTAACATCCTCTGCCGTTCCTCACTACACATTTTCAGATTCAGAGGCATTACTCTTCTCTGTCTGAGTAACAAATAAACATTGCACCTGGCAATAGTTGCACTATCACAACTCAAAAAAAATATCACATATCATTCATATTCAATAATATAATATATTCACTATAATATTCAAGGTATCGGAGGCTTTCATTTAGATCACATTTCTATCTTTATACTTGCTAACATACTTTCTTTCTTACAGGTAATTACTTCTTTTAGACTTGATGTTTTTTAGCTATGCTTTTATCAGCTATTTTGTTACTTATGTACTAGTTAACAATTTGTCGTGGTTCATTTAAATATTCTTAAGATTATACACTTGTTTTGATGCTTATAGTACTTATGCATTTGGTTTGTTCTATCTAGAGTTTACAATATATTTCTGTTTTCACCATGGTTCATTAAATCTTTCTTAACGAGTTATATTCCTCCTGAATTATCAGGCTTACATTGTTTGTATACTAAATGGTTTTTTCTTTTTTTCTGATGTTCTCTGACATATTCTTATGATGTATCATATTTGATAATTGACAAACATTGTTCTTTCCTTTCATTTCATTATAACAATAGTTATTCTTACAATTAACACTCTTTGTTATTTTTCTTCTCTACTCCTTCAAATGATGGTGGTTTTCACTTATTCTGGATGATTTTATATACTATATACTATGCTGTAATTACAATTTCATTTGACAATATACTAATATACTAATATCTAATTTCATAGACATTCTTGGGGTTTACATGGTTTGTTTCACAAATATTATTTTTTCTTTCCTTACATTCCATAATAATGTCCTTCTTTTTATTTTACACACTTTGTTATACTGCCTCTCTACTCCTTCAAAGGTTAGTTGGGTGAACCTTTATTCTGGACGATTTTGATTTAACATTTGAGTTTTATGAGAGGTATACAATAATCATTTTATAAACATTAGGTCATATAGAATATTCATCTGGATACATATTTTTCTCTAGGTATAGTACAGTAATTGTATTTTCTTATTAAATCATTTGACTGACCTTATATAATTTTCTATCCCTTGGGGTAATAGGTCTGGTAAATTTTCATCATTAACAAATGGTTTGGCTTACATCTTAAATCTACACACTTTCGTAACTTGATAAGGCAGATTGACTAGTTATAGCTAATTAGTTACCTTCAACATTTTTGGTAGTTTAACAACAAATGAGTTTGTTTATAGTAGTGGGTTTTTTTTTTTTTTTTTTTAAATAGATATATTTTATCTTTTATACCATAAACGTTTGGGTGAGGAATGTTGCTTACTATTACATATTATCCCTCCTTAATATTAATAATTTTTTACTAGTCGATATTCATGGGGTTATTTGTGCTCTTCCACTCTATTGGGTCTATAATTGGGGATATCTGACATATGTTCCGTACTAGTGGTTTTGGAGATACCTTACTATCAAGCGGTTCTTCCACTTGGCGGCTACCGGATAGTCATCGGCTTCCCGTTTTCTCGTCTTCTTCTTCCCATCATCTTTGGTATTTCTGTGTTCATTATACCCTGGGCCTGGGTCATTGTTGATGTCTGGCCCTTCTTCTAATCCAGGTTGACCTTTGTTCGTTTCCTGGTCGGATTCTTCCATCGCTTGGTCCCTCCTTTTCCGCATTTCCCTTATCCTTTGGGCGTACCCTTCAATAAGCTGGTCCAGTTGTTCCTGGTACCTTTTTCTTTTCTTGGAACACCTTCGTTTCCTTTTAAGAATATCTGCTTTAAGTTCTAAGCTGGTCCTAGTTTTCTTGGTGGTAATACATTTCTGCTCTTTGGCCACTCCCATGATGCCCCTTCGATACTCCTTTCTGTAGACTCCTTCTCCATGGTTGTTGACTGGGACATAAACCATATTAACTAGACCACTTTGAGTCATTTCGGTTAATTCTTTGGTCACCCTAGTCTTCTTTGGGCGTAGTATCCTTCTTATCTTCCCCTCCTTTTCTTCCGTTTTCTTAATTATTTTGCTCCTTTTTTCCGGAATATTAATTTTCGAATTCACTTGTTTGGTAGCTGTATTTCCGGGTAATCCCCTAGTCTCTACGTGATCGTCATACATTAGCAAATTATTTTGTCCTAATTCCTCCTTCTCTGCCACTAACTCTTCCGTTTCTTCAATTACCTGAGTGTTCTCAATCCTCTCGGTACCGATCTCCTTATACTGAATACCTCCCTGTTGTCCGTCAAGTTCGTTTTCAGATAATAATGTATTTATGTCCTGCTGGTTTCTTGTTGGTTCATCATTAGTTTCCATTTCTTCCCTCCATTGTTGGATGATTTCTTCTCTCCATGATCTGATATCATTCATCATTTCCTCCCTTGCCTTCTCAAAGCTATTCTCTACGTGGTGGGGGAACTGTTTCTCCCTACATTCCATCATCATCTTCTGGAAACTTAACAGCTCCGTCGATGCTATTTCCTTAGGTTGGCTCTTTATGGTGTCACTTGCCATTACTTCTTTATCTTCTGGTTTTTCGATTATATTTGTATATTCGACGCTCACGGTTGGTGCGTTATCGCTTACCATCCCTTGGACGGCTTCCTCATTCTCTTCCGTCGTGTCATTATCTTTACTCTCTTCTTGGTAGGGGGTTTTTATTTTCCCGTTAGTGACTCCACTGGGTTCACTTGGAGATTCACATAGCTCATTCTGGTCCTTACTTGTTATTGTTTCGGTCTCTAGGTCATCCATTAATATTTCCTCCTTCTTTACACCATCATTGACGTCTTGTTCTGGGACGTTTTTAGTCAGATCTTCTTGTGGTGGTTCCGTGGATTCCTTCTGGTTACAGTCTTCTTCGATTTTGTCGTTGGTATTTTTCCCATTCTTCATTAAGTCTTCACCTATCTGTCTCTGTTCGTTTCTTAATTTCTTGGCATTCCTCAATTCTTCTTCGAATGCTTCCCTCCGTTTACGCTCTTCTTCTCGTCTCTCATTCTGGCGTCTTATCTCCTCTTCCTCCTGCTGTGCAGCTCGACTATAGAACAATTCTTCATTTTGTCTTATCTTATTGTCTCTTAGTTCTCTTTCGACTGCTTCTCTTCTACTACGCTCATCTTCCCATCTCTGGTAATGGTAATTCCTCTTCTCTTCGTTTCGCCATGTTGGTTGGTTATTATACCATCTTGTATTTCGGTCCCTCCTTGTTTGTGGGGTTTCCCATTCGTGGAGTCTTGCAAATCCTTCTTCCCTCTTCCTTCTTAATTGGTCTGACTCCTCCTTTATCCATCTCTTTTCCTCTTCCATTTTGCGATTTAATTCTTCACCATCGATTTTCAATATTCTGTATATTTGGTCCCAGTCTGTTTCCTGGTTATAATAGTCCATTTCTCTCTCCCTTTTCGCTCTATATTTTGTGTTGTATCGACGTGTGCGTGGCATGTTAATTTTTTCGTGTCTACCGGGTTAATATAAAATATAAAAAAAATATTTATTTAATATTTTTTAAGCCACACTAGTTGGTGCGCCAATTTATAACCATACTTCTATTAAGGGGTTCTTTTTAATGTTAATGCCCCGCGTTGTATGCGTCAATTTATAAGCATTTATAAGAAAACGCGATTCGGGGTTATCTTAAATATTTATAAAATTATTATTATGTTTATCCGTTTATAGTAATTATATTAAAATAATGTTTAAATTCCGTTTAAAGCCACACGGATGGTCTAACCTATTTGTAATAAAATGAAAACGTGTGTGTTTACAATTAACTTGAAGTAAAATAAAAGAGTTGTTGTTGTCTAAATTTAAATTCGTGGTTAAAATATTAAAAGTCTCATTAAAACAAAATTCATCTATGGGTGAAATGTTCTTTTTAGATAACTCAATGTTGAGAATGGTTATTTCTACTTGAAGGTGACTAATGTAGTAAAGTATTTTACCATACAACATTCAAAGTTACTCACAGTGTTTACAATGGTTTAATTATACTTGTTTTTTAAAGAATTCCCTTGTATTAAATAAATAAATAATGAAGTTGATTATATTTAAATGCTAGATTAACTTAAGTTAAAACATGAAGTATAGCAGTTGATTGCTTGATGATAGTTCTCGTCTGGTCGAAACTGGTAGTAGAAACTTCTTCTGATTGCAGGTAGTCTGAGTATGTCAAGTCCCGTAAAGTCTGGACAATATTATAAACCAACATATACTTTTACGTACCTGATTGTGGTTACTTGAAGTTCACTAAACTGTCAACTCAGCTTACAATCATCAACTCCCTTTGGTTGCAAGGTTATGTTACCTTGTTTAGATCTTAGTGGGCGCCACACGGATTTATTCAGGGAAAATCCCGTGTAAAACCCACACATAAAAATTATTAGATGAAAAGAAAATTTAAAATAGTTGAGTACCACTTTTTGGCAATGCTGTTCCAATATGTTAAACACAACAGAAGGTTGTTTAAGTTTATTAAAAGAAAATATTTAATTATTCAAAAAAATAAATCAAATCAGGTGATGCTGTTAATAATGGGTTTATTTGCACCCTTATAGTGAATTCAAAAAATACACATAATGTAAACATACAAAGTTGTACAATTAAAAGTTAGTTATTTTATATGCCTCATACGGCTTGCTCAGAACATGAATTATAAATCTGGTTAAGTCCAGATACTATTTATTTTTAATATGAAAATTATTACAATTATTATTATTATTATTATTATCTCAGTTGTGAATTCTTTGAGACACGAAAGAAAACAATTATGCCTACACAATATCCAATAATACAATCGATCAACAAAGTTTTAGGTTACTTTTACCAAGTAATTGAAAAAAAAAAACGATCTATTGAAAGATCGTGCGTTTCATCAACGCTTGCTTTTTTAGTGACAATATTTATCAATCGAGAGCCCTTACAACTAACATATAGCTTACTTACTAATAACAAATTTGAATAATAAATCGAAACGTGGTGTAATCTTAAATACTGTTTTTGTGTTTTGCGTCAGTACAGGTTATGGTTGCAAAAATACAAGTTATTGCACTCAGATCAAGATTAATAATAATTGCACTTTTACCTTCAGAGTTTTAATTACCTAATTAAAACTTCTTATCACTTAAGTAATCGGATTATAATGATTACTTGGTTTCGGCACTAATTCGCACAAGAACAGAATAATGCGATCCTCTTCTGATTAAAATGGATCGTGAATAATGACAATAAATTATTTTCTGTTCGTCATTCCCGCACAAAATTAAAATAAAACTGCACTTAAACACTGTTGTTGGTTGTGGATGAACTTGAAGTAAAATTTCTTGTTGTTAAACTATTGGTTCCGATGTACAATGTAACTGACGCTAAGTGTTATTAAAAAACGTGGCGGTGACGGGCATACGTCTGTTCTGCTTGCTAGTTAGTAAAGGTCTCTGTCAAAATTCGCTGGTTTGTCTTTATATACCCCTCTCTTGGATCGGCTTTAGGTAAAAATGTTGATTACTAACTAAT
Organism: Magicicada septendecula; assembly: GCA_034769895.1. Lineage (NCBI taxonomy): Eukaryota > Metazoa > Arthropoda > Insecta > Hemiptera > Cicadidae > Magicicada > Magicicada septendecula. The sequence goes on from CM068368.1 coordinate 484,369,757, forward strand.
TTTCTGATTGGCTTTCGCCGGTGAGTCGGCGTGACGTGTCACTTTTTGACAGTTGATAACGGCTTTTCCTAACCGTCGAAAGTTGCGGTAGCAGCTAGTTGTCATTTGTGTTATTATTCATAAACAGTTTCTCGATGTACATTTTTAGAATGATGCTAACATCTCTCCCGCACTAAATACAGTTGCGATTGGGTCATTATTACTATCAAATTAAAGATTGTTCTTTTTCCTTCAATTTGATATCACTCATTCTCGAATTACTTTCACTCTAACCGACATTGTTATAAAATCAACGTTCGGGTACATTATTCTTACTGTCGTCTGCTCTTTATGAATCGCCGATTTTACACTTTTGGTTAACCTTGCTTGTATCCACATAACATTTTATTAATTAAATGTTTATGCGCGAACACCATTAATGCTGTACTGACGTTTTTTGCTGAACTTTACTTGTACACCTTAATTCTATACATTGTAATAAATGATCCTACTGACTATGACATTTCGTTTCCCGTTAGTTTGTTTTAAGCTACTATTTACAATTAAAATTATGATTAAACCTATTGTTTTAATAACATTTTTTGTTATGTCAATGCATAACCATAGTTCTGTGCATTTTAGTCTACGCTTGTGATAATCATCGATAGTCATTTTACTGACTAATGTTTGGTCTAAGTTTGCTAAGGCATATCATCTACATTGAAATTTGGCCTTAATAATGCCTATTGGTTCTCAGTTCGGTAAATTATGGAGACATCTTATTTGTATAAGATTCTCTTTTATAAATAGTTCTCTTTTCTAACAAGTATATTTGATGCTGAAATACATCTTAGTTCCTACTATATAGCCATTGTTAACATTGGTTTTGGCATTCATTATCTACTGTTCATTGTCACATCTATTATCAGCAAAATGCTGATTTTGCTTTCACAGTATTTAACTGCTCATTAGTTCATTTTTTTGTTTACAAATGACATTCGGTTTACATCAACCATTTACTGAATTGACAGTTGAATGTAAATTTATTCTGTCCATTAGTTCGTTTTAGTCTCAGTCTAGTTGTAGTGTCAAACAGCTATTGGGTTACTGTTTCACATGGCACTTCTGCTTTATTCTTCCCTCTTGGTTTCTTCTTTCTTGTTTATTTCGACTATTCTATACCTATTTACATGGTTATTCTGTTTTTATGAAATCTAATAACATACACTTAGGTTAGGTGACATCTTGTGATGTTACAATATTAAGTAACCCTTTCTCTAAAAAAAAAAAAAAAAAAAACTTCATAACTTCATAAAACTCCCACCTTCATAAAAAGAGGGTTACAGATCGGTTACGGGGAAAGGGTAGTTTACCTGCAACATTTTATGTTTTAGCAAGAGTAAAGTACTTAATTTTGATAAATAAAGTATCCTGATAAGAAGATCATAATAATCCACTATAGAAACATCGATGGAATATCTATAAATGAAGAGGCTAATTGAAGGGGGTGGGGTAATTTTCTATAAATGAAAATGATAGTTGAAGTGGGATAGGATAATTTTTATTTATGTCATGTGTACTACATTATCCACAACAAAGAAGTAGTTTGTTGTTAGAATTCCTTCCTGGGCTGTTTGGCCATAGCCCAATGTTTTCTGCAAAACCAGACATTTCGGCAGTGCCATTGACTTCCATCATCAGTAAAAATCGAGTGCGATAACGTGAGGTGGTATACTTTAGTGACCACAGTACTGTGGTTAAGGCTGAAACAGTAAGTAGTTTCTATGCAAATATTTCATTTCGAAAATGATCTTAAATATAAATCTTAGAACATGGAAGTCATGTATGGTTCTCCATACCGATATTTCTACTACCACTTACCGAATTTATCAAAATTAATAGAGCTATGGTAATCTCCAGATGTCGACAAAAACTTAAATATTAACAGTGCATTGTTAACAAAACCAGCCTCTTCCCCACTGTGAACTATAATAAGTCTATTACCTTTCCCAATTTTTGTTGTTATACCGACCTCTTCAGAAGATTGCCAACATGAAGATACTGAATGTGATGCCTGAACATATGTTTCGTCAATGTAAACAATATTTTTCCCTCTCGTCTGTATTTATTTATGTCACTTGGATAGCTAATTCTCCAAGCAACGATATCACTTCTTTCTATCAGGAGCCTTCTATTGGATTGACAACGAGTCCATTTAAATCCTAACTTTTTAAGTCGTTGCCTCAAATATTCTTGTTCACATTGAATGACATCGCCTTCCTTTAGAGATTGCAGTAAACTCTTTATTGAGAGTGAGACTTTTTTCACTGCATAAGATTTGTGCACCTTTCTCCTTATTGCACTATCTGTGAAGGAGTCCACTTCAAATTTTTTTAATGAGCCTGCAATTTTCCTTTTGGCGTAGAAAATAGAGATTTTTTCACAACCAGGAGTTGATGATTTCGTACCTTCTTTTAAAATTTTGTACACAGTAGCCTGAGAGACTCCTGTTGCTTCACTTGTACTGGCAGCAATATTATAACCTAAGTTGTATTTCTTTTATTGTTTTCTTAAATATTCTGCCATGTTGAAAATAATTTCTCTGGCTTGAGGTCTCCCAGAAGCTAGCTTAATATTCGATGTGATGCCATTTATAAAAAAAAAATAACACGCTACGGTAACAATGCGGCAACGAATGGTAATTCAGTGGTAATTAGTCAACATAAACTAAAATACACAACACACTGTTGGTTCTAATGATTATAATAAAATACTAAACGAAAAATTAATATAAATCATATATATATATATTGTAACGTTGGGGAACCTCAACTATGTTACGTTACATAACACCCCCCCTTCGAAATAAGTTTATTTTGGTATAAACAAAGTTTAGCAAGAAATAAACGCATAACTTGTATCTGGCCAATTGGTTTCCTATTTATAGTACTTTTATATTTCAGAATTATCCGTTATATTATTATCATTTCTTCGTTCCTTCTTAAAATCAATTATTTCCCAAGTTTAAATCTTATTTCTATAATCATTCTTGTGACATTCTTATTAATTATACATTTTGGATCTGGTTTTATTTAATTCTCTATATTTATTTGTGAGTTTTCCCTCTAATATTTAATTTTCCTAAACCTCCCTAACATTATAACTGGAATCGAATCGGTGGTGCTCTATCGGCTAACCAATTACCGTCATCCGTTACATACTTTCTGGGATCAGAGGAACATCATCTCTGCCCAGTTAAATGATTGCTGGAATATTCTACAGTCAATCTTCATTAATAAACCTCGTAAGGTAGTCATCATGTGACCTTCAATAAAATAATAAATAATAATCATACTCTAGGGATTATTCACTGTACTTTAACTCAGATCATATTATTTCTTCATATTAATTCTTCCTTCTATTATACACTTTTCCTCTCCAATACTTGGCTATTTTATTGACATTTATTAATTGGTTTTTTACGGATAATTCTTAACCATTTGTTTTTTTTTTCTTGTGATCCTTTTGACGGTTCCATTTTGGCTTCTTCATTCTCTTATCTTCATTGGCTCATATTCCTTTATGATCAATACAGCTGGTTATGAGATTTTGGTTAGTACTATACATTACATCATGTAGTTATATTCTTCTGGCACAATCATTATTATTCCTTTTACATTCTAAATTACATTTCTCACTATTATATTACATCAGATAAACTCATTTTGTTTTTTGGTTTTGATGATTTTTATTAGGTTGAATCAGTGTTTTTTTTTTTTTCTTTCATATTAGTTTAAAGCAATTTCTTCTAAATTGTATAGTAAGGTGTTCTTACTTATTTTTCGAATTTGGTTGTTTTTTATCTTCAAAATTCTCTTTCTTATATACCTCATAAATTGTTTTCTTAGATACTTGTTTGTAAGTTGAGCTTACTTCATTTTTTGAATTTTGGGGTATTTATCCTCTTTATTTTAAATTATACTGTTTCTGAATAATTATTGAGTAAGTTGTTCTTACAATTTCTTTAGAATTTTGGGTTTTTTTATTTACAATGGGTTGCTTGGTCCTGTATCCATAAAATCCGTCCCTTTTCATTTTATTCTGTTTGGAATCTGTTTAACCGTGGTCCATTATTTCCTCTATACTGGTTGTTCGGGTCTCTCTAGTGTATAGAGTTATTTCTGTCCTTGTGACATATCTCATTATTGTACAGTTCTTGCCTCTTGTCACTATAAAATTGTCATTTATAGTCAAGCTCATCATCGTCCTTTGAACTGATTCTTCTGTACTATCTCTTAATGGTTCTGATGGTTCATACATAAATTCCATTAGTCCTCCATGCTCCTTAGTTAGTTTTGGCCTTTTTGGTCCTTCTAGTCCATCTGGGAATTCAAGTGTGGTTCGTTTAAAGTTTCTCACTTGCTTTACTTCTCTGTTTTCCGTAATTGGTCTATTATGTAGCTGAACCAATCCCCTTTTAATCATTTCCAATTCTTCCCGTGTATTTATTAATTTCCTTTTACACATTTGTCTTATTCTCACTATCTTCATTTCATCATGAACCCGTTCTATTCTTCCGGTTCTATCAATTGGTATCTTGTCAAATTTTTCTTGGGTCTTCACTTGTAGTTTTCCTATTTGAGTAATTTTGGTCTCTACTTCCACTCTGAGTTGCATGATAGGTTCATCTGTCTTTTCCAGATCCACCTTAATTTCATTTATTTGCTGTCTTACCTCCACTTCATAGCTATCAACTCCTTTGCTCCGTGTTTCATTGACAATTATAATACTTCCATTGATGACTTCCCTCAATGCTAGGCCTTGTTCATTGATGATTTGCCGCAACTCCATATTATGGTTTTCAATTTTCTCATCCATTCGTTTGGTATTCTCCAGAATCTGCTTTAATCTCTCATCATTCTTGTCGAACCTTTCATTCATTTGCTTGATTAAATTCTCGCTCAGAATTTCGTTTTGTTTTTTTGAGTTTTCATTAATACTGTCTATTTTATTTTCCAGCTTTTCATTGATTTGTCTAAAATCGGCCTTCAATTGTTCATTATTTTCATTTATGGTTTGCCTCAAAAGTTCACTAGTACTTTCCTTAATACTGTCTATTTTATTTTCTAGTTTTTCTGACCTTTGTTTGTTATCCTCCTTCATACTACTCATTAATTCCATTAATTTTTCCCAATTTAATCCTCCTCTGGCTTCCTCCTTATCTGGTTGGTCCCCTTGGGTATCCTCTGTATTGCTCGCCTGTTGTTCCATTTCAGTATCTGTACCTGCCTCTGTTTCTTCTTCCCTCCTATCTTCTTCTGTTTCTTGTTCCTTCTCCATTCTTTTCGTAACACCTCTCGTATGCATTCCTGTGCCTCTAATGGTTGCCTGCTCAAGTTAAGTAACAATTAATATGATTTTTTACTTAACTAAAGCCCACTCGTTGAGCGCCAATTTGTAAAGAAACTAAAGTAGACGTCCTCGTTTTCGTTTAAGCCCCACGTTGCAGGCGGCAAATTGTAAAGAAATGAGGATTCCTCTCCTTAAAGCCCCACGTTGGGCGCCAATTTGTAAATAAATGCTAAATTCCTCTCCTTAAAAGCCTCACTGTTGGGCTGGCCAATTTGTAAAGAACTCGTCTACGTTATTTTATTTAGTTATATGAAGATGTGTGGAAGTCCCACTGTTGTAACCCAATTTGGAATACAACGTTTACAAGTATGTGAGTGGGTGCACTGGGGTTCAATCCAGCTCCACTTTGGTTTGCGTCAATTTGTAAAGAAATCAATATGTGAGGTACTGCTGGTGAAACGTCCGTCTTATTCAAGCCCCACTGTTGTAAACCAATTTAGTAAAGAACTACTTGTTAATTATGTGAGGACGTATGTTATATTATATGCTGCACGCTGGAAACGTCAAATTATAAAGAAATCTTGTCTATGGGTGTAATTAGTTATAATAGACTCCTGTGTATCAAACGCCAAGTAATATGTTGCAGGTGGCAATTCGTAACAATTACAAATGTTGTTGCTTGTCTTAATTAATGTTTTATTAATGAATATATCTTTCAGTGGCGACCGATGGAACCTTCGGAAAATAGATTATTAAACAAACAAATTTATAATTATGTTCTTGAATTTATAATCGTACTACTCTATAGACTTAACTTAGTTTTCAGTGGTTGTGTAATATTAGCGATATGTATGGAGCATTAACTGAATGTAAGGGGAATTTGTGTCAACCCTAGTCACTCGATGGTAGAAAATTTCATTCAAATTTAGTATTGAACACAAGCTAGTTCAGCAATCTTCCGTCCCACCAGCTGCAAACTTTGAGCGCTGTTACTAGTAATAAGCGTACTTATAGGTTAGTTATTCGTTATGTTTGTATCAATCTTTTTGTAAATTATTCCACCCACCACATATAGTATTTATCCTGCAATAACTTAAATGTTATCTCATACAATAAATGTACTTTATTTATTTTCTCTATTAATTAACAGGTTACGTTGTCTCAAAAAACAATAATACGATCCAATCGATCATCCAGACATATATCGATTATTAATTACTCAAATTCTAAAAACATATACACTTGAAAATAATAACAAATAATTCTTATACCAGGGTTCGTATAGTTCTTTGAACCATTAGTAAGGCCAGGTAAAATGCATAATTAAGGTTGTTCAATTTACAAAAATAAAATTATTTACTTTAAATACAGTGAAATGAAAATAAGTTGTTTTTTTACCAAACCGACGAAAATTTCGTCTGGCGGTGGACGTTTGTCAACAGTGGCCAAAATGCGGCTTATCTCGTCTTCACCCAGTGAAACTGCTCTGATTTTCAATAAAATTGATGGTGGTGTGTACTGGTAAACCCTCAGGAAATCTTCTGGCTTCTATTCTTCTTTTACGATCTTCACAATTCTTGGTCCCAGTGAACTGGAATTAGGATCTCAGCTTCTGCTGCCAATGAAGGTTATTTCGCCAAACCGAGTCTTCTGGTATTTCCAATAATTCCGTTAATTCAGGCTTTAATTCTTTACTGGTCTTCGATTTATAGCATGAATTGGTTTAATACCAAATTCAGCAGAATTATTTAGTGAATAAGGTGAGAGGCTTTCAATTCTTTTTTACTGTATTCATTGACAATTTAGAGGGTTATTTAATTTGTATTATTCATTAGCATTAAAGTATAATTGTTTTACAAAAAGGGTTTTTTCAATTTGGATACATATTTCCTTTAGATTTATTCATATTTTTTAAATATATCGGTCCATCTCAACCTAATAGCTTGTAACAATCAGAACGAATTAATTCAAAATCAACAACTTCTGCAATTCAGTTGCCTTAACAACCACGTTTTCTATATATCCTTGAGCCGGCATTATAGAACATTACTACTTCTTTCCAATAAAATACTCCATGCTTGGATTAATATTGAATCACATAAAATTCTCCCCTAACCTTCCTTACTAAACAGTAAATGTTTTACCAGATTTTCGTTGGACTGGGTTTACTAAAAAGGTGTTAATTTCCTTTCACTAATATGGAATTTAGGCCTATAGATTCACTTACAACCATTATAACATTATTTGGTTTTTTAACTTAATTTTCTTTTTACCTGACCTACTGTACAATTAATTATTGGTTACATGGTTAATTACATGAATTTTTATTTACTGGTGGTTATTTTTTTTATATTAATTAACTGGTTCTGGAACCCTTTATTAACTTATGATATAATTGTCAGAACTACTTGTTAGACTTGAAACACTGGTCACACTCCTGATCCAGTTTATAAACATTAATTAAAACAACAGTATTTTTCAACTTTATACAATACTGAGAACTTAGAACAGTGCCTAACATTGGTAACTATACTGGGTTGTATAAAGACAAATCTAATATAAATATAAACATAATTATTGATGAAGTATTATTATCAAACAACATCATTTCATTTTTAGCATATTCAACATACAACATAAATACTCTGTAGACCTTAACATGTCACAGTACAAAACAAACATTTCATTACATTCAATCATTCATTGGTCTGGCTCTTTTACATTTAACATTAGTCATTGCCTCCTTTTGACTTGAGGTACTTCTCAAGCACATGACCTATTGAACAACCTTAAATCAGGGTATGGTCCTTGACCATATTTCATTCAATTTTTATGTAACGTTGGGGAACCTCAACTATGTTACGTTACAATATATATATATATATATATATATATATATATATATATACATACACTCCCCGCACTGAATAACACACTGCTCGCTAAGACCACTTACACAGCTGTGAAAGTTGTTGACGGACATGGTGGGGGTGACAGCTTTCTCCGCCTAGCCAGTGCATGCGCACGAGAACTATTTTTTGTCTTTGGTACACCTATACATGACTGGAATCTTCATGACAACTATTCAATATAATTTTTTACAACATTACAATACAATACAGTTATAATCAAAAAAATATATTCCAGTCTGACTTTCTAGTTTCCATTATTCAACACAATGTATGCTTACACAAATATACCAGATACATGTAGAACAAAAATATGTAATCAAATATCCCATCACAATAACAACAGACATAACCTAATATGTAATACGTTTAATCAACTACAAATTTATATACAATATAATATACTTCATCGTTATTGTCCATAATCATTACTCAAGGGAAGCCTGTCTAACCGCCATCATCATAAATTAGCCTAATATTGTATGTACACAGTTCACTATTGTCTACTTCAATCATATTACCTTTTTCAACACAACAACCATTTAAACTTACATACTCCTCCACAATATTATAATAATCATAATTAAGATTACCCATCTGGAATCAATACGAGTCAGCGCCATGTTTTTTGTACCAATCGGTAACAGTCCTGTCATCATCGGGATTACTCATCATTATCAGGTAGGTACTATCACTATTTCCAGTTAGATTGTCACCATTTATACCATCATTGTCAGCATGCTTCTTCGCCATCAATTGCTTTATTATCATTGACCAGGTCACCTAAAGCCATAATATGAACTGCTCGCTCCACACCTAGAACACTAATTACATCTTTATAACTTCTATTTATATTGAATATCTTAATCATAATACTTTTCTGCCACGCATCACAAAACCTACTCCACCCCCCTGAACTACATCATTCCTTACAAAGGGCACAAAAAACTCATCTGGCTTTACCAGATAAAACACAAAAAATCTCTTTGGGACCACTTTGAGACACCATGTCTCCCACATAACCTCTAGAGGAACCTTTGTCCTAGAAAACCACATGTGGAGCCCTTACTCCACTTAAAACATGGGGAAAATTTGCTTTTTGCACCTCACACTCACCTAACATCACTTTACACTCTCTTTCAAACTCATCAACTACTAGTTGTCTTGATTGTTCATCTCTTCTTTCATCAACTACTAGTTTCTACTCCCACTAAAATTTCATCATCACTACCATTCATTATGATACTACCATATTTTCACTCAAATTATTATCATTATTCAGCATATTTGTAACGTGACCAGGTGTTACATAACCTAGACATATGCCCATAGAATTAATAAATACATGAAGGGAATGTAAGTAGATAATATGATGATAAAAGTAGCAAGGAAGGAAAGAATCATTGAAGAAGAAAGAAGAAGAAGTGCCACAAGAAGCAGTAAACAAGACACTGCTTGACACTACAACCAATACTATAACTGACACAAACTAATGGACAAATTAAATTTATTTTAAGCTGCCAAGCGAGTCAGTGAATAACTTGAATGTAATTTGACATGTTAATAAAAATAATTAAATAACGACCCGGATAATATTATATCAGCAGCAGTATTTGGCTGAGAATAAATCAACTATGACTAGTAACTATTAATGCCTAGGACTAAGATTAGCTATGGCCACAATAAAATTGAAACTGTATTACAATCTCAAATGTAATCATAATAAGTAAAAATAATTGTAAGAGGGAACCTTATATAAGTAAGTTTCCTCACCAAGGTACCAAATATGACTAATAAACGTTATTAAGGCATAAATCCGATGCAAACGATATGCCTAGGCAACGCCTAAAATGAACAATTGTCAGTAAGGTGATAAGTAGAAAGTACTACGAGTAAATCACATACACTGAACAATCTTTATACCAAACGTAGCAATAAGCATTGTTAATATATTATACAAGTAATAACTCAATTATTAATGAATAGCATAGAGCAAAATAGTGTAAACCAAAATGTCATTAGGAAGTAAGGATAGTTCATAGCAATGCATTACATCAATAAGTTAAGATTTAATGATTATATTCGTTAAATAAGTATAAAGACGGATATGTTAGTGTTCCAACACAGACGTTTAAGTGAAAATGCGATGTGGAACACAAATAATGTATTGATAAGAGAGAATCGTAGTCGACCTCGCTAGCAGACGACAGCGCGAAGCCATATACCTGAACATTATTTATTAAAAAATGTCAGTGAAAGTGTAAATAAACCAGTGTCAAACTATATCAAATGAAAGAGTAAAAAATATCCTTTAATTTGATAGCGATACAACCCGGATCGCAACTATAATAAGTGCGTGACATGCGTTAGCTTCATTTGAAAATAGAAAGCAAAAAATCTGTTTATTTATAACAACAACAACGATAGCTGTCAATCATCTTAGCAAAAAAAACCGTTAGTGACAGTTGGAAAACAATGCGTCATTTTCGTAACGTCTGGTTAAGCCAATCAGAAAATAGTTTACTAAATGAAACAATCGCCTAACCTGTATCAAAACAGAGGGTATATAAAGGAATGCAGATAATTACCGTTAGACACTTTTGACATTCATCACGAGCAAGAAGGTGCCGCTCGACAGATCAAAATTTTTATTAACTGATAGCTTTATGTAATAGTGCGTCCATTGAATTATTTCGGCAACAAAAAGTAACTACTAGACAGTCTACATAGAATCAGTGCATCGATGTGAAGTATTTATTTTATTTAGTGTGGGATACATCGAACAGGAGAAAATAATTAAATAGTATTAAACAAGGTCCTTTTTAGTCAGAAGCGGACCAATATTCTCTGTTCAAGTGCGTGTGTAGTGTAAAGCCAGGGTCATTATAATCCGACCTGGAGTGTTTAATTAAATTTTAATCGAAAAGATTAAAATACAGAGGTAACAGCGTGACAATTTATTCCATTACTCTGAGTGCACTAACCTATATATTTTGTAAACAAAATTTGTACTGACGCATAACACCAAAACATTTTCTGTGTTACACAATGTCTGAATTTATTTAGTGGATTTGTCAATCCTGTTTAAGAATGATGTTAGTCTTAAGTGGTCTCACTATATAACTTTTGTGAATAATTAAGCAAGCGTGACGAACGCCTAACCTAAATAGGTTTGATTTTTTTGTTAGTAAACAACACGGCATTACTAGTCAATATTGTATTATAAAATAATTAACTTTTGTGTAGGCATGAGCATTCTTTCTTGTGTTTCAAAGAATTTACACCCGAGATATAAATAAAATTAATGTTTAAAGTAAAGTTTATCTGGACATAACCAGAACTGTTGTTTATGCTCTGAGCTAGTAGAATAGGGTAAGTGAACAAACTAATTTCAATTGTATATCAATGTATTTTCTTAATTATGTTTGTTTGAATTCATTATCAAGGGTACAAATAAAACCCTTTTTTTTATTATTAGCAGCATAACTTGACTTAATTTATTTCCAAAAATAAATAAAGAATTAATTCAAAATAATCAAAGTAATTTTAGTAGAGATCATACGTTGTTGAATTTGGATTGCCATAAGGGCAATAAACACAATTTCAGTTTTTTTTAAAAATAATTATTGATTCTGTTAATGGGTTTTACACGGGATTTTCCCGAAATAAACCTGTGTGGCACCCATTATTAAACAAGGTAACCTAACCTTGTAAATAAAGTAAGCTGGTTTTGTAAACCGTCTTGGCAGCTTATTAATTTATTAAAAAAGTGAACTTCTGAACTTCCAGAATCACGACCAGGTACATGGAAGTGTATTTTATTAATTTTATTGTCCAGACATGACTAGACTTTACGTACCTAGACGACTGTAATCCAAGGAGGAGTTTCGCTGCCAGAATCAACACGACGGCTACCTTCATCAAGCGACCAGCTAGTACGCTTTATTTATTGAATTAAGCAACGTTATTGTTCAAACAACATTACTGCAATTTATTTTATCTAAAGGAGTTCTTTTAAGACAATTATAAATTTTTTTCGATTCATCATAACTTGTAACTTTAATTTTCAATTGTAAACACACTTTTAATTTTTAAAGTCTAATATTAAACAAATTATAACCCGTTTTAAACACAACGGATCTAGTTGAGTTACAGTTACATTCACTTATACAGTGTAGTATTACAATTACTCAATATTTCACCTTCATTCACAAAATCACTTACATTGTTACCTATGATCTGGTTCAGTTTAACTTCTTTGTTCTCATCAAATTTAGCATAAATATGTTCTTTAAACTCATTAATTTGTTTTCCCACCTGCTCACTTAAATTAGCCATTATTTGTTTATTTTGGGCACCTGTACATACAACAAAGTTTTCCCCAAAAGCACTCAAATGTTTATACATTTGTTTTTGTGAACTATTCAACTAATGAAAATGCTTATCCATCATTTCGTCAAAATCATCGAAGTGGTTACTCCACTTCTCACGTATAGCATCAAACCGTTTATTCCACTTTTCATCAAAATCATCGAAACATTTAAAAATTTTATTAGACATCAAATGCAAAAAAATTAAAATTACTCTAATACATAAAATCTCTACCACTTTAATGCATATAGCAAAACAATTAATAATCCCACAAATGTGTCATACATTACAAAACGTAACCACAAAATAACACCTAATAACATATACCATGCAACAGTTCAAACAATCGAGAAGCGAATATTATCATTTTTCCGACTTACCTTAACGACAAATTCCAAGGACGTCCAGACGAATTCTTGATATGGAAATGAGAGTATGGTTTTGTGGCGTAATTATTATACTGACACATGATTAGTATTACACAATCATCTTTTATTTAGCTAAAACGCAATTCAAATAAAAATTATAAAACTGTTGTGAACAGTTATGAGACAAAAATTAATATACAAAAAGTTTTATGACAAAACTTTAACACACAAAGAAAAATGTTTTACTGCGCAAATAAGTACCTTCTTATTACTCGCTCTCTCTCTCTCTCTCTCTCTCTCTCTCTCTCTCTCTCTCTCTCTCTCTCTATTTGTGTATGAGGTCTCATTTTTTAATTGTTTAATATATTACATGTAATTTTAAAAGTCAAATGAAATTTTGTTTGAATTCTGGCCAACTTATCCTTTACTGTTACTTATCTGACGTGTGTCCTCGTCGTTGTTAAACCACTTGTTGCACAACACTTTTTTGATGAAAAGAAACTACACGTATTGTCCGAAACTTTTATATCCTGATCATTGGTGTTGACTGATTACTTTAAAAGGATGTTTACTGTTTGTTCTTGACTTAAAACACAATTTTGTGGGTAGATCTACCGTAATTTCCCGCGGGCACTCAGCACGGGTGTCCTGTTCAGTGATTGTCTTGAGACTGACCTATTATGCTGGCGTCCTTGCCCAAGATTTTCGTTTGGTGACGCCTTAAAACCAGTTCATTCCGGTCCCCTCTACCCGTCTCATCTTTGGTCCATTATATTCCGTTTTAACTTCGTACCACCTTTTTTTTCACTCGATACATCCATATTTTCGTCAACAACATTCCTTTGGTGTGAGTCACTGGTCACAAATAAACTCCATGGCTGCTGCATCACCTTATATGGCATCGTCTTCCAACACTACGTTATTACAATGAAATTATTTTGAAAATTATTACATAAATTTTGTTCCATAAATTTTGCCTTGTTACAAGACCCCCCCCCCCCCATTGAGAGGTTTTATGTCCAAAACATAAAAATTCTCATTGTCTAAACCTAGGAGGACTAGCGAGGATATGGCGCCATGACCCTCCTTACTTTCTGATTAAAATTTGGGTACTTACCTCCCTAATCCGGTGGATGTGACCGCACCTACATGACTTTAATGGACTTCCTTCATCAGGATCCCAACACCGTAAAGCACGACAGGCGCTTGGCGACCCTGCCCTGATGCACTGGCCAGCACAGGTCCGCCGCCACAGTTCCACCCAAATTCTGTAACAACCAAACAAAAACAGCAAATGGCTTTTCACTAATCCATATCGTTGCACTGATTTGGGTTCCTCCTAGAAGTACTGATTTGCTTTTACCAAAGTACTGATTTTCTTATCTACATTCTACAGCTTTACTAAAATATAAACTCAACATATATTATCAAAAGAAACTACATCTATGCAATATACCAAATTAAGAAATACAATAACCCAATGTCTTAACTTTCTACTTGATTACAGTTTATGCTTATATTCAAATTAACTGGTGCCCTTAATTATCCACAATTCATTACAAATTCAAGTTCCATATCATGAAATTGCAACATTCAGAGGCAATTGACTACAAATATTCAGTAATACTACTGATCCAGATTACCACTGTTTACATAATGCAAAATATGCTTATCCAAAAACACATAAACAACAAAAGTATGTGCTCACATGCCATTACAAACCATATTATCTATGTTGTACAAAACCATTTTATACATCTCATAATTTATATCCATATATATCGATTACACTATTACAATTCATGGCTGGACTGTCTCGCCCAGTTGCTTCCACAAGAACTGTACGTGATTGGAGTAAACATTTTTTTCATTTATTTTACTCCGTCCTTGCTTCGGCCTTACACCAAGTCCGGTATCACTGGTGTACAGGACACCAGTAACCATAGTAAATTAATTATCTATACACCCTTAAGCGGTCTATCACCCCCTTAGGTGTATATCCGCTGTTCCAAAGTTGTTTAGATTCCCCCTATTTTTCCCAGTTAAATTTCTGCATTCACCAATTACAACAATAACAAGCTATGGTCAGGGTACAATAAGTCTGGCCATAGCTTGTTGAAGACAAGCCAAATCCACGGTCAGGGTTCGGTGAGGCCGTGACCGCCCGAACGTTGGGGAACCTCCTTTTAAAAACAGTTAAAACATATAATACAGGTTTTATATCTACTTACAAATACATCATATTAAACTAACCATTACAAATTTGAATTTAATTTAACATAATTGAATTCCAATAATTTCACATTATAACTTCAGTTCTGATTTTCTATTATGCATTTTAATTATCAAATTTTAATCATTTATATAATTCATTATAAAACTTTCAAATCTCAAAAAAAATTTCCGAATTTATTACCAAAATTCACATTTTAAAACATTTCAAATTACTTTAATTCCATAATAAAATTTATAATTGCATACTGTCAATTAATAACAATCAATTATCATTATTATAATAACCTCAATCAAAATTATAAACATTGAGTGCACAAAATACAATGTACACACAACACAATGTATCCTCAGATACCATAACAATAACATAACGTAATACATGTAAACCATGTACAAATTTATATACAATCTACTTCACATAAAATGTCATTGTTTTCCAAAAATCATTACATTATTCAGCCAAGTATTAAAACCATTAACTCAAATAATTAATTGTCCATCAACAACATATGTTTAACCCCCATCATCAAAAATTAGTCTTACATTACCCATGCACATTTCTGTATCGTCTGATCGAATCATTTTACCTCTTTTAACATCATAACCATCAAAATCGTTTAAATTCTCATATTCTACCACAATACTATAATAACCCACAGGATTATTCCATATTATCATATAATATACCTTGTCAACATCGTGTATAGTCAAGTCGCCCTTAGGATTATTTGTCATCACCAGGTAAGTTACGATATCATCGTAATCATCATCTGCTACTACACCAGTTTCATCACAAGGTAAGTACTCAATATCATCAACATGATCATCATTTACTGCTGTACTAATTATATCACAAGGTAAGTCAATTTTCTCCCCTCTCTCAATATCTAAAATCTGCACTAACATTTCATAACCTCTATTAGCCTTAAAAATCTCTATCCCTCTCTTTCTCTCTCTCTATCTCTCATAAAAATACCTCTCACAACCCCCCTGAACTATCTCACTCCATGCAAAGGGCATCACAAAATCACTAATACATATCCTGGCTTTACCAGGTATGTCACCACAAAAACTTAAGGAACCATTTGGAGACACCTCGTCTCCCCCATAAACTCTAGAGGAACTTACCTTTGTTAGGTCCGTCTTGTGACTTCTATCTTTAGAATAATATTAGCGTGACGCGTTTCAGGTCATCTGACCCATCCTCAGACACTTGCTCGAAAAGAGGGGCTTGAGGAGCTTGACAATGAGTTTACATATGTGTGTTTTTATTTTAATTGGATTTTAATATATGACGACCTCTTTTCAAGCAAGTGTCCGAGGATGGGTCAGATGACCTGAAACGCGTCACGCTAATATTATTCTAAAGATAGAAGTCACAAGACAGACCTAACAAAGGTAAGAAAATAAGAAATTAAAATACGTGACTTGGACCGTTAACAAACAAAAATGTCTAGAGGAACCTTTGCCCTCAAAAAACACTTGTGAAGTCTTTACTCCACTTAAAACACAGGGAAAATTTGCTCTCTGCCCTCTATACTCACCTAACCTCTCGTCACACTCTCACAATCTCATCAACAACTACTACCCCATCACTAACCTCTACTCCCATTATAATCACATCACCACTACTATTATTCAACGTATCACTCTCTGATACCACATTTTTAATTATATCACCATTATTATACGTCATATCATTATAGTTATCGTTTATATTAACATCATCACTTACCTTGTCATCTTATACCTGATTTACTTTACTTTCTTTATTCTCCTTTATGTACTCCCACGAGAACTTGTATTCTTGTATTTGTTTTTGAATGGTACTAAGACGGCTGTCTAAATGTTCGGCAATAGCATTCAAATGTTTATCAAACTTTTCGTCAATATTATTAATATCACCCCTTAAATCAACTTTCATTTTGCCCCTGAACAATTTTGTGTTCATTAAAATGTTTACACAAAAAACTCATCATTTCATCATTAGATCTACTACTATCTTTTGTTGACTCTGGAGTTGACTGTGCTCCAGAGTCACTCATTATAGCAGAATCGGTTAAACTAGTTTCATTTTCATCTGCCATCTTTTTAAATTATATAAATTGCATACACAATTATAAAAAAATTTTTAAATTTAACTCAATGTTTTACATTACCAACCATATCCCCTAACCTATAAACATAACCTGTAATGATACACCCTTATATGTAACTTATATACATAATACAAAAGACGCCATTACCCAAAAACCCATTTCCACATTTCGAGTAAGTCTGACTTATATAAAATAAATTTATATAAGCGTCCCTGTTCGGGCGCTAATTGTAACAGTTAAAACAAACGAGAAGCGAATATTATCATTATTTCCGACTTACCTTAACGACAAATTCCAAGGACGTCCAGATGAATTCTTGATATGGAAATGATATTATGGTTTTGTGTCATAATTATTATACTGACACATTATTAGTATTACACAATCATTTTTTATTTAGATAAAACGCAATTCAAATAAAAATTATAAAACTGTTGTAAACAGTTATGAGACAAAAATTAATATACAAAAAGTTTTATGACAAAACTTTAACACACAAAGAAAAATGTTTTACTGCGCAAATCAGTACGTTCTTGTTACTCGCACTCTCTCTCTCTCTCTCTCTCTCTCTCTCTCTCTCTCTCTCTCTCTCTCTCTCTCTCTCTCTCTCTCTCTCTCTCTCTCTCTCCCCCCTCTCCCCCTCCACCCCTCCCCCTTTATACTCTCTTTATACCCCCCTTCTGTCTTATGATTTCTAATTCTCTTGCATAAACGCTCTGTTCCTCCCTATTTTATTATATTTTCATAATTTCCCTCACTGGTTACTTATCTGTTGTTAATTTTCCCAAATGTTCATTATGGTGCCTTTGTGTGGTATGTGTTTTATTAGCATCATGTTGGTTATGTCTGGGAATTCATGTCCAGTGTTTATTGCATGTGTGGCCAAATAAGATTTATATATTTCTGGTTTTTTATATGAGTTTAGATGTTAAAAATAACTTCTTGGATTTCGTTATCCATGACGTGTCCGTTACTTAACTAAATATAACTAAGCGAAAACCGGTTCAGGTTATAAGGTAAAACTTTTATGTTTTTACCCATAAAAAACTTTGTGCTCCGAGTCGGTAGTGAAATAATTATATTTAGTTAAAAAATAACGTTTTCAGTTGCTTTTTAACATGATAATGTTTTTAGGCTGGGGTCATTCCACAATATGCGTGATGCAAAATGTGTAATGTCATCGAAAAATGTAACGCTCCAGGTGATGTTAACACTATATTTTTTCCACACTTTCGATTCCCCAAAGTCTAGAAATCTTCGGTCTCTGTTGTTTTAACAGAACCGACGTTCGGGTCTCTGTATATCTTGTTGGAAGGTAATGCTTCAGGCACCAGCACAGGATCTCGAACAATGTGTCCGGTCTGTAGTCGTGAATCGGTTAGAAATCCGTATGAACATCACTGAACAGGAGAGTCTGCAGTTTATCACATTATACGTTAAGCATTACATTATACTCAGACATTACACAAAAGCCTAAAAACATTATCATGCTTCGATGTTTCGGTTTCGTCAACATTTTTTTGTTTGTCCTATGTAACATTTATTGCAATCTTGGCATTCAATTTTGTATATACCATTGATTGTTGTATTATCTTTGTTGTGTGGGTTATTAAGTTTTTGTAAATTATTTTTATTAGTTTTGTATGCTATTTTAATGTCTGTGTTTTTAAATAGTTTTGTTAGTTCTGTCATTTTATTATTTATGTATGTGAATGTGGCCCATTTTTTATTGTTGTTATTATTTATGTGTTGTTCATTTTGATTGATTCTTAATTGCTAAGTTTTTATTTTATATTCGATTTTGTTTTCTTTTTATGGATACAACAAAAACACTATAAACAAAGTAGAAAATAAATCAAATATAAAATAAAAACTCAACAATTAAATATAATGATGTTAGTGGCATTTTGTGGCTGGCATAACATAAAATGGCAGTATTCTTTTCACTATTTTAACGGAATGTACAAAATACCCCTAAACAAACAGTAAACAGACAAAGCAAAAAATATACTATACCAAATTGCTTATAAATACAATAAAAATACTGAAACAAAATAGAAAATAAAATCAAATATGAAATAAAACTGAACAATTAAGAAATAATCAAAATTAACAAGCAAATAGTCTGTAGCAAAAAGTGCTTGAATATATATAATAGAAGTATTTATTAATTTATTTTTAAACTATTTAAAAACATATCATTTTTAGTGTTAATGTGTACTTTTTTACCTATTAATTTATTATCTGTTTTGTGTTGATATATTTCCAGATTTTCTCAAAGGTTCATTTAGGACCTTTAGATATATGTAATGGTACCCAATAACTGTACCTATACTACGTTCTCGATGCTTTGAGTGTGCGATAATATCGACATAGAAAAGTACCAAATTGTAAATGATTCTGTTACTGAATGTAAAGTGAAAACACGTAATATAGTAATGTGTGGGGTTAGGTAAGAATGTTTTGTTTTTTAGTTTATTGCTTAAAGTAAACAAAACTCATGGTTGACAAAATATAACATTTGATAAGTAAATAAAATGATTGTATCATATTGATACTTGGTGACAATCTCACCGCACATGAAAAAAAAGCAATTAAAAGCAAACTGATCTAAGCATTGTTGTGTCATTCAAGCAGTTTCTTCTTCTTCATTCATATACATGCAAAATTACACTTAAAATGATGTTTATAATGGATGTCTTTTATTACTGTGGTATTATATTTATACATCACCAAATGAACCCAAGCTTACAAATGAAAAATTACAATTGTTTTTGCAAACGTATTATGATTAAAACAGATTTTATTGTATCTTTCTGAACTGTATTATAATTGTATGGACGGTATACATAAACGTTAAAAATCATTGTAATTATAATATCGGACCAGCAGAAAGGTAACAACACAAATAGATTTCGTCAACCAAAAAGAATATACAGTATGTGTACAATTTTACTATTCAAAGTGAAAAGCAAGTTCTGCCACAAAAACGGAGACATAATATAATAATCTGCCTTACTTTGAGTTTTTTTTTTGGGCGTGGTTTTCACAAAAAGCAAGCATTATTTTAAAGGCATGTTGGTTTTCATGTACCGGTATACTTTTAGTTTGCCTCTTAACCTAACTATGTCATCTTCTGATGTCACAGGTGCAGATCAGAGTTATATTATTACTAGACAAATTTTTCATAAAAAATATGAAAATGGAAAACAATTTTATTTGTCAGCATGCTACTTAATAATATAAACAAATACACAAATATATTTCCATGATTTGTATTATCTAACTAAAATTATATGCACTATTCTCAACACATCAGTGCCATCTATCTCATAATTGTAATATTGAAACTTTATATGTAGGCACGGTTATTGGGAAAATACCATTTTAATAATATAACGTTATTTAAATTTGGAAGTGTATGATTATTTTTAACTGAGTGTGTAGCAAAGTTTGATGTATAAACTTTCAGTTTAAAAAAAAGTTTTGGTGTAAATGAATCTGTCTTTTGAACGATTGTTAGTTGACCTGTGTAGAATTTATTACAGTCAGGAAATTCAATTTTATACACACCATTTAAATTATGAATTATATTAGGTGTTTTAGGCTTAATTTATGAAAATCTGTTTTAATACTATTATATGCCATTTTTATAGATTTATTTTTTAATAATTTCGAAGTTTTATGTTTTATTGTGCCTATGTATGTAAAATTAATGTTTTGACTATTTTGTTTATTTTTATGAAAATCTGTTTGTTGTGTATTTTTTTGATTAAATATGTTTTCAGTGTTATCAATTATTTTGGGGTTATATCCATTTTGTATTGCAGTATCAATTAAATGAACCTTTGAGAAAATCTGGAAATATATAAACACAAAACAAATAATAAATGTCTTGATTGTTCATCGTCTTCTTTCACAGCACTACAGTTTATCTAAAAATGAAAATTTTACTTGTGAACTTACTGTTTTTTCTTCTCGTCGAACGCGTTTTGGCGTCGTATTCGCCTTCTTCAGCTTAAAGACAGACTGCCAGTATTTAGTAACGGTTGTTGTATGGAAGGTGTAGTGGGGGTGGTGCGTGGAGGAAGGGGATTGGCGCGGGGATTCAAATTAATGTTTGTTTTTTGTATAATTGTGTCAAAAAGTGTATGTGATTTATATTGTAATTGGTCGTTAAGTGTGTTGTTTGGTTGTGTTGTGTGGTGTTTGTATATTTCGTATTGTTCAGCTGTGTTGAGTTTTTGACCTTTGGGTAAGTAATGTAAAATTTCAAGATTAGTGTCTATGTTGGTGTAACTGTGGTTTTGTGTGTGTATGTGTGTGGCAAACGCGGAGTGTATATTGTTGTTGGTTAAAGCTTTTAAGTGTTCAGAGTAACGGGATGAAAAAGATCTTCCCGTCTGGCCTATGTAGAAACTATTGCAGTTATTACAATTTAATTTGTAAACACATGTTTTGTTATATTTGTCTATGTCTGTGTTTGTATTATTGATGTGTTTTTTGATGGTATTGGTTGTTCTGTATGCTATTTTGTATTTGTGTTTTCTGAATGTGTTGGCGATTTTGTGTGTGTAGGAGTTGTGGTATGTGAGTGTGATGTATTTATTGTGCTGTGTGTTGATGGTATTTTGTGTTTTGTTGTTTTTGTTTTTGATGCGTTTGTGTAGTGTTTATTAAATTAGGGTTGTAACCGTTTTTGATTGCTATGTATTTTATTGTGTTGAGTTCATCGATGTAATCTTGTTTATTTAAGGGTATTTTAGTTAGTCTATGGAGCATATGGTTGAAGGCCGCATGTTTATGTTGTGTTGGGTGGTTTGATGTGTTGTGTATAACCATGTCAGTTGTGGTTGGTTTCCTGTATATTTTGTACGTGTGTGTATTGTTAGTTTTGTTAATTGTTAGGTCTAGAAAATTTATACTATTGTTTTGTTCAATTTCCAGTGTAAATTTTAATTTGTGGTGTATAGTGCTTATGTATTTGTGGAAGTTTTCAACTTGTCTTGTGTTGCCTTTGAATAAAAGTAATATATCATCTACATACCTGTGCCAGTATATAATTTTGTTGGTGTATTTGTTGTTGTTTATTATGTGGTTCTGTTCTATGTTGTGTATATATATTTCTGCTAGTATTCCTGATATGGGGGATCCCATCGGGAGACCTTCTGTTTGTGTGTATATCTTGTTATTGTATGTAAAGTAATTTTGCTCAGTTATTATTTTGGTAAGTGTGATGATCTCTTGTATGTGTGTTTCAGGTGTGTTGTTTTGTCTGAGTAGTTGTTCTAGTGTTTGGATGGTTTCTTTGATGGGGACATTAGTGTATAGATTGGTTATATCAAAAGATGCCAGAGTTGAGTTGTGTGGGATGTGGATGTGTTTGATTTTCCTGACTAGGTCGATGTTGTTTTTGATATATGTGTTGTTACTGAGAATAATGTTTTCTCTGATTATTTTGTCTAGGTGTTTTGCGATTTTGTGGGAGGGAGCCTGTGTATTGTTTAATAATGGTCTGATGGGAATGTTAGGTTTATGTATTTTTGGTAATGCATTTAGTTTAGGGGGGGTTAGATTTATTTGTTTAAGGTAATAATAATAAAATAATAAATTAATATGTGAACAAATAAAATTAAATTTATAATATTTTAAAAATGATTAATTTAATAAAGTAGTAAATATTTCTATTATAAATTCCAGTCTATATTTATAATCCACACGCACACACATGTGCGCAAATATTGCAATGGACATTCTAATTGCATATAAAATGTAGCAAACAATATTGCCATATGATAACATATAAAGAAGCTATATGAATAAGTACAGATTGCAGGTTTGAACATTGTAAAGTAGTTAATAAGCAACATTGTGAAAAATGTTAGTTTTAAGTATTTTTAGACTTGTAAAGCAACTTTAAGTGCAGTGAAATGGTATGTAATAATACTTAGCCACAAGTGTAATGTGCATGTGCGAGGGTACGTAATTATTTTATGGAAAATTCTTAATGTGGATAGCTATTGAAACAAGAAAAATTTTGATATCGGCCTTGCAACATTACGAGTATTTCATAAATTCACACAAATACAGAACCATGTACTCAACGCAACTATTAAGTGTAGTACACCGGCCAGGTCGCAGGATTTTTGTTTCTCGTTGCGTCAAGTATATGTAGTTGCACAATAATTAAATAAATTTTAAAGAGGAGTGAGGTGTTGTTGACATGAAATAATTATTTAAAACCATTTAAAAAAATGATCATCCTAAGATTTATTCATTAATAGAAAAATATTCGAATTAAAAAAATCAAACATTAGATAGATCAAATATCCACTATTATAAGTCTCACACATATTGGGCTGTTCATAACATCTAAAAACTAAACAATCATATACTCTTATTAACTAAACAGACGTGTTAAACAACGTCTAAATTCTTTCATTTTTTGTGTGTCTGACTTTGATTCAATCTTCAGATGCTAATAGCAACTCATTTAAAAAAAAACAAAAATAATATTAAACTTAAGCATAAAATTAGTAGTTGCTATTGACAAAATAAACTAATTATATTTACTTTCAAACTATTATTTAATTCTATTGACACACCCAAATTTTTAACATATAACAAAAGATTCAGTAACTTTCAAATTTTCTTATAAAATTAAATTATTGACTTTAACTATTATTTACATTTAAAATTTTTAAGTCTTACTGTTCATGTAAAATTGTCTTTCTGAAAGTTCTTTTCACAACAAAATTATAAATATTTAGTCATCACCTGCATACTGCTGCCATTACCATTATGTGTGTGTGTGCGTGCGTGCTTGCGTGCGTGCGTCCTGAATCCTGAGAATTTTATGATGATGATGATGATGATGCTGTGTTCTCTGTCTCTATGGGTTGTTGTTGTTGTTGTTGTTGTTGTTGTTGCTCCTGACGTCTTGTGTGACTCCATACGTCTTGTGTGAGTGTGGTAGTTTGTGTGTGTCCATGTCGATCCGCAACGGGCAGCGTAACGTCGTCTGTAGATTTCTTGAGTCTGAGAATGCCCCAAAATTGTCGGTTGTATTTATACTGGACTCAATCTGACATGTCCAGGATTGCTCTTGACATGTTAGAAATTGTAACTTTCATGCAAAGCGTCCTTTTAATTACGAATCACTTTTTTGTTCATTTTAGCGATTTCATAAACACACTTGTAGCATGCGCGACATCATTGTTTTCGTAATTTTTTTCTGTTCACGCACATATAACACACATGTTAATTACTCTTTAATTACACCCGTAATTAACATTAATTACTTAGCGTCTTTAATATTGCAATTTTCTGCAATATTTTTATATCACTGCATTCGTTAAGAATTCCTTAATGCAATGGTGTTTTATAATTGGTGTAAGTCTTTGCTTACAGGTTTATCACAAGTAATTAGTTTATTATAATCCTGTTAAGACATGGTTACAGACAAAACAATAAGTCGTTCTCATCACCCCATGTTTTCATGTCGTAGCATGCTCACACATACAAACACACACACGCTGTAACTTACGCTACCACAGCAGGTGTCCCTCCCAACAGGTTAGATATTGTCAATTCCTGCACAAAATTGTATAAAACTGTTCCTTATTCTATTTATACTAATTAGAGTATAAAACATACCGCCCAGGGCAAATATGCAAATATATGTATTGTTGCAATATATATAACAAAATCCCAGTATTGCAGAGAAGCGGAGTTTTATAATGTAAAGAATGCAACAAAGTGTATCTAGGTGAGACAGGATGGAAATTTGAATGCAGGTTATCTGATGACAAACTGGAGAAGGTAATAGAACAATAAATTCATTATATTCAAGACATTTCTTAGAAGAGAACCATAAGTTTGTCAGTCCTCTAGTAAACTATGAAATTTTAAAAGTAGTGAGTAATACAATTGAAAGAAGGCTTAGAGAGGAATTAGAAATATTTAAAGAAAGAGAGAAAGGGTTAGATAATTTAATGAATACTAAAACTAAATTAGAAAATGATAAATATTTTATAATATAATTAAGAAGTAAATGGTAGTGGGTGGATAGAGAACATTAAGGAAGAAAATAAATTGCAAATATGTAATGTTTTTGAAATAAGGGTGAGTGACTGCACCCACAAGTGGTGATAGGAAGGGACGAAAAGGGTATGTACCTAAGTTGTTGTTTGCATTGAATATAAAAAGGAAGAGGGAAGGTTTTGACAATATATCGCATTTTAAAACTGTACCGAAAAGGAACTTGCAGATAAAAGTGTGAATGAGAAAGGTTTTAAAATGTTAAGTATTGAAAAGAATGTACACACAACACACATACACACAGAATGTACTAGAAAGAAATATAAAGTACTGACATGGGTGACTGAACTCACTAGTTAATGAAAGGACTTTTAACTTAAAGTTTGTTTACGAAAATGTGTACGCGCTGTAGGGCAAGTATATAAAGAAGTTGTCTAGTCCTATTATTGTTATTTCCGATCTGATGATGAGCTGTGAAGCTTGAAAGTGCTAATCGGAATAATTTTTCTATAATGGTGTGCAACAGTGTTTATTCTGTTTATTGTATGATAGTTTTGTCACATAAAAATAACACAGACAAAATATTATTTCAACCACATAAGAAGAAAATCTAAATTTAGCAACACGTGTACTAAATATTTATATTTATTGTAATTTTACTGTTAAATTAATTAAACCCTTGCAACAAGGCAGAAGGTCAGAAAGTGAAAATGGAAAATGGAGGGAAATCTTAATATATGATCATAATAACAATTATATATTCTTCGTTTTTTGTATCTGACCTTGCTGCGTTTCAGTATCAGGTTGTAGAGAGCTTCCATCTTTAGTCTCCATCTAACAGTGATATTTAATTACAAAAATACAAAACTATACAATATGATTTATTAAAAATTTTCAACATTATTACTAATAATTTTAATAAGTAAAAATGTATACAGATTCATTTTAGTTATTATATGAAAATAACTGATTATGTAAAACAAATAGTACAACATTAAAAGTCAAGTTGGTTAGTCAGTAGTATGCTAAGTCTCTGATGATATATAACATAAGTTTATGAACTGTTACCAGCAAAAGTCAGACAATACAATTTATCAGTTGCAAACAAAATTAATTCAAAGATCATGTAGAGGAGGACCTCAGAAAGCTGAACATAAGAAACTGGAAAGCCAGGGCATGCAATAGGGAAGAATGGAGTCGACTCTTGGAGCAGGGCAAGACCCACCAAGGGTTGTAGAGCTATGGCTTATGATGATGAAACAAAATAAATATTTTTATTATGTAACTGCAAGAATTTGTAGTGACAGTTGAACAACACACACCACATACAGTATAGTGTAGAAAGGTGTGTAGTCTGAAATAAGTATGTACACAGAAAGTATATGCACTTGAGAGTAAAAGAAAATAACGTAATAATGGGTAGTTGGATTTTAATGCAATAAACATCAAAGAAAAGTTGGTTTAATTCTACATTGCAGAAGTAAAGATAAATACTTTTAACATTCATGAATTTCACTAATTTGTCACCTACGGGACCGAAGGGGTGATGAATTAGTGAAGTATATGAATTAGTAAGAGCGTAAGAAACAAACCCATTAAAGACAATATATAATGTTTTATTACAATACTAGCAATATTCATTACTAATGTTATGGTCGAACATATTATTGCTGGAAATTTTTAAACTCAATCAAGTTAAACACTAATTGCAAAAAAAAGTGTAATGATTGTGAAAAACATCCGTAAATTTGTTCTGTTTTTTCTATCGACCGTAATTTTCAAGAGCCAAATTATGTATTTGGTACAGTGAAATTATTTTACTTCATCCTGGCCTGTTCTGCTTTCATCTGTTTCATCTTGACCTGTTCTGCTTTGTTCTGTTTCATCTTGGACTGTTTCAATCACTACTACACTTGATTGCTGTAGTCAGTGATTGAATGATCTCCTTGTGAAAGATTGGAGGTTTTATTGGCAGGTCATCTTCTTCATCATTAGCTTCTGTGGGTTCTGTGGATACGTATGTAACAATTTCATCATCACTAAACATTTCATAGCCTACATCACACCAATTTCTGACATCGTCTTTATTCAAAACTGTTAAATGCTGGTAGGGATTGCCATATACCTAACAATTCCAGTGTGCGGTCAAGACCTTCTGGTTTTGTACATGCTGGTTGTAATTCAGATGGATGAAACTTATTCCAGGCAGATTTTAGAGTGTTTTCCGGAATACTTTGCCATGCGTCAGATGATGCATGCTTTAACTTAACTGTTTGGACCACAGAAGTGAGACATGCCTCAACGCTCTATGTGTACAGCGCAGGACAATAGCATCCTTTATAATACATGCGTTCCAAAATTGTTCAGTGTCCACATTGTTTTCACAAAGTTCCAAATTTTGTAAAAAGCACTTTGTGTACCACCTCTTAAAACGCTCAATAACGCCTTGGCTTATTGATTGTGGTAAGATTGTTATGTTAGCAGGAAGAAACATACATTGGATGCTGTTTGAATCAGATTAACAGTCTTCAAAATCATCAAGAGTTCATGCTTTTACGCCTTGCCGATGACAGCTAACGTCATTTTATGGTTCAAGCTTTGGAACAAGCAAGAATTGTAATGTGATTTTTTCTCACTTTATATTCAGGGGCTGAATATTCTGAACCAGATGCCAGCGTTTTTGTGGGAGAGTTTTCCAGTACAATTCCATCTCATCACAATTATACACTTGAGCTGCCCACAACCCAGCATTTTAATGTGAGCACTTAGTTTTTCCCGATATTGTGACACTATTTCACTGTTTTCACTGAGCTTCTCCCCTTGGATTTATAGCTGTACAATACCATGTGTCTCCTTGAACCTATGGAGCCAAACCTGACGTGCTTTAAAATTTGGGTCACTATTAAGTTTTTGATTGATTTAGACAGCTTTTGCAGTTATAATTGACCCACTTAATGGAATTCCTTCGGAGTGCTG
This sequence comes from Magicicada septendecula, assembly GCA_034769895.1. NCBI lineage: Eukaryota > Metazoa > Arthropoda > Insecta > Hemiptera > Cicadidae > Magicicada > Magicicada septendecula. Next base: position 484,398,086 of record CM068368.1, read on the forward strand.
CTGAGGGCTGTCTTTAATCTTTTTCTTTTCAACACATTCCCTTCTGCAGCTTTGGTTTTGCACACAAATTCTTCAATTCTATCACCATTCTTCTTGATGTCATTTATTGTGGTACGTGGAACATCATAAATTTTCAACAGTCTAGTCTCACTTTCACCTTTCCGAAGGCACTGGTGAATGTCATATTTTTTTTTGGTAAATTGAGACTTTTATAATGACTATGCTTAGTAGACATGACTGACTGTAGCAGCTGTACTTGAAAACTGATCAGTGGCGAAGCTAGTAGTTAATGAATGGGTAGGCAAAAATCATATCTTAATTTTTTTTTAAGGAATCATTAAAAGGACGATGGTTCAAATCGGACGTTGAGGTAGAGTTTGCTGTAAGCGAATGGTTCCACAAACAGCCGTAAGAATTTTACTAGCAGGGAATCTACAGGTTAGTGCAACAGTGGAACTCATGTCTTAATGTTAATGGAGACTTCTTTTAAAATCATTGAATAAAAAATTCTTTACAGCTCTATACGTGTTTCTATTGAACAATCCTTGTATTAGTCATACACAATAATACAACTGATTGAACTTCAAATTTTTAAACTTGATTAGTTTCTATATATATGTTTAATGTTACAAATAATTCAAATAACAATCTTTATCATCTGTTAGTTCAGCAGAATAACAAGGGCACTTTTAATAACCGCATAAAATAAACACACTTATAAACAACACAGCGCGCTTTAACTTATGTGTTTGGACCACAGAAGTGAGACATGGCTCAACGCTCTATGTGTACAGCGCAGGACAATCCCCCGTCCTTTCACTTCTATATCGCTCCAGCACATTGCTTACATACGATGTATACAAAAAACGCTGAGGCAAGTTCAGGTTGCCTCATTCGCTTTAAACAAGCTATGCCGAATCTCACCTGTCACCATCTAGCGGTTGCTCAGTAAAGCAGGTTTCGGCTTAATAAATTCGACAGTCGCGGTAACAATGTATAATCTTTACGTTATGTAGTTCATACGTATTTATAATTTTTATTCTACAGAATTTTTTAGGGTAGGCATTGCCTCAATTGCCTCCATGTAACTTCGCCACTGAAACTGATCAGAAACATATGTATCAAATGCTTGCAATCAACATAAGGCCGTGGCGAGACTGAATTTTCGGAAATGTATTACGCTTTAACAACACAACACAACATAACACTTATTGTGCTGTGTACACAAGTATGAAATACCCAATTGTTGGAACCAATACCTTCCGCAATCTGTTCTCCTGGCTGTTGTTAGAACCCCTGCCACAATCAGCATGTTTCTGGGTTACCCCAGCTATAATTAGAGCGTATATGTTACTCACTTGTTAATAAAGAAAAAGAAAAAAAAAGCTTGAGTGGGTAATGAATTACAGAGGGAGACGAATTAGTAAGGTTCCACTGTATAATAAAATGGGTACTTGTAACTCCTTGGATTCTTGCAGTATTTTAGTACAATTGGGTCATTTCCTAATTATGCAGTTACTGTTTGAATTAAAATAGTTTAACCATAAGACAGATTAGATCAGGACACTAAAAGGAGAAGCAAAGAAGAATACCAACTATGTACTTCACTTTAAAATACAATTTGTTGGTTATATCATTATAAAAAATAAAGTTTTGCAAGTGGTATTTGGTAGTGTATTAAATAAGTAACAGTATGTGGAAGTCATAACAAGTGAAAAATGTTATAGGGAATGTGTGTAGCCAAGCAGTGTGTTACCTTAAAACCACGAGTAAACATAGTTCTTGTTGATTTGTCAACAGATCCGCAAGGCAGTGAAGAGGAAACACACATTACCACACTATAAACTTAGGTATAAACCATTTTTCACTAAAAGTGATCCAGGTGCCCTGCCTGATGAAAGCTTAGGCAGTCCATCATTTGGTGTACTTGAAGTCACTGTTGTACAAGTGTCAAGAATCACCGACAATCCAGGACCTATTTATTGCAGTCTAGCAGTTGGTGAGTGATATGGGAATCATATTTAGTGATATGACTTTTATACAATAACTTTGTTTCTTTGTTGATATCATGAATGTTCACTGCTATAAATGGCTGTATAAAGTCTACTTGATTTTGTTTGAAGTACTCATTCAACATCAGTAAAAAAGAATGATTTTTATTGTACCATTTTCTGTTCTTCTGAAAATTGCATAGAACACTAGTGGAAGTGAATATGAAAGACAGCCATTACACAAACTAAACTAAATTTCTTGAATCAATGGCACTAAGTGACAAATTGAATAAATGTCATAACATATTTTATTAATTCTTGCAGCAACATTTTACAAGTACTGAAAAATTAAAAGCTTTTATGAATCATGATAAGTGATGGCTGCATCTAATGTAATTAAAAGTAATACATCAATTTTTGCAAGTGAGAAATGGATATCAATAATGATGTACCAGTAAACTGGTACAAGAAGTCCCACAAATGGTAGAGGTTTTCAGCCTAATCAGGACCAACAACCATAGTGAACTTCTATATTTTTCTTATTCAGAATTAATTAGACAATGCTCGTAATTTTTCACAGTCCCATCATAATGTAACTATCCATTTCTTTTCAAACATCCTTTACTGATCTGAAATGTTTTCTTGAATCATATCACAAAAGAAAGAACTTTGAATTATATCACAGCATTTTAAAACCCAAGGAATAAACTTAATATGATTTAAAATGAACAACATGTAAATATTTTCAATAATTATGCATCAGTGTAACTTTTAACTTGTAGTGTACAACTCATAGACAAATCAAAATATTCATCAACAAATGTTCATAATTGGATTGCAATCTAGAGTCAAAAAATGGTGCTTTAATGTATGATGCTAAACAGAAACAGACTCTCTCAATATTACCCTTGGACTTCCTCTTTCTTATGCACTATCCACAACCAACCAGATCCCAAACCACTCTTCTACTTATATAAATATATTTGCTTCTCACATCATGTCCTTTTCAATGCTGTTCTTTCCTTGAGTTTCTTAGACCTTTCATTCACTTTTACATGTCCTCATGAGAAGATGCTTTGTTCCAGTATTATTTAAAATTAGGTAAGGTTTCATTTTGGTTTAGAGTGCTTGAGTGGTATTTTGTGGTATTTCATTACATAGTTTTATCTTTTACTACGTTTAACATATATTAATTTTTCTATAAGTGGTCTATAAAAATTATTACGAATATGAATATAGTGCAAAGTTATGAAAAATGCTTATTAATTTTGAGTATTATGCTTATTAGAGAAGATAGATAGAGAGAGAGAAAGAGAGAGAGAGAGATGAGTACAGAAAGAGTAAGTAGTTTTGTGTGAATTAACCAGAGATAGTAATTTGAATTTTTTAATGTAGTTTTAAATTTTGTGTTATAGGAGTTTCTATTGATGTTCTCATTCTTATAATTGCATGAAATTGACAGAGATATGAATTCTTTATCTTCTCACAGTATATGACAGTGTTATCGATAACATTAGCTTTCCTTACATTTGAAAAATATAAATAACATCAATCCATTCATTGTTAAGAATTATATTGTTTAAATGTTAAGAATTATATTCTTTAAATATACTATATAACCAAAACATACGAAATGTATGGTGTCACTAAATGGTGATGAGTGTGATCATTCTTTGTTGACAAGGTAAGATGGAATTAAATTATTAATTGTGTATATTAATTCTGTATATTATTAACTTACAGAAAATAATACGCTTTCCTGTTTAAACAAATATTTGTATGAAAATCAGTGATAGTAAAATATCTCCATGTTATTTCATTGATAATAATAATATATGCGTATTTGTATAGATTCAATAGCATGGGTGGAAATGGTTCATTCACAGTCAGGAAGTTACTTAACTGTTGATACGTATGTTTTAAAACAAGGAGGTCTCTTGGGCATACAGTTTAAACAGGAGTTTGTAGCTGATAAATATCAGGTAAGAGAATGTGTGTTTGCAAGAATGTTATTTAAGTTTATTGGATCCATGAGGATGAAATGTGATTACAAGATCTCAGTTCGAGTGCTTCTTTTAATTATTGCATTCCAACTTCACTCTCATCTATTCACGGATTTCTTATGACGGTCTCACAGATTGTCGTGTTGTACAGTGGAAACAAAATATAGACACCAGTGAAGTCACTAATTACCACCTTAAATTAGTCACAAATAACAATTTCAAATCAAAAAGGACTCTCATACAATAATTTAAGTTAAATTTGTCCACACGGAATAATAATGTCGCCTTATTACAATACTGCACTAATTAACACAATAATCGCTTTCCACTAACCCGCAACAATCACTTGATCTGTACTCTGCAATATCACCAGGTGTAACTACTAACTAAACTGGCTGCTGTTGCTTATATAGATCCCACAGAGATTCTAGAATAATTTCCATTCTTTTGGCGGTTGCATAGTTACAAGTGTTCCAACAGTCCAGAGGCTACTTGTCTGCAGCCTTGACCGAGACACTGCACCTGCTCAGCTAGCTGAGAATAGTGTAGAATGATGACCAAGTTTGTTGAAAATAGGAAACGTAGCCTTTTTGGTCATATAAGCCATTAAGCATAGTGCAATTAATGGTAATGTATGCATTTGGGTTCCTGGAAAATCATTCAGGATATGCAAGGCAGGCATGTAGTATGGAAGGTGTGCTTGTTTTAAATCATTGGTGGTGAATGGCAAATGAGAACTGAGTTGAAAGGTTCACTACAGTGGTACCTGTCAAGGGGAAGGAGAACTTCCCTTCAAATCCCTGATACTTCCCATATAAGGGTTGAGGAGATGGCTACTAATTACGTCTTCTGAACTTCATTAGTTTGGTGTCAGTGTTTACTACCCCCAAACATAAATGGATAGATAAAGCTCTCTGGCCTAATGACAACGTGAAAGCCAAGCATGGTTATATAGAGACCAACGACTTGGTTACCTATGAGGGAGACTTAATAACAATGGATGAGCTTGAAGAAGACCATGGAAGAACTTAAAATCGAAAAACATCAGGACATGATAGTTTGAACGCAGAATTGTTCAAGTATCTTGCTTAAACTTATATTATTACATTTCTATAATATGTGTTCAAAAAAACAACATGTTCCACAAGATTGGTTAACTGGTAAAGTGGTATCTATTTTTATGAGAGGAAAACAGAACGGGTAGTATGTTTGGTTGATACTGGATACAAAATGTATGCAAGGATTATAAACCACCGCCTGCAGACTATTTCTGAGCACATTATTTTGGAAGAACAAAACAGCTTCAGGAAGAGTATATGTTGTACAGACAGTGCTTTCATTATTATACACAAATCAGTGAGAAGCATCGTGAGTTCAATAAAGAAATGTATATAGTTTTTGTTGACTTTGAGACAGCCTTTGATAGAGTACATAGAAATTTGTTGTGGCAAATATTAGAAGAATGGGGATACTCTCAACAACTTATAAGAACTATACAAGGCCTATATAATGGAATAAGAATAGCTATTAAAAATAGTTGTAGGATATCTCAACAGATATATGTCAATCAAGGTGTTAACAAGAGTGGAATACATCACCTACTCTTTTTAACATTTATAGTGACGATCTGGTAAGGAAATGGAAACATCTAGTGAATCCTAATATTATGTTATCATGAGCATGGACATCATGGCAGGGAGACAGGGGGACCCGTCCCCCTAATATTTTTCCAATGGTTAAATCCTGAATGATTTTTTATTCAAATAATTTTTTATTTTTTTATATAAATTATTATAGTTGAATAAAAATATTAATTTACATTCAGTGCCATTGATGGTCCAGTTTGAGGCCCAATGATTTATTTTCTTTATATTACTGTATAGAGATGACAGGTTCCCACAAGTAATGTTGACGGCTAGAACGTGGGTTTGACAGTTTGTTGACATTGTGACACTACCATAAAAATGTAAACACATGCAAAAGAATAACACCCCTCCCGACAAACCCTCCGTCCACCATTCTCACATTCTTCTGAATGCAGTGTGTATGGATTTGGCTGCCAGTCTGTCTTGCGTCATTTCACTGTGTTGTTTTGTCTCTATTTCTGATTATCTAATGAGCTTAATGCCTATGCATGGCAACATACTAATTTCTCATTATTTGACAAATAGTTGTCACAGGTTATAATATTACCTCTTTTGTTTTCAGTTAGTTTGTATTTGTTACTCAGTCTAATTTGTTTCTAAGTTAGTTCAGTTTAATTGTGACTGAAACAAGGCAGGTATACATTGGAGCTAATCTGGGGAGGGATGCTGTCTTGTTATCAGGATGAAAGTGTGGCTGATAATCTAAGGAGTTCGAAACCTCATTGACAGCATTAGGAGTAGGCTGGGTACCTTGATGGCGCATTTTTTTGATAAGGCAAAAGCTGGTGCCAAAATATGATAACTCCCTGAACTTAAACTTGGGCAGTGATGATGTTACAACTATGAGCAAAAATAATATAGATATATTCGTAACTTTTTGCAGTTTCTTGCAAACCAGTCAGAGGTTGATTTTCAAATATCCATCATAATATTTATTCATATCTAAATTTATATTCTTGATCCCACAAGTACAGTATCTTTTATTTCCAGATGCTAGGCCATCGCATGAAAAATCTTCACTTTCTACCAATGAATCACGAGTTTCAAATTTCCTGAAAGCTTACCATAACCAGTGACACCAGTGGCTGTAGCATGTGATCCAGTTACAATCGAAACTGAATCAGCATGTCTTTCATACCAGCTTGAAATTATACCTGATGGTTTTTCAATTCATCAGTGTCTCACAGGACGAGTATTAAGTTTTCAACAAAATTGGTACACAAAATGTCCAGGGCTGCATGTATCTGGTGTTGATGGGGTAAGCTGTTTTTACTGTACAAAATATGTTCAGTTATGTCCAGATAAAACACTTGCAACCAAAGCAGACATGGCTTGTAGTGGGAAAGGATTCAAAGACTGGATAGAGCCAATTAAAGGTTAAAATCCATGAAAAAAGTGCTACTTACACCCATGCTGTATTTAGTCATGCTCAACAGAAAGCTAATGAAAGACAGTGTCAAAAATTAAATCTGAGAAGCAAAAGATAGCTTTAGAGTCATTAATGCTTATTATTAGCACTCTTAAATATCTCATTAGACAGGGCAGGGACTGGCGATTAACAGGTCATATAAATTTTGAAGGAATCTTCAAAACTTGTTAAAGTTTGCAGTGAAGGCAAGCAATTTCTTAGGAAATATATGAAAAATATATTATACTAACCGTCTGTGACTTCTCTTTTGATGTCCCTTCTTATTACGACATGTTTCAAGACTCTTGTCCCATTGTCAACCATAAAATTTGTAGCACATATCAGATATGTTTGTCAAACGTTAAAAACCATGTCATAATGACCACAAATAACGGATTATTAAGATAACGAACTATACTAATTTGTAACTTGAATACGCGCATCGGGCGAACAGTGTACACTGCACAGCGACCCACCGTGCATTAACCGCAACTGATTCTAGTTATCTCAATATCTCAACGCGGTGTCATACAATACATTATACTTGAATAGTAACTGGTCGTTCAAAATGTGTGGCTTGGTATTAGTGTCCCTGAACGCTTTGTACACCTCAAATTCCTCGAGTGTGTTCATATAACGTCCTTTACTGCAAAAGTGAGGGGTTTTAAATTAGTTCTGAAATCAGTATAACTATGATTTTCATTAATAAGATGTTTGGCGAAACTTGATTTGATAGTATCATAGTTACAACGGATAGTGGGTGGTTTGTGTTCATTGAATCTTTTGAGAAAACCACGGCCCGTCTGGCCCACATAGAAAGCGTCACAATCATTGCATGACAATTTATAAATGCCCGTTTTATTCTCAATACAAGTAGATTCGTGGGTACGAAGATTATTTAAGATATTATTTGTAGTCTTGTAAGTGACTATGATATCAGTGTTTTTGTTTATGAGAGATTTTAAAATGTTCGGCATGAAATTGGTATATGTTGCGGCGATATATCTATGTGGCTTTTTCTCCCGTGCAGTCATTGATGTGACAGTACAAAAAGTATGATATAAAAATATGGTATGCAAGGTAGTAAACTATGGTATTTCAATGTTTTAAAAATCATTTATATGTGTGATACAATTTCCCTTGGGTTTCGCATACGACGACGCAGATCAGAGACAACAAAACAATTTCAAGGACAGCAGAATACGTGCCGATAAACAGACTTGTAATGGTTACTGTAACCAATACCGGCTCTACTTACTTCTATCTCATTGGCCAACAACGCCCAACGTCATTAAAACCACAATGACGCTATAAAAATACGTAATCAACAAGACTATTATGTAACGAAGAAACAAAGAACAATGACGTTTACACACACACACGTACGTAGAATTTGCGTAGTGTTGAGTCCCAGTCTATACTATACAGCAGCAGTAGTAACACCTGTCTCACAGGCAACCGGCATTTTACGCCGGTTTAGTGTTTGAAATAACTCAAAGTGTAATCAAAATGTGAAATGTAACCACCTCAGTAAACTTTAGACAGTGTGCAGTGATTGCTTTCCAAAATTAGAAGTAGAGTCAGTGAATTTGATATGATGTAACAACGCCAGCGGAGGGAACAACATGTGAGGCACGTCTAGAACTTCCAGTCGACCAAATCAGGGAAGTGAAAACCCAAATTTATATTTAAAGAGCTCTTTAATCAATCATAGCGATGTGTACACAAAAAATAATTTTGAAATTATAAGTATGAATGTGCGAGAGAAAGTAGGGTGTGCCCGATAATGTCGACATCCCATCGGGGTGTTGGTTTGCGTTTTCTTTTAAAGAATTATCATTAAATTAATTAAATATGAAGCAGCTGCATAATCAATATAAAGATTCTGGTAAATTAATGTTTGATAAAATATAACTGATTTTAGTATGAAAGCGAGCCAATATATTTAATGGCCGCCATATTGGAATATTGTCCGGTGTACACAACTAAAAATGCAGAAATAAATTACGATTGATGTTCATGGTGTCAAAGAAACGTATTCTCATTTCAATTCCTCCTTGTGTCAGCATTCACGCTGAGTCGAATCCTGGACCGTTAGGTAGTAATAATAAGTATAATAACAAAACTGAAGCAAACGAATTCACAAATTATGGTGGATACCATAATTATGGTATGTGTGACAAACGTGTCTGATCGAAATAAAGTAAACAAAACAAAATATAGGTTACTGGTTGTTTCCACATACATATACAGATGTATTTTATTAAGAGTATAAAAACGAGTAAAGTAACAAATGCCGCCCAGAACTAGGGACATAGAAAAGTAAAGTAACAAATGGGCCCGAACTGGTGACTATATAAAATATATAAATACATTTTATATAATAAGCCTGAATTGTGACAGAGGGGGGACATTGAAAATGAGAATGCGGTTGTAAAGTAGATGATAACGATAAGATAAAGCGACAAACCATTAACAAATTTCATAATGGCAGAGAATAAAGAAAATAATTCTTTATTAAACATAATTGATAGTACAAACAATAGCCAAATAAGCATGACGGAATCAGTAGTTATGAGTGAAGGAATAGTGCACTCAACACCAGTTTCAAATAACAGGGTTGAGAATAATGAGATCATGAAGATGATGCAAATGCTGTTTAGTGAACAAAAAAGCGAAATTAGAGGAATTCAGAATAATTTTAATATAAAATTTGATGAAATAAAGAACGAAATAAAAAAACAAAATATTAATTTTGATAGTCGAATAACTGAAATAGATGTACGTTGCACAAATATGCCAGAACAAGTGGTAGAAATAATTAGCGAGAAATATGATGATCAAATAAATAGTTTAAATAATAGAATCAGTACAAATAACGAAACAGTAATTAGTAAAGTACGAAACCAAATAGAAACTCAATATGAACAATTAGAAAACAAATGTTTAACCACAATTAGTGAGCAAATAGAAAGTAGAACCAATTGTGAAACAAGTAGACAAATTGATATGAAAAATAGTATTTTGCAGAACAAAATAGAGAAATGTGAACTCAATGTAATAGACATTACAGAACATTTTGAAATAGTAGACAGAGCAGTATTAAAAAATGAAAGTAACACTAATGAGAGAATGAGCATGTTGCAAAATCAAATTGAAAAAATAGATAACCTAGTTATACAGAATGATAATAATGTGCATGTTAAATGTAAGGTAATTGAAAATGATTTGATGAAAATGAAAAATGAGTTACGGGGGGGAAATTCAGAGAAATTATACCGGTACGACGGAAAGAATAATCGTAACCAGGGACGCTTACGGGGAAATCGAATTAGAAAATTTTAATTATGAAAATAGGATAATACACCCCATGAGATTTTTGAATCAGGCGCAGGAGTATAGTCGTTTTAGTAACCAAAATTGGGAGATACAGCTAATGAAGATTGTCAGATGTTTTAAAGGGAATTCTATTATATGGGTAGAAGCACACAGGGTAGAATGGGATAGTTTTGAAACATTTGGAAGGGCGTTTAAAAATAAATTTTGGCCGGAAGAGGAACAAGAGAGTTTGAGAAGTCGTATTATGGGGGTAGGCAATTTTGTAGGACAAAACAACATAACCATGTACGTGACGAAATTATATAACGAGGCGAAATACCTTGAACCGCCAATACCATTTAAATCGTTTGTCAGATACGTAAGCAAACATCTACCTAGAGAAGCGCAAGTGACTTTAATGACAAAGGAGATTGAGAACTTAAGTGAGTTGGAACGGATTTTGGACATTTTACAAAGCATTAGGGACCGCGAAATCATTAGGCGACCTATACAGACGAATCAGCAGAATAATAACATAGAATTTAATCGACATCGGAATGGATATCAAGGAAACGGTGAGTATAATAACGGTTACAGACCCAGAAATCAGTTTCAGCAAACAGGTGAGTGGAAATGTTCAAGATGTGAGGTAGAGAACTATGCAAACCGACGACAGTGTTTCCGATGTAGACAACCTAAAGAAGAACAGAGGAGAAGAGAACAGACGAAACAGCATTTATCGAATGACAAAGGAGGACCAAGTACAAGTGGGACATCCAACCACAGGCAAGGACGACCGAATGGTCAACAACAGCAGGAAAACTAGAAGCGACAGTGGCGACCAGGACCCAACCACTGTTCAGAGGAGCGCATGAGGTCCGAAACACAGTGAACATCCACAGCAACGTAATTCAAACGGATATAGTAAAGGATCTATTAGAAGAAGAAAACAACACTTTAATGGAAGGGAGAGCAGGATTAACAGAAGTCCAGGTAAATATAGAAGGTAAGCATTACAGAACACTAGTAGATACCGGTAGTGAGATTTCGGTGATAGCAGAAAACATTTTAACGGAGTTAAGAGAATTCAACAAGAATATACCAGTTTTGCCAGTAGCAGGGGTTACGGTGATAGGAGTTACAGGGGTAAGGAGTAAACGAGTGACGAAACAAATACATTTGAACTTTCAGATAAATGGCATAGAGTTTGATAGTACATTCTTGGTAGTTAAGGGTTTGAGTTTGAACATTATTTTAGGTAACGATTTTTTACAAAGGAATAGAGCGGTGATAAATTTCAAGGAACAGGTGATAGAGTTAGACGGAGGTGACCGGTCGGTAAGAGTTAATTTCGAACGGGTGATAGATAAAAGTAAAACAAAGGGTGTAAAGTTATTAAAGAAACGAGTAGATGAGGAAAATAGCGATACGCGGATCAATGGGTGTAGAGAGGTAGAGTATAGTTATGAGGATGATAATGACACGAGAGATATTAGTGATGCAGTATGGGAGATAAGGGCCGATAAGTTCCGGAGTTAAGGGTACGATGTCGGGAGTGGCCAGCGTGCAGCGTTGTGGCAAGTGATAGAGAGGTATCGAGGAGTGTTTGCCGATGTACCGGGAAGGGCAAAAAACTACGAGTGTGTATTGCAGATTAGAGAACATACCCCTTTCATGCAACGGAGTTATCCTGTGCCTTATTCCAAGAGACGAGCGGTGCAAGTGGAATTAGACAAAATGTTGAAGGGTAAAATTATAGAGAGATCAGTATCGCCCTACTCGAATCCTTTAGTGGTAGTGATTAAGAAGGATGGTAGAGTCAGGTTATGCTTGGACGCAAGGAGAATAAGCCAAATAATTATACCCGACCGGGAGTCACCAGAAGCGATAAACGAAATATTCCAAAAATTTAGCGGCGTGAAGTACATGACATCGCTGGACCTTACTGCAGGATATTGGCAAGTACCACTAGCCGAAGAAAGCAGGAAATATACCGCATTTTTGTTCAATGGAAAAAACTACCAGTTCAGGAGGCTACCTTTTGGATTGAACACCAGTGTGGCAAGTTTCATAAAGTGTTTAGACAAAATCTTGCGACCTAAGGATTTGGATTTCTTAACTGTTTACGTGGACGACATCTTAATCGCATCCAGGACTTTTGAGGATCATTTGGAACACTTAAAGTATGTATTAACGAAATTAGAAGCAGGAGGACTTACCATAAATTGGGATAAATCAGAATTTTTACGAACAGAGATTAAATTTTTGGGTTTTATTATTACACCGCAAGGGATATCAGCAGATCCAGGAAAAGTCGAATCCATCATGCGCTTCCCTGAACCGAGGAATATAAAGCAACTTCAGAGTTTTCTAGGGCTGTGCAACTTCTACCGGAAATTCCAGAGAAACTACGCTCACGTGACTGCAAGGTTAAGCACCGTACTACAGAAAAGTCAGCAGTGGAAATGGAGTGATGTAGAACGCGGGGCGTTTGAGGAGATTAAAAGGAAATTTAGTGAAACAATCATGATGAACCACCCGGATTTTGAGAAAGTGTTCTATCTACAAACAGACGCCAGTAATGTAGCCGTCGGGGCGGAGTTGTACCAGGAGGATGAGGAAAAGGAGCACCTTACTATAGCTTTTGCAAGTAGATCCTTGCTGCCGGCGGAAAAGAATTATACGACCACCGAAAAAGAGTTATTGAGTATTGTATTCGCCGTGGGGAAATTTAGAACATATATCCTGGGGAACCGAACCATCATACGAACGGACCACAAGGCGCTATCCTTTTTGAACACTTGCAAACTTGCTCACAGCCATCTTACAAGATGGGTGCTCGTATTACAGGAATACAACTTTACATGGGAGTACATCCGGGGAAAGGAGAACAAGGTACCCGACACTCTCCAGAGTAGACAGTGAGAACAACAGGCCAGGTAGGGATCTAAAGGAGATCGAGATTTTCAAGATAACCAGGGAGGATAAAATGTTTGGAGAAGAGTTAAAAGATATTAGGACCATGCAAAGAGCAGATGGTAAGTCGGGAAAGATAATCAACAGCTTAGAAACGGAGTTGGAAGGATCAGGATATAACCAGTTTTTCCAAATTTACCAAGGGTTATTGTTTAAAAGGGTAGTAGGGGGTGAGCGTGATTGGAAATTAGTGATACCGGAAGGATTAGAAGAGAAGATCATTTGGGATTGTCATGTTAGATACGGTCATTTTGGGGCGAATAAGTGTGTCAGTGTATTGAAGGAGTCATGTGTGTTCAGGAACATGGAGAGAAGAGTGAGGAGATTACTGAGGAGTTGTGATTTATGTCAGAAGTCAAAAGTGGTGAATTATAGGGTTGAAGGTGAGATGAATTATATAAGGGTAGAGAGACCATTTGATTTAGTGGCGGTAGATTTGTTTGGACCATTGCCGAAGGGTAGAGGCGGAGTTATGTATGTTTTTGTATTACTTGACACTTTTTCGAAGTATGTGAAATTGTATAGCGTAAAGAGAGTTACCAGTAAGGTATTGAGTGAGAAGGTGACTAAGGATTACATGATTAGCGTGGGTAAGCCGAAGGTGATTTTATCGGACCACGGGCCACAGTTCATCAGTGGGACATGGCGCCAGACCTTAGGATGGGAAGGAATCCTCACGAAACATACGGCTGTGTATCATCCCCAGTCAAACCAGGCTGAGCGTGTAATGAGAGAGATAGGCAGGATTTTTAGAGCCTATTGTCACGCTAAACACAGCGAGTGGTCGCTATACGTAAAGAAGGTAGAAAATTGGCTGAACAGTACCACCCACGAGTCCACCGGCTATACACCTCACGAGTTAGTAAAGGGAACACGCCCCCCGAGAATTTTAGAGCAGCTGTTTGATTATCCAGAGGAAAACGAGCATATGGATGTGAGCATTAAGATCCGGATGGCTAACGAGAATTTATTGAGCAAGGGTGAACGCAGGAAACATAGACATGACACAAGAGGCAAGTGGATGAAGTATGAAATCGGGCAGTTGGTATTAGTGAGGAGGCACGACCTGTCAAGTGCTCAGGAGAAGGAGATAAAGAAATTCTTTCTACTTTACGAAGGGCCTTACGAGATAGTAGGGATAAAGATGGAAAATGCGTATGTATTACAGGACATAGATACGGGGAAGGTGGTAGGAACGCACAATGCCACGAATTTAAAACGATATTGGTCTTCGCAGGGTTGATATAAAAAAAAAAAAAAAAAAAAAAAGAAGATATTTGTGTGTTACTTAATCTTGTCAAGTGATCCATTGTTGTAGTTCCTAAGTCACAGCAAAAGAAATTGTCCGTGGAAGTGAAAACGAGAACTTGTAAAGTGTCTATGTGAATAAAGTTTCAAATAATTAACGAACTTGTTTTTGAGCAAGGTAGAAGAGTGTTTATAGTTGTCAGATGTTAGCAAAGTAAGTCAAGATGGACTGTGTGAACAGTATATGTAGGTGGAATTAAGTTAGGCGTAAGTAGGCTAGTGCAGTAGTGGCATGTGCTATTGTAGCTGGCGAAATGGGTTGGTGAGTGACGTATAGAGCGTTGCCATCATCGGAGGCCTCAATCAGGCATAAAATACACTGCACAAAAAATTTTATAATTTTGTATTATATGTGATATTGACCGTGCAGTGTATGATTAAAATGATGTAGAACATGTTTGAAGGTGAAGTAGATTTCCCCGATTTTTGGGCGATTACTGCCTTACCAGCACTAATCGTGGCTTTGGCTCGCGGTTGGCTATGGTCATACCAAGTCCCTTGAGCATAGCTGACTTGAAATTGGTCTATAATAGAAATTAATGGTGGGTGAAGCTAGGGGAAATCCCCCGGAACTATGGAACAGCGGCTGTCACTCTGTCCGAGTAGGGACAGCAAAGTCCGGTGTCAGAACCGCAGTAAGGGCATGTAAATATAACCGAGGTATGTTGATACCTAACTTTTCAATGTAACGCCAAAACAAGAACACAGAGGCGATAGATTCCTCGAAAATAATACAGTTCTTGCGGAGGCAAATGGGCGTCACAGTCCATCCATTATATCAACAATAGAGTGTGTGGATAGGAGGTTACTACCAAGAGAGTAACGATTATAATATCAAAGTGTTGTAAAGTTTGTCCATTCCTTAGAAACGATGCTGTTATAAAGAAGGTTAAACATAAGAAAAGATCGTAAAGAAAGTATAAAGTTTTAAGGTTGTTTGCCATAATATAGATATTGTAAGATGATATGAAGTAAAATATTAGGGTTAATGGTTGTTGCTAAAGCAGTAAAATACATTGTTTGTCTAGGTTAAAAATAATTGTTTTCATATGGTAAAGGGAGTGAAGATAGTTGATAGAAGTCAAAAGTGTGTACTAGGTACCGGACTGGTAAAAAGGAGAAGTAATTTCTATCCTAATTCTTGTCATACTTTGTGTGAAATTTTTAGAATTAAGCAAACCAATGCCCCGCAACGCAAACCAACGTGCTAAGAGGAAACATATCGGTTATGGATATGGATATAGAGAAGGCCATTATTTAAAATTTTGTATCGAATGTTTCAGAGTTTTATGGTGTTGTAACCCCTCTTTGCTCTTTAGTGTTTATCTTATTTCCTTTTAAATTTCTATCACCTTGCTTATTGGCTTTCAAAGAGAGGTTACAAGTTATATAGAACTAGGCAGGAGCCTAGAGAAGCAAAATTATGCTGGGTCCAGTATGACGGGACTTGCAATAAAACTCGGCTGTAACAGAACGCTAACAATTTATTTTATAATAAATTGTAACAATATATTCAAATCAGAATAACATATGTGCCCAATCACAAGTATGAATACAAGTCAAAAAGAGCAAGTATGTATAACTCTTAAGAATAATAAGTGTGTATAAGAATTAAGAATAACAAGTGTGTATAAAAATTAAGAATGACAAATGTATATAAATATAAAACATTACAAGTGTATACACATCAGTGGACACATGCCTATATAATTATAAAATATTCTCACATCTCGTGGCTAGCTAGACACATAACACACACAGAACACAAGGTACACCCACTTACAGTTACATTAGTTTTTAACACGCATGCCCCTGGAAAGCACCCACCCAACAGGTAGAATAACTACAATCTTATAACTCGGAAGTGATAAAATATACGCCAATAGGCAACCCGTTCAGCAGAATAACAAAAGCCAAAACCCCCAGGAAGAATGATAATAATTCAGGGGGCTCAAACAACCGGCCCACCCCTTTATCCAGCATTGCATTGATCAATGACCCAAGATGAGTGTGTGAACCTTAAGTTCTTTTCACATCATTAATAGAAACTGACAACTACGTCCTCTATTTTCAGAAGGTATTTATAAAATTTTAAACAGTTATTTGACTGCAAAAAATTACAGAAAAGAATCCAACTCTATATACATTAATAAACAAATTAATTGTTTGAGGCATTACAATTTCTGAAGATATTGACAATACATAAATTGCTCAAAAAGAAAATGATGAATACATGTTTTATAGTCAAAATAACACAGCAAGCTATAAATGGGAAGTCAACCCATATGTGTTGGCCAGTTGAGAAAACAATCAGTTTAGCCCTTGTGCAAGAGGCAAAATCAGCTAAAAACTTTCCATTACATTAGTAATTATTTCTATTAGCCTCCCATGACCATATAAACAATTAAAAGAATAGAATACTATAAGGTGGTTGTGCTCTGGCATCTGTGGGAGCGTGCCTACCTGTAGTTGACAAAAGTTGACAGGCATTCGACCTGTCTGAAGTTGTACCAGCGTGTCAGAAAACTAAGTCCCATATTGTAAACCCAGAAAAGTCCCAAAGAAAAACCACCGGAAAGTCCCCAGCCCTTAAATATGAAATCCCTAGTCAAATTAAAAATTTATACACAGCTGTTCCAGCCGGAACAGAACTACTGAGCAATTATTAAATTTTGTAAGAGTAAAATTAGATGCAACAATAAAATGGTACAAGGTTAAAATCTCTCTCTGGCGCGCTCTCGCAGTGCAGCACGCACTTACAGGCATAGCGTTTAGTGTTATTTAAATGAGTTATAAAAAAGGTTTATGAAATTTTAAGTTATAGTGTTCAGAGTCATGATCACAGCTCAACTTCCGGTAAACAGTCTGGACACGTGGTCCCATGGCATCCACGCAATCCGCAGTAAACGGGCACACTGCCGGCCCGGCCCCAAAAAATGAAATAAAGTATAAATATCACCTCAAGTGTGCTGGCGAGTGCAACATAAGAATTCGGTCTCCGTCTCCCTCTTCGTAGGCGATCTTGACATGGTTCACAGCTTGAGCAGATCTTCAGCCCACAGCAAGCCAGGAACCCGACTTAGAGCGAGAACCCGGGGAGTCGTTGTATTCTCTACTCCATCATGTAGAAAGATACAAAACTGCGTAGAACGAATACAAAGAGCGGAGACGAAGGGGGAAGAACTCTGTGAGCGAGGCCAAGCGTTGACTGACTTCTCCAGCGCCCAATTTCCACAGCACAGGCCGAGCTGCGCACGCAACCGCACACCGCGCCGCTCCCCTCATACCGTCGAACAAAGTCCGCTCGACTGCCACACTCACGTATATTGCAATCACGAAAACTTTCTAGAATCTATACTTTGTAACCGCCGGCTTCGAACCGGCACAGTGTGGTGACCGCGGTCCTGAGCTGGCTGGTGCGTCAGAACAGGAGCGTAAAGTGCCTCATGGCCTTATGGTGTAGGGATCTCTCTGGAGAAGTCCAGTAAGGTCAGAAGGTGCGAACCTCATCATTGGACCAAGGGTAAGTGATTGAATTTTTTTATATATAATAACACTACAGGGGGTTGTGGCTCCATATCTGAGCTGATCCTTTTAGAGAAGTGTGAATGAGTCAATGAAAGTTTTTGTGTCTCGACACAAAACCTTTCATTGAGGGGGTTTTGTGACAGTACAAAAAGTATGATATAAAAATATGGTATGCAAGGTAGTAAACTATGGTATTTCAATGTTTTAAAAATCATTTATATGTGTGATACAATTTCCCTTGGGTTTCGCATACGACGACGCAGATCAGAGACAACAAAACAATTTCAAGGACAGCAGAATACGTGCCGATAAACAGACTTGTAATGGTTACTGTAACCAATACCGGCTCTACTTACTTCTATCTCATTGGCCAACAACGCCCAACGTCATTAAAACCACAATGACGCTATAAAAATACGTAATCAACAAGACTATTATGTAACGAAGAAACAAAGAACAATGACGTTTACACACACACATGTACGTAGAATTTGCGTAGTGTTGAGTCCCAGTCTATACTATACAGCAGCAGTAGTAACACCTGTCTCACAGGCAACCGGCATTTTACGCCGGTTTAGTGTTTGAAATAACTCAAAGTGTAATCAAAATGTGAAATGTAACCACCTCAGTAAACTTTAGACAGTGTGCAGTGATTGCTTTTCAAAATTAGAAGTAGAGTCAGTGAATTTGATATGATGTAACAACGCCAGCGGAGGGAACAACATGTGAGGCACGTCTAGAACTTCCAGTCGACCAAATCAGGGAAGTGAAAACCCACATTTATATTTAAAGAGCTCTTTAATCAATCATAGCGATGTGTACACAAAAAATAATTTTGAAATTATAAGTATGAATGCGCGAGAGAAAGTAGGGTGTGCCCGATAATGTCGACATCCCATCGGGGTGTTGGTTTGCGTTTTCTTTTAAAGAATTATCATTAAATTAATTAAATATGAAGCAGCTGCATAATCAATATAAAGATTCTGGTAAATTAATGTTTGATAAAATATAACTGATTTTAGTATGAAAGCGAGCCAATATATTTAATGGCCGCCATATTGGAATATTGTCCGGTGTACACAACTAAAAATGCAGAAATAAATTACGATTGATGTTCATGGTGTCAAAGAAACGTATTCTCATTTCAATTCCTCCTTGTGTCAGCATTCACGCTGAGTCGAATCCTGGACCGTTAGGTAGTAATAATAAGTATAATAACAAAACTGAAGCAAACGAATTCACAAATTATGGTGGATACCATAATTATGGTATGTGTGACAAACGTGTCTGATCGAAATAAAGTAAACAAAACAAAATATAGGTTACTGGTTGTTTCCACATACATATACAGATGTATTTTATTAAGAGTATAAAAACGAGTAAAGTAACAAATGCCGCCCAGAACTAGGGACATAGAAAAGTAAAGTAACATTGATAATTGGTTAATGGTCCTTATTCTATTTTTATGTTTCTTGAGAATATTGTTTGCGACGTTGGTATTGTAACCATTTGCAACTGCGATATATTTGATGGTATTTAACTCGGTAAGAAAATCTTTGTTATCAAGGGGTAAAGATAAAAGTCTATGTATCATGCTGTGAAACGCAGCCATTTTTTGCGATATGGGATGAAATGATGTGGCGTGTATCACGGTGTCTGTCGTCGTTGGTTTTCTGTATATATTAAAATGTAAATTATTGTTGGTGTTTTTTGTGATTATCAGATCTAAGAAGTTTAGTTGTCCATTGTCCTCATGTTCCAAGGTGAATTTCATATGTTTGTTAATATTATCTAGATAACCGTGTAAACGATCAATCTGCCGCTGTGTACCTTTATAAATTAAGAACGTGTCATCGACATATCTACCATAAAATATAATATTGTTGCTATGTATATCATTCTCAAAGATATAGGAATTCTCGAAGTAATTTAAGTATATATCTGCAAGAAGGCTTGGTAGAGGTGAACCCACAGCTAATCCTTCTCGTTGGCTGAAATATAATTTGTTATGGGTAAAGTAATTTTGGTCAAGGAGCAACTTTAATAACTCAATCAATTCATGTATACTTTTGATATATAATTTTTTGGTATTTATAAGATTCTTCTTCAGTAACTGTAGAGTATCGGATATCGGTATATTTGTATATAAGTTAACGATGTCAAGGGACGCCATTTTATATGAAGGTTCGATTTTTAGTTTTTTAACCTTATTAACAAAGTCAATGCTATTAGTTAAGCTTCTCCAATATTATATTCTGTTTGATTATGTTGAGTAGTTTTTTGGTGGTTTTATAACCCGGGGCAGTGGTAAAATTCACTAACGGTCTTATAGGGGTATTTTCTTTATGCAACTTCGGTAATCCTGTTAATTTCTTAGGCAATGGTTCCAAGTACAACAGATTTGTATACACCCTGCACTAAAAATTAAAGTCATCTTAGAAAATGAAATAGTTCCTAACATCACAGAAAAATTATGCTAACGAATCCGTAAATTTATTCAGTGAATTGTGATGGTGTACAACATATTTCAGGATGTGGACAAGAGAGTAATTGTGGTATTTGGTGTGATGATAACCTGGAACCTGAAGAAGGTTTTATGGGTTTCTATAAAACTGGCATGACTTGTGATTCAGGCATAGTATAATTCATTTGTAATGACAGAACTCTGACGGAGCTGGGAATATAAGTGGCATCAATAAAGACGTACAGGCCAGCATAATCCAGAAGCAGCCTTTGGCTGATTATGTGTACTGTGGTGCTCATTTCTCTAATTTAGTCATGAATGGAAGTTGAAAATCTTCTAGAACAATAAAAAATGCTATGGAATGGGCCCATGAATTAGGAATTTTGTTTTCAAATACTAAAGCAAAATCTGGGTTTATGCAAAACCAAGAGAATGTAGTCGAAGGTCTTATTGGTAACATTGCCAAGATCAAGCCACTGTGTCCCAAAAAATGGTTTTGTTGGCAGTCACAAACAAAGGAAATTTTGAACAGTTATTAATTGGAAATTATAATAGTGACCAGACTAGGATAACAAGAATATGGTGGTGCTAGTTGTCTTCTTAGTGTATATTATAATAAAACAGCTTATCTTGGGACAAGACGTAATGGAACTTCTAGAAATTTTAAACAACTGCTTCAAGTGAATAACAGAACTGTGACAGGACTTCATAAATCCATTGAACACATCATTGATAGATTGAATGTCCCGAGGACAAATGTAAAGACAACATTACATCTGTAAAGGCAATATTGTATTTCATCTGTATTTAAATAATGCAATAATAAAATTTCTGAGCGTGGTTTGGAAGAGATGAAACTTCCAAGACAAAGTAACATATTAAAAATTGATGGAACAACTGATCTGACTGTTACCTGACAATGTAAAGATATATATATTGTAGCGTGACAGATAATCCACACAAATGCATTACTCAATGATCATTAATAAAGCTCTAATATATGGAATATCCAGATGAGAATTAATTAAAATGCACTGTTTAATAATATATTCACAAGAAAGGTTAAATAAAGAAAAATTCTGCAAATAATATAATATAATACAAATTTAAAAACCCAGAAGACTAAAATTAATAATAACAAAATTACCCAGGTAAGATAGAAGCAGGCAATTAATATACCCCGTCAAAGAAACCAGACCAGAAGAAACGAAGGCATACACGGCGAAAAACTACAGAAGAAGGAAGAATAGTCAAAACTACCACTACAGAAGACAGAAGAAAGAAGACTAATTAAAACTACTACTACTGAAGAATGAAGACAGAAGAACGATCAAAGATACAGAAGACAGAAGAAAGAAGAACTAATTAAAACTACTATTACTGAAGAATGAAGAAAGAAGAACAATCAAAGATACAGAAGACAGAAGAAAGAAGAATAATTAAAACTACTATTACTGAAGAAAGAAGAACAATCAAAGATACTGAAGACAGAAGAAAGAAGAATAATTAGAACTACTATTACTGAAGAACGAAGAAAGAAGAACAATTAAAGATACAGAAGACAGAAGAAAGAAGAATAATTAAAACTACTATTACTGAAGAATGAAAAAAGAAGAACAATCAAAGATACAGAAGACAGAAGAAAGAAGAATAATTAAAACTACTATTACTGAAGAAAGAAGAACTAATTAAAACTACTATTACTGAAGAATGAAGAAAGAAGAACAATCAAAGATACAGAAGACAGAAGAAAGAAGAATAATTAAAACTACTATTACTGAAGAAAGAAGAACAATCAAAGATCAGAAGACAGAAGAAAGAAGAATAATTAAAACTACTATTACTGAAGAAAGAAGAACTAATTAAAACTACTATTACTGAAGAATGAAGAAAGAAGAACAATCAAAGATACAGAAGACTGAAGAAAGAAGAACTAATTAAAACTACTATTACTGAAGAATGAAGAAAGAAGAACAATCAAAGATACAGAAGACAGAAGAAAGAAGAATAATTAAAACTACTATTACTGAAGAAAGAAGAACAATCAAAGATACAGAAGACAGAAGAAAGAAGAATAATTAAAACTACTATTACTGAAGAAAGAAGAACTAATTAAAACTACTATTACTGAAGAATGAAGAAAGAAGAACAATCAAAGATACAGAAGACAGAAGAAAGAAGAATAATTAAAACTACTATTACTGAAGAAAGAAGAACAATCAAAGATACAGAAGACAGAAGAAAGAAGAATAATTAAAACTACTATTACTGAAGAAAGAAGAACAATCAAAGATACAGAAGACAGAAGAAAGAAGAATAATTAAAACTACTATTACTGAAGAAAGAAGAACAATCAAAGATACAGAAGACAGAAGAAAGAAGAATAATTAAAACTACTATTACTGAAGAAAGAAGAACAAACTAAATCTACTGAAGAAAGAAGAAGGAAGACTAATTAAAACTACTACTACTGAAGATGGAAGAAGGAAGAATAAAGAAGAACCAAACTCAAAGAAGAAAGAAGAATAATAAAAATAAGAACTACAGAAGAAGGAAGAAGGAAGGATAATCCAAAACTACAGAAGAAGGAAGAATAACCAAACTCAAGAAGAAAGAAGAATAATTAAGACGACCCATATAAAACAAAAACCCCATAGGGAAAGAACCCCCAAAAAACCCCAAAATCAATGAATGCCCAAAAAAGAAAGTATAACACATTAAAAAACCATATCACTGTAAAACTGACAAAAAACTAAAAGTGTTAGCTGTAGTAAATATTAGTGCATTCAAAAAGTTATTGTGTAATGTGCATAAACAAATCTTCACAGTTCCCCCATGGTTGAATATTTCATATTAAAAACTAGAAAAAGACTAGTAAATATAGTAATAATTTACCATGGAAAGGTGTAAGTGATCAAATTATAACTAATAAACTTTAAGAAAGGTGCATGAGTAGCAGTACAAAGTAACAAACTTTAAGTTTTGTGAACAGTGCCTACTTTGATAATGAAGTAGTAATTTTACTAATAAAAAGCTACTAAAACTGTATGAACATTCCGTAGAATGGAATATAACTTAGATAGCCAGGGTTATACTTTAAGAGGGGGCATAAATCTTATAAAATGGGGAATTACAGAACTAACTGTTTATGATGGAGTAGTAGAAGGTATTAACAATTATATATGGATCCAAATGTGGGGTTCTAATTAAATATAGCATTTAGATAAGTAAGGGTTAGTCATAAGAAATATTAGTATTATAATTGTTATTTTATTGTTCATGTTAATTTAGGAATGCATTATCTAAAATTAGATAACATTCCAATGTTGTAGAAATACTTTTTATTATGTTATTAGGTGATATACCAAAACAATGTTATTAAGAACACCAGTTTTATATATCTGGGTGTTATATTTTAATTGTATAATCTATAATTACTGTTATGCCAGATCAGAGAACTAATTTTTAATCAAATATATCAGAGTCAGAAGTCAGAGAAGGAAATAAAATAATTACATTAGTAAAACATTCTGCAAATAGCCACAATTCAAATCTAGGCAATATAATAAAGTTAAAATGCAGAATAATTAATAAACCTAATCTTATAAACCAGTCAAACTGACAATATTTAGGCAAGATACACCCAACATATTAAATACTATGTAAATAAGGCTTTCTAAAGATATGGTCATTCTATGAGTAAAATTATTTATTTGTATAATGAAATACCATTTGAAACTGAAATAGGTTCACTAACTTTATCAGAAGGGGAATCATATACAACTGAATTATATGAAAAAACCATCATTAATATACTAAATTGCAATAAAATAAGTGAGAATTGATAATTATACAAATTTCAGATTTCATAGAATAATAATTATATTAGTTAAAATGGCTATTATTTACATAGAAGACAGGGAAGTATAATTTTAGGCCTACCTCCCAAAAAATTATAAGAAATAATTTTCAGATAAAACTTTGTAATACTAACTTAATTACTATCAAAATAAGTAGAATAGAATAGTGAAAACGAATATGTATTTTATATTTCAAACAGTTAAGTAATAACGAATTTACTTTATAAGCATAGTGCACGAAATTAAAGTGTGTCGGAAGTTATGGCAATTTTAAACAATGTCTTTTTAATATTAAATTGGCTAAGACGTTTCGGATGACGAAGGAAATCCAGACAGTTCATTATTATACATTGAAGAGCACACTTGACGTGAATATTTTATAAAACCCAACCTTAATGGCGATTACGTATAACTAAAGTTCGGAATCAGTTTTTGTGTAAAAATTAAATTTTAAACTATTCTAATCATTGTGAAGTGGTGAAGTTGCCCTATGAACTACATAACACCTATAAACAGCATCACATATCACTATTTAAACGAAATAACACTGGAATCACACCAAATACCAAGTGAATATTCGAGGTTAAACGGACACACATAAACACCAATTGATCTACTTATTTAACAACATTTTTACACCCAGTGACTTTTCCATCTTACTCCAGTGACATTAAACTATACCCAAGAAGAGATTAAACGATTACGAAGAGGATTTAATCGCAGAAGGAACATATTTATTCCACAAGTACTTTGTCAATGTTAGAAGGTGAAATCCACGCATGCGCCAGACGGCCACTTTGACTGATCTCATCAACACAACCAGTCGACTGTTTGCTGAACTGTGGTGAATAAAAATTATATATAAACTTTTATTATTACTAATTACCATTCTATTGTTTAATTTTAATACATTTTCAGCATTGTAAGTGTTATACTTTCTGACCCTGACCTTCTCTGGCTTTTTTATAAATAACCGTTAAAAGAACCTATATGTGTATAATACCAATATAAAAGTCCTAGATCGACCGGACCTGAGTGAGTCGATACGGCATTATAACATTGTTTTCAATTAAGCAAATTCAGTATTTTGTTGAATAAATGCTTGTTATCTAGTGAATTGAATTTGATTTCTTTAATAAAGGAATGTAACCATTAATTAATAAAGAAAACTCGACAACCTTTAAAGGCAATATATGCGAATTACAACCTTTCAAGAGGAAGAAGAAGAGAGCTGTTCGCGCCTAATTCAAAGTGGATTGTCTTTTTAATAAATTTAACGAAGGGAAGATCATTACTAGAAGACACACCATACCATACTATTTATAATTACAATCAATAATCTCAATTTATTACTAAATTTTAAGAATATAAACACCTCGAAAACAATTATTTCAGAATTATAAAATTATATCACATTTCAAATTGCTACAACAACAACATACACCAAGAACATTTGATAACAGCATTATTTAGGAACATTACCAAATCGACGTCTCCCGGAGCGGAACGTAATTACTACACCTACGCACCATAAAAGTCAATCTGGGTAATATTATACCAGAACACCATTACAATTACAATTATATATTACCAAAGTGAAGACCAGCAGAGAGAGCCGAATGAAGACTAGAAGACATCATCTATATTACTACACACAATAGTGAGAGTACAATTCTCATACAACTACACATATTTTTATATTTGTATATTGTGTAATTTACATTAATATTACAAAATTGGCGTCCAACTAAAGGGCTGTAATTAGGGGTTGAAATTACTGTAATTACTTACCCAATTCCTAATTCAGCTTGGCAGCGGTTACCCAGCCAGGGAATCAGGGAAAATAATGCGTCGTGCCACATCAAAGAAGAGAGCGGCGGAGGCCGAGAAAGAACTCGATATGGAGGATAAGGAGGCGACCCCAGTGGAGGTCGTGGAAAGAATATTAGGACAGGTGGAACATAAACAACCAACACCACCAGAGAAACAACCAGAAGTACCCACTCAAACAGGGGACGTACATGTCCAAGACAAGGAAGTGGATAAGTCTAGGACTACAGAAGAAGGTACAACGAACAAAATGATGGAAATGATCCTCCGGGAATTCAAATCAACCAGTGAGAAGTTGAGTCAAGATTTAAATAGGAAGATGGAAGAAAACAGCAAGAAGATGGAAGAAAACTTGAAGAAGGACAACCAAGCAACAAAAGAAGAGTTGAAGAATGATAACCAATCGTTAAAAGAAGAATTGAAGAAGGACAACCAAGCAACCAAGGAAGAATTAAGTAAGAAAATGGATTCTACTACAGAAGAAAATAATAAAAGATTAGAAGATTTGAAGAATGATAACCAATCTTTAAGGGAAGAATTGAAGAAGGACAACCAAGAAACAAAGGAAGAATTGGGCCGTAAAATTGAAAGGACCAATAAGAGAATTGAGGAAACCAGTAAAAAGGTGGAAAAGAAAATGGAAGAAAATAAGAAGAATTTGGAAGAAAAGATGGAAGAAACCAATAAGAAAATCGAAAGTGATCATCAACAGTTAAGGAAAGAGTTAAGAGAGGACTACCAACGGTTAAGAGAAGAAATAAGGGAGGATAACCGACGATGGCATAAGGAAATGAAAGAAGACAGGGAAGAGGAAAGAAGGGATAGAAAAGAATACAGACAAATCTTGAAGGAAGGTTTGAGTGAAATAGATAAAAACGTCACATCCTTGGATGAAGAATTGGATAAGACACTGGACAACAGCAAACCAGAACGAAAGGAAATACCAAACAATAAAACAATGGAGCCAGTGATAGTGTTACCTGAAAAGAAAACGAACAGGAAGAAAGAAAATACTAAGGATATGGAAGTGAAACAAAAGAGAATGAAAAGAAGGCATCCAAAGAAATTAATGAAAACAAGGGAAGAAATGGAAATGATGAACCATGGTTTATTTGATAATGATAATATCCCTATTACCAACAATGAAGAAATCGTGAGTTCCAGAAATTATGGAAATAGATTGATGGTAATCTCAGAAATGGTTTACCAGCAGACAGTAGTTTACCACGGGGAAGTGATCAGAGGTAAATGGAATACAACAGGGATGGAGATATATGGTAGATTGTCAATGGTATCATTGATCATTGATGGACCAGAGACGTACTGGTATATAAAACACTATGATAGAGGAAGCCGAATAAGCTTAGCAGCCAACAAAGGAATAGCAGCTAGAAAAATGAAATACAAGACAAAGGCTAGAGATGTCACTAGTACCGGAACGATGATGAAGACTATGGTCATCCGGACAATGAGAGCAAATGAAGTGACAGACTACGGTTAAGTCTAATACCATACACCTCCACAAAAAGGGACTGATGTTATGATAACCGGCAATGGCAAAAAACTATGTCAAAGAAAAAGAAATTATGAGCAATTGTCCAACCTAATAAAAATCTTCAACCTGGGTATTTAAAAGAAAAATAATTATAAGAAGTACATTTGAAATAAAGAAAAGAAGAGAGCTAATACCATATTTAGGGTAATAATATGATATGTTAACCATATTTATGAAAAAATATTATGAGTAAGGAAAGGTATAGAAGAAGTAAGTAAATCTCAAAATTCAAAAATGAAGTAATGACTACTTACTACCTATTATTTAGAAAACAATTTATGGACAAGAGAAAATGAATTTTGAATTAAATCTCAAAATTCAAAAATGAAGTAATGACTACTTACTGCCTACCATTTAGGAAACAATTTATGAATCAAAGAGAAAATGAATTTTGAATTAAATCATCAAAATTCAAAAACCCAAGTAAAAACAATTTACTACCTTATTTTAAAAACAACTTTTAGAAATGAACAAGGAGAAAAAGAATTTGGATAACACATTACAAACAATTATATATGGGACCAATTCTGAAAAACTTTCCAGAATAAAGAAATGGCAATACAAACCACTGATACCATTTAAATGAATAAACTTATTGTGAAGTGAAATTAATGAGAATTTTATGTCAAATAAACAGAGATATTAAACATATGACATTAATAATAAAGAGTGCATTTGGATAAAAAGCAAGAGCAAAATAAAATTTTGATTAAGAAAGAAAAAACCATATATAAATAAATCCATATGAAAAAGATGATCATACAATAAATGTCAGTTATTAGAAAGACAATTAAAAGAGTAATTGAAAAAACATAATACTAGTGGAACGATTCACAAGAATTAAGAAAGGAACAAAAATATAATACAAAATATATGCTACCAATGACCAGAAGGAGATTGTGATAACAGTCAAAAAATGACAGAGAATTAAAAACTTTACACTGAATAATAAGTGAGTATTATATTATACCAGCTTCCAATCACAAGGAGAAATAAAATGACAGCAGAGCTAACCATTGAGAAAAATAACTGAGATAGAGATTCACTAAGATAGAAATATTAATAGATCTGTTCGTATACGAAGTGAAATATCCAAAGATATTTAATTTTTTTTATATAGTCATAAGGTGGACTATTCTTATATAATTTTATTAATGACTGTCTGAGATAAGTCCAGCAGTATTATTATGTATTGGTCAGAGATGATTTACCTCTGTAATCAATAAATGACGTAGTATGGCCAGCAGAGTGAGATGCCTACAGAGCCCCTCTGGACACTGCCCCAGCTAACGTGTTAGGGAATTTTAGGGAATAAATATCCCAAGGATAAAGAAACGAGTTAAGAAGAAAATGGAAAAATAAAAAATAACGAACCTCAGATGACTATTACTATCAGTAAGAATCCAGTTAATAATGAAATATAGATAAGCTCAAAAATATGGGAGAAAAATTTTTTAGAAATGTGAAGGAAGTAAAGAAATATAATTTATAATATAATGTCATAAGCAATTACTTCAGACAAACTAAGTATGATCTGAACTAATCACTTCTGGAAGAGAGCAATCTGTAGCGTGACAGATAATCCACACAAATGCATTACTCAATGATCATTAATAAAGCTCTAATATATGGAATATCCAGATGAGAATTAATTAAAATGCACTGTTTAATAATATATTCACAAGAAAGGTTAAATAAAGAAAAATTCTGCAAATAATATAATATAATACAAATTTAAAAACCCAGAAGACTAAAATTAATAATAACAAAATTACCCAGGTAAGATAGAAGCAGGCAATTAATATACCCCGTCAAAGAAACCAGACCAGAAGAAACGAAGGCATACACGGCGAAAAACTACAGAAGAAGGAAGAATAGTCAAAACTACCACTACAGAAGACAGAAGAAAGAAGACTAATTAAAACTACTACTACTGAAGAATGAAGACAGAAGAACGATCAAAGATACAGAAGACAGAAGAAAGAAGAACTAATTAAAACTACTATTACTGAAGAATGAAGAAAGAAGAACAATCAAAGATACAGAAGACAGAAGAAAGAAGAATAATTAAAACTACTATTACTGAAGAAAGAAGAACAATCAAAGATACTGAAGACAGAAGAAAGAAGAATAATTAGAACTACTATTACTGAAGAACGAAGAAAGAAGAACAATTAAAGATACAGAAGACAGAAGAAAGAAGAATAATTAAAACTACTATTACTGAAGAATGAAGAAAGAAGAACAATCAAAGATACAGAAGACAGAAGAAAGAAGAATAATTAAAACTACTATTACTGAAGAAAGAAGAACTAATTAAAACTACTATTACTGAAGAATGAAGAAAGAAGAACAATCAAAGATACAGAAGACAGAAGAAAGAAGAATAATTAAAACTACTATTACTGAAGAAAGAAGAACAATCAAAGATACAGAAGACAGAAGAAAGAAGAATAATTAAAACTACTATTACTGAAGAAAGAAGAACTAATTAAAACTACTATTACTGAAGAATGAAGAAAGAAGAACAATCAAAGATACAGAAGACTGAAGAAAGAAGAACTAATTAAAACTACTATTACTGAAGAATGAAGAAAGAAGAACAATCAAAGATACAGAAGACAGAAGAAAGAAGAATAATTAAAACTACTATTACTGAAGAAAGAAGAACAATCAAAGATACAGAAGACAGAAGAAAGAAGAATAATTAAAACTACTATTACTGAAGAAAGAAGAACTAATTAAAACTACTATTACTGAAGAATGAAGAAAGAAGAACAATCAAAGATACAGAAGACAGAAGAAAGAAGAATAATTAAAACTACTATTACTGAAGAAAGAAGAACAATCAAAGATACAGAAGACAGAAGAAAGAAGAATAATTAAAACTACTATTACTGAAGAAAGAAGAACAAACTAAATCTACTGAAGAAAGAAGAAGGAAGACTAATTAAAACTACTACTACTGAAGAAGGAAGAAGGAAGAATAAAGAAGAACCAAACTCAAAGAAGAAAGAAGAATAATAAAAATAAGAACTACAGAAGAAGGAAGAAGGAAGGATAATCCAAAACTACAGAAGAAGGAAGAATAACCAAACTCAAGAAGAAAGAAGAATAATTAAGACGACCCATATAAAACAAAAACCCCATAGGGAAAGAACCCCCAAAAAACCCCAAAATCAATGAATGCCCAAAAAAGAAAGTATAACACATTAAAAAACCATATCACTGTAAAACTGACAAAAAACTAAAAGTGTTAGCTGTAGTAAATATTAGTGCATTCAAAAAGTTATTGTGTAATGTGCATAAACAAATCTTCACAGTTCCCCCATGGTTGAATATTTCATATTAAAAACTAGAAAAAGACTAGTAAATATAGTAATAATTTACCATGGAAAGGTGTAAGTGATCAAATTATAACTAATAAACTTTAAGAAAGGTGCATGAGTAGCAGTACAAAGTAACAAACTTTAAGTTTTGTGAACAGTGCCTACTTTGATAATGAAGTAGTAATTTTACTAATAAAAAGCTACTAAAACTGTATGAACATTCCATAGAATGGAATATAACTTAGATAGCCAGGGTTATACTTTAAGAGGGGGCATAAATCTTATAAAATGGGGAATTACAGAACTAACTGTTTATGATGGAGTAGTAGAAGGTATTAACAATTATATATGGATCCAAATGTGGGGTTCTAATTAAATATAGCATTTAGATAAGTAAGGGTTAGTCATAAGAAATATTAGTATTATAATTGTTATTTTATTGTTCATGTTAATTTAGGAATGCATTATCTAAAATTAGATAACATTCCAATGTTGTAGAAATACTTTTTATTATGTTATTAGGTGATATACCAAAACAATGTTATTAAGAACACCAGTTTTATATATCTGGGTGTTATATTTTAATTGTATAATCTATAATTACTGTTATGCCAGATCAGAGAACTAATTTTTAATCAAATATATCAGAGTCAGAAGTCAGAGAAGGAAATAAAATAATTACATTAGTAAAACATTCTGCAAATAGCCACAATTCAAATCTAGGCAATATAATAAAGTTAAAATGCAGAATAATTAATAAACCTAATCTTATAAACCAGTCAAACTGACAATATTTAGGCAAGATACACCCAACATATTAAATACTATGTAAATAAGGCTTTCTAAAGATATGGTCATTCTATGAGTAAAATTATTTATTTGTATAATGAAATACCATTTGAAACTGAAATAGGTTCACTAACTTTATCAGAAGGGGAATCATATACAACTGAATTATATGAAAAAACCATCATTAATATACTAAATTGCAATAAAATAAGTGAGAATTGATAATTATACAAATTTCAGATTTCATAGAATAATAATTATATTAGTTAAAATGGCTATTATTTACATAGAAGACAGGGAAGTATAATTTTAGGCCTACCTCCCAAAAAATTATAAGAAATAATTTTCAGATAAAACTTTGTAATACTAACTTAATTACTATCAAAATAAGTAGAATAGAATAGTGAAAACGAATATGTATTTTATATTTCAAACAGTTAAGTAATAACGAATTTACTTTATAAGCATAGTGCACGAAATTAAAGTGTGTCGGAAGTTATGGCAATTTTAAACAATGTCTTTTTAATATTAAATTGGCTAAGACGTTTCGGATGACGAAGGAAATCCAGACAGTTCATTATTATACATTGAAGAGCACACTTGACGTGAATATTTTATAAAACCCAACCTTAATGGCGATTACGTATAACTAAAGTTCGGAATCAGTTTTTGTGTAAAAATTAAATTTTAAACTATTCTAATCATTGTGAAGTGGTGAAGTTGCCCTATGAACTACATAACACCTATAAACAGCATCACATATCACTATTTAAACGAAATAACACTGGAATCACACCAAATACCAAGTGAATATTCGAGGTTAAACGGACACACATAAACACCAATTGATCTACTTATTTAACAACATTTTTACACCCAGTGACTTTTCCATCTTACTCCAGTGACATTAAACTATACCCAAGAAGAGATTAAACGATTACGAAGAGGATTTAATCGCAGAAGGAACATATTTATTCCACAAGTACTTTGTCAATGTTAGAAGGTGAAATCCACGCATGCGCCAGACGGCCACTTTGACTGATCTCATCAACACAACCAGTCGACTGTTTGCTGAAATGTGGTGAATAAAAATTATATATAAACTTTTATTATTACTAATTACCATTCTATTGTTTAATTTTAATACATTTTCAGCATTGTAAGTGTTATACTTTCTGACCCTGACCTTCTCTGGCTTTTTTATAAATAACCGTTAAAAGAACCTATATGTGTATAATACCAATATAAAAGTCCTAGATCGACCGGACCTGAGTGAGTCGATACGGCATTATAACATTGTTTTCAATTAAGCAAATTCAGTATTTTGTTGAATAAACGCTTGTTATCTAGTGAATTGAATTTGATTTCTTTAATAAAGGAATATAACCATTAATTAATAAAGAAAACTCGACAACCTTTAAAGGCAATATATGCGAATTACAACCTTTCAAGAGGAAGAAGAAGAGAGCTGTTCGCGCCTAATTCAAAGTGGATTGTCTTTTTAATAAATTTAACGAAGGGAAGATCATTACTAGAAGACACACCATACCATACTATTTATAATTACAATCAATAATCTCAATTTATTACTAAATTTTAAGAATATAAACACCTCGAAAACAATTATTTCAGAATTATAAAATTATATCACATTTCAAATTGCTACAACAACAACATACACCAAGAACATTTGATAACAGCATTATTTAGGAACATTACCAAATCGACGTCTCCCGGAGCGGAACGTCATTACTACACCTACGCACCATAAAAGTCAATCTGGGTAATATTATACCAGAACACCATTACAATTACAATTATATATTACCAAAGTGAAGACCAGCAGAGAGAGCCGAATGAAGACTAGAAGACATCATCTATATTACTACACACAATAGTGAGAGTACAATTCTCATACAACTACACATATTTTTATATTTGTATATTGTGTAATTTACATTTATATTACAATATATATATATATAATATTTAATACTTATACTGAAATTACCTCAAGATATTTTATTTTCCTTATTAGGAACATGTTTCGAGAACCCCTGTGTTCTCATCCTCAGCCTTCGTGATCTTGCGTCTGGTGAAGTATTTGTGTGTTGGCTGGATGCTATTTTGGTTTCTTGTTGGTCTCTGGTATTTTAAAGTGGTATTATTGTGTGTGATTGTGGTGTGTGTATTAGTATTTAGTGTATTTTTGATGTTGAGTGCTTTGAAAATTGTGTCATGTTTTGTATTGACTTGTATTTGTTCAGGTATTAGTTTGTTTTGTGTGTTATGTGTGTATATTTGTAAATTTTCCCAAACGTTCATTATGGTGCCTTTGTGTGGTATGTGTTTTATTAGTGTCATGTTGGTTATGTCTGGGAATTCATGTCCAGTGTTTATTGCATGTGTGGCCAAATTAGATTTTGTAACGTTAATTACATTTTAATACATACAAATATAAATACATAAAATTATTTTATCACCTACCTTCTGTTTTCTACCAGGATCCGGCACACGAACGTTAAGATGCAAGTATGGTTTACAGGTTATGTAAATAACTTACGCAACTCGCTTTTTGTGATAAATTAATTAAAATTTTATTTTATACTTCAGAATTTTCTTTAAATTTTAAATGGTTATTTATTTGGCCTCTTCGCTCAAATCATGGAAAATGCATAAAACCCTTACTGTTAGTTACATGATGGTATTACACTTATACTTACAGAATTACAATAAACACCTTACCTTAATTAGACAGCCCAATCTGCTATTTACACACACATTCACACTGTTACAAAACCAACTACTATTATTTAATTGACATGTTTGCACAAAAACCCTTTATAAAAAAATTGTTGAAATTCCGGTTACAGGTTACCCGACGGCTCACTCCTTTCGCTGCCACGTGGCTCGTATTCTTTAAATGTCCGAGAGTTTATTATTCATTTTATTTTTGGCCTGCTCACTTCACTGATTCTGTTAATAATTGTCTGAGGGTCTATTTACTCACGGCGTCTCCCCGGCTACGTCGCACTGTGCACATGTTGGATTTATATTTACACGATTAATCAATTTTTTCGGCTCGCCAGCACGTTATGTTCCAACGGCCCCCGCAGCCTCACCACAACACCACTGCTGATTCACATTTTGGCTATATAATTTAGGTGAAACTTTGTGTCCAGTCGGCGGACGCACTACGGTTCGCGTCCGGCAGGTTAAGATGTTACTTTCCGACTGCCTTACATGCTGCCGGACATTACCGACTTTCCGGTGAACAAATTTTGTCGCCGTTTGCAGCCTTCGTTGTCGAAGTTTTAGTGGCTGTACAGGTAACACATGTGTTTTCTGTGTGTTAGATGTCGACAAAATTTTCACTGCCTTTACTTTCGTCACATAAAGAGGTGTGGCTTACAGTTATGTTTCCGGCATGTTGAGCGCATGTATTTGACAAAATTCGCATCAAGCCATGTTTTGCGCCTGTCGTCTAGCGTGGGTTAGGCGCTCCACAGATGTTGGTGCTTGCGCATTTGTGAGTAGTTGTCACACAGACGCAAAGTTCTTAGAATCATGACAGTCGACAACATGACATTCCTTTATAAATATTTTATAACAGCTGTTGCGTACTGCTCCCTGGTTAGAACTACGCTTTATATTCAAACTGGGGCTGGCCACATATATGAAGTGAATTGTGCAATTGTAACAAAATCAAAACCAAACTTAATAAAATAAAAAAACCTTTTGATTTGCCCCATTACAATACCCCCCCAATGAGAGATATTCTGTCGAAACAGAAGAAATCTCATTGGTAAACCCCTAAGAGGACCAGTGAGGAACTGGTGCCAACAACCCCCCATTTGTTCTTATACATCATCGGTAAACTACCCCCCTGGCTCGGCGACTATGGCCGCACCTGAACGAGATCACTGGACTTCTCTATGCGAGATCCCAACACCATAAAATTGAACAGACACGCACCACAGCGCACCTCCCCTTCTATCATGCCACACCAAAATCCCAATCCCAGGTCTTATACCACGCCAGATCCTCAACCGATATGTTCCCCCTTATCATGCACAATGGGCTGCCTTTAGCAGTTACTGGGCTTGTACATACTCTCATAATATTTTATAAACAAACTCTTCATTTAAAAGTCACAAAATATTTATCTTTAAATACACCATTCTTTTAAGTTCAAAATCAGATTGTCATGTTATTGTTATTTTCATCAAAACCAAAAAAAATCTTTTACCTAAATTGATTTATTCTCTTTGTTACTATTACTACTTAGAAAACAAATAAATGGAACATTTAATTAAAACATGAACTTCCTTATCCTAACATTTGATTACACATATATCCTACACAATATAATTCAATAACACTATTGATACATATAAACAATAATACAATCAAAAATACAAAACATCAATTTGATGGCAGGCAGCAAAAAATATATATATATATATTTTTTCTCTACTACCCCCCATTTAATCCCTTAACCCCTGATACCCGTTACATATTAATGTGTTCTACGCTAGGCTTCTTGGCCTTTTCCAGCCTCATCCTAGCCGTAAACCACATCTCCCTCGTGACCTGTAACTGTGTCACCGCCCATCCACACTCACTATTACCCCCCCTGGACTGTGGCGTCCAGTTGCTTTCACAAGGACTGATGCGGAAGGGGTGGACATTTTTTTCTTTTATTCCACCCCCATCCTTGCTTCAGCGTTACAATAAAAATTCGGTATTACACCTACTATTCTTGATTTATACACCCCTAATGGACTACCACCCCTATCTGGGTGAAAATAGCCCTGTTCCAAAATTTGGTAGATTCCCCAAAAAAATAACCCCCCTACTAAATCTAACAAACCACCGGGTTAACAAAATAAAACAAACCACAAGCCAGTTATATCAAGTAAAATTTATGATTTGCCACAATTAACTACTTTCACGGTCATGATCCGGTGAGGTAATGGCCGCACTTAGGTGGGGAATCTACAGTTAAAACATAAAATGTAGATTGACATTAATAAAATTTATATGAACAGTAATATACACATCTTATTTTCCAAACACTATCTCGGCCCAAATATTTCCATCAGTTGTCAGTGTTAAATAAATATTTTACTCATTATTTACATCAATTAGCATTTAATTTATAATTCCAATTTGAATTCAAATGGAAATAAAGTTAAGTTCATTATTAAAAGTCATCTTCTCTCTTGATTTAATTACCAAATTAATTTAATTGTATTTAATTTCTCAAACTCTAAGTTGCAATAATTACCTCATTATTATTTTGTCTGTAAAAATTTAACTTCAATTCTTTTATGTCACAATACGATTTTGCTGCTGGCAATGATTCAGCAGACTACACCATTTTTGTTATTGTCAGTTTAGCATGACTGTAGACATTAGTCACAACATACAACACACCTGTTTACATTAACAATAGTCTGCCAGACTTGTTTTATAAGAACTGTTATAAACACTCACATAGTCTAAACATCCTGGTTACATCATATATTGGCATATATAGTTCCTTCAAATTTTTTGTTTCTATAAATCTTTTAATGTTAACATATTTATCAAAGTCTATTTATTACAGTTCAAACCAAATATAATTTTAATTCACCCTTTTAGTTAATATTACTTTTTTAATTACAGTTTTCATTTAATACCATTATCTCAATTCATTTTTATTACTGAATCCAAATCTTTTCACACCCGTAAACCTTTTATTCTATCTAATCGGTATTATAAACTTTATACTTACAGTACATTATCCACCTATTGACATGAACACAAAATACACACCACATACACACACCAATATCGCCACGTAACCTCTGAAACATTTAACAACAATGTTGTTTCATACCACACAATTTGACATTTATTTATTAATTAATATCAAATCTCATAAAACAATTTAAATCCATTAGAAAATTCAATTATACAGCATTTAAATCAATCAGAATATTTAAACCTCTCAAATTAATTAATTAAATCAATTATTGAAAATACAAGTTCAGTTGCTATCAAAACATTCGCTAATTACTGTCTCCAAAATTAATTTTGTTACTTATTTAAATTGCAAAATATTAAAATTATTATTATCACAATTACCTACATACACATTGTTTACCCAACATTTTACAATACACACAAATAAATTTACTAAACATTTATTTACAAATCGTCATCATTAATTATTCAGTTATATCACACTTCATTGTCCAGGGTTGCGAGGTCAGAACCGTAAAACAAAATATTTACAATTGTTCATTTGTGTATTTCAGCCTCCATCGTCAAAAATTAGTCTGGGTTCCACATAACAATTTTCAATTTTATTTGCATTCCACTTACGGTTATCTTGTGTATAGTAACCATAAAATTTCAGTTTATTCATTTTACCATAATAATCATATACCAGGTCAACATTATTTATTTCTGTCCAGTCTCCATTAGTAGTTGTATTCATTATCAAGTCAGTTATTTTTTCATCATAAAGTAAATTATTATTATTTAAACATGTATCATCAAAATAATCTTCACTCTCTATTTTAACAGGTAAGTATTTCATATCATTTAACCTCTCTTTCAACTCATTATAATTTCTCTGCAACTTATATAATTCTGTTTCTTTATCAACACACAATTCTCTATCTAAATCTCTCTCATCATAACACCATATCACATTATTCCACACAGAGGGTACAACCTTATACAAAAAAGGGAAACAATTCAAATCTTTCACTAATAAGGGTCTCTTGCCCTCCAATAATAACATTTTTGAACACCTTGGTTCATCACAAATAAGAGGAAAATTTACCCTCTGCCCTACACATTCAGCTACTCTCTCTTTCCATTCTTTTTCTAATTCATCAACACTAATTGCTACTTCGTTACAACATATAACGCTCTCTCTCTCACTCACTATTTCACTATCTACTTTCAACGTATCACTCTCTGATACCGCCCTTTCAATCACATTACCACTTTCAATATCATTGTTAACATTTGTTATCTTACTCTCTACTACCACATTTTTAATTATATTCTCATTTTCGACATTATTGTCATCATTTGTTAATTTTTTATTATCATTATTATTTTTACTTTTACTCTGTTCTCCTACTGACTCTACTATTCTCTCAATATCTTGTTTCAATTCGTTACAACTATTTTCGCATATCAATTTTATCTCATTAATGTCACTTCTGAGTTCGTCAAATTTACAGTTAAATTCGCTTTTAATTTCGGTCTTAATTTCATCAAAAGATTAATTAATTCGTTAAATTTGTTATTCTGTGCATCTAATTTCTCACTAAAATCACTACTTTGTCTGTCAAATTTGTCATTCATTTTAGTGTCCCTAATATCAAGTCTAGCATTTATCATGCTATATAAACGTATTAACATCTCATCTGTATCAGATTTTTTGCTTTGGACTGGTGTTGAATGAATTCCTTCATCCATAATTTTTGACTCAGTCCCACTCAATTCAATATTCATGTGGCTTTCGTTTTCAATGTCAGTTAAGCTGACATTCTCGTTATTATCTGCCATATCTATAAATTTATTAATCTAGATTTTCTTACATAAAATATCTACCACTTCACTCTTAACCTCTGAACATTGATGTACTAATTTATATGTGCTGCGTAATTTTTACGTAGTTACTTAACCCTCAAATCAAACTTGCATCTATCGTAGGTGTGGAATTTTAATTATTCAAATTTGAGTCCCTGTTCGGGCGCCATTTGTAACACTAATTACATTTTAGTACATACAAATATAAATACATAAAATTATTTTATCACCTACCTTCTGTTTTCTACCAGGATCCGTCACACGAACGTTAAGATGCAAGTATGGTTTACAGGTTATGTAAATAACTTACGCAACTCGCTTTTTGTGATAAATTAATTAAAATTTTATTTTATACTTCAGAATTTTCTTTAAATTTTAAATGGTTATTTATTTGGCCTCTTCGCTCAAATCATGGAAAATGCATAAAACCCTTACTGTTAGTTACATGATGGTATTACACTTATACTTACAGAATTATAATAAACACCTTACCTTAATTAGACAGCCCAATCTGCTATTTACACACACATTCACACTGTTACAAAACCAACTACTATTATTTAATTGACATGTTTGCACAAAAACCCTTTATAAAAAAATGTTGAAATTCCGGTTGCAGGTTACCCGACGGCTCACTCCTTTCGCTGCCATGTGGCTCGTATTCTTTAAATGTCCAAGAGTTTATTATTCATTTTATTTTTGGCCCGCTCACTTCACTGATTCTGTTAATAATTGTCTGAGGGTCTATTTACTCACGGCGTCTCCCCGGCTACGTCGCACTGTGCACATGTTGGATTTATATTTACACGATTAATCAATTTTTTCGGCTCGCCAGCACGTTATGTTCCAACGGCCCCCGCAGCCTCACCACAACACCACTGCTGATTCACATTTTGGCTATATAATTTAGGTGAAACTTTGTGTCCAGTCGGCGGACGCACTACGGTTCGCGTCCGGCAGGTTAAGATGTTACTTTCCGACTGCCTTACATGCTGCCGGACATTACCGACTTTCCGGTGAACAAATTTCGTCGCCGTTTGCAGCCTTCGTTGCCGAAGTTTTAGTGGCTGTACAGGTAACACATGTGTTTTCTGTGTGTTAGATGTCGACAAAATTTTCACTGCCTTTACTTTCGTCACATAAAGAGGTGTGGCTTACAGTTATGTTTCCGGCATGTTGAGCGCATGTATTTGACAAAATTCGCATCAAGCCATGTTTTGCGCCTGTCGTCTAGCGTGGGTTAGGCGCTCCACAGATGTTGGTGCTTGCGCATTTGTGAGTAGTTGTCACACAGACGCAAAGTTCTTAGAATCGTGACAGTCGACAACATGACATTCCTTTATAAATATTTCATAACAGCTGTTGCGTACTGCTCCCTGGTTAGAACTACGCTTTATATTCAAACTGGGGCTGGCCACATATATGAAGTGAATTGTGCAATTTTAACAAAATCAAAACCAAAATTAATAAAATAAAAAAACCTTTTGATTTGCCCCATTACAATTTGTATATTTCTGGTTTTTTGTATGCGTTTAGGTGTTCAAAATAAAGTTTTTTCAGTTGTTTTTTTGTTTGTCCTAACAACTAAAAAACGCATACCACACAAAGGCACCATAATGAACATTTGGAAAAATTTACAAATATACAAAAATAAAACACAAAACAAACTAATACCTGACCAAATACAAATCAATACAAAACATGACACAATTTTCAAAGCACTCAACATCGAAAATACACAAAATACTAATACATACACCACAATCACACACAATAATACCACTTTAAAATACCAGAGACCAACAAGAAACCAAAATAGCGTCCAGCCAACACACAAATACTTCACCAGATGCAAGATCACGAAGGCTGAGGATGAGAACACAGGGGTTCTCGAAACATGTTCCTAATAAGGAAAATAAAATATCTTGAGGTAATTTCAGTATAAACACTTAACTAAAAATGAACTTTTTCATGTGAAAACTTACAGATTTTATTGGACGCGTTTCGGCTTAGTATCCGCCTTCTTCAGCTTTGGTAACAGACTGCCAGCATTTTGTAACGGTTGTGTGGAAGGTGAAGTGGGGGTGGTGTGTGGAGGAAAGGGATTGGCGCGGGGATTCAACTTACTGTTTGTTTTCTGTATAATTGTGTCAAAAAGTGTATGTGATTTATATTGTAATTGATCGTTGAGTATATTGTTTGGTTGTGTTGTGTGGTGTTTATATATTTCGTATTGTTCAGTTGTGTTGTGTTTTTGACCTTTGGGTATGTAATGTAAAATTTCAAGATTAGTGTCTATGTTGGTGTAACTGTGGTTTTCTGTGTGTATGTGTGTGGCAAATGCGGAGTGTATATTGTTGTTGGTTAAAGCTTTTAAGTGTTCAGAATAACGGGATGAAAAAGATCTTCCCGTCTGGCCTATGTAGAAACTATTGCAGTCATTACAATTTAATTTGTAAACACCTGTTTTGTTATATTTGTCTATGTCTGTGTTTGTATTACTGATGTGTTTTTTGATGGTATTGGTTGTTCTGAATGCTATTTTGTATTTGTGTTTTCTGAATGTATTGGCGATTTTGTGTGTGTATGAGTTGTGGTATGTGAGTGTGATGTATTTATTGTGTTGTGTGTTGATGGTATTTAGTGTTTTGTTGTTTTTGTTTTTGATGCGTTTGTGTAGTATGTTTATTAAATTGGGGTTATAACCGTTTTTGATTGCTATGTATTTTATTGTGTTGAGTTCGTCGGTGTAATCTTGTTTATTTAAGGGTATTTTAGTTAGTCTATGGAGCATATGGTTGAAGGCCGCATGTTTATGTTGTGTTGGGTGGTTTGATGTGTTGTGTATAACCATGTCGGTTGTGGTTGGTTTCCTGTATATTTTGTATATTGTTAGTTTTGTTAATTGTTAACGGTCTAGAAAATTTATACTATTGTTTTGTTCAGTTTCCAGTGTAAATTTTAATTTGTGGTGTATAGTGTTTATGTATTTGTGGAAGTTTTCAATTTGTCTTGTGTTGCCTTTGAATAAAAGTAATATATCATCTACATACCTGTGCCAGTATATAATTTTGTTAGTGTATTTGTTGTTGTTTATTATGTGGTTCTGTTCAATGTTGTGTATATATATTTCTGCTAGTATTCCTGATATGGGGGATCCCATCGGGAGTCCTTCTGTTTGTGTGTATATTTTGTTATTGTATGTAAAGTAATTTTGTTCAGTTATTATTTTGGTAAGTGTGATGATTTCTTGTATGTGTGTTTCAGGTGTGTTGTTTTGTCTGAGTAGTTGTTCTAGTGTTTGTATGGTTTCTTTGATGGGGACATTAGTGTATAAATTGGTTATATCAAAAGATGCCAGAGTTGAGTTATGTGGGATGTGTATGTGTTCAGTTTTCCTGACTAGGTCAATGTTGTTTTTGATAGATGTGTTGTTACTGAGTTTAACGTTTTCTCTGATTATTTTGTCTAGTTGTTTTGCGATTTTGTGGGAGGGGGCCTGTGTGTTGTTTATTAATGGTCTGATTGGAATGTTAGGTTTATGTATTTTTGGTAATGCATTTAGTTTAGGGCGGTTAGGTT
Source organism: Magicicada septendecula (assembly GCA_034769895.1). NCBI lineage: Eukaryota > Metazoa > Arthropoda > Insecta > Hemiptera > Cicadidae > Magicicada > Magicicada septendecula. The sequence continues at coordinate 484,441,272 of CM068368.1, forward strand.
TTAGGATTGAAGAAGGCGGATACTAAGCCGAAACGCGTCCAATAAAATCTGTAAGTTTTCACATGAAAAAGTTCATTTTTAGTTAAGTGTTAGTGCTGTGAAAGAAGAGATGAATAATCAAGACAACTTCAGTATAAATATTAAATATATTATATAAATCAAGAAACGGACTGTAGCAAAAAGTGAAAAAGTGTTTGAATATATATATGTCTAATATTATACCAATTATATTTGTAAAATCAAAAGAATAAAACTTATAAAAATAGAAAAGACTGCCCCTAGTCTTTCAGAAATTTGACCGTACACCAAATATTCAATATTATCGTAATGTTCCGTTCCCCCCATATCTGGTCACTGATGATGCCCATGATCACGAGACAGATATTTGAATATGCTGTTGTTTGCTGGCAACTTGCTAGTACTTCAAAATACTGAATCTGATTTGCAAAATCTGTTTTTGATAGCTTCATCAGATTTTCAGACAACACAATATGAAAACTCCACTATAAAAACAAGGTAATGGCATTTTGAGGCAAGGAGCCAATAAGAACAAAAATGGTCATTAGAGATCGAATTCTAGAACAGATGAGCCACTTTAGTTATTTTGGAAATGATAGGAATTATGATATTGATGTTAAGTTAGGTAAGGTCCAGACGATCTGTGGGCCAATCAACCATATTTTTAGAAACAAGATACGGTGACATGCAAAATTAAAGTTCTACAAAGGTATGGCAGTCCCTGTACTGGCCTGTGGGTGTGAATTATAACAGGCCTTGGAAATGGCATTCTTAAGAGGAGTTAAAAGATGTTCTAAACTTGACCGTAACTTTTCAACTTCTGTTTTTATTGGGTTTTTTATATTTGCAGTCGATTCTTCTACTAATGATAATCTTACCTCTTGCCCATTGAGATCACCATGTAATTAACCCACATCACCACATTTGAGAATGAACTTTGTAGTAGTATGATCTTGCAATTGCTTTTGCTCCTGTATCAGTGCTTTTATGATGCCTGCTTCCTGCTTACACTTCTCATCTTGTTGTTCCTCAGACTCAAGCAATAGCGTTTTGTGCTGTTCCTGCATTTCCAGCAAGAGTGCTTTCTGTCATTTCTCTGCTTCTTCTGCCTCCTGTTGTCATCATTTGTCCATTTGCAGTAGCAGAGCTTTGAAAGTTTCCATTATCTGACTAGTATCCATTTTTTTCCAATCGCCACTCACAGTACTCTTCTACAGGGTGTCATCTGTTTCTACTATTTAAAAAGAACGTATCCCACTTCAACACCACTGTTATTAGAGTCACATGGGTTGCCATATTGTTCAGTGGAAACAGAATAATTGGCACCAATGATGCCACTAATTACAAACTTTAATTTGACACAACTACAGTTAGAAATCAACAAAGACACCCTTATACAATGACTCAAGTTAAATTTGTCCAACACACAACAATAAATGTCACTTTATTACAGTTTTGCATTAATTAACACAATAATCGCTTCCCACTAAACCTCAGTAATCACTTCAATCTACATTTGTAAAATTGTCAGGTGTAACTGACTCTCGGCCACTTTGAAATGCAGTATTTATACCTCATTGCCTTGCCTTGTAGTGACATAGGCCTGGATGCCAGAAGAGTAGTTGAATAATGTCTGGAAGGGGCATCTCGAATAATCCAGAGCATTCCATAATTCTGCCACGCAAATATATGTGCAAAATTATCTTTACTCGTGTAGTCACTCAGCGATATGGTACTATGTATTTCTTCAGTGCAGCAAAATTATTCTTCGTCCTTTAGATAATATTGTTTATAACTGCTTTGGTATCCATCAGACTAAGTCATACATTTTATCTGATTGAAGTGTACACATGATTCATCCAAAAATATATAATTGGTCAGCTGCTTTTTCCGAATTTGTATATTTACGAAAATATTCGTACAAAATATATTCATAAAAAAATATCACATGTTTGAAATGAATGTTATATTTTTCGAATAAAATTTGCCTTTTATCTAGCGTTTTGTTCTACCTAAACTCCATACATTTTAAAAATTTCCTAGAAATTCATGTGACAAATCGAGCCCCTGATCCACATGTTCAGTTTTTAAAAGAGACAATAATGTTCTTAATCATGCCAGTGTAGTATGAGTCACATGAATATTATTATATATTATATCACACAAAGCACTTTGTTGAAGACTATGTAAGTTCACTTAGCTATTAACATCTGGTCCCAGTTTATTTGATTCAGTTACAAGTTTTTTTCAGGGAATTAGCAGACATTTCACATATGTTTAGCTACTTTATTCAAGATTTGTATGTCATTATAGGATTGTCTTTTGAAACTGAATTATACACGTTTATAGTTAAGCACTTGCTTTGACTTCTCAATGGGACTCCTTTTTCTAAGTAGTGAGCACATCTCAGTTGAACCGTTGAATATTTGTAAAATATAATTCACTGGTAATTCACAAACAACTGCTAACAGATTACTAAGATAAGCTCACTCACTCAGTGCCAGTATTCTTTCCACACTCAATACTACTCTGCTCTGGACCATTGTGTATAACGCTTTTTAAACTTTGATAAGGTATATTTACATTTAAACATATAATCTGAATCAACATTTGAACTGTAATTATGAAATTCTGAAGAAAATTAGTATAGTAACTTACAAATTTAACCAATATTCTTCAAGTTACTGGGAAGGTCAAGTTATTGTCAAGTGAACTATACAGGATGGCAAAAGTAGCCATTGCTATCCCTAGATTACCATTACTATCATATGAAAATACATATTGTTACCTTAAAAGAAAGATTTCTACAATGGAGATAAATTCCATAAAGAAGTTTATTCGTATTTATAGAACATGGTGGACGGCATAAAAGCTGGTCATAATAGTAGGGAAGAGAACTTGGCCAAGAAATTTAACCTGATTAGTGTAGTATCAACCCTAAGTATAATCAACCCTAATAGTAAAAGAACTAATCTGCTTAAATAAGACATTATATTATATAACTTTTAAATGTATTTACAAATACCCACACACAAAATTCTATAGGATGGCTCAACAGATATTAGAGTGGCCCAACCACCTGTGATGCTAGAGCCACCACTGAAAGTAGTATGGTGGACCATGTGGAACAATTTGCACAATACGTGTTAGAAAAAATTAAGATACCAAAATGAGAGCAAAATTCATTACTTTTTTTAGGAAGGAGTTCCTGGTTTCTAGTCTCAATAGCATTTCTGATTTCTTTATTCCAATTTTACAATAATCGGACTAGCATGTTAAAATAGACCTGAGTAAAATTAATTTTTACTAACATTGAAATTATTTAGCATAATTGTATGATTATAATGTTGTCTATATCCGTAACATGCCGCTCAGTTAATAATAATTCTGATTATTATTGTACTACTTTTAACGTTATGTATTTACTGTGTGTGTGCATGTACATGTACGCACATGTGCATGTGTGTTGTAACGTGACAGATATATGCATAATATTGAATGGCATTTGATCATTAGAATAATAAAATTATAACATTTAAATTTGGAAGAAAGCATTAAGTTTAATATAAAAAATTAATTCATAGCAACTGTGGAAAGCAATCATTATTATTTAAAAAATACAAGTTCAAATAAAATGAGTTACTAGTGATGTGTCATCCAAAACCAGTCTAATAACCAAAGGTTTTTAAATTATAACCCAGGAAGGTAAAAAGTAAATAACAAAGCAACACAGAATATGACCAAACCCACAACGAGGAAATATAAATGGAAAAGAAACCCTGAATAAGCCAAGATCAACCAATACAGGTGATGTATTTCTAAAATTACGAAGAAGATGAAGAAATCCCAAGAAACCCGAAGAAGATGAAGAAATCCCAAGAGACCCGATGGCATCAAGAAGAAGATGGAGAAGATACCAGTCCCAGAAGACAGAAGAAAAGAAGACAGAAGAAAGAAGAAGAAGGCAGCATCCTGAGGAAGATGTCATGCTCTTATAAAAGACACCCAAATCCCCATACCCCCAAAATAAATGATAAAATACCAATAAAAGTATAACGAAATAGTAACAACATGTACATAAAATTAAGAGAGAGAAGTGTGTAAAGTAAGAGTTGCCAGTGAACCAAGATGAAACAATAATATAGTACCCAAGGAACAAATCTCCATTGTAAAACACTAACCAATTTATTATGTTAATAAGACTACTCGACCATTTAGAAATAACATAAAATAAAAGTGTAAAGTGAACCAGTGATAGTTTTGGGTATTATAGAAAATAAACCTTGTGTTTCATTCTTGGCAATCACAAACATTGAATACAATGAAATATGCAACTTTCAGTGACTTAAAATGTGTACTATGTGAATATGTTACTTACAAGATATAAATCTGTTTAAAGTAACATTTTGTTTTATATAATGAGAAAAAAAACAGATTTAATTATACTAATGACAGGGTACAATTCCCCAAAGACAATATTTAAAAGACAGTGTAAAAACTGTATAATCCAACTTAGTATGGTAGTTAGCAAATAAGAATATAGATATAAGGTTTTTGTAAATATAGGATAAGGATGTTTAAAATGTATTAGATATAAGGTCATTTATTTAAATCTACCACAACTAACATCAGAACTGTAAACATAATTATTACTTGTGAATAGTAAGAAGTAATTAAGATGTTAGTTGGTAAAAAACCTTTTTTGTGTGAACAATATTTCAATGTTAGAAATAAGTATTTAATTGTAAAATGTCTGAATGTTGAAGACAACCATTTATTTGAAAATATTCCTTATTTGTTTAACTGTTCTTTGTATTGTAACCAATACTAATTATTGTTGTGTAATTTGTAAAAATGTTTAGTTTATAATACCATATTTAAAAGTCAGAGAGGGTATCACACATCATATATTGTTTGTAAAAATATTTTGTAAGGAAAAATTGTTGAAAAATCTAGGCCAAAGAATGAAAACCAAACTTCATCAAAACAGAGAAATTACTCATTTAAATGCAATTAGACAAAAGGGATTTAGACAAAATAAACCTGAGATGAAGCCATATAATTGCACATACCATTTAGAAAGATTTTATAAAATTATATTCAGAATTATAAATAAAAATGAAAATGACTAAACTCAGAAACTTGAAGAGGGGAGTCATATATTCCAAAATAATATTTTAGAATTTAACCAATTCAATTAATTACAAGAAAATAAGGGAATAAAAACCTTTTAATACAATATAAGCTTATTAATAATAAATATAACTGAAAAATGGCTGAATTTACATAATGACAGGAAGTTAATTTTGGAAATGTTTTAATTTTTCACTGAATACAAAATGAAAGTAAAATTACTAATTTTGGACAGAAAACATTATAAAACGGCATTATTCAACCTTAAAATACGCCGAATGAACTGAAGGATTAATTTAAATAACATCTAGTAAATAAAATTGATAAATAACCAAAGTTTAGGCAATTATATAGTGTATTTTGAAATATGTACAGGATGCAAAATTATATTTGAACAATGTTAAGAATAATATTATATTGGCTAAGAGTTTAGTCGAAACTGGAGGAAATAAGATAGTTGATTATTGGTAATTGTACGGTGAACTTGACAAGCGGTTTATAACCAAGCTAACCTAACTTAAAACGGTTATGGTGAGTGAGTGAACGGTACGTTTTTGTGAAATCGCGAGTGGCGTATAAAATCATTCTAGAACGTCCACATAGTGACAAAATCAATCGAAAAGGACTAAATAACACTGGACAGTACATAACTACACCGAAAAACACTACAAAACACAAGAAAACAGTATAACAAATAACCATATATTAGTGTCGGAATCGTAAAAAGTGACTGAACTTATAAATACACAGATACACAAAATACAACCCGGAAACTTCACACAAGGCACTATACAACGTCAAAAAGGAGATTTGCAGACACCAGGACGTAATTCCTGTCAGAAAATATCTTATTTGGAACATCGCAAAGACGGATGACATTTTGACCAACTTGACGGCAGCCATTTTCCTTCATAGTGTTCAACGCCTCCTCGTTCCAGTCAGCTGTGTTGGTGACGACAAATTATATTATTTCAATTTTATTATTCAATGTGTGTATCTAGTATTAGTAATTAACTTGTTGTAACGTTATACTTTTTAAATATTGGCCCGATTTCTCTGACTTTGATAATAATTAGCTGTTTAAAGAACCCTGTTGAATTTTATATACCAAACCTTGTAACTGTTTCGATACCCTGAGAGTCGATATTATAATCGAAAAGAGTCTATATTTCAATTATATAATAAAACATTAATACTTTTCACCACAAAATAGTTCTTTCTTTCTTTAATATTACAAATTACCATTAATATAATTCTAAATAATAAACTACCAGGACTTTACCACATACAAGGGAAGATAACCTACAAAACGAAAAGGTAAACAAGTATCGATTGTCCTGGAGACAATCTTATGAGTGGTTGTAGTTTATTTGAAAAATACAAGAACATCAATAAAATTTCTTAGAGGAGTGATACACATTTTAAAAGTTCACAGCACACTATTAATTAATTGATTTTAATTAATTAATTAATAAAAAGAAAATTTTTTTTAATTATAAAAATTTTTTTTAAACAATTTTTTTTTTCTTCAACAACAAACAATTTTTTTTTTAAACATTTTGGTGAAACTGCACATTTATCTCTTCAACAGCATAACTCTATTTGATAATATTTGCTACATTTGGGACTCGACCAACTGGGAAACTTAAGGAAGTGTTTCAGGCCAGTAAGACTTCGAGAGCCACACCAATTATCATTAAACACACCGAGTTTTTTTTATTTCGTTACAAATTGGCGCACAACTGAGGGGCTTTAATTAGCGATTGAGAGGCCACTAAAATCTGCCCAATCACTAGTTGGAGCTAGGCAGCAGCTACAAAGCCAGGGAAATTGAAGGGAAAATGCAACGACATGCAACTTCCAAGAAACGGGCGGCGGAGGCCGAAAAAGAAATAGAGATCGACATGGACAATAAGGAGGCAACGCCAGTAGATGTGGAGAGTTCATTGCCGCCGGTGTTGTCCAAACAAACTGAACAACCAGAGGAACAACCGGAGATACCCACGCAGACAGGGGAGATTAACATCCAGGAAAGACATTTAGAGAAATCCAAGGTAACAGAAGAGAGTTAAAATGGACAGATTAATGGAAATGTTCATGAAAACAAAAGAAGAAAATAATAAAGAGAGGAAGGAAGACAATCTAGCATTAAATAAAAAGTTGGAAGAATGGAAGGAAGACTTGAGTAAGAAAATGGACAAGAAAATGGACGAAAGTAATAAGGAAAGGAAAGAAGATAGCCAGTCTTTGAAAGAAGAAATCAAATCCACAAAAGAAGAATTGAGTGGAATGAACAAGAACATGGAGGAGAACAGTAAAAACTTAGAAGATTTGAAAGAAGACAACAAGAAGATGGAAGAGAAGATAGAAGAAAACAGCAGGAAGATGGAAGAGAGGATGGGAGAAAAGATAGAAGATTTGAAGTAAGACAAGAAGAAGATGGAAGAAGAGATGGGGAAGAAGTTAGAAGAATTGAAGGAAGACAACCAATCGTTCAAGGAAGAATTCAAGTTGACTAAAGAAGAATTGATTAATAAAATTGAAAATACCAATCAGAAAATCGATGAAACCAGGAAGACGATAGAGAAGAACAACCGACAATTGAAGGAAGAGTTGAAAGAAGATAACAAGAAGTTGGAAGAGAAGATGGGGGAGAAGTTGGAAGAATTGAGAGAGGACAATCAAATTTTAAGAGAAGAATTAAGAGAGGTCAATCAGGAGAATTTGGACAAAATGGACGAAAGAATGGAATTGTTGCGAGAAGAACTGAATAAGGAAATCAATGTTAACAAGAAAGCGATGAATAAGAAGATGGAAGAAGAAAACATAATGGTCAATCGACAGATTCGAGAGATTGATGGGAAGTGCAACCAGACCGAAAAGGAGGTGCAAGAGTTTAAAGAAGTGGTGAACATCAAGTTCACAAATATCGAAGAACATAGCCGCAGGAAAGTAGAAGAACAGAGGAAGGAAACTCAAGAAGAATTCGGGAGAGTACGCAACCAAGTCACGGAACGGTGTAATGATATGCAAGAGACCATGACCAATATCACCGGTCAGGTGCGACAAAGCCGAGAAGAGATGGAAGCGATAAGAAACAGACCGATTCATTTCACCGGATTGCCCGTCAACGAAAGCCGAAAGTGGCTCAACTTCCGGCAATACAAACGTAAGCCGATGGAGTTCCTGGCTAGGGTAGAAGAATACTTCGCTAAGCATAAAATCATGCAATGGAGCCATAGCAGGGAAATCTTAGATGAGTCCTTCCGAGAAATAACGGATAATTGGTGGATGGCCAACCGGAGTGAAATTCCCGACTACCAGCAGTTCCGGAAAATGTTTAAGACGAAGTACTGGTCTGAGACTACCCAGAACTTGATCCGTGACAATATATGTAACGGCCGATACAGGGCACAACTAGGCAGCAGTATGACAGCATATTTCTTGGGGAAGGTGTGCATGGCAAAACACCTCGAGCCGGCAATACCAGAAGAGTGTCTAGTGAATAAAATATCATATCACTATGATGAAGACATTATCAGGGCCCGGAGAGGTAGCCAGATCAAGACAATCCAGGCAATGACTGAGTTGTTAGAGGGATATGAAAATGAGGAGTATTATCGGCAGAGCAGGAAGAGGAATGAGAGACCAGAGGCAAGGCCAAATACATACACCAATAATGGCAATAACCATCCCAGTAACCGGAACCAGCCCAGTAATTACGACGGCCCTAACAACCCGCCGCGTAATAACCATTTTAACGGCAATTTTAACGGTGTTAGGAATAACAACCCCTATCCGAATAATAGAAATAATTTTTATCAGCCTAATAATGTCCCATACAGTCAGAGAAATCCATACCCCAGCAATAATGGTGACCGACCTTATCCACCCAACCGAAATTACTATAATAATAATTATAGTAATAATAATAATAACCAAGTGTCATGCCCTAGGGTAAATTTTATAAGAGCGGAAGATCGCGGACCCAGGAGATATTATCAACCACGGAGGAACAGCTTTCACGGCGCTGACAGAAGATGGAGGAGTGCGGAACGGGACGGCCCAAGACACGAACAGGGAAGAAGAAGTACAAGCCTGGAGGATCTTGGCCAACAACAGAACAGGGCGCTAAACCTCGACCAGGGTACAGAGCGTCAGGAAACGAACCAGAGTTCCCCGAACGATGCCTCGGTCAATACTAACACGAACAATGACCAAAATGCTTTAAACGGGAGGAGGCAGTAATCAACAACAATGACCTGTTACTGCTTATACTTCCTGGCTTAGAAAAGGTGAATTGCAACAAGCAAACAAGCATAAAAACATCACTATCATAAGTAACCACTATCTAAAAGACATACGAACTGAACTTTTGGAAGAGAACGAGAAGAGTCTCAGCAACAATAACAATGAAATACTGTATATAACAGCGGAGGTGGAAGGAGTTCCCGCTAAAATAATGATAGACACAGGTGCCAATATTTCAATAATAAACGCAAATGAATTGGAGAGAATACAAAGTGCATGTGGAAAAACTTTGCCAATGTTACCAGTCAACAACATTGTGTTAATAGGTGCAACTGGCCACCAGAATAAAACCATCAGGAAGCAAGTTTCCTTAAGTGTCATTAGCCGTGATATAGCTTTAGACATGGAATTTTTAATCGCCACCGGATTACCATTTGACATATTAGTCGGTTGCGATATTCTTAGAAGATATTCTGCAGTTATCGATCTTAATTTAGATAAAGTATCACTTTTCCCAGACGGAATAACATGGACCGCAGATCTGGTAGGAGGCACAACTATACTTCCCAGCCCTATACATCAACAACTTCGTAAAATTAATATTATTAGAAACAGCCCTCTTTCTAAACCCATTATATACAACCATGGAGGAGAGGATTTATGGTCAGTTAAAATCCAAGAAATACGGGACTTCCAGTGCGGAAGCGATAACAGGAAAATACCTATACATTTAGCTGATCGTCTAATCACAATAAATGAGAAGTACAAGGCAGTGTTTTCAGATGAACCAGGGAAGGTAAAAAACTACCAGTGCCAACTTCGATTTAAAGAAAACGTAGAGTTTAACCGGAGGTCATATCCAATCGCGCAGTCGCTCAAAGAAGCCGTGAGAACAGAGATAAATAAGATGATAGAAAATGATATAATTGAGATTAGTCAATCACCTTACACTAGTCCAATTATTGCTGTTCCAAAGAAAGACGGACAAGTCCGGCTCTGTTTAGATGCGCGCGAGTTGAACAAGACAATTGTGAATGACAGAACCTCTCCCGGTGAAATAGAGGAGATCTTAAAACGTTTTCATGGCACTAAGTTTATTAGCACCTGGGATACTGTCTGTGGTTATTGGTAAGTAGAGCTGCATCCACAAAGCCGCCAGTACGTGGCGTTCATTTTCGAAGGGCGCAGTTACCAGTTCAAGAGACTGCCCTTCGGACTTGTCAATTCTGTCGCCATCTTTGTGGCATGCATGGACCAGATTCTTGGACAAGAAGCGCTCCAATTTACCACTGTCTATGTTGACGACTTACTCATCACATCCGAAACCTGGGAGGAGCACTGCTATAGAATAGAGTATGTACTAAGCAAACTAGCGCAGAACAACATAACACTGAAGTTGGAGAAATCCAAGTTCATAGCGCGCGAAGTACAATTCTTGGGTTTCAACCTAGACGACAGAGGTATTACCCCGTCAGCAGAGAAAGTGGAGGCAATTCAGAGGTTCCCGCAACCAAGAAACAGGAAACAATTACAATCTTTCCTCGGACTCTGTAACTATTACAGGAAGTTTCAGAGCCGATATTCCGAGTTGACCGCCAAGTTTCAACCAGTTATCTGCTAAGAACAAATGGACTTGGGGTGAAGATCAAGACCTTACTTTCCGCTTGATAAAAGAGAAGTTTCTGGAGAGTGTTATACTTCGTCACCCAGATTTTAAAAACCATTCTTTTTAAACTGTGACGCTAGCGACCTGAGCTTAGGAACAACGTTATACCAGGAAGATGAGGAGGGACAACATCTGGTAATAAGCTTCGCTAGTCGCACACTGAACCAGTGCGAAAAGAACTACAGTGTGACAGAAAAGGAATTGCTGAGCGTGGTGTTCGCATGCAGCAAGTTCCGGACGTACATTCTCGGATATCAAGTCACGGTACGAACTGATCATAAATCCATCTCGTTCCTTCGTAGGTGCAAGTTGAGTCACGGCCGATTAGCTAGGTGGGTACTCGCCCTACAAGAATATGACCTGAAATGGGAATACATTCCAGGAAAAAAGAACATGGTAGCGGATGTGTTGTCACGTATAAATCTGGAAGATCAGACTTTCGAGGGAGAGAAGGAGAGCTTGGTAAAAATTTATAACATCTTCAAGACCAGAGCCGATCTACAAGCTCTATTAATAAATATTCGAATCCATCAGCAGTCTGATCCTAAGCTGAAAAACATCATGAGTCGTTTGGAAGCCAATGACGATACCATTTCTAAATATTACCATCTTAACAAAGGGATTTTATTCATAAAAACGGCCTTGGACGATGAGACATGGAAGGTGATAATCCCACATCAAATCGAAAAGGAGGTCATCATCGATTACCATGTCAGGTATGGTCACATGGGAGCGTTAAAAGTGATACAGGCTCTAGAGGAAAACTGTAAGATCAAGAATATCAACCGCAAGGTAAGAACATACATCAAGTCCTGTAACATCTGCCAATGCGTTAAAATAAACAATGAGAAGACAGAGGGTATAATGATACCGATTACCTCAAACGCAAAACTGGAAAAAGTGTTTTTGGATATCTGCGGGCCATTTCCCCGTAGCGGTGGTCGACACAGGTATAAATACCTGGTAATCATAATGGACCACTACACCAAGTATATAAAGCTATATCCGGTTAATCGGGCAACAACAGCAAAGGTTCTGGCGGTGATCATCGATTTGTATGTGCCAGAGATCGGTAGACCATCTTCCATTATTACCGACCACAGTACACAATTTAAGGGGAGGAGGTGGCGAGACACTTTATTAGCACTTGGGATCAAAACTTATAAGACGTCAGTCTACCACCCAAGTAGCAATCCGGCTGAGAGAGTACTGAGAGAAGTGGGTAGGATCTTGCGCACGTACTGTCACAACCAACAGAAAAAGTGGCAAGAGTACCTAGCAGCGACAGAGACATTCCTAAATTTCGCCCACCATCCAGCTATAGGAATTACACCATACTCAGAAATGTATGAGAAGCCGACTCCCCGAGAACTTGAACAAATCATTGAATTTCCAACAAACAATAATCGGAAATTCAACCAGTTGAGGTTTTACAACAAGGTAGCAGAAGATCAAGAAAAACGGCAAGCCAAATACCAAAAGGCAATAGGGCGTATTATAACATATAAAGAGGGTGAGAAAGTCCTCCTAAAAAATCGAGAGCTGCCCAGCACTTTAGAAGGCATAACCAAAAAATTATTATTACTGTATATCGGACCATATGTTGTGGTAAAGGATAAGCATAACAATGCCTATGAGTTGAAGGAAATCGTTTCAGGAAAAATCAAAGGTGTGTACAATCAAGCTTCTATGAAAAAGTATTATGAAGAATGAGTTGGGAATTTAGAATTTGAATTTTAAACAAACAAATTCAAAAATGATGTAAGAACAACTTACAACCTAATAATTTTGAACAAACTTTATGGAAGAAAAAGAAAGAATTTTGAATTTAACAGAAAAATTCTAAAATTAGTAAGTACATCTTACAACCTAATATTTTGGAGAAAAACTTTATGGAAGAAAAAGAAAGAATTTTGAATTAAACTGAAAAAATTTAAAATTATGTAAGAACATCTTACAACAAATATTTTTGAGAAAAACTTTTTGGAAGAAAGAGAAAGAGAGAATTTTGAATTTTTAACTGAAAAAATTTAAAATTAAGTAAGTACATCTTACAACCTAATATTTTGAGAAAAACATTCTGGAGAATTATAAAAGGAGGAATTTAGAATTTGAAATAAATAAAAAAATTCTAAAATAAGTAAGTACAACTTACTACCACTGATTTATGAGAAAACAACCTTTTGGGCTAAATAAAAAGAAAGAGTTTTTATTAAATGAAAAAATTTAAAATTTATGTAAGTACATCTTACAACCTAATATTTTGAGAAAAACATTCTGGAGAATTATAAAAGAAGGAATTTAGAATTTGAAATAAAAAAATTCTAAAATAAGTAAGTACAACTTACTACCACTGAATTATGAGAAAAAACTTTTGGCAGAATTAAAAAGAAAGAATTTTGAATTTAAACATGAAAATTTAAAAACAATTGTAAGTACATCTTACTATCTATGATTTAGGAGAAACTTTATGGAAATGAAAAGAAAGAGTTTATTAACCAACAAAATTTAAAAATATATGTAAGTACATCGTACTATCTATGATTTAGAAGAAACTTTATGGAAATGAAAAGAAAGAGTTTATTAACCAACAAAATTTAAAAACAAATGTAAGCACATCTTACTACCAAATATTTAAGAAGAAACTTTATGGAAAAATAGAAGAAAGGAATGTTGAAGTTAATATACAAAAAATTTAAAAATGAAGTAAGACCAACTTACTATAACTAAGTTTGTGAGAAAACTTTATGGTAAATAATTAAGAAGAATTTGAATTTAGAGAAATACCCAAAACATTCAGAAATAATAGTAAGATCAACTTACTATAAACAATTTTGAATGAAACAATTCTGGGAATAAATGAATTAAACAGAATTTGAATGTTGATAGAACGTCAGAACTTTGAAACAAGATAAGATCAACATATTACCATGATTTATGAGAAGTGTTTTGCCTTTAAATAAAAAGAAGAGTTTGAATTTTGAATAAAGCTAACCCAGTTCCAAAAATAAATATGTTCCATTGATAATTGAATTTAGAAGAAAATAAAATGATTAATTCAGAAAAGAGAATTAACTTTAATCCAGAATAAATGCTAGATATTCACATTAGCATTTGAAGGAGTAGAGAAGAAAAACCAAAAAGAGTGTAATATGAAAGAGAAGGAAAAAATTTCGAAGCAAAGAGACTAATTACTTATGAAACGATAATGAAAACAGTTAATTAAGAGCAAAGAAGAACAACTCATACCAAACATATGGAGAAGATGATTTTGAACAAATGATAATAATAAAACCTATATGAAATGCAAAGAGAAGAAATACCACATGAAATATAATATAAATGAATTAATGTTAATGAATGCGAAGGCGGATTAATAATTTTCTAAGAGAAAGGAAAGAACCAAAATGTTTAAATAAAATGATCAATATAACAACCTGTATATCTAATATAAAGATACAATTTAAAAAAATTAAATATAATATATTAAGACCATTCAAATAATGAATAAGAAAGACTATATGTAAAGACCATGCTAAAACTGTTAGTAACCAGAAGGAAGTATAAAGAGAATTCAGATGAAGAAGAAAAAGAGTTACACTATGACCAGTAAAAAGAATTATAAATAAGAAAGGTTTTCAACCATAATTAAAATAAATATATCAGACAAGTTAAGAGTTTAGAAAAAATATATATATATAATGAATATAATAATAATTATGAAGATTTATTAAGATAGAAAATGTGAGATAATCTGAGAAACTACGAAGTGAAGAATCCAAAGATATTTTTATTAGTCAAAAATGAGACTACTTTTTATTTATTTATTCGATGACTGACTGAAGATAATTCCAGCAGCATTATGTTTTTTGAGCAGAGATGAATATGCCTCTGTACTCAATTTGTAGAAGTGGTGTATGGCCAGCAGAGATTGTGTAGCGTACAGTGCCCCTCTGATCTGCCCCAGCCCACGTGATAGGAAATGTTAGGGAATTAATATCCCAAGGATGCAACACGAAGTTTATAAAGAAAGAAGATGTATTACAATAATAATAATATCTCAGAAGACACTAACTATCCGAAAAGGATCAGTAGTTGTAGCGGGTCGATTTTTGGGTGTTTTTGTTTTAACCGTTTGGGGCATATATTTATGTTGTTTTTATTTATTTCGTTTTCGGGCGGACTGGTATAAAGTATGGTAAAGCTGCATTATTGTGCAACGTATTTGTCCGTATAACAGAACAGTGAAACAACGCAATAGGACGCAGTTGTTGAGGAATGCGGCAGAGAATTCGCGCCAACCACAAAATTCTGAGAACTTTGTACCTGTGTGGGGCAGCGCACATACGCAACTGCTCAATCACGCTCCAAGTGACGCTCTGACAAAAAACCAAGATGGCTAGAGAGAATAATATTTGTCGTTTTCTCCAAGATCTTGCGGAAATGCTGTTTTAAGTCCGGCCCACTTAAATGACATCAGCAGAGCCAAGCCCAATATTAAGCTCTGGTCATCCACATATACCAGCTCTATGCCACGCATAAAATGGTTACACGACAGCAGGAACAAGGAGCGACGACGAAAACATCATGGCATGGAAGAACAACTTCCATGCAGGAACAGGTAGTTGTACCTGTTACGTACACAGCCATACAGTCAACAGGACGCCAACACCGCTACAGACAATGACCGTTTGGTTTAGGCCCCGGTCGGTGGTGTTCTAAATACGCCTAACTCAATCATATCGTTAATACCGACCGGGACCCGAGGAATTGACTATGTTATAGACGAGTGCAGTGCAGTGGCCGTTGAAAAGCAGTTAATAACGAATAATGTAACCGGGAAGGCACGTGTTCGGTCGACCTCGCGCCATATAAAATGAGACGGGAACTTGTAAAGAATAAATATTTCGCTCGTGTATCTAATATTGGTTAAGGGTGTTTTGATAAATTAAAATAAACGTATGAGAGAGTGTGTGGCAAAGCTGGGCGGCTTTCTGTGTGTATTTGTGTTTGCCGTTTATGTTTGTGTACTAGAAAAGATAAGGTAAGCCGTAGATTGTAAGTCAGATTATAACAGAGTCACGTGTTGCACAACACCTGAATATGTATTTATTAAAAGTATGTTCTTAATTTCACTAAAGTAATAGTAAAACATTAAATGGAAATTCTCTTCATATAAATGTGTTGTGCAAGTTATTCTCACAACCTTAAGAAATTATGTCTGCATCCCAAACATACGTATGACGCAACCTTGAAGCCACGCAATGGTAAGTAGGAGGGTGTTAACATTAATTTTAAATTATTACGGTATCATTTTTATTTTTAATATAGAAAGTTTCATTGGCGCCACGAAAGGGACGAATTTAAAAAAAAATAAATTCCATACCTATAAATGGGATGCAATCGTAATTTGGAAGTTGTGTGAGAATACGCAAAAGGTACTTATGTAAAGTTAAGTTACGCTAAGTAAGTAAAGAATATTTAAAATATAAATATATATTTAAAATATATATTATTTATATTGTAAACAGAATAAATACCTAAAAATAATAATAATAATGGAAAATACAACAGAGAACGGAGTCGATTTATCCGACTCGACTGTGACAAGTGAAACAGCTGAAGTTGAATCAGCTGTGATGAGTAGTCCTGAAATACATTCAACACCGAATGTAGGTCAAGACGATAAAAATATGAATGTAAATAACACAAATGAAAAAGATAATACAGAGGATTCAGGGATTCAAGTAACCCCGACCTCAACAAAATACAATAAGGTGAATGACGATCCAATGAGTATTGTACTTAATTTATTAGAAAAAATGAATAATAAATTTGATAGTCGTTTTGACAGTAATGACATAAAATTAGATAGACAAAGCAGGGAGATTAATGAGTTGAAACATGAAATACAAGAAATGAATAAATGTATAGAAAGTAATAACGAAATAATAAGATCCAGTTTAAATAAGTTAGAACAGAAGTCTGAGAAATTAGGTGACAATGTTTTAAATATGACAAAATGTAAAAATGACGAAATAGTAGACAATTCTGAGAGTATAGTGGGAGTGAAGAGTAAGGTAGAAGCAAATGATGAAAATATGATAACAAATAGTACTAATGAAAGTATAGAATGCAGTGATTATGAGATGTTAATGTGTGTTAATGAGTTAGAGAGAGAGTGGAAAAATAATGTTGTGGTAGAGTGGGGACAGAGGGCAAATTTTCCCTTTATTATTTATGATGTTTATGATGATTTATTGAGTCCACAAGTGTTGTGGTTGAAGGGCAAGAGTCCCGTATTGGTAGATGAATTGAGGTGTTTATGTTTGTGGAGTAATTGTGTACCCTCTGTCCGGAATAATTGTGAGAGTGTGATGTGGTGTTATGAAGAGAGAGAGGTAAATAGAGAATGGTATGTAACAGAATTGTATAATTTGAATAGAAAGTATGATGAATGGAAAGAAGGCTTAGAAATATATTTGAATAATAATGATTACAATGATTTGATAAAAATAATTAGACCGATAGTGAATGAATGTAATGACGGAGACTTAACAAAAATACCTAACGTAGACTGGTTTAATGAGTATTCTGGTAAAATGAGTGAATTTGGTTGTTCTGGTTATGACACACAAAGTAACCATTTGTTTGTAAATAAAAAGCAAAAGTGTTATTTAGAACCAAGATTAATTTTTGACGATGGTGGCTGAACTAGAATATCAGTGTATAGACCTTGTTTGAATTTTATAAATTTTTGGTAATGACCTTGCTGATTTGGACATCTGAAGTGAGATACACTTGAACAGTTTTGACGTATATTTTGTAAATAATATTGAATTCATTTGTGTGTATTGTGAAATGTAATGTGTATATGTTTTAGAAAATGTTGTATTAATAATAATAATATTATTAATATTTTTGCACTCTAATTAAATAACAAAATAATTACGAAGATAATAGTTAATGATTTGTAGAATGTTGATAATAATGGAAATATGTTATTTTAATAATCAAATGAATATTTAATTTTAATAATAAATTGAATTAAATAAGTGGAGATGTTTAGATAGTGTGATTGAATATTATGTGTTTGAATTTTATAAGGTAATTCAATTGTTTGGTGAGATTTTGATTTAATAATAATTAATAAGTAAATAAATGTTAAATGGTTTATTTTGTGGAACATAATGATTAAAAATATATATTAATAATAAATTTAGAATTTTTGAAAATCTGATTACAACACAGGATAAATTCATCATGAGGATAAATAAAAAGAGTTAATGAAAAATTTTAAATAATAATGTTTATAAATTTTTATATAAATTATTTAAAAGAGAATTGTTTGTTTGATGTATGCTAATAATCCAGGTTTACTGCTATTTGTGTATTGTGTTATGTGATGTATTATAACAGTGTAGTGTGGAACTGCTATGGGGGAAGGTTGTAGATTTTGTATTAATTATTTTATGTTAATAATGATTAAGCTTCCATATAAGGTGGGTTAAAAACCCCATCTAAATTAATATTGTCATTTAAATATAAATTCGTAAATTTAATATTACGAAAGATATTTTACTTGTGATTCCCCAAATTTTCGGGCGGTCACGGCCTCACCGAACCCTGACCGTGGAATTGGTTTAGCTTTAACAGCTATGGTTGGGGCACATTACGATTACGCGCTGACCATAACTGGCCATAGCTGTTATCGTTGTAAAGGTGTATTTTGAAATTGATGGGGGGTAATAAAAAGGGGAATCACCAAACTATGGAACAGCGGCTGCCACTCTGTTCGAGAAGGAACAGCAGAGCCAGGTGGTAGATCCGTGTAAGGGTGCATGATTATTAACGAGAACATGATGATGTTCACCAATTTAAACTTAACAGCGGAAGCAGAGACACGGAGAGGTAAAACCCTGCTCCAAAATATACAGTCTCTGTGGAAGCGAAAGGGCGAAACAGTCCTCCATAACCTGAAATAGTGTGTGTGGCTGGGAGGTGACGCAAAGGAGTCACGAATTTTAAAATCTTATGACGTAACAGTTTTGCGTATTCAAGGTTTAATCCAATCAAAAATGCTTGTGCTCTGTCCACATAATTATATGCTCAGACTCGTAAAATAAGGTTCATACTATAATTTGAAAGATATCTTTTTATTGTTGTGTGTTAGATATAGTTGTTGATAAAATGTATTTTCATTATGTGTATAATTTTTTTTCTAAGCCAATCATTAGACGCCTGGCAGGCAATCAACATAATAGAAGTAAGTGTTGATAATGTATTACATGTAATTGTTCAATTTTGAAAGGTATTCATGGTGTTTTAATTATGTTAGGATATCAGCTGATCAACAATGATGTCACTGGTAGGTTAGTTATAAAAGTTACAAGTTATTAATGTTCAATGCTATGTTTGAGGTACTACAGACATTTTGAAGTAAAGACAAAAAGAATATGAGAAATAAAATAACAATTTATGCAATTAATAAAAGATAATTTATGGGTGATAAATGTTTTGTGGGACCTGTAGACCTGTCCCAATTGAATTGAAAGTCGAAGTTGAAATAGTATAGATGATTATGATGTAATGATGTTTTTGAGTTAATGTGATATAACAGAATTTTGTGAAATATTGATGTTGACACAGTGGTAATGGAGACTTTATGTAGAGTTTTGAATGATATATATTTATGTTTATAGTTAATGAGATTATTTTGTTGTATTTGTGGTAATGAAATGAGATTGAGATTTTTGGGGATGGCAATTTTGTATTAGGGGGTAGTGTATTTGGGGAGTCCGCAACAAGGGTTGGGACGGGATTAGAATAGATTTTAGTGAGGAGGGGCCGCCTTAGGTAAAATCCGGGGGCCAAATAAGGGAAATGAGTTTTGGGAAGGAAACACGTATCCTATGTACAAAGGGTTAGAGAGTATTTTTTCATATATGTAGAGAAGGCGGCGTTTTGAGTTAAATGATAAGTTGGGGTTTAGAATGTCCTGATTAGTAGATATTTTTGATAGAGTTGGGTGTCATGGGAGTTGCAGTTGATAAATATTAGAGTCAGGGGGAGAAAGTTTATATATGTATAGAGATCTCATACAGAAAAACGAGAATAAATAATTTACATCACCCACAGTATATTAAGGTAAGATTGTTGAAAAGAAAGAGAGATTCATGATAAAGAATATGCAATTGTTTATTTTTTTCACCAGTGACAGAATTTTGATAAAATTTGAAAATAATGTAAAGTTAAGAATTGTTTGTTTTAAATAATTTAAATGCCAATTTGATTATTATTTATATTAATATTTTGTTTATTTTAAATATTTTATGTTATTATGTTTTGTATTTCAAGGTAGGATATTACAGATATTTAAAGTGTTTTCAAAAATCATACATAACATATGTAGGTCAAGAGTTTGGGACTTGACCTAGTTATGATCAGCTGATGAGTTCATACACCTACTAAGCTTGTGTATAGTAGGAATTCAATTTTAATTTGTTTGTTTGATTAATTCAAACCAATATTTGAACAGTTTTAATAAATGTTATTTAATAAATAAATTTAATAAAATCTTTTACTGAATAAATTTATTTTTTTTTTGAATTTTAAAATTTTGAAAATTTTAAATTTTTTTTGAAAAAAAAAAAAAAAATTTTTTTTTTTGATTTTTCGCCTGCCAGCGAGTGAATATGTTGAGTAATGATTATTTTATTGTGTATGTATTAATGATGTTTCTTTTATTGTATTGCTTTATATTGGTAGGCTATAAATTGTTCTCATGCTAGAGTAAGGATGTATTTATATTATTAGAAATGTTTAGGTTAAGTCATTGAAACAAAAATTAGAAAAAAGAGGAAGAGAATTTTTTGATAAACGATTATCTTTTGAATTTTGAATTTTTTTAAATTTTTGAAAAATTTTAAAAGAAAGTTTTATTCTTATGTGTTATGGTAATATGTAATGTTAGAGTGTGTGAGCCCAGTATTTGCTAAAGGCAGCCCAGCTTGCAAAAAAGGGGATCCACATCGGCGGAGGAGCTGGAACGATTTTAGCCAGGGATTGAGGATTTTTGGGGGTAGCATGTTAGAAGGCAAGGTGGGCTGTGGTGCGAGTCTGATCAATTTCTCGGTGTTGGGATCTCTAACGGAGAAGTCCAGTGATCTCGTTCAGATGAGTCCATGGTCGCTGAGCCAGGGGGGTCGTGTACCCATGCAGATTAAGAACCAGGGGGTTGTTGGCACCAGTTCCTCACCGGTCCTCTTCGGGGTTATCGATGAGATTTCTTCTGTCGTGAACAGCAGAATTCTCATCGAGGGGGTATTGTAGCGGGTCGATTTTTGGGTGTTTTTGTTTTAACCGTTTGGGGCATATATTTATGTTTTTATTTATTTCGTTTTCGGGCGGACTGGTATAAAGTATGGTAAAGCTGCATTATTGTGCAACGTATTTGTCCGTATAACAGAACAGTGAAACAACGCAATAGGACGCAGTTGTTGAGGAATGCGGCAGAGAATTCGCGCCAACCACAAAATTCTGAGAACTTTGTACCTGTGTGGGGCAGCGCACATACGCAACTGCTCAATCACGCTCCAAGTGACGCTCTGACAAAAAACCAAGATGGCTAGAGAGAATAATATTTGTCGTTTTCTCCAAGATCTTGCGGAAATGCTGTTTTAAGTCCGGCCCACTTAAATGACATCAGCAGAGCCAAGCCCAATATTAAGCTCTGGTCATCCACATATACCAGCTCTATGCCACGCATAAAATGGTTACACGACAGCAGGAACAAGGAGCGACGACGAAAACATCATGGCATGGAAGAACAACTTCCATGCAGGAACAGGTAGTTGTACCTGTTACGTACACAGCCATACAGTCAACAGGACGCCAACACCGCTACAGACAATGACCGTTTGGTTTAGGCCCCGGTCGGTGGTGTTCTAAATACGCCTAACTCAATCATATCGTTAATACCGACCGGGACCCGAGGAATTGACTATGTTATAGACGAGTGCAGTGCAGTGGCCGTTGAAAAGCAGTTAATAATGAATAATGTAACCGGGAAGGCACGTGTTCGGTCGACCTCGCGCCATATAAAATGAGACGGGAACTTGTAAAGAATAAATATTTCGCTCGTGTATCTAATATTGGTTAAGGGTGTTTTGATAAATTAAAATAAACGTATGAGAGAGTGTGTGGCAAAGCTGGGCGGCTTTCTGTGTGTATTTGTGTTTGCCGATTATGTTTGTGTACTAGAAAAGATAAGGTAAGCCGTAGATTGTAAGTCAGATTATAACAGAGTCACGTGTTGCACAACACCTGAATATGTATTTATTAAAAGTATGTTCTTAATTTCACTAAAGTAATAGTAAAACATTAAATGGAAATTCTCTTCATATAAATGTGTTGTGCAAGTTATTCTCACAACCTTAAGAAATTATGTCTGCATCCCAAACATACGTATGACGCAACCTTGAAGCCACGCAATGGTAAGTAGGAGGGTGTTAACATTAATTTTAAATTATTACGGTATCATTTTTATTTTTAATATAGAAAGTTTCATAGTAAAATAAGTAACTATATATATAAAATTAATTAAACTCTGATATAAAAAGTCGATATAAAAATGGAGAAGAAAATGAATTATAAGAAATGATGAAATTATCATAAGAAATTATTTCATCCATAAACATGTCTGAAATAATTACTTCTGGAGGAGAGCAATCTGTAACATGACAGATATATGCATAATATTGAATGGCATTTGATCATTAGAATAATAAAATTATAACATTTAAATTTGGAAGAAAGCATTAAGTTTAATATAAAAAATTAATTCATAGCAACTGTGGAAAGCAATCATTATTATTTAAAAAATACAAGTTCAAATAAAATGAGTTACTAGTGATGAGTCATCCAAAACCAGTCTAATAACCAAAGGTTTTTAAATTATAACCCAGGAAGGTAAAAAGTAAATAACAAAGCAACACAGAATATGACCAAACCCACAACGAGGAAATATAAATGGAAAAGAAACCCTGAATAAGCCAAGATCAACCAATACAGGTGATGTATTTCTAAAATTACGAAGAAGATGAAGAAATCCCAAGAAACCCGAAGAAGATGAAGAAATCCCAAGAGACCCGATGGCATCAAGAAGAAGATGGAGAAGATACCAGTCCCAGAAGACAGAAGAAAAGAAGACAGAAGAAAGAAGAAGAAGGCAGCATCCTGAGGAAGATGTCATGCTCTTATAAAAGACACCCAAATCCCCATACCCCCAAAATAAATGATAAAATACCAATAAAAGTATAACGAAATAGTAACAACATGTACATAAAATTAAGAGAGAGAAGTGTGTAAAGTAAGAGTTGCCAGTGAACCAAGATGAAACAATAATATAGTACCCAAGGAACAAATCTCCATTGTAAAACACTAACCAATTTATTATGTTAATAAGACTACACGACCATTTAGAAATAACATAAAATAAAAGTGTAAAGTGAACCAGTGATAGTTTTGGGTATTATAGAAAATAAACCTTGTGTTTCATTCTTGGCAATCACAAACATTGAATACAATGAAATATGCAACTTTCAGTGACTTAAAATGTGTACTATGTGAATATGTTACTTACAAGATATAAATCTGTTTAAAGTAACATTTTGTTTTATATAATGAGAAAAAAAACAGATTTAATTATACTAATGACAGGGTACAATTCCCCAAAGACAATATTTAAAAGACAGTGTAAAAACTGTATAATCCAACTTAGTATGGTAGTTAGCAAATAAGAATATAGATATAAGGTTTTTGTAAATATAGGATAAGGATGTTTAAAATGTATTAGATATAAGGTCATTTATTTAAATCTACCACAACTAACATCAGAACTGTAAACATAATTATTACTTGTGAATAGTAAGAAGTAATTAAGATGTTAGTTGGTAAAAAACCTTTTTTGTGTGAACAATATTTCAATGTTAGAAATAAGTATTTAATTGTAAAATGTCTGAATGTTGAAGACAACCATTTATTTGAAAATATTCCTTATTTGTTTAACTGTTCTTTGTATTGTAACCAATACTAATTATTGTTGTGTAATTTGTAAAAATGTTTAGTTTATAATACCATATTTAAAAGTCAGAGAGGGTATCACACATCATATATTGTTTGTAAAAATATTTTGTAAGGAAAAATTGTTGAAAAATCTAGGCCAAAGAATGAAAACCAAACTTCATCAAAACAGAGGAATTACTCATTTAAATGCAATTAGACAAAAGGGATTTAGACAAAATAAACCTGAGATGAAGCCATATAATTGCACATACCATTTAGAAAGATTTTATAAAATTATATTCAGAATTATAAATAAAATGAAAATGACTAAACTCAGAAACTTGAAGAGGGGAGTCATATATTCCAAAATAATATTTTAGAATTTAACCAATTCAATTAATTACAAGAAAATAAGGGAATAAAAACCTTTTAATACAATATAAGCTTATTAATAATAAATATAACTGAAAAATGGCTGAATTTACATAATGACAGGAAGTTAATTTTGGAAATGTTTTAATTTTTCACTGAATACAAAATGAAAGTAAAATTACTAATTTTGGACAGAAAACATTATAAAACGGCATTATTCAACCTTAAAATACGCCGAATGAACTGAAGGATTAATTTAAATAACATCTAGTAAATAAAATTGATAAATAACCAAAGTTTAGGCAATTATATAGTGTATTTTGAAATATGTACAGGATGCAAAATTATATTTGAACAATGTTAAGAATAATATTATATTGGCTAAGAGTTTAGTCGAAACTGGAGGAAATAAGATAGTTGATTATTGGTAATTGTACGGTGAACTTGACAAGCAGTTTATAACCAAGCTAACCTAACTTAAAACGGTTATGGCGAGTGAGTGAACGGTACGTTTTTGTGAAATCGCGAGTGGCGTATAAAATCATTCTAGAACGTCCACATAGTGACAAAATCAATCGAAAAGGACTAAATAACACTGGACAGTACATAACTACACCGAAAAACACTACAAAACACAAGAAAACAGTATAACAAATAACCATATATTAGTGTCGGAATCGTAAAAAGTGACTGAACTTATAAATACACAGATACACAAAATACAACCCGGAAACTTCACACAAGGCACTATACAACGTCAAAAAGGAGATTTGCAGACACCAGGACGTAATTCCTGCCAGAAAATATCTTATTTGGAACATCGCAAATACGGATGACATTTTGACCAACTTGACGGCAGCCATTTTCCTTCATAGTGTTCAACGCCTCCTCGTTCCAGTCAGCTGTGTTGGTGACGACAAATTGTATTATTTCAATTTTATTATTCAATGTGTGTATCTAGTATTAGTAATTAACTTGTTGTAACGTTATACTTTTTAAATATTGGCCCGATTTCTCTGACTTTGATAATAATTAGCTGTTTAAAGAACCCTGTTGAATTGTATATACCAAACCTTGTAACTGTTTCGATACCCTGAGAGTCGATATTATAATCGAAAAGAGTCTATATTTCAATTATATAATAAAACATTAATACTTTTCACCACAAAATAGTTCTTTCTTTCTTTAATATTACAAATTACTATTAATATAATTCTAAATAATAAACTACCAGGACTTTACCACATACAAGGGAAGATAACCTACAAAACGAAAAGGTAAACAAGTATCGATTGTCCTGGAGACAATCTTATGAGTGGTTGTAGTTTATTTGAAAAATACAAGAACATCAATAAAATTTCTTAAAGGAGTGATACACATTTTAAAACTTCACCGCACACTATTAATTAATTGATTTTAATTAATTAATTAATAAAAAGAAAATTTTTTTTAATT
Organism: Magicicada septendecula; assembly: GCA_034769895.1. NCBI lineage: Eukaryota > Metazoa > Arthropoda > Insecta > Hemiptera > Cicadidae > Magicicada > Magicicada septendecula. The sequence goes on from CM068368.1 coordinate 484,467,232, forward strand.
ATAACATTTTTTTTTAAACATAATTTTTTTTTTCTTCAACAACAAACAATTTTTGTTTTAAAACATTTTGGTGAAACTGCACATTTATCTCTTCAACAGCATAACTCTATTTGATAATATTTGCTACATTTGGGACTCGACCAACTGGGAAACTTAAGGAAGTGTTTCAGGCCAGTAAGACTTCGAGAGCCACACCAATTATCATTAAACACACCGAGTTTTTTTTATTTCGTTACAGTGTGTGCACGTATCATTTCAATATTTTACCCTTGATTGGCATTAACTTATGCATATCAGTAATCTATTGATGTTCTCAACTAATTCTGTTACACAAATTATAGAATATTTGTGTAAGATGGTCTAGTAAATTAACAGCTTTTAAAGCAGCATTTCATTAAAAGGATATAATAATCAGTCCCATTAAAACTTTATAAAATTTAAGTATTGTGTGATTGTACTTATATTTGCTATCAGATCAGATTAGTTATACTAATAAAAATTAGTGTTTTACAAGAGGCTGTACTTCAAAGTTGTAGAGAAACCTAGCGAACTTTAAAATTTTTTTTATATGATTATAATCCCTTTTTTTCTAGATATCACTAATACTTTAACGACTCGGAACACTAGATTTTTTTATAAGTAAAAGCAAAAAGTTTTACCTTACAGCCTTAACCGGTTTTCACCTTTAAAAGGCTTCTTCAGAGGCTGCCGCAGGTAGCACTGTCCGTCTTGTTGTGGGTGACGAAATTGAATTTCGAAAGATCGATGCTGTGTGTGTGGGTGAGATATGTTCGAATAATGCGTGCGATTTGAATTGTGTCTGTTCGTTTAGGATGTCGTTTTTATTTGTTTTTGTGTGTTTGTATATTTCCAAATTGTTCTAGAGTGTCTAGTTTTCGGCCTTTTGTGTGTACGTGTAGAATGTTCATGTTATTGTCGATGTTTTTATATGTGTGGTTTGCTTCAATGAGGTGGTTTGCAAAGGTGGATTCTGTAGTGGAGTGGAGTGCCTTTGTGTGTTCAATGTATCTCTGTTTGAAGCTACGTCCTGTCTGGCCTATGTAGAATTTACTGCAATTTGAGCAATTTAGCTTGTAAACACCGGGTAGATCGAATTTGTTTTGTGCTTTGTGTGTGTGTTTTGATAGCGTGTGTTCTGTTTTGTTAGTAGTTTTGTAAGCGATTCTGTATCCTGCTTTTTTGAATTTGTGGGCTATTTTTTCAGTTTGTTTGTTGATGTATAGTATGTTAGTGTTATGAATTTGTTGTTTTCTGTCTTTGTCTGTTGTTTGTTTTGTGTTTTGTGTAGGAGTTTACTGACTATTGTTCTGTCATATCCGTTAGATTCTGCTAGATATTTTATCGTGTTTAGTTCGTCTTTGTAGTCTTTTTCATCTAATTTTTCATCTCTTTTTTCTTTGTGTTTTGTGTATTTCTCTTGGCTTAAAGTGAATTATATGTTACATGTATGATGAAGTAAATATTTTGTGTGTGTGTGTGTGTGTGTGTGTGTGTGTGTGTGTGTGTGTGTGTGTGTGTGTGTGTGTGTGTGTGTGTGTGTGTGTGTGTGTGTGTGTGTGTGTGTGAAACATGAATTGATAATTGTTGTGCCTACCCTGTTTAACTATGAGACCCAGTGCTCTGTAAACTATTAACATATCTAATATATTCTGTGATTCAAATTCTAACCATTACAAATTCTTGTGTTTGGCACCCGTCTCTTCCACAATCATCATCACAGGTTGAGAACTGCTGTTACGTAATTAACTAAATTTTTTATGAGTATAATTCCTAATTTGATTTACAAAACTGATTGTCATGCTGGTGAAAAAGATGCAATAAAGAAATAATAACTTTATCAGACAGATAATCAAAGTCAAAAAATGTTTATCTTCTCGTTTAGTGTGGGATTGTCAACACAGATTCATTGATCATTTAATCTCAGATGTTTTATGAAAAAGCACCTTCTACAAAATTACCTGCCTTATATAGTTTCATTGTAGTAACATTGGTCTCATCACACACACACATACACACACTCACACACACAGAGTTTATTCATTTATATTTTCGTATTTGTAACTGTTTTAGGTGTGTATAGTAGTAGATTCAGTGGCACCATCAGTTGTGGGTGAAGTGAGGTCTGGGGATGTTCTTTTAGCTGTGGATGGTAAGCGAATCACAACACTATCAAATGTGAACAAATATGTGAAACAAGCAGGGGAACGGGTGTCGCTAAGGTTAGAGAGAAGGCTGAAAATAATTTCTACACCACCATCTGAAGATAAGGTATTAATTCCAGTATTAATTGCATTGTACTAATTGTATTACATACAGTGCATATAGTAAAATTATAACAAATTAAGAGTGAATGATGTAGTTGATTTGTATTTCACCAGCACTTGTTTTCTCTATGTTTGTAGATGATTATTAGTCAAGATGGTTTGAGACATCGTCAAGGGTCTGGTGATAAAACTGACAGTGACAGTAGCAACTCTACATCATTATCAGGTAATTTAAATTTCAAAATTTACACCATTTTTCCAAAATATAAAAGTTATTTATTTAGTTCATTCACTGAATTGTTTAACCAATGCAAAGACATCAGCTATTCGTGTAAAATTTTAATAATTGCCATTGTCATCTAGGTTGATTCATATTAAAATCAGTGCAAATCGTGGGCATATTCACTGCCTTGTGTTTTGTGCATCTTGTGTTGGATATTACGTAGCTGACAAGAAAACCTATTGCTACTATTTGCTGATTTTTTGATAGATTGTATTTATTTTTAATATTGGTTTGTAAGTAACTCGTTGAGTTTCCTGTAGGTCTTCTACGTAATATCTTCAAATAAATACACTGCAAGTAATTGAATGTGTTGTCATTGTAAGCGTTTACAATACAAACAAACCTCTGAAGATACAGAATAATTTCTGTGAAACGTGCGTAGGAGAAAATAAACCTACTTGAAGTGTACTTTAATAGTATTTTTCTTTGATAACCAACTGGTTTGAATTTAATTAGAATATTATTTAAATTGTAAGAAAACAGAAATTACAAAAAATAATTAATTTTAACACTGTTTTTTGATAGCTGTAAGCCTCAGTAAATATTGTTACGATGGTCTATTCGATCGTCATAGGTACAGTGGAAACAAAATAAGTACAAGACACCAATTAAGTCACTAATCACACCTTTAATTGTTACAGTAAAACAGTTTGTAATTAACAACACAGTCTCTACAACAAATCAAATGAAAATTGTACACACGCAATAAAATGTCCACAAATATTAAAACTCAATTGCATTACAATTATACCATCTGATTATAAAACGCAACACTTCAATAATAACTACTTGAACGTACACAGTAATAACTCGAACCGCTCTGGAAATATATCGCACTAATACTCTCAAACCGCACTATCCAATATCTCGCATGGAACTGAAAACTAAGGCCGCTACCCGATGTATTTATAGTCACGCTTACACACCAGAAGCTTCCAAACTGCGTCTTATCTCTCGTGAACTACGTAATTACTACGGCCTTGACACAGTCCGAGCGCCCGAGCGAAGCCCGGCACAGTCGAGAAGATTCTCGCAAAATGCATCTAGTAGCACGTACACCACACGCTTACATCGAGATCTTTCTGGCACATTCGATAAACGCGTAGATTGTTCAGTGCTGTCGTAGCACTGCCCCCTCCTTAAGCCTGTTCGTCCCAAACTGGCAAAGCGTCTCTAAATTTGTACTTAGCCAGGCGATAGGTGGACGACCTTGAACTTTCGCTGTCCTTCCTGTTGAATCCGATAAACAACATCGTTAATTCTTTTTTTCACAGTGTAGGGTCCTTCCCAGTTAGACTGAAGCTTAGGTGAGCGACCACGACGGCGCTTTGGATTGAACAACCAGACCTGATCTCCTTCTTGGAAACCCACACTATTGCTGCAAATGTCATACCGAGTTTTCATTTTATCACTGGCAATCTTCAGCCGTCCTCTTACCAAGCGATTCATTTCTCGCAGTTGGTTTTCTAATTGCGAGGAATAGTTCTTTGGCTCTTGGGACTGAGTCTCAGGTGATCCAAACATCAAGTCCCCAGGAAGACGAATCTCCCGCCCAAATACCAATTTTGCTGGAGTCATGCCGGTTGTGTCATGTACTGATGACCTATACGCCATAAGGAATAGTGGTATACATTGGTCCCAGTCTGTTTGGTTCTCGTCAACAACTTTCGAAAGATGCTGCTCAAGTGTCCTGTTGAATCTCTCAACCATCCTGTCCGACTGAGGATGCAGAGGCGTTGTCCTGGTCTTTCGAATTCCGAGTAGACGGCATAATTCTTTAAACACTCCTGATTCGAAATTTCTCCCTTGATCCGTATGGATTTCCATAGGGGCTCCATAACGGCAACAGAAGTTGTGAACTAACTGCTTTGCCACAGTGGTAACCTCCTGATTTGGAATTGCGTAGGCTTCCACCCACTTAGTAAAGTAGTCACCTACAACCATGATGTACCAGTTTCCATCGTCAGTAACTGGGAATGGTCCAGCAATGTCTATGGCAATTCTCTCGAAAGGTTGTCCAACGTTATACTGTCTCATTTTTCCCCTGCTTCTGGTTTGTTTGCCCTTGCTTGCAGCACATATTTCACTTGTCCGAACCCATTCCTCTACGTTGTGGCGAAGATGAAGCCAATAGAATCACTTCCGTATTTTGTCAAGGGTTTTGTTAACGCCAAGATGGCCTCCAGATGTTCCATCATGCATCTCCTTCAAAACAGACTGCACTTTACTTCGGGGAACTATCAACTGCATGACCACGTCTCATCCATCTGCACTTTCCCAAGCCCTTTTCAGCAATCCGTTTTCTAAGGTGAGAGATTCCCATTGTGCCCAGTAGCCCTTCAGCACTTTGGAACCATGGCAGATATCTTGCCAATCCGGGCGGCGACCTTCCTCTTTTGCTGTCAAGATCGGTCCAATGTCTTCATCAGTCATCTGTTCTTGTCGACAGTCTTGTGTTGTCCAGCCATCAGCCAGGAAATCTACAGTGATGGCTTGAACATGTTCGCTTGAGTTTTGTTCTTCCTTTCTGTGGCAATGTCGGCAGTCTTCCGGGCATGGTCTTCATGATAAGCCATCTGCATTACCGTGCAGGCGCCCCCGCCGATGTTGTACCTTGAAGTTGTACTCTTGCAGACGTTTGAGCCACCTTGCCAAATGTCCTTCCGGATTTTTAAATCTCAAGAGCCATGCAAGTGCAGCATGGTCGGTACGTAGTGAAAACTCTCTCCCATAGAGGTATTTATGGAAGTGCTCCAAAGCTCTGACAATTGCCAACAACTCTCTTCTTGTAACACAATAATTTCTCTCCGAGTTAGAAAGCGTCTTGCTGTAATACGCTATTACTCGTTCTTCACCGTTCTGCACTTGAGACAAAACTGCTCCTAGGCCAGTATTGCTTGTGTCTGGACATTTTCCATCATCTGACTGGTATCCATTGTTTTTCGATTAATTACGAATTACACTTATCTTGTACAAAGTATCCACTCTTTCCACTGTTAACCGTTCTATCCCAGTTCTGACACCACTGTTATGACGGTCTATTCGATCGTCGTAGGTACAGTGGAAACAAAATAAGTACAAGACACCAATTAAGTCACTAATCACACCTTTAATTGTTACAGTAAAACAGTTCGTAATTAACACAGTCTCTACAAAAAATCAAATGAAAATTGTACACACGCAATAAAATGTCCACAAATATTAAAACTCAGTTGCATTACAATTATACCGTCTGATTATAAAACGCAACACTTCAATAATAACTAGTTGAATGTACACAGTAATAACTCGAACCGCTCTGGAAATATATAGCACTAATACTCTCGAACCGCACTATCCAATATCTCACATGGAACTGAAAACTAAGGCCGCTACCCGATGTATTTATAGTCACGCTCACACACCAGAAGCTTCCAAACTGCATCTTATCTCTCGTGAACTACGTAATTACTACGGCCTTGACACAGTCCGACGCGCCCGAGCGAAGCCCGGCACAGTCGAGAAGATTCTCACAAAATGCGTCTAGTAGCACGTACACCACACGCTTACATCGAGATCTTTCTGGCACATTTGATAAACGCGTAGATTGTTCTGTGCTGTCGTAGCAATATTAACTGACACGGTTTTTTTTTTATTTTGCTCTAACATAATATAAGTTACTAAATGTTACATCTCCTAATTCAAACAGTTTTTAAAAGTGGAACTTTTCTCTAATTAAAAGATGTCTTTTAATGGTGAAGAAATAATTAAGTTAATTTTTGTATGAATGAAGCTAGAATTTGTTTTAAGATTGCATTTTTATGCAATTTTACTAGAACAATGAAATTTGAAAACTCGTTAGAAAATGTTAGAAAAAGTGCTCATAAGGATCGAATCACTGACCTTTAGAATGATAAACTTGAAGACTTCAGTGTGGAATGTGACTTGGTGAAACAATATTCGACAAGCAGCTTTATTTACCTTTTTTTTTAAGATACACAATATGGTGTGAGGAAATTTTGACTAGAATATAGCCACATTCATTTGTTGAAAAACTGCAACTAATTTCTATCATGAAATCGTTTAATTATGTGTGAATTACATTAGTAAATTATTGGGGGAATGATTAAGTTGAAAAAGAAACAATTGAAGCAAAAATAATAATATGCAACATTACTGGTATCTAGTTGCAAATTTATAGAAAGAGATACTAGGTCATTATTAAATATAACTAAATCCAACTGTGGAACTGCAAAATGATGACATTAGACTGTTCTTTTGTTGGTTCATCTTCTTCATTCACAGCACTTAATTAATATTGATTGTTAAACTTTCACTTGTGAAGTTACTTTGTTTTTTCCTGTACGCGTTTCGGCGTTATGTGCGCCTTCTTCAGTGGTGTGAGACAGAATGTCCGGAACTTGTAACGGTTTTTTAGTTGGTAGGTTGAGTGGGGGGGTGGGGGTGGAAGGGAATTGGCGCTGGGATCCGAATTATTGTATGTTTTATATATAATTGTGTCAAAGAGTGCATGTGATTTAAAGTGGAATTGGTCGTTAAGTATGTTGTTTGGTTGTGGTGTGTAGTGTTTGTATATTTCATATTGTTCTGCTGTGTTAAGTTTCCGACTTTTAGGCAAGTAGTGTAATATCTCAAGATTATTATCTATGTTGGTGTAGCTGTGGTTTTTTGTGTGTATGTGTGTGGCAAACGCGGAATGTATGTTGTTGCTGGATAGAGCTTTTAGGTGTTCAGAGTAACATGAAGAAAAAGATCTTCCCGTCTGGCCTGTATAGAAACTATTACAATCACTACAGTTTAATTTGTATACCCCTGTTTTGTTGTATTTGTCTATGTCCATGTTTGTATAATTGATGATGTGTTTTTTGATGGTATTGTTTGTTCTGTAGGCTATTTTGTACTTGTGTTTCCTGAATGTGTTGGCGATTTTGTGTGTGTTGGAGTTATGGTATGTGAGTGTGATGTATTTATTTTGTTGTGTGTTGTTGGTATTTTTTGTTTTGTTGTTTTTGTTTATGATGTGTCTGTGTAGTTTGTTTATTTAATTAGGGTTGTAACCATTTTTTATTGCTATATATTTGATTGTGTTGATTTTTTCGTTATAATCTTGTTTACTTAATGGTATTTTTGTTAGTCTATGGAGCATATGGTTGAATGCCGCATGTTTGTGTTGCGTTGGATGGTTTGATGTGTTGTGTATGACCATGTCAGTTGTGGTTGGTTTCCTGTATATTTTATATGTGTGTGTATTGTTTGTTTTGTTAATTATTAGGTCCAGAAAATTTATACTATTGTTTTGTTCTATTTCCAGTGTAAATTTTTGACCTGTCTTGTATTGCCATTAAATAAAAGTAATATATCTTCCACGTACCTGTGCCAATAAATGATTTTGTTGGTGTATTTGTTGTTTATTATATGTTTTTGTTCCATGTTGGGTATGAATATTTCAGCTAGTATTCCTGATATGGGGGAGCCCATAGGGAGGCCATCTGTTTGTGTGTATATCTTGTTGTTGTATGTGAAGTAATTTTATTCTTCTGTAATTAGTTTGGTGAGTGTGATGCTCTCATGTATGTGTGTTTCGGGCTTGTTGTTTTGTCTGAGTAAATCTTCAAGTGTTTGTATGGTGTCTTTGATGGGTACATTGGTGTATAAATTGGTTATGTCAAAAGATGCTAATGTTGAATTGTGTGGAATGTGGATGTGTTCGTTTCTTGACCAGTTCTATGTTGTTTTTGACGGAAGTGTTGTTACTGAGATTTATGTTTTTCCTGATTATTTTGCCTTGGTGTCTTGCGATTTTGTGGGAGGGTGCTTGTGTGTTGTTTATTAAGGGTCTGATGGGAATATTAGGTTTGTGTATTTTCGGTAAAGCATTTAGTTTTGGGGGGTTTGGTTTGATTTGTTTGAGGTAGGTATTTGGTGCTTTCTGTTTGGATTATGTGTTTTGCGTTATTTATAAATTTGTTTATTTGTTTTTGATATTTTAATGTGAGGTCCTTATTTATTTTTGTTATATTGTTTTCAGTGAAGAATTTCTCAACTTTATTATTTATTTCTTGTTTATCCATTATAACGTTTATGTTCCCTTTATCGGCTTTTAATATCGTTACGTTATGTTCAAGTAATTTTTGTTTTACATTTTTTAGCATTTTAATTTCATTGTTGTGTCCTTTTGGTTGTTTTTGTGTGCGTTGTAATTTACGTTTTATGTCATGCCGTATGGAATCTGTAACGTGTCTAAAATTGGGTTATTTTATTTATTACAGTGTGGGATATTTACATTTTTATTCATTTCATTTTGTGTGGGATTTTATAAATTTATTGTGAAAGTTTTATTACACGGCGAACGTTATTTCCATTACGACAGAACACATGGCAAGTGGAACAATGTTGAAACAAAGTAGAGACGCAGTTGCTGTTGAGTAATGCGGCCAAGGAATTCGCACCACCCTAATTTTCGGAGAAATGTGCATATGTGTGACCACGCCCGCACGTAACAATCAGGACGGGGCGCTGTTAGTGACGCTGTAAAAAATCCAGCGAAGCTGTAAAACATGGCGCTGGAACGAACAGTTTGTAGCAGCAACCAGCCAACTACAGGAAATGTATTTAAGCCACGCCTACTACTAGTGACATCAGTGTAGCAGAGGCAAATATCGTCCTCGGTTACCACACATATAACGACTAAGTTGCATGCATAGGAGGAATACGCCACAACAAATTAAGCATGAACGGCGACTAAAACCAGGTGGCAGTGAACCGCCGCTTCCTCCCGCTCGCGGTCCACTTTAACGGTCTACCTTAGTCAGAGACGCCAAGCGGTCCACGAGAAGCAGAGTACCGCTACAGACGCCTACAGTTTCGTTTCGGGCCCGGTTGGTCGAGTTTTCATAAAATGTAATTCATTCAATAAGACTGACCGGGACCCAAGAAATTAATAACCATACTACCGTGAGTGGCGGGCAGTTGGTGTAGTGACTGGAGTGATTAACTAAATACGTAATCTTTAAAAGAGGAATCGGATAACAGAAACACGTGTTCGGTCGGCAGTGAACAGTGAATTAAAACATGAATTAAATACTATTACCGGGAATACAATATGAAACATCAATGGGTAAAGTGTAAAACGGCATGTGTGTGTGAGTGATGCAGAGTGGGCTGCCTTAATTATTATAATACTTGATAGGTTAGAGGATATTTTATGTTAGTTAAATCTGAGGGATCAATGTATATTTTAAAACCTACTTTTTCAGTGTCTTTTAACATTCATTAAAATCAGTTGGTTACCATGAATATGTGTTAGACTAAGTTATTTCGTCATTACCATTTTCTCATTTCTGTGTTGCGAAATTCGTCTAACGGACCGGAATCTTTCTAAATTATTAATTGGGTGGGGTCAGATCGCAAAATTGTCCTTTTTACTTAAGGTGGAGTGTAAAGGTTTTCGATATTTTGTCCTATATAAAAAATAATCGTGGCGACCTTGGTCTTCTGGTGAAATTTGGATATGGTAAGTAATTGATTGCGTACAGGTAAGTTCTGGCAGTGGATCTTATTTATTTTATATTTCGGCCTATTTTTTAATGTCACAAATCTTGGTCGTTAATGTGTGTGTTTTGTACAGCTGTTTCGGTGTCTATGATTAAGTCGCGTATATGTCTATTGTGGTTGTTGTTATTGGGTGTATTGTTGTTTAAATTATGTTTGAGTCCTTTGTTTAATAAAGTAATTTCGTCATTTGTGAAACTAATGTCAGTTGTGTTTACTGTGCGTGTGTGGAATTTGTGTGTCGGTGTGGGAATTGTTTCTATTATGCGTGTTGTGAGGTTTGTTAATTTTTTGTTATGTCGATCTTGTATTATCGATTTGAGTTTGTCTATATTGTCTTGCGTGTGTTGTATTACATTTTCGAGTTCGATGTGGTGTAACTTTTGTGTTAGTTTTACATGTAAATTGTAGGCCTGTCTGTTGAGTGTGTCTTTTTTGTGGTATAAATAATTGATTATGTTGTTTAGGTATATGTTTTCAGCTTTTCGTTTGGCTTGAAGTGCAGCATGTGTGTTTTGTTTTATAGTAATTTGTGCGTTTTTTTGTAATTAATGCAACATCGTACCATATATTATACTACTTGCCTAAAAGTTGGAAACTTAACACAGCAGAACAATATGAAATATACAAACACTACACAACACAACCAAACAACATACTTAACGACCAATTACACTTTAAATCACACGCACTCTTTAACACAATTATACATAAAACATACAATAATTCGGATCCCCGCGCCAATTCCCTTCCACCCCCCTCTTAACCTACCAACTAAAAAACCATTACAAGTTCCGGACATTCTGTCTCACACCGCTGAAGAAGGCGCACATCATGCCGAAACACGTATGGGAAAAACAAAGTAAGTTCACAAGTGAAAGTTTAACAATCAATATTAATTAAACTATTCATTCAAACTTTTTCCAAATTTCTTTTTATTTTTTCAAAATAGTGTCCCAGATTTAAACTATTTTCCTTTCAGTAACCATTCATTCCAATGTTGCTGACAACATTTTTTTTTTAAATCATGTGTTCTTGTAATTTCCTTTTCTTTTTTGGACAATTCAAAATATCTTATTTATATATCTCTCTAAGTAACAGCATACTGATGTTTCGATTTGACATGATGGTTACCAGTTAGCCCTGTCCGTGACAATGTATGTATTTACAACTTGAGATATATTATGCTGTCCCCTTTGAGAACTTTTGGATAATATATTTGGAGATGATCCAAGAAGCCCTTCATGATATAAATCTATCAATTTATGACTGCTTCCTGTTATTAGAATATGTCTTTTTGCATCCTTTCCAATGCCTGTATAATTGTGATTCTGCCTATCCTTCTTTCTAAAAATTTCTGTTCTTAACATTCTTTTGTAGCACTATTTTTCAAGGCTTCTACTCTTTGTGTAATCTAAGTGACTATTCTTTCAGTTAGTTTTATATTTATTTTTATATAATAATCTTCAAAGCATACTGTTCCTTCAAAATTGTCCCTGTACCTGTTTTCAGTTTCTGTCATTAAGTTTGTAATATGAATACTAGTTTTTGTTTTATAGTTGAATTACAGTTTTCATTCCAAATAATTTTGATTAATGCCCATTGAATGCTTATGTTTAAAACTATGTTAACTTGTACAGCCCTGTATGACTCATTTTTGTTTTTCTTCCCTTCTCGCTTCCGCATTGTGTTTCACTTCTTTGTGTTATTCATGTAACATTATTATAATATTTTATATTTCTCAGAATTTTATTCAGATAGTTTCATTATTTCAAACAGTGTTATTAGCCTACATTACAGTATCATAGGCTTTTCATAATATTTACAAAGACGTTTGGTTGAAGTCTGAAGAAATCCTGTTAGTCCAAAATAGCTTCATACAAACACTCCATCACTTCTACAGACACATCAACATTCACTATGTGACGATTTAATTCTAACTGTAATCGTAAATAAATAAAAATTAAGTTTGCGAGCGATTAAGTATTTTTAAATCGCACTATAAAACCTAAACACCCATATTAATTCAGTAGGGGAATGAGAAGTGATTGAAAATCCAAAGAAACACTAATAAAAAAGACCGAATTGTAAAAAAGTTATTATTATCATAATTAACCCTTTGCTAGTCATCATGCGGTGACCTGTTAATTCCGGACTCAACGTGTTTATCGAGTCGTCTGTAATTTAGGAAGATATAAAAATCATAATGTTTATAATTAGAAATTTGAAGACACAAATAGTAGTTAAAATAACTCACTTAAATTATATATGTATAATTAAGGTATGGTTTTTGGTAATAAGAATGTTAACTTAAATAAAAATAGGAACTATATTGTCGCGGAGTACTTGCCCCTCTCCTTTGTTATGTACCAGTTGAATCGAGCAAAAGAGTCGCTATGTTGCCTTCACGCCGTACAGACGTAAGAGCGAGAGCTCCACCAAAATGTATTTGTTTTTTATTTAACTTAGAATATTAGCTACGACTGCTAAACGTGGAAAGCATTGTGTAATGTATCAATAACATAAATATGTGTTAAGAAGAAAATGTAAAATGTAACACAAAAAACTGAACTAGTGGTAAGCAAGATGACGTCTCCCCTCAAGAGGTAAATCCAATTACAACATCACTCCTGAAGATGTGATCTGCAGAAACTTCATAAATACACGTATACGATGCATAAGACGCTGCCTAGGACCTCCCTGAATCTACACCTACTTTCACCAACGAAACTTCAATCTCCGCAGTGAACATCCGACCTAATTCTTGCCGAAGACATGACCCAGATGATGACGCCGACTCCAAGAATTCCCAAGACAGACACCCCAGGACGAGGTTACTACGAGCAATTGTAAAGGCGACTCGATAGCCTTGCTATCGAGAGTTAATCATATTTGATACACAACTCACTTCTAAAAGAGACGTTTCAAAGACGATTGATTTGATTTAAAAATTAAAATGAGACAATCTAAGAGTTTACTGTAAAATTCAGTTATCATACGTTGTAACGCCTTAAATGTAAAAGTAATTTATTATCACTTCAAGTAATAATGCCATTCTTCAAATGGTAAAAGAAGTCTTGCAAGCTTCTAGATGAACTGAAAATAATTAGAAGTCTTTACTATAAATATACATAAAGTAAACTCGGATCCGAGGTATAAGAATACATAATCAATTTGATCCCAAAGTTTTATGAAAAGCATTTAAATATTTTAGTTTAATTAATGATGTCATGGGATCTTTTAGTAACTGTTGTTAATAAAGAGAAGTCGTCTTGTTACACATGAAAATGAGTGCATAAATCAGTAAAATACCTTCCCTTGTTTCCTTATACTTATAGTGAGTAATTTGTTCAATTAATTTGACTTTAAATACAGTTCGTTACAACGTAGGCAGCCCATGTAATTGGCAGAAGTCAGTTAAGATGGGTTCCCTGGATTTGTAACGCGGCAATACGTTACAAAATTGCGCCACTCTGCTTAAGTTAGAATAGTTGCGAGCATCGTGACGCAACAAAATTGCGCCACTCTGCTCAATTTATTAGTAAAGTAGATAACTCACGGCATTCAGTTATTGATCTATGCACTCAGAGAATGTAATTGATGTAACTTTAATTTTCAAAAAAAAAAAAAAATGAATTTGTTTTAAGATACGCAAATGATAGTCAGTATAAATTGAAATATCATTGTATGAAGTATGTACCTACTTGCATACATGAATTGTAATGCTTGGTCAAATGCTCAGTCTTTAACAGGTTTATACTATGACAATCCAAGACCTGTTGTTTCTTGAATAAGCCTGTTGTTGAAGAATATGTTAGTGTATGTCTGTCGTCACGGTAAAAGAAAAAAAATTTTTGTTAATAATAATGCTCCTGTGTAAAGTAGACCCGGTTAATTACGTGGAAAGAATTTCGTAACTTGAAATTGTTACCAAAATAAATAATTAATTTAATTGGGGAAAGTACATGAATGAATAAAGTCAAACTATTATAACCGTAATACAAGTGTAAGTTGAAGGCGTGCGTTGTTGAATGAGATTCACCCTAACGTCTGAGCTGGCTTCTCCAGCTATGACCTGTCAAGGAAGCAATCGGTGGCATTGTGTAGAGAACAATACGTGAGCGTAAACCCCCGCATTCTCACGGACACACTGACCCTACCTTTGTTTACTAAATAAAAGAGGGTGGCCTACATTCCAGCAAACAGCTGATCGGCTATTTAACTTTGAAAAATATGTGTGTATGGAATTTCTGTCTCTCCCTTAGAAGAGAAATTGTTCTTTTCTGAATTATGCAAATTATTTACTCAAGAATTTATCTTATATATGTGATTAATGTGTAGTGTTGTAGAATTAGTTTTAAGTACGTTTTAGTGTGTTAGAGCTAAGATAAAAATGGCCCAATTCAATCCGGATTTGTTATTAAAAGACGAGCTGTCTTACGAAGCTCTTTTGCGTGGACTACCCCATGCGAATGTAACAGTCGTGAAATTGCGTAGGTCAATACGCGAATGTGGATTTGATACACCCGCGCAATTAAGCAACCTAAGCGAACTCGATTATGAGAGCGAGAGAGAAATTTGTAATGCCAAGTATAGTGAGCTAACCTTATTGTCTCAAACCCTCCTAGACGAGAAATCTCCGGCGATAATTTTGCAGACTACCCAGAGAATAGAGCATTTAACCCGGTGAATAAAAAATTTGTTGATCTGGCCTAATCTTACGGAAATACCTCCTGAAGTACAAAACCTAGCTGACGAAGCTTTACGCCGCTTACCCACAATTATTAATGACTTAAGAAGAAGATCCGACTCATTCAGGATGGATGAAATAGAGAAGTCCTTAAAGAAATTACACATCTCCCCAGTACAATCACCTACTACTGATCTACCTCCGCCTAACACTGATCGGAACTCACCCGCCGTATCGCAAATGCAAGCTAACCAAGAGCAAAATACTGATAGAGATTTAAATGCCCCTCCTCCTGAGCGTTTTCAGATTCATCCCGGAAATCATGAATTGACCACCCCGAATGCATCATATCGTTCTACTAAAGGAATGCCAACCTTGAACCATAACGCGGACCTATACGGTAAAATGACTCATCCTGTGGAGAAAATCTTAACTGAAATCCCTTACACCGATGGATTAAATGTCTCCAAACTACTAAATTTCATTAACTATCTCCTGCAGATAAAAGATCTACAGCAGCTGAATGACTGGCAAATTTTGCAAGTTCTGCTACCGAAATGTAAACCCCCATTAAAGAATCGTGTGATAGAAGCTCTAACCTCTACATTTCCAGTAGAAGAGCTACATAGCTCGATAATAAAGTACTTTATCCCAACCGGTATTTATGAAGAAATTAAAAGGAAGACTGTACTCCGAGTACAAGGAAATCAGGAGAGATTAGCTCATTACATCTCCGATATCAGGGAGTCATCTCGACTACTACGTGTAGATTGGAATGAGACACAGATGGTCGACACCATTTTAATAGGACTGTCACCTGAGGAAAGATCTCGTTTATCGTTGATAAATAGACCAAACACGCTTGCAGATCTAGAACAATGCAGTATCCATTCGTCAAATGTATGGTACTCCGATCAAAATAGACATGCAATGAAACCCGCAGAAACTAATAGAAATGAATTGCGAGCCCTAGTGCCCGATGTAACAACCCCGCATGAAAGGCAAGTTTTCTGTAGACCTCACAATGTGCGCAAATCTGGTAAGTTAAGTGTAACACCATATAAAGCGGAAACAAGGTACCCTCCTCGCAATAAACCCATCTGTTATAATTGTGGCAAATATGGACACATAAGAAAAGACTGCAAGAGTAAGCCATTGGAACGGAAACACCCAGATCCAAAAAACATGTAAGGCAGGGAGACCCGAAATCCTGTGTCTCCCGCAGCAACTCGAAATCTGGTGAACATAAAGAAACTTATAAAAAAAAAATATAAAATATTTTATAACCAACGTGGAAGGAAAAGAAGTTCGAAAGAAATAGATCCCTATGTGAGAGAATTTCGTGAAACATGTAACGCGATAAAAAAATGTAACTGGACTAAAAGTCTATTACCCTTAATACAAGTTGACTTAGGCGTTACCTCCACAATCGCATTAATTGATTCGGGATCTAGCAGAACTTTAATCAGCCAAGAATTAGCGGACAAATTAGCGAAACACCATCTAGTAAAACGGAGTCAACCGGTGAATATAAAGTGTGCTACTGCCAATAAACGAAATATAATCATAAAACTGAGCATTACCGTTAAGGTTAAAATCAAGAACCTAACCTGGATGTTTACAATGTTAGTATGTAAGGAATTAGGACCCGATTTAATATTAGGAGCAGACTTTATTAGTAAAACGGGAATGATTCTTGACATCTATGAGCAAAAATATTATTTCCGATTCGACCGTACACGGAAATATAGATTTGATAGTAATAATAAAAAAAAAAAAATTGTTCATCTACTGCACATGTAATACACCAAGAGTCAGATTTATCTCATCTAGAAAGTAGAGATAGAGTGAGAATACTGAAATTAATAAAAGAATTTTCCTCAGTTCTTACACCTAAACTAGGACTCACTAAACTAATAGAATATAAAATTAATCTGAGCGATCAGAAAGTAATACGCCTACCTCCGTACAAGTTGTCGCCTCCCAAGATGGAAGTGATGAGAAACCATATCAACAAGTTGTTGGAACAAGGTGTCATTGAACCCTCTACTTCCCCATATTCATCACCCTCCTTTTTAGTACCAAAAGGTCAAGATAAACACAGACTAGTTGTGGAATACAGGCAATTAAACAAAAGAATAGAATTTGAATCTATTCCTCTTCCAGACATCCATAGTGCTTTCCATTACTTCACGAAAGCTATGGTCTTTACGGTAATGGATCTGAATCAAGCTTTTCACCAAATACCCCTTTCGGAAGAATCAAAACGTCCAACCGCGTTTGCAGTTCCTTTTAACTTTTACCAATTTACTAGAGTACCCTTTGGAATATCTCAAGGAAGTTCCGTATGTAGTAGACTATTAGAAAGGATATTTCACGATATTAAATTTAAATATGTGTATCACTATTTGGACGACATCGTTATATATAGCGAATCTATGGAACTACATCTTAAACACCTACACGAAGTGTTATCTCGGTTACTAAGAGCAGGATTAACTGTTAACCCAAAGAAAGTAAGTTTTGCCGTCCCACAGTTTTCATTCTTAGGTCACATCGTGAAAGCGAATGGAAAGGTAAGCATTGACCCCGAACGAACCCGCGCTATTAGAGAATTTTCACCTCCACGAGATGCAAAAGGTATAGCCCGATTTTTGGGAATGGTAAATTATTTCCACAAATATATTCCCCATCTTGCCGAAATAGCAGCACCCCTAAATTCCTTAAGAAAGAAGGGAGCGAAGTTTGAATGGAGCTCACTACATCAAAACGCTTTTGAGCAACTTAAAGAAAGTATCATATCTCCCCCAGTTTTGCAACTAGCCGATTTCACGAAACCTTTCGTAGTGCAGACCGACAGTTCCAGTGTAGCGTTAGGTGCAGTGATATATCAAGAGATAGAAAACTGTAGACTACCTATTAGTTATGCATCGCGAACACTGAGCGACCAAGAAAGAAAGTATTCCGCATATGAATTGGAATGTTTAGCAATTGTTTTTGCATTCGAGAAGTTTAAACCCTTCCTAGAACATAAAGAATTCCTTTTGGAAACTGATAATCAAGCGTTATCTTGGTTACTGAATCACCCTAAACAGTTAGGACGTATTGGAAGATGGATATTGAAGTTAAACTGCTACAAATTCAGAGTGCAGCATATAAAAGGTACCCAAAACGTAGTCGCTGATACCCTGTCCCGTATGTTCCAGTCGCCCACTAAAACTCCCGGAAGCAAGGAGAATCCGGAAATAGCACTTGGTAACGCCGTAATTACTGAGTTCCCCCTTGCCTTTACAAACATTGCTCTGTATCAACAACAAGACCCCTTACTGAAGCCTATTATAGAACAACTTACGCAAGGTATTAAATCCGAGAAATACGTTTTGACTAAAAATGTACTATGTCACAAGATAAGAAGTGGAAAGGAACTAAGAATAATAGCCCCTGATGTAATTAAGCCCATGCTGATGGAATACTTCCATTCATCTACCATAGGAGCCCATATGGGAATCAATAAGACAATACATCGTGTTCGAAAGGAATATCATTGGAACAATATGGACAGCGAAATAGCCAGTTTCGTAAAGAAATGTACATTATGTGCCCTCAGTAAACCAGCCAGAAATAATCAAGTAAGCCAACTGATTTCAGAAATCCCTAAGACCCCTTTTTCTAAACTTTATCTAGACTTTTCAGGTCCATATCCACGATCCAAATCAGGTAATACAATGTTACTCATCTGTGTAGATTCGTTCACCAAATTTGTTTGGATGTATCCCATGCGACGAGCATTAGCGTCGACGACTGTAAAAATATTGCAGGAAAGATTATTTAAAGACTACGGTACACCTGTACGTATAGTATCAGATAATGGACCACAGTTTAAAGCGAAATAATTTAGGAATATGTGTTTCAAGTGAGGAATAGACCATATAACCACTACGGAGTATCGACCACAAGGCAATATTGCTGAAAGGTATCTACGAAACCTCAAATCTGCGTTAATCGCCTATCATGCGAACGATCATATGTCGTGGGACCAAAACCTATCCTGGATTCAATACGCCTTTAATTCAGCTTATCACGAAGGTCACAAGTCGACCCCGTTTGAGTTACTGTACAAATACCGACCAAACCACCCTTTGTCCACAAAATGGAATATACACGACCTGCTGCCTCCGCAAATAACGGATAAGCAGATAAAGCAAATATGGAATAAAGCCCGCTCTAATTTAAGAGCGAACTTAGAGAAATCCAGAAAATACCACGAGAAAGGTATTCATAACAATTCAATTAGGTACCAAGTAGGTGACTTAGTAATGTATAAGACTCACCCCACTAGTAGTGCAATTGATAAGACCACCTCTAAACTATCATACCGATGGTGTGGCCCTTACCAAATCCAGAAGTACCTAACTCCAGTTACAGTAGCCCTGTACGAACCTGTGACTCGAAAATATGTGCGGAGAACACATATTTCACAGCTAAAATTGTATAAGAAAAAGAGAAGGAATAGTATAACCAAAAATAGAAAAGGTAATACTAGGTAGTGAAGTATATTATACTTCTGAAACCGTGGAAAATGTTAAACGTAGAGTTTGGAAATGAGGCCTGATCAACCTGAGATCCAGTTCTGCGAAGAATAAGTAAATGAGTACTCAATGAAAACAAGACAGAATTCTAAATAGCAAAAGATTTAGAAAATTACTCTACAGAGAAAGAGTAAGACAACCAAAAAAGAAAAAACCGGTAGTAGTTTTAAGTGATAGAGATAAGAAAGAGTTTTGTGTTTTAATATGTAGATATTAAGTGAAAAAAAAGAGGTAGTTAATAAGAAAATATAAAAGTATATTGTGTTATGGAGAAGAAGCAAGTAGATATAATGCTAACCAATAACTATGTGAAAGAAATTACATACACTGACACCATACATACTCCAAGTCCCCAATTGTGCGTTAGACTCAAAAAACACCCGTAACGTGAAACTTAAGCGGTGGAGTATGTGACGATTTAAGTCTAACTGTAATCGTAAATAAATAAAAATTAAGTTTGCGAGCGATTAAGTATTTTTAAATCGCACTATAAAACCTAAACCCCCGTATTAATTCAGTAGGAGAATGAGAAGTGATTGAAAATCCAAAGAAACACTAATAAAAAAGGCCGAATTGTAAAAAAGTTATTATTATCATAATTAACCCTTTGCTAGTCATCATGTGGTGACCTGTTAATTCCGGACTCAACGTGTTTATCGAGTCGTCTGTAATTTAGGAAGATATAAAAATCATAATGTTTATAATTAGAAATTTGAAGACACAAATAGTAGTTAAAATAACTCACTTAAATTATATATGTATAATTAAGGTATGGTTTTTGGTAATAAGAATGTTAACTTAAATAAAAATAGGAACTATATTGTCGCGGAGTACTTGCCCCTCTCCTTTGTTATGTACCAGTTGAATCGAGCAAAAGAGTCGCTATGTTGCCTTCACGCCGTACAGACGTAAGAGCGAGAGCTCCACCAAAATGTATTTGTTTTTTATTTAACTTAGAATATTAGCTACGACTGCTAAACGTGGAAAGCATTGTGTAATGTATCAATAACATAAATATGTGTTAAGAAGAAAATGTAAAATGTAACACAAAAAACTGAACTAGTGGTAAGCAAGATGACGTCTCCCCTCAAGAGGTAAATCCAATTACAACATCACTCCTGAAGATGTGATCTGCAGAAACTTCATAAATACACGTATACGATGCATAAGATGCTGCCTAGGACCTCTGTGAATCTACACCTACTTTCACCAACGAAACTTCAATCTCCGCAGTGAACATCCGACCTAATTCTTGCCGAAGACACGACCCAGATGATGACGCCGACTCCAAGAATTCCCAAGACAGACACCCCAGGACGAGGTTACTACGAGCAATTGTAAAGGTGACTCGATAGCCTTGCTATCGAGAGTTAATCATATTTGATACACAACTCACTTCTAAAAGAGACTTTTCAAAGACGATTGATTTGATTTAAAAATTAAAATGAGACAATCTAAGAGTTTACTGTAAAATTCAATTATCATACGTTGTAACGCCTTAAATGTAAAAGTAATTTATTATCACTTCAAGTAATAATGCCATTCTTCAAATGGTAAAAGAAGTCTTGCAAGCTTCTAGATGAACTGAAAATAATTAGAAGTCTTTACTATAAATATACATAAAATAAACTCGGATCCGAGGTATAAGAATATGTAATCAATTTGATCCCAAAGTTTTATGAAAAGCATTTAAATATTTTAGTTTAATTAATGATGTCATGGGATCTTTTAGTAACTGTTGTTAATAAAGAGAAGTCGTCTTGTTACACATGAAAATGAGTGCATAAATCAGTAAAATACCTTCCCTTGTTTCCTTATACTTATAGTGAATAATTTGTTCAATTAATTTGACTTTAAATACAGTTCGTTACAACGTAGGCAGCCCATGTAATTGGCAGAAGTCAGTTAAGATGGGTTCCCTGGATTTGTAACTCGGCAATATGTTACAACTATCTTATTAAGTCCTTTCACTTTTTTATTCTAGACCAGTAATTCAAAATTCTTGTAACTGATGGTTAGTAATCCAATTCTGGTAGATTAAAAAAAGGTTAGTTCTCAAAAATCTGTTACATAAACTAACAAAATTAGACATAAATCAATACGTTAGCCACATTAGTGGATGTAATGACTGTGTATCATTTGTGATTTATTTGTACAAGGTCTCTTCTTAAAGTGGCAATCAGAAGACAACATGGTGAGATGTGAATTTTGTATAATATTACACAGTCATAAAAGTTTGAGTTCATTCCAGCCTGCAGTCCAAATTATAATGTATTATATCATATAGTCTGATTTAAAACCCCACAGTCATCATTGTACCATTATCATTGTCATCATCGTCTTCCCTCAAGTATTAGGCCCATGGTCTGTTGCACTCTCTAGTTATAGTATAGCTTACACCACATCACTGCCAGAGGGAATCAGTCTGGCAGTGTTGGTTACATATGTTACTGACCTTGTGTTGACCTTGATCTGAACCACAGCAGGACAAATGAGAGTAATGCAAAGTGAGACTCAACTATCAATCAAAGAACTTATCAATTTATTGGTTGTATATTTTAGATTCACCAGTACGGCGGTCACTACGCGGAAGCCCTGAACACAAAGCAACACCAAGAGTTTCTGTTTCATCAGAAATTGAAACAGAAGTGCCTAAACTACAGGTGCTGACCACTAAGGAGCAGTCATATTCTCAGGTATGTGTGTGTGTAGATCTGATGACACAAATCTATTGTATGATAGTACTGAAACCCTTATACCCTTATAACCCATATGATACCCTTATACCCAGATTTTTTTTTTTCCTGGGAAGGTGTAACTTAATATTTAAGACTATAGGGCAGCCGGTGCTGTGGAATTATCGATCAATTAACCATGCCTTTGTCAAACTGAAAATGAACAACCAATAACAACTCCAACAAGAAAGTGAGCCAGTATGTATCCTAATATATATAAAAAAAAATATGAACGTGTGTATATCTATATACACATACCACCCCAACATTCCTTCGTCCAAGCACTCAGATCACACACGTCACTATAACTTCAATACTGCAATAGCCGGTCAGTAACTCCAGGTAAAATCACCCTTCGGGCTTTTAATTTGAATTCTAAATTTCACCATGTTACACAGGAATCATACATATTATGCTTAAACAATTTTCTGGGTTACCTTACATGTTTAAGTTCACAAAAAGATTGACTGACGAGTACGTGGTCTCTGCTAAAACATTTATAAATACTTCAAAAATAATCAGACTTCATTGAACAACAATTATAAATTCATACTTGCTCTAATTCTTAAGTGTTTTTAAATTCCGAACTGTCTACAACATTATTTCTTTATCTTGAGCGTAAAATAATTTTACCACGTGCTTGCATATTTACTGGCACAAACATGGACCACCTGAGCCACACACACAACGATCGTTACATTTCACACACACAAACCCCCAATTAAATTAATATTACATATAAACTCGCAATACTGGCTCACCTGAAGCTCTTTAAGAAAATTTATCTAGTCATAGTGGTGTCACAATTTATGCTGTCACAATCCAGCCGCACCAAGGTTGAACGAGAAAAAAAGGCCGACGCACGGCTCGGCGCTAACTTATAGAAACTCAAACATTGCTGACTAAATTTTATTGACAAGCGAAAGCCACAGCCTGCCAAATGACGTCACCACTCAAGGTCACAGCGAACAACTTGCATCTTGATATCAACGCGGGCATCGTAACAAGCAGCGATAGTGCGCCCAATGCACGGAAAATAAAATTAAAGTGGCCGTGGTGTTTACCTTTCAATATAACCACGGCACAGTACATTGTACATATACAATCTATCAGTTTCATGTAGAAGTTTTCCCTCCATCATGTGTGTTTAGGAAGGATAGAAATGATGTTTATTATAAGGTTAGGTACTTATATAAAAAATTTCAATAAGCTTCTGTCATCCATAGAATTCATGGTCATATCATCCGTAGAAGAGCTTGTTTTAAATAAAACCAATTTTATTATAAAATAAAGGTAGTACTAATAACAAGTGTGACAGTAAGAATAAGTAAAGCCCTGAAAAGACCTCACAAAACCACAAAGTCCTATGTTAACCAGTTGTATTTGTGTAGATGGGAACCCAACGCCCTGTTATGTCCCCATTCATCACTTCTTAATATAGCCCTATATAAGACCTGTAGACCTGTTAGGTAAATTCAACTGACCAAGAAGAGTTGGTTGTGGTATAGGAGACAGTAACAAGTATGTTAATTAAATATCACTATAATAATGACGACTCGGAACACTAAGTTTTTTATAAGTAAAAACGTAAAGTTTTACCTTACAGCCTAAACCGGCTTTCACCTATAGAAGGCTTCATCAGAGGCTGTCGTTAGTAGTGCTGTTCGTCTTGTTGTTGGTGACGAGATAGTTTTTCGAAAGATCGAAGCTGTGTGTGTGTGGTGAGATGTGTTCGAATAATGCGTGCGATTTGAATTGTGTCTGTTCGTTTAGGATGTCGTTTTTATTTGTTTTTGTGTGTTTGTATATTTCTAATTGTTCTAGAGTGTCTAGTTTTCGGCCTTTTGTGTGTACGTGTAGTATGTTCATGTTATTGTCGATGTTTTCATATGTGTGGTTTGCTTCAATGAGGTGGTTTGCGAAGGTAGATTCTGTAGTGGTGTGGAGTGCTTTTGTGTGTTCAACGTATCTCTGTTTGAAGCTACGTCCTGTCTGGCCTATGTAGAATTTATTGCAATTTGAACAATTTAGCTTATATACACCGGGTAGATCGAATTTGTTTTGTGCTTTGGGCATGCGTTTTGATAGTGTGTGTTCTGTTTTGTTAGTAGTTTTGTAAGCGATTCTGTATCCTGCTTTTTTGAATTTGTGGGCAATTTTTTCTGTTTGTTTGTTGATGTATGTTAGTGTTATGAATTTGTTGTTTTCTGTCTTTGTCTGTTGTTTGTTTTGTGTTTTGTGTAGGAGTTTACTGACTATTGTTCTGTCATAACCGTTAGATTCTGCTAGATATTTTATCGTGTTTAGTTCGTCTTTGTAGTCTATTTCATCTAAGGGGATGTTGTTAAGTCTATGTATCATGGTTCTAAAAGCAGCTAGTTTGTGTTGTATTGGGTGATTGGAGGTGTTGTGTATTAGTGTGTTAGTTGTAGTTGGTTTTCTGTATATACTGAATTTGTGCCTGTGTTCTAGTTTTGTGATGGAGAGGTCTAAGAAGTTTATGGTATTGTTGTGTTCGTATTCGGCAGTGAAGGTTATGTTTTTATGTATTTTGTTTATGTGCGTTAGTAACTGTTCACATTGTCTTTTGTTTCCCCTGTATAGTATTAGAATGTCATCAACATATCTGCGAATCAACACTCACAAAAAACGAACAAACACTCCTTGATAAAGGCCTAAAACATAACATACATTACAAACATAACAACCAAACACTAACAAAGCTCATAATTGACACAGAAACAAATATACAAAACACAGCACCAGAACATCAAGACACATTAAGACATAATATAAACAACACAATAGGTGTACATAAGACACCAGACAACAACAACCACAACTCAGAAATACACACAGCCATCAAACTGAGGGAAAAGGCACACAAACACAACATCACATTTGTAAAAGCTGACAAAGGCAACACGACTGTAATTATCCCCACAGACAACCTACACAAAAAAGTACAAAACTTCATGGAATAGAACAACATCACAGAACTAAAACATGACCCCACCGACAGATACCAAAACTCAATAAAACAAATAGTCAACAAAGCCAAACACATTATGACACATAAACAAAAGCCCTACATGAAACAAATCCGACCATCAGCACCTACACTCCAAGCGCTTCCCAAAATCCATAAAGAAGACATTCCGATCCGGCCCATTATCAACTACCGTAATGCCCCTGCACACAAACTGGCAAAATATCTAGACAAAATTATTAGACAACACACACAAATAGACAACAACATTGCAGTAAAAAACAACACTGACCTAGTAACAAAAATAAAAGACATACACATCCCCCATAACGCCACATTAGCCTCCTTTGACATTAAAAACCTGTACACAAACATCCCCATCTCTGAAACAATCACCATCCTACAAAACAAACTCAAACAGAACAACACACCAGACGAACTTATCAATGAAATAACAGAAACTCTGAACATTATCACAAAACAAAACTACTTTACTTATAACAATAAATACTACACACAGAACGATGGCCTACCCATGGGCTCCCCCATATCCAGCATTCTAGCAGAAGTCTTCCTCCAACACTTAGAAAAAACAAAAATACTCA
Source organism: Magicicada septendecula (assembly GCA_034769895.1). Taxonomy (NCBI): domain Eukaryota; kingdom Metazoa; phylum Arthropoda; class Insecta; order Hemiptera; family Cicadidae; genus Magicicada; species Magicicada septendecula. The sequence goes on from CM068368.1 coordinate 484,492,959, forward strand.
CAAACAATGACAGACACTCAGATAAAATACTATATTGGCACAGATACGTTGATGACATTCTAATACTATACAGGGGAAACAAAAGACAATGTGAACAGTTACTAACGCACATAAACAAAATACATAAAAACATAACCTTCACTGCCGAATACGAACACAACAATACCATAAACTTCTTAGACCTCTCCATCACAAAACTAGAACACAGGCACAAATTCAGTATATACAGAAAACCAACTACAACTAACACACTAATACACAACACCTCCAATCACCCAATACAACACAAACTAGCTGCTTTTAGAACCATGATACATAGACTTAACAACATCCCCTTAGATGAAATAGACTACAAAGACGAACTAAACACGATAAAATATCTAGCAGAATCTAACGGTTATGACAGAACAATAGTCAGTAAACTCCTACACAAAACACAAAACAAACAACAGACAAAGACAGAAAACAACAAATTCATAACACTAACATACATCAACAAACAAACAGAAAAAATTGCCCACAAATTCAAAAAAGCAGGATACAGAATCGCTTACAAAACTACTAACAAAACAGAACACACACTATCAAAACGCATGCCCAAAGCACAAAACAAATTCGATCTACGCGGTGTATATAAGCTAAATTGTTCAAATTGCAATAAATTCTACATAGGCCAGACAGGACGTAGCTTCAAACAGAGATACGTTGAACACACAAAAGCACTCCACACCACTACAGAATCTACCTTCGCAAACCACCTCATTGAAGCAAACCACACATATAAAAACATCGACAATAACATGAACATACTACACGTACACACAAAAGACCGAAAACTAGACACTCTAGAACAATTAGAAATATACAAACACACAAAAACAAATAAAAACGACATCCTAAACGAACAGACACAATTCAAATCGCACGCATTATTCGAACACTTCTCACCACACACACACAGCTTCGATCTTTCGAAAAACTATCTCGTCACCAACAACAAGACGAACAGCGCTACTAACGACAGCCTCTGATGAAGCCTTCTATAGGTGAAAGTCGGTTTAGGCTGTAAGGTAAAACTTTACGTTTTTACTTATAAAAAACTTAGTGTTCCGAGTCGTCATTATTATAGTGATATTTAGTTAAGTAACAGACACGTCATGGACAACAAAATCCAAGAGTATGTTAATGTTATTTGATAATATTGTAATTGTGGGGTTCTTTTTTTATTAGCAGTAGACTATATTGTAAAACTAAAATATTTAAAAGGATTTATTCTCATGTAATCAACAATGCATAAATATTAAACGTTTACTGACCTTGTCCTTGTGCGTTGTAAATGTCCCGTTGTAAGCAACACTTTGGTGATTTTCTAGGCAGTCCTAAACTTCACAATAATATTCTAATAAACGTTAAACACATGAAATAAGCACAAAGTAAAATAACAACAGCGGTGAATAGACTTTCTATTTTTGCGGTATGCGTGTATAAACCAAAATGAACTGAACTGCACGATATACCGTACACTACAGGAAAGAAAAACGCTCTAATTATGATTGCTGATTACAATGTGAATTGTACTTTGAAACAGGTAATGGGAGTGCACTCTATTAGAGATAATGAAGTAGAGATAGGGTGAGTTTAACTATTGTTATGAAAACAAAATATCTGACAGTAATAGTCCGCAAGTTACGTCTTATATGCCCTTCTTGGTTGTCGTCACTTTGTAACGTGTCAAATATTATGTTTGTATAAATACTTACGAATGTCAAACGTCTACTCACCAGTTCGGCCGTTCAATTCGAATTTACTGCCTCGCCGTCTGGTTGACCAACACTGCTTAGTGAATCGACTTCGTCAAATTTATTTATTCTATATTTTTCTTGCTCAAACTTTTATATTACGTTGAATAAAATCAAACATACAGTTTAAAGTGTGTACGAAGTTTTATTAACAGTTATTGATATGGTTCGATAATTACAATTTCTTCAAAATATAATGCTTAATTTTGCACCGGCATGTTTACTTTTTCGCGGTTGGCTATTCTGTCCGCTTACTGTAATGGTTTCTGCTCCTGCATACAATTGACAAATTTGTTTATGTTTAATCTCAGGGTGAAGTTCTTGTGACTACAGAAAAATGTGGTTATACAGACTAATAAAAGTACAAAATCTTACAATATACCTTATAAATATTATTGAACAGGTGATATGCTTAAATAATAGTTGTAAATTACCGATGTGGGAATTAGTGCTTTATAGGTTATTGAGGCTTAGCAAACCTTCCGTTTTTGAAACATATTCATGAAAATCAAATTTGGATTGATATATTTATTCTAGTTGAGGTGTTGTGAAATAAAATTAAGTTCAAAAGTTTATTAAAGTGATTAGTGACGTGAAAAGTTTAGTTCAATTATTGTTGATTGTCTGGTGTTTTTTCGGTGAAGTTGTATTTAAAATATACTTAACGCTCCTTCGTCTCTGCTTATCATGGGTAACAATTCTCTGGAATACTGCTGCTTGTCCTGTCTTGTGTAGTTTGGTGAATTCCAAGTTCACTTTTCGTTAATGGTCTGGTTACGGTGCTTAAATTCCCTCAGTCCTGCTGGCTAATGTTGGTTCCAGGATTCAGTTAGGTCTTCATCTATATTCTTCCTTCTGTGGGTTGTTAATTCTTCACTGGGGCTTCTTCAGCAATTTCTCCAGATTATTTTACGTGATTTACTTGATTGTCTTGTCTTATTGATTTATCGTCAATTGTCTCATTTGTTCTTCTTAGAATGTTATTTCTTCGTTATTCCCTTCACAATTGGGTTATCTAATTATGTTGTGTAATCTGTCATCATTTCCATTAAATCTTTAGTATTTTATCTCAGTTTTTTATTATTCTTCTTTATATTTCTCTTTTAAAATTAAATTGGTTCAAATATTTTGTGTAAGTTCTTCTTACTTTCGTTTTGAATTTTGATAATTTTTTCTCTTCATAATTAAATTGTTTTAAATATTTTGGTGTAAGTTGTTCTTATAGAAAATTCCAGAAGAACTATTCCGAATTAACAGCCAAGTTATCACCACAATTATCGTCCAAAACCAAGTGGATGTGGGGTCTAGAACAGGAAACAATTTTTAACTCAATTAAGGACAACTTCCTAAAAACCATTATGTTACAACACCCAAACTTCAACCGACCATTTTTCATGAATTGCGATGCAAGCGATATCAGCTTGGGGTCTGTGTTATACCAAGATGACGGAAACCACCAGGTAGTGAGTTTCGCAAGTAGAATCTTGAACCATTGCAAACGCAATTATCATGTGCCTGAGAACGAGTTATTGAGTGTAGTGTTTTCTTGTGGGAAATTCAGACATATATCCTTGGGTATCCAATAACAGTAAGAACCGACCATAAATCGATATCCTTTTTGAAAAAATTGTAAACTCAGTCATGGGAGGTTGACCAGATGGATACTTGCTCTCCAAGAATACCACATCAGTTGGGAATATAATCCCAGGAAGTATATTTTATAAAAAATAATTAAATTAAAGTGAAGAATTTTAATTAACCAAGGAATATATTGGTTTCACTAATAAACCATTACCATAATAACCTGTTTACATTGGGTTACCAATTGGTTTCAACAACATAAGGTATTTCTTTGACAGATAATTACACAGTGAGATAACAAACAATAACTTTATGGAATATTAATATAATTTTCCATATGGCGCCCAATTTAATTAAAATCTACCAATAAATAACTTTCAGTATTGGTAATAAATATTACATTTCAATTTAATTAACTGAACAACAGATAGGATAGACCATTATTCAGATAACAACAACGACGTGAGACGTTCAACAACAACAAATATCGACACAGATATTAGTATTTATTAGATAACATCATATTATGTGCACATATAGATATACAACAAATCAGTGCAAATAACAAGGTACGTAAAATGTAAGAAAAGAAAAGAGTGTGAGTGTTATAGAATTGGCACCAACAACTTGGGGCTCTACAAAATACCACTGACAAAAGAAAATAAATTATATTTTTTTGAGGTGTTATAATATTCATAAGTTTTAACCCAATAACTGCCCATGATCTGGTCCTGTTCTGATGATATACGGTGAACTACTTTGCCCCTCAGTACTGTCCTGCATTATTTGCCCCCACTTTATTATTCCTGACCACAAGTCGACTGCATTTTCATTCAGAATTATCGCAAAATCCAGTGCCCATTAAAATAAATTTTCTTTACTATTTTATAATTTTATTTAATGACAGTTTTCTTTTTTAGTTTGTGTTTTCTTTTCTCACACACACACACACATACACACACACACACACACACACACACTCACACTCACACCATGGCCTGCTCAATACACATTTTCCGCTACCTTTTTGGCACGGGAATTGTGAATTTGTACAGATACAGGTCGTGACGTTACATGATGTCTTCACTTTCTTTATTTTCGTTATCGTCAGGGGGCTCAACCTCAGATACAGTGTTAGTTATTTTTTCATCATTTAAAATTTGATATCCATGGTCATTTCTATCATTTTATAACCTCACGCTTGCATCGTTTTTATAACAGTCTTTGAAACCTGGCATTAACTTTAATAATGACGTAACTTCATCTAAAATATTTTCTTCCACCCTTTCTTTTTCAGCTGGATTTTCTTCTATCTGATCTTCTACAATAGGCCATAGCTTTTTCCATGTATTTTGAAAATTGCCTTTTGTAAGAGTTTCTCAAGCATCTACTAACATATAACTGCAGTTCTTCAGATTCAGCTTTTTAGGAAAAGCAACAACACTTTCTTCATCTTCTTCAGCTAGCAGCAAATGATGCAATACCTGTTTTCTGTACATTTTGTTCATTTTTTCTATGGTACCCTGATCCATGGTTGGAGTTGTGCTGTCACATTTGGAAGTAACAATTGTACCTTAAAATCTTTATCGATATTATTTATTTTGTCAAGAGAAGGATGTTTTGGGGTGTCATCAATTATAAGGACCATATTTACTGTTTTCCCGTTCGTTTGTTTACATTTCTTAACACTTGGTATGAATTCATTGATATACCAGTCCGTGAAAATTTCGGCAGTCATCCAGCAATTCCTTTGCGACTTGTAAGAGTTAGGCAGGCAGCATACATTTTTGAAGCAGCAAGGTTGTTTGCTTTTTCCAATGACCATTAATCACAAGAAATGTGAGCCATTCAGATTGCCACACACCATAACCATTATTGTATCCTTACTGACTTTAAAGGCTGGAGTAAAACTTTCTCAACATCAAGCAAGAGACTTTCAAGGTACTGTACAGAACACCAATTGACACCAGTTTCATCAGCCTTGTAGACATCATGTATCGATTACCCTTGTTCATTAACCATACTCACAAACATATTTTTAAATTTCTGTATGGAGTTAACATCTCCAGATAAAATTCTCCTTGAATTTCTAGCTTCCTTATGCCATATCTTGACTTGATATTCTCTAGCCATCTTGAGCCAGCCTTAAAATCCGGTGGTCCACCTAATTTATCATTAAATTCTAAGGCTTTCTCACAGATCAGTGGATCTGATATAGGCTCAGCTAAGCTCCTTCTTTGTGAAAACCAAGTAAACATTGCATCTTCTAATGATGTATTATTGGCCATTCGTAGTGTTTTCCTTCTTTTCGACCCATCATCAGCGTCCAGCTTGGAAGCATACTGCAGTATGCTATCTTTTACCTATTTTATATCACTTGTAGTAGATGTCCCCACGCCTACATTTTTCCAAGAGATGCGCCACTTTCACCTTCAGAAAGTTTGTTTAAATGTGTTATTTTGTTTCAATACTGAAAAAAATGTTTTTTCTTTTAAGACCCTGCAGATGCCATTTTGATTCAGTAACTCAAAGAAGAAGTCATAAGCACAAATAAACTATGAACGAGCACAACACACAATAATTCTGTTCGCCCAAACAAACTGACATGCTCAATGTGTTGCTCCAATCGAATCAGGAGTGGGTTGTGTTGTCACCCCCACCACTTCCACATTCCATTCGTCTACTATAACACTGCATAGACGCTAGGCTTAAAGACATCAGTAATTTGAACAAGCTTGCAGAAAACATCTTTGATCTATTGGAATCTCGATTTTGATACCGCTGCCAACAATTCGAATTTTTCTGTGCACGTCATCCAGATTATCAATGCTCTATTTTGTGTGTGTGTGTGTGTGTGTGTGTGTGTGCGCGCGCGCTTGCAGCAATTATATAATATTGTGATATATTCAATATAGTTTCTTCTGCAAGTAGTGTATTATGTTCTTGTCGTTTATATATTATAATATGAAAAAAGATCTGTATCTGTTTTATTATCGTTTCTTCATATAATATTTTCTACTTTTGTTCTGCACTTCCAATGATGTCTTTCGCCCCAAGACGGTGCCAATTCTATAAAATCACAGGATTCTCCCATCTAAATATTATTATATGTGTTTATAGTTTATCATTGTTAGATGACTCACGTTGCTGTGCGCCAATTTGTAACTAAACTTTTTACGTACCCTGTTTCTGTTGTATAAGTATGATGTGAAAGTCGATATAATCTGGTAGATTGTCTCACGTTACTGTCGTTACGTCAATATGAGTTCTACACTATTTGGTCTATTCACTTAATAAGATAATTGATGATTTAGATTTGAGTTACCACTATCTAAATTGATTTAGGAGTGGATTTAACTTAAATTGGGCGCCATATGGAACCTTGAATCAGCATTCCATAAATGTATTGTGATAAATGAAACCTATAATTTATTTGGTTGTTGGAAATTATTAATTTAAGCTAATTAAATTTTGTTTACTTCGATATCAACTCATTTGTTTTGGTTTGATAGTTTTAAATAAGATGTTGGCACCTGAAATTCAAATAATAAATAAATATATTTACCTTTTTTCTCCTGTCTCGTGACCTCAATATAACGCAGTGAATTATAATTGACGCATTTCGAGACTATATCTCGTCATCAGAATATTAAAATTTATCACTCATTGAGATTGTTAAAAATTTTAAAACATTAAAATACAAAATCGAAACCAAATCATATAAGCATTATGTGAAGCGAGTGCGCACTCGATGAAAGCCGGCCGGACACTGAATGTTATCAGTTACAGATAAATTTTAATGCTGTGTCATACAATGGATTCGACTTGAAATGTAAGTGGTCATTTAATATGAATTTACGGTAGTATTTGTCATTATGTGCTTTATATATTTCAAATTCTTCACGTGCATTTAAATAAGCGCCCTTACCACAGACATGTATGGGTTTCAAATTGGTGTCAAAACTTGTATAATTATGGTTCTCCTGTATAAGATGACGAGCATAGTTAGACTTTATATAAGATTGTGTTGTCAAGTCTTTTACATTATGCTTAGGAGTGTGCTCAACGAAACGTTTATAAAAACCTCTCCCTGTCTGACCGATATAAAAGCATTCGCAGTCATTACAAGAAAGCTTATAAACACCTGTTTTCATTTCCAAAGGTGTACTGGTTCTATTACAAAGCCTATTAAACAGATTGTTATTGGTTTTAAATGTTACAGTTCTATTGTTATTATTTAATACTTTTGATAAAATTTTGGGCATAATACTGGTGTAGGTTGTTGAAATAAAGGTTGGTTCCTTATCTTGTATCACTCGTGGTTTTGACAATTTGCGCTTATGCTTTTTAAGGAGGTTATCAACCATGGAAGATGTGTAACCATTGGCAACAGCAATGTGTTTTATAATATTTAATTCACTTCTAAAATCATTTTCATTAAGAGGTGTCGTTAACAATCTGTGTATGAAATAATTATAAGCCGCCATTTTCTGCGAGAATGGGTGGTGTGAGTCATCCGGTATGGTTACATCTGTGGTAGTAGGTTTCCTATATATACTATATTTCAGTTTATCATCACATTTGGTGATAGTCAAGTCAAGAAAATTCAGTTTGTTATCTATTTCAGTTTCATGTGTAAACTGAATGTGTTTATTGATATTATTTAAATGATTTTTAAAGTTTTCTATTTGAGGTAAAGTGCCCTTGTATATTATGAAAGTATCATCCACATATCGTGCGTAGAACATGATGTTTTTCTTATGAATATTGTTTGAAAACATGTGTGTGTTTTTGTAATGATTTAAATAAATATCTGCCAAAAGGCCTGACAGCGGTGAGCCCATTGCCAAACCATCGCATTGACTGTAAAATTTGTTGTCAAATTCAAAATAATTTTGGTTTAAAATAACTTTAAGTAGGTTTATTAATTCATCTATTGTTTGAGTGTTTAATTTGTTGCATTTCATCAGATTGTCCCTTAAAATATTAAGTGTATCATTTATTGGGATATTTGTGTACAAATTAACAATATCGAGGGACACTAATTTATAATTAGGTAATAATTTGATATTATTAACTTTATGTATAAAATCAGTTATATTTTTGACAGTGTGGCTATTTTCTATAATTAAACTATCCTTAATGATTTTTACTAATTTCTTAGCTGTACGGAACCCTGGCGCTGTAGTGAAATTAACTAAAGGTCTAATTGGCATATCAATTTTGTGGATTTTTGGCAATCCAGTTAATATAGGGGCTTTAGCGTTACAAGGTTTTAAGTAACGGCGAGTACGTTGATCAAATAAACTTGTACTTTTATTAATCTGTGTATTAAGATTTTTGACATACCGGTGTGTTGGGTCCGATGCCAGGTTTATAATATTATTATTTGAAATGAAGTTATGAACTTTATTCGTGTATGTTGTATTATCCATTATTACCAGAGTTCTGCCTTTATCTGCCTTACAAATGATCACATTATTATCAAGTAATTTAGTTTTTATCTGTTTCAATATTTTATAGCTTTCTCTGGAACTATTGTTATTAATTAAATGACTAGACGAGTTAGGCGACATGTGTGTGTTCATGAATCTCTTGAACCGGTTGTTTATCAGATGACGTGCCTCGTCTTGCATTTTTGGATCAGCAATCGCTTTTACTGCTGTTTCAGCACTGATAAGCTCATGGGCAATATGATAATTATTAAAAACCGGCGGAATACAATAATTTATGCCTTTATTCAATAAGTTTAACTCATCATTGTTGAAGTTTATAGACGTTAAGTTAGAAATGCGTGGGTAGAAAACATGATTACATTGTATGTCCTCGTTTTGGCTGTGTTTATGATTCAACTTAAGATTGTTTAATTTCCGTGACTGTTTTGTGTATATCTTATACATCATGTTATTCACATATTTATGTACTGTATCAAGTACATTATCTATAATAGCAGGATGAATACTATTTAGTATCTTTAGGTGTGAGTTAAGTAATTGTTTGTTTAGGGCAGATTTTTTGTTATATAATGACTTAATTTCTTCTTTAATGTATAGGAGTTGGGCACGTTTAATTGTCGTTTTAGCTGATTTAGAAGACGAATTTATCTTTATGACAGCGTACTTTGGAGTTAAACAATGCATTAAACAAAATTTATTAAATTTAATATGTAAATTTGTTTTCAATAATTGGATCTTAATATTTTGATATTTAAATACCAATTTAGCCTGACTAGCTTCCAATTATTTTAATGTTTTAAAATTTTTAACGATCTCAATGAGTGATAAATTTTAATATTCTGATGACGAGACATAGTCTCGAAACGCGTCAATTATAATTCATTGCGTTATATTGAGGTCACGAGACAGGAGAAAAAAGGTAAATATGTTTATTTATTATTTGTCATTATAAGTGACCTGGATACCGACAGACATGTTATTCAAACCTGAAATTCGGCGCTGCCAACGTAATCATTAAGGTTCCTTGAAAAATCCAACTTTTGTAAATAAAAAAAGTATGATTTACTGAAATAATAATTTGCAATAATTTAATCTGAGTTATAATTCATTTATTCTTCATTCGATTATGTTTTATCTCTTTAATTTCAATTAAACAATATTTTATTCAATAACAAATTGACCTGGCTTATTACACTTCTAGCTCAGTAGGTTGGCAATCCTACTTCAATTAAAATTTACAATAAAATTATTTATATTTTTTCTCAGATGTGAATTCTTTTGATCTACAAAATAAAACGAGATTAACTGCTACGAATTACTAAGCTTTACAATAATTAGTTGATTATGGTAGGCATCAATACCATCTTACAACTAACAATAATTAAAGATTTGTCTAGGCCAAACTTTGAGGTTACACTCGGTTGAATACAACTACCAGTTCCCACATGGAACTCAATGAATAATAATTAAAAAAGTGTTAACAATTACTAATATGTGAATGTTATTGTGTAGTGAGACATCGTACATAAGTGTATATAAAGTAGTGCGGTTATAACAATATTATGATTTATAGTTTCATTAAATATTTTCGAAGTATAATACGCTATACTCCCTTTTATTATCCCTGGGTTATTATTCACACTTCACTTATAAATTCACTTGATTGCCCATATTAATTCACTATCACTCACAACACTTAATACTTCTTCGACGTTATATTTTTGTTTACGTCGGACATCTAACCTCTTTTCAATGATTCGTATTATTAATTTAGGTTAAAATTTGATACGGAGCGACGTCATTACTACTCTGGATGATGAAAAACGAATGAATTGTCAGCGATGCGCTGGCTTATTTATAGTTACTGCTATTTTTGGCGAGCCCTTTTTCCACGGGGTTCACTCCACTCCAAACATAACATTTTAATTGGTTGAAAATGATGTCATGGTCACCTGTCATTATGTCATGATGACATCATTTTAATTGACAGTTTATTTTAGCGTCACTTTTGTTGTTCTTAGTATTCCGCTTCTATTTCCTAAATTCACAAAATTTGTACATCTAACATAAGTTTCTCTTCCATGATAATTACAATTGTTATTATATTACTATCATTTCATTGCTTGCTTAATGATGGTCAATTTAAGTCCTCTAGTGACCTGTTTTCATACATTATTAAGAAAATAAACAATTTTAATGATTGCCTATTCTAATACATTATTTTACAATTTATGTTTTTTGTCATCATTTTTATTCCCTCTCTTGTGTACATGATAGTACTCAATTAACAAACCTTTTTAATAATATTGAACATGATTATAAAACTTAACTGGCTATCAAACTCTTACCTTCTACACTAGGCCTAACATTGTTGGGTCACTATAACTATTATAACAAAATGACATAACTATTCTACTCTGTAACAATTCATACTTAATTCTAATAGACATCATATTCTTTTGATACACATCTGGTTATTTACAACCTGTTATTTATTTTACAATCTCTCTTACAACTCTATTATTATTCAATATACAAAATTAACATCTTTACAACTTTCTTACAACATCAAGTTTTTCACTTGTCTCATGGTACATTATTTACTCTTAGGTATTATAAAATCTATACATTCCATATATTTTATGTCTAATCAATGATTATAATTCCTGGTCATACATTTCCTTCAATGTTATGTTATCAATTACTAGTTATACTTTTTTACTAATACTTTATATTTTAATTGTCATGGTTTATCGACTCTTCTATTTAATACATATAATTAAGCTCATTAATCTTTAATTTCTTTATTATAATTCTATTTTTAATTCAATTCTTAATTGTTATTCTTGTCACATGACTGACTTTTCTTATTCTCCAGTATAATTTAGTTTAGCTACTAATCATTCATGGTTTCATCATTGTAATATGTTATTTACTCTCACTCTACTAATCTATTGGGTTAATGTCAAAGTTAGTCTGGTCTAGTCCTTTAGATGTCTGTTTGTCAATTTACTTAATACATGGGTTTATAAGGCTGCTTGAAGATTTAATTCTTTTCATGATTCTATTACAATTATTCTTTATCTATTCATTGCTCATAGACTTAGTTAATATAATTCTTCATTTACTTAATTAATTGTTTCTTTAGTCCCTATTCACTAACTAATTTGATACTTCTTTTGAGTTTATTGGTAGGCCTATGTATCATTCTGTGATGTTACAATAGATATATATATGCTTATGAAAATGAATACAATAAAAATACAATAAACAAAATAGAAAATAAAATTAGATATAAAATAAAAACTGAACAATTAAGAAATAATCAAAATGAACAACATATAAATAATAACAACAATAAAAATGGGCCACATTCACATACATAAATAATAAAATGACAAAGCTAGCAAAACTATTTAAAACACATACCGGTACATTAAAATAGCATACAAAACTAATAAAAATAATTTACAAAAACTAAATAACAGACAGAACAAAGATAATACAACAACCAATGGTATATACAAAATTGAATGCCAAGATTGCAAGAAATGTTACATAGAACAAACAAACAAAAAACAACTTAAAAAAACGTTATTTTTAACAGCTAAACACATACAAAAAAACAGAAATATGTAAATCTAATTTGGCCACACATGCAATAAACACTGGACATGAATTCCCAGACATAACCAACATGACACTAATAAAACACATACCACACAAAGGCACCATAATGAACACTTGGAAAAATTTACAAATATACAAACACAAAACAAACTAATACCTGAACAAATACAAATCAATACAAAACATGACACAATTTTCAAAGTACTCAACATAAAAATATACAAAATGCTAATATATACACTACTATCACACACAATAATACCAGTTTAAAATACTAAAAACCAACAAGAAACCATAACAACAACCAACCATAACACAAGTACTCCACAAGATTCAAAACTAAGAAGAGTGAGAATGGGAACAATAAGTTTCCCGAAACATGTTCCAAATAAGGGAAAAACATCTTGAGGTGAAGTTATTATAAATATTAAATATATTATATATTGTAACGTGATGTTTCCCTCTACATAAAGAAAATACCATAATCTAAATAAGATTATTACCACAATAATGAAGAACAAAGAATAACTAAGTAAAGGAAGAATAATATTAACTAAGTCTATCAACCAGGAATAGATAAAGAAATAATCGTTACAGAAACATGAACAGAATGAAACCTTCAAGTAGCCTTATAAGCCAATGTATGAAATACCTAGACAAACAGACCTCTAAAAGACAAGACTAGACTATAACTTTGACCTTAACAGTTACCCAAGAGCGTAGTAGAATGAGAGAGTATATAATATTACAATGTAGAAACCATAAATGATTAGTATATTGTAACGATACAAAATAGCAATCCCAATAAAAGAAGAAATAACTCATAGAACTACTAAAGAAAATACAGCTAAAGAAGAATAAAGTGATGTATATAACCATTTTAACAAATAAGCATAGTGATAACAATTGACTTAGACGTGACAAAGACAATAACCCTAACCAAGCGATTGGCATAGTGAACAAACTTGAAATGAACAATAAAAAAACTATAAGAATAAAATGTAAAAAAATATTCATTTTGTAATAAGTGAAAGGAATGATGATCCTTGAAAGTACAAAACCTAGAATAACAAATAATATATTATAATGGAATATTAATGTGTGACAACACTTTAAGAAAATAAGTAGTTTTCAAATGACCATATTATTGATTAAAAAATATTTACTTAAATAAACACAGATTAGGGCCAAGTGTATTAGGTAGGTACACAGTTAGTGAAAAGAAACACTGAAATAGTGGACAAAATAGTGAGCAATAACCAATGCATTTTGAGGGACTTCAAGCAAAAGTGTATACTAAAAAAGACAATAAAGTGATGAACACCAAAAATTGGGAGTCAACTCCAATGCATGGAATAAACAAAGTGTACACAACACCAATAGGTGTAATGAAATAAACATTATATCCGAGTATAAAGGATCAATGATGTTCTATCTTTTGTTAATAATGAATTAATAAACTATGTTATTAGAAAATAGTAGGAGGCAGAGAGAGGGTGTTGACACTAAATCTTAATGTGTTTATACTTATACTTATGAATTACTGTTATGTGTTTACTGTTTATACTTTGTTGAGAAACAAACTTAATCGAAATAAATAAAATAAAAATACAACTGCCAGGAACTTACCTGCGATCTTTTCGCTTACTTACCTTGTTAAAATTTCAAATCAGAAGTCCAGAGTCGCCACGATGTTTTAGGCTATACATCGAAATCTTTACACTCTACCTTAATAAAACAAAAGGGACAATTTTGCAATCTGACTACCCGCCAGTAATAATTCAGAAGATATCCGGGAACGTTAGACGAATTTTTCAGCACAGAATAGGAAATGGTTATGATGAAATAACTACACTAACTCATGGTTATATAAAACAAGACTTTTAATTTCTTCTATTATTCATTATTCTTCTGACTAAAATTATTACTCATAATTTAGTGATTCTTTATCTTTAACTCAAATATTACGGTTTTTTGAAAATAGGAATAACACAAACCATTTATTTCATATCTTATATCTATTTCAATATTTAATTGTAATAATATTAAGGCTAACCCAGCTTGCTATACTCACGCATTCATTCTTTAAAACCCCATTTATTTCGAGCTCTCTGCTATTAAAATGTTAATGAAATTGTTAAAATATTAAATTGTTGTCTGTTACTTATCCATCGTCGTGCAACACTGTGTGAAGTAATTAAATTAACACACTTATATCATAATATATTTATCTCCCACTTACCTTTTTCTTTCAGCCCAGGGTTACGTCACACAAACTGCGAAATGCAAGTATGATTGTAAGGTTACATGAAAAATGTACGCTACACTCATTTGTATGATAGAATTCAAATTTTTTATTATATAATTATTTCATTTTCTGACTTCAAATTATTGAAATTTTTTGTTTCTTCCCTCAAATTAAAATATCTCAATTATACATAAAACCAAACATTTCTTTCAATAGCATATCCTTAATCTAATTATATTTCTACGTAAGGCAAACCCAGATTGCTCACTCACTCATTCATTCATACAGTTTAAACCCCCATTGTATGTAAAAATAATGATAGTAATATTTTCATTGTGGAACGTTACGTGTGTGGCGTCCTTTTCCCTGACCGCATGGTGCGTCTCGCAGAGTTTTCTTTTATTAGTGTCCAAAAGTTTGTGACCTCACTTTCTCTAACTTTCTTTGTTCACTGTTTCATATTGTTTTCACTGTTGTACACATTTACGGGGAATTAAACTGAGTTTTGGCCGGCCGACCTTTAAAATTGCCCGAACAGCAGATGGATAGGTACCACGCGTGGCGTATAGTTTCGTCGACTGGGTGATGCTACCAAAAATTCTCCCACCAGAGGTTGGACATGCCGGAAATTACAATGCCTTCTATTGATGAAGTGTTCGTCACTGTACCCACAGTATGGGTTATTTATGTGTCTTAGACGTCGACGAAATTTTGAGGCCACTAGTCACGTTACTCAGATGGGCGTGTTTTCAATTACATTTCCGGCCTCAACCTCGCACATGCTGAACACATTTCACAACTTAGCCATGTTGGTCGAGGTGTCTAAGCGTCATGTCCACGCGCCTGTCAGTGTCGCGCGCACTAGAGTGTCACACAGCACTAAAATTCTTGGAATTGTACTGCGTTGTCGGACACACACTGCATTCCATTGTCCTTTGTCTGAATAACACCGTTTTATGTAGTGGACTTGCTACCGTATTTATGCATGGGATTGCAATTGACAATGATATAATTTTAAATAAATAACATACCCCTTTCTGTCCCATTACAATACCCCCACAATGAGAGGTCTTTTGTCGAGACAGAAGAACTCTCATTGCTACCCCTAAGAGGATCGGAGAGGATGTGGTGCCAACAACCCCTCGTTAATTTCTTAACGCTTCATGGGTAAACTACCCCCTAGCTCGGCGACCATGGTTGCACCTGAACGAGATTACTGGACTTCTCTGTGCGAGATCCCAACGCCATAAACTCGGACCGGTACTCACCATAGTACACCTAACCTTCTATCATTCCACCCCCAAAATCCAAACCCTGGCCTTATACCATACCAGATCCTCAACCGATATGTTCCCCCTTGTCATGCATACTGGGTTGCCTTTAGCAAGTACTGGGCGCATACACACACTCATGATTACTTTCTAAACAGACTCATCATGTAAAATTCACTAAAGATTTATCTTTAAATTCGAAAATTCATTTGAGTTCAAAATCAAACTGTTACATTATTATTATTTTGATCTAAACCAAAAAAATAAAAAATCTTTTACATGAATCTATCCTTCTCTATCAATTTTCTTCACCACTAATAACAATTATAAAAAACACAAATTGAATCTCTTATTAAATCATAAACCCACTTATTCTAACTTTTGGTTATAACATATATATACTAAACTCTATAATTCAATAGACATACTAGGTATACATATAAACAATAATATATTTGAAATTCAACATCATCTATATGGCAGGCATAAAAAATAAAAACTTAAAAAAAAAAAAAAATTAAATTTACTAAAATATCTTTCAGAATGATCACAGTTGCACACCACTATATAAAAATTATCCCGATTAGCGCTTTCAAGCCTCACAGCCCATCGTCAGATCGGAATAGGCAGAAATTATTTTAAAAACAAACCCTTCACCCCTCTCCACCACCCTGCTCACACACAACAAGCTATAATATAAATGATATTAATCTTCATTAAACGTCTGTTAAAATATCTTTATCAATCTCAAAAATGAAATTATTTAATTTAATTCGGTTATATCATTGCTTGAATTAATTATTTGAAAATGGTTCTGTCTCTAATATCAGTCATCAGCTGATCTCTCTGGGTCAAGTGAATGACCTTGACATATACAGTATGTTACACAAAGCTACACTAGGCAAAATATCTGACATATGTTTATAAGTCTTACTCTAACATATTACAACATAATATATAATTCATAATTAACAGTGTGGTCATTTCCCGAAAATAAACAATTCACATTTAAATTTGATCACAATTACACAAATTACAACTTTAATTGACACTTTCAAATTCTATTAAAATCCGTCACTTGTTTCAATCATTTTTATATTTTGACTATGACTTTCTTTCTTTAATATTTTCATTCTCAACTAGCTTGGGTGACTCTTAGTTATTCATAACAATTTGATTTATTAACTTGGCATTTAAATAGAACCTCATACCCCTTTCTGACTCTTAACAATCACTTACAAATTTAACTAGTATGACACCCATCTATCAAAACATCTACCAACCATTCCCTACCTCTAACTCACTACTCTAACTCATTTTGCATCATTCTACCCTTATAACAAAATACTCTACCCCTTTGTACTCAGGATGTGTGTTCCCTCCCTATGCTCATTCCCTCATTTGGTTCCTGGACCCTCCCTAGGTAACCCTTTCCGGCGCTAATCGGTTTCCCTCCCGCCACAACGCTTTTCGTTGAGGACTCCTTATCACACCACCCCCCTTACAAAATTACCCATCAACTAATTACTCTCCCAATACATTACGTTCATCTACAAAATATCTCCATTTCTTTATTACTTCAATATATCAATCATTACTCTACATATTTTCCCCACAGCTAATGTGTCACTATTACCTCTCAAATTCTACATTACGTTTATTCACAACAATCTTACTTTGTTCAACTCCCCTTTTAAACCTAACTTGGACTGATTTAAATGTCCTAACGAAATAATAATCACCCAAATTCTAACCTTTACCCCATTTTACAGTACATTTACCGTTGAAAATTCAAAACTAGCTCAACTCAGTTTACCATTTAATTCACAATCTATTAAACATATTGAAAATCTATTATTCAATCATTAATTATATTCAATTTTAATTATATTCAAATATTTAATTACATTGATAAAAAATCTGCAAATTATTTATAAGTGACATATTATACATATAACCCCACCAATCAGCTGATGTTCCTGGTCAGTGAATGACCTTACTCTAAATACCTTTCAAAATTATACAGATTACATATGTTTATAATCCTTGCCCCTAACACACAGCATACAATTGATACAAATACACAAAACTACATATTTATCATCCTACAATGTTATCTGAATTCATTACAATTAAATCTGGCACTTAAAATCATTTTGCTCTCATAGGGACATACATCGCTACTCATTGAGTCACAGTCATAGCAACAGTTACTGAACAGCTCTATGGATTGTCAACCCCCAACTCTCTCTATAGAGTCGTGTTATAAGCTGACCGCCCACTGTTTACAGAGGTCGTCACCCTCTCACTGAAATTACAGCTACACTCCTCCTACATCATTTACTTAAAATCCCCCCTTTTTCCCAGTTACAATTAGGTAAACCACCTGTCGGTCGGTCTAGGTATTTACCTTGTGCACAGATGCGTTATCTATGCCCCTGGCTTGTAACTGCCAGCTCCTTTTCCACACACACTATTGTTTCCTGGTGTTGGACTGTGGCATCCATTTGCATTCCCAAGAACTGAAGTTACATATATAAGGTATAGACGCTGCCTATACCATTCTTGGTTCAGCGTTATATAAAAATTCGGTATTACTGATGTCCGAGGACACCAGTAATCCTACTAAAATGATTCACGCACCCTTAGTACGGCACTACCGTCACCTTCGACGATAGCCGCTGTTCCATAGTTATGAAGTTTCCCCGAATTTTACCCCCCGGTTCAAATTCAATATTCACCAATTTTATAACTACTTACATAATTCCACGGCCAGGGCCTGGTGAAACCGTGACCGCCCGAAATGTGAGGAAACTACCAAAAGACATATAAGGCTCACTCTGACACTGTTACTGCAATTCACGGAAGGTCAACTCTTATATGTTTGGGCATCTTATTAATTGATTAATTTTCATGTTTACATTTTTTAGACACATCTACATTTTTAACTTTCAAACAGCAAACCTTTCTCTTTTCTTAGCTTGTACTACAAATTTCATAATTATATATGGTCACTTATTTACTAAAATAAACTATAGCTACTGACATAAATTTAAAATTATAAACATTCCAAATTATATATTGATAAGTATTTATTTTGGAGGCTAATTTTATCCTTAATGCTAATACGGTTGTAATCGCCCGAAAAGATGGGGGTTCTGCCATGAGGGAAACTTGGGGACCGGATAGATCCACTACGTGAATTCACTTCCTCCTTTTATACCAAATTTACTCCCCCCCTTACTCTACCATTTATCCAAACCCGCCGTCTATCCACCACCAACATCCCTCCTAGCAAAACTCATCTTTTTACATACACTGTAATTGCTCTCATTGGTGAAACTTAACTTCACCAATGAGACTAGAAAATTTTTGTTTGTGAATGCACTGCCTTTTTGAAATATAGCCTCCATAACTATTTACAATCACTCCAAAGCAGTGCTGGTACGTGATATGGTACACCTAACCGCTGCACCTTGAGTGTTAAAAAATAATTTGTATCACGTACCTTTATGGGTCCCCCTCCCCGTTCAAAATGTGGTGAAAATTTCTATTCTTTACCAATTTTGGTGGAGCCGGACCATCGTCGTTTCCCCTCCCGAAGGAAGTTCTGCCAACCATGGCCCGCCTCCAAGGGCCGAAACCCACGGCCAGGACTGGTAAGGTCGTGACCGCCCGAAAATAGGGGAGAGTCCCTTCTGAAAACATAAAGTAACATGTTAAAATTCAAATTATTTACTTGACCAATATAATTTCAAATTCGTAGCATTCTGCGTGCCTACTATCTCTTGTGTTGTTTGGTTGCGTAGTACATAGGTGTTGTTCATTTTTATTTCTACAATCTCATAAGGTCCTTCATATAATAGGAAAAACTTCTTTATTTCTTTATCTTTTACACTAGACAAATCATGTCTCCTTACCAACACTAACTGTCCTACCTCGTATTTGACCCACTTACCCTTTTCATCATGTTTCCGCTTTCTTCTCTCTCCCTTGGTGAGTAGACTCTCGTTTGTGAGTTGTATTTTCACATTCCTGTCAATAGTTCTTTCTTCCGGTGGATACTCAAAAATTGTTCTAATATTCTGGGTGGTCGGGTTCCTTTTATTAGCTCATGTGGTGTAAACCCTGTAGAATCGTGGGTAGTGCTGATTAACCATTCCTCCACCTTCTTTACATATAAAGGCCATTCTGAGTGTTTGGAGTGACAATACGCGCTGAATATCCTGCCGATTTCTCGCATCACTCGCTCTGCCTGGTTCGACTGCGGATGGTAAACTGCCGTATGCTTGGGTATGATGCCTTCCCAGCCGAGAGTCTGTCTCCACTTACCGCTGATGAACTGCGGTTCATGATCGGATAAAATTACCTTCGGCTTACCTACGTTGATCATGTAGTCCTTGGTTATCTTTTCGCTGAGCACCTTGCTAGTAGCTCTCTTCACGCTGTACAACCTAACAAACTTAGAAAAAGTGTCTAAAACAACAAAAACATATACCACTCCACCTCTACCTTTAGGCAATGGCCCATACAAATCTACAGCAACTAAATCGAACGGTCTTTCAACTTTGATATAATTCATTTCCCCTTCAACCCTATAATTTACTACTTTTGACTTTTGACACAAATCGCAAACTCGTAACACTCTTCTAACTCTCCTCTCCATATTTTTGAATACACATGACTCTTTTAAAACATTTGTACATTTTTTCGCACCAAAATGCCCGTATCTTGTATGACAATCCCAAATAATTCTATCTACTAACTCATCAGGTATCATTAACCTCCAATCCCGTTCACCCCCTTCTACTTTCTTAAACAGAATTCCCTGATTTATTTGGAAATGTGTATTGTACTCTGACTCATTTATATCTGCTTCTAAACTAGCGATTACCTTACCCAATTTATTTTCTGATCTTTGTATGCTCTTAATTTCCCTTAATTCCTCCCCAAAAATTCTATCTTCCCTTGTTAATCGGAAAATCTCTATTTCTTTGAGATCCCTCCCTGTCTTTTTATTTATTGTATCTACCCTGGAGAGAGTGTCTGGTACTTTGTTATCTGTCCCCTTAATGTATTCCCATGAAAATTGATATTCTTGTAATGCTAGCACCCACCTGGTTAATCTGCTATGAGTCAACTTACACGTGTTCAAAAATGATAAGGCCTTATGATCTGTCCTGATGACGGTTTGGTTTCCTAGCAGGTAGGTACGAAATTTCTTTGCTGCAAAGACAATGCTCAGCAAATCTTTCTCTGTTGTCGTGTAGTTCCTTTCTGCTGCCAATAAAGTCCTGCTGGCGAAAGCGATGGTCCGGTGTTCCTGATCCTCACCCTCCTGGTAGAGTTCTGTGCCGAGGGCTATGTTGCTGGCATCTGTCTGTAAATAGAATTTTTCTGAAAATCGGGGTGATTCATCATTATCATATTTATAAACTTCTCTTTAATTTCATTAAAAACAATTCTTTCCTCCTCGCCCCATCTCCATTGTTTACTCTTTTGCAAGACCGCACTTAGTTTAGAGGTTACCTGCACATAATTTCTCTGAAATTTCTGATAAAAGTTGCTTAATTCTAAAAAGCTTTGTAACTGTTTAATGTTTTTAGGTTCTGGAAAACGTATGATGGCTTCTACTTTATCTGGGTTTGCTAAAATACCCTCTGGAGTGATAATAAAACCTAAAAAATGTATCTCAGTTTGTAGAAATTTTGACTTCTCCCAATTAACTGTTAATCCCCCACTTTGCAATTTATTTAATACGTATTCTGTATGTTCTAAATGTTCCGGGAACGTTCTTGATGCTGTTAATATGTCATCAACATATACAGTTAAAAAATCTAAATCTTTGGGTTGTAGTATCATATCTAAACATTTTATAAAACTGGCTACGCTAGTGTTTAGTCCGAATGGCAGACGCTTAAATTGATAGTTCTTACCATTGAAGAGAAATGCAGTATATTTCCGGCTCTCTGGTGCTAATGGAACTTGCCATTATCCTGCTGTCAAATCTAAAGACGTCATATATTTGACTCCGCTAAACTTCTGAAAAATTTCATTCATAGGTTCCGGTGACTCCCGGTCAGGTATGATAATTTGGTTAATTTTTCTAGAGTCTAAACACAACCTTACCTTTCCATCCTTCTTGATGACCACCACTAATGGATTCGAGTATGGCGATATAGATCTTTCAACAATGTCTCCTTCCATCATCCGGTCCAACTCATCTTGCACTGCTCTCCTCTTTGAAAACGGCACTGGATAACTCCTCTGCATGTAGGGTGAGTGTTCTCGAACCTTCAACTCGCATACGTAGTCCCTGGCTTTTCCAGGCAACTCAGCAAACACATCTCTAAAATGTTCAATAACTGCCCACAACTCCTGTCATTGGGGATTCCCTATAACTCCACCCTCATTAAAAAATTTATCTGCCCTATTTTCCCAGACTCTCTCATCATTCTCTACTCTCTCACTCTCTTGACATACATTCACTCTTGTTTCTATAATTCCCTCGCCTACTTGGTTTTGTATCATCTTTACCCCCGTCACTCTAACTTCATCTAACACCTTTTTAAAATTAACCCTGACTGGTTCACCCCCTCTTTTAAATTCTACCATTCTCTTGTTAAAATCAATTACTACTTTGTTTCTCTCCAAAAAATCGTTTCCCAGAATTATATCTAAATTCAATCCCTTAACTACTAGAAAGGTGTTCTCAAATTCAGTTCCATTAAGGAATATATTCAACTGTACTTGTTTAGTAACTCTTATACTTCGTACTCCAGTTACCCCCACTACTGTTACGCCCGCAACTGGTAATGATGGAATATTTTTATTTACCCTTTGTAATTCACCCAGTACGTTTTCTGAAATTACTGATATTTCACTCCCTGTGTCAATTAATGTTTTATAATTCTTACCTTCTATGGTTTCTACTACCTCCATCAATCCGGTTTTGGTTTCGGTCATTTCTGCATTGTCCTCCTCCAGTAACTCCTCCGCCATGTCCTTGATAATTGTATTACTTCGGTAGTTACATTCCTCTTGGACCCCCAGGTTCCTGCCACGGCTTGGTTATATCCACCTCTCCCTCTAGTCACATGTCCGCCGCCTCTGTCGTTACCTCCTCCTCGTTGTTGTTGATGATGTTGATTCAGAGCCACGTTGCCCCGTTGGCAATCTCGTGCTTTGTTGCATCTGTAACATACTGTGCGGATAGCATAATTCTCGTATTCACAACTTAAACATTTCCACATTCCGCCTCTAAAATTAGGGTTATTACTTCCCCTCGTCCCTCTATGAGTTTGGTGTTCCCCTATACTGATGATAGTTTTCGTTATTAGGTGCCGCTGGTGGATTTGGACACCTCCCTACTTCGCGTTCCCCAATGTTTTGTAGTACGTCTAACATATTTTCCAGTTCGTTTATATCTACTATCTCTCTCGTCATTAAAGTTATCTGTACTTCTCTGGGCAGGTGTTTACTAATATGTCTAACGAATGATCGGAATGGCAACGGCGGTTCTAGGTATTTTGCTTCATTAAATATTTTCATTACATACATGGTTAGGTGGTTGTTTATTCTCCCAAAATTCCCAGTTCCCATGATTTTACTACATAAAATTTCCTGGTCCTCTTCTGACAAATACTTGTTTCGGAATGCTAACTCGAATTTTTCATAAATACTCCACTCTGTATTATGTACTTCCGCCCATATTTCGGAATTACCCTTAAAACACTTCAAAATTTTTAACAATTTAATCTCCCAACTACTACTATTAAATCGGTTAAATTCCCTTACCCTACTCAAAAATTGCATCGGGTGTATTCTACGGTTGTCACAATTAAATTGTTCCAGTTCTATATCATCTTTTGCTTCACGAGTTTACAATACTCGCTCTGCAACGCTATTTAAATTCTGGCTTACGGCCACATGTAATTCATCTTTAATTTCTATGATATCTTGCTCAATTATTTTTAATTTATTATCATTTTTAATTTCATATTGAAGGTTATGTTTACTCATAGCCCCCACACTCTCTTGCACAGATTGTTTACACACATTTTCTACCTCCATTATTTTAATTTCTATGTCATTATTATGTTCATTAATCTTACTTATACATTTACTTTCTATTTCTACACACTGCTCTTTGACTTGAGTTTCAATTTTGTCTGTCATTTGCTCATTTACATTACTGATTTTACTTTCTATATTTTCTGTGATTTCACTAATTTTTTCATTGAACTTACACTCTACTGACTCTCTGTTCTCTAATACCATCACAATGGGTATTGATCTCATTGATATGTTTGTTAAGCTCAAAATTCTGTTGTTTAATTTCATTTCTAATTTCGTTGAAATTGTTATTTATTTCATTGAATTTATTGTTCTGAACATCGAATTTAATATTAATGTCCCCTCTTAGTTCACTAAAATTGCTACACATCATACTATATAATCGTGTTAACATATTGTCCTCATCGGACTTCTTATTTTGGTTAACTGAAATAGGTGTTGATTGATGTTTGACATCTTTCATTATTTTTGATTCTGTTAACTGGCTTTCTACATTGCTGTCAGTGAAGCTGACTTCATCATTATTTTCACTCGTTTGAATTCCTGAGTCGCCTTTATTGGCCAACTCAGTTGACATATTTTCATACATTAATTTATTTTCGGCTTCATCGCCTACAATTACATTACTTTCATTTTCGTTAGTAGCCATTATTTATTCTTTATAAGATTTGTTAATTTACTCTAATTAATTTAATTAATCATAACACAATTTCAATCTTGCTTATATTCAATATCTTTTCATATTGTATTTCTTACTTGATTATACTACACATCGCTTAACCTGTGCGTAATTTACGTATTTTTACCCAACCTCCAAATCAAACTTGCATTCGCTTGTAGGTGCGGAATTTAATGAAATTTAATTTATAAAATCCGTTCCAAGTTCGTGGCGCCAATTGTGAAGTAATTAAATTAACACACTTATATCATAATATATTTATCTCCCACTTACCTTTTTCTTTCAGCCCAGGGTTACGTCACACGAACTGCGAAATGCAAGTATGATTGTAAGGTTACATGAAAAATGTACGCTACACTCATTTGTATGATAGAATTCAAATTTTTTATTATATAATTATTTCATTTTCTGACTTCAAATTATTGAAATTTTTTGTTTCTTCCCTCAAAGTAAAATATCTCAATTATACATAAAACCAAACATTTCTTTCAATACTATATCCTTAATCTAATTATATTTCTACGTAAGGCAAACCCAGCTTGCTCACTCACTCATTCATTCATACAGTTTAAACCCCCATTGTATGTAGAAATAATGATAGTAATATTTTCATTGTGGAACGTTACGTGTGTGGCGTCCTTTTCCCCGACCGCATGGTGCGTCTCGCAGAGTTTTCTTTTATTAGTGTCCAAAAGTTTGTGACCTCACTTTCTCCAACTTTCTTTGTTCACTGTTTCATATTGTTTTCACTGTTGTACACTACGTGTTGTACATTACTAGAGGAGAGTTTTGGCCGGCCAACCTTTAAAATTGCCCGAACAGCAGATGGATAGGTACCACGCGTGGCCTATAGTTTCGTCGACTGGGTGACGCTACCAAAAATTCTCCCACCAGAGGTTGGATATGCCGGAAATTACAATGCCTTCTATTGACGAAGTGTTCGTCACTGTATCCACAGTATGGGTTATTTACGTGTCTTAGACGTCGACGAAATTTTGAGGCCACTAGTCACATTACTCAGATGGGCGTGTTTTCAATTACATTTCCGGCCTCAACCTCGCACATGCTGAACACATTTCACAACTTAGCCATGTTGGTCGAGGTGTCTAAGTGTCATGTCCGCGCGCCTGTCGGTGTCGCGCACACTAGAGTGTCACACAGCACTAAAATTCTTGGAATTGTACTGCGTTGTCGGACACACACTGCATTCCATTGTCCTTTGTCTGAATAACACCGTTTATGTAGTGGACTTGCTACCGTATTTATGCATGGGATTACAATTGACAATGATATAATTTTAAATAAATAACATACCCCTTTCTGTCCCATTACAACTGAATGTATGTCCAAAAGCTTTAATTTATCACACTTTAATTTTCTTCACCTCACTGCACTAACTCCATTCTGGTATACCGTTCACTTGTTGTTAAGGTTTATTACTTTTTACATTTAAAATAATTTACTTGGGACCCGTGAGTCTTAGCTCGCGTCTGGCCGACGACGCGGCGGTATGTCGACTGCCGTTTACATGCAGGTGGAAGTCACTGCCTTTCGTCTACCAAATTTCGCCGTCGTTCACAGCCTTCATGTGGCAAATTGTTAGTAGTGGCATTGGGAACATGGTTTGTGAGTGCTCCCAAAGCGTTGACGAAATTGCACTGCCATTCGTCACGTCACTCAAATGGGTGTGATTTTGTCAGACTTCCGGCAGCATCAGACCACATGGCACAAAACTTTCGTCATTTCGCCATTTTTTGGCAGCGTCGGTTCGGTCTCTGAGGCGCATAAACTGCGCGCACGTTGGTATTGCGCGTAGTCTGTACGTGACTTAATGCTTAATTACCTTGGAGTTACACCCGACATAGCATTCCATTGCCCCGAATACGTTCAAAACTTCACATCACTGTTCCTTTGTTTGATGACAATTTTATTTAACATGGGACTGGCCACGCAGATGGAAAACAAATTTATATTTATTTTAATAAAATAAAACCCTCTCCTTTTAGCCCCGTTACAATACCCCCCAATGAGAGATCTTTTGTTGAGACAGAAGAACTCTCATTGCTAAACCCCTAAGAGGATCGGTGAGGATATGGTGCCAACAACCCCCCGGGAATTCTTAACACATCATGGGTAAACTACCCCCCTAGCTCGGCGACTATGGCTGCACCTGAACGAGATTACTGGACTTCTCTATCCGAGATACCAACACCGTAAAATCGAACAGATACACACCATAACCCACCTAACCTTCTCACATTCCACCCCCAAATAATTCCAAACCTGGCCTTTTACCATACCAGATCCTCAACCGATATGTTCCCCCTTATATGCATACTGGGTCACCTTTGGCAAGTACTGGGCGCGTACACACACTCATTAATACCTTCTAAACAAACTCCCTAAAATATTTTAAAATCATTTCTCCAAATCAAAATATAACAAACAAATTAAATTCAAATCATTAAATTTGGTTAAAATTTCATTTAAGTTCAAAATCAACCTGTTATATTACCATTACTTTCATCAAAACAAAAAAATCTTTTACATGAATCTATCAACTCTATCAATTTTCTTCACTACTACTAACAATCATAAAAAACACAAATTGAACATCTTTTTAAATCATGAATTCACTTACCCTAACATTTGTTTACACATATATACTAAACAATGTAATTCAATAAAAACACTAGTAATACACATAAACAATAATATACTTGAAACTCAAACATCCTCTATATGGCAGGCGGAAAAAATATATTTTTTTTCCAACAAAAAATTTTAATTTACCAAAATACCTTTTTTATCACTCTCAAAAAATAAAATCATTTGATTCAATCAAGAAACAAAATTGTATCAATCAATTACTAGAAACTGGCCTTGTCTCTTAACATCAGTCATCAGCTGATCTCTCTGGGTCAAGTGAATGACCTTGACATATATACACTATACAAAGCTACACCGTAAAAGACATGAAACATCTTTAACAATTTTTTAATACAACATAATAAAACAGAACATTCAAAATTAACATGGTTATTATTATCTTACAATAAACAATAAAATTTACATTTAAATTGACCAAAAGTTACACATTTTACAGCTTTAATTTATTTTCAAATTCTATTACAATCTGTCACTTGTTTCAATTATTTTTCAATTTTGACTTTCTTTCTTTAACATTTTCATTCTCAATTAGTTTGGGTGAATCAATTATTCATAATATTTCAATTTACAAACTTAGCATTTATATATAATCTTACCCCCCTTCTGACTCGAATACTCACTTAACAGCTTTTATCTAGTATGACACCCATCTATCAAAACATCTACCAACCATTCTCTACCCCTAACTTACTACTCTAACTCATTTCGCATAATTCTACCCTTATAACAAAATACTCTCTACCCCCTTGTACTCAGGATGTGTGTTCCCTTCCCAATACTCATTCCCTTATTTGGTTCCTGGACCCTCCCTAGGTAACCCTTTCTGGCACATATCGGTTCCCCTCCCGCCACAACGCTTTTCGTTGAGGACTCCTTATCACACCACCCCCCTTTACAAAATTCCTCTCTCAAATAATTACTCTCCCATTACCTCCCTTTCATCTACCAAATATCCCCATTTATTTATTACCTCAATATATCACTCATTACATATTTTCCCCATAGCTACTGTGTCACTATTACTTCTCAAATACTACATTACGTTTATTCACAACAATATCGTTCTCTCTAACACCCCTTCTAAATTGATTTGATGGGCTTAAATGCCCTACTTAAAACATTATTATCACCCAAATTCTACCCTTTACCACATTTTACATTTTAACTCTTGAAAACTCAAAACTATCTCAAATACATCTCCTCATTTAAATTAAAATCATTTAACCACGTTGAAAATCTATTATTCAAACATTAATTCTATTCAAACATTTAATTACATTGAAAAATCTGCAAATCACTTATAAGTGACATATTCCATACATAACCCCAGCAATCAGCTGATGTTCCCAGTCAGGTCAATGACCTTCCTATAGCTACGTTTCAACCATTAGATCAAGTACACATTTTTACAATCCTTACCCCTAACATACTACATACAATTAATACAAATACACAAAATTATATAGTCATTATCATACAATGTTGTCTGAAATCATTACAATTAAATCTAGTGCTGGAAATGGTTTTGCTCTCATAGGGACATACATCGCTACTCATTGAGTCATAGTCATAGCAACAGTTACTGAACAGCTCTATGGATTGTCAACCCCCAACTCTCTCTATAGAGTCATGTTATAAGCTGACCGCCCGCTGTTTACAGAGGTCGTCACCCTCTCACTGAATTTTCAGCTACCCTCCTACTTCATCATTTACTTAAAGTCCCCCCGTATACCCCCCTGGCTTGTAATTGCCAGCTCCTGTTCCACACACACTATTGTTTCCTGCTGGTGTTGGACTGTGGCGTCCATTTGCATTCCCAAGAACTGAAGTTCCATATATAAGGTATAGACGCTGCCTATACCATTCTTGGTTCAGCGTCATATAAAAATTCGGTATTACTGATGTCCGAGGACACCAGTAATCCTACTAAAATGATTCACACACCCTTAGTACGGAACTATCGACACCTTCGACGATAGCCGCTGTTCCATAGTTATGTAGTTTCCCCTGTGTTACCCCCCGGTTCAATTTCAAAATTCACCAATTTTGTATCTACAGTAGAACCCCTCAAATCCGAACCCCAGAAATCCGAAATCCCGGGAAATCCGAACATGATTTTGAAGAAAAACAACATTTGAAAAAACACATAAAGACATAAGAAACACATTTATTTTACATAAAACTATCATATGTAACCTAATTTTACGTAAAGAATCATTGAAAAATTAATAAAGTGTGTACAAGTATTGCTACTTACATAAAACAGGATTGAAATGTAAAAAATATTGGAATTAACACTGTATAAAAACAACGTCATACAGCATTTCATTAACATCAGAGCTGAATGGCCAAGGAAAAACACAAAAGAAACACACACACAAACACTATACATTTTTTCACTTAAAATCAGTGATCTTCATCTGGCGAAGTGACGCAAACCTTCCCGAGGATGCAATGTTGCGCCAGCGTCGCATAAACATGACATCATTGGGTGTAGCAGCTGCGTGTTGTTCTACGTAGCGCAACGCGATGTCGAGAGCGACGGCAGTGTCAGAATGAGTCACGTTTGTTGAGGCATCTTCTCCCTCGCTATCGCTACCTGATACATTGTCATGTTGATCCTGGACCACAGACACTATGTCATGCTCGGTGCATTCTTCATTGTCGTCTAGTGCTGCCCACTCCTCCAGACAACCTTTTTCAGCATCCTCACATCCTGGTACTTTTTGAAAGAGATGAAGGAGCTCAGTTTCATCATCTCGTGTTGTAAGCGGTGTTTCCACAAATTCGAGGCTGGGCCAAAGCTTCGTCCAAGATCTCTGCAGTAAATTTTTACTGGTATTGTTCCAGGATTCTGCAACCCAGTAAATCACATCTTTTATTGTTATCTTCTTTAGCTTCTCAAGAATAGAAAGAGAACAATCTTCTTCAATAAGAGTTTGCAGAAGCATTTTTCTGTAGCTTAGTTTTATGTTCTGTAGCACACCTTGATCCATAGGCTGCAGCAGCGATGTCACGTTAGGTGGTAGAAAAATTGCTTTTATGTCTCTGCACACCAACTGCATGTCTGAAGGATGTGACGGAGCGTTCTCTGTCAAAAGTAGAGCTCGAGGTGGCAGTCCATTTTCTTCATTAAATCTTGTTACCGAAGGAACAAATTTCTTTTCAAACCACTCCTTAAAAAGATTACTAGTCATCCACGCCTTAGTCTGATTTCTGTAATAAACAGGGAGAGAATTCATGTTCATATTTTTAAGGGCCCGTGGCTTGGCAGATTTTCCAATCACCATTAATGATAGCTTGTTTGTTCCCGTGGCGTTACTGCAGGCCAAAACTGTGAGACGCTGTTTGTTCATTTTAAAGCCTGGCGCAGAAGATTCCTCTTTAGAAGCAAGACGTTTAGTGGGAAGTGCTTTAAAATTCAATCCAGTCTCGTCCGCATTATACACTTGCTGGGGCGAGTAATTTTCCGACGAAATCAAATCGGCGAATTCATCTAAATATTCTTCTGCAGCAGTATTATCAGCTGATAACTTCTCTCCGCTTATCATCAGTTGTCTGATTCCATGCCTTCTCTTCCATCAATCCAACCACCCATTGCTAGCAGTAAATGCCAAATCTCCGTTCATTAGTTTGTTCAACCGCAATGCCTTTTCTTGAATTAATGGACCACTAATAGGAACTCCTTTCTGCCTCTCGTGTGTAAACCACAAAAACACTGCTTCGTCAATTTCTTCATTTACAGAAACGTTTGCGTGATGGCGTTGTTTCAAAGTTTTTTCACTTGTTGCACTGCAAAACTGTTCAATTTTCGCACGATTCTTTTTCCAGTCACTGAGTGTTGCCTTACCAACACCAAATTCAACAGCCAACTTCGTCAAACTTTCCCCTTTGTCTAATCGCATTAACACTTCGAGTTTTTCTTTTAAAGTATTTACAAGAACTATGTTTTCGTTTGCTTGCCATAATTTAAGAAAACTAAAAAACCCGATCTACACTGCTCACTTCAAATGCAAAAACAATAAACCTTAAACAAAAACTCGAACAAACTATGTACACTGGATGGAAACAGTAACAGCAGAAACGCACAGGACATCAAACGCCAGAGGACTAACTGGAATACAAAGATTTCTAGACCTATTGTAGTAGGACTGGGCTATTTTTAGCGCACTTCCGCCCGACAGCAACAGTGATTGACGGGCAGTCAAGGTCAGCAACCTCCGGCGGCTTCGTCTCACCCCTACGCAACATTACCGGGCGGCGCGTACACCATAACTAGTGTTGAGTACTATGTATGCAGATTTTTTGGCTAATCCGAACTTTTCCGAATCCGAACAGACTACAGCCCCAATTAGTTCGGATTTGAGGGGTTCCACTGTACTTACATAATTCCACGGCCAGGGCCTGGTGAAACCGTGACCGCCCAAAATGTGGGGAAACTACCAAAAGACATATAAGGCTCATACTGACACCGTTACTACAATTCACGGAAGGTCAACTCTTATATGTTTGGTTATTTTAATTACAATTTCTACACTAACATAATACATACAATACATTCATAAGTAACATTGTGATTATTCCATTAAAACAAACAATTCACATTTAAGGTTCATCAGAAATTACACACCTTACATCCTTACATTTGCATATAAAATTATAAACATTATATTTTAATTTCAATTGAACTTCTATTAATTAATTATCAATTCTTTATCACTTACTATACCATTAACTTTTCCAAAATTTTCTTTGTTATCAACCTTCCTTTTACATAACATTCCATTAAAATTTGCTATTTAGACATTGAACATTTTACTTTAATTAAATTGCATTATAAAATCCATACTTACATTACATCACTCAACATACCTGCTTCCTATTACTGACATAAAATTATAAACAATTCATCACCAATATCACGTACACAACTCCATGTACCTTCTCCAACATTATAACATTCATAAGATTCCATAACTAAGTACATTTTATATTTACTTATTTGTTATCAAGTTTAAATCTCATACAGATAATTGAAATTCATCATCAAAATTTCTTTATATAACATTTTAAATCAATCAAAAATATTTAAACCTCTCAAATTATTTGAATTCCATCAAGTATTGAAAATGCAAGTTATTTTAATTACCTTCTCCAAAACAATCACAATTCATTTATCATCTTCAAAATTATTCTCATTATTTATTTAGTCTGTCAAAATATTATTATTATTATTAAAACAATTTCTACTACATACACATTGTTTACATCA
This sequence comes from Magicicada septendecula, assembly GCA_034769895.1. NCBI lineage: Eukaryota > Metazoa > Arthropoda > Insecta > Hemiptera > Cicadidae > Magicicada > Magicicada septendecula. The sequence goes on from CM068368.1 coordinate 484,525,641, forward strand.
AACATTTTACAATACAGACACAATCAATTTCACTAGATTATTTACAAATTCTTCGTCATTATTTTTCTGTTTACCACACTTCATTTCCTAAATTAGCAAGGTCCTAACCATAAACTAAAATTCATTCATTGAGTTTATAATTACCCTCCATCATCGTATAAATATCTAACATATTTAAAACAAATCATTTTTTTCGACCTTCAATTTGTTATTTTTATTATTATAATAACTATCTGTGTTCTCAAATATTTCCATTATCCATTAACAATGTTTTAGAGGCTTACCCCACGTGAAATTAATTGTGTGTCCGAAAATAGATGTGGATGTTCTCTAACTGAATAATCTCGCCACTGTCACATTACTGTTCCGACAACTCACTTTTTACTTGAAAATTATGAAATTTTAAAAAGAGCCCCTTGGGGCAGTACCTGCGCAGGCACGGTCTGTAATCACACTGCGGAGAAGCGTCTCTCTGTCACTGCCAACTAGATTGCGTTTCTCAGGTGGAAAACAATGCCTTGTATTTCGTCGCTACGGCTGTGTCCCATTTAACACACGTAATTGTTTGTGTGTTGGTCGTAGATGATATTTGTTCAGCACTGGTTGAAGTCACAAAAAGGGTTTGGTTTAAGACTCACATCCTCCAACTTGGTCAAGGAAGCGAACAGCGATTCTTCTCTTAGCCATTTTTTGTTTTACAGTTCAGCGTCGGTCTGCGCTTGTTCGTTGGTGCGTGCGGACGCGGACGTCACACAAATGTAAAGTTCGTAGAAATGACGCTGGGTACATTCCTTTGTAACGATTGCACAACTGTTAAGGCGTATTGTTCCTTTGTTAGATCACTGTTTCAATTCAACCACGTGGACTGGTCACAGATGGAAATGCATTTACGAATATTTTTAATAAACCCCAAAAATTTAATAAAATAAAAATCCCTCCCAATTCGTCACGTTACAATACCCCCCCCCCAATGAGATATCTTCTGCCGAAACAGAAGAAATCTCATTGCTAAAACCCCTAAGAGGACCGGTGAGGAACTGGTGCCAACAACCCCCTTTAGCTCTTATACTGCATGGGTAAACAACCCCCCCTGGCTCGGCGACTATGGCCACATCTGAACGAGATCACTGGACTTCTCTGTGTGAGATCCCAACACCGTAAAATCGAACAGATATGCACCACAGCGCACCTCACCTTCTAACATGCAGCCCCCAAAATTCCAAATTCCTGGCTTATATCATGCCAGATCCTCAACCGATATGTTCCCCTTATATGCACACTGGGCTGCCTTTAGCAGTTACTAGGCTCGCACACACACTTATAACTACATCCTATCAAAATTGAAATATTCTTAGCTACAAAATTTCATTTAAGTTAAAAATCCACAGCTATTTTCTTAAAAATCAAAATAAAATCTTTTATCTAACTTGAATAATTCTCTTCATTATTTTTTATCATTAGAAAATAAACAAGTTGAACATTTATTAAAATATGAACATCCTTATCCTAACATGTGATTACACCTATATTCTAAACAATACAATTCAATAAAAAAACAATTAGTACACACCAACAATAACATAATCAAAATCCAAAAACATCCATTAGATGGCAGGCATAAAATCAAAAAAAAATTTTTTTTTTTCAAAAAATTTGAATTCAAAAAAACAATTTAAATTTATTAAAATATATTTTTTATCAATATGTAAATTATTTAAAACTATTCAAATTAATTAAAAAGCAAAATTAGCATGACTGCATTGCCAAAGCGGGTCTAGTATAGAACCTCACCTATCAGCTGATCAAACTGGGTCAAGTCAAGAACCTTGACCTACATAAGTTATACATGAGTTACATCATAAAATACATGGAACATCTTTAAAATTCTATCTTTAAACACAAAAACACAACAAAATAAAACATTTAAAATAACAAAATATTATTATGATCAAGAATAAAATTAATATTTAAATTACTCAACATAAACACTTTATAACTTTACATTTTCAAATTTTATTAAAATTGTCACTTGTTTCAATTAAAATTTTATAGCTTTTCTATAACTCTCTTTTCTTTAAAATTCACATTCTCCATTAGTTTGGGTGATTTAATTACTCATAACAATTCGACTTACAACTCGGCATTTATATGCATATTCTTTATCCCTCCTGACTCTAATACTCATTAACAGCTTTAACTAACATGACACCCATCTCTATCAAAACATCTATCAAACAATCTCTAAACCCAACTTACTACTATACTCAATCCGCATCATTCTCTCGATATAATAAAAAAAAAAATACTCTCTAACCCTTTGTACTTAGGATATGTGTTCCCCCCCCCCAAAAGCTCATTCCCTTAATCTGATCCCTGGATTCTACCTAAGGCAACCCCTTCCCGCCAAATCGGCCCCTTCCCATCCCAACCCTTTTTGTTGCGGACTCCTACACTACACTATCCCCTCTTACAAAATTACCATCCCCAAATCTCATTCTTATTACCTCACTTCGACTACAAAATAACATCATCATTTATAAACATCAATATATCACTCATTATTCTACATATATTCCCCACAACTACTGTGTCAACATCAATACTTCTCAAATTCTACATTACATTAGTTCATAACAACATTTTCATCTCTAGTACCACTTTAAATTCAACTTGGACTGATCTACCTGTCCCAACAAAATACTACTCACCCAAAATCTATCTTTTATTATTTTTCACAAATCATTTAAAATCTTAACTTTATCAAATTATTTCCATCATCATTTGAAATAAAATCTTTAACACATTACAATGATTATTGAACATTAATAACCTTGGAAATTAGTAAACAATGATCAGTGCCATTCTACCACTGATCAGCTGACTTTCTTAGCAAGGAAAATGACCTTACTGCAAACACAATTCAAATTTATACTAATTATATGAAACACATATTTTTATCAATCCTTATATCTAACATACTACACATCATTGTTTCCCCCTGCTACGACTCTGGTACAATTATGTAAACCGCCTGCCGGTTGGTCTAGGTATTTACTTTGTTATAAACACATTTCAACATTTATATAGCTTACATATTCTCTTAATCCCTATATTCCTAACACAATAAAATAAAACATTTATGAGACAGAATAAACATAGTATAATAACCATATGAACACCTATTTATCAAATCATAACACAAGCATTTAATTAGAGCAAAATTGAGTTATCATTTTTACGTTATAAAAGTTAAATTCGTTGCTCGCTTGAGCAACCCCTCAGCCACACACACTATTGTATTTTCTGTTGGACTGTGATGCCCATTTGCCTTCACAAGGACTGCATAGTTGGAGGAATTGAACATCTCCTTGTCCTTGCTTCAGCTTTACATTTTAAAAATTTTAGATATCGACATATCCGCGTTTTATAGTTACAAGCCCTTAAAACGGGTCTACCACCTGGCCATGCTGTCCCTACTCGGACAGAGTGGCAGCCGCTGTTCCATAGTTCCGGGATTTCCCCTAGTTTCACCCCCCTATTAATTTCTAATATCAACCAATTTCAAGTCAGCTATGGTCAAGGAACTTGATTATGGCCATAGCTGACCGCTAGCCAAAACCACGATTAGTGCTGATAAGGCAGTAATCGCCCGAAAATTCGGGGAAATCAAACTCTACCTTAAGGCATGTTATACTCATCACTAGCTGCACGGCACGAAAGTCTATCAGGGTACAACATACAATTGTACAAAAAGGTGTGACGTACATTTTCGCCACTTTGGCCTCCGATGGAGGTAACACTCCCTGTTACCCCCAACCCATTTCGCTATCTACTGGGGCACATGCCACCCCAGCAATAGCACACTAATAACTAAATTAAAATTTTATATAAAACATTATAATGTGAAATTTTCATTAACTCTTTTATCCATCAACATTTAAATCATTCATCACTTTCTACAATTTGATTACTTAAAATTTTCAAATTTATTATTAACATTTATTTTTCATTATATTTCAGTTATTATTATTTTTTAAATTATTATCTCAAGTTATTTTCATTATTGAAGTTAAAATTCTTTCATTTGAGTTAAACACCTGTAAACATTTTATTATTTCCGACTTGTATTATAAAATTTATACTTACAGTACTTTATCCATCTACTGACATAAACACAAAATATACACACCATACACACCAATATCTCCAAGTTACTTCTGAAACATTTAATCACAGTGTTATTTCATACAAAACAATTTAACATTTATTTATTAATTAATTACCAAATTCACATCTCCTAGAATAATTTAAATCCATTAGAAAATTCAATTATACAACATTTGAATCAATCAAAATATTTAAAACATCTCAAATTATGTTAATAAATCAATTATTAAAAATACAAGTTCCATTGCTATCAAACAATTACAGTCCGCTAATTACTGTCTCCAAAATTAATTTTGTTATTTATTTAGATTGCAAAATATTATTATCACAACAATTTCCATAACATACACGCTGTTTACCTAACAGTTTACAATACGCACAAATAAATTCACAAAACATATATTTACAATTCTTCGTCATTAATTATTCAGTTATATCACACTTCAAGGTCCAAGGTTGTGAGGTAAAAAACCACAAAACAAAGAATTTAAAATTGTCCATTGATTGTTTTATGGTTTACCCTCCTTCGTCAAAAATTAATCTTTGTTTCAAATAACACTTTTCAATTTCAATTACACACAGATGGCTATTTTGTGTGTCATAACCATAAAAATCAAATTCATTCGTTGTATCACAATAATCATGAACCAAGTCAACATAATGTATTTCTGTCAAGTCTCCCTTAGTAATTACATTCATTATCGGGTCAGTTATTTCTTCATCATAAATTAAATTACTCTTGTTTAAACATACTTCTAACATTTCTTTCCACTCAGCATAATCTCTCTTTAATTCATATAATTCTGTCTCTCTCTCAACACACAACTCTCTATCTAAATTTCTCTCATTATAACACCCTATTACACTTTCAATATTATTCCACACAGAGGGTATAAACGTATACAAAAAGGGGAAACAACTTAAATCTTTCATTAACACGGGACTCTTGCCCTTCAAAAACAACACTTGTGAACACATTGAATCATCATAAATATAGGGAAAATTTACCCTCTGCCCCCATTCTACCACTATACTATCTTTCCACTTTCTCTCTGACTCATAAACACACATTAACATTTCATTATTACATTCTACAACTTCATCAGTATTCTCACTATTTATTTTCAACGTATCACTCTCTGATACTACCTTTTCAAATATATTACCATTCTCAATATGATTTTTATCATTTTCGACATCATCATTATCATTTGTCAATTCTTTATCTAGTACCACATTTTTACACATATCATTATGATTTTCATTTATTTTACTGTCTACCACACACACACTCTCTCTTGACTCATCTGTTTCTCTTTTTGTTTCACTACATATTTCCATTTAATTTACTTTCAATACTACACAGTGAATTAGTTAATACGTCAAACTTAGCATCATTAGTGTCAAAGCGACTATTCATGTCTCTACTTATTACATCGAATTTGGTCTCAAATTTATTAAATTGTTGTTGTAAAAAACTCATTATATCGTTATCAGACTTACTACATTTTGTTGAGGTCGGGGTTATCTGCACCCCTGAATCCTCAGTAACATCTGTTTCATCTGAATTATTTTTTGTTTTACTCTCCCGACTCACGTTTGGAGTCGAGTGGATTTCAAACTCGCTCATACTACTTGATTCGTTACAATTTTCTATATTAGTCATTTCATTAATTTCACTCTCATTATTTCCTGCCATCTCTTATTCTTTATAATTGATATATGTGCGTAAATATAATATAACCAATATATAATATACAATATAACCAATTTTGCGTAAATGACGCACTTTTATTTCATTACACTAACCTTAAAAACACGCTTGCATCTTATTTGTAGGTGCGGATTTTATTTTAAATTTTTTTTTTAATTTATAAAATTGTCCCTTTTGGCTGCGCCATTTGTGATATTAATTACACATTACAAATATAAATACATAATTTTTATTGCCACCTACCTGAAAATTTATCTGGGTCCAGGATTCTCGCACGAACGTAAGATGCCAGCGTGGTTTATAGGTTAATGGAATAATTTACGTAACTCATTTTGTTTTGAAGAGAATTAGTAAATTTTATTTTTTAACTTTTAAAGAAGACATCAAAAACTGTTGTTAGATTATTTAGTCAACATTGGAAATGAAATACAAGTATAATACTCTTCTGTATGTACTCCATGCCTGCGGCAATTACTAAACTTATCTTAGTCTAACAGCTTACCTTATTTAATACACAGACAGCCCAGCCTGCCAAACATTCTCACATTCACACTATTTTAAAACCATCCCAATCCCCTGATTATTTCTTTAATTAACCCCTTAGTACATTGTGAAATACCCCACTGCCGGCAACGTGGTTCACTCGAGCTCGTTATTTCGCATTTTTGAAATTAATTGTGTGTCTGAAAATAGATGTGGATGTTCTCTAACTGAATAATCTCGCCACTGTCACATTACTGTTCCGACAACTCACTTTTTACTTGAAAATTATGAAATTTTAAAAAGAGCCCCTTGGGGCAGCACTTGCGCAGGCACGGTCTGTAATCGGACTGCGGAGAAGCGTCTCTCTGTCACTGCCAACTAGATTGCGTTTCTCAGGTGGAAAACAATGCCTTGTATTTCGTCGCTACGGCTGTGTCCCATTTAACACACGTAATTGTTTGTGTGTTGGTCGTAGATGATATTTGTTCAGCACTGGTTGACGTCACAAAAAGGGTTTGGTTTAAGACTCACATCCTCCAACTTGGTCAAGGAAGCGAACAGCGATTCTTCTCTTAGCCATTTTTTGTTTTACAGTTCAGCGTCGGTCTGCGCTTGTTCGTTGGTGCGTGCGGACGCGGACGTCACACAAATGTAAAGTTCGTAGAAATGACGCTGGGTACATTCCTTTGTAACGATTGCACAACTGTTAAGGCGTATTGTTCCTTTGTTAGATCACTGTTTCAATTCAACCACGTGAACTGGTCACAGATGGAAATGCATTTACGAATATTTTTAATAAACCCCAAAAATTTAATAAAATAAAAATCCCTCCCAATTCGTCACGTTACAATACCCCCCCCAATGAGATATCTTCTGCCGAAACAGAAGAAATCTCATTGCTAAAACCCCTAAGAGGACCGGTGAGGAACTGGTGCCAACAACCCCCTTTAGCTCTTATACTGCATGGGTAAACAACCCCCCTGGCTCGGCGACTATGGCCGCATCTGAACGAGATCACTGGACTTCTCTGTGTGAGATCCCAACACCGTAAAATCGAACAGATATGCACCACAGCGCACCTCACCTTCTAACATGCAACCCCCAAAATTCCAAATTCCTGGCTTATATCATGCCAGATCCTCAACCGATATGTTCCCCTTATATGCACACTGGGCTGCCTTTAGCAGTTACTAGGCTCGCACACACACTTATAACTACATCCTATCAAAATTGAAATATTCTTAGCTACAAAATTTCATTTAAGTTAAAAATCCACAGCTATTTTCTTAAAAATCAAAATAAAATCTTTTATCTAACTTGAATAATTCTCTTCATTATTTTTTATCATTAGAAAATAAACAAGTTGAACATTTATTAAAATATGAACATCCTTATCCTAACATGTGATTATACCTATATTCTAAACAATACAATTCAATAAAAAAACAATTAGTACACACCAACAATAACATAATCAAAATCCAAAAACATCCATTAGATGGCAGGCATAAAATCAAAAAAAAATTTTTTTTTTTCAAAAAATTTGAATTCAAAAAAACAATTTAAATTTATTAAAATATATTTTTTATCAATATGTAAATTATTTAAAACTATTCAAATTAATTAAAAAGCAAAATTAGCATGACTGCATTGCCAAAGCGGGTCTAGTATAGAACCTCACCTATCAGCTGATCAAACTGGGTCAAGTCAAGAACCTTGACCTACATAAGTTATACATGAGTTACATCATAAAATACATGGAACATCTTTAAAATTCTATCTTTAAACACAAAAACACAACAAAATAAAACATTTAAAATAACAAAATATTATTATGATCAAGAATAAAATTAATATTTAAATTACTCAACATAAACACTTTATAACTTTACATTTTCAAATTTTATTAAAATTGTCACTTGTTTCAATTAAAATTTTATAGCTTTTCTATAACTCTCTTTTCTTTAAAATTCACATTCTCCATTAGTTTGGGTGATTTAATTACTCATAACAATTCGACTTACAACTCGGCATTTATATGCATATTCTTTATCCCTCCTGACTCTAATACTCATTAACAGCTTTAACTAACATGACACCCATCTCTATCAAAACATCTATCAAACAATCTCTAAACCCAACTTACTACTATACTCAATCCGCATCATTCTCTCGATATAATAAAAAAAAAATACTCTCTAACCCTTTGTACTTAGGATATGTGTTCCCCCCCCCCAAAAAGCTCATTCCCTTAATCTGATCCCTGGATTCTACCTAAGGCAACCCCTTCCCGCCAAATCGGCCCCTTCCCATCCCAACCCTTTTTGTTGCGGACTCCTACACTACACTATCCCCTCTTACAAAATTACCATCCCCAAATCTCATTCTTATTACCTCACTTCGACTACAAAATAACATCATCATTTATAAACATCAATATATCACTCATTATTCTACATGTATTCCCCACAACTACTGTGTCAACATCAATACTTCTCAAATTCTACATTACATTAGTTCATAACAACATTTTCATCTCTAGTACCACTTTAAATTCAACTTGGACTGACTACCTGTCCCAACAAAATACTACTCACCCAAAATCTATCTTTTATTATTTTTCACAAATCATTTAAAATCTTAACTTTATCAAATTATTTCCATCATCATTTGAAATAAAATCTTTAACACATTACAATGATTATTGAACATTAATTACCTTGGAAATTAGTAAACAATGATCAGTGACATTCTACTACTGATCAGCTGACTTTCTTAGTAAGGAAAATGACCTTACTGCAAACACAATTCAAATTTATACTAATTATATGAAACACATATTTTTATCAATCCTTATATCTAACATACTACACATCATTGTTTCCCCCTGCTACGACTCTGGTACAATTATGTAAACCGCCTGCCGGTTGGTCTAGGTATTTACTTTGTTATAAACACATTTCAACATTTATATAGCTTACATATTCCCTTAATCCCTATATTCCTAACACAATAAAATAAAACATTTATGAGACAGAATAAACATAGTATAATAACCATATGAACACCTATTTATCAAATCATAACACAAGCATTTAATTAGAGCAAAATTGAGTTATCATTTTTACGTTATAAAAGTTAAATTCGTTGCTCGCTTGAGCAACCCCTCAGCCACACACACTGTTGTATTTTCTGTTGGACTGTGATGCCCATTTGCCTTCACAAGGACTGCATAGTTGGAGGAATTGAACATCTCCTTGTCCTTGCTTCAGCTTTACATTTTAAAAATTTTAGATATCGACATATCCGCGTTTTATAGTTACAAGCCCTTAAAACGGGTCTACCACCTGGCTATGCTGTCCCTACTCGGACAGAGTGGCAGCCGCTGTTCCATAGTTCCGGGATTTCCCCTAGTTTCACCCCCCTATTAATTTCTAATATCAACCAATTTCAAGTCAGCTATGGTCAAGGGACTTGATTATGGCCATAGCTGACCGCTAGCCAAAACCACGATTAGTGCTGATAAGGCAGTAATCGCCCGAAAAGTCGGGGAAATCAAACTCTACCTTAAGGCATGTTATACTCATCACTAGCTGCACGGCACGAAAGTCTATCAGGGTACAACATACAATTGTACAAAAAGGTGTGACATACATTTTCGCCACTTTGGCCTCCGATGGAGGTAACACTCCCTGTTACCCCCAACCCATTTCGCTATCTACTGGGGCACATGCCACCCCAGCAATAGCACACTAATAACTAAATTAAAATTTTATATAAAACATTATAATGTGAAATTTTCATTAACTCTTTTATCCATCAACATTTAAATCATTCATCACTTTCTACAATTTGATTACTTAAAATTTTCAAATTTATTATTAACATTTATTTTTCATTATATTTCAGTTATTATTATTTTTTAAATTATTATCTCAAGTTATTTTCATTATTGAAGTTAAAATTCTTTCATTTGAGTTAAACACCTGTAAACATTTTATTATTTCCGACTTGTATTATAAAATTTATACTTACAGTACTTTATCCATCTACTGACATAAACACAAAATATACACACCATACACACCAATATCTCCAAGTTACTTCTGAAACATTTAATCACAGTGTTATTTCATACAAAACAATTTAACATTTATTTATTAATTAATTACCAAATTCACATCTCCTAGAATAATTTAAATCCATTAGAAAATTCAATTATACAACATTTGAATCAATCAAAATATTTAAAACATCTCAAATTATGTTAATAAATCAATTATTAAAAATACAAGTTCCATTGCTATCAAACAATTACAGTCCGCTAATTACTGTCTCCAAAATTAATTTTGTTATTTATTTAGATTGCAAAATATTATTATCACAACAATTTCCATAACATACACGCTGTTTACCTAACAGTTTACAATACGCACAAATAAATTCACAAAACATATATTTACAATTCTTCGTCATTAATTATTCAGTTATATCACACTTCAAGGTCCAAGGTTGTGAGGTAAAAAACCACAAAACAAAGAATTTAAAATTGTCCATTGATTGTTTTATGGTTTACCCTCCTTCGTCAAAAATTAATCTTTGTTTCAAATAACACTTTTCAATTTCAATTACACACAGATGGCTATTTTGTGTGTCATAACCATAAAAATCAAATTCATTCGTTGTATCACAATAATCATGAACCAAGTCAACATAATGTATTTCTGTCAAGTCTCCCTTAGTAATTACATTCATTATCGGGTCAGTTATTTCTTCATCATAAATTAAATTACTCTTGTTTAAACATACTTCTAACATTTCTTTCCACTCAGCATAATCTCTCTTTAATTCATATAATTCTGTCTCTCTCTCAACACACAACTCTCTATCTAAATTTCTCTCATTATAACACCCTATTACACTTTCAATATTATTCCACACAGAGGGTATAAACATATACAAAAAGGGGAAACAACTTAAATCTTTCATTAACACGGGACTCTTGCCCTTCAAAAACAACACTTGTGAACACATTGAATCATCATAAATATAGGGAAAATTTACCCTCTGCCCCCCTTCTACCACTATACTATCTTTCCACTTTCTCTCTGACTCATAAACACACATTAACATTTCATTATTACATTCTACAACTTCATCAGTATTCTCACTATTTATTTTCAACGTATCACTCTCTGATACTACCTTTTCAAATATATTACCATTCTCAATATGATTTTTATCATTTTCGACATCATCATTATCATTTGTCAATTCTTTATCTAGTACCACATTTTTACACATATCATTATGATTTTCATTTATTTTACTGTCTACCACACACACACTCTCTCTTGACTCATCTGTTTCTCTTTTTGTTTCACTACATATTTCATTTAATTTACTTTCAATACTACACAGTGAATTAGTTAATACGTCAAACTTAGCATCATTAGTGTCAAAGCGACTATTCATGTCTCTACTTATTACATCGAATTTGGTCTCAAATTTATTAAATTGTTGTTGTAAAAAACTCATTATATCGTTATCAGACTTACTACATTTTGTTGAGGTCGGGGTTATCTGCACCCCTGAATCCTCAGTAACATCTGTTTCATCTGAATTATTTTTTGTTTTACTCTCCCGACTCACGTTTGGAGTCGAGTGGATTTCAAACTCGCTCATACTACTTGATTCGTTACAATTTTCTATATTAGTCATTTCATTAATTTCACTCTCATTATTTCCTGCCATCTCTTATTCTTTATAATTGATATATGTGCGTAAATATAATATAACCAATATATAATATACAATATAACCAATTTTGCGTAAATGACGCACTTTTATTTCATTACACTAACCTTAAAAACACGCTTGCATCTTATTTGTAGGTGCGGATTTTATTTTAAATTTTTTTTTTAATTTATAAAATTGTCCCTTTTGGCTGCGCCATTTGTGATATTAATTACACATTACAAATATAAATACATAATTTTTATTGCCACCTACCTGAAAATTTATCTGGGTCCAGGATTCTCGCACGAACGTAAGATGCCAGCGTGGTTTATAGGTTAATGGAATAATTTACGTAACTCATTTTGTTTTGAAGAGAATTAGTAAATTTTATTTTTTAACTTTTAAAGAAGACATCAAAAACTGTTGTTAGATTATTTAGTCAACATTGGAAATGAAATACAAGTATAATACTCTTCTGTATGTACTCCATGCCTGCGGCAATTACTAAACTTATCTTAGTCTAACAGCTTACCTTATTTAATACACAGACAGCCCAGCCTGCCAAACATTCTCACATTCACACTATTTTAAAACCATCCCAATCCCCTGATTATTTCTTTAATTAACCCCTTAGTACATTGTGAAATACCCCACTGCCGGCAACGTGGTTCACTCGAGCTCGTTATTTCGCATTTTTGAAATTAATTGTGTGTCTGAAAATAGATGTGGATGTTCTCTAACTGAATAATCTCGCCACTGTCACATTACTGTTCCGACAACTCACTTTTTACTTGAAAATTATGAAATTTTAAAAAGAGCCCCTTGGGGCAGCACTTGCGCAGGCACGGTCTGTAATCGGACTGCGGAGAAGCGTCTCTCTGTCACTGCCAACTAGATTGCGTTTCTCAGGTGGAAAACAATGCCTTGTATTTCGTCGCTACGGCTGTGTCCCATTTAACACACGTAATTGTTTGTGTGTTGGTCGTAGATGATATTTGTTCAGCACTGGTTGACGTCACAAAAAGGGTTTGGTTTAAGACTCACATCCTCCAACTTGGTCAAGGAAGCGAACAGCGATTCTTCTCTTAGCCATTTTTTGTTTTACAGTTCAGCGTCGGTCTGCGCTTGTTCGTTGGTGCGTGCGGACGCGGACGTCACACAAATGTAAAGTTCGTAGAAATGACGCTGGGTACATTCCTTTGTAACGATTGCACAACTGTTAAGGCGTATTGTTCCTTTGTTAGATCACTGTTTCAATTCAACCACGTGAACTGGTCACAGATGGAAATGCATTTACGAATATTTTTAATAAACCCCAAAAATTTAATAAAATAAAAATCCCTCCCAATTCGTCACGTTACAATACCCCCCCCCCAATGAGATATCTTCTGCCGAAACAGAAGAAATCTCATTGCTAAAACCCCTAAGAGGACCGGTGAGGAACTGGTGCCAACAACCCCCTTTAGCTCTTATACTGCATGGGTAAACAACCCCCCTGGCTCGGCGACTATGGCCGCATCTGAACGAGATCACTGGACTTCTCTGTGTGAGATCCCAACACCGTAAAATCGAACAGATATGCACCACAGCGCACCTCACCTTCTAACATGCAACCCCCAAAATTCCAAATTCCTGGCTTATATCATGCCAGATCCTCAACCGATATGTTCCCCTTATATGCACACTGGGCTGCCTTTAGCAGTTACTAGGCTCGCACACACACTTATAACTACATCCTATCAAAATTGAAATATTCTTAGCTACAAAATTTCATTTAAGTTAAAAATCCACAGCTATTTTCTTAAAAATCAAAATAAAATCTTTTATCTAACTTGAATAATTCTCTTCATTATTTTTTATCATTAGAAAATAAACAAGTTGAACATTTATTAAAATATGAACATCCTTATCCTAACATGTGATTATACCTATATTCTAAACAATACAATTCAATAAAAAAACAATTAGTACACACCAACAATAACATAATCAAAATCCAAAAACATCCATTAGATGGCAGGCATAAAATCAAAAAAAAATTTTTTTTTTTCAAAAAATTTGAATTCAAAAAAACAATTTAAATTTATTAAAATATATTTTTTATCAATATGTAAATTATTTAAAACTATTCAAATTAATTAAAAAGCAAAATTAGCATGACTGCATTGCCAAAGCGGGTCTAGTATAGAACCTCACCTATCAGCTGATCAAACTGGGTCAAGTCAAGAACCTTGACCTACATAAGTTATACATGAGTTACATCATAAAATACATGGAACATCTTTAAAATTCTATCTTTAAACACAAAAACACAACAAAATAAAACATTTAAAATAACAAAATATTATTATGATCAAGAATAAAATTAATATTTAAATTACTCAACATAAACACTTTATAACTTTACATTTTCAAATTTTATTAAAATTGTCACTTGTTTCAATTAAAATTTTATAGCTTTTCTATAACTCTCTTTTCTTTAAAATTCACATTCTCCATTAGTTTGGGTGATTTAATTACTCATAACAATTCGACTTACAACTCGGCATTTATATGCATATTCTTTATCCCTCCTGACTCTAATACTCATTAACAGCTTTAACTAACATGACACCCATCTCTATCAAAACATCTATCAAACAATCTCTAAACCCAACTTACTACTATACTCAATCCGCATCATTCTCTCGATATAATAAAAAAAAAAATACTCTCTAACCCTTTGTACTTAGGATATGTGTTCCCCCCCCCAAAAAGCTCATTCCCTTAATCTGATCCCTGGATTCTACCTAAGGCAACCCCTTCCCGCCAAATCGGCCCCTTCCCATCCCAACCCTTTTTGTTGCGGACTCCTACACTACACTATCCCCTCTTACAAAATTACCATCCCCAAATCTCATTCTTATTACCTCACTTCGACTACAAAATAACATCATCATTTATAAACATCAATATATCACTCATTATTCTACATGTATTCCCCACAACTACTGTGTCAACATCAATACTTCTCAAATTCTACATTACATTAGTTCATAACAACATTTTCATCTCTAGTACCACTTTAAATTCAACTTGGACTGACTACCTGTCCCAACAAAATACTACTCACCCAAAATCTATCTTTTATTATTTTTCACAAATCATTTAAAATCTTAACTTTATCAAATTATTTCCATCATCATTTGAAATAAAATCTTTAACACATTACAATGATTATTGAACATTAATTACCTTGGAAATTAGTAAACAATGATCAGTGACATTCTACTACTGATCAGCTGACTTTCTTAGTAAGGAAAATGACCTTACTGCAAACACAATTCAAATTTATACTAATTATATGAAACACATATTTTTATCAATCCTTATATCTAACATACTACACATCATTGTTTCCCCCTGCTACGACTCTGGTACAATTATGTAAACCGCCTGCCGGTTGGTCTAGGTATTTACTTTGTTATAAACACATTTCAACATTTATATAGCTTACATATTCCCTTAATCCCTATATTCCTAACACAATAAAATAAAACATTTATGAGACAGAATAAACATAGTATAATAACCATATGAACACCTATTTATCAAATCATAACACAAGCATTTAATTAGAGCAAAATTGAGTTATCATTTTTACGTTATAAAAGTTAAATTCGTTGCTCGCTTGAGCAACCCCTCAGCCACACACACTGTTGTATTTTCTGTTGGACTGTGATGCCCATTTGCCTTCACAAGGACTGCATAGTTGGAGGAATTGAACATCTCCTTGTCCTTGCTTCAGCTTTACATTTTAAAAATTTTAGATATCGACATATCCGCGTTTTATAGTTACAAGCCCTTAAAACGGGTCTACCACCTGGCTATGCTGTCCCTACTCGGACAGAGTGGCAGCCGCTGTTCCATAGTTCCGGGATTTCCCCTAGTTTCACCCCCCTATTAATTTCTAATATCAACCAATTTCAAGTCAGCTATGGTCAAGGGACTTGATTATGGCCATAGCTGACCGCTAGCCAAAACCACGATTAGTGCTGATAAGGCAGTAATCGCCCGAAAAGTCGGGGAAATCAAACTCTACCTTAAGGCATGTTATACTCATCACTAGCTGCACGGCACGAAAGTCTATCAGGGTACAACATACAATTGTACAAAAAGGTGTGACGTACATTTTCGCCACTTTGGCCTCCGATGGAGGTAACACTCCCTGTTACCCCCAACCCATTTCGCTATCTACTGGGGCACATGCCACCCCAGCAATAGCACACTAATAACTAAATTAAAATTTTATATAAAACATTATAATGTGAAATTTTCATTAACTCTTTTATCCATCAACATTTAAATCATTCATCACTTTCTACAATTTGATTACTTAAAATTTTCAAATTTATTATTAACATTTATTTTTCATTATATTTCAGTTATTATTATTTTTTAAATTATTATCTCAAGTTATTTTCATTATTGAAGTTAAAATTCTTTCATTTGAGTTAAACACCTGTAAACATTTTATTATTTCCGACTTGTATTATAAAATTTATACTTACAGTACTTTATCCATCTACTGACATAAACACAAAATATACACACCATACACACCAATATCTCCAAGTTACTTCTGAAACATTTAATCACAGTGTTATTTCATACAAAACAATTTAACATTTATTTATTAATTAATTACCAAATTCACATCTCCTAGAATAATTTAAATCCATTAGAAAATTCAATTATACAACATTTGAATCAATCAAAATATTTAAAACATCTCAAATTATGTTAATAAATCAATTATTAAAAATACAAGTTCCATTGCTATCAAACAATTACAGTCCGCTAATTACTGTCTCCAAAATTAATTTTGTTATTTATTTAGATTGCAAAATATTATTATCACAACAATTTCCATAACATACACGCTGTTTACCTAACAGTTTACAATACGCACAAATAAATTCACAAAACATATATTTACAATTCTTCGTCATTAATTATTCAGTTATATCACACTTCAAGGTCCAAGGTTGTGAGGTAAAAAACCACAAAACAAAGAATTTAAAATTGTCCATTGATTGTTTTATGGTTTACCCTCCTTCGTCAAAAATTAATCTTTGTTTCAAATAACACTTTTCAATTTCAATTACACACAGATGGCTATTTTGTGTGTCATAACCATAAAAATCAAATTCATTCGTTGTATCACAATAATCATGAACCAAGTCAACATAATGTATTTCTGTCAAGTCTCCCTTAGTAATTACATTCATTATCGGGTCAGTTATTTCTTCATCATAAATTAAATTACTCTTGTTTAAACATACTTCTAACATTTCTTTCCACTCAGCATAATCTCTCTTTAATTCATATAATTCTGTCTCTCTCTCAACACACAACTCTCTATCTAAATTTCTCTCATTATAACACCCTATTACACTTTCAATATTATTCCACACAGAGGGTATAAACATATACAAAAAGGGGAAACAACTTAAATCTTTCATTAACACGGGACTCTTGCCCTTCAAAAACAACACTTGTGAACACATTGAATCATCATAAATATAGGGAAAATTTACCCTCTGCCCCCCTTCTACCACTATACTATCTTTCCACTTTCTCTCTGACTCATAAACACACATTAACATTTCATTATTACATTCTACAACTTCATCAGTATTCTCACTATTTATTTTCAACGTATCACTCTCTGATACTACCTTTTCAAATATATTACCATTCTCAATATGATTTTTATCATTTTCGACATCATCATTATCATTTGTCAATTCTTTATCTAGTACCACATTTTTACACATATCATTATGATTTTCATTTATTTTACTGTCTACCACACACACACTCTCTCTTGACTCATCTGTTTCTCTTTTTGTTTCACTACATATTTCATTTAATTTACTTTCAATACTACACAGTGAATTAGTTAATACGTCAAACTTAGCATCATTAGTGTCAAAGCGACTATTCATGTCTCTACTTATTACATCGAATTTGGTCTCAAATTTATTAAATTGTTGTTGTAAAAAACTCATTATATCGTTATCAGACTTACTACATTTTGTTGAGGTCGGGGTTATCTGCACCCCTGAATCCTCAGTAACATCTGTTTCATCTGAATTATTTTTTGTTTTACTCTCCCGACTCACGTTTGGAGTCGAGTGGATTTCAAACTCGCTCATACTACTTGATTCGTTACAATTTTCTATATTAGTCATTTCATTAATTTCACTCTCATTATTTCCTGCCATCTCTTATTCTTTATAATTGATATATGTGCGTAAATATAATATAACCAATATATAATATACAATATAACCAATTTTGCGTAAATGACGCACTTTTATTTCATTACACTAACCTTAAAAACACGCTTGCATCTTATTTGTAGGTGCGGATTTTATTTTAAATTTTTTTTTTAATTTATAAAATTGTCCCTTTTGGCTGCGCCATTTGTGATATTAATTACACATTACAAATATAAATACATAATTTTTATTGCCACCTACCTGAAAATTTATCTGGGTCCAGGATTCTCGCACGAACGTAAGATGCCAGCGTGGTTTATAGGTTAATGGAATAATTTACGTAACTCATTTTGTTTTGAAGAGAATTAGTAAATTTTATTTTTTAACTTTTAAAGAAGACATCAAAAACTGTTGTTAGATTATTTAGTCAACATTGGAAATGAAATACAAGTATAATACTCTTCTGTATGTACTCCATGCCTGCGGCAATTACTAAACTTATCTTAGTCTAACAGCTTACCTTATTTAATACACAGACAGCCCAGCCTGCCAAACATTCTCACATTCACACTATTTTAAAACCATCCCAATCCCCTGATTATTTCTTTAATTAACCCCTTAGTACATTGTGAAATACCCCACTGCCGGCAACGTGGTTCACTCGAGCTCGTTATTTCGCATTTTTGAAATTAATTGTGTGTCTGAAAATAGATGTGGATGTTCTCTAACTGAATAATCTCGCCACTGTCACATTACTGTTCCGACAACTCACTTTTTACTTGAAAATTATGAAATTTTAAAAAGAGCCCCTTGGGGCAGCACTTGCGCAGGCACGGTCTGTAATCGGACTGCGGAGAAGCGTCTCTCTGTCACTGCCAACTAGATTGCGTTTCTCAGGTGGAAAACAATGCCTTGTATTTCGTCGCTACGGCTGTGTCCCATTTAACACACGTAATTGTTTGTGTGTTGGTCGTAGATGATATTTGTTCAGCACTGGTTGACGTCACAAAAAGGGTTTGGTTTAAGACTCACATCCTCCAACTTGGTCAAGGAAGCGAACAGCGATTCTTCTCTTAGCCATTTTTTGTTTTACAGTTCAGCGTCGGTCTGCGCTTGTTCGTTGGTGCGTGCGGACGCGGACGTCACACAAATGTAAAGTTCGTAGAAATGACGCTGGGTACATTCCTTTGTAACGATTGCACAACTGTTAAGGCGTATTGTTCCTTTGTTAGATCACTGTTTCAATTCAACCACGTGAACTGGTCACAGATGGAAATGCATTTACGAATATTTTTAATAAACCCCAAAAATTTAATAAAATAAAAATCCCTCCCAATTCGTCACGTTACAATACCCCCCCCCCCAATGAGATATCTTCTGCCGAAACAGAAGAAATCTCATTGCTAAAACCCCTAAGAGGACCGGTGAGGAACTGGTGCCAACAACCCCCTTTAGCTCTTATACTGCATGGGTAAACAACCCCCCTGGCTCGGCGACTATGGCCGCATCTGAACGAGATCACTGGACTTCTCTGTGTGAGATCCCAACACCGTAAAATCGAACAGATATGCACCACAGCGCACCTCACCTTCTAACATGCAACCCCCAAAATTCCAAATTCCTGGCTTATATCATGCCAGATCCTCAACCGATATGTTCCCCTTATATGCACACTGGGCTGCCTTTAGCAGTTACTAGGCTCGCACACACACTTATAACTACATCCTATCAAAATTGAAATATTCTTAGCTACAAAATTTCATTTAAGTTAAAAATCCACAGCTATTTTCTTAAAAATCAAAATAAAATCTTTTATCTAACTTGAATAATTCTCTTCATTATTTTTTATCATTAGAAAATAAACAAGTTGAACATTTATTAAAATATGAACATCCTTATCCTAACATGTGATTATACCTATATTCTAAACAATACAATTCAATAAAAAAACAATTAGTACACACCAACAATAACATAATCAAAATCCAAAAACATCCATTAGATGGCAGGCATAAAATCAAAAAAAAATTTTTTTTTTTCAAAAAATTTGAATTCAAAAAAACAATTTAAATTTATTAAAATATATTTTTTATCAATATGTAAATTATTTAAAACTATTCAAATTAATTAAAAAGCAAAATTAGCATGACTGCATTGCCAAAGCGGGTCTAGTATAGAACCTCACCTATCAGCTGATCAAACTGGGTCAAGTCAAGAACCTTGACCTACATAAGTTATACATGAGTTACATCATAAAATACATGGAACATCTTTAAAATTCTATCTTTAAACACAAAAACACAACAAAATAAAACATTTAAAATAACAAAATATTATTATGATCAAGAATAAAATTAATATTTAAATTACTCAACATAAACACTTTATAACTTTACATTTTCAAATTTTATTAAAATTGTCACTTGTTTCAATTAAAATTTTATAGCTTTTCTATAACTCTCTTTTCTTTAAAATTCACATTCTCCATTAGTTTGGGTGATTTAATTACTCATAACAATTCGACTTACAACTCGGCATTTATATGCATATTCTTTATCCCTCCTGACTCTAATACTCATTAACAGCTTTAACTAACATGACACCCATCTCTATCAAAACATCTATCAAACAATCTCTAAACCCAACTTACTACTATACTCAATCCGCATCATTCTCTCGATATAATAAAAAAAAAAATACTCTCTAACCCTTTGTACTTAGGATATGTGTTCCCCCCCCCCCCCAAAAAGCTCATTCCCTTAATCTGATCCCTGGATTCTACCTAAGGCAACCCCTTCCCGCCAAATCGGCCCCTTCCCATCCCAACCCTTTTTGTTGCGGACTCCTACACTACACTATCCCCTCTTACAAAATTACCATCCCCAAATCTCATTCTTATTACCTCACTTCGACTACAAAATAACATCATCATTTATAAACATCAATATATCACTCATTATTCTACATGTATTCCCCACAACTACTGTGTCAACATCAATACTTCTCAAATTCTACATTACATTAGTTCATAACAACATTTTCATCTCTAGTACCACTTTAAATTCAACTTGGACTGACTACCTGTCCCAACAAAATACTACTCACCCAAAATCTATCTTTTATTATTTTTCACAAATCATTTAAAATCTTAACTTTATCAAATTATTTCCATCATCATTTGAAATAAAATCTTTAACACATTACAATGATTATTGAACATTAATTACCTTGGAAATTAGTAAACAATGATCAGTGACATTCTACTACTGATCAGCTGACTTTCTTAGTAAGGAAAATGACCTTACTGCAAACACAATTCAAATTTATACTAATTATATGAAACACATATTTTTATCAATCCTTATATCTAACATACTACACATCATTGTTTCCCCCTGCTACGACTCTGGTACAATTATGTAAACCGCCTGCCGGTTGGTCTAGGTATTTACTTTGTTATAAACACATTTCAACATTTATATAGCTTACATATTCCCTTAATCCCTATATTCCTAACACAATAAAATAAAACATTTATGAGACAGAATAAACATAGTATAATAACCATATGAACACCTATTTATCAAATCATAACACAAGCATTTAATTAGAGCAAAATTGAGTTATCATTTTTACGTTATAAAAGTTAAATTCGTTGCTCGCTTGAGCAACCCCTCAGCCACACACACTGTTGTATTTTCTGTTGGACTGTGATGCCCATTTGCCTTCACAAGGACTGCATAGTTGGAGGAATTGAACATCTCCTTGTCCTTGCTTCAGCTTTACATTTTAAAAATTTTAGATATCGACATATCCGCGTTTTATAGTTACAAGCCCTTAAAACGGGTCTACCACCTGGCTATGCTGTCCCTACTCGGACAGAGTGGCAGCCGCTGTTCCATAGTTCCGGGATTTCCCCTAGTTTCACCCCCCTATTAATTTCTAATATCAACCAATTTCAAGTCAGCTATGGTCAAGGGACTTGATTATGGCCATAGCTGACCGCTAGCCAAAACCACGATTAGTGCTGATAAGGCAGTAATCGCCCGAAAAGTCGGGGAAATCAAACTCTACCTTAAGGCATGTTATACTCATCACTAGCTGCACGGCACGAAAGTCTATCAGGGTACAACATACAATTGTACAAAAAGGTGTGACGTACATTTTCGCCACTTTGGCCTCCGATGGAGGTAACACTCCCTGTTACCCCCAACCCATTTCGCTATCTACTGGGGCACATGCCACCCCAGCAATAGCACACTAATAACTAAATTAAAATTTTATATAAAACATTATAATGTGAAATTTTCATTAACTCTTTTATCCATCAACATTTAAATCATTCATCACTTTCTACAATTTGATTACTTAAAATTTTCAAATTTATTATTAACATTTATTTTTCATTATATTTCAGTTATTATTATTTTTTAAATTATTATCTCAAGTTATTTTCATTATTGAAGTTAAAATTCTTTCATTTGAGTTAAACACCTGTAAACATTTTATTATTTCCGACTTGTATTATAAAATTTATACTTACAGTACTTTATCCATCTACTGACATAAACACAAAATATACACACCATACACACCAATATCTCCAAGTTACTTCTGAAACATTTAATCACAGTGTTATTTCATACAAAACAATTTAACATTTATTTATTAATTAATTACCAAATTCACATCTCCTAGAATAATTTAAATCCATTAGAAAATTCAATTATACAACATTTGAATCAATCAAAATATTTAAAACATCTCAAATTATGTTAATAAATCAATTATTAAAAATACAAGTTCCATTGCTATCAAACAATTACAGTCCGCTAATTACTGTCTCCAAAATTAATTTTGTTATTTATTTAGATTGCAAAATATTATTATCACAACAATTTCCATAACATACACGCTGTTTACCTAACAGTTTACAATACGCACAAATAAATTCACAAAACATATATTTACAATTCTTCGTCATTAATTATTCAGTTATATCACACTTCAAGGTCCAAGGTTGTGAGGTAAAAAACCACAAAACAAAGAATTTAAAATTGTCCATTGATTGTTTTATGGTTTACCCTCCTTCGTCAAAAATTAATCTTTGTTTCAAATAACACTTTTCAATTTCAATTACACACAGATGGCTATTTTGTGTGTCATAACCATAAAAATCAAATTCATTCGTTGTATCACAATAATCATGAACCAAGTCAACATAATGTATTTCTGTCAAGTCTCCCTTAGTAATTACATTCATTATCGGGTCAGTTATTTCTTCATCATAAATTAAATTACTCTTGTTTAAACATACTTCTAACATTTCTTTCCACTCAGCATAATCTCTCTTTAATTCATATAATTCTGTCTCTCTCTCAACACACAACTCTCTATCTAAATTTCTCTCATTATAACACCCTATTACACTTTCAATATTATTCCACACAGAGGGTATAAACATATACAAAAAGGGGAAACAACTTAAATCTTTCATTAACACGGGACTCTTGCCCTTCAAAAACAACACTTGTGAACACATTGAATCATCATAAATATAGGGAAAATTTACCCTCTGCCCCCCTTCTACCACTATACTATCTTTCCACTTTCTCTCTGACTCATAAACACACATTAACATTTCATTATTACATTCTACAACTTCATCAGTATTCTCACTATTTATTTTCAACGTATCACTCTCTGATACTACCTTTTCAAATATATTACCATTCTCAATATGATTTTTATCATTTTCGACATCATCATTATCATTTGTCAATTCTTTATCTAGTACCACATTTTTACACATATCATTATGATTTTCATTTATTTTACTGTCTACCACACACACACTCTCTCTTGACTCATCTGTTTCTCTTTTTGTTTCACTACATATTTCATTTAATTTACTTTCAATACTACACAGTGAATTAGTTAATACGTCAAACTTAGCATCATTAGTGTCAAAGCGACTATTCATGTCTCTACTTATTACATCGAATTTGGTCTCAAATTTATTAAATTGTTGTTGTAAAAAACTCATTATATCGTTATCAGACTTACTACATTTTGTTGAGGTCGGGGTTATCTGCACCCCTGAATCCTCAGTAACATCTGTTTCATCTGAATTATTTTTTGTTTTACTCTCCTGACTCACGTTTGGAGTCGAGTGGATTTCAAACTCACTCATACTACTTGATTCGTTACAATTTTCTATATTAGTCATTTCATTAATTTCACTCTCATTATTTCCTGCCATCTCTTATTCTTTATAATTGATATATGTGCGTAAATATAATATAACCAATATATAATATACAATATAACCAATTTTGCGTAAATGACGCACTTTTATTTCATTACACTAACCTTAAAAACACGCTTGCATCTTATTTGTAGGTGCGGATTTTATTTAAAATTTTTTTTTTAATTTATAAAATCGTCCCTTTCGGCTGCGCCATTTGTGATATTAATTACACATTACAAATATAAATACATAATTTTTATTGCCACCTACCTGAAAATTTATCTGGGTCCAGGATTCTCGCACGAACGTAAGATGCCAGCGTGGTTTATAGGTTAATGGAATAATTTACGTAACTCATTTTGTTTTGAAGAGAATTAGTAAATTTTATTTTTTAACTTTTAAAGAAGACATCAAAAACTGTTGTTAGATTATTTAGTCAACATTGGAAATGAAATACAAGTATAATACTCTTCTGTATGTACTCCATGCCTGCGGCAATTACTAAACTTATCTTAGTCTAACAGCTTACCTTATTTAATACACAGACAGCCCAGCCTGCCAAACATTCTCACATTCACACTATTTTAAAACCATCCCAATCCCCTGATTATTTCTTTAATTAACCCCTTAGTACATTGTGAAATACCCCACTGCCGGCAACGTGGTTCACTCGAGCTCGTTATTTCGCATTTTTGAAATTAATTGTGTGTCTGAAAATAGATGTGGATGTTCTCTAACTGAATAATCTCGCCACTGTCACATTACTGTTCCGACAACTCACTTTTTACTTGAAAATTATGAAATTTTAAAAAGAGCCCCTTGGGGCAGCACTTGCGCAGGCACGGTCTGTAATCGGACTGCGGAGAAGCGTCTCTCTGTCACTGCCAACTAGATTGCGTTTCTCAGGTGGAAAACAATGCCTTGTATTTCGTCGCTACGGCTGTGTCCCATTTAACACACGTAATTGTTTGTGTGTTGGTCGTAGATGATATTTGTTCAGCACTGGTTGACGTCACAAAAAGGGTTTGGTTTAAGACTCACATCCTCCAACTTGGTCAAGGAAGCGAACAGCGATTCTTCTCTTAGCCATTTTTTGTTTTACAGTTCAGCGTCGGTCTGCACGCATGTTCGTTGGTGCGTGCGGACGCGGACGTCACACAAATGTAAAGTTCGTAGAAATGACGCTGGGTACATTCCTTTGTAACGATTGCACAACTGTTAAGGCGTATTGTTCCTTTGTTAGATCACTGTTTCAATTCAACCATGTGGACTGGTCACAGATGGAAATGCATTTACGAATATTTTTAATAAACCCCAAAAATTTAATAAAATAAAAATCCCTCCCAATTCGTCACGTTACACAGTATTATCAAAATAATCATCCATCTCCTTCAATTCTAACCTCTCTTTCAACTCATTATAATTTCTCTTTAATTGAAATAATTCTACCTCCCCATCAACACACAAATCTCTCTCTAAAAATCTCTCAGCACAACGCCATATCACATTTTCTCTACCATCCCATTCAGAGGGTATTACTACATTAAAACATTTCCTGATTCCTCCAGGAACAATACAAAAATTCAAAAAACTATTACTTGTAGACCACTTATCTACCCAGTATCTTCGTGAAGACTTTTTTTCACCCCCCACAACACCATTTGAAAATTTTACCCTCTGTAACCCTTCTACCTGTACACTCTCTTCATACTCTCTCTCTAACTGATTAACATTTGTTTCTCCCCCTTTACAACCCATTACTCTCTCACTCTCACTCACTATCTCACTAACTATTTCTATATCATCACTCTCTGATACCACATTTTCAATTACATTACCATTTTCAACATCATTGTTATCACTTGTTAACTCTTTATTATAACTACCATTATTACTCACCTTGTTAATTATTCCTTCACTGCTTTTCGTTACATTACTACCACCACAAACACTTACCTGTTTTAATTCAACTTCTGCACTCTTCTTTAATTTATCCGACTCTCGTTTCCACCTATCATCGTGCTTTTTAAATGTGTCATCTAATCTTGCTTTTTGTTTACTAAACATTTTGTCTATCATTGCTAGTAACTCTTTCATCAGCTCTTGATTCGACTCACTCAGATTAGCATAACTTACATTATTATCTGCCACCTGCTCGTCTTTATTTTCTTGAAATTGGTCTGTCTCTCTACCATTTCCTACCACCACTACACTATCATCCCTACCATTAGGCTTATTCACTGTCTTATTTTCTACCACTGTTACTTCAACTATCTTACCTTTATTATTTGTCACCTCACTATCAATACTAATATCATCACTATGCTTTTTAATTTTGGCAAATATTCCCTCTTCTTGTTCTTCCATCCGTGTTAAATTACCATCCAAATTACCCCACTCCTCATCTGTCATTTTATCTACAACCCCTCTAAATTCGCTTTCCCACTCATCCCACGTGAAACCAATATTCTCTTGTACCTCGGCCATGTTCAAAAAATTTTTATTATAAACCCTTTATACAAAACAATTACAACCCTCCCAATGCACGATAATCATACACATTAATTCATTCAAAATACTCAACCCATAAAATCGTAATCACTATGTAAACGTACACTACCCAAACATAACCTAGTCACACACACGTAACGTAAATATATACGATAAATTTTTCAAATACACCGTTACCAAATCCTACTTTCTGTGCTTTAAAATAGGTCTACCTCGTATAAAATTATATCAGGATCCTGGCAGGGTCGCCAATTGTTGAGAAGCAAACTTAATCGAAATAAATAAAATAAAAATACAACTGCCAGGAACTTACCTGCGATCTTTTCGCTTACTTACCTTGTTTAAATTTCAAATCATAAGTCCAGAGTTGCCACGATGTTTTAGGCTATACATCGAAACCTTTACGCTCTACCTTAATAAAACAAAAGGGACAATTTGGCAATCTGACTACCCCCCAATAATAATTCAGAAGATATCCGGGAACGTTAGACGAATTTTTCAGCACAGAATAGGAAATGGTTATGACGAAATAACTACACTAACTCATGGTTATATAAAACAAGACTTTTAATTTCTTCTATTATTCATTATTCTTCTGACTAAAATTATTACTCATAATTTAGTGATTCTTTATCTTTAACTGAAATATTACGGTTTTTTGAAAATAGGAATAACACAAACCATTTATTTCATATCTTATATCTATTTCAATATTTAATTGTAATAATATTAAGGCTAACCCAGCTTGCTATAGGCTACTCTCGCATTCATTCTTTAAAACCCCATTTATTTCGAGCTCTCTGCTATTAAAATGTTAATGAAATTGTTAAAATATTAAATTGTTGTCTGTTACTTATCCATCGTCGTGCAACACTGAATGTATGTCCAAAAGCTTTAATTTATCACACTTTAATTTTCTTCACCTCACTGCACTAACTCCATTGTGGTATACCGTTCACTTGTTGTTAAAGGTTTATTACTTTTTACATTTAAAATAATTTACTTGGCACCCATGAGTCTTAGCTCACGTCTGGCCGATGACGCGGCAGTATGTCGACTCCCGTTTACATGCGGGCGGAAGTCACTGCCTTTCGTCTACCAAATTTTGCCGTCGTTCACAGCCTTCATATGGCAAATTGTTAGTAGTGGCACCGGGAACATGGTTTGTGAGTGCTCCCAAAGCGTTGACAAAATTGCACTGCCATTCGTCACGTCACTCAAATGGGTGTGATTTTGTCAGACTTCCGGCAGCATCAGACCGCATGGCACAAAACTTTCGTCGTTTCGCCATTTTTCGGCAGCGTCGGTTCGGTCTCTGAGGCGCATAAACTGCGCGCACGTTGGTATTGCGCGTAGTCTGTACGTGACTTAATGCTTAATTACCTTGGAGTTACACCCGACATCGCATTCCATTGCCCCGACTACGTTCAAAACTTCACATCACTGTTCCTTTGTTTGACGACAATTTTATTTAACATGGGACTGGCCACGTAGATGGAAAACAAATTTATATTTATTTTAATAAAATAAAACCCTCTCCTTTTAGCCCCGTTACAACTTATGAATTATAAAGATAGTTAATAAGACAATTCTTAATCCTAAATGGATATATAATAAACGGTTTAATTTATGTTACTGAGAGAATAATAGCAGGGTAACAAAAACACTAAAAAATATACACGTTATCAGAATGTTGATTATAAGTTATGTTATGTTAGAATATTAATGATGGATAATTAAGAAAACAGTAGTGTGTTTTAAAAGGATGGCAGGAGTCTAAAAATGTTAAAAGTAAATGTAGCAATCCTAGGCTTAAGAAGTAAGAATTTGTTCAAAATTAAAAATAGGCCTAAAACAATATGTACTAATTCAACCTAATTATGCAATAACTAAGCAAATTTATAAAGAATATAGGAAAGAGGATGTAACTAAATTATGTAAATTATCAACCATTGTAAGCATATGTAGGCCTAGATAGCAGATAGATTAATTGTAAATTGTAATAAGAAAATAACTTTAAGTAAAGAGAAAAGTAGGTAAACATAATATATTTCAATAGGGAATTATAAAGGAAACAAATATTACTCAAAAAACACAACTATAAAATAAATATAAAAAGGTAGAAAGAGCCAAAACGGTAACATACTAGATCAGTAAATAATGAATGAAAGTTAGTTTTGTTTGGTTTCAAAATAATCTACAACCGAAAAGCCATTAAAATATGCTAATGGCCAGTATATTAGATATACTATAAATAAATTATACGAATTAGAAACATTTGATCATTTTCAGTAAAAAATTATAAGCAAAATATAACAATGGGACAAAATTTCCAACCAATGAAATTGGTAGGCTAGTAGCCTAGTAACGAAAAAATGGTTAATAACATTTAAGAGTTAATTATTGGTTTCAGTCGAAGATAGATGAGAAAATATTTACTCCATGATTTAAAACGATCAGAAGAAACAAAAATAATGACAGAATATATGCCGAAGTTATCAAATTGAACTAGTATCGCTAATAGCAAACCATGAATACAAATTAAACGAAATTAAAACGTAAAAATTACCAGCAAAATTATAAAAAAGATGAAGTAACTACCCAGTAGGAAGAAAAACCAAAGGAAGATAGCTACCATAATAATCCCGTGTGGACGGAAGAACAGACGATTTGGAAATATCGTAAAGTATAACTTCAAATAATTTTTCCACACCTCAGCAGAAATACGGTTGAACATTATGACACAATTACACCAACTTTTCACTTGGTTCAAACACAGTATCAATGAATGACATTAATAACTAATTAAATATTTCTGATAAATTGTTTAATCAGAACAAGAACACTTTTGTTGAGTTAAACAAAAAAAAAATAACTAATTATTAACGAAAAAACCTAACCAAGATTCACGTAGTGAATTCGACTTACTTTAGATATTTAAGCAAGTTTGTAAAGAAAAATATAGTTTATAATAGTAATTCTTTTGTAAAGGTTTGTACATTCAATTATCATTTTGTTAACTTTTCTGGTAATCAAAAGGACTGACTGAACAACAGTTTGATGAGATTACACGTTTGCTTAGCGAATCTGTTGTTCGGTAAACGACCCTAGTCGCCGCCAACCACTGAGTTTGTAAAAATCAATAGCCGGAAATTATTACTATATTTATGTGACAATTTGTATTAAACGATCTAAAAAAGGGCACAAACACTATTAAATAAACCTGCAATCAGAATTTATAATTGTTTATTATTCCATAGGTAATTGTTGATGTGTAACACGTTTAATATAGCATAGGTGAAGATCCGCTGCTGAAAAAACCGAAGTTGGTGAACCTGATGCTTCGGAGCGAAATTCGAATTTGAACAGAAGGCGAGAGTAAAATTAACTGTTCAATTACACTGAATAATTTGTTCACTTAAATCTTTTTAATTGTTTTAAATGAAAAACAATTTGGTGCCTTAAACCAGAAAATCAATAAAGATTGACAGCAGGTAAGATAGCGGGGTAAGAGAATAAACCCTAGTGTGGCTGGTGTAACGGGGCTAAAATGAGGGGTTTTTTATTTTATTAAATATTTATAACCATTCACTTCATCTGTGTGGACAGCCACGTGTTCAAATAAAGCGTAGTTAGAACAAAGGACTTGTGAGGTGATGCCAATGCAATGGAATGTCGTGTTGTTGACGGTGAAACAATTCTTGGAACTTTGTGCTGTGTGACACCCGCACACAAACGCGCAAGCACCAACATCTGCGGAGTGCCTAAACGACGCCGAGTTGTTTGAAACAAAATGGCTTGGAGACGAAGGTTTTGTTCGCACGTGGTCCGAGCTGGAGGATATAAGTTTAAGTCACGCCCACTACAGTGACGTAAACCACTGGATACCAAATATCGTCAACGTCCAGTACACAGGAGTTTGCACTTGTTGAATGCACCACAGCTATGACTTTAACGCATAAGGCATTGGTTTCCGCCTTGTCCGAAAGGAACGTAATTGGGGGAACCTGGTGAACGATCGCCCCAGTCTCTTACTGAAGCTCGCCTACGCAGGCAGCCGGCCCAAACAGGGCTCATTAAAAAATTGTGAATATCAAGTAAAAGTGAGTTTCAGTTATTAAAAATGTGAAGGTGATTGTAGTTTTCGGCAGAGAAGATGAAGTCATAAACTATTTCGGACCCACAACTAAATTCTTAAGTGAACAGCCACGACTTCGGAGATACCCCTCGTTGCCAGCAAGGGTATTGCACAATGTATCCAACCAATGTTTCTAAATAAATAAAAGGGGGTTTTTGTTTTGTTATGGTGTGAATGTGAGAGTGGGCAGGCTGGGCTGTTTATAATAAGGTAAGATGTTTTAAGTAAGTTTAGTGGTACCAGATAATGTTTCAAATATTTCAAGAAAGTTGTATTTAATTTAAAGTTTGGCTAGAAGTAATAGACTGTTTTTTAAAGATACAGAAATGAATAAAGAATAATTTGAAGTTGAAAAAATTTAAAGAATAAAATAAAATTTAGTTTGTTTCTCTTCACAAAAGGCGAGTTGCGTCAGTTATTCATATAACCTTTAAATCACTCTTGCATCTCGACGTTCGTGTGACGGATTCTGGGATGAGAGGGCAAAATATAAGGTAGGTGGAAGATAGGTAATTTTATTTATTTGTATTTGTATTGAAATATAATATAACACTGGTAAACCATACTAGATTGGCGTTATTGTTTGTAAAAGAGAGGTACATATTCGTGTGGTAATAATATAAACCAAGTGATATTTGAGAATAAGAGAAATCAGTCATAGAACAAGAATAACAATTAACTTAGAATTCATATCTAAGACTGAGTTTGTAAACTATCACAAGAATAGAATTGTAATAAAAAAACTAGAGATTCAAGAGCATAATCATATGTATTGCAAAGAAAATTGATAAACAATGATAATTAAAATGTGAAATGACACTGTACAACCAATACATAAAATGTAAAGGAATTATTAGCAATGTATAGATACTATAATATCTGTGAATAAACAATATACCATGAGACAAGTACAGTGGATAACAATACATGATAAGAATGTAGTAATATAGTTAATTTTGTCTAATAATGTAGTAGAGTATGAGGTGAATGAAGCCTAATTTTGTATATTGAAGAATAATTGGATCGTAAGAGAGAATGTAAAATAACTCAACTTGTAGTATAAAGTATGCCAATTGAACTGGCTACTAGCTAATATGGTTAAATCAACCAATATTATTGTTTTTGAATAAAGAATGACTTGTATAGTAAGAAATCAATAAATACCACTATTATATTAACGACTCGGAACACAAAGATTTTTATAAGTAATAACATAAAGTTTTACCTTACAGCCTGAACCAGTTTTCCCCTTTAAAAGGCTTCTTCAGAGGCTGCCGCTGGTAGCGCTGTCCGTCCTGTTGTGGGCGACGGAATCGAATTTCAAAAGATCGATCTCCGGATAGGTCGGACAGCGCTACCAGCGGCAGCCTCTGAAGAAGCCTTTTAAAGGTGAAAACCGGTTCAGGCTGTAAGGTAAAACTTTATGTTTTTACTTATAAAAAACTTTGTGTTCCGAGTCATTAATATAATAGTTGTATTTAGTTAAGTAACGGACACGTCATGGACAATGAAATCCAAGAAGAAATCAATGTCTAACAACAACATACTTCTAATTAATAGAAGGACAGGAACCATATAATGCATATAACCTATAATAACCAAGGTACAATATGTCAAGAAAAGAATTATGTAATTAGACTGACATGATTAATCTAAAAATGTTAGTAAATTAATCAGGAGAAGATAATTAACCAGATAGATATTTAGACGTTGTGACTGACTAAACTGAGTATGACAAATGAAGAGATTGTAAAATATATATATATCAGGTATTAAGTAACCAAATGTATTTCAAAAGATTATAAAGTATATTAGAATTAAGTATCAATTGTTACAAAGTATAATAGTTAGGCCATTTATTGTAAGATGTAAAAATAGTCATAGTGACCCAACTCAATGTTAGTCATATTAGAGAATTTAAGAGTTTTATAGCAAGTTAAGATTTTTTATCATGTTTAATACTATTAAAAGCATTTTGTTAACAACATAACACTATATTTACAAGAAAAGAAACAAAAATTGTAACAAAAAACATCAATTTTAAACTAATGTATTAGTATAGGCGAGTCATTAACAAATTGTTTATTTTCTTATTAATGTACAGAAATATATCATGTAAAGGTTCAAATGTTAAACAAGCAATGCAATACTAATAATATTTTAATAATTGTAATTATCATCAGAAACCAATGTTAGTTTTAAGAATTCTGTGAAATTAGGATATGGAAGCGGAATACTAACAACAACAAAAAGGACGCTATTTCAACTGTCTAATTAAAATGATGTAATGATCATGGACCATGATGAAATTATTAGCCAATTAAAATGTTATGTTTGAAGGGGGTGAACCCCACAGCCAGATGTCTCGATATCAAAACGAGATGCGGACCATCGACTATAAATAAAGAAAGCTGAGCGCATCGCAAAAAAATTCGTGTATCATCATCCAAAGGAGTAACTACGGTTCTTCGTGTCAAAATTAAACTAAAGTAATAGTCCAAATCGAGTTCAAAGATTTTAGGTTCCCCAAGTAAACAAAGCATAACCCCGAAGAAAAATAGAAAGTGTTGTGAGTGAGTGGTGAAATAATATGGGCAATCAAGTGAATTAATAAGTGAATTGTGAATAATTAACCAGTGGATAATAAAAGGGAGTATAGTGCAAAATACTTTGAAATTATTATAACCAAACTATAAATCATAACATTGAATTAACTTCACTACTGTATTTACATTTATGTATGATATTTCACTTCACCATAACAATAACACACTAGTAAATTTTTAATTTGTTAATTATTATTCAATAAGCTTCATGTTAGAAACTAGTTAATACTCTCAAAGGAGGATAACCTCAATTTAGCCCCTGTCCGGCCTATATGAACATTTTATCATTGTTAGATGTAAGATATTATTGGTGTCTACCATAATCAAGTAATTATTGTAAAGTTTAATAACTGGTAGCAATCAATTTCATCAGTATTGTTGTAGATCCAAAGAATTCATGCCTGAGAAAAAATGTAAATAATATTTAGTACGTTTAATTAAAGTAGTGTTGCCACCTACTGAGCTAGAATTATCATAAGCCAGGTCGATTTATTGTCGAATAAAATTTTATTTGAATGAGATTAGAAACAATCAAAAATAATTGAAAGAAAATAATAAATGAATTGTTAATCAAATTAATTTCCAACGACTTGTTATTTTCATAATTGATATTTTTATTTACGAAGGTTGGATTTTTCAAGCAACCTTAACGATTACGTTGGCAGTGCCGAATCTGGAGGCGCTACATATTATTTAAATTATCCAATCAAAACAAATGAATTAACATCATAGTAAACAAGAATAATTATATTAAGTTAATGATTTCAAAACACCGAATAAATTATTAATTTCTTTAATAACAATAAATTATGGAATGCTAATCACAGGTTCCATATGGCGCCCAAATTAATTTAAATCCACTCTTAAATCAATTTTGATAGTGGAGACCATATCAAAGACAATATAATCAATTAACTCAGAACATTGCAATGGAATAATATTACCACAGATTCGACATTAAAATATCCGAATATATAGATTCGAATATTAAAATATTAGAATAATACATAACCACATATTTTATCGATTACAAGGACGTAACGACTTAGTAAGTATATTATATATACATAACTTATTAGAAGGGAGATACACATAAATCGCGTGTGTTTCAATATGCATCAAGACTGTAGCAAAAAGTGTTTGTATATATATTTGAATGTGTGCATGTGCGTGTATGTGTGTGTGTGTCATATAAAGTTTAAAGTTGTAAAAATAGTACAGCCAGAAAACAACGTTGCAGCCAGCCAGAGTATACAGCGTGTTACAAAGTGCTCTGTATTTATATTATTCAAAGCTGTAATAAGTTGGGATGGGTTTCAATAATAATTTTAATGTTTTCTGAACAAATCTATCGCTTACAGCATGCACCAAACCCCAGTAATAAAAAAGTTCCTTGCTGATCAACTTTTTGCCCTCAATACTAAAAAAAAAACTGAACCAGATGTAACAAAATACTTGTTTGTTTGGTTCAGTCAATACATTAGTGCAATTTAGTGCCATCATAGTCTCAAGATTACACAGCCCTGCCACCACACAAAAAAGAAATTCATTTAAGTGCATGGCATCCAAGTACTGGCAAGTTAAGTTTCTAAACTAACTAAAAGTCCCATTTTTCTCAGTATAGCAGTTTTTATTTTTTGTTATAGTTACATTCATAGCTGTAAATTTTTTAAAGCAACCCAAAGAGTGTAAAGTAACATTATTTATAACAGATGACAGTATTTTATGATTATTTTGAAGTTAGTTTCTCGATTACAAACTTTTCAAGTTAGCTAGTATAAGGCAAGAGGTTTCTCCATAAGAACAATGTATTTCCGTATCTTTCCCATAGTCTCATGTGTCTGTTGGCAAGATGTAGTACATTTTTTGGCCTTGTTGTTGTTCATAAAACTTTATGAAGCCAAGAAAATATTCATAAGTCACTTGCAGCAAAGTCTGGGCTATAGAGAAAATATAATAAAAACAATTTTATTTGAAATTCTCATGCGTTTCATAAGTGCTGGTCCCACTGTGTGCTGTGTATTGTCAGGAAGCAGACTGCCATGAAAGGCTGTGTCCAAAAGTTTATATTGTCCTCCACAATTTTATATTTTATAGTTAGCAGGATACTCTTTGAGATTACTCATATCTAATAAACATACTAATACTATACATGAAATAATGTCATATTGGTGCTCACTGTTCTCCACTAAACTAAAGTAACATAGGGTGCACATGTAAATTTGATCAGTCCACATACCAAAGTTTATGCACAGCTGGACCTTGCTTTCTGAATGTCTCTTGTATGTTCAAATAGAACTTACCCATGGTTACAGCTAACAGAGAACGAAACTGCACTCGGCCTTGTGTGCTCGGTGACAAATTTTTGTTAGAGCTAGAGTGAGGGAAATATGAACCGCACTTGAGTTGTGTTGCCGTGGTGTGTGTTTCAGTGGATGTATAGTCGTATCAAAATTTAAGTGGGCGTTAGAAATATAATTTGCATAGTTTTCTTCCTTATTGTGTTATATATATTTACTTACTTACTTACACTTACTCGTAAGTGTTTAGATACTGTATATCTGAAGTATATCGTTATTTACTTCATAGATAACGTATAAAATGGACGCTAACGTGGAATTCAGAAGTAAAATGAAACACAAAACATTGAGTGGACAAAGCCGGGAAATTATTAGTTATGTATTGCAGTTTATGCAAAACGAGGCAAAAAAAGGTGTGCCAGTTATACCTTTGGCTAAAGTGCAGGAACGCGTTGCAGCAGCTACTGGTGTAAGTTTACGGACTGTGAAAATGATTCCCCATGAGTCGCGAAAAATTGAGTGCGGTGGGTCGACATCTTTTTCAACACCTAAAAAGAAATTGAAAAATAGAAATAAAAAATTGTGCTGGATGACTTTGATCGATGTGTTTTACGTAGACTAGTTTTAAATTTTCATATGAATGAAAAGAGGGTGCCAACGATGAAGGCAATCCACAAAAAATTTTGCAGTGATACGGAATATAGGTGAAAACAAAATCAGACCGGAAACTTCTCATGGAATGACATGACATAAGACAGATGAGACTGAACTATTTACGCACAATACTGAGGTACAGAGAGGAAAACAGAAACATTGTTTATATGGACGAGACATATTTACATTTTACGTATACACAAGTAAAGAGCTGGACCGACGATTCAAATGAAGGACTAAAGAAGAAAGTTACAAAAGGCCAGAAACTAATAATAATTCATGCTGGCGGAGAAAATGGTTTTGTTATTGGTGCTAATTTAACTTGGAAGTCGACATTATCAACAGGAGATTATCATGATGAGATGAATTACTCTAATTTCAGGAAGTGGGTAGAACAAAAGCTACTAAATGGACTGCCACCAAACAGTGTTCTTGTCATGGATAACGCTCCCTAACCACAATAAACGAACTGAAAAATGTCCGACTTCTAATTCCAGGAAAGACGACATGAAAGACTGGCTTACAAAGAAAAACATACAATTTGAAAATTCAATGTTGAAACCCGATTTGTACACATTAATCAAATTATATAAACCAAAATATAAAACATATGAAATCGATGAGTTATTACACAGTCATGGACATTCTGTTCTACGTTTGCCTCCTTACCATCCAGATCTAAACCCCATTGAACTCATATGGGCTTCTTTGAAAGAATATGTTGCAAAGAGAAATGTTACTTTAAATTTTAATGATGTTAATAATTACTGTAATGATTTTTTCAAAAGTTTTTCAAAAGACGATTGGCTATCTAGGTGCAGGTATATAATTAAAATAGAAAGAGAATACTGGGAAAAAGAACAACTCTTCGATACTGTAGTGGACGATATTATAATAACTCTAGGTGAAGTCAGTGAAGAAGAATCGGAAGAAGAGAATTCAGATACTGACAGTGATATTTCGGGAGTTCATCCAATGAACAAGTAATTGTCAAGTTTATTTTAATACTTAAAATTGGTGTATTAATTGATTACTAGTGGTCGCCCAGTGGTCGAAATTCGACCGTAATTCATTAAATTTTTAAGTTTGAACGTTATTGAGGTTCTTTTGTCAAAGAGTATACCTCTATAATCATTGCATATAATTTTTTTGAATTTTGTTCTATTACGTCAGCTGCGAGCGTGTACAAATACGTCATTAGCGTGTGTTGTTTGCCTTAATTCCCTGCAATACCTATGAAATTTAAAATTTAATGTTAGTAACAGTTGAAAAAAAACACAATTACAGCTTGTATTCGTATTTATTTTTTGATATAATTAATTGTCAGTTTTAATTTTTTCATGTTATTATTGAATCAAATAAACGCTAATAAAAATGAGACGTCACATTCATAGAAGTATAAGATACATTGTTTTCAATTCCAGTGCATTACATTTCATTTATGGTAAGGTACAAAATTCGAAAACAGTTTGAAGATTATCTGCTACAAAGCTTATATAATTTTTTAATTTTTTTTCTATGCATTAATTTTTGAGTTATTTGAAAAATATGAAAGATAGGAAAAATGAGGTTTAGCTTGGCTAAGCCATATTTAAATATCGGTATGGAGAACCATACATGACTTCCATATTCTAAGATTTATATTTAAAATCATTTTCAGCCAAACAGCCAGGCTGTGTCTTACCTGCCTTTTTATTCCTGTATTAAATGAAAAATATTATATTACATTAAAATGAAAAAATTATAATTTTATTGCCTGGCAACAAAATTATTTTATTTTTAACAATTACCATTGTTTCAAAAAGTTTAAATAAATTTTCAAGTACTTTACTCTTGTCAAAACGTAAAAGGTTGCAGGTAAACTACCCCTTCCCCTTAACCGATCTTCACCAAAATCGAAAGTCATTGAGACCTCTACAATTCAGGGATGTATGCAAAAAATTATTTGATTCTGTTTGAATTTGCGGCTGTTATCATTTGCCATAGAAAATACGCTTGATAAAAAAAGTTGCAGGTAAACTACCCCTTTGCCTTAACCGATCTTCACCAAAAACAATAGGTCTTGAGTACTCTACAAATCAGGGCAGTATGCAAAACATTAGTTGATTCTGTTTGAATTTGCGGCTGTTATCGTTTGCCATAGAAAATACCCTTGTTAAAAACACGTTGCAGGTAAACTACCCCTTTCCCTCAACCGATCTTCACCAAAAACAATAGGTCTTGAGAACTCTACAATTTAGGGCTGTATGCAAATAATCTTTTGATTCTGTTTGAATTTACGGCTGTTATCGTTTGCCATAGGAAATACCCTTGTTAAAACATAAAACGTTACAGGTAAACTACCCCTTTCCCGTAACCGATCTTCACCAAAAACAATAGGTCTTGAGTACTCTACAAATCAGGGCTGTATGCAAAACATTATTTGATTCTGTTTGAATTTGCGGCTGTTATCGTTTGCCATAGAAAATACCCTTGTTAAAAAAACCTTGCAGGTAAACTACCCCTTTCCCTCAGCCGAACTTCACCAAAAACAATAGGTCTTGAGAACTCTACAATTTAGGGCTGTATGCAAA
This sequence comes from Magicicada septendecula, assembly GCA_034769895.1. NCBI lineage: Eukaryota > Metazoa > Arthropoda > Insecta > Hemiptera > Cicadidae > Magicicada > Magicicada septendecula. Next base: position 484,565,042 of record CM068368.1, read on the forward strand.
TAATCTTTTGATTCTGTTTGAATTTGCGGCTGTTATCGTTTGCCATAGGAAATACCCTTGTTAAAACATAAATCGTTACAGGTAAACTACCCCTTTCCCTTAACCGATCTTCACCAAAATCAACAGATCTTGAGAACTCTACAATTCAGGGCTGTATGCGAAACATTATTTGATTCTGTTTGAATTTGCGGCTGTTATCGTTTGCCAAACAAACAAAATTACCCTTGCTAAAAAAAAACCGTTGCAGGTAAACTACCCCTTTCCCTCAACCGATCTTCACCAAAAACAGTAGGTCGCGAGTACTCTGCAAATCAGGGCTGCATGTAAAAAATTATTTAATTCTGTTTGAATTTGCGGCAGTTATCGTTTGCCATAGAAAAAAAATCTACAGACAGACAGATAGACAGACAGACAGACACACAGACAGACAGACAGACAGACACACACACAGACACTTTTCGGAAAACGACTTTTTTTCATGTTTTGAGTGTAGTAGAATCAGAATCTGCAATAATCTCGAACACGATTTTTTTTGCCATCACCATACTTCCATTCCTTAAGGAATATGGAAGTAAAAAGCAATAACACGTTTTTTGACATTTCCTTGGGTTTTTTTTATTGCCATACTGACCAGGTTTCGCCAAGGCTACACAGTTATTTTGCCTATCTTTTTCGAATTATATAAAATTTAAATAAAAATTAATACAAAATAAAAAATGAAATAAAAAATACATGCCTCGTATTTTTTCATATATTTTTCATTAAATCAAAAAAACCGGGCGGTTAAAAAAATAAATGTTGTCCATTGAACTTAAAATAGTTTGAAAGTGAATTTAATGATTCAGAACTTCTGTGTAAACGATGTTTTTTGTAAAAACTCTTTCATCATTTGCTAAATGCCCTTGGCCATTATATTCGGAAATATAAAATCTCAAACCATCGAATGATCGAACTCTACTTGCTGCGACGTACAATTGACCATGTGTAAAAATTGGCTGCCTTAATAAAATTCCAATTTTTTCGAATGTTTGTCCTTGAGACTTATTTATTGTCATTGCAAATGCAGGTATAATTGGAAATTGAGTTCTTTGAAAGTTAAATGGTAAAACAGCACCGAAATATGTTAAATTTATATGTGGAATCAAAATTCTCTTATTGCGTGCGGTTCCAATTAAAACTTCGCAATCAATAGCATTATGATGCATACACTTGATGCGCATTCTTGTTCCATTGACTAATGCTTCCTTTGTATTTAAGTTTCTGATCAGTAAAACGATGCAATTAACTTTCAATACTAACTTATGTGGTGGCAAACCACTAATAGTCAAAGAATTCAAAAACTCTACTGGATAGTGTTATTGATTTCATTGTCATCATCACAAATTATTTTATCGTAGCTATGATATGTTTTCTGTTCACCTGGTATTCGATTAAGTATATCAGTATTAATAAAAGTACAATCATCATTTTTAGGTGCTAAAATAACTGACTTCAATATGTTATCTGAGAGTATGTTTTCGGAAATATTTCCATACACCTCATTAATAATATTATTTTCATCTCCTATTAATTGCTGAGGTATTTCAATAATATTTTCACCAAACTGAGGGAATTGTGGGGCTTCAACATTACCAATTTTTTTCAAGAATTCAACAAATTCTATTCACTTGGTAAGGCTCTCATATTTTGAGTAAACGTTACTTTATGAAAATAAACAAATTTATGCCAACTCGTGACACAATTTTCAATTAAAGTTGCACGTGATCCATGTGGGACAACTGGTAAGATTTGCCGAAAATCACCGCACAGAAGTAACGTTTTCCCTCCAAATGGTTTATGTTTATCATTTTCATCGCATAGATCCTGCAATAATCTATCTATGATTTTCAACACTTGCAGTGGGCACATAGAAATTTCATCAATAATTATCAATGATGATGAATTTATGTAACGTCCATAGCTACTATTTGCAGTAATATTCGCTACAGAATTTTCCAAAATGGGTATAGGCAATTTAAACACATTGTTTAAAGTTCTACCTCCAAGTAATAGAGTTGAAGCTATGCCGCTGAACGCTGTTGCAATGCAACTAAGATTAAGCGAATTTAATTTGTGAATGATTGCTGTTTGTGTGAATGTTTTTCCACAACCTGCATGAGCGGTTAAACAAAAAACATTAGATCCAGTATCATGATGCAAAACTTCACGAATCACACGATCAATTAGATTACGCTGTTCAATATTTGCAGTTTTATAATGCTCAGAAAACAGAAACTCTTGTTCTATTGGATCAATAGCATTTGCTTCGTCTGTTCTCTGTGAATACGTGGGAACTGGTAAACCAAGTTCTTGACATGACAAATTATGAACATTCAAAATATCTTCAATTTCTAATAGAGCTGTATTAAAGGATACTTCTTCGTTGTAATCTCTCAAAAAATCTTCACTAAGATATACTTTAAATTCATTCCATAACGCGAATGCATAGGCTGGCACATTTAATGCACAAATGTAACCAAATAAATTTCGCATTTGTTTTGGTGAATGTAATTCTTTTGCTTCATTTAAACATTCGTGCCATTCAGTATCATTTGAAGCAATGCCGCGAGCATGGCACGCTTCAACAAAAGAAGTGTGTATAATTCCATTGTATGTTCTAACATCCTCAAATGATTTTGGACCACAAACATGTAATAAAAGCAATCGTAAATGGAAAAGTTCGATGTCTTTTGGTGATACTACATATATGCGTGTAATGATTTTATCACCTCCACGCCTTCTCTTCTTCAATTTTTTTCGGGAATCTTCCCACACATAATGCAAAGGAATTTCAATATACTTATATTCATGCGCTGATGGATCTGATCGATTCAATTCAAAAAATGTTAATAATTTTGTTTGTCTTGCATTTTCAATTGCTTGACGTTCTTGCCCTTCTCGAAAGTAAACATTCTGTCTACGCGGTAAATGAATGTCAAGTCTAACGATGACATGTGATTGAAAATGCATTGGTAATTCATAGATGCGCCATACAGCTTCAGTTGATCCGACATAACGGCCATTTAAAAAATTTTTAACTTCATCAATTTGTATTTCTTGACCTGGTTCATTTCTTTCTGAACCTAATTCAACAGATGCACTGTCATAGCCTTTGTACACGTATTTATAAATGTATTTAACACTTTTAACTGTAGTGCATACTTCAACATTTATATGTTAATTAAATTTGGCAAGTATATACGGATTGTATGGTACAACATAACGATTGTCGAGGCAACTACTGTGAACTTCAGCATTAATACCATTATCACGCCTTCTGTATAATGGATATCCATTTAATGATTCACATGTAAATTCATTAAATCGTTTTGGATAATCTTTTGTGCATTTTCCATCTCTCATACATACAGAATTTGGATTAAGTACACCGCATGGACCATGCATCATGTGTTTTACAACATATTCATATAATGTAGGATGTGTTTGAATGTTAGGAATCTCCGCAGATACAACTTTATCAATATCGGTAGCGTTAACAATTTTATCTTGCTCATTTAAAGAGAGTAAAATGTGAGCATGAGGCAATCCTCTCTTTTGAAACTCAATTGTATAAATGAGTGCTTCAACTTTACCGAAGATTTTTTTTAGTGTAAGGCCCTCAATTAATGCTTTTATTTTGGACTTGAATACACGCACAACAATATCAGGTCGAAAATTAGCTGACTCACCTACACCAATATTGCTAACTATTTCAGGCCAACTTGGATTGCAAGTTATTGTAAGAAACAAAGAAGGCTTTCCGAAATGTTGTACAATTGACATTGCATCTAAATAATTCTGATACATATTTCTTGGAGATCCATTGAATGAAGATGGTAAAATTCCTCTACGGCCAACATGATTGGCATTGGGGTTCAATTCTAAATAATCTGTTAAATTGTTGTAAACTTGAGACCTAAGACTTGTTTGATTTTGTCGAATGAAATGTAACCTTGTGCCCTCTATTCTCACATACATATCAACTATCCACTGCAGAAATAATTTTTGTGAATGGTGCAACATGCTAAAATCTTCTCTAATAGCAAGTCGATAGGCTGCATACTGAAGCATGGTTAATTTATTTCTGGGCACTCTTGAATTAGATGTAGTTGGTACATTATGAGAAATATTGATATGCCACCCAGTATCACCATTTGGAAAAAGTAATGGATACGCTAAAGGGTCCAATGATGAATCCAAAACAGATATTTTTAATGGTACCATTAACTTTTGAAAACGAAACCATATTTCGTTCAAAGGGTGGCTCACCATCAACTGTACTAAATATTACTGCTACATCAGTTTGAACTGCATCATTGTAACGGCGTAGATCTAAATCACGATTTACTTTAATGAGCATACAAATTTCTTTATTTTGATTTTCAACTCTCTGACAATGATCTTTCATTGCAATGAATGACCGAACGAAAGGATTAATGCGTTCCAATTCAAGAGAGATTTCGCGCATTATATTGTTATTGCATGTTTGATTATAGTGTTCACGTAATCTATAATTGACAGCAGTGTCAATATCATAAAAATATAATTGCGCATAACATGGTGAGCGACCATATCCAGCAGTCATTGGACCTGATCTGTGATAAAAAACATCATGTATTTTAAAATGATACTGTAATGGGACAATTTTGAAGGAGGTATGTTTTTTTATTTCATTTAATATCAACTATTGGGAAATAATCGGTTTGGACACCCTTTGCGGCCACCGAGACCACTAACACTTGTTTGGACACCCTGTATACAATCCTGTACCGGTCCGTACCTAGCGCAACGATAACACCGTGGAATGTCAGCTTGTGCGCACATGCGTGTATCCTCCGTTGGAGAGGAGTAACAAAAACTTGGTGAATAACGCTCAACTACAATGGAATGTGGCAGTGCGTGTGCGCCCGTGTGCCGCTATCTGTACTCTCGACACCAAAGTCGATCACCGGAACCAGCCATGTAAGATGCCGCAGCCAATCACAGCACGAGCTGGCGGAAATGTTTTTTGACCAACGCACTTGTAGCGTTGTCAGTCGACGAAATCACCCATTCCCGGCCGGGGCAAGGTTCGCAGTTTGCGAACCTTAAATTTTGCATTTTAACATATTCCGAAGTGTAACAGTAAATTTGAAGATAAACAGTTAAATCCGACAGTTTAAACGAAGTTAGCGGAGTGAACAGCAAAAGTGAAAAATGTGACAAATAAACAGGACATTCATATACATGCGCGACGCCACACGTGGTCAGCTGAAGGACGCTGGTTAAGTAGTCGACTCAAATCTAATTTCAATTATTTTTCAAATTCATAAAAAAAAAGGGGGTTATAACTAAATTATGGAGAATTTTATAGTATGAGAGAGAGAGAGAGAGAGAGCAATATGGGTCGCTTTCATAATTTAGATACCATGGTTAGAATGTTAAGTGTTTAGTCATAAGTATCGCAACTATTTTCATTTCATGTATAACAAGTATCAATGTTTTCAAGCAAAGTTTTTCGAATGAACCGCTAGTAAATTAAAATTGAACTGATATTCCAATAATTATTAACGATGTAATGTAAAAGAAATTGATGAAGAGGGAGTTAAAATTTAATAATTAATATTAAAAAATTAAAAGTTAATAAAAAGTGTCAATTAAAACACATCAATGTGTGTTTGTCATTGCATTGCCTGTTTTTCTCTGCCTAAGTACATCAGACGACACCCTGATAATTCGCTAAGAAGGTAAGTGATACCAATTTAAATTTTTTATTAAACAAGTAGAGTTTCAGTTGTATACACAGATTTCTAGATTTAAATATTTATTTAAAGCTCGTAACGCTTTAATTGGCGCCCGAACAGGGACATTGTAAATTAATTTTTAATGTAATATAATATAAATTAATTTACAACCTGATCGAAAAATGGCAGAGAAAAGCGAGAGTGTAAATTTATGTGAAGATATTGTGGAGGGGTCAATTTTAAATGTTACGCAAGACGATTTAGTATCGACAAATATTAACGAGAGTGTAGACAATACAACACACGAATTAACGATTGAGACAGTAGACGCAAAAATAAGCGATAATGTAAATATATTTAATCAGTTAGCATTGATGATGGAGATGATGTCAGGAATGAAAACTGAGATTAAATCAGAAATAAATGTCGTAAATATGAGCTTAAATGAAATGAAAACAGAAAACAACAATTTGAAAGCTGAGATTAAATCAGAAATAAATACTATAGATGTTAAACTGACTGATTTAAATAACGAGTTCATAAATGTGAGGAGCGAATTGAGAGCGAGTGAAATAAATATGAATAGCCGTTTAGAAAGTATGAATAAAACTATTGTGGGCATGAGAGGTGAGATAATTATAAATACAAATAATATTCAAGACGAAATAAACAAAAGTAGAACGCGGAAGGAGGAGGTAGAAAATAACACAATTACGAGTGATTGTGACGAAATAACAGACAACCAGAGTAATAATAAGCTAACAAATAATTACGAAAATGAATTAACAACCGATAGTAGTAAGATAGTTGAAAACGAGATATGTAAAAATAATACAGTGAAAATAATTAGCGATCATAATAATATAGAAACAGTGAGAGAGAGAGGAGAGAGTGTTTGTAAGTTACAGAGAGAGTTTGAAGAGAATGATTTTGTGAATAAAGGGCAGAGGGTAAATTTTCCCCAATTTTATGGTAAACCAAGCTGGTTACGAATATTTTTGAAGGGCGAGAGTCCCTTACAAGAAAGCGATATATATCTAAATAATTTTTTAATTTGTAGTAGGCATTTTTATGATTTAATACCCTCTGTACGGAATGATAGAAAAAGTGTGAATTGGTGTTATGATGAAAGAGATGTTGACAAGAAGGTAATGTTATTTAAGGTTAGTAGAGATTATGACGAATTATTGCAGAGATTAGACATTGAAAGAGTTATTAATAATAAGTACTTACCTTGTGAAATAGTTAGTACAGCAATTGATGTAATAGACTACTTACTTTATGACAAAGCGAATACAGCAGCAGATAGTAATGATAATGAAACTGTAATTGACATAACATGACAGATCGTACTAAAGGCGACTGGACTATACTCGATGATAATAAATTACATAATTTAATAACAGAGAATAATCCTGTTGATATTGTGGAAGAATATAAGAATTTGGATAATCTTTATATTAATAAAAATAATATAGTGTGTTTAGTAAAGAATGAACTGGGTACACGTAAAACCAGATTTTTGTACGATGATTGGGGGTAGAGACAATAAATGTTTATTGAACGTTTAATCATGTAATTAATGGTTATGGAATGGACTGCTTTACCAAATGAAGTGTAAAACAACTGAACAGTTCTTGACGAATGATTTGTAAATAATTTGTGAATTCATTTGTGTATATATATTATTAATATTTTGCAGTTTACATAAATAATTATGAAAACAATAATTGATGCTTTGTAAATTTTGATAATAATTGAAATATGTTGTGTTTAATAATCAATTGAAGTGAATAATTTGAGATGGTTAAATATTGTGATTTAATGTTGTATGATTGAATTTTTATGAGATATTTAAATTATTTGATGAAATTTCAATTGAAAAACAATTAATGACTAAATAAATCTTAAAAATAAATGTTAATAATAATTTTGAAATTAAGAAAGTCTTCCTATTGTATGACGGTCCATATGAGGTTAGCCAGGTGAAAATGGAGAATGCGTATGTTTTAGTAGATTTGCAAACTCGAGAAATAAAAGGAACCTATAATGTGACCCAGTTAAAAAAGTATTATCTAGCTGAGTGATGATGGATGTATTTATGAATACTAATATTTTCATACCTAAACAGACATTTTTATATTCTATTATTATAAATTGTTATTATTGTTTATACACACATTATGTATTTTATGTAAATGGACATTAAGATAGTTAAGAAAGAAATGTATTAGTTAAAACACCACCAAGACTAGAAATGTCATGTAATATAAATTATCAATTTTAATTTTAAAAGGAAATATTATACTTGTGATTCCCCAACTTTTCGGGCGGTCACGGCCTCACCGAACCTTGACCGTGGAATTGGTTTAGCTTTAACAGCTATGGTTGGGGCTCATTGCGTCACGTTCTGCCATAACTGGCCATAGCTGTTATCGTTGTAAAGGTGTACTTTGAAATTGATGGGGGGTGAAATTAAGGGGAATCACCAAACTCTGAAACAGCGGCTGCCACTCTGCCCGCTTGGGGGTAGCAAGACAGGTGGTAGAACCGTTTAAGGACGCATATTTATATAACACAGATATTATGATATCTATACCTTTTCAAATGTAATAGCGGAAACAAAGACACGGAGAGGTAAAACCTGCTCCAAAATATACAGTCTTTGTGGAAGCGAAAAGGCGCCACAGTCTTACACAATTTGCAATAGAGTGTGTGGCCGGGAGGTGGCTCAGAGGAGCTATGAATGTAAATTTTATAACATAAAAATGTTTTACTAATTCAAATTTGATCCTATAAAAACTGCTTGTGCTCTGTTAAATAACTAGCTGCTCAGACAGTCAATACAAGTTGTTCATGCTATAATTTTAAGTGTATTATTATTATTGTTGTACGTTAGATATAAGAATTGATAAAAATATATTTCATGCAATTTGCTCAATTTTGAAATGTGTTTACAATTAGCTAGGGATGTCAGCTGATCAGCTGTAGAATATCACCTAGGAATGCTTTGCAATTTGTTCAAGCTAGTATAAATAACTAAATCACCAAAAGTAATGGAGATGAGATTATCAAAGAAAAGAGGTTCATAGTAAAAAGGTAAAATTTTGATTGAAACCAAGGAAAATTTTAATAGAATTTGAAAATGTAAAATTATAAAGTGTCTATTTGAATAATTTAAATGTCAATCCAATTGTTAATTATAATAATATTTTGTTAATTTTAAATGTTGTATTTTATTATGTTTTTGCGTTGCAAGACTGAATTTTACAGGAGTTTAATGTATTCACAGATGTAACTTGTACATAACGTATGTAGGTCAAGGATCTGGACTTGACCCAGTTTTGGTCAGCTGATGGGTGGTGTTCTATACTAAACCAATTTTGGCAAGGAAGCGATGCCAATTTTGTTTATTCATTAATTTAAATAAGTTCAAATAAATTTCCTATTGAGAAAAAATGTTATAAAATGTAAATTTTGGAATTTAAATTTTTTTGTTTTGAAAGAAAAAAAATTTTTTTTTTATGTTAATTTAACTGAAACTTTTAAAATTTTATAGGTAGGAATTAACAAGTACATGTATGCGCCCAGTATTGCTGAAGGCGACCCAGTTTGCATATAAGGGGGAACAGATCGGTTGAGGATCTGGCATGATATAAGCCAGGGAGTGAGGATTTTGGGGGGTAGCATGTTAGAAGGTGAGGTGCGCTGTGGTACTTGTCGGTTCGATTTCTCGGTGTTGGGATCTCTTACGGAGAAGTCCAGTGATCTCGTTCAGATGAGTCCATAGTCGCCGAGCCAGGCGGGTCGTTTACCCATGAAGTGTAAGAACAAAGGGTGGCTGTTGGCACCAGTTCCTCACCGGTCCTCTTAGGGGTTTTGGCAATGAGATATCTTCTGTTTCGGCAGAAGATCTCTTATTGGGGGGGTATTGTAATGGGACAATTTTGAAGGAGGTATGTTTTTTTTATTTCATTTAATATCAACTATTGGGAAATAATCGGTTTGGACACCCTTTGTGGCCACCGAGACCACTAACACTTGTTTGGACACCCTGTATACAATCCTGTACCGGTCCGTACCTAGCGCAACGATAACACCGTGGAATGTCAGCTTGTGCGCACATGCGTGTATCCTCCGTTGGGGAGGAGTAACAAAAACTTGGTGAATAACGCTCAACTACAATGGAATGTGGCAGTGCGTGTGCGCCCGTGTGCCGCTATCTGTACTCTCGACACCAAAGTCGATCACCGGAACCAGCCATGTAAGATGCCGCAGCCAATCACAGCACGAGCTGGCGGAAATGTTTTTTGACCAACGCACTTGTAGCGTCGTCAGTCGACGAAATCACCCATTCCCGGCCGGGGCAAGGTTCGCAGTTTGCGAACCTTAAATTTTGCATTTTAACATATTCCGAAGTGTAACAGTAAATTTGAAGATAAACAGTTAAATCCGACAGTTTAAACGAAGTTAGCGGAGTGAACAGCAAAAGTGAAAAATGTGACAAATAAACAGGACATTCATATACATGCGCGACGCCACACGTGGTCAGCCGAAGGACGCTGGTTAAGTAGTCGACTCAAATCTAATTTCAATTATTTTTCAAATTCATAAAAAAAAAGGGGGGTTATAACTAAATTATGGAGAATTTTATAGTATGAGAGAGAGAGAGAGAGAGCAATATGGGTCGCTTTCATAATTTAGATACCATGGTTAGAATGTTAAGTGTTTAGTCATAAGTTGTTGTTGTTGTTGTTGTTGTTGTTGTTGTTGTTGTTGTTTTCCAATGGCTCCCCCTTGGTACATTTAACCCATTTGGTACCGAGCTTCCCAATAAAGACCACTGTAATTTCTGAGTTCTTGCATTTCCCGGTTCAGCTTCACACACTCCAATAGATGATTTTTGTTCATTTTTGAGTATTCTCTCCTGCACAATACACATTCTTCTGTGGTGGAAATTTTTAATTTGTAGAGATGCGCTGAGAGACAGTCATGGCCAGTTTCCAGTCTAAAGTTGGCGACTGCTTCCTTCCTGGGTTTTCTACAGTTGTTATTCCATAACTGTTCAATCCCTGACCATGTTTTTCTTTTTGATATGTTTCTTGCTTCTTCCAGGAAGCGAGAGTTTGTTTTCCTTGTCATTAGTCTTTTTAGGGTGCTGAAGTCATGGGTACTTTCTCGGTGGTAGAGCATTGTCCCTTGCTTTGCCAAGGTGTCCGCTGTCTCATTTCCTGAGATGCCTATGTGAGATGGGATCCACTGAATAACTATCTCCTTGTTAAGTACTGTAAGTTGCCTGGTGAGTCGTCTTGGTTCCAGTATGCTCCTGGATGCTGCTCCTGTATTAGAGAATGTTGCCTGGATGGCAGACGTAGAGTCCACAATTTTTTTTTTTAGTCATAGTGTTTAGTCATAAGTATCGCAACTATTTTCATTTCATGTATAACAAGTATCAATGTTTTCAAGCAAAGTTTTTCGAATGAACCGCTAGTAAATTAAAATTGAACTGATATTCCAATAATTATTAACGATGTAATGTAGATGAAGAGGGAGTTAAAATTTAATAATTAATATTAAAAAATTAAAAGTTAATAAAAAGTGTCAATTAAACACATCAATGTGTGTTTGTCATTGCATTGCCTGTTTTTCTCTGCCTAAGTACATCAGACGACACCCTGATAATTCGCTAAGAAGGTAAGTGATACCAATTTAAATTTTTTATTAAACAAGTAGAGTTTCAGTTGTATACACAGATTTCTAGATTTAAATATTTATTTAAAGCTCGTAACGCTTTAATACACTCCACGCGTAACTGTATCCGAAATTTTAGCTTCTGAGCTAACCATAGCAAATGATGAATTGTATTTACAAATGTTTTCAAAATAATTTTTTGACTTTCTTTTTATTGAAGGTTCATTTGAAGTAAGTCCATCATACAATGATTTAAAGTATTCATTTTGACTTAAGGCCGGTAATATTGCTTTACCCGTATGACAACATGAAGTGAATGCAGTCCTTTCACCTAAAGTGACCTCAGATTCGAAATGTTTTGCATTGCAAAACCTGCATTGTAAATGCATTAATCCACAATCAAAAGTATTAAAATTTCTTGGAATGACATTCAGTGCGCATTCAATGTATCCCTCAAAATAATTTCATCATTTTGTATACTATTTACACTATTTAAATTTGCATTTGGTCTATTATCATTTTGACTTTCACGCGAATATATATTCCTTCTTCTTTGTCTCTCACTCCGACCCGTCAATGTTATACTATTTACACTATTTAAATTTGCATTTGGTCTATTATCATTTTGACTTTCACGCTTATCATATATTCCTTCTTCTTTGTCTCTCACTCCGACCCGTCAATGTTCTATGTCGAGGCATAATGGAAGTAGGTACGAATATCTGAATGTAAAAAAAACATGTAATGAAATTACTGAAACTAAGATTAGACAGGGTTTAATTTAAAAATAATAAAATGTACTCACTTTTTTGAAACCACCAATAATAATTAGGCGAGAGTAAGTCAATTCAAATTGCTGCTACAAAATTTTCCTTTTGCAACAGGTGTATATTAAGCAAGCTGTATTTCACTTTCAACTGCACATTAATATATAAAACACAGATATCTAATATACAAAATATAAAATAAACGCTTTTCTGCCTTGACATACACTCCACAGACTATTGTTGCCTGGCAACAAAATTATTTTATTTTTAACAATTACCATTGTTTGAAAAAGTTTAAATGAATTTCAAGTGCAAATGAATGTTTTATTTTATTTAATTTAATGTATTTGTAACACATATTATATATAAATTTTAGCTTTCTGCACTCCTTCTCCATATAAACTTTAACTATGCCAAATCTCACACTCCTCCGTGCATGCATTATGCTTAAAAAGGGGTACAAAGTTTTCTCTTCACGTATTAATATATAGATTAATTATTAATATTATTATTAATGAAAGAGTGAATTGAACTATAACTTCTTTTTTTACTTCCATATTCCTTAAGGAATGGAAGTATGGTGATGGCAAAAAAAATCGTGTTCGAGATTATTGCAGATTCTGATTCTACTACACTCAAAACATGAAAAAAAGTCGTTTTCCGAAAAGTGTCTGTGTGTGTGTCTGTCTGTCTGTAGATTTTTTTTCTATGGCAAATTCGATAACTGCCGCAAATTCAAACAGAATCAAATAATTTTTTGCATACAGCCCTGATTTGTAGAGTACTCGCGACCTATTGTTTTTGGTGAAGATCGGTTGAGGGATAAGGGTAGTTTACCTGCAACGGTTTTTTTTATCAAGGGAAATTTTTTTTTTTGGCAAACGATAACAGCCGCAAATTCAAACAGAATCAAATAATTTTTCGCATACAGCCCTGAATTGTAGAGTTCTCAAGACCTATTGTTTTTGGTGAAGATCGGTTAAGGGAAAGGGGTAGTTTACCTGTAACGTTTTATGTTTTAACAAGGGTATTTCCTATGGCAAACGATAACAGCCGCAAATTCAAACAGAATCAAAAGATTATTTGCATACAGCCCTAAATTGTAGAGTTCTCAAGACCTATTGTTTTTGGTGAAGATCGGTTAAGGGCAAGGGGTAGTTTACCTACAACGTTTTTTTAACAAGGGTATTTCCTATGGCAAACGATAACAGCCGCAAGTTCAAACAGAATCAAATAATTTTCTGCATGCAGCCCTGATTTGTAGAGTACTCAAGACCTATTGTTTTTGGTGAAGATCGGTTGAGGGGAAGGGGTAGTTTACCTGCAACGTTTTTTTTTCTATGGCAAACGATAACTGCCGCAAATTCAAACAGAATCAAATAATTTTTTGCATACATCCCTGAATTGTAGAGGTCTCAAGGACTTTCGATTTTGGTGAAGATCGGTTAAGGGGAAGGGGTAGTTTACCTGCAACCTTTTACGTTTTAACAAGAGTAAAGTACTTGAAAATTTATTTAAACTTTTTGAAACAATGGTAATTGTTGAAAATAAAATAATTTTGTTGCCAGGTAACAAAAATAAAGTCATTTTGATTATAAAATATAAATATTTACAAGAAAAGAATTTTCAGTTTTCAAAATTTAAATATATTTTTATAAAACAATTGGTTCTTCATTGAGGTGGGGACTTGACGACAGTGACAGGGCTTTCCACCAAATTCAGCAGAGTGACAGGTAGGCCCAACTCTGATTGGCTCCTCAGATTTCCCCAGCGTTAGTAGGTTCTATGAAAATATTTTATTTCAAAAATGATTTTAAATATAAATCTTAGATATGTTTTATAAATCTCATGTTTTATGTTTTAACATGGGTAATTTTTTATATGACGAACCATAACTGCCGTAAATTCAAACAGAATCAAATAACTTTTTACATATGTGCCTGAGCTATAGAGAACTCAATGTCTGTTGATTTTGGTGAAGATCGGTTACGGGGAAAGGGCAGTTTACCTGAAACATTTTTTGTTGTAACATGAGTAAAGTACTTAATTTTGATAAAGTATCCTGATAAGATCTTAATAATCCACTGTAGAAACGTAGATGAAATATCTATAAATGAAGAGGCTAGTTGAACGGGCTGGGGTAATTTTCTATAAATCAAAATTATAGTTGAAGGGGGAGGGGATAATTTTTTTTTATATGTGTACTACGTTATTGGCAACAAAGAAGTATTTTTTTGTTAAAATTCCTTCCCTGGCTGTTTGGCTGAAAATGATTTTAAATATAAATCTTAGAATATGGAAGTCATGTATGGTTCTCCATACCGATTTTTTATTTAGTAATGTGGACATATGAAACGGTTTATAGTGTTTAAAATTTTTAATTGTTTGATATGGCGAAAGAAAAACAATACACTTCAGCTGGAGGTAAGAACATTTTTATTTTCCTCATGTTGAGTAATGTTTACTTAGGTTTCACTTCCTAAATTAGAAATTGTATTTCGCTGTATAATTTCCTAAAACTTTACAAGCTCTTACACTATAAAGACATTACGTTCAGCACGGGATAAATAAACTCTGAACACAGTAAATTTTGTACATTGTCAACATGAAACGAGTGTACGTGGATGACGTAGTTCGTAAACTTCGTCCGCCTCACTCACATACTACTACCGTCTCACTCACTCCCATCTGTGCAGCTCACGGGCAATTTCGATTCAGTTTAGCTGTATCAATATAACTCAGAACAGTATGGAGTAGTACAGTAATTGTATTGCAAATTAGAGTTAACGTGTATGAAAATCATTTATTTTTGTAGGTTATCAATTTTAATGAAACACTCAAATTCAACATCACACCAGATCACAGGTATTTAAATCTTAGTGTGTGGGGCAGAGGTGAGAAGAATGTACTGTTGGGACATATCAGTTTGCCACTGGCCACCCAGTGCTGTGTGACACGAGTAGGCCACCATATCAACACATATTCATTGCTTCCTCCAGATCCACATTTAGTGAACAGGTGAGTCTTACATTAATATTTTTTTCATGTAATATAAGATAGTAGTTGTCAGTTATATGAAGCCCAGACTTACATTCAGGCTAAAATTTACACATGTATCACACCTCTAGATTAGATCATTGATCTATTGTGGATGCACCACTACTTCCTCAGCCTTTGTTGATCTCTTTTACTTACAAATGTGTTACCACTACTACTTTGGAATGGTAGAATTATCCATTCTTAAATTTATTTTAAATAAAAATTTATTACTGCAGTAAACTACACGGAATATGTGGAGTCACTGACACACCACCTACCTACTGTGTTGCTGCCAATAAGCGACAGTTTTAACTTTCAATAATTATTCCAAAAAAAATTGCTAGAATGGTACTTATATAAAGATATAAAAATCATCTGCCTACTGGCAGTAGTATGTGGGAATGCAGTTGTATGTCACAAACAATAGCCCTGTGTATGAACTTCAGTCTTGCTTTGATGTGAGATCATGTTGGATGTAATTGCTATAGCAGGTATTTGAGCAAGTTATTTGGCAGTCTACCCAAAAGGTGAAACCAAAATGATAATGGTCATATGTTATTTACAAGTGGTGATCAGTGCACATCAAACATGTTGGGGAACTGCAATTTGAGAATGACACAAGATTAAAAAAATATTGCATATCCATGTCAAGTTTTTAAGAGCTTGAGGGCAGAGTAGGTTTTGTTTCCCATTTTATGTTGGACTCGCCCCATACATTTTATATATTCCAAATAATATTGTCATGACGGTCTACTCGATAGTCATAGGTACAGTGGAAACAAAATAAGTACAAGACACCAATTAAGTCACTAATCACACCTTTAATTTTTACAGTTAACAGTTTGTAATTAACAACACAGTCTGTACAACAAATCAAATGAAAATTGTTCACACGCAATAAAATGTCCACTAAATTTAAACACAATTGTATTACAATTATACCGTCCGATTATAAAACACCACTCTTAACTAATAACTACTTGAACGCACACAGTAATATCGCTACTATAACTCTCGAACCACACTGTCAATAATTCACACTAATACTGAAACTAAACATCGTTGAGTACTGGTAGTTATATCTCCCCAAATTACTAGATTATTCCATAATGCGCAGTAGCGCCAGTATAGTTACGATGTAATTACTTGTGGCCTTGACACAGTGAGAGGGCATACGCGTTACATCGAGATTCTTCTGGCATATTCGACAAACACGTAAATTGTTCTGTGATGTCACTACACTGCCCCCTCTTTAAGCGTGTTCGTACCGAACTGGCACCCCGTCTCTGCAGTAGTACTTAGTCAGGCGATCTAGGTGGATGACCTTGAATTTTCGCTGTCCTTCGTGTTGAATCCAATAAACAACATCGTTAATTCTTTTTTTCACAGTGTAGGGTCCTTCCCAGTTCGACTGAAGCTTAGGTGAGTGACCACGATGGTGCTTTGGATTGAACAACCAGACCTGATCTCCTTCTTGGAAACCCACACTATTGCTGCGAATGTCATACCGAGTTTTCATATTATCACTGGCTATATTCAGCTGTCCTCTTATCAAGCGATTCATTTCTCGCAGTTGGTTTTCTAATTGCGAGGAATAGTTTTTTGGCTCTTGGGACTGAATCTCAGGTGATCCAAACATCAAGTCTCCAGGAAGACGAATCTCCCGCCCAAACACGAATTTGCTGGAGTCATGCCGGTTGTGTCGTGTACTGATGATCTATACGCCATGAGGAATAGTAGTATACATTGGTCCCAGTCTGTTTGGTTCTCGTCAACAACCTTCGAAAGATGCTTCTCAAGTGTCCTATTGAATCTCACAACCATCCCGTCCGACTGAGGATGCAGAGGCTTTGTCCTGGTCTTTCGAATTCCGAGTAGACGGCATAATTCTTTAAACACCCCTGATTCGAAATTTCTCCCTTGATCCATATGGATTTCCATAGGGGCTCCGTAACAGCAACCGAAGTTGTGAACTAACTCCTTTGCCACAGTGGTAACCTCCTGATTTGGAATTGCGTAGGCTTCTACCCACAT
This sequence comes from Magicicada septendecula, assembly GCA_034769895.1. Taxonomy (NCBI): domain Eukaryota; kingdom Metazoa; phylum Arthropoda; class Insecta; order Hemiptera; family Cicadidae; genus Magicicada; species Magicicada septendecula. Next base: position 484,582,335 of record CM068368.1, read on the forward strand.
AGTAAAGTAGTCACCTACAACCATGATGTACCGGTTTCCATCATCAGTAACTGGGAATGGTCCAACAATGTCTATGGCAATTCTCTCGAAAGGCAGTCCAACGTTATACTGTCTCATTTTTCCCCTCCTTCTGGTTTGTGGGCTCTTGCTTGCCGCACACATTTCACATGTCTGAACCCATTCCTCTACGTCGTGTCGAAGATAAAGCCAATAGAATCGTTTCCGTATTTTGTCAAGGGTTTTGTTAACGCCAAGATGGCCTCCAGATGTTCCATCATGCATCTCCTTCAAAACAGACTGCACTTTACTTCGGGGAACTATCAACTGCATGACCACGTCTCGTCCATCTGCACTTTCCCAAGCCCTTTTCAGCAATCCGTTTTCTAAGGTGAGAGATTCCCATTGTGCCCAGTACCCTTCAGCACTTCAGAACCATGGCAGATATCTTGCCAATCCGGGCGGCGACCTTCCTCTTTTGCTGTCAAGATCGGTCCAATGTCTTCATCATCAGTCATCTGTTCTTGTCGACAGTCTAGTGTTGTCCAGCCATCTGCTAGGAAATCTACCGTGATGGCTTGAACATGTTCACTTGAGTTTTGTTCTTCCTTTTTGTGGCAATGTCGGCAGTCTTCCGGGCACGGTCTTCGTGATAAGCCATCTGCATTACCATGCAGGTGCCCCCGTCGATGTTGTACCTTGAAGTTGTACTCTTGCAGATGTTCGAGCCACCTTGCCAACTGGGCTTCCGGATTTTTAAATCTCAAGAGCCATGCAAGCACGGCATGGTCGGTACATAGTGAAAACTCTCTGCCATAGAGGTATTTATGGAAGTGCTCCAAAGCTCTGACAATTGCCAACAACTCTCTCCGTGTAACACTTTAATTACTCTCTGGTTTAGAAAGTGTCTTGCTGTAATACGCTATTACTTGTTCTTCACCGTTCTGCACTTGAGACAGAACTGCTCCTAGACCAGTATTGCTTGCGTCTGTGTCTATGATGTACTTCCCTTCTGAAGCTGGAAAAGCGAGAATTGGCTGTGAACATAATGCAATCTTCAATGTCCTAAATGCTTGGTCACACTGTCTCGACCACTGGAAGTTTCGTTTATTTTCAGTTAGTTCATGTAGTGGTTTAGCAATAGTAACGAAGCCTTTCACAAAACATCGGTAATATGAGCATAACCCCAGGAAACTCCGAACTTCGTGTTTACTCTTCGGAACTGGCCAGTGTCTACTTTATTAGGATCCATGCTAACACCTGATGCCGAAACCAAATGGCCCAGATACTGTACTTCCTTCTGGAATAGAGAACACTTCTTCGGGCTCAGCTTCAGTTGTGCACCGTGAATTCTAGTTAGAACTTCCTTAAGGTTTACCAAATGGTCTTGGAAAGCCTTCCCGATCACTATGACATCGTCTAAGTAAACAAAGCAAGTTTTCCATGTGAGGCCTCGGAGTACCAGGTCCATCAATCTCTCAAATGTTGCCGGTGCATTACAGAGTCCAAATGGCATGACGTTAAATTGGAATAAGCCACTTGGGGTCGAGAAAGCGTTCTTTTACTTGTCTTCTTGATGAAGACCCACTTGCCAATATCCACTCTTCAGGTCTAATGTGGAAAAACACTGTGCTCCGGACAACGTGTCGAGTGTATCGTCAATGCGAGGTAATGGATGGGAGTCTTTCTTTGTAACGTCATTTAACCTCCGGTAGTCTACTCAGAAATGCAATCCACCATCCTTCTTCGCCACCAGCACTACAGGAGAAGACCAAGCACTTAACAAAGGTTTGATTACTCCCTCTGTCAACATGTCCTGTACTAACCAAGACATTTCCTCTTGTTTAGATAATGGAGGCCTTCAAGGAGGTTGGCGTATCGGTGTTGTGTCCCCGGTATTGATGTGATGATGCATAAGAGAGGTTCTTCCCAGTGACTGTCCCCGAACTGCAAAACAATCTTTGAATTTGTGTAAAAACTGTCTGAGTTCTTTTACCTCACCACTAGAGAGGTCGTTAGAAGATCTGTTCAATAATTCTTGCAGTTCCTCTAGTAATTTGGAATTATCCGAAGCACTGGATCTCCGTTGCATCATTCTGGCTACCCAGGCCACAGGAGTCAATTTGCCTAGGAGCGTATTGCTTTGTAAAGTGAATGCTTGATCCAAAATATTCGCCACTAGAATAGGTACATATCCGGTTTCGTCAGGTTTTACTAAATTTCTGGCAATTAGTTAGCCCGGTGTGCTGACTACTTGGGGTTCGAGTATAGAGCACTGGTTGCCCCTAGTATCTACATCGGTTCTAACCATGATGATCTTTTTGGACTTTGGCGGAACAGTCACGGCCACCTGGTTTATGACGTCCACCGATTTTTCTGCTGTCATCATTGTTGATAGCATTACCTCTTCGCCTCCGATTCTCAAGACATTGTTTCTGAGATCGACTATGAATACGTATGCGTTCATAATGTCCACACCAAGAATTCCTTCATCCACAATGTCTGCAACAAGTACTTGATGATTAAACTCAAGTCGACCGAGGTGTATCTCCACTTTTCCATACACTTTTACAGGCCATCCAGTAGCTGTTTGCAAGCTGCAAGAGCACCAGATTGACTTGAGATCTTTCACCACGACGGGGCGCACAATAGAAACTGTTGCGCCTGTGTCAAATGTAATCGTTGGCCTTTCTTGAACTAATCCGGTAACCACCAAGCTCCCGCTGTGTTTCTGAAGTGTAGAAATTGCGTATTCTCTAAGGGCTTTGTTTTTCCAGTTAGTCAGCACACACCCCGTTGTACCGACTATTGCTCGTTTTACTGCTGCTGAATTATAACCCGACAATCTCGTTGTAGATGTCCAGGTTTCCCACACCTATAACACTTCAGTCTTCCATCCTTTCTAATTTTATTGTGTGGCACTGACCGTCGAGTCTCTGTTCCTTGTTCTTCTTCCTCATCGTCTGTGCCATTGCGATCTTTTAGCATGCACACTTTATGACTTGTCCAACCAGACGCTGATTTGGCGGCCTCAAATTGCAAAGCATGTACCAGTGCGTCCGCACTGTTCTGGTGTCTTGCCATTCGTAACACTTGCTGTAGTTCGTTATCTCGGACACCGGCAGTAAATGTCTGCATCGCAAAACTCGTTCGAAAATACTCTGGTGCTTCAGGATACGACAGTCTAATTAGTCTGTCGATACTTGCTTCAAACTCTTGAAGGCTCTCCCCGGCATGCTGTCACCTTGCTCTCAACTGGGTGCAGTACACATCTCGCAAATGTTTATCACCATACCGTAATTCTAGAGCTTTTATCAACTCGGCATAGATGTTCTGGCTGTCAGGTGGCACTTTCTGTAGTAATTCTGCCGCAGGTCCTTTTAATGAGAGAACAAGTGAAACTGCCTTGTCTTTCTCTGGCCAGTTATGTGCGTATGCAGCAGCTTTGAATTGGCATAAATACGTCCCCCAGTGCGTGCTTCCATCAAAGGTTGGGGCCTTGACATGAACTGTGCCAACCGCAGGCTAGGTGACCTTCTCTATTGACTTATTTTCTGTGTCTTTATCATTGGTACAGTTTGTTCACAAAGTTGTTTTGGTTGTAAGTTCAGGCACTGCTCGACTTAATTTTTATTCTTCTCTTTTGTATTTGTAATTGAGTCCTCTATTTTTGTTGACATAGCTTTTTCCACACTCAAGACAGATTTTTCTACTTCAGCTATTTTATTTGACATGGATTCTTCTACATCAGATATTCTGGTAATTTGATTGTTAAGCTCACCTCGTAATTCACCTACGTCACCACGTAGGAGACCCAATTCTGCGGTAGTATGTTCTTGCATCTTTTTTTGTTCATGAATTAACGCTTTGATGTCACCTGCTTCACGTTTACGATCGAGTCTTGTATTTTTGTTGACATAGCTTTTTCCACACTCGTGACAGATCTTTCTATTTCAGCTATTTTATTAGACATCAATTCTTCAACACTCGAGACAGATTTTTCTACTTCAGCTATTTTTAATGTCATTGATTCTTGTACCTCTGATATTTTAGTAACTTGTTTATTAAGCTCACCTCGTAGGAGACCCAACTCTGCAGCGGTTTGTTCTTGTGTCTGCTTTTGTTCCTGTATTAACTCCTTGATGTCTTCTGCCTCCTGCTTACATTCTTCTTTTTGTCTTTCTTCTGTTTCTAGCATTATTGCTTTCTGACATTCCTCAGCCTCTTCTCTTTCCTGCCTGCGTTTTTCATCCTGCCGTTTTTCTGCTTCTTCCACCTCCTGTCTGCGTTTCTTATCCTGTTGTTTTTCTGCTTCGTCCTGTGTCTTGTTGTAGCAGTGTTTGTAAAGCTTCCATCATCTGACTACCATCCATGTTTACCGATTAATTACGAATTACACTCGTCTTGTAAAAAGTGTCCACTGTTAACCGTTCTATCCCACTTCTGACACCACTGCCACGACGGTCTACTCGTTCGTCGTAAGAACAGTGGAAACAAAATAAGTACAAGACACCAATTAAGTCACTGATCACACCTTTAATTTTTACAGTTAAACAGTTCATAATTAACAACATAGTCTCTACAACAAATCAAATGAAAATTGTTCACACGCAATAAAATGTCCACTAAGTTTAAACACAATTGTATTACAATTATACCGTCCGATTATAAAACACCACTCTTAACTAATAACTACTTGAACGCGCACAGTAATATCACTACTATAACTCTCGAACCGCACTGTCAATAATTCGCACTAATACTGAAACTGAACATCATTGAGTACTGGTATTTATATCTCCCCAAATTACTAGATTATTCCATAATGTGTGATAGCGCCAGTATAGTTACGACGTAATTACTTTCTGCCTTGACTCAGTGAGAACAGCTGCGCCAATTCTCGCACCGTGTAGAAAATGCATCGACAAGCACGTACGTCACACGGTTTACATCGAGATTCTTCTGGCACATTCGATAAACATGTAGATTGTTCTGTGATGTCGTAACAATATAATTTTTTTATTTCTAACTGTACATTCTGTGGACATAGTGCCCCCAAAAAGTAGACATCACTTGATTGTCATCAGTAAGTTTAATAATTTCTTATACTTTTGCTGCAGTACCAATTAAAAACAAAACCACAAAAAGAACTTTTAAACGACCATATCTCAATCAAGTTCTGCACAACAATGCTCTATATAGTATTGTTACATAATGCGGCATGACTTGTGCGTTCTGGAAGCATCTCAATTATTAGCCTAACAGTGCGTGTTTCTGCGAAGGTCACGCTGAAGTGTCCTCTAGAATTTTCGATGGCTTGTTAAGGATGCATGTTATGGAACACTGGAGACTATAAATAGCCCATACCTGCTGCTTAGCTTTTAGTTTGTTGTCTGGCGATTACAAGTGATTATCGTCGATATTACTGTGTGCGTTCAAGTGGTTATTAGTGAAGTGTTTAATAATCGGGTGGGATAATTGTAATACAATTGTGTTTAATTTTAGTGGAAATTTTATTGCGTGTGAACAATTTTTATTTGATTTGTTGTAAGAGACTGTGTTGTTAATTACGAACTGTTTAACTGTGAAAATTAAAGCTGGTGATTAGTGACTTAATTGGCGTCTTATATTCTGTTTCCACTGTACCTACAACGATCAAGTAGACCATCGTAACAATGATGTCAGAACTGAGATAGAACCGTTAACAGTGGAAACAGTGAATACTTTGTACAAGACGAGCGTAATCTGTAATTAATCCTAACCAATGGATGCCAGTCAGATGATGGAAGCTTTCCAATCGCTGCTGCGGCAGACACACGAACAGCAAAAAGAAGAACGATGACAATAAAGAGAAGAAGCAGAAAAATGACAGGATGAAAAACGCAGGCAGGAAAGAGAAGAGGCTGAGGAATGTCAGAAAACACCAATGTTAGAAACAGAAGAAAGACAAAAAGAGGTAAGCATGAAACAGAAGACATCAAGGAGTTAATACAGGAACAAAAGAAGACACAAGAACAAACCGCTGCAGAGTTGGGTCTCCTACGAGGTGAGCTTAATAAACAACTTACTAAAATATCAGAGGTACAAGAATCAATGACATTAAAAATAGCTGAAGTAGAAAAATCTGTCTCGAGTGTTGAAGAATTGATGTCTAATAAAATAGCTGAAGTAGAAAGCTCTGTCACAAGTGTGGAAAAAGCTATGTCAACAAAAATAGAAGACTCGATTACAAATATAAAAGAGCAGATTACACAGAAAATAAGTCAGTAGAGAAGGTCACCTTGTCTGTGGTTGGCACAGTGCATGTCAAGGCCCCAACCTTTGATGGAAGCACGCACTGGGCAACGTATTTACACCAATTCGAAGCCCCTGCATGTGCAAATAATTGGACAGAGAAAGACAAGGCTGTTTCACTCATTCTTGCATTAAAAGGACTTGTGGCAGAATTACTACAGAAAGTGCCACCTGACAGCCAAAACACCTATGCCGAATTGATAAAAGCTCTGGAATTACGGTATGGTGATAAACATTTGCGAGATGTGTACTGCACCCAGTTGAGAGCAAGGCGACAACATTCCAGGGAGAGCCTTCAAGAGTTTGAAGCAAGTATCGACAGACTAATTAGACTGTCCTATCCTGAAGCACCAGAGTATTTTCGAACGAGTTTTGCGATGCAGACATTTACTCCCAGCGTCCGAGATAACGAACTACAGCAAGTATTATGAATGGCAAGACACCAGAACAGTGTGGACGCCCTGGTACATGCTTTGCAATTTGAGGCCGCCAAATCAGCGTCTAGTTGGACAAGTCATAAAGTGCGCACGCTAAAAGATCACGACATCTCACCGATAAAAGATCTGATATTGTATCCTCACCGACGATGAGGAAGAACAACAAGGAACACAAAAGAAGACAAACTTGATGGTTGGTGCCACAGAATAAAATAAGAAAGGATGGAAGACTGAAGTGTTATAGATATGGGAAACCTGAACATCTACAACGAGATTGTCGGGTTAGAATTCAGCAGCAGGAAAACAAGCAATAGTAGGTACAACAGTGTGCTGACTAACTGGAGGAACGAAGACCCTAGACAATACACAATTTCTACACTTCAGAAAAACAGCAGGAGCTTGGTAGTTATCGGATTTGTTCAAGAAAGGCCAACCTCGATTACAGTTGACACAGGCGCAACAGTTTCTGTTGTGCGCCCCGACGTGGTGAAAGCTCTCAAGCTAATCTGGTGCTCTTGCAGCTTGCGAACAGCTACTGGACAGCCTGTAAAAGTGTATGGAAAAGTGGAGATAAATCTACGCCTCGGTTGACTTGAGTTTAATCAAGTACTTGTTGCAGACATTGTGGTAGAAGTAATTCTTGGGGTGGACGTTATGAACGCATACGGATTTATAGTCGACTTCAAAAACAATGTCTTGAGAATCGGAGGCGAAGAGGTAATACTATCAACAATGACAACAGCAGAAAAATCGATGGATGTCATAAACCAAGTGGCCGTAACTGTTCCGCCAAACTCCGAAAAGATCATTATGGTTAGAACCGAGGCAACCAGTGCTCTATATTCGAACCCCAGGTAGTCAGCACACTGGGCATACTAATTGCCAGCAGTTTAGTAAACCTGACAAAACAGGAAATGTACCTATTAGAGTGGCGAATATACTGGATCAAGCTGTCACTTTACAAAGCATTATGCTCCTAGGAAAATTGATTCCTGTGCCCTGGGTAGCCGGAATGATGCAACGAAGATCCAGTTGTGCTTCGGATACTTCCAAATTACCAGAGGAACTGCAGGAATTATTGAACAGATCTTCTAACGACCTCTCAAGGGGTGAGGTAAAAGAACTCAGACGGTTTTTACATGAATTCAAAGATTCTTTTGCAGTTCGGGGAGAGTCACTGGGAAGAACCTCTCTTGTATAAGATCGCATCAATACCGGGGACACAACACCGATACGCCAACCCCCTCGAAGGCCTCCATTATCTAAGCAGGAGGAAATGTCTCGGTTAGTACAGGACACATTGACAGAGGGAGTAATCGAACCTTCATCAAGTGGTTGGTCTTCTCCTGTAGTGCTGGTAGTGAAGAAGGATGGTGGATTGCATTTCTGAGTACGCTACCGGAGGTTAAATGACGTTACAAAGAAAGACTTCCATCCATTACCTCGCGTTGACGATACACTCGACACGTTGTACGGAGCACAGTGGTTTTCCACATTGGACCTAAAGAGTAGATATTGGCAAGTGGGTCTTCATCAAGAAGACAAGGAAAAGACATCTTTCTCGACTCCAAGTGGCTTATTCCAATTTTAACGTCATGCCATTTGGACTCTGTAATGCACCAAGACTTTGAAGTCTTTCAAAGACCATTTGGAAAACCTTAAGGAGCTTTTAACTAGAATTCACAGTGCACAACTGAAGCTGAGCCCGAAGAAGTGTTCTCTATTCCAGAAGGAAGTACAGTATCTGGGCCACCTGGTTTTGGCAGCGGGTGTTAGTATGGATCCTAATCAAGTGGACGCTGTAAGAGACTGGCCAGTGCTGAAGAGTAAACACGAAGTTGGGAGTTTTCTGGGGTTATGCTCATATTACAGACATTTTGTGAAAGTCTTCGCTACTATTGCTAAACCATTACATGAGCTAACGGAATATAAACAAATCTTCCAGTGGTCGAGAGAGTGTGACCAAGCATTTAGGACTTTGAAGATTGCATTATGTTCGCAGCCAAATCTTGCTTTTCCAGCTTCCGAAGGGAAGTACATCGTAGACACAGATGCAAGCAATACTGGCCTAGGAGCAGTTTTGTCTCAAGTGCAGCACGGTGAAGAATGAGTAATAGCGTATTACAGCAAGACTCTTTCTAAAGCAGAGAGAAATTAAAGTGTTACACGGAGAGAGTTGTTGGCAATTGTCAGAGCTTTGGAGCACTTCCATAAATACCTCTATGGCAGAGAGTTTTCACTACGTACCAACCATGCCACGCTTGCATGGCTCTTGAGATTCAAAAATCTGGAAGGACAGTTGGCAAGATGGCTCGAACGTCTGCAAGAGTACAACTTCAAGGTACAACATTGACGGGGGCACCTGCATGGTAATGCAGATGGCTTATCACGAAGACCATGCCCGGAAGACTGCCGACGTTGCCACTGAAAGGAAGAACAAAACTCAAGCGAACATGTTCAAGCTATCACTGTAGATTTCCTGGCAGATGGCTGGACAACGCAAGACTGTCAACAAGAACAGATGACTGATGAAGACATTGGACCGATCTTGACAGCAAAAGAGGAAGGTCGCCGCCCGGATTGGCAAGATATCTGCCATGGTTCCGAAGTTCTGAAGGGCTACTGGGCACAATGGGAATCTCTAACCTTATAAAACGGATTGCTGAAAAGGGCTTGGGAAAGTGCAGATGGACGAGACGTGGTCATGCAGTTGATAGTTCCCCGAAGTAAAATGCAGTCTGTTTTGTAGGAGATGCATGATGAAACATCTGGAGGCCATCTTGGAGTTAACAAAACCCTAGAAAAAATACGGAAGCGATTCTATTGGCTTCATCTTCGCCACGACATAGAGGAATGGGTTCAGATGTTTGAAATTTGTGCTGCAAGCAAGGGCCCACAAACCAGAAGGAGGGGAAAAATTGTTATACTACTTTTTACTGCTGATAATAAAATACACTATCTTTACACTTTGTACTTGGCCAATAATTGTTTATTTCAAAGGTCGGGCGCCATCTTGATATGCAAAAACGTAAATATAAACTTGAAGTTTTACTTACCTTTAAAAGGGCAGGAATTCGTTTAAGCAAACTTCTTGAGTAGCGGAAAGTGTTATTTGAAATAATAATAATACTTTGTTAAAATTTTTACCAAATGATATTACCCAGTTTATTTATGACATTTAATTACATCTATTCTCCACCAGGTGGCGACAAAAGTACATTAAATTTCCCTTTTACAAGCCCTCCAAAATACCTACACAGTTATTTATATTTTTTAAACTCTCTGAAAACATTAAACATTTGATATGTGTTTTATATATATATATTTTTTTTATACTTGCACAACCCAGCACTTATTAAATATTATTTTGTTATTCACTCTCTCTCTCTCTCTCTCTCTCTCTCTCACACTCTCTCACTCTCTGGTACAATTTTTTAATTTTATGAGCTCATTCTTTATTTAATGTATAATTTTTTTATTGAAATGAATTTTACTGAATTGGTCATTTTTCTGTTTTCTTTGATATGTAAGTGTGTAAAATTATTGGAAAGCTGATACTTAGCTTCCAGTTTTTAGAACGTCGCACACCGCGAGTTCGCCGATTCTGGACGATCACATCTCACTCACACTTTGCCGAATTGTATTGTACTTTGAACTGTACCGGACCACTGTTATTTAATCCACTTTTGGTGGTGTGAAATTTACATAAACATTTAGTGAATACGCCGGCCGCGTGAAGTGCCGACCGGCCCAATTCACGGTCCAGGCGAAAATGACGAAGTTTCATCAGTCAGCATTGCTGAGGTGGGGCAGAATTACGTCATGGGTTCTTTGTTCAGAAACCCAGCCCAGTCGAATACAAAGCGTCTTACATTCCTTGCGTCTGACGTAATCGTGGGCTTGGTTGTTTACTGCTTATCGATGACAAATAGTTTTTTGTGACATTTGTAGCTTTTCAGCGAATTCGACCGAAATCCTGTTAACTCCAAAGTGCGTTGTTTAAAATATTCTATAGTTTATTCACCAAAACTTTATAGGGATTATGAAATAAAATTATTATTATTACAAAATAAATGGTTATAGAATAAAAATACAATAATTATGGTTTTTAGGACCATAGATTTACAAAATTATTATCGTACCAGAATTGTACCGTCACAAAACCCCCTCAATGAAAGATTTTATGCCGAAGCATAAAAACTTTCATTGACACATTCGTACTTCCTAAAGGGATCAGCCAGGATATGTCGCCACAACCCCCTTACAATTTATATGAAAAGAAATACAATAACTCACCCGTGGTCCGATGATGATGACAGAACCTGCATGACCTTACTGGACTTCTCCTTCCAGATCCCAACACCATAAGGCCAATCAGGCGCGTAACGCTCCTGCTCTGACGCGCTGGCCAGTTCAGGACCACCGTCACAACATCACCAAACACTGAAACAATAAATTAAAAATATCAAAATAGTGGCTTGGTATATGCTATATCCCTAACTGATCTGTTTCCCCTTAGCTATGTGCTGGTTTGTGTTAAGAAGCACTGGGTTTACTTCAGATCAACAAGAATTATATAGAAGTGCCATTCTCTTCATTGACTATCCTTTATTTTTAAAAATCTTTTCGATTCCCATCGATAATAATTAATCCTTTCTGTTTTCATAATTAATGTAATTATAAAAGAAACAAATATCTAAATGAAATACATGGATATAATAAATATACAGGGTCCGCCAGTGAAGCGGGAAAATTAAAAGTACCCAATTTTTTCATGAAACATTTATTATCAGAATTTTTTTTACAGATTTGAGTTGAGTAAAGTGTGCCATTATTTTACTTTTTTTAATAACGCCGCTCAAGTGAGAGCCATTTCTGTGTAAACATTCTTCTAATCTTGACCGAAAATTTTCCATCACTCGACGAAGCAGGTCAGGTGGAATCCGTACAATTTCTTGTCTGATATTCATTTTTAATTCCGGTATGGTGTGCGGTCTATCAATGTACACCCTGCTCTTCAGAAATCCCCAAAGAAAAAAGTCGCATGCGGATAAATCTGGGGATCTTGCAGGCCACGAGTGTCACCATATCTGGATATGAGTCCATCCGGGAAGAGTTCTCTTAAAGCAGCCATGGACACACGAGCAGTATGACTTGTGGCACCATCCTGCTGCAAAAAATTAATTTCCGGAAACCTAGGGAGCTGCTGCATCAAAAATGTTCTGACCATGTGTGTGTAGCGGTCTGCATTGACAGTTGTGGTGTTTCCTCTATCGTCTTGGAAAAAATATGACCCAATAATGCCAGATGATGAAACTGCACACCACACCATAACTTTCGGACTATGTAATGGCTTTTCATGCAACTCACCTGGGTTTTCATCATTCCAATGTCGACTATTTTGTTTGTTTACGTATCCATTCAAATGAAAATGTGCTTCATCTGACATAAACATGCGGTGAATAAAGTTTTCATCATCATTTACACGTCGCAATATTTCTTCGCTGAAAATCCTGCGAGCCAGCATATCGCCATCTTTCAACTCCTGGATTACTTGAATTTTGTAAGGATGAAAAGATAAGTCTTTATGCAAAATTCGTCGTAACGATGTGTCACTAATGTTTAGTACGGATGCATGTTTCATTGCAGAACGTTGTGGACTACACGTCAATGCTACTTTAACTCTTTCAATGTTTTCCTCTGTTCTTACAGACCTTGTTGCTCCTCTATGCTTTAAGTTTAATGTGGAACCAGTTTCATCAAACTTTTTCACCCATGACATAATTGCATGAGTGGACGGCACTCTTCCATGTCGTGGAATATTGAAATGATTACGAAACAATCGTTGTACAGAAGTCACACAGTCACCATTCTTATAAAACGATTTTACGCAGAAAGCACGCTGTGCACCGGACCACTGCTCCATGTTTAACAAATGGCATTAAATGTAAAACAACAATCGAAAACCTCTCCGCCCTCTCGTGAGCAGAAAATGAACTATTGGACTTTCAAAATTTCCCGCTTCACTGGCGGACCCTGTATATAAATCCCAAATTTATGGATATAATTACTTAAATCTCCCTTTAAATTAATTACTCAAACAGGGAGAAAAACATTTTATAAAAAAAATAAAATCTTATTATTAATATTATTATTATTAACAGTTAATAACTGGCGCTGTTAATAATATTTACCCCTCTTTCTCCTCCACACACACTATTTCCTATACATCATGTTCAAATTCCTATGCTAATATATAAAACATATTACATAATACATAATAATACATTCATAATTAACATTGATACATTAATACGGTTAATACATTGCAGTAATACGGTTAATAACCAATTCACATTTAACTTGATTAAGATTTACACATCCTACATCTTTAAGTTTGCATTTAAATTATAAAAAATTACTATTTCAATTAATTAATTAATAATTCTAAACTTTCATTAATTAGCCATCAATTATTTATCATTTATCATTTAATTTATTTCAAATTTATTATTAATATTTATATTATATTATTATTATTTCATCTCCTATTACCTCTCTACTCTGAATATTTTACCTAACCTTTCACATTCTTATCATTGTTTAGTCTGGGTGACTCCTGTACTCACTATGCTTTTACTTATTATATAGGCACTAACATTTATTATCTTACTCACCTTTCTTCTGACTAACAATCGAATTTACCTATCATGACACCAATTTCTCAATTATAAACACCTTTCACTAATTTCATTCCGACGATACATCCTATGGCACCGTGTGTCTTTGTATTAAGATGGGTGTTCCCTACCTGGCTATATACATTCATAATATTTTGCCCTTCCAAAATATCGGCAAACACTCCCTTAAACTACGCTATTACCTGCCACAACGCTATACGTTGGCCACTCCTTATCACCTCACCCCCACTACAAAATATCATCAGCAACAATTATATGTTTAACCTTTACTTTACTCACCTCTACAAATAATCACCAACTACTGTGTCCCTAAATATCTAATACTCTCTTTGTATGCTATTTTCTTCAAAATTCTTATCTATCTAACTCCCATTTACTTTGATTGACTAACTCACATGCCTCTATTTATTAATACACCCAGGCTCTATTCCCTTTTAAACACTTACTGTGATCATTTACAATTGCATTATAAAATTCATCTCTCACCTACTCATAACAGTACATCTCAATATGCAAATATATATTCTTACTTAATCATTTCATTTATTATTCATTAGAAATTTTTTATTCGTTACAAATTTAAAATCATTTAACTTCATTACTACTGCAATTATAAATTTAGTACAACTTTCTTTTGTACCACATTTATTAAGTAATTGATCTTTAATTATTATTCAATTATTTAAAATTTTCACTATTACTTTCACTTGTTTAGCAAAATAAAAACATGTTTATTATTAAAACAATACATAATACATGGTGTACATAAAATTTACCTGTAATACACAACATCAAAATACATAAATACATTGATATTAATACATATAAAACAATGAAAAATATACAATCCAAACTCATTATTTTGTCATTAATCAAAATCAGTCCATATGCAGTCCATTTCAAAACCACTGTTCACATATATTAAATGTTCATTACACAATTAAAACAATCTATCCTCCATCATTGAATAACATTCTAATCTTAGATCTATTTATCTTATTGTTTAGTAAATACATTTTATTATTATAATCATTATAATATTTATCAAACAGTTTATATTCATTCACAATTTCGTTTACATTAATAGATGTACTTCCTATTAATTTATCATATGCCATGTCACGATCGGGTATGGTTCTGTCTACATCAGTATGATCATATGTCATAATCATGTTATTATCGTAATTATCTCCTGCTACATCCATTACTACCCAAGGTAAGTGCTTGATACCATTATTCTCATTAACTATTATTGTTATCTCAAGTTTACTATAAGGTATGTATGTACTATAATCATCCACCATCTCTACTCCTAACCTTTCTACAAATTCTCTATACTTTCTATTTACTTTAAAAATTTCTATTACTCTCTTATTCTCTCTCTCAATATATTTCTCACCATAACACCAAGCTACACACTCTCTCTCTCTCCAAATATGCAGGGGTCACTAACTCATAATTACTGTACCACCTATGAGGTACACAAAAACACGAAGGAACTTTATTTGTAGACCTTTCGTCTCCCAAATATAAATCTAAGGAACTCTCGTCCTTATTAAAAATACGTGAAGACTTGACTTCACCCCCTACTACAACATCAAAGGAAAATTCTACCCCCTGCATCTCTTTTACAAATATACTGTCTCTCAGCTCTCTCTCGGACTCAACACACTCAAACACCTCATTATCACTCCCAATATTCTCATTATCATTTTCTAATATCATATCATTCTTACTACCTGTAAACTCATTATTCAAATTATCACTGTTACTCACCTTCTGATTCTCTATTTGGATTAACTTCTC
This sequence comes from Magicicada septendecula, assembly GCA_034769895.1. Taxonomy (NCBI): domain Eukaryota; kingdom Metazoa; phylum Arthropoda; class Insecta; order Hemiptera; family Cicadidae; genus Magicicada; species Magicicada septendecula. Next base: position 484,597,570 of record CM068368.1, read on the forward strand.
ATCCAACTTTTTCTAATTACTTTGTCACATTGTTTAACAAGATTATCGTTACGTTTTTTAATTTCGGTCTTTATTTCATCCAACTTTACATTCTGTTCATCAAATTTATTTAATAGTAACTGCATCATTGCAGCTGTACCATCTGTCTTACTTACGTCTTGTTTTGAGCTGGGGTTTAACGGAACTGGGTTTAATTCAGTTACACTGGTCTGACTAATTTGGTCCAGTTTAACATCCATCTCACTCGCAACTGTTTCATCTACATTATCACCTTTATCGGTATTCATTTTACTTATTTTAATATTACCCGCATGCATACAACCTTATAACATAACCTCGTGGAAATTAGGTTATGTTTACGTAAAACTATTACTTCAAATAACATTTCCGCTCTCTCTGTAGGCTTACCCACATAAAACAAAAGTTTACATAGTGTCCTTGGTCGGGAAAGCCAAATGTTATATTACTTTTTACTGCTGATAATAAAATACACTATCTTTACACTTTGTACTTGGCCAATAATTGTTTAATTTCAAAGGTCGGGCGCCATCTTGATATGCAAAAACGTAAATATAAACTTGAAGTTTTACTTACCTTTAAAAGGGCAGGAATTCGTTTAAGCGAACTTCTTGAGTAGCGGAAAGTGTTATTTGAAATAATAATAATACTTTGTTAAAATTTTTACCAAATGATATTACCCAGTTTATTTATGACATTTAATTACATCTATTCTCCACCAGGTGGCGACAAAAGTACGTTAAGTTTCCCTTTTACAAGCCCTCCAAAATACCTACACAGTTATTTATATTTTTTAAACTCTCTGAAAACATTAAACATTTGATGTGTTTTATATTTATATATATATTTTTATACTTGCACAACCCAGCACTTTTTAAATATTATTTTGTTATTCACGCTCTCTCTCTCTCTCTCTCTCTCTCTCTCTCTCTCTCTCTCTCTCTCTCTCTCTCTCTCTCTCTCTCTCTCTCTCACTCACTCTCTGGTACAATTTTTTAATTTTATGAGCTCATTCTTTATTTAATGAATAATTTTTTTATTGAAATGAATTTTACTGAATTGGTCATTTTTCTATTTTCTTTGATATGTAAGTGTGTAAAATTATTGGAAAGCTGATACTTAGCTTCCAGTTTTTAGAACGTCGCACACCGCGAGTTCGCCGATTCTGGACGATCACATCTCACTCACACTTTGCCGAATTGTATTGTACTTTGAACTGTACCGGACCACTGTTATTTAATCCACTTTTGGTGGTGTGAAATTTACATAAACATTTAGTGAATATGCCGGCCGCGTGAAGTGCCGACCGGCCCAATTCACGGTCCAGGCGAAAATGACGAAGTTTCATCAGTCAGCATTGCTGAGGTGGGGCAGAATTATGTCATGGGTTCTTTGTTCAGAAACCCAGCCCAGTCGAATACAAAGCGTCTTACATTCCTTGCGTCTGACGTAATCGTGGGCTTGGTTGTTTACTGCTTATCGATGACAAATAGTTTTTTGTGACATTTGTAGCTTTTCAGCGAATTCGACCGAAATCCTGTTAACTCCAAAGTGCGTTGTTTAAAATATTCTATAGTTTATTCACCAAAACTTTATAGGTATTATGAAATAAAATTATTATTATTACAAAATAAATGGTTATTGAATAAAAATACAATAATTATGGTTTTTAGGACCATAGATTTACAAAATTATTATCGTACCAGAATTGTACCGTCACAAAATGGGACAGTATAACGTTGGACTGCCTTTCGAGAGAATTGCCATAGACATTGCTGAACCTTTCCCAGTTACTGACAATGGAAACCGGTACATCATGGTTGTAGGTGACTACTTTACTATGTGGGTAGAAGCCTACGCAATTCCAAATCAGGAGGTTACCACTGTGGCAAAGGAGTTAGTTCACAACTTCTGTTGCTGTTACGGAGCCCCTATGGAAATCCATACGGATCAAGAGAGAAATTTCAAATCAGGGGTGTTTAAAGAATTATGCTGTCTACTCGGAATTCGAAAGACCAGGACAAAGCCTCTGCATCCTCATCGGACGGAATAGTTGAGAGATTCAATAGTACACTGGAGCAGCATCTTTCAAAAGTTGTTGTCGAGAACCAAACTTACTGGGACCAATGTATACCACTATTCCTTATGGTCATCAGTACACGACACAACCGGCATGACTCCAGCAAAATTCGTGTTTGGGCGGGAGATTCGTCTTCCTGGGGACTTGATGTTTGGATCACCTGAGACTCAGTCCCAAGAGCCAAAGAACTATTCCTCACTATTAGAAAACCAGCTGTGAGAAATGAATCGCTTGATAAGAGGACAGCTGAAGATAGCCAGTGATAAAATGAAAACTCGGTATGACATTCACAGTAATAGTGTGGGTTTCCAAGAAGGAGATCAGGTTTGCTTGTTTAACCCAAAGCGCCATCGTGGTCGCTCACTTAAACTTCAGACTAACTGGGAAGGACCCTACACTGTGAAAAAAAGAATCAACAATGTTGTCTATCGGATTCAATAGGAAGGACAGCAGAACTTCAAGGTCATCCACTTAGATCGCCTAGCCAAGTATTACTTCAGGGACGGTTTGCCAGTTCGGGACGAACAGGCTTAGGGAGGGGGCAGTGTTACGTAATGCGGCACGTCTTGTGCATTCTGGAAGCATCTCAATTAGCCCAACGGTGTGTGTTTCTGCGAAGGTCGTGCTGAAGTGTCTTCTAGAATTTTTGATGGCTTGTTAAGGATGCATGTTATGGAACACTGGAGACTATAAATAGTCCATACCTGCTGCTTAGCTTTTAGTTTATTGTCTGGCGATTACAAGTGATTATTGTCGATCAAGTGGTTATTAGTGAAGTGTTTAATAATTGGGCGGGATAATTGTAATACAATTGTGTATAATTTTAGTGGGCATTTTATTGCGTGTGAACAATTTTTATTTGATTTGTTGTAAGAGACTGTGTTGTTAATTACAAACTGTTTAACTGTGAAAATTAAAGCTGGTGATTAATGACTTAATTGGCATCTTGTATTCTGTTTCCACTGTATCTACAACGATCAAGTAGACCGTCATAACAGTATACATGGATAGAGATTAGAGGAGAATAAATGTTGATTTTGGGTTGCCCCAAGGTTACTTGTGGGAAGCACCCTTTGTACCATGTTCACATCACACAACTATATGTGTTCTATTCTGGTCAGGAAACAAAATACACATACACCTGATGCAAACTGTGTGTGGAGGGGCGACAGACAGTTTGCACACAGCCCACAATGCTTTATAATATATATAGCTGACTTACACCTCACATACAACTGTATGTGTGGGCAGATGATTGTTAGTAAGTACTAGGACTTAACCTACCCACAGAGATTGGGAAATGAACATATCTTGCTTCCTTACATTTCTGTATACTGAAAGAAACTTATAACTTCACTGATATCACTGTGCAGTATTTTTCTTATTATTTCACTAAAGTTTTGGGTCATGAAAATTGCAGTTCACAATCGCAGCATAAACTTTTTAGTAAGATCAAACATTATATTAATTTATGCCTATTGTATTGTGACATCAAAAGAAGGTGGCTATGTATTCTTCACATAATTTATTTTAAATTCTATATAAAAATTTTAAAATATGTAGTTTTATATTATATTTTCCTATGAAAGATTAAATATATAGGTGATTTTGCATTTATTTCCCTTCTGTCTTAAAACTAAAACAATTACCATATGCGATGCTGGGTATCTTACAAGTGTGAGGGTACATTAAAATTTAAACTTTTTTTGTAATTTTTTGTGTGGTAGGCTAGACATCTTATTAGTTGAAACTAAAAGTAGCAGGTAAATGTTGACAATTAAATTTAAAATTTTGTAAATGTTTGTGTGTGTGTGTGTTATATTATGTGTTTAGATGTGTTTATGTATGTGTATCACTTAAAGTACATAAGTATTAAATTCACAGTACTATGAAATTATAGAAATTTCAGTGGCCTACTGAAATGAATGCATTCATTTCCAGACAAGAGCACCTGGAAATCCCCAAACTTTATGGTATAAGTTACATTATTGTACATACATTTCATTTCAGTTATGAATATTAAAATGTTTTTTAAAAAGTAAATAATCTTTCACCTTAACTGAAACTTTTGAATTTAGACATTTATTGCCAAACCACGACTGTCTCCATGTAGTTATTAATATTTTTTAATTATTTTTATGTTTTTGTGTACCTATCATGAAAAAATTATTTTAAAAGGTGTTCAAATGTACTCACAGAGTTATAAAATAAAACTATGGTAATTATTTAATATTACTTATACCTCAATTTGCTTCATATTGAAATAAACTTGTTCAAAATTATTATTTATATTAATAATAAGGGTCACAAAGATAAAACAATGAATTAATTTTGATACATTTTTAATGTTGCGGGTTATATAAATTTCAGGGGCAATACTTTTTACACCCACTTTGCATTTTTTAAAACCCTTCATTACATGACAATCGCAAACATACAATATAAATTTGCCAGTAAACAATATTATTATAAAACAAATTTTGTTTGATATTATGGCCATTAGCAAAAAATCTGCTTGCAGAACATCATCCAATATTCTGCTTCTTTCTACCATTGTTGTGATTCTCACTACAGCAGCTGAAATTAATACATGTTCTAACCTCTTGGTGAATTTTTCCCATAGTGAAAATGAAAGCGCTTGAAGAATAATGTTTTTGAATAAAATGTTGCTTCAAACTTGGTAAAACGTTTACAGAAACATTCGAAATGCTTCAGCAAGCATTTGGGGATGATTCCATGAGCTGAACGCAATGCTACAACTGGTTTACTCATTTCAAAGCGAAGAACCTCGACTAATTAAAATTAAAGACTTGGTCCCCCTTCAACATTAATAGGTGATGATAAGATCGATGAAGTTCGCACTATGATACATGAAGATCGTTGTTTAACTGTGTATGAGATTGTCAAAGAATCGGGTATCAGCATTGGTTCATGCCACAAAATTTTAACAGGAAAACTGAACATCCATCACATCTCAGCAAAATTTGTGGCACATTTGTTGTCCAATGATCAGAATGAGAATCGCGTTAACAGCAGTTAGGAACTGGACTGTGCCAGTGCCAATGAAAACTTCATCAAAAACATTATAACAGGGGACGAGATGTGGGTGTATGGATACGATGTTGAAACAAAGGCAGTCTTCACAGTGGGTGGAAAGTGGTCACCTCGACCAAGCCCGGATGAGTCGGTCAAACATGAAGGTGATGTTGGTGGTGTTTTTTGACTGGAAAGGGCTGGTTCGTAATGAATTCCGTGTGGTCAGCCAGTAAATAAGGAGTATTATAGAGAAGTTTTAAGGTGTTTGAAGGAAGCAGTAAGCAAGAAGAGACCAGACCAATGGAAAGAACAGTTTTGGGTGTTACAACTTGATAACACACCAGCTCACGCGTCACTGCTTGTTGTCAATTATCTAGTGAAAAACAATACAACTGTTCTGCCCCACCCACCGTACTCACCAGAACTTAGCCCCAGCAAAGTTTTTCTTGTTCCCAAAACCGAACGCGACCTTGAAAGGACATGGTTTTGAAACAATTGAGGAGATTAAGAAAAATACGTAAGAACAGGTGCATGCCATTCCAAAAAATGTGTTCCAGGAATCGTTTCAGAATTTGAAGAAATGTTGTGAGCAGTGCATTGATAGCAGGAGGGAACACTTTGAAGGGGATAAGTAAGCATGCATAAAGTTGTAAGTAGATTAATAAAGTTTTTGTTGCAAAAGTTCGGTCTTCTTTTGGATACACCTCGTCTAATATCTTAAACAGTGAATCTTACTATTTTCCCTGATGTTAAGAGTTCTGTAGACATTCTAAACAATAAATGTGTATAATTTAAATAAACATAATTTACTCATTGTACAGTAGCAAGTGTCTTTTTGTGTGATGCGGTGTTGACTAATATGAATAACATTATTATTAATAATATTATTTATATTCATAAATGCTCATATTTTTCTTATTATATGTTTATATTATTATTATTAACAAAACTTTTTTTACAAGAATATATTTTTATTGTTTTGTAAATTACAGTGTTTCAGTTTCAGCTTCATCATCAGATGTATGTATGAATTTCTATCTGATGATAGCTGAAAGATATTGAAACACTGTAATTTACAAAATAATAAAAATATATTCTTGTAAAAAGTTGTATTATTAATAATAATAAAATATTTAATAATAATTGTAATTGTTCATAAATTAAAGTAAAACAACAGAGTGCATTTGTGCGTACATGTGGACGTGTGCGCATGTGTGTGTGTATGCGTGTTATAGCAGTAACTCATCAAGTTGCTACTCTATTGGTGTAATAATTTTAGTGTAATGTTCACACACACACACACACACACACACACACACACACACACACACACACACACACACACACATTTCTTCTGCAAATGGATTATGTGATTACTTTGCGTTATATGCATTTTGCAGGTAAAAACTGCTTCATTAGAAGCTATCATATTTAATGAATAATTGATTTAAATATTTTGATTGTGTAATGCTTGTTTATCTGATCAGCTGTTTCAATGGTTATATTAAACATTGTAATGTTTGTATTTTACTAGAAGAATTGTTTATTAATTAATCTCAGGGTTTTTGTATATGGGTAATTTAATAGATCTATGTATTTGCGTACACAATCCGGACTCTTCAAGTGTTCTTGGGTTTCATTCAGTAATATCCCACTGGATACTGCTGTCCTGTGTGAAAAAATCTTGCACTTGCCTGAAAATCACTTATATTGATCTATTTAAAATCTTGTTATTGTTTGAGTTCTGCTACTCTAGATATCGTATATGGGAAACTCGTATCGTATATCTAAGTTCAATATCACTTATAGAATATACACGTCCTGACACAAAAAACTCGCGACAGACAGTACATTCTTCTATGATGAGATCTCAAAGCAAACTGACCGAAGGCAGAAGACCGACTAGAATAATTTTTAGAACTTCTGATTGGTTGAAATCTTAGATATGTCATAGATTTTCATTATGATAGACTGACTTCAAGTTAAAACTATGTCCAAGTCTGCAAAGACATGTCTAGATTTAATCTACAATTTTTATTACCCTCTTGCAGATAACAAGTTAAAAGAAGAGTTAATTAATTTAAAAAATTATATTAAAATTATAGTTCTGCAGTATTGAACATATGAAAAACATAGTATTGAATATACTCTCTCCAAGTTTCATGAAGAAATATTAATTATTAACAAAGTTATTCCATAAAATGTGGATCATACCAATTAACATTGCACTGGACATGATAGAACAAAATTATGGGCATAACTCACTTCACAAACACATACATTAATGAGTTTGTGCCATCACGTTGCAGTCAGCAGATCCCTGTATCACATTGCTGGTATGATGGGTGCAGAAAAACAATGTTGTTGGACAAACAACTTAGACGTTCAAGAGAGTCGCAACAATTTGAAAAAGACAGAAGACCGAAATGTTACAACTGTGGAAAACGTGGTTATCTACAGGTAGACTGTTGGGAGAAGAAGATACCGAGAGAAGAGAGTGATCGCACCAATTGGAGAAGTAAAGCCCCAGAGTAGCACACAGTTTCCACGCTACATAAGACCAGTGGAAACTTGATTGTTAATGGATTTGCGGAAGGTAAACCAACATCATTTACAGTTGACATGGGCGCAACAGTGTCCATTGTGCGCCCTGACTTAGTCAGCAACCGCCAGCCTCTAATTAGCTCTTGTACAATACAGACTGTGACTGGAAGCCCCGTCAAGGTGCTAGGAAAGGTAGACGTTGTAACGTCACAGAACGTTCCATAAAAAGAAATCATTTATATAGTAAGTTAGCATAAGAGGAAAGTGAAGTGAACAGTATCGAACCCAAGTAGTCCCAAAAAAATTGTGTAATTTTGTATAATAATTATTTCTATCAACTTGAAAAAAAACGACCAAACTATGACTAAGACAAAACCCCATAAATATTATTGAAGTGAATAAGAGTGAAAAAGCCATAAGACACTATAAGAGAGAGAAATAATGTCAGAATCCACCAGAATAGAGTCAATAATTATTAAGTTTTATAACTATGAATATAGTATTAAAAAACTATTTTTTGTGAATAAATGGACAAGATCCATTATTATATTATGTGATGTAAATAAAATAAATGTATTAATTGACTTAAATACATTATTAGGAAGAGTTTAAGTTAAAATAAAAATTGTATATTTGCAATGACAAAAAATATTAATGTGTTGGATTTGAGACCATACACCAAGATTTCATGAAAAAATTAATTATTATCAGATTTAAATAAAAACTATATGTAATTGTCAAGCAGACAATAGTGAACAATTTATCTTAAATAAAGGAAGCTGTCAAATGAATAAAAGGCAGCCAAAATAGCCAAAAACAGTGTTAACTAAAAACATGTAATAGGCATCTAATATTGTATAATTTATGAATTTAATGTTGCCAAAATTCAACCAAACTGTATTAGAAAGCTGTAATATGATATAAAGCAACTATACTAATATACCTGACCAACTTTAACATTGTAATAGTCAAGTCAGCAAAATATTTACTAATACCATGTATGGCTGAAGCCAATTATCCAATACAAAAATAATCAGATCTGGCTAAAATACTTACATAATACTAACAAAAGAAGATAGAAAGGTACAGTACATCAAAATACCTTAATAAGAAATAAACTCAGTTGAAAGTAAAGTCAATTCTAAAAGAATTTAACTAATTAGAGTGAGATTTGTCACACCATAAAATAATGACATCTCAAGACAATCAATGATGCTATGTCATCTTGTGATAAATATAAAATATGTACAAAGTAACCAGGTATCACAAAAGATAGACAAAATAATAAACTCTGTGTGTATAGTGGTGAAATAACACATATATTAAAGAAAAGACTAATCATTGTATTAGAAAACTGACAAGAATTTAGGCCATGAGCAGAGGCCATATAAAATTGTATTTATTTGTGTTTTATTAATGTTAAATTTTGTTTATTTTGTTGTAGGAGAGTAGTAGTAGTAGATGTCCAGCTTGTGAAGGGAACTTTATAACTCCACAACAATTTTTATTATAAATATTGTGTTTTTAATGACTACAACTCAAGGTGAGGGTTGTAAATTGTAATGTTTTTTAGACTTAAGTTAATTAGATACCAATCATATTTAGTATCGCTAGATTCAGTTAAAAACAAGGAATTTAAATACATTAATGGCATACAAATTGTAAGTACTAATGTGAAACTGTTTGATAAATACCAGTGTAAATTTTGAAATATCCATTGTATGAAGAATAAGAAATTCGTTCTAAAAGCTTCTACGGAAGTGAAAATTGTTCTATGACATTCCATTTCGTTTATTCTCGAACAATCTAGAAAGAATTTTTACACAAATATACCGGAAGTCGACGAAAACAGTCATCCCGATTTAGTATAAAAGCGAGAGCAAATTCGAACAAAAAAACACTTGAAAACTGAACGCCAGAACTGATGCATCTCACACAACACTGATCAACGCAGCTAAGGCGAGACCGAGAGGCGAAAAATCGACAAGACACGGCAGGAAGGCTTTTTCCCGTACATAGACATACCCGACTGACTTAACCTCAACGTTGTATACGCCAAAACGTATCGCTGAAATAGAGCAGCGATACGGCAAATTTTAATAGAAAGCACGCAGCCAGAACGTCGACGGCCCAGGAGGGTCCCAACATTTAATAGAGAACGAATTCTGCTGTGTTCGCATTGACTGACTAACATGACAAATAATTCCCCCGAACGAAACAAACAATACACTAGCCTTCCTCAAAACTGCATGGGAGTCAGCGCTGCGGTGGCAGATTTCTGTATCAACGCTAAACAGATGATTCGTAGTGGCGGCGTTTGAACGAGATTTTACTGCCAAACGTTTTGACAAAAAGTGCGGAAAAAGTAACGATCGCGAAAATTGACTTTAAATAGATTCAGTGTACACCCGAAGAGGCGAGATCGAGAAACTACCCGAAGGAAGTGTCCAGTGAGAGAATAAACGACCATTGGAACGTGAGTTTACCAAAATTAAAATCATTGTTACCTGGTTACTATTATCACACAGTTGTACTTTACACGCCACACATACACCTTCAAATCACTTAGTTTTTTTTCTTGTAAGGCATCTAATTGATATGTCTTGGTAGTTCAAAGGAGTCACGTCCTGAGATTAAAGTTTTTTCACATATTAAACTCATGCTTGTCAACTGAGTCAGAATCTGAATTATACTAGCCGATACTTGATTGGACATATAAAAAATTGTCAATAATAATAACTTGTAAATTTTTTCTCTGCAATTTTATAATTTTTATGAATGATAGTCCTTCAGACGATTTGTTTGTTGTTTTTAAAGAATCATTAAACATAACTGATTTTTCAAAGCTAAACTGACTTGTTTAAATTTTTTCGTAGATTTAAAAATTTTAGCAATCACATTTAATTTTTTCTTGGAACAAACGTTTCCAAGTGGCGCCCACAAAAAGCATAGTTTTAAGTTGTGTTACAGGACTACATCACTGCAGAGGATCCAGTCAACAGAGTAAGTAACAAAAGTGCGCGGAGGTAACGCCCGACATTTCACAACACACAAACATTACTTTACACCCAATACTTGTTTTTATTATAAATTGGCAGCCCAACTAGTGAGGCTTGAAAAAGACGGAACAAGTCCGGCAACTACCAACAGATCATGATGTCGCAAACAAAAGGACAAATGGTAGAACAAACACAAAAAAACGAACCAGCAAAAATGATAGAAATGACAAAAAGTGACATGGAGATGATAATGATGATGCTCCAAGAAATAAGGGAGGATATGAGAAGAAACAGACAGGAAGATAGGGAGGAGAGACAGAAAGAGAGAGAGGAGAATGAAAAACAAATACAGAAAATTCGGGAGGAAGGTGAAAAATGGAGAGAATCCTTGAGGGAGGAAAATCAAAAATGGGTAGAGTCCATTACGGAAAATAATAATGCAAATTACAAAACAGTAGACGAAAAGATCGAGGAGAGTAAGACTGACAATGATAGGGAGGTCGAGGTAATGGAGGAACAGGTAGAAGGATTACAGTTTCTATTTCGTTGTCTTCCAGAAAATAATACCGGTCCTGAAACCATAGAGACAAAAACAGTAGAAACGAAACAAAACATAGTTAATAGATTGGACAGACCGAGAAAAACAAACAGGGAGTATACAAAGGAAATAGGAGAAATGACTCAAAGCGGTTTAATTAATATACTTAACCCCCCGGTCACTGACCACAGAGAAAGGAGTTATATGAAAGAATATAAACAGAATTTAATGAAAAGGGACAAAAAGAAAGAGTGTATTACAAAGAAAATCATAGGCCAAAATAATTTTAAGGTAAGCGTGCCTAGAAAAAAGATACATTCCAAAAAGAAGGAAAATTATGAGGAACAAATGGGCCAGCTTATAGAAAAATACGCTCAGGCAATAAGAGAAATAAGAAAGAAAAGGAATCAAGAGAATAGGCCCCAGGTAAATAATGACGAAAGACCCCGAACAGTTCACGAAAATCCAGGTTTTTCATTACAGCATAACCAGGTAAGTAATGACGAAAAACCCCGAGTATTTTATGTAAACCATGTATTGGCAGAAACTGGCCGAGAACCAGATAATGATCCCCAAACTGAAAGTGAGAGAGAGGAGGAATTCCGCTATGCAGAAAAATTATGGCCCAAACATGTGATGAGATGGTAATGCCATGAAACCAATCGTCCAGAATAAATGTCATAGACCAGGCATTTGAAGGAGTAGAGGTGATAAACATCGAAGGTCGAATATTGAAAAGAGAAGGAATTAAAAAGGAATGGGAATGATAAATAAGGACATAATATAAGGAACACAACCAAAAGGGGTTGAAATAATCAACGTAATTAACCCAAACTGACAAATATAACCAAAATATTATCAAACATGAAAACAATACCTACGAGGTAACTGACACAATCAGGAACAAGGTAAAAGGAACGTATAACCAGACTTCATTAAAAAAGTACCATGATTAAAAAAATCACAAGTCGAATACGCAATCAGTAACCTAGTACCATGACCAAAGACCCAAGTCAAATACAGCATCATAGAGAAGGTACCTTGACTAAACATGTCAGCGTGAATTTTTTTTAACTTAGCCATAATTAGAAAGGAGATAGAGATTTTTAAATATAATTATTATTGTATTAAGATTATTATTAATAAATAATACGAGATGGACACATTCCACCATAGGCAAGATTTATTTCCAATAGCCATGTCAACGTATATTTACCAGCTTACCCGTACTTATAGAAGGAGAGAGATTGTTATTAATAAATATTACGAGAAGGACACCTTACACCAAAGGCATAAAGATATATATAAAATATAGATTTATTTCCAATAGCCACGTCAACGTATATTTACCAGCTTACCCGTACTTAGAGAAGGAGAGAGATTATTATAAATAAATATTACAAGATGGACACTTAGTAAAGGAGAAAAGAAGGAGAAATATTGCCATATATTTGATACTAAATGGAAATGAAAAATGAAAAAAAAAGGGAAAACAGTGTGTTACATAAGGAGGTAATGATGAATATGAATATAGCTATTAACATTGAATGATTTTAAACGATAATTTTAACCTGCGGAGAACGATATATTAATATAATTGTGAATTAATCAGAAGAGTTTAAGAAAGGGAATTTATGTGTAGGAGCCTATGATCTTTGAATATTGTATTTTTTTTTTATTATTATTATTATTATTTGTTGCAAAGGTGCAATTATTATTTTCTGAACAGGGATGTGTTGCCTCTGATTTCAGTAGTTATAGACAGGAAGGGACAGAGAATGTATGCCATAGCGAGCCACTCTGACTCCCAACCCTCTATGTAAGTTAGGGAATTGATAGGGATTTATATCAAAGATTAATTATAAAACATCAAGGTAAAAAGGAAAGGAACAGGTGATATGACAAAGAACGAACTAGGAATATTGAGTTGGATTAATATATTAAAGGAGTAGTACAGGAATTTAATTATAAGATAGAAGAATGAGATATAAAGAAGCTAATAAAGGGTTATTATAGAGATGATAATTTCATCAAAACCAAAGATATGTTTTTCCAAAATTATCAACTTTAACGGGAGGCATATGTAACGTCACAGAACGTTCCATAAAAAGAAATCATTTATATAGTAAGTTAGCATAAGAGGAAAGTGAAGTGAACAGTATCGAACCCAAGTAGTCCCAAAAAAATTGTGTAATTTTGTATAATAATTATTTCTATCAACTTGAAAAAAAACGACCAAACTATGACTAAGACAAAACCCCATAAATATTATTGAAGTGAATAAGAGTGAAAAAACCATAAGACACTATAAGAGAGAGAAATAATGTCAGAATCCACCAGAATAGAGTCAATAATTATTAAGTTTTATAACTATGAATATAGTATTAAAAAACTATTTTTTGTGAATAAATGGACAAGATCCATTATTATATTATGTGATGTAAATAAAATAAATGTATTAATTGACTTAAATACATTATTAGGAAGAGTTTAAGTTAAAATAAAAATTGTATATTTGCAATGACAAAAAATATTAATGTGTTGGATTTGAGACCATACACCAAGATTTCATGAAAAAATTAATTATTATCAGATTTAAATAAAAACTATATGTAATTGTCAAGCAGACAATAGTGAACAATTTATCTTAAATAAAGGAAGCTGTCAAATGAATAAAAGGCAGCCAAAATAGCCAAAAACAGTGTTAACTAAAAACATGTAATAGGCATCTAATATTGTATAATTTATGAATTTAATGTTGCCAAAATTCAACCAAACTGTATTAGAAAGCTGTAATATGATATAAAGCAACTATACTAATATACCTGACCAACTTTAACATTGTAATAGTCAAGTCAGCAAAATATTTACTAATACCATGTATGGCTGAAGCCAATTATCCAATACAAAAATAATCAGATCTGGCTAAAATACTTACATAATACTAACAAAAGAAGATAGAAAGGTACAGTACATCAAAATACCTTAATAAGAAATAAACTCAGTTGAAAGTAAAGTCAATTCTAAAAGAATTTAACTAATTAGAGTGAGATTTGTCACACCATAAAATAATGACATCTCAAGACAATCAATGATGCTATGTCATCTTGTGATAAATATAAAATATGTACAAAGTAACCAGGTATCACAAAAGATAGACAAAATAATAAACTCTGTGTGTATAGTGGTGAAATAACACATATATTAAAGAAAAGACTAATCATTGTATTAGAAAACTGACAAGAATTTAGGCCATGAGCAGAGGCCATATAAAATTGTATTTATTTGTGTTTTATTAATGTTAAATTTTGTTTATTTTGTTGTAGGAGAGTAGTAGTAGTAGATGTCCAGCTTGTGAAGGGAACTTTATAACTCCACAACAATTTTTATTATAAATATTGTGTTTTTAATGACTACAACTCAAGGTGAGGGTTGTAAATTGTAATGTTTTTTAGACTTAAGTTAATTAGATACCAATCATATTTAGTATCGCTAGATTCAGTTAAAAACAAGGAATTTAAATACATTAATGGCATACAAATTGTAAGTACTAATGTGAAACTGTTTGATAAATACCAGTGTAAATTTTGAAATATCCATTGTATGAAGAATAAGAAATTCGTTCTAAAAGCTTCTACGGAAGTGAAAATTGTTCTATGACATTCCATTTCGTTTATTCTCGAACAATCTAGAAAGAATTTTTACACAAATATACCGGAAGTCGACGAAAACAGTCATCCCGATTTAGTATAAAAGCGAGAGCAAATTCGAACAAAAAAACACTTGAAAACTGAACGCCAGAACTGATGCATCTCACACAACACTGATCAACGCAGCTAAGGCGAGACCGAGAGGCGAAAAATCGACAAGACACGGCAGGAAGGCTTTTTCCCGTACATAGACATACCCGACTGACTTAACCTCAACGAGAGTATACGCCAAAACGTATCGCTGAAATAGAGCAGCGATACGGCAAATTTTAAT
Source organism: Magicicada septendecula (assembly GCA_034769895.1). NCBI lineage: Eukaryota > Metazoa > Arthropoda > Insecta > Hemiptera > Cicadidae > Magicicada > Magicicada septendecula. The sequence goes on from CM068368.1 coordinate 484,612,769, forward strand.
AGAAAGCACGCAGCCAGAACGTCGACGGCCCAGGAGGGTCCCAACATTTAATAGAGAACGAATTCTGCTGTGTTCGCATTGACTGACTAACGTGACAAATAATTCCCCCGAACGAAACAAACAATACACTAGCCTTCCTCAAAACTGCATGGGAGTCAGCGCTGCGGTGGCAGATTTCTGTATCAACGCTAAACAGATGATTCGTAGTGGCGGCGTTTGAACGAGATTTTACTGCCAAACGTTTTGACAAAAAGTGCGGAAAAAGTAACGATCGCGAAAATTGACTTTAAATAGATTCAGTGTACACCCGAAGAGGCGAGATCGAGAAACTACCCGAAGGAAGTGTCCAGTGAGAGAATAAACGACCATTGGAACGTGAGTTTACCAAAATTAAAATCATTGTTACCTGGTTACAATTATCACACAGTTGTACTTTACACGCCACACATACACCTTCAAATCACTTAATTTTTTTTCTTGTAAGGCATCTAATTGATATGTCTTGGTAGTTCAAAGGAGTCACGTCCTGAGATTAAAGTTTTTTCACATATTAAACTCATGCTTGTCAACTGAGTCAGAATCTGAATTATACTAGCCGATACTTGATTGGACATATAAAAAATTGTCAATAATAATAACTTGTAAATTTTTTCTCTGCAATTTTATAATTTTTATGAATGATAGTCCTTCAGACGATTTGTTTGTTGTTTTTAAAGAATCATTAAACATAACTGATTTTTCAAAGCTAAACTGACTTGTTTAAATTTTTTCGTAGATTTAAAAATTTTAGCAATCACATTTAATTTTTTCTTGGAACAAACGTTTCCAAGTGGCGCCCACAAAAAGCATAGTTTTAAGTTGTGTTACAGGACTACATCACTGCAGAGGATCCAGTCAACAGAGTAAGTAACAAAAGTGCGCGGAGGTAACGCCCGACATTTCACAACACACAAACATTACTTTACACCCAATACTTGTTTTTATTATAACGTATGTGTACGCCTGGGTCTTCTTGAGTTTAGCCACCAAATGCTCTTTGCAGACATTGTCGATGAAGTGATTCTTGGCACGGACATTATGAATGCCTACGGATTCATTGTGGACTTAAGAGAGAATGTCTTGAAGGTTGGCCAAGAGAAGATAAAGCTTTGCATGGCTAAAATGATGGTCTACCAACCATTCGGTTAAGTGAGTGGCATTAGTCGAAGAAAAAGTCAACAGGTTTGGTCAAGAGGAACCCTCCGAATTGCAAGCGGAAATGGAGGAATAACTAGCAGAGGAAATAAAAATAAGTGTAACGACAAAAGAAGTGATTGGAAAGCCAACTATGGGTGTCGAGACAAAACTCTTGCTTGTTCCTGAGCAGATAGAATCGCCCGAGGGCAAACTGGCTGAAGATGAGGTTACGCAAGAGGTTGTTGACGAGAACCAAACATACTTGGATCAGCCAGTGGTGTTTAGGCCATCAGTACATGACGCAACGGGAGAGATTCCAGCAAAACTAGTGGTTGAGCAGAAGACTCGCATTCCTGGGAACGTGATGTTCGGATCACACGAGACTGAATTCGAAGAACCGGAGAATTATCTTTCGATAGGATGTCCACCTAGATCGCCTGGTCGAGTATTACTTCAGAGACGGTTTGCCAGTTCGGGACGAACAGGCTTAAGGAGGGGGCAGTGTTACGACATCACAGAACAATCTACGTGTTCTTCAAATGTACCAGAAGAATCTTGATGTAACGCACATGGCGTACGTGCTTGTCAACGCAATTTCCAGACGGTGCAAGAATTCACGCAGCCGCTCTCACTGTGTCATGGCCGCAAGCAATTACATCATAGTTTAAAGGTAATACGTAGTATGTGGAATTGTCTAGCTTTCAGCGGCTATAAATACAATTACTCAAGGACGCTCAGTTCAGTATAGTTGCGATATATTTACAGAGGGGTTCGAGTTATTATTGGGCGAGATTACTGTGTATATTCGAGTAGTTATTAGTGAAGTGTTGTGTTTTATAATCGGGCGGTATAATTGTAATAACCATTGTGTTTAATATTAGTGACATTTTATTGTGTGTGAACAATTTTTATTTGATTTGTTATAAAAGACTGTGGTGTTAATTACGAACTGTTTAACTGTAAAAATTAAAGCTGGTGATTAGTGACTTAATTGGTGTCTTGTACTTATTTTGTTTTCCACTATACCTACGACGATCAAGTAGACCATCGTAACAATATCTGCAGTAGAAATCTCAATGGCAAACATAAGAGAGCAGTTCCTGAAGATACAATCAAAACAAACTTTTGAACAGACTGTACCAATGATAAAGACAGAGACACACAGAAAATAAGTCAGAAGAGAAAGTCACTTTGTCTCCAGTAGGGACAGTTCATGTCAAAGCTCCAACCTTTGATGGAAGCAGTCACTGTGCAATGTACCTTCGCCAATTTGAAGCCGCTACATGCACAAATAATTGGACGGAGAAAGACAAGTCAGTTTCACTCGTTCTCTCATTAAAAGGACCCATGGCAGAACTACTACAGAAAGTGCCACCTGACAGCCACCTATGCCAAATTGATAAAAGCTCTGGAATTTATGGTATAGTGATAAACATTTGCGACAGGTGTACTATGCTCAGTTGAGAACAAGACGACAATGCTCCGGGGAGAGTCTTCAAGAGTTTGAAGCAAGTATCGACAGACTGATCAGATTGGCCTATCCTGAAGCACCAGAAGATTTTCGAATAAGGTTTGCGGTGCAGACATTTATTGATGGCATCAGAGATTGTGAACTTCAGCAAGTGTTACGAATGGTGAGACACCGAAATAGCTCAGAAGCTCTTGTTCACACCCTAGAGTTTGAAGCTGCTAAGTCAGCATCCCACTACATTAATGGGTTTGTGCCATCACATTGCAGTCAGAAGGTCCCTGTATCACATTGCCGTTATGATGGGTGCAGGGAAACAATGCTGTTGGACAAACAATTCAGAAGTTTAAGAGAGTCGCAATGATTTGAACGATGGGAAAATGACAAACGACCGAAGTATTACAACTGTGGAAAACATGGTCATCTACAGGTAGACTGCTGGGAGAAGAAGATACCGAGAGAAGAGAGTGATCGCACCAATTGGAGAAGTAAAGCCCTAGAACAGCACACAGTTTCCACACTACATAAGACCAGTGGAAACTTGATTGTTAATGGATTTGCGGAAGGTAAACCAACATCATTTACAGTTCACACGGGCGCAACAGTGTCCATTTTGTGCCCTGACTTAGTCAGCAACCGCCGGCCTCTAATTAGCTCCTGTACAATACAGACTGTGACTGGAAGCCCTGTCAAGGTGTTAGGAAAGGTAGACGTATGTGTACACCTGGGTCTTCTCGAGTTTAGCCACCAAATGCTCGTTGCAGACATTGTTGATGAAGTGATTCTTGGCACATACATTATGAATGCCTACGGATTCATTGGGGACTTGAGAGAGAATGTCCTGAAGGTTGGCCAAGAGAAGATAAAGCTTTGCATGGCTAAAATGACAGGGTCAGCCAACCATGCAATCAAGCAAGTGACATTGGGCGTAGAAAAAGTCAACAGGTCTGGTCAAGAGGAACCCTCCCCATTGCAAGTGGAAATGGCGGAAGAATTAGTAGAGGAAATACAAATAAGTATAACAACAAAAGAAGTGATTGGAAAGCCAACTATGGGTGTCGAGACAAAACCTTTGCTTGTTCCCGAGCTGTTAGAAGCGCCCGGGGGAAAAGTTGCTGAAGATGAGGTTACGCAAGAGGTTGTTGATGAGAACCAAACATACTTGGATCAGCCAGTGGTGTTTAGGTCATCAGTACATGACACAACAGGAGAGATTCCAGCAAAACTAGTGGTTGAGCAGAAGACTCGCATTCCTGGGAACGTGATGTTCGGATCACACGAGACTGAATTCGAAGAACCGGAGAATTATATTTCGATAGGACATCCGGGCACCTAGATTGCCTGGTCGAGTATTACTTCAGAGATGGTTTGCCAGTTCGAGAGGCCATGTAGATATACCAGATGCGAGGGGGAGCGGTCAACACGAATATACAAAACTAGCGACAACTTGGAAATTCGTAACTGACAGTTCACAAATTAACTAACAACATGGTCACAACACACTCACCCCCACGCTCTAACCCTCCCACTGCAAAAGTCACAAGGGAAGCAAGATATAAAACGCAGAGCATAGTAAAATCAACATCAGTATGCCTTGAAAATGTTCCGGGATTATGGAACGAAATGTTGGCAATAAAAGTATCACATACACGGATGTACCCAAAAACCTGCTATAACATATATTCGCCGTGAAATAAATAATAAATAAATTAAATTCAAATCTCAAATGTGCTTATACGCCTCCCATTTGAAGCACCAAATTTGTATTACAAAATAAAATAAATTTCAATTAAATTGTGTATATCTTCTGTTGTATATATCAATTCTTCTTTAACACCTAACATTGCCGGCGCTGAATATGTATAATTAAATAAAAGGATTAAATTCAGTTAAAATGAACAGTGTGTTTTGTTATGATGTGTTATCCCATATTGTTGGGTCTAATCTAAATAAAAATAAATTTAAATTAATAGGAAATGTATCTATTCTTCCTCAATGCCTCTCGTTGTAAGCTAATTTTATGAGGTTTTAATCTATGTATGTTTCTTAACATTTTTTTTCTAATGATTTTATTTTATTTTTAATGTAAAAATAATTAAGTAAGAATTGGCTTTTAGAGTGTAGAATTACTTTAAAAATTAATTGGAATGAATAATAATTTAAAATCTAATTTATTATCGGTGCTCACCTTGGTATCCAAAGTCGCTATCAGACTTCGCTTCGAATTCTGTCAACCCGAGCACACATCTTTTTAACCTTTTATTATTAATTCCAAATAATTACAACAACTATGAATTCGTTTACTTCAATATTTTTTTATTATAGAATAAATAAATACTTTTTAAAAGTTATTAGTCAGTTACCCTAGATGTACAATTACTAGCTCATAGGTTGGCAGTATCGGAAAATTCTCAGGGACTAGGTTAATTTTTGTTAAATAATTCAACTTAAATATGTTACTGGGTTCTTCTGACTACAATAATTTACATGAAAAATGCCCTTAGTGAAGTACAAAACATCACAGTTCTTCGATATATTACAGAAAATAAATAATTACGTATAATTAGTGAACAAAATCGTTTTCGGCAGTGTATAATAATATTGTCCAGTGTCCTTCTAGGTTAACAGTGAATTCACTTCTTAATTAATTCTAAGTGTACATAAATAAATATCTTATAATTAGTGATTACAAAAGTGTTAGTGTTCAGTGGTTCAGTGATTGTTAGAATAATAAAAATAGTGTATAATTAATATTTAGTGTCACACTTAGGTTATATAGAAATAATGACTTGAGTTGATCTCACCAATTATTATACACTTTTTAAACTCTGGTAGGTTGTTTTCACAATTAAATATTGTTAAATCACTCTTCACAATTCACGAACTAAGTTACTCACTGAATTTCATAACTCACAAATATATCTTGATCACCTAACCTGTCTGATGTTCGATACTCGTTAATAATTTCCTGGACAGAAGTAATACAGGGAGTGTGTTCTTTACTCTTCGAGGTGTAACAATCAACTGGCGTGGTTTAATTTTTCTGGCTTCTGGACCATAACTTGCAAAATTCCGGTTGGTCGAAGCCTTAGGCATTGTCATTTGGTGGCGTCGGTTTTTCTAGTTCCAGGATGCCACCAAATAATTATTTTGAAACTCCCACCTTATACTAAATATAATGTTAATGAGATGGTCATTAATGAATTCCCTTTTTTTTCACTGATTAATTAGACACCTCACAAGATAGGTTTCTGTTCAGTGTCTTAGATGTTACAATTTTTGGTTCTTTTGCCTAAATTTATGTTTTATATTTAAAAGTGCCCCTTATGTGCCCTTAATGCTTTAAAACAATTCCTATTCACTTTCAATGTACTAATAACAGTTAAATACATTAATATTAGTAATGGTTGTAACAAATGTTAACATAATTGTCTTTTGCACTTTAACATCCTTAATTTTCCTAATATACATTGTTTTTTTATAAGATACAATCATTTTATGGTTTACATTATACTCTCTCCCTTACTACAGTTCTTCTGAAACTTACTCTAATTGCAAACACCAATTTTATACAATAACATTTTTAGGCCATTTCTTAATTTATGTAATATACACTTTAACATAATAATCATAATGACCTGTTTCTTTTTGTAACAGTTTATACCTGATTCTTACTAATATTAACACAAATTATAAATCATAACATTTAAATAAACAGCTTTCTTACTTTAACATGTAATCATGATGATCTGTTTCCTTGTAACAGTTTATTCATGATGTTTACTAATATTAACACTAATTATATAACATAATGTTTGAATAAATAGTTTTCTTACTTTTACATGTAATCATCATGATCTGTTCCTTATGTAACAGTTCATTCATGATGTTTACTAATAATAACACAAATTATATACCATAATTTAACCAACTATATTGGTAATTCTTTAAACATATTAATTGTCATCCTGACAAGTTCTATAATAGGATAATTAGTTCAGGATTCCTTATTAATAATCACTCAATTTTATGTCACAGATGTTAGCTACAATATTTTGATATAGTTTTCATTACACTTTACAATATAACATTAATCATTTATGCCTAATGTGACATGAGTCTTACCTGTGTTTAAGGCATTATGGCCTACAGCATTTAACAGAAATAGGTATTACAATACTGTGACATTCCCTATATACATTACTTGACTATAGTATATCAATTTTATAAACTAAAACAAACATTTTACAACATATAACTTTCAACATAAACTTAGTACTTAACTATTGTTTTGTACTTCAGTTGATTTTAATAATTAGATTGGGTTATGCACTTTGGCATTTTTCTACTCTTTAACATATATAAGTTTGATATTTATTTAGGGAGAACTGTCACTTTACAATATATTAGTTTAATATTTATTTTGAGGGAACCGTCACGTTACATAATATATATATATATTGCGACAGTACAAATAAGTGATGTACTGAGCATGAAATATAAAAATTTAAATTTACTTAATAAACTGTAAATAATTAATAATATATTAGAAATAAGCATGTTATGGATTGCAAGTTTGACTCAGACAAAAATATGAACAGGTGTTTCGACCTGAATCAACGTGCACACACACACAAATGTAACTGAAAGTGTGTACACCAGTATTTTGCTAGTGTGTGTGAACGCAGGTCTCTGCAGGCAAGTTTGCCACCCCAGTATGAATAATTGCACAATGACTGTTTTTCCGTAATTATTCATAAACTAGAATTAAGAATTAAAATCCAAAAGCACCATAAAATGTAAATAAATTTAATAAATACTGTGTGCGAAAACCACGCGAAAGTGACACGCCGTACAAGTGCAATAGTGAAATAACCATGTACAAATCAAAAGGGTTAAGTTGCAATGTCCAAAATTACAATGAACATGTGTTGTAAAATTAGTTATAAGATAAGTATAAAAAAATACTTACAGGACTCTGCAATTCGCAGAAATATAAAAAATAGTGAATTTGACAAAGAGTGGGGGAACTGACGCCAAAGACAGTTTCTAACATGTCGATTTTGTATCACTGAAGGGTGTCGACCAAGACATGGGTATAAATAGGACACGCAAGCTTCAGTGGCTCTCTTTCTTGAATCATCCACGATGCAGCGGGAGCTTATGCCCGTCAGCACGGCATATTTATTAATATTTTTTATAAACAGTTTGAATTGCCAGTTATGTACAAATACGTAACCAAGCTATAAGACAAACATTGTAATTAATAACAGCACTACTGAAGAAGTTCCATAGCGATACGACGCTAGACAAGAGAAGAAGTTCTATAGCGATACGACGCTGGACAAGAGAAGAAGTTCCATAGCAATACGACGCTGGACAAGAGAAGCAGTTCCATAGCGATACGACGCTGGACAAGAGGAGAGGAGAGACAGCCGACGCTGGACAAGAGGAGAAGAGAGACAGCCGACGCTGGAGGCGAGACGAAGACGAACACCAATGGAACAAAAATGATCGAGTATGATTGATGACAATAAGGTGATAGACAACTTATTCATATCTTAATCATACACAGTATACAAAGACAGTTAAAGACATTAATATTTTATTTAAAAATAAGAGTAATATTTCTTGTATAGTAGAGTTAAAAATCATAAATGTTTTAGAAATACGATTAACGTAACAAGAGCTCAAATTAATATGATATAAAATGATTACAAAGAATATAAATAAAAACAATTAGTATTTGAGAAAACAGTACTGAGAAGTAATAACTATTAATCTTTTGAGTACGTACCATATATAGAAAAAAGATTTAAAAATTGATTTTGAAACATATTAATAGACTGAGTAGTCTAAAAATGAGATTTTTCTTTTATATACTATTTAGTAGCATAGAATGTTTAGTTAGTAAGGATGTATATATCTTAAGCCTTACGGCATTATAACAAATAATAACTAATGTTTTTTAAATCGAAGTCAGTGCCATGCGCACATATTTTTTTATAGTATCAAATAAATTTTAATTACCGTTTCAAGTTCCGTAGAGTTCTTATTGCAGATACACCTGACCCCCTATTTAAATGTTATATGTTTAAAGAATTTGTCAATCTTGAACGTGAGACCGTTCACACCTATTTATGTGTATGTAACGTTGTTTCAATTTCGTGCTCCAAGATCGAAGGACTCCACAAATTTAAATTAAATTAAATTTGACAAATTGTCACGTTATATAAATTTGTCGCCCTGGACGTGAGGCACGAGATGCCTAAATTTACGTACAAAAATCTGTACACATACAGTATAATATTATGCAACTTTTGCAATGTTGTAATGCGTCATAAATTGTCGCCCTGCACGTGGGGCCCAACATACCTCAATTTACGTACAAAAATTTGTGACATAAATTGTAGATCATGAATGTATGACCCGATACCCATCATTTGACTATTAAAATTTTTTTATGTAGCTAAATGGTTGCTCTAAAATATATAAAGAGTGTTAAATGAAAAATGTATAATATGTAATTATTATTTGTATTAAACAGTAACTGAATGTAATGTTAATTGTTGTGTAATCACACAGCTGGCGCCCACCACAAATAATATTGTTGTCTATGTAACAGGTGTAACTGTAATGAGTATTAATAATAACTATTAATAAAAATACAGAAATAAATAAATAAGTAGGGAACGGTTATCAATAATAATTTTTAAAGAATTACTATTAAATAAATATTTTAATAATTATTCACCATGGCAATATCGGGAAGTTTGAGGATGGGAGAAGCACTTGAAGCCATGATGCAAGCCGTATTTGGTGAAGTTGAGAACAAACAAACAGAAAAAGTAAAAGAAAATAATATTAGAACTCAAATAGAAGAGTTAACAGAGTTTTTTACAGAACTGACCGAAAAATTAAGAGAAGAAAGGATAGCAAAAGAGAAAATTAGAGACACAAATACGCACATAGCGTCTGTAGAAGGTGAACAAACCATAGTAGTTAAAAATACATGTGTAATTACTAATGATAATTATAAAAAAGTAATTAACATTAAGGAGGAGAAGCAAATTAAGGTTAATAAAACATACCTTATTAATAGCGATATTCCAAGTGTGAGGCACACACACAATAGTAAATCACACAAGATGACACATTTGAAACACATAAAACACCACACTTACGGAGATAAATATCACTGTAGGCCTAACAAGAAACGTAGTAAGTTATCTAAACACTACGCAAAATTGTGGTAAATATGATGTTAGATATACGCACGATAATTATAGTAACGATAATTATATCTGCAAGTATGAAAACTACAGAGGTTATCGTAAACGACGTATGAAAAAACCGTCGACAGCTGTTTATATGGGCCTCAAGCAGACTGAACATACGCAATGCATTCATGATGAGAGAATTATGAAATGCGACCGTTACGAGAGAAAGAGGCAAGATGAAAACATTGCTCAATGAACAGGTGACTTATACGATCCAAACAGACGTTCACAAGGTAAGTACGCACACAAACAAGGGATTAATACAATGGAACGCGGACGTTGTTTATACGAGGGTGAGAATAATAGTAAACGCGGCGACTACGCTACAAAGGAACAATATACGTCCGGTAGACTATGGACAATGCAATTGTTATAAAGAGGGGTGTAAGTTCTAACTACACACTGAACTCAATACCCGAATGAAAATAAATAATTATTTTAAATGAGAAAAATAATATAACTATCAATTATTAATAATAAGAAATAATAGTGTAATAATATAAGAGAGTATAATTAAGAAATATTATAAGGAATATTATTTGAAAGGGTTAATTAAGAAATGTATTAGTGATGGTAAAGAATGCTATAATACTTATAACTAATTTACCTCAAGATATATTTTTCCTTTAGGAACATGTTTCGGGAGATCCTGTTCTCCCATCTTCAGCCTTCGCCATCTTGCTTCTGGTGCAGTATTTGTGTGTTGGCTTCTGGATGTTATTAAGGTGGTTTGTTGGTCTTTGGTCCTTCAATGTTGCATTATTGTGTGCTGTTGTGGTATCTGTTTTTGTATTTTGTGTATTTTCGATGTTGAGTGCTTTGAATATTGTGTCATGTTTTGTATTGATTTGTATTTGTTCTGGTATTAATTTGTTTTGTGTTTTATGTTTGTAAATCTGTAAATTTTCCCAAATGTTCATTATGGTGCCTTTGTGTGGTATATGTTTTTAATAAAACAACCAACGGTATATACAAAATTGAATGCCAAGATTTCAATAAATGTTATATAGGACAAACAAAAAAACAGCTGAAAAAACGTTATTTTGAACACCTAAATGCATACAAAAAACCAAATATATATAAATCCAATTTAGCCACACATGCAATAAACACAGGACATGAATTCCCAGACATAACCAATGTAACACTAATAAAACATATACCACATCTTAACTCATCTTTATCCAGTAAAAGTGTTCTGTTTTCCTTAATAAAATTGATTGTGGATTGTACTGGGAAGCTCTCAGGAATTCTTCTGGCTGCTGTTCTTCTCCTATGATCTTGATAATTGTCGGTCCCGGTGTAATGAAATTAGTATCCCACCTTCTTCTGCAAGTGAAGGTTAACTATGCCAAACGAGGTCTTCTTGTCCTTTCAATAATTCCGTTAGTTTCGTACTCTAATTCTCTTAACTGATCTTCTGGTTATAGTGGAAATCGTTTTAATACCGAATCCAGCGGAATTATTCTGGTGAATGAGGTGAGGGGTTTTCAACTCTTTTTAAATGTATTCAGTTAAATTTGGAAGTCTATTTAGTTTTATTACTCATCAGTATTATGATATAAATAGGTTTCAAAGAGGGTTTTTTAATTTTTATTTATATTTTCTTCAGAATTTCTTATTCATTTTTTTTAAAATGCATCTGCCCATCTCAACTTAATAGCTTGTAACAATCAGAACGAATGATTCAATATCAACAACTCATGTCCATTTCAGTTGCCTTAACAACCACGTTTTTTCGTCATTGGGTGAAACTAGATATCCTAGAGCCAGAATTATAGAATATTACTACTCTTTTTCAATAAAATACTCCATGCTTGGATTAATATTAAATTACCTAAAATTCTCACCTAACCTTCCTTCTTAAACAGTAATTGTTTTACCATAGTTTCATTGGACTGGACTTCTTAAAAAGGTATTAATTTCCTTTCACAAATATGAAATTTAGGCCTATAGGTTTTCTTAAACTGTTATAACATTATTTGGTTTTTTAACTTAATTTTCTTTTACCTGACCTACTGTACAATTAATTATTGGTTAATGGTTAATTACATTAATTTTAAATTCCTGGTGTTTACTTTGTTACATTAATTAACTGGTCCTGGAACCCTTCCTTAGTTTACAATATAATTTTTAGAACTACTTGTCAGACATTGAACACTGATTGCCCTCCTGGCCAAGTTTACAAACATTAATTAAAACAACAGCATTATTCAAATTTAGACAATACTTAAAACTTAGTATAATGCCCAACACAGGTAACTATACTTGATTGTCTAAAGACAAATCTAACATAAATACAAACATAATTATTGATGAAGTATTCCTATTAAACAACATCAGTTCATTCTTACCATACTCAAAACATAACATAAATATTCTGTAAACATTAACATGTTACAGTATAAAACAAGCATAATTTATTATATTTAACTATTAATTGGTATGGTTTTTTATATTTAACATTAATTATTGCCTCTTTTGACTTGAGGTACTTCTCAGATGCATTAACTACTGAGCAACCTTAATTCAGGGTATGGTCCTTGACCATGTTTCATTCAATTTTTTATGTAACGTTGGGGGACCTCAACTCTGTTACGTTACATAACACCCCCCCTTCGAAATAAGTTTATTTTGTTTTAACAACGTTTAGTAAAAAATAAACGCACAACTTGTATCTGACCAATTGGTTCCCTTATTCACAATACCTTTTTTATTTCAGAATTATCCGTTGTATTACTATTATTTCTTCGTTCCTTCTTAAAATCAATTATTTCCCAAGTTTAAATCTTACTTCTATAATCATTCTTGTGACATTCTTTATTAATTATACATTTTGGATCTGGTTTTATTTATTTATCTATATTTATTTGTGAGTTTTCCCTCTAATATTTAATTTTCCTAAACCTCCCTAACATTATAACTGGAATCGAATCGGTGGTGCTCTATCAGCTAACCAATTACCGTCGTCCGTTACATTCCTTCTGGGACCAGAGGAACATCATCTCTGCCCAATTAAATGATTGCTGGAATATTCTACAGTCAATCTTCATTAATAAACCTCGCAAGGTAGTCATCATGTGACCTTCAATAAAATAATCAATAATAATAATACTCTAGGGATTATTCACTGTACTTTAACTCAGATCATATTATTTCTTCATATTAATTATTCCTTCTGTTATACACTTCTCCTCTCCAGTACTTGGCTATTTTATTGACATTTATTAATTGGCTTTCTTACAGATAATTCTTAAATATTTGTTTTTTTCTTTTCTTGTGATCCTTTTGAGGGTTCCATTTTGGCTTCTTCATTCTCTTATCTTCCTTGGCTCATATTCCTTTATTACCGATACAGCTGGTTATGAGATTTTGGTTAGTATTATACATTACATCATGTAATTATATTCTGCTGGCACAATCATTATTATTCCTTTTACATTCTAAATTACATTTCTCACTGTTACATTACATCAGATAAACTCATTTTGTTTTTTGGTTTTTATGATTTTTATTAGGTTTAATCAGTGTTATTTTTTTTTTATATTAGTTTAAAGTAATTTCTTCTGAATTATATAGTAAGGTGTTCTTACTTATTTTTGAATTTTGTTGTTTTTATCTTCAAAATTCTCTTTTTTATATATCTCATAAATTGTTTTCTTAAATACTTGTTTGTAAGGTGAACTTACTTCATTTTTTGAATTTTGGGGTTTTGTTCTCTTTATTTTAAATTATATTGTTCCGAAATAAATTAAATAAGTTGTCCTTACATCTTTTGGAATTTTGGGGTTTTTATCTTCAAAATTCTCCTTTTTTCTATAGCTCATAAATTGTTTTCTTAAATACTTGTTTGTAAGGTGAACTTACTTCATTTTTTGAATTTTGGGGTTTTTATCTTCAAAATTCTCTTTTTTTCTATAGCTCATAAATTGTTTTCTTAAATACTTGTTTGTAAGGTGAACTTACTTCATTTTTTTTGTTGAATTTTGGGGTTTTTATTTTCAAAATTCTCTTTTTTATATATCTCATAAATTGTTTTCTTAAATACTTGTTTGTAAGGTGAACTTACTTCATTTTTTTGAATTTTGGTGTTTTTATCTTTTATGCATTCCACCTGTCGGCCGTGGTTTCTTCTTCATCTATTTCTTGTCTTACATCCTGGGATGTGCTAGGTCGGTGGCCATCTCCTCTTAGGGGAATCCAGCGTTCTGGTGGGTTCTGTTGATTATAAATTATTCGGACATTCCTAGATGGATCGTCCCTTCTTTGGTTCTCGCTTCCGGATCTGGATTCTCCAATGCTATTGCTCCGTGGTAAATGCTCACTATCATTCTCTCTTTGGTGTTGCTCCCTCCTTGGACCATTCTCTTCGGCCCTTATAAAATGCACCATTGGTCTGGAGACCCTATTGTTATTATTGTGGTTATTTGGCTGGTAATTTCTATTATTATAATGTTCTGCATTACCTTGGTTGTGGTTTCTCTGACTATTGGAATTATGATTATTCTGATAACGATTATTTCGATTACTTGGGTAACTGTTGTTATTCCTGCTAGGATTTTGGTTATTAGGGAAATTATTATTATTATTATTAGTGTTATTATTTCTATTATAGTAATTCGAATTGTTTCGGTTCCCTTGATTGTTGTTGTTATTTTGCCGTTGGTCTGTCTCATTATCATAATTACCTGGCCTGTCATTATAATTTGGCCGGTTATGCGTCTCATGACTGTTATGGTTATTGTTTCTATTATTGTAGTCTGGGATATCCCTGCTCCCGTACCGGTCGTTTCTCTGCCGATTCCTTCGATAATGCACCTCACGCTCGTGCTCTTCCAATAGCGTTGACATGGCCTGTATCGTTTTTATCTGTCCGCCCGATCGTGCTATTGATATCCCGTTATCATAGTGGTATGCTAACCTGGTGACGAGAATTTCCTCCGGGATTTTTGGTTCAAGGTATCTCGCCAAGCATACTTTTCCCAGGAAGTAGGCGGTAAGTGTTGTTCCCCTGCTGGCGTCATACCTTCCATAGCTGATGCTCTCCCTTACTACGTTCTGGGTGGCGTCTGACCAGTACCTGGCTTTAAAAGCTATTTTAAATTCTTCGTAGCTTCGGATGTCGTGCCTGGTGGCTGTCCACCAGTTATCATAGGTTTCTTTGAAATGTTCGTCTAAGTAACGACGAATTAATGGCCACCTGTTTTCACCAATTCTCATTAGTTGTTCGCCGACCAGTTCCAAGAATTCCATTGGGTTTCTCTTGTATGACTTAAAGTTGATGGTCTCCCGGTCGTCTATATGTTGTGTATATGGAATAGCGATCGTTCGGTTGTCAACTGACCGTTGTATGTTCTCGATTCTCTCCTGGTTACGTTGTCCTTGCTTCTGTACTTCGTTCACGACCGTATCTAAGTTTCGATGCTGGTTTCCGCAATCTGCTCGTATTGATTCCACTTGAATCCGGTTTTCTTCTTCTATATGGCCTATCTTGACCTCTAGTTCAGCCCTATTTCGTGTAATAGCTTCATCGGTCACTCTCAGTTTTCTATTTGTTTCAGTTATCTCCTGTTTTCTTTCGCCGTCGTTCTTACCTACCTTCTGGCTGATTGCCTCACTAGCATCCTCGATTTTCTTATTGAGAGCTTGTCTTAACACTTCATTCTGTTTATCAACATTTTCCCTTAATTCCTTGTTAGAATGCTCAATTCTCTCATCGATTCGTATAAGATTATCCTCATTGATTTTCTCAAGATCTGCTTTCATTCGTTTATTGTTTTCCTCAAGTTTTTCGTTCATTAGTTTGTTATCGTCCTGAATCTGTCTCAAACTCTCGTCATTCCTGTCAAACTTTTCATTCATTTGTTTGATTAAATTTTCGCTCAAAATTTCGTTTTGTTTTTTTGAGTTTTCATTAATACTGTCTATTTTATTTTCCAGCTTTTCATTGATTTGTCTAAAATCGGCCTTCAATTGTTCATTATTTTCATTTATGGTTTGCCTTAAAAGTTCACTAGTACTTTCCTTAATACTGTCTAATTTCTCATTAGTTCGTCTATTATCTTCTTTGATCTGTCTCAAACTCTCATTAGTTTCCTCCTTGGTTTGCTTTGAGTTTTCCTCCTGTTTCCTAAATTGTTCATTAGTTTGTTTATTCTGTTCCTTAAATTGTTCTGCCATAAATTTCATCATGTCTTGCCAATTTGGTACTTCTCTGGTTACCGCTTTATCTGGTTGGTCCCCTTGGGCATCCTCTTCAACTATTTCCTTCTCTGTGATAATTGCTTCAGTTTCTTCTTTATCACCCATTGATTGTTCCATTTCACTGTCCGTAAATGTTTCTATCTCTCGTTCCTGTCCACCTTCTTCCTTCTCCTTCTCTTCTGCCCCCTTCTTCGATCTGCCTCTGGTATTATGCATTCCTGTGCCTCTAATGGTTGCCTGCTCAAGTTAAGTAACAATTAATATGATTTTTTACTTAAGTAAAGCCCACTCGTTGAGCGCCAATTTGAAATAAAAACGTTTACAAGGGAGTCCTTCTTAATTCAGCCCCACGTTGGAGTCGTCAATTTGAAATAAAACGTTTATGGTGTTTTATTTACTTATGTGAGACTCCCGTGTATCAAACGTCAAGTAATACGTTGCAGGTGGCAATTTGTAACAATTTAACTAAGTTACGGGTTTTTAATCAATGTATCATTAATGAATATATCTTTCTGTTGTGACCGATGACACCTCCTTAAAATATATTATTAGACAAATATAATTATAATAATGTTCTTTTAACTTATAATCGTACTACGATATAGGTTTAGCTTAGTATTCAGTAGTTGGGTAATATTAACGATATATAAAGTATATTAACTGAATGTAATGAATATTCTTGTCAACCCTAGTCACTCGACGTTAGGAAATTCTATTCAAACTTTGCACTGAAAACACGCTAGTTCAGCGATCTCCCGCTCCACCAGCTGTAAGCACTTGGCGCTGTTATTTGCAATAATCGTGTTTCTAGGTTAGCTGTTCATCGGGTTTAAATCAACCTTTTATTGTAAATTATTCCACCCACTACATATAGTATCTATTCTGCAATAACTTCAAACACTATCTCATACAATAAAGATCCTTTATTAAATTTATCTATTAATTCACAGTCCCCGTTATCTCCAAAACAATAATATAATCAAATCGATCACACACAAAATATATCGATTGTAAATTAGTCAAATTCCATAGACTTATACAAATGAAAAATAATAATAAATAGTTCTTATCCCAGGGTTCGTAAGGTTCTTGGAACTATTAGTAAGGCCAGGTAAAATGCACAGTTAAGGTTACTCAAGTATTACAAAACAAAATTATTTACTCTAAATATATTGAATTTAAAATAGGTTGTTTTTTACCGAGTCGACGAAAACTCCGACTAGCCGTGGACGTCTGTAAACAGTTGACAAGACTCAGCTTAACTCATCTTTATCCAGTAAAAGTGTTCTGTTTTCCTTAATAAAATTGATTGTGGATTGTACTGGGAAGCTCTCAGGAATTCTTCTGGCTGCTGTTCTTCTCCTATGATCTTGATAATTGTCGGTCCCGGTGTAATGAAATTAGTATCCCACCTTCTTCTGCAAGTGAAGGTTAACTATGCCAAACGAGGTCTTCTTGTCCTTTCAATAATTCCGTTAGTTTCGTACTCTAATTCTCTTAACTGATCTTCTGGTTATAGTGGAAATCGTTTTAATACCGAATCCAGCGGAATTATTCTGGTGAATGAGGTGAGGGGTTTTCAACTCTTTTTAAATGTATTCAGTTAAATTTGGAAGTCTATTTAGTTTTATTACAACTCATGTCCATACTCTTTTTAAATGTATTCAGTTAAATTTGGAAGTCTATTTAGTTTTATTACTCATCAGTATTATGATATAAATAGGTTTCAAAGAGGGTTTTTTAATTTTGATTTATATTTTCTTCAGAATTTCTTATTCATTTTTTTTAAAATGCATCTGCCCATCTCAACTTAATAGCTTGTAACAATCAGAACGAATGATTCAATATCAACAACTCATGTCCATTTCAGTTGCCTTAACAACCACGTTTTTTCGTCATTGGGTGAAACTAGATATCCTAGAGCCAGAATTATAGAATATTACTACTCTTTTTCAATAAAATACTCCATGCTTGGATTAATATTAAATTACCTAAAATTCTCACCTAACCTTCCTTCTTAAACAGTAAATGTTTTACCATAGTTTCATTGGACTGGACTTCTTAAAAAGGTATTAATTTCCTTTCACAAATATGAAATTTAGGCCTATAGGTTTTCTTAAACTGTTATAACATTATTTGGTTTTTTAACTTAATTTTCTTTTACCTGACCTACTGTACAATTAATTATTGGTTAATGGTTAATTACATTAATTTTAAATTCCTGGTGTTTACTTTGTTACATTAATTAACTGGTCCTGGAACCCTTCCTTAGTTTACAATATAATTTTTAGAACTACTTGTCAGACATTGAACACTGATTGCCCTCCTGGCCAAGTTTACAAACATTAATTAAAACAACAGCATTATTCAAATTTAGACAATACTTAAAACTTAGTATAATGCCCAACACAGGTAACTATACTTGATTGTCTAAAGACAAATCTAACATAAATACAAACATAATTATTGATGAAGTATTCCTATTAAACAACATCAGTTCATTCTTACCATACTCAAAACATAACATAAATATTCTGTAAACATTAACATGTTACAGTATAAAACAAGCATAATTTATTATATTTAACTATTAATTGGTATGGTTTTTTATATTTAACATTAATTATTGCCTCTTTTGACTTGAGGTACTTCTCAGATGCATTAACTACTGAGCAACCTTAATTCAGGGTATGGTCCTTGACCATGTTTCATTCAATTTTTTATGTAACGTTGGGGGACCTCAACTCTGTTACGTTACAATATTAATAATATAATATATATTCTTGGTAATATATGATTACTAGTGTTTGATGAGTTATATGATATAACTAATATTATATTTTAATTAATTTTGTATGTTAGTATTTTAAAATTGTTATGTGTATTGTATTGTAATAACGCAACTGGCGCCCACCCAAATAAACAGGTGTAATTATAACAGGAGTAAATAAAAATAATAAATAATAATAATTAAACAATAAGTAAATAAAAGCTCGCATACGGTTCGCTAATAATAGTAAATTATAAATAAATATTTTTTTTTAATAATTCGACATGACAACTCCAGGAAATTTAGATATGGAGGCCTTTCAGACAATGATGCGTGCTTGGGTAGATGAATAAGCACAAAACAGACAGAAAATTTGAATGCGAAAATATACGAACTAAAAGAATTAAATAAAAACCAAACAGAAAGTTTAGAAAATAAATTAGAACAACAGTCTGAAAATTTTAATATTAAACTAGAACAACAGGCTGAAAATTTTAAACAGGACACCATAAAAATACGAAGAGTAGAAGAATTAACAGAAAAAATTGTTGATACCAACATACGTATTGATACTTTAAAGAATAATTTTAAACAAGCCTTACATGAGCAAGTTGTACGGATTGAAAGTAAACAAAAAGAATTACGTCTCGAGTGGAGAAAAGATATAAAAGAAGCGCATAAACAAATAAATGATAATTTAAATGATACTTTAACTACTATAACGCGAGAGCAGGATGATAAAATTCAAAATGTTAATAGTATGTCACAAGCAGATACCAGTAAACTTAGAGAAATAGAAACACGTACAGTAGTCATTGAAAATAGAATTGAAGAAACTACGAAGGACCATTCGTGAGACGTATCACATATGAAAGAGGAAATCCAAGAGGAAATGAACCAGCTACGAAGTGAGTTGAGAAGACGACGGAATCAAATGACAATGTTTCCTACACCGATGGACGAAAGGAGCAGACTAAAGTTCTCAGGTGGTAAATGGGAGAACAGTATGGAATTCCTAGCTAGAGTGGAAAAGGAGATAGAGAAGATTGGCAGTGCAATAAATGAGACGAAAAGATAGACTTCGTCACACGATATCTTAAAGATTCAACCAGTCAATGGTACTCTATTATTAGAGATAACGTCAGTACATATCAGCAGTTTCATGAGGCATTCGAGAACAGATACTGGAACGTGCATACCCAATGACAGGTGAGGGATCAACTCGAGTATGGAAAATTCAATGCACAAGGACAACAGAGTATTGAACAGTATGCAATTGCACAAATCGAACGTGTAAAACATTTAAAACCAAAATTTTCTGAATATGAGATAGTGTCTAAGTTGTCTTACCATTTCTATAGAGATATCCAGTTAACTGTATATACGCAGGGTGTCAAAACGATCGAACAATTCTTAATACTTGTCACTCAATCACAAAATATTAATAAGAGTAACACTTCACCACACAATCAACAAGCACGGATTAATTATCACAATAATTACGAATGTAGTGCTAAAGCACGAGAACGTGATGATACACAAAACGTGATAATTATAGGCGAAATTTCATACCGCCAGCGCACAGTGTAAAGCAACACACAGCTGTGAATAACACAAGAGACGTACAGAAGGAACCACACTCGGAGAGAAACGTGCGTGATACAAATTGGAAGAAAGGATTTAGTAAAACATATGATCACTCCGTATCCACAATGCAGACCAAGAGAGAGAGTGCAGAGGGAGAAATAAAAGTGAAACCGACAAAGCTCTGTTCAACCATCCTGTTCCCATGACACAAAACAATGACCGAAAAACAGGACGTACGGCTACACAATAAACAATATATATCCCTGTGATGTGAGAAATGAGTTATTAGACACCGACAGAAGGGTGACACCGAATCAACCAGAAATAAATTGTCCGATAATTAATGTATGAATTAATGGATGTAGAATTAAAATGTTAATCGATACAGGTAGCCAATTAACTGTACTAAGTAATAAGTGGGTACAACAAAATAAAAAATATTTTAAACAGACGGCTATTTTACCTGTCAATAATATAAATGTTATTACAGCCATGAATAAGAGAGAAAACGTTAGACAGCAAGCTTACGTAACTTTAAATTGTAAGGACTTAGAAATAACATATCCTATGATCATAATGGAATTATTGGAATAGATTTATTAAATACTTTAAATGCAAGGATTGATATCAATAAAAATAAGATGTTATGTAATTATAAGAATGTTCTATATGAATTAATTATTAATGAAGATGAAGAAAATGGTGAGGTAAGTGAAAATCCTATTGTCGTATCCATTACCTACTCAGCATGCTAATTCAGCCGAAGAAGGAATGTCATCTCAGGAAGAAGTGAAGTTATTTAATTTAATAGAAGAATTTAATGAAGTATTCAGCGATGTACCGATGCAGACCACAGTCTACGAACACGCTATTATGGTGTCAGACCCTAAAAAATTTGTCAGACGAATGTATCCAATACCCAGGAAGTACGAGGGAGAAGTTGAACTGGAAATACGATGGATGATAGAGAATGATGTCATTGAGCGGTCGAACAGCAACTTTCTTAATCCTCTAGTTGTAGTAAAGAAGAAGAGTGGAGAAGTACGTTTATGCCTGGACATGAGGAGTTTGAATAGCGTTGTTCTATGTGAATTCGATTGTGCACCACCTGCGGACGAGTTATTTGCCAAGTGTGAAGGAGCACGTTATTTGACTAAGTTGGATTTACGGTCAAGTTTTTGGCAAATTCCAATTAGAAGAGAAGATAGAAAATACACCGCCTTCCTATATAAAAATAAATGCTATCAACACAAGGTAGTTCCCTTTGGTTTGAGCACGAGTTTGGCTGCAATTGTAAAATGTCTGGAGAAAGCATTGGGACCAGAAGTGGAGCCTTACACCATGGTGTTTGTGGATGATATCCTAGTAGTGTCAAAAACACTTGATGAACACATTGAACATCTTAACACTATATTCCACAAGTTTAGGGAAGCCCATATATCCCTTAACCTAGACAAGTGCGAATTCATAAAATCCTTAATCCAATTCCTAGGTCATATTATTTCATCCTCAGGTATTCAACCCGATCCCATAAAGATATCCAGTATTACCGATTTCCCTACACCAAAGAATATTAAAGGGTTACGAGAATTTTTGGGACTCACAGGATATTATAGAAGATTCTCACAACTATATGCAGAGAAAACCCAACCATTGCTGGAGTTAACAAGGAAAAATCACAAGTGGAAGTGGGAGAAGAAACATCAAGATGCCTTCGACCAAGTCAGGAAGTTATTCATGGAAAACATAATGCTTCATCATCCACAGCAAGGTGGAAGATTCGTTATCTACGCAGACGCTAGTGACTACGCGTGTGGAAGTGTACTGTATCAGCAAGATGCTACAGGAGAACACCGTGTCATTGCATATGCCAGTAGAGTATTCAAAGGGGCAGAGAAGCAGTACTCTATATCTGAGAAGGAGATACTTGCTATAGTATAGGCTCTGAAATAGTTTCGATATAATATTTACGGAACACATTTCGAAATACATACGGACCATCAAGCGTTATCATTTCAATTAAAATGTAAAGTAACCAACGCTCGATTATTATGATGGATCCTAGCAATCGGTGAGTATTCCTTTACTATAAAATATTGTAAAGGGAAAGTTAATGTTATAGCCGATACTTTGAGTAGATACGTCACAGAAAAGTGTGAAGAGGTCTATGAAAAGAACCATAATGAGTTACAACTGTTACCTATTAAATTTACAGCTGATAATGATGTTAAACACATGTTGAAGAATCTAGCTCAACAACAAGACTTAGATGATGCTACGAGGGAATTTAAACTACAAGATCACCTACCAGACCATTACAAGGTACAAAATGGAGTCTTATATAAACTAATGAGGCAAGATTGGAAGGTGGTATTAACAAATGATATGTTGCATAAATTAATTCGACCAACACACGAAAGTTTAGCACATGCTGCTGCACTTAAATGTTACTTAAGCCTACGTGAAGATTTCACCATCAATAATATGTTCAGGAAGATTAAAAACGAAAGTAAGAAATGTTATGAGTAAAGCCCGGATTCACGTGCAATTGCATCTTTTTTTTTGCTAGTTCGTAAACGGCCAGTGACAAGTTTCGTTTAGGTGTTCAAAATAACGTTTTTTCAGCTGTTTTTTTGTTTGTCCTATATAACATTTATTGCAATCTTGGCATTCAATTTATAACAAAGATAATACAACAACTAACGGCATACAAAAAACCAGAAATATATATATAAATCCAATTTAGCCACTCATGCAATAAACACAGGACATGAATTCCCAGACATAACGAATGTGACATTAATAAAACATATACCACACAAAGGCACCATAATGAACATTTGGGAAAATTTACAAATATAGAAACATAAAACACAAAACAAACTAATACCTGAATAAATACAAATCAATACAAAACATGACACATATTCAAAGCACTCAACATCGAAAATACACAAAATACAAATACATATACCACAATCACACACAATAATACACCTTTAAAATACCAGAGACCAACAAGAAACCTTAATAGCATCCAGCCAACACACAACTACTTCACCAGACGCAAGATTGCGAAGGCTGAGGATGAGAGCACGGGAGCTCTCGAAACATGTTCCAAATAAGGAAAAATAACATCTTGAGGTAATATAAATATAAATTTTAAATACTTTATATATATATATATATATATATATATATAATCATAATTGCTCCAATTTTTGTTGTTATTTTATATTATTATTAATAATAAAAAACTTTTAACAAGAATATATTTTATTGTGTAAATTTCATGTTTCGATAGTAATCCAGTTATCATCATCAGATAGTTAAAAGTTATTATAGTCTTGTTAAAAGTTTTTTTATTAATATTAATAATATATACAGGGAGATTCAGAATTCCATGGCAATCTCTTGGGACCCTGATTCTGTAGCTAAAAATAAGAAAAAAAGTTTATATTAACATAGGTCCGAAAATGGTTTGTTAGCAAGTTATGGCTCGCGAACCAGTTTTCCCTGATTTCTGTTCCCACGGTAAAATGACGCCATACTGAAATTCCTGGGGTATAAAATGAAAGGTAAATTTGGTGGTTTTTTATCCGATAAATTGAATAAAAGAGGTCCCAGTGCTCTATCTCAATTAGTTTATAAGAGTACTGTGTAAAACACAAAACATTGTAGTCGAAAAACACACTTTTGTAGATTTGGGATAAAGTAATTTTCAGTTTCACCTTCTGTTGCTCATGACTTTGAATCCACACAGTTTAACAGAGAAACTGAGTGTGCTTTCTGTTTTAAAAAGGTATTTGCATTGGTTGCTTATAATCACTCGCGCACACGTGCGTGCGTGCGTGCGTGCGTGCGTGCGTGCGTGCGTGCGTGCGTGTGTGTGTGTGTGTGTGTGTG
The DNA here is from genome assembly GCA_034769895.1 of Magicicada septendecula. Taxonomy (NCBI): domain Eukaryota; kingdom Metazoa; phylum Arthropoda; class Insecta; order Hemiptera; family Cicadidae; genus Magicicada; species Magicicada septendecula. The sequence continues at coordinate 484,637,160 of CM068368.1, forward strand.
TGTGTGTGTGTGTGTGTGTGTGTGTGTGTGTGTGTGTGTGTGTGTGTGTGTGAATTGTTTCTTGGTGTCTTAATTTGCCACTAAACAAATACAAATATTTCTAACTAACTGTGTAGAGAATTTAATTATGAGTTTATTTATGTGTACATCAATTTTATTAATAAATTAATAAAGTAAAAAGTTTTATTATTAATAATAATATAAAAAATATATATGTGTGTGAGCATGTGTGCGTGCGTGCATGTGCATGTCATGTTTTATACTTGCAGATGAAACTAATTAAATTTTTTAAGTGAATATATAAAAATATAACTGTACCTGTACTCTTTTCAGTTCAACACATCGATTATCATCATATCCAGGATTTGAACCATGTTTGTGTTATGGTGACATTCTGTTATCAACCATTTTCACCACTACACACATGCCTGCTTGTTACACACCACCTGCGGTTCCTTCAACACCATCATCCACCATGCCAGCTCCTTCAGTTTCACCTTCTGTTGCTCATGACTTTGAACGCACACATTTTAACAGAGCAACTCAATGTGGTTTCTGTTTTAAAAAGGTATTTGCATTGGTTGCTTATAACCTGTGTGTGTGTGTGTGTGTGTGTGTGTGTGTGCGCACGCGCGCGTGTGCTCGTGCGTGAATTGTTTCTTGGTGTATTAATTCTATGTGTGAGCATGTGAGCGTTGTTTTTGTTTTTGATTGACAGTAATGGGGGTCAAGTGGAGTTGTTAATGTGTATGATGGATATTTTTGTTTTATGAGCATTTTTAATATTTAGTGTTTTAACAGTTGTTTTTTATTGGCTTTTTGATCCAAATAAATTTGTATAAAAAGTAAACTAACACAAGCAAACAGTAGACATGTGAGATTTTATATAACAATACTATCTACCAGATCTATTCACAATACCATAATCAGCATATCACTCAACCCCATTATAACACTCACACCAACAGCAATAACCTATTCACTTGAAACAAAACTTCACCAGATGAGTCAAAGTCTCTGTCAATCAGCAAAATTAAATGATTGAAATATGTGTGAAGTGAGATTATATAATAGACTAGTATGTCAAAAATAACAAAGGTGGATGGACACACACACACACACAAATATATAAATAAGTACTGACACATACAAACTGATTTTTCTTTGACACATATGTGCAGTCAAGCTTTTCAAGAACGTGTTGAAATGCATTATGGGACACCATGACCATAACTGAGCTTCATTGTTAGAATTAATTTCTGTGTAGGTATTTGTGTAACTTATTTTTGTTATCAAATACAATTTTGACTCATTAATCATCCCACACAGGGGTCCTGAACCAAGTTTAAATCGAAGGTCAGCGCACTTCAGATTTTTTTCTATTGTTTGACTTCTGGATGTATTTAATGTAACTTAAGACTATTTTTTAAAAAAATCCCCCAAGCCATTTTTTTCTAGACGTTTATTTTAATAGTTAAAAATACGTTTTTCACATGTATTTGAAGAAACAGATATCTTTGTCTATCTTAGCCTGCACCATTGTGTCTTTGTTCTTAGAAACAAATATAAAACAATCCCATAGACACAATACGTGTCAGAAACTATACTATGTTTGTACACAAAGAAAAAGAAAGAAGCTTATTTTTTTCATAACAATAATTATTAGTTTTAGCTCTTTGACCTAAAAGAGTTGTTGTGTACACAGTTCAAATCTCAATAATTATTTGTTTTATAATATTTCTGAGTGTTTGCGATTGCTGCGGATTTTTTTTTCAAAATGCTGAATAAATCTAAAGATCATGCTGGAAGTCTAACTGAAAATCGCATGAGGATTTGTTTATTCTGTCTCAAGAACCAAGGAAAAACGATAAAAATAAATACCTAAAAATGAACTTTTTCATGTGAAAACTTACTGATTTTATTGGACGCGTTTCGGCTTACGTATCCGCCTTCTTCAGCTTTGGTAACAGACTGCCAGCATTTTGTAACGGTTGTGTGGAAGGTGAAGTGGGGGTGGTGTGTGGAGGAAGGGGATTGGCGCGGGGATTCAACTTACTGTTTGTTTTCTGTATAATTGTGTCATAAAGTGTATGTGATTTATATTGTAATTGATCGTTGAGTATGTTGTTTGGTTGTGTTGTGTGGTGTTTATATATTTCGTATTGTTCAGTTGTGTTGAGTTTTCGACCTTTGGGTATGTAATGTAAAATTTCAAGATTAGTGTCTATGTTGGTGTAACTGTGGTTTTCTGTGTGTATGTGTGTGGCAAATGCGGAGTGTATATTGTTGTTGGTTAAAGCTTTTAAGTGTTCAGAATAACGGGATGAAAAAGATCTTCCCGTCTGGCCTATGTAGAAACTATTGCAGTCATTAAAATTTAATTTGTAAACACCTGTTTTGTTATATTTGTCTATCTCTGTGTTTGTATTACTGATGTGTTTTTTGATGGTATTGGTTGTTCTGAATGCTATTTTGTATTTGTGTTTTCTGAATGTATTGGCGATTTTGTGTGTGTATGAGTTGTGGTATGTGAGTGTGATGTATTTATTGTGTTGTGTGTTGATGGTATTTAGTGTTTTGTTGTTTTTGTTTTTGATGCGTTTGTGTAGTATGTTTATTAAATTGGGGTTATAACCGTTTTTGATTGCTATGTATTTTATTGTGTTGAGTTCGTCGGTGTAATCTTGTTTATTTAAGGGTATTTTAGTTAGTCTATGGAGCATATGGTTGAAGGCCGCATGTTTATGTTGTGTTGGGTGGTTTGATGTGTTGTGTATAACCATGTCGGTTGTGGTTGGTTTCCTGTATATTTGTACGTGTGTGTATTGTTAGTTTTGTTAATTGTTAGGTCTAGAAAATGTATACTATTGTTTTGTTCAGTTTCCAGTGTAAATTTACATAAACACTATACACCACAAATTAAAATTTACACTGGAAACTGAACAAAACAATAGTATAAATTTTAACACTAATTATAGTATAATTTTAGTAGTATAAAACACTAAATACCATCAACACACAACACAATAAATACATCACACTCACATACCACAACTCATACACACACAAAATCGCCAATACATTCAGAAAACACAAATACAAAATAGCATTCAGAACAACCAATACCATCAAAAAACACATCAGTAATACAAACACAGAGATAGACAAATATAACAAAACAGGTGTTTACAAATTAAATTTTAATGACTGCAATAGTTTCTACATAGGCCAGACGGGAAGATCTTTTTCATCCCGTTATTCTGAACACTTAAAAGCTTTAACCAACAACAATATACACTCCGCATTTGCCACACACATACACACAGAAAACCACAGTTACACCAACATAGACACTAATCTTGAAATTTTACATTACATACCCAAAAGTCGAAAACTCAACACAACTGAACAATACGAAATATATAAACACCACACAACACAACCAAACAACATACTCAACGATCAATTACAATATAAATCACATACACTTTATGACACAATTATACAGAAAACAAACAGTAAGTTGAATCCCCGCGCCAATCCCCTTCCTCCACACACCACCCCCACTTCACCTTCCACACAACCGTTACAAAATGCTGGCAGTCTGTTACCAAAGCTGAAGAAGGCGGATACGTAAGCCGAAACGCGTCCAATAAAATCAGTAAGTTTTCACATGAAAAAGTTCATTTTACTTCCATATTCCTTAAGGAATGGAAGTATGGTGATGGCAAAAAAAATCGTGTTCGAGATTATTGCAGATTCTGATTCTACTACACTCAAAACATGAAAAAAAGTCGTTTTCCGAAAAGTGTCTGTGTGTGTGTCTGTCTGTCTGTGTGTCTGTCTGTAGATTTTTTTTCTATGGCAAACGATAACTGCCGCAAATTCAAACAGAATCAAATAATTTTTAGCATACAGCCCTGATTTGTAGAGTACTCGCGACCTATTGTTTTTGGTGAAGATCGGTTGAGGGAAAGGGGTAGTTTACCTGCAACGGTTTTTTTTTATCAAGGGAAATTTTTTTTTTTTGGCAAACGATAACAGCCGCAAATTCAAACAGAATCAAATAATGTTTCGCATACAGCCCTGAATTGTAGAGTTCTCAAGACCTATTGTTTTTGGTGAAGATCGGTTAAGGGAAAGGGGTAGTTTACCTGTAACGTTTTATGTTTTAACAAGGGTATTTCCTATGGCAAACGATAACAGCCGCAAATTCAAACAGAATCAAAAGATTATTTGCATACAGCCCTAAATTGTAGAGTTCTCAAGACCTATTGTTTTTAGTGAAGATCGGTTAAGGGAAAGGGGTAGTTTACCTACAACGTTTTTTTAACAAGGGTATTTTCTATGGCAAACGATAACAGCCGCAAATTCAAACAGAATCAAATAATTTTCTGCATACAGCCCTGATTTGTAGAGTACTCAAGACCTATTGTTTTTGGTGAAGATCGGTTGAGGGGAAGGGGTAGTTTACCTGCAACGTTTTTTGTCAAGCGTATTTTCTATGGCAAACGATAACAGCCGCAAATTCAAACAGAATCAAATAATTTTTTGCATACGTCAGTGAATTCTAGAGGACTCAAGGCCTTTAGATTTTGGTGAAGATCGGTTAAGGGGAAGGGGTAGTTTACCTGCAACCTTTTACGTTTTAACAAGAGTAAAGTACTTGAAAAATTATTTAAACTTTTTGAAACAATGGTAATTGTTGAAAATAAAATAATTTTGTTGCCAGGTAACAAAAATAAAGTCATTTTGATTATAAAATATAAATATTTACAACAAGAAAAGAATTTTCAGTTTTCAAAATTTAAATATATTTTTATAAAACAATGGGTTCTTCATTGAGGTGGGGACCATGTCACTCACTCCATCTCAAGCCTCTCCCATTTTGCAGAAAAAGAGGACCCTGTCAAGGCTGATACTTTGACGACAGTGACAGGGCTTTCCACCAAATTCAGCAGAGTGACAGGTAGGCCCAACTCTGATTGGCTCCTCAGATTTCCCCAGCGTTAGTAGGTTCTATGAAAATATTTTATTTCAAAAATGATTTTAAATATAAATCTTAGATATGTTTTATAAATCTCATGTTTTATGTTTTAACATGGGTAATTTTTTATATGACGAACCATAACTGCCGTAAATTCAAACAGAATCAAATAATTTTTTACATATGTGCCTGAGCTATAGAGAACTCAATGTCTGTTGATTTTGGTGAAGATCGGTTACGGGGAAAGGGCAGTTTACCTGAAACATTTTTTGTTGTAACATGAGTAAAGTACTTAATTTTGATAAAGTATCCTGATAAGATCTTAATAATCCACTGTAGAAACGTAGATGAAATATCTATAAATGAAGAGGCTAGTTGAATGGGCTGGGGGTAATTTTCTATAAATCAAAATTATAGTTGAAGGGGGAGGGGATAATTTTTTTTTATATGTGTACTACGTTATTGGCAACAAACAAGTATTTTTTTGTTAAAATTCCTTCCCTGGCTGTTTGGCTGAAAATGATTTTAAATATAAATCTTAGAATATGGAAGTCATGTATGGTTCTCCATACCGATATTTTAGTTAAGTGTTAGTGCTGTGAAAGAAGAGATGAATAATCAAGACAACTAAAAATAAATGGCACTCTTAGAAAAAAATTGAAAATGTTATAGAATATGATCATGAAGATAGTTCAACTACATCTGTTAGTTGTATGTAGTGCCTGTAAAATAAATGTTTATAGATGTGTTAATAATATTAATAATAAAACAAATATAAAGTTACCAGACTATTCACATTTCCTATCTATACACAAAAATACGAGATCGAAATCTGCAAAACTTTGCGAGTGTAGTTTGTGTGAGTTAGTCAGAAAACCAGGACATCCTAATTTTTTTAAAAAGCATTCAGGTATTTGATAAAAAAACCAAAAAAATTGATAAAGAAAAAGTGCACAAAGTGTCTTTTTGAACTTTCAAGAGGAAAGCAACATATTTGTAATTCTTCAAACCACTAAAACAACCTTAAAGAACACATAAAAAATTCATTACCACCTACAGTAAAAGGACATTTAGTATGTGAACTGATAAAAGATATTTCTATAAAAAAATCTAATAATACACAGAGAGATGTTGGGAAAATAACTTTATTTCAAGTGCATGGTAAGCAACTGATGATTTCTGTTAATTCACAACAACCAAGCAATTTAAGGCGACAGCAAATTACTGCCGAAGATATCAAAAATAAAAACCAATTTTTCTCTTTCCTCCAAAATGATTCATGGGATTTCTTCTGCTATTTGCGTTGCTACAAAGAATTGCAAAATTTTCGAACCAAATTTGACACAGAAACTTATTACTTTATGTCACACGCTTGATTCATACTTTTTTGTCAAAAGTATGATTTTGTAAATGTCAAAGATGATATAAAAAATAATGTTATAGTGTTCTGTAACAATTTAAAGGGATTAATTGAATATGTAAAAGGAAATAGGCAACATGAGCAAGTCCATTTGAAGTTTTGGATAGACGGTGGTGGACGTTTCTTGAAAGTCTGTCTTTCAGTTCGGTCAATTGACAAATCGAATTGTAAAAGTGACATCCCTCTTCGCCAGTCTTATAACCAAGGTGTTGTAGCTAAAAAGTTCTGGGTCAAAAAGTTATTTTTACTGGGGTTGCCGCCATGTACGCAAGAAAATTATGATAATATTTTAATGCTATGGTCACTTTTAGGTATCAACGAATTTAATTGAACTGTTGCCACAGACTTGAAACTTCAAATATGCTAACAGGTGTTATGTCACACGCAAGCAGTTTTCCTTGCATATGGAAATTTAATGCATTATGGTGCATTAAGGAAGGAAATCATGGTGTACTAAATTAAATTTATGTGGTGCATATAGAACAATTGGGGAATGTTTAGCAAATTATGATGCCTGGGAAAAAGCAGAAAGTAATAAAGGAAACTCTAAAAAATATAAGAACTCCATATATCGTCCGATTATTTCAGGTAATGAAAACAATGAAATAATTTATATAATACCGCCACCGGAACTACACTTAATGATTGGTGTAGTTAATATTATATTTAAACACATGTTAATCGAATTCGAGGAAGATAGTTTGACTTGGACCAAGACATGCTGTGTTGCACAAGAGATAACTCACAGAACTCCTGGTTTTGCAGGCAATTCTTGTAAGGTAAAACTTTATGCTTTTACTTATAAAAAGCTTAGTGTTCCGAGTCGTTAATATAATATTGGTATTTAGTTAAGTAACGGACATGTCATGGACAACGAAATCCAAGAACAAATATATCAATTTTTTCAAAAATACATGAAAAACTTATTTTTAACTGATAAAATTAACGTTTTGAAAAAATGGCTCGGGGGATTTTTTTTTTAATAGTCTTAAGTTACAATAAGTACATCCAGAAATCAAACAAAAGAAAAAAATCCGAGGTGCTGTGACCTTCGATTTAAACTTGGTTCAGGACCCCTGTGCCCATCTACTAATATTTAATGTCAACAAATTAAAAAAATGCTTGTTACTGTTGGGCAGTTCACTGAAAGATTTAACAAAATCTATGTTACAATTACTGTTGTCCAATTCTATAAAATATAATGATACAGAAACAGCAAACATTTCAGTTTTCATCAACTTGCATTCTCATCAATGCTCTACACACGAATTAATCCTCTTGATAAATACTTGACACTTTCAATTAAAACATTAATGCAGATTCCTAGTAAATTATGACACTGGCCCCCTCTTCTGATCCTTGTTGTTGAAGAACTATTAGGAGATCTGCTACAAAATATAGGAAGCTAGTTGTAGTTTGTAATATACTATGGCTGTCCTTAAGTACAAACAATTTTTTGTAATGAATGATTGAATAAGTATCCAGGATTGCACACAATGTAAACACTTTGCTGATGTTAGGCAAATAGAAGAAAATTACTGATTTACTGGTTTTGTATTAATCGTTATTCCAGTCACAACATATTCAGTCCTAAATGGTGTTACATTTACAGATATGGCTAAAGGATGCATTTCAGTGCAGAGGTTGTGCTATGACATGTCACAAAAAATGTGTCAGCAAGTGTCTGACACTGTCCGCATGTGGCAGAAGAGCATCTGTACAGCCAGAAATTATAACAACTGCAGTGGATGATCAGCAGCCTGAACAGCCTGAATCCAAACCTGATCAGGTGTGCATATTTTTTTCTATAGATTGTAATTCACTTGCACTCATAGTTCTAATAGATTGTGGGGTGGAGATGTGAGATGTGATTATATTATGCATATGCATACCCACTTGCACAGATTGTGTACAGTTTTTCACTTGTGTATACACACAGTTTTCTCTGATATTTACTTTAAATTGTAAAATATTCTGCGCTTTTATTTTGTCAATAAATTACTTTTATATATCACTATGATTGGTCCTGAATAAGCCAAGTCAATATGATAAAGTGGTCAGCGATCATTTTTGTATAGTTTTAATAGTCTGGTTGAAATAGGGGTAGTGCCTACAAATGAAGTCATTAATCTATGTTTTTGGAAATACTTTATATATAAATATTCTAATTAGAAAGGTCATAAAATTTCTGGAAATGAAGTGTCCCTAATTTGGTTGATAGAGGATTGAAAATTCAATGAGTCTATAGGAAAACCTACATATATATAAACATGAAACATAAATCAGACTGTTACCAGAACAAATACAAATCATTACAAAACATGCACAATTTTAAAACACTAAATATGGGGTACACTGAAAAAAAAAACAAATTTGTACATCAGTCTGTCACAGTAACACCAATATAATTGACCAAAAGCCAAAAGGATCTAACAGCAGCAACCAACCTGGACACAGATATTTAACAAGACTTAAAACAAAAATGACTTGACGGTGAGTAAACTGCCTGATGTTCATAACCTTTTCCAAGTAAGAAAAAAAAATATATATTGAAAGAAAACAAGTATTATATTAAGTAATGTACTTATCAAGAAGAACTGTAGCAACAAGTGTTTAAGTATTATTACAGTGAAAGTTAGCATGTTTGTCAAAGTCACTGTTTTCCAAAATAGGGAATCTTTTGCAAAAGATTGTTACACAGATTTGTGATCTTTAAACAGTGGAATAAAGGACTGAATGCCAAAGAAATTGTACTTACAGTTTAATTCAATTTCTCTAAAACAACAACTTTCTTATCATAATAGTAATGCAATTTACCAATACGCATAGACAATTTTTAAAGTCACCAAAACTACAGTAGTCTGCACACAAATAATGTTAAAACTTAACACATTCTTAATTGGTACTGTCTATTATTGCACTAATTGAACTGTCCTACTTCCCCTTGTACTAGTAGTATTTTTTGCTAACTTCAAATATCAACTGCTATTGAATTGCTGACACATGCTTCATGTAAGTAGACCAAGCAAGTAGTTTATGTTGTTCACAGAATGTTGAATAATATTCTTTTTTATGAAGTTCCCAATGTAGGGAGAATAATCTAGCAGGATTCACAAGGTGCAGCAACTGCCAGAAATGGTAGAATTTTCTGAACAGCATTGTACACCTAACCTTCTAATACGTTACCAGCATTATGTAAGCACTGTGAAAGAGCTACATCATTCATAGTCTTCTTCACAGTGTAGAAGGCTCCCCAGACAACCAGTGATGCAATGAATTGTGAAACCAAACCTAGCATAATTCCTGAAAACTTACACTCTTACTGTGGACATCATAACGTGTTTCCACTCTGTCACTGGCTTTTTTCAGCTATCCCCTTATTTACTTGTTCTCTTCTTCCATTTGTTCTCAAGTTGCAAAGTCTCTCAGGTCATCTGAACACTGTCAAGTGCTGATGATACATAAGTGCTGATGAACAATGGTATATACTGTTCTCGGTGTATTTGGTTTCTCATCAGTAACTTTCAATAGAGTCTGTTCTACTCTCCTATTCAGCCTCTCAACCATTCCACCAGACTGAAGATGAAGAGGCAGTGTCTGGATCTTTTGAATACAAAGTAGGTGCCAACTACCCCTCCAGATTTTTAAATCTCAAAAGCTATTGTAAGCGTGGTATGTTCATAGTGAAATTTCCTTCCACATAGGTACTTTTAAAAGTACAAAACTCAGTCAAAAATTCTCTTCTTGTCACACAGTTTTTCTTTCAGCTTTAAAAAGCCCTTTGCTAAAATAAGCTCTTGCACTTAAGAAAAAACTGCTTCTAGACTAGTATTGCTTGTGTCTGTGTTTACATTAAACTTTCCTTTAGAAGCAGGGAAGCAAGAATTGGCGCTAAACATAAGCAATTTTTGAAGTTCTAAAGGCTGGATCACACTGTGTGGCCACTGGAATGTTCATTTACTTTCTGTTAGTTCATATAATAGTTTAGCAGTAGTAGCAAAATTTTTTACAAAACATTTATAATAAGATCAAAGCCATAGAAAATTAAAAAATTGTCTTCAGTTTTTGAATGGGTCAGTTTTTCACAATGTCCACTTTATTAGGATCATGCTCACACCCACTGCTGAGACAAGCGAGCCAAAATGTTATAATTCTTTATGAAATAAAGCTCTCTGGACTCAGCTTTAGTTTTAGTGAAAACTGTGAATTCTGGCTACAATTTCCTTAAGTTTTTGGAAATTATCTGTCAATAACAATGACACCATGTATGACAAATACAGTGAAACTTCGATTAACCGTCAGGGTCGGGACCAGGACCGTGACGGTTAATCGAATAGACGGATAACAGAAAAACCTTAAACAATAACCCACCCCCATCCATTGCATATGAACAAATGATAAAAAATGCATGTTTATGAACTGGAAATATACTGTACATACATGTATTTTATTTTACAGAAACAAACAATATACAATTTACATTAAGTACAGTATATGTAGTACAACATATGTACTGTACATATTGTTACATGAACTTACGCTCTAGACATACATACATATTCAAATTTTAAAATAGTCTCATTTCCTTTTGTTTCTTCGAGGCTCGTGCTTTCTGAGCGGCAATGTTCCGTACTTTACGTAGGAGAAGTATCTGCGTTGCGTTTGCCTCTTCTTGCCCCTCAAAACACTCAGTGCATTTTGATAACATTGTTTCTGCTTCTGTATGGCTTAATGTAGTTTTTTCATTCAAAATATAACACTCGTCTTCGTCAATTTCTTCTTCGTTGTCAATCACACTGGAAACAATTTCATCGTCGTTCAAAATGTCAAAGCCTCCGTCCAATTTGTCACATCCCAACCACTCTGTTACTTCTGCTGGCGTTATGTCTTCAGCATTCGGTACATTATTGCACAATTGCACAATTTTGTCGACACTAACATTCCCAGTTTTTTAGGTTCGCTATCATTAGCTTCAGGCCAGAGTTTATTCCACCCATTTTTAAGATTTGACACTTGAAGATCATCCCATGCAGTAGCAACATTGCAAATTGCATCTTTTATGTTGTATGTTTTCCAAAACTCTTTTACAGACATTTCATCATCAGATGAAATCAAACTTCCAATAAAAGCTTTCTTATAACGACGTTTCATGTTTTCGATTATGCCCTGGTCCATAGGCTGGATTAGTGGTGTTGTGTTTGCCGGAAGGAAGAGGCATGTTATTTTGCCATCATCACTTTTAATTCCGAAAGTGGGATGTGCTGGACCATTGTCCATTAGCAGCAATGCTTCTTGTGGTAACTGCATTTCAGCCAAATGAGCTCTAACTTGTGGCACAACACTTCGTGGAACCAATCGGAAAAACTATCTTGAGATATCCAAGCACTCTTTTGAGCATAATAGGTAGCAGGCAATGCGTTCAAATTAAAATTTTTGAATGCACGAGGTGTTTTTGCTTTTCCAATCACAAGCAGGGGTAACCTGTGATTGCCGGTGTCATTTCCACAAACCATTTCAGTGATCCGATCTTTTTGGACTTTTAAAACCCAGGGCTGATATCTCCGAAAGTGATGCCAATGTCTTTTGTGGTAAAGCTTTCCAATTGAGCCTGGTTTCGTCGCAATTGTACACTTGTTCCCTAACGAGGTTTAATTTGGCCACTTTCTCTTTAAATTGTTCTCTGTACTCGGCAATAACTGCGCTATTTGCACTAAGTTTTTTCACCACTAATGTCTAGTTTCCGAATGCTATAGTGACACTTAAACTTATCGAGACATCCTATGCTTGCTTTAAAATTAGGATCTCCGTCAAGTTTTTTGTTCATTTCAACCGCCTTGGCCATTATTACGGGGCCTGAAAGTGGGATTCCTTTACTCCGTGCTTGTATAAACCATTGATACATAACAGTGTCCAGTTGGACATATTTTGATGATTTCATGGTTTTACGAGTCTTAGGATCTCCGTCGATGTTTTGCATTTTTAAAACATGTTGTTCTTTTTTTTCAGCATCACGTTTAATGTCATTCACTGTGGTTCTTCCAACGCCGTAAATGAGAGCAATACTAGTGGGAGTTTCACCTTTTTTCAAACGTTTAATAATCTCAGTTTTCTGGTTGAGATCTAACACGACCCGTTTACGCTTTTCAGCCATTTTTTAGCTCTTGCACAAAAACAAAAAAGAAAATAAACCTTAACAACAAAACTTACTGGTGTGAATGTCACTATCGTATGCTGAAACAATTAAGCCATTACGCAACAAATAACGTACAGCACTGAGCACAACAGCTTCTCAGCCACAACTGAAACTGACCATGTGTGCGATAGCTAGGCGGGCCAAGAACGTGACTCATCAATAGAACAATAGTGCACCACTCCAGCACCTCCGCCACTCAGCAGTAAAGCGAGGATGATTTTTTGCGGCAATCTGGTTACTGTGCATAGAGTACGGACTGACAGTTAACAGAAACTGACGGTTAACAGAAACTGATGGTTAAAAGAGTGACGGTTAATCGAAGTTTCACTGTAAGTACATGAGGCGCATTTTTCATGTAAAATCGTGGAGGATCAGATCCATGAGTCTTTCCAACATGGTTGGTAAATTACAGAGTCCACAAGGCATGACTGGAAGTGGCCATTTGGGTTGAGGTGTTTTCCATTTCTTTTTGATGAAGTCCCAATTACCAGTATCCACTCTGTAGGTCCTTTAGGTCCAGTGTAGAAAACCACCATGCTCTAGAGAACACTTTGAGAGTCATCAGTATTAGATAATTTATTTAGTTTCTTTGTGTTGTTATTGAGCTTGTAGTAGTCTACACAGAATCATGTAGCCCAAGTGGCCTATGATTCGCCACCAGCATTATTTGAGAAGACCAAGTACTCAATTAGTACTCTGTCAACAAGTCCTGTACCAGCCCAAGGCTTTTCCCCTTATGTAGTTAATGACGTTTTTCAGGTGGTTGGCATATCATTGTTGCACCTCCAGTATTAATGGCATGTTGAACAAGAGAGGTTATCCATAACAACTGGCCCTGAACCCTAAAATCATCTTCAAATTCATATAAAAACAATATAAAAACTTGAATTATATTATACAAAAGAGTGTTGAGTACATATTTAACAACTCATGACATTTCTTTGTTAATTTTGAAGTCTTTAAAGTGTCATTCCAACTACCCAAGCAGGAGGGAATTTTTACCCAGATGTTTTCCCAGGAACATGTTGTTTCTTAAAGAGATAAGGTTGACAGGTGTGCTTGAATAGAAAGGGATGTAGTGACCATCCCTACTGCCAGTGGTTAAAAATTTACCAGTAACTTCTTCCAGATCCATTAGATGAACCCTGCCACACAAAGAGAATGGGTTATGGTGTAGGTTTCAAAAACAAATTAATTTTTATCTAGAGTAACATCTGTTTTATTAATGTCAATATAAATAAGAATTTCAAACAAGATGAAATTATAAAATGTAAAAATTAACACATATTTGTATAGAAGACCTTTGAATCATCAGAATGAAATAAAATAAATAAAGCTAATTCAACAAGGCAAAGTTATCAGAAACAATAGAATTATTAAGTAATTGTAAACAATGTAAAAAGTCAACATTATGAGTACTGGAAATCTTTAAATCGTTGAATGTGCTGTGTAAATTAATCAAACAAACTTTTTACAGTTATTAGTAAGCCATCTAAATCATTTCCAATTGAGTACAATAATTAAAAAATCATTGACAAAACTTGTTCATTCCACTTACATTATTATAGTAAGAAAATATAGATTTATGTGCACAACTTGAATGAAAAAACTATATTTTTAAGTATACATAACTCGTCATAAATCATACAACCTCACATTTTATGACTAATCCAAGTTGATTAAACTAATTACACTGAATGTAATTAAACTAGAGTCAGCTGCATGGAAGTAGTATCGTCAAGGTCACTCACTTTCACTGCTTCTCCCTGTCACCTCCACGCCCCTCGCCCAGCGTTGTTGCCGGCTAGTACAGTGTGTAGCGTTTTAGCAGTGTTACGAAAACAAATTTCATACATCCACATTATATTCTTCGTTTCAAATTTATTTATGCGTATCGCGTAAATGAATTTGTTTTATCAGGAATAATTAGTTGTGGGTAACACTACTCAGTTAAATTCTGGGCGCCAGTATTTGAGCTCTAAAAATTTGTGTGAGTCGGCAACATATTTTTTGTTGTTGCGTAAATATCTACAGAATTTCTATCTTTGCGTTTCTTCTGTTTCTTTGGCTTTTTTTTTGTTACGATTTGCAGTTCTCAGAAACTACTATTTATACTGCGCTGGTTTTTCTTATGTTAGAATCTAAACCTTTTAGCAATACACACCCTAACTTTACGAAGTACCATTAGGTCAGTTATTTTGTGATTTCCGTACAGTGCACTTACTTATTAAAGTTTTACTGTTTTCTTCATGGGTGGTTATCCTACAGACTGACAGTTGTCTGAGAACGCTGACCTTGCCTGCTGTTGTCACTTTAATTTTTTCATACTCACGGTCTTTTCCCTTTTGTAAATGAATCTGTTTTTGTTCTCTACACGGTCATTCCTAAGCCATATGGTTCGGAAGTTCTGTTAGGTATATGTACACATTTGGTATGCACATTGCGTATACCCTGTCGGCATGTCTTTTCGGTAAATATTGCTGTCTGACACTTTTATGAATGCCTTTGTCATTTTATAATCCCCTCAAAAATGTGTATGTTTACTGCCCGCGCTACTACCTTTCTTCCGTTGCACAAAGATAAATAGGACTGAGCAATTTCTGTAAACAAAATTGTCGCTGTTGTAACAAAAGCCAATCCCATTTCAGTTACAGTACCCCATTCCAAGTAGGTTGGGTGGACGAGGTGAGGAAGAGACGAACATCCAAAATATTTATCGTCCTTAGTATTGTTGACAGACATTTTGTGCGTTTCATGTGAACGGTTGACGTCTTTATTGTAGACAGTGTGTGTATTAGTTTATTTCAATAATTTGTATTTATTATGAGTGATATTGAGGAACAGTATCCTACATTTAGTTCGAGTACAAGCAGCGGTGGTGTACGTGCGGGCCGAGAGGACATTAGAAAACAAAGTAAAGTCATCATAGCAAACGTTTACAAGTTTTTTAAAAATCTTGCGTATAATGAAGAAGCCAGGAGGAACATAAACTTTGCACAAGTTCGAAAATTGACAGCGGAAGCTTGTGGCATTTCTGAACAGTCGGTGCAACGTATTAGCAATACCGTTGCTTCGGCAGATGATCAAGGCGTGAGTGTTGTGTTCAGTTCTCCAAGGAAAGGGTATAAACGGGAACACAAAAACACTGAACTGGACGATTTTAATAAACAAATAGTCCGCAGGACCGTACTAGAATATTACGACCGAGGGGAATACCCCACTGCAAGCAAAATTCGAGCTGATCTCTGTCAGAAAATCAATTATTCTGGTTCAGAAGCCTCCGTACTTCGCCTTCTGAAAGTGCTTGGTTTTAAATTTAAGAAGTGCAACGATGGACGAAAATTTTTAATGGAGCGCAGAGACATTGCTGCCTTGAGAGCGAAGTTTTTGAGAACCATGCATATACATCGTACGGAGGACAACAGGCCTATAATTTATTTGGATGAAACCTGGATATCACAGAATCATACGAATAAATACATCTGGCAAGACTCCAGAGGGAACGGTGGGCTGAAAGTACCTACTGGTAGAGGTGGCCGGCTGATTATTGCACATGCTGGATCCGCAAGTACAGGTTTCATAGCAGGTGCCAAACTTGTCTTTCGTGGCAGTAAGCATTCAGCTGCATCTGACTACCACACAGAAATGAATGCTGAAGTTTTTAAGACTTGGTTTGTTGGTATGCTGCGCTCCTTGGAAGAAGGCTCTGTCATCGTGATGGATAATGCCAGCTATCATTCTGTACAAATAGATAAACCACCATGTTCAAACTGGCGTAAAGCGGATATCATGGAGTGGCTGCGTAAGAAGAGAATTTCATTTTCCACAGCTGAAACCAGGGATGAACTTCTTTCTAAAGAAGAGATCCGAACGGCCAAGAAGACGTACGAATTGGATCAACTGGCAAATGAAATGGGACATACAGTAGTGCGCCTGCCACCATATCATTGTCAGTATAATCCGATCGAGCTGATATGGGCCCAAGTTAAACGGTATGTTGCAAACAAGAATACGACTTTCAGATTGGCCGATATTGAACAACTTGCACACGAAGCTTTGGACAGGATAACTCAGGAAGACTGGGAGAAGTGCGTAAGACATGCGGAGGCACTACAAGAAGCCTATTACTCAAAGCAGTGCACGAGAGACACCACAGTGGAGCCCTTCATCATACACTTACGTGTGAGTAGTGACAGCGAACCTGAGTCCAGTGAATCCGAAGACGAATAAGGCAGGAGTGTTAAAAAGTGTATATAGGTGGTAAACGTGTCTATAGCGAAGCGTAGTATTTTCTATTTTTATTGAAACATAAAAAACCGTGTGTGCGTGTTTTCTTCAGGAGTGTTATGAATGTGCTCTGTGCTATCACTTTGCAAAGTGATAATTGTGTGACTAACCCTATTTAAGGTGAGTTTTTCAACATACTGCTTATTTATAATAGTCATAAGGAATTCTATAGTTCATAAAATAAGGAAAATTTTAATTATAAAATTAGTAAGGACAATGCATAAAATATAGAATTATAAATTTAAATTCTATATTTAAAGATTTAAGTTAAAATATATATATATATAAATAAATAAGGAATTTTAAATTTATTTCATGAGACATTTGTATTTGTTGTTTATAAAATTATCCTTATTTTCTTAAGAAATCCAATTCGTTTCACGTTTATACATACCATTATTTTTATGCTACTTGTGCATGTAACATCTTATAGTATAGTTCTAATTTTTTTACTTAATTAATAAGCAGCGCAGGAAATAAAAATAGAATATTTTTCTGAGTCACGAATAGTGCGGTGTCTTCAATAATTAAATGGGGCAAGCTTAAGACACAGGATGCGTATAAAATTCGTTCAAACAAACTATAGCTGACGCGTCGAATTGAATGTTATGTATAAGATACGGAAATTAATTGTTAATTAATTATTAACAATATATTAATTGTGATGTAATTATTATTAAGAATTATTGACAATGTAACAATGTACTCTAATGCATGTATTACAAACTTTCTCACTTTGTTATATTCTTTACATTAAGTAGGCTTACTTACTAGTGTAGCATTTTTCGGAAGAAAGGGAAACTGTTGCTTAGTGGCAACGCTGTAAGTAAGCGGTGTGACCTTGACGATACTAGTTCCATGCAGCTGACTCTAGTTACAATTAATAGAACATCTATAAATCTTTTTTACATCTATGTGCCTTTACATCTTTACAAATACATATGGTTGCTCCTTTGAAGAGCACTTTTATGATGCAGAATTTTTAATTGACTTCCTATAAATATTTTGGATTTGTTTTTGTACTTTGTAGTCCACAGTCCATGTAAGAAACAAATGCTCAGGTAATGTTTAGCATCTGTTGGCTTCCATGATGCAATGTAGCCAATCAGGCCATGGTTGCATAAATGTCTTTCTTGGCAGAAGGTTACTCTGGCTGCTACTGGTGAAACCGAAAACAGATTAATTATGGTTGGGGCCACACCCTCTCATAAATTTGCTTCAGTCTTCAAACATGGAGATGACTTGTTTCGTCTGGTTACATTCAGCCAGTATGCAGTTTCATATCGCTCTCACAAAGCATTCTTTGTTTAAGATAATAACCTTCATCTGTTTTCTACATTTAAGTATGAGCGATTCATATAGTTGTGATTTTGTTACATGCGTTCTATAGTGATCAAACTCAAGTCGACCAAGGTGTAGTGGGTCATCTTTTCCATACACGTTTGCCGTCTAGTAGCAGTTTGTAAGGTGCAGTAGAACCAAATAAGTTTGAGATTATTCACCACAGCAGGGCATACAATGGATAATGAATGTAATGCCCATGTCAGCTGTCATTATTGTGAATAGTTATTACAACTTTTATCAAATCGAAAGATGTTTTGGTAACAGTCAGTGAGATAAATGTAGCAGAACAAGGTTGCCAGTGTGTGTGTGTGTCTCCTCCCTTCTTTCTCACTGTACAGTATTTTGGAGCATGCAAAATATTTACATTGTCGTCTTCTAGGCAGCGATTGAAATAAAAACACACTCGTGTCACTGTTAACAACTTGTTTATTTATCATTATTACAAATAATTTTTACAATTTAAAATATAATACAGAAAATACAAATTTCGATTAACAACTGTAATACTAATTATTGACACAGGTGTAATTTATATAAACAACAACACAAATATATTAATGATCCACAAATGTGATATCACACACATGCACTAAATTCTGTAACTCACTAATCGAACTCTCAATAAATACTGATCGGCACTTCACTACTACTGTTTATTTATAGTATTGGTAATGACATTCACCAGCATTTGTCACTTACTGGAATAGTCTAGGTCAGTTGTTCCCAAAGTGGGGTCCACGGGAATGCAGACACTTGTGACAGTACAAAAAACCTGATATAAAAAGTATGGTATACAAGGTAGTAAATTATTGTATTTCGATGTTTTTAAATTCATTTCTATGGGTAATACAATTTCCCTGGTTTTTGCCGGCAACGACGCAGTTCCAAGACAACGAAATAATTTCAAGGCCAGCAGAGTACGTGCGAATAAGAACACTTATAATGGTTACAGCAACTAATACCGGCTCTACATACTTCTGTTTCATTGGCCGACAACGCCAAACGTCATTAATACAACAATGACGTGCTTAAAATACGTAACAAGCAGTGCGTTTATGTAACGAAAGACAAAGAACAATGACGTGTGCACACACATACATACGTAAAAATTGCGTAGTATTCGGCCCAGTCTACACAATTCAGCAGCAGCAGTAACACCTTGAAAAAGGCAGCCGGCAATTTATACCGGCCTATTGTGTTAAACAGTTCAAAAATGTAGTAACATGTAATTAAGTACTAACTAACAGAGAACTAAGACAGTGTGCAGTAATTGTTTTTCAAAATTATACTTAGAGTCAGTGAATCCAGTAAAATGTAACCACGCCATTTGAGAAAGCAACATGTGATCCACTTCGAGAACTTCCAGTCTACAGAATCAGGAAAGTGCAAAACCAAAATTTTACTTAAAGAGCTCTTTACCCAAATTGCAGATGTGTGTACACAAAAAGTAAATTGAGATTGTACATATGAATGTGAGTGAAAAAGCGGGGCGTGCATGATAAATGTCGACATCCAACCGGGGTGTTGGTTTGCGTTTGTTATAAGGAAATATCATTGAATCAGTTAAATATGAAGCAGCTGCATAATCAGTATATAGAATTTGGTAAACTAACGTTTAATAAAATATAAAAGAGTTTTATGATGAAAGAGAGTCAATATAAGTAATGGCCGCCATTTTGGAATTTTGTCCGGTGTACACAATTAACCAAATTAATGAATAAATTAATATTGATGTTCAATATTTCAAATGAACGTATTCTTATTTCTATGCCTATCTCTGTCAGCAATCACGCTGAGTCGAATCCTTGGACCCTAGGTAATAATAAAAATAACAAGATTGAAACAACCAGATTTTCGAGTTATGGTAAGTACCATAATTATAGTGTGCGTGACATACGTGTCTAATATAAGTAATGTAAACAAACCCAAGTATAGGTTACTTGTTATTTCTTCTTACAAATACATTTATATATACGTGAATAAGAGTGAAACTTCACAATTTGCACCCGGAACAGTGACTATTTATTTAAATATTTATGTAACTTCACAATTTGCGCCCGGAACAGTGACAATATATAGTATTGTAACTTCACAATTGCCACCCGAACTGGTGACTATATAAAAATATATATTGGTGTATTTTATATAATAAGCCTGAATGATGGCAGAGTGGGCATTGAAACTGAGAGTACGGTTGTAGGTTAGGTGGTAACGCTAATATAAAGCAACAAATCATTAACATTTTTTATGATGGCAGAAAATAAAGAAAACGTCAGCATAACTGACAGTACGAATAACAGTCAAATAAGCATGACAGAATCACTAGTCATGAGTGAAGGAGTTATTCACTCAACGCCAGTCCCGAACAACAGGGCTGAAAATAACGAAATTATGAAAATGATGCAAATGCTTTTCAATACACAGAACAATAAGTTAGATGAGAAATTTAGCAAACTTGACGAAAAATTTAACGAACAAAAAAGCGAAATTAGAGGAATCCAAGATAATTTTAATGTAAAATTTGAAGAATTAAAAAATGAAATACAAAGACAAAATTGTAGTATTGACAAAGTAGACAAGTTTGAGATAAACAAAGAGGACAAAGTAAGTAGTAGTGGAAATGACGATAAAATAGATGAAAATATAGTAATAGGTGATAATAGTGTGGAGGTTGGTAGTATAAATGAAATTTTATGGGGAATAGAATATAATAATAAGGGAATGATAGTGTGTTTTGAAGGTTTAAAGAGTGGGTGTAAAGAGAGATATATTGAGAGAGAGAAGTGTTATTGGGAGAGTTATTATAAGAGATATTTTAAAAGAGAGAAATGTTTTGAAAGTGAGAGATATTGTGAGAGAAAGAGGGAGGTAGAAATTTTTAAGATAAGCAGAGATTATGAAGAGTTGATGGAAAGGTTAGTAGTAGGAGAGAATGAGAATAATGACTTTACAAAATACCTGATTGTAACAGACGATACCAAAGGCGACATGACCATACCCGATCATGAGTTATGTGAGATTGTGGAAAATTATAGAAATTTGAATAGTATGTATATTGATTGTAATAATATAAGACATTCAATATTAAACCATGTATATAGTTTTAAGGTAAGACTATTATTTGACGATGGAGGTTAGTTGTTCTTATTGTGTTTATGAACATTTAATTATGTGGACAGTGTTTTTCAGGATGGACTGTTTATGACTGAGTTTTGGTAAATGATTTAATGATTATTTGGATTGTATATTTTTGTGTATTGATGTCTATGTATTTGTGTAATTTTGCTGTTGTGTATTTTATGTATTTTTTTTGTGTAACCATGTATTGTAGAAAAGTTTGATAATGATTTTAAATGATATTATGGAAGTCAGATTCTAATGGTTAGTAGATGATTATATATTTGGATATGGAGAGGTATTGTTGTTAGTAGGTAAATGATGAATTTTCTAGTGGTGTATTAAGGTGAAATGTTGTAAAGAGTTTGGGGGATAGTGATAAATAAGGGCATTGGAGTTAGTTAAATAAAGTTATTGGGAGTTAGGGAAAATAGAGTGTTGAGATGTTGATAATATATAAAGAGGTGTTAGATATTTTAGGGACACAGTGGTTAGTGATTATATGTGGATGGTAATTTTATAGTTGTTGTTGATGATATTTTGTAATAAGGATCCGGTGTTAAGGAGTGATCAACGAGCGACGTGGCAATGGACCAGCGTGCAGCGTTGTGGCAGGCGGAGCAATTTCAGGTTAGAGTGTTTGCTGATATTGGTGGAGGGCAAAGGGTTCAGAATGGATATGGCCAGTTAAGTAACATACATCCTTATATAAAAGACAAAATGAGCGGTGCCAGAGGTTTTAAATGGGATTTGTGAAGGGGGTTATTATAGAGATATTGGTGTCATATTATGTTAGTGGTTAGAAGCGGTTGTTAGTAGGAAAAAGAGGTGAGTAAGGTTAGATTGACAATGCCAAAATAAGATAGAGAAAATAGTGAATAATAGGGAGTCACCCACACTAGTAAGGATAAAAAGGTTAGAAAAGAAAATTCATAGTAGAAAGGTGAGGTAAATGAAAGGTAATGATAAATTTGAAAATTGTTGTGTATAGAATCGAAATGAATGTTAAAGGATAAAAGTTAATAGAGAATTGTTGATAGTAATGATGTGATAAAGTTTTGGTACAAGTCATGTAAATGTAAATTGTTTAATGTGAATTGTTCAATGTTAGTGTTTAGTGTTTTATGATATACAATGTTTTATTATGTTTTATGATGTACATGGTACCAAAGGATAGGAGGTTACTACCAGGATAGTAACGATCATAATGTTAAAATTTTGTGAAGGTTGTCAATTCTGTAGTAATGGTTCTGTTATAAAGAAAGTTAAACATAAGAAAAGATCGTAAAGAAATTATAAAGCTTTAAAGTTGTTTGCCATGATATATAGATATTGTAAGATTATATGAAGTAAAATATTAGAGTTAATGGTTGTTGCTAGAGAAGTAAAATGTATTTTGTTTAGGTTAAGAACAATTGTTTTCATGTGATAAAGAGAGTGAATCTAATTGACAGTAGTCAGAAAGGTGTACTAGATACCGGGTTATTAAAAAAGAGAAGAAATTTTCTATCTTAACTCTTGTGATACATTGTTTGAAACTTGTAGAATTAAGCAAACCAATGCCCCAAAAAATGCAAACCAACGTACTAAGAGGAAACATATCAGTTGTGGATATGGATATAGCGAAGGCCACTATTTTAAGATTTTGTATTGAATGTTTCAGAGTTTTGTGGTGTGGTGACCGCGGTCCTGAGCTGGCCGGTGTGTCAGAACAGGAGCGTAAAGTGCGTCATGGCCTTATGGTGTAGGGATCTCTCTGGAGAAGTCCAGTAAGGTCAGACGGTGCGAACCTCATCATTGAACCAAGGGTAAGTGATTGAATTTCTTTTATAGTAACACTACAGGGGGTTGTGGCTCCATATCTGGGCTGATCCTTTTAGAGAAGTGTGAATGAGTCAATGAAAGTTTTTGTGTCTCGACACAAAACCTTTCATTGAGGAGGTTTTGTGACAGTACAAAAAACCTGATATAAAAAGTATGGTATACAAGGTAGTAAATTATTGTATTTCGATGTTTTTAAATTCATTTCTATGGGTAATACAATTTCCCTGGTTTTTGCCGGCAACGACGCAGTTCCGAGACAACGAAATAATTTCAAGGCCAGCAGAGTACGTGCGAATAAGAACACTTATAATGGTTACAGCAACTAATACCGGCTCTACATACTTCTGTTTCATTGGCCGACAACGCCAAACGTCATTAATACAACAATGACGTGCTTAAAATACGTAACAAGCAGTGCGTTTATGTAACGAAAGACAAAGAACAATGACGTGTGCACACACATACATACGTAAAAATTGCGTAGTATTCGGCCCAGTCTACACAATTCAGCAGCAGCAGTAACACCTTGTAAAAGGCAGCCGGCAATTTATACCGGCCTATTGTGTTAAACAGTTCAAAAATGTAGTAAAATGTAATTAAGTACTAACTAACAGAGAACTAAGACAGTGTGCAGTAATTGTTTTTCAAAATTATACTTAGAGTCAGTGAATCCAGTAAAATGTAACCACGCCATTTGAGAAAGCAACATGTGATCCACTTCGAGAACTTCCAGTCTACAGAATCAGGAAAGCGCAAAACCAAAATTTTACTTAAAGAGCTCTTTACCCAAATTGCAGATATGTGTACACAAAAAGTAAATTGAGATTGTACGTATGAATGTGAGTGAGAAAGCGGGGCGTGCATGATAAATGTCGACATCCAACCGGGGTGTTGGTTTGCGTTTGTTATAAGGAAATATCATTGAATCAGTTAAATATGAAGCAGCTGCATAATCAGTATATAGAATTTGGTAAACTAACGTTTAATAAAATATAAAAGAGTTTTATGATGAAAGAGAGTCAATATAAGTAATGGCCGCCATTTTGGAATTTTGTCCGGTGTACACAATTAACCAAATTAATGAATAAATTAATATTGATGTTCAATGTTTCAAATGAATGTATTCTTATTTCTATGCCTATCTCTGTCAGCAATCACGCTGAGTCGAATCCTTGGACCCTAGGTAATAATAAAAATAACAAGATTGAAACAACCAGATTTTCGAGTTATGGTAAGTACCATAATTATGGTGTGCGTGACATACGTGTCTAATATAAGTAATGTAAACAAACCCAAGTATAGGTTACTTGTTATTTCTTCTTACAAATACATTTATATATACGTGAATAAGAGTGAAACTTCACAGTTTGCGCCCGGAACAGTGACTATTTATTTAAATATTTATGTAACTTCACAATTTGCGCCTGGAACAGTGACAATATATATAGTATTGTAACATCACAATTGGCGCCCGAACAGGGACTATATAAATATATATATTGGTGTATTTTATATAATAAGCCTGAATGATGGCAGAGTGGGCATTGAAACTGAGAATATGGTTGTAGGTTAGGTGGTAACGCTAATATAAAGCAACAAATCATTAACATTTTTTATGATGGCAGAAAATAAAGAAAACGTCAGCATAACTGACAGTACGAATAACAGTCAAATAAGCATGACAGAATCACTAGTCATGAGTGAAGGAGTTATTCACTCAACGCCAGTCCCGAACAACAGGGCTGAAAATAACGAAATTATGAAAATGATGCAAATGCTTTTCAATACACAGAACAATAAGTTAGATGAGAAATTTAGCAAACTTGATGAAAAATTTAACGAACAAAAAAGCGAAATTAGAAGAATCCAAGATAATTTTAATGTAAAATTTGAAGAATTAAAAAATGAAATACAAAGACAAAATTGTAGTATTGACAAAGTAGACAAGTTAGAGATAAACAAAGAGGACAAGGTAAGTAGTAGTGGAAATGACGATAAAATAGATGAAAATATAGTAATAGGTGATAATAGTGTGGAGGTTGGTAGTATAAATGAAATTTTATGGGGAATAGAATATAATAATAAGGGAATGATAGTGTGTTTTGAAGGTTTAAAGAGTGGGTGTAAAGAGAGATATATTGAGAGAGAGAAGTGTTATTGGGAGAGTTATTATAAGAGATATTTTAAAAGAGAGAAATGTTTTGAAAGTGAGAGATATTGTGAGAGAAAGAGGGAGGTAGAAAATTTTAAGATAAGCAGAGATTATGAAGAGTTGATGGAAAGGTTAGTAGTAGGAGAGAATGAGAATAATGACTTTACAAAATACCTGATTGTAACAGACGATACCAAAGGCTACATGACCATACCCGATCATGAGTTATATGAGATTGTGGAAAATTATAGAAATTTGAATAGTATGTATATTGATTGTAATAATATAAGACATTCAATATTAAACCATGTATATAGTTTTAAGGTAAGACTATTATTTGACGATGGAGGTTAGTTGTTCTTATTGTGTTTATGAACATTTAATTATGTGGACAGTGTTTTTCAGGATGGACTGTTTATGACTGAGTTTTGGTAAATGATTTAATGATTATTTGGATTGTATATTTTTGTGTATTGATGTCTATGTATTTGTGTAATTTTGCTGTTGTGTATTTTATGTATTTTTTTTTGTGTAATCATGTATTGTAGAAAAGTTTGATAATGATTTTAAATGATATTATGGAAGTCAGATTCTAATGGTTAGTAGATGATTATATATTTGGATATGGAGAGGTATTGTTGTTAGTAGGTAAATGATGGATTTTCTAGTGGTATATTAAGGTGAAATGTTGTAAAGAGTTTGGGTAATAGTTATAAATAAGGGCAGTGGAGTTAGTTGAATAGAGTTATTGGGAGTTAGGGAAAATAAAGTGTTGAGATGCTGATAATATATAAAGAGGTGTTAGATATTTTAGGGACACAGTGGTTAGTGATTATATGTAGAGGTGAGTAATGTGAATGGTAATTATATTTGTTGTTATTGATGATATTTTGTAGTAAGGATCCGGTGTTAAGGAGTGATCAACGAGCGACGTGGCAAGGGACCAGCGTGCAGCGTTGTGGCAGGCGGAGCAATTTCAGGTTAGAGTGTTTGCCGATATTGGTGGAGGGCAAATGGTTATGAATGGATATGGCCAGTTAAGTAACATACATCCTTATATAAAAGACAAAATGAGCGGTGCCAGAGGTTTTAAAAGGGATTTGTGAAGGGGGTTATTATAGAGATATTGGTGTCATATTATGTTAGTGGTTAGAAGCGGTTGTTACTAGTGAAAAAGAGGGGTAGTAAGGTTAGATTGACAATGCCAAAATAAGATATAGAGAATAATGAATAATAGAGAGTCACCCAAACTAGTAAGGATAAAAGGGTTAGAAAAAGAAATTCATAGTAGGAAGGTAATTGTAACTGGAAAGGTAATAATAAATTTGAAATTGTTTTGTAGAATCTGGTGATATAATAAAAGTTGAAAAGAGTTGATAATAGTAAAAATAGTAATGTCTTATTAAAGTTTTGCTACAAGTTATGTAATATGAATTAAGTAATGTGAATTGTTCAGTGTTAGTGTTTAATGTTTAATGTACAATGTTCTATTATGTTTTATTATGTGATGGTACGATAGGTCAGGAGGTTACTACCAGGATAGTAACGATAATAATGTTAAAATTTTGTGAAGGTTGTCAATTCTGTCGTAATGGTTCTGTTATAAAGAAAGTTAAACATAAGAAAAGATCGTAAAGAAATTATAAAGCTTTAAAGTTGTTTGCCATGATATATAGATATTGTAAGATTATATGAAGTAAATATTAGAGTTAATGGTTGTTGCTAGAGCAGTAAAATGTATTTTGTTTAGGTTAAGAACAGTTGTTTTCATGTGATAAAGAGAGTGAATATAATTGACAGGAGTCAGAAAGGTGTACTAAATACCGGGTTATTAAAAAAGATAAGGAATTTTCTATCTTAATTCTTGATATACATTGTTTGAAACTTGTAGAATTAAGCAAACCAATGCCCCAAAAAATGCAAACCTACGTACTAAGAGGAAACATATCAGTTATGGATATGGATATAGCGAAGGCCACTATTTTAAGATTTTGTATTGAATGTTTCAGAGTTTTGTGGTGTGGTGACCGCGGTCCTGAGCTGGCCGGTGTGTCAGAACAGGAGCGTAATGGCCTTATGGTGTAGGGATCTCTCTGGAGAAGTCCAGTAAGGTCAGAAGGTGCGAACCTCATCATTGGACCAATGGTAAGTGATTGAATTTCTTTTATAGTAACACTACAGGGGGTTGTGGCTCCATATCTGGGCTGATCCTTTTAGAGAAGTGTGAATGAGTCAATGAAAGTTTTTGTGTCTCGACACAAAACCTTTCATTGAGGGCGTTTTGTGACAGTACAAAAAACCTGATATAAAAAGTATGGTATACAAGGTAGTAAATTATTGTGTTTCGATGTTTTTAAATTCATTTCTATGGGTAATACAATTTCCCTGGTTTTTGCCGGCAACGACGCAGTTCCGAGACAACGAAATAATTTCAAGGCCAGCAGAGTACGTGCGAATAAGAACACTTATAATGGTTACAGCAACTAATACCGGCTCTACATACTTCTGTTTCATTGGCCGACAACGCCAAACGTCATTAATACAACAATGACGTGCTTAAAATACGTAACAAGCAGTGCGTTTATGTAACGAAAGACAAAGAACAATGACGTGTGCACACACATACATACGTAAAAATTGCGTAGTATTCGGCCCAGTCTACACAATTCAGCAGCAGCAGTAACACCTTGTAAAAGGCAGCCGGCAATTTATACCGGCCTATTGTGTTAAACAGTTCAAAAATGTAGTAAAATGTAATTAAGTACTAACTAACAGAGAACTAAGACAGTGTGCAGTAATTGTTTTTCAAAATTATACTTAGAGTCAGTGAATCCAGTAAAATGTAACCACGCCATTTGAGAAAGCAACATGTGATCCACTTCGAGAACTTCCAGTCTACAGAATCAGGAAAGTGCAAAACCAAAATTTTACTTAAAGAGCTCTTTACCCAAATTGCAGATATGTGTACACAAAAAGTAAATTGAGATTGTACGTATGAATGTGAGTGAGAAAGCGGGGCGTGCATGATAAATGTCGACATCCAACCGGGGTGTTGGTTTGCGTTTGTTATAAGGAAATATCATTGAATCAGTTAAATATGAAGCAGCTGCATAATCAGTATATAGAATTTGGTAAACTAACGTTTAATAAAATATAAAAGAGTTTTATGATGAAAGAGAGTCAATATAAGTAATGGCCGCCATTTTGGAATTTTGTCCGGTGTACACAATTAACCAAATTAATGAATAAATTAATATTGATGTTCAATGTTTCAAATGAATGTATTCTTATTTCTATGCCTATCTCTGTCAGCAATCACGCTGAGTCGAATCCTTGGACCCTAGGTAATAATAAAAATAACAAGATTGAAACAACCAGATTTTCGAGTTATGGTAAGTACCATAATTATGGTGTGCGTGACATACGTGTCTAATATAAGTAATGTAAACAAACCCAAGTATAGGTTACTTGTTATTTCTTCTTACAAATGCATTTATATATACGTGAATAAGAGCGAAACTTCAACTTCACAATTTGCGCCCGGAACAGTGACAATATATAGTATTGTAACTTCACAAGCTAGCTGACTACTGGTTATAAGCCTATGTAATGACTGACTATCCTGAACTCGCAAAAATGTGTTGAATCGTTTCCCTCTACTTATTTGTGTGAACCGAATTCTCCCAACTCACGTACTTGAAGTCAAAGTTAAAAAATAAACTTGATGTCGAGAGTGACTTAACATTGAAATTATTAGACATTAAATTGCAGAGCTAATTGTTCAAAAGCAGCTTTATTGTTCACATTAAACTATGTTTGATATCATTAATACTATAATTTTGCAAGTTAAGAGAATTTTGATTTTAATAGATTTTAATTAAAAGATAAGAGTTTTTTATCATATTTACTGTTTGTTTTATTTCAGAACTCAGACAGGGTCTGTGAATTTTTAAATTATTTGGGGGGTCTGTGTACTGAAAAGTTTGGGAACTAGGTTGTTTCAGGTAATATTTTGAATCTTGTAGAACAAATTACGTCCATCCACAAATGCATTGTATATTGACATAGAAGATTGTAATGTATTCTATAAATAGTATCTCTATAAATAGTGTGCATCAATATATATAAATATAGAATAATGCAAATACAAATACATGTAAGTACATATATTTAAACCACAAACTTAATCTAATTTTAATAATATGACAGACAGTTTTAAGAATATGAATCACACCATCACTTTATATATAATATATACATACAATAATATTACTTTGAATGTGGGTTGGGAGTTCTACAGTATACAGGAATTATCTCCCATCTTAAAACCCACAACCACATTCATATATAAGATCTCTAAAATTCACAAATATTACAGATTTACAAATCTATTTACTATATACAAAATTTTGTCTTCTTGGCCGAAGGTTGTATTGTGGCTCTTGGGTGTCTGGAGAGTTACCACTATATTTGTCCTCTTCTATCTGTGTGCTGGTCCTCATGTAATGAGCTCATAGAGGTTGTTTCACCACCTTTAACTCGGTTGCATTGCCTTTCACTGGTGGAAATGTTCTTAGGGAATTCCCAGGCGCTGATCTACCTCAAACGGTCCAACCCACTGCTGGGCTAACCGTGCATGTTATCCATCTGCCTTGCTATTGAGAGTGTGATTCCTGATTCCTTCACAGCACTGAGTCCCGTGGATTTAATATCTTCTCCTCAACATCCTGTTTCTTGGCTTCCTCGAGGGTCCATAGCTTTGCCTCAGTTTTGTCCTTAGATTTTTATCAACTCTGATTGATGTCTTTTCAGCCATGCTTCTGTATTACATGACCTTCTTCTGTGGTTGGCTGATCTCCCAATCACTGGTTCTGTATAATTGTCGACCTAGAAATAATTCAGCTGGTAAATAGCCTGTGATTCTGCTGTCTCTCTAGCATAGAGGAAAATATGACTGGGGTAGATGTTGTTGTACTGATGTTTTATACTCCTTGCCTGCAGGATGGATTCCCAACTTTCTCTTCAGATCTTGGTTTCACCACTCTGTTGGGTTTGCCCTTGGGTTGTACGAGGGGATGGGAATTGTCCAATGTTCAATGCCCCATGTTGCTTGCTTTGTGCCATTCATGGGAAGTGAATAGACAGCCATTGTCATTCAACAGAATTGTGGATACCCATAGTGACTGAAGACTGTGGTTCTTACATTTGTCAGGTATTGTTTTACAGTTGTGGCTTCTGGAATTGGGAAAGCCTCCACCCATCGGCTGAAAAGGTATGTGATCACTAGGATTCCCATCTTTCCTCATGAAGTTCTGAGGTATGGGCCAGTTAAATCAAGTGCGATTACTTCTCAAGGCTGGTATGGTCGTTTCCCTCACATGCTGGTCTCAGCTGGTTGCATGGCTTAGTACAGGCACAGATGCAACATTTGTAGACTTAGTAGGCAACATACTGCCTCATTGAAACCCAGAACTGTTGATTTATAGACTGGTAGGTTTCTATCTCTCCTGGATAACCGGCCGCAGTGTGGTCATGGAACATCTCCAGGATCTGGGTGCTGCACAACCTAGGAACAACTAGAACAGTCTGTGATTGAGTCAGATGCGATAAATACATAAGAAGGTTATTCTCCATCTGGAAACCCTTATAGCACATCTGAACTGGTTTTATACGCCTTGACAATTCATTGTTCGTTTCATAATCCATTCCTTCATCTTCCTATAGACACAGTCATTTATTGCCAATTATTGACCACTTCAGTGTCTATACCATCTTTAATAACCATTAAGACTGGTCCTTCTGACCTATCTACTATTTCTTTAGAATTTCTCTTTCCAACAACTCTGTTTTATGTGGTTCAGGTGCCCCCACAGGGTGTCTTGAAAGGCTATCTGCTGTCTGATTGTGTGTCCCATGAACATGACATACATCAAAATCAAAGGCTGCTGACAGCAAGGCCCCCACAGCAATTTTGATTTTGTACCAGACAGATTATGAAGCCACTGAAGAGATGCATTGTCAGTGTATAGTTGGAATTTCGTGTCTTCCAGGTAGCTCGAAATTTCCCAACAGCCCATACCACTGTTATCACCTCCTTCTCTGCTATGCAATAACATCTTTTTGGTGGGAACAGTTTCCTACTGGCATACTCCACTATCTCTTCCTCCGTCTTTCTTTTCTTGGAATAACACTGCCCCTAATCCCATTTCACTGACATCAGTTCCCAGACAGATCTTCCACTTGGCATCCAGGTAGGCAAGTCAAGGAGCACTGCAGATTGTTTCATTGATCTTATGGAAGGCTTCTTCCTCCTTGTCAGCCTATTTGAAAGGATGTTTCTTGTTCAACAGGTCTGTTAGTGGAGCTGCTTTTGTCTCAAAACGTGGTACAAATCTACTATAGGCCTACCACCCACAAAGTGCTAAGAACTGATGACTTTAGCATTTACTATGCGGTCTCTTCACTTCTTCGATAAACTAGTTGTTCTCTGGCTGCCTTTCCAGACCATTAGGTGATAAGATATGTCCTAAATATTCTATTTAGGTGACAAAAAATGACATTTCTTCAGTTGGCAGGTTAGACCATGAATTTTGAGTTGTTCCAAAACTCGACTGAGGTGTTACTGTAGATGTTTACTGTATATCAAAAAGTCATCCAGATATACTTGGCATAATTCTCCAGTGTAGCCAGACAACACTTCATCCATCAGGCACATGAAGGTGGCTGGTGCACATTCTTGAGACCAATTGGCATAACCTTGAACTGATAAGCCTTCATGGTATAGTAAAAGCTGTCATTGGCTTGGAGTTTTCTTTAACTTCATCCTGCCAATACCCAGAGATGATATCAAGCACACTGAAGACCTTCAAACCACACATTTGCTTTAGCAGGTCTTCAAATCTGGCATTGGATAGCTGTCAGATGTGGTTTCACTGTTTAACTTCCTGAAGTCTACACACACTCAATGTGTTCCATCCTTCTTCTTTGGTAACACAATGAGTGATGTCCAACTAGATGTTGATGGTTCTATTAATCCTTAGCATTCTATTTATTTTAGCTTATCCAGAACAAACTTAGTTTTATCCGGGTTTATAGGATAGGCCTTTGTTTTATAAATGTAACATCCTTACAGTTAATTCTATGATCAACTGTCGTTGTGTAGCCTATCTTGTCTGTAATAGCTTCGGGATAACTGTGCAGCAATTCTCTGAACTTCATGTCCTCTTCATTGTCCAAGTGCCCTGTTTGGAGATCACCCAAAACTGAGTTAGTTGTAGTAATTTCTTTTTTAATGCTACTGTCATACCATGCCAATCTCAATCCTTTATCCTTCCTTAAAAATATTTCGTGAACAGTATAGCCTATAATCATTCCATACATATCTAAAAAGGTATGACGCATGATGGTTCTCTTCTAATTGTCTGATGACGTCCTGCAGTTCTTCAAATGTTTTGGGGCAGGGACTCTTACCAACGATCTGATCTTATCCTGCAGCAGCTGAATTATAAAAAGAACAGATCCATCATCACTCTTCTACAGATATATCCTTTTGAATAACTGTAATTTGTGGATAACAAATGCATCTGCTTGCATCCCTGTTGGCTGACCCTCAGTTAGGAACTTTTTTGTATTGCTACTCTCACTGCGTCAGAGTCAAACATCAATATTAACTCTTTCTG
This sequence comes from Magicicada septendecula, assembly GCA_034769895.1. NCBI lineage: Eukaryota > Metazoa > Arthropoda > Insecta > Hemiptera > Cicadidae > Magicicada > Magicicada septendecula. Next base: position 484,670,163 of record CM068368.1, read on the forward strand.
AAAGTCAACCAAACTGAGGCTCAACTTTGAATGTTCTGCCACCATGTAGCTGCTGAACTTTTGACTGATGTTACAAGATCTGAATATACATTTCCTGAGGTAGGATTGTTTGATTCAGTTGTGATACACAACTCCTAATGAATGATGATGGACATTTCCTACAACCTACCTTGCAATTCTGGTAAACTCTCTCTAATCACTTTTGGCTCTACTGCCATTTGAAAAGGAAAGTTATAGTTACTATCAGCTGGAGCTGTTTTGAGAAGAGGTAAAATTTTGTCCTTAATCTGTTCTATTTTTCTGGTTGACATTCTAGTTGGTGGCACTTAGTTCTGTGTCCAGTCTATTTACTGTGGTGTTAAACTTGTTACTTTTTACTTTAGGGAGTTAACTTGTTCCTGGACATTCCGTGCCGTATTTGCACATTTGACATCTATGCCCTTCAGTAATTCTTCTGTGCAAATAACCCTCTCTGATAAACCTTGTGTCTGGGTCTGAATTTGTGAGGACTGTTCTGACTGAACCTGTAATTGTGTCTGTTCCACTGCAATTTGATGTGACTGGGCCGGAATCACTGTTTAATTTATGAAACATACTGTTTATCTGCATTTCCTGTGTGGTAGGTGTTTCTTCAGCAGTTATGTAGAATTCATCCGGGTCCCCACCTATCTCTTGTATAGCCTGTTCGAAATGCACGTCCAGGTCAGCGCTAGTTCCTGTTATGGAAAGCCCTTAGTCTTGTAACTGCTTCTTCAGCTGGACGATTGTAACATTCTCCAAATGTACTCTTCCGATATTTTTATCCACATTGCACAATTACTAAATTTTAATATAATTTGGTGTCAAATTTATAACTTTTAACAGAATTTGTACTGTCACGGTTGCCAATTTTGTCATCTTCTAGGCAGTCATCGAAATAAAAACACACTCATATTACTGTCAACACCTTGTTTATTTATCATTATCACAAATAATTTTTACAATTAAAAATATAACACAGAAAATACAAATTCGAATCACAACTGTAATGTCCATTAATGGCACAATCGTAATTTATACAAATAACTAAAATATAGTAATGTTGTATTAAACACACTCACTAAACTTTGTAACTCACTAATTGAATTTGCAATAAATACTGATCAAAACTTTTGTCTACTAGTGTTTATTTATAGTATTGGTAATGACATTTACCAATCACTTGTTAGAATAATCTAGATTAGCATAATATCTAAAATCTCATAGAACACATTATGACCATCCACAAAGCAAAACATTGATTCAGAACATTATAGTGTATTCCATAAATATTGTGTGTATCATTATATATATTGTAACGCGATAAATATTGGTCGTCCGTCTCTGTAAAACGAAGTGTATGGGTAGTGTGTTCGCCTCACACTGGTGTCGTTACATCAATCCTTGTGCTAACGAAGTCCGTAGCGATGTTTTAATTACCAGTACAACGCAGTAGTAACCTTACCTGTTATTAAATAGGGTTTTGTGAATCCCGGGTGGCGGCAAATTGTTTATTAAAAACAATTAAACTTAATAAATAATGTTTTAAAAAAGGTGTTCTCAGCGATGACGGCCGGGGTATTTAAATTTGTTCCCGCCTGTTCAGCCTCCTGAATCGAGTAGGTAGTTTGTCGAATTGCAGCGTGAGCGCTGGCCGTCAAATCTAGTTTTCGTTAACAAGCACAAATAATACAATACACTCCCTATGAAATAAAAACAATGGTTACACTTTGTACTAGTTACTTTAATTATTAATTTGTAATGTTTCAGTCTGACAAGAAAATTATACTGGTTTATTAATAAATTTGCACCGACATTAGTTATAAAACAATTTTTCTCAGGTTGACGAAATCGATTTTGTAACAAGTTATTCAAGCCAGCATGGCTGCTGTTTAGCTAGTTTACAATTGTACTCGTTCAAAATCTGGAGTTCTTTTGATTATAAGACAAATATTAATCATGATTACAATAAAAAGTGCATTACCTTATATTATTTTGTACTTAAGTAATAAGGTGTTTGTGTATAATTGGTTATGTAGTGTAGTTAATTGTGTTTCTAAAGTTCGTATTCGATCAACAGGTTATATTCTAAGTTAACAAATTTTCAGTGTTTTGTTTTTCTTAATTAATCTTTGAATGAGAATATACGGTTTATAGTGAGGGTTCAATTTACTATGAGAAATATTGTTAATAAACAAACTTAAATCGAAATAAATAAATAAAATAAAAACTGCCAGAAACTTACCTGCGATCTTTTTGCTTACTTACCTTTTATAAATTTAAATCAGAAGACCAGAGTCGCCACGATGTTTTAGGCTATACATCGAAACCTTTACACTCTTCCTTAATTAAAAATGGGACAATTTTGCAATCTGACTACCCCCCAATTCAGAAGAAACCCGGGAACGTTAGACGAATTTTTTCAGCACAGAACACTAGGACGTGGTAACGACGAAATAACTGCAACTAACACATTTTATGTTACGGAACAAATAGGTTTACTGTTCAGCTTTCTTTTTCTTCGGAAATTACACAAAATAGAAAAAATACAATCAATCATTTCTGTGAATTGCTATGGTAAATCTTATATAGATATATTTATAAAGGCCGCCCAATATTTGCATACACACTTCATTCACACACATTTAAATTGTTCCCTTAATTTAGAGCGCTCTTTGACATTTAGAATAATTATAACAAAAATGGGTTGTCGCCTACTTAACTTTCTGTTTCCTACTTCACCTCGTGTCGCACTGTGTACATGTCCGAATGTTTTGTCTGTTCACCACTTTTTCACTTCTTTTCTTTCACTCCACTTACGTCACTCTGAGATATTGGTTCACTATATTTTATGAGGGTTTAAACTTTTACATTTGAAACAGTTTATTTGGGGTCACTGATTCTTAGCGTGCGTCTAGCCGACGCCGCGGCGGTAGGTCGACTGCCTTGTTCATGAGGCGGAAGTCACTGCCTTTTGGCTACCAAATTTCATCGTCGTTCACAGCCTTCATGTGGCAAATTGTTAGTAGTGGCACCGGGAACATGGGTTGTTAGTGTTTTTTCTGCGGTGACGATATTTCACTAGCCTTCGTCATGCGACTCTAGTAGGCGTGGTTTGTCTGTATTTCCGCCAGCAACCTAGCATGTGCTGAAATAAATTTTACAGCTTCGACATTTTACTTGGCATCCCTTCCGCGCGCATGCTGGTGTTCGCGCGCACTAGTGTATCACACAACACTTGATTTCCTGGAATTCAATTGCGTTCTACGGTCACACCTTGCAAAACTATATTACTGCGTTCTTTGTCTGACTGAAACCGTTTTATGTAGGGGACTTGCTACCGTATTTATGCATGGGAGTTACAATTGAACATGAAATTACTTTAATAAAATAAAATACCCCATTCTGTCCCATTACAATATTTAAAGTGAGTTTATTCCTGGAATTTGGGTAATTCAATTATACTTATCAAATCAGACGACTTGGTAAAAACCGTAGTCAGTCGAAAAGGTATTTGGGCTGCATTAGTCATCAATTTTCAATAATCTTGGGGCTTAAGTATATCTTGCGTCCTTTTCATGTTATTTGTAGGCGATTTTTTCATTTAATTCTTGGGTAAAGTGGTCCTTGGCATCAGTTAATCATCATGGTCCCTCATCTTCTTCTGGTTGGTACTTAATTTTGAATTTTGATTACTTTTAAGGGTTAAAAAATGAAAATTTTGGTCATTCAATAATTGGCTTCTAGTCTTGACGAGCGTCACTTTACGAATATCAGAAATTAGCGGAAAAATTCGTAACCAACATGTGTTGCCATGGTTACGAATAAATTCTGATTGGTCTTGGTTTATTACCATTGTTATCAAATTTGAATTATTTTTCAAAATAGCTGTATATCTTCTGAATGATTATATTCTTCTGTCTCCCTCCCTACATATTAAATATTATCAATACTGTTATTAATTCCTTTCAAAGATTGTTTTGATACCACATAAGGTTGTGTTCTATAAGATATTAACTTTGTATGATTATGTTAACATTTGTTAATTACATTTCTTTTTTTATTTAAGTCCTTATACTAACATTTTTCTTTTAATATGCTTTACAAATTATCCTTAATTACTCGCCTCGGATTTGTTGATTTCTTTGTTAATTTGTTACAATTTGTAGTTGTTTGTTTTTGACAGTTAGGCATTTCCTAGGCCTAAGTAGCCATTGTTTATATTTACTTATTTCCTACAAATTACATTTCCTTTTAACCTAATGAGTTTTGTTCTGTTATTATTATTGGTTGTGTTATTTGTTGATGTGTTTTGGGTCGGTTTTTGTGTTATTTGTTTGGTTTATTTTATTTTATACATCATGTATTGCTAATTATTTACTAACTGATTTTCTCGTTTTCTAAGTTCTGCATGTTCATTTAACTTGCCATTGCTAACAATGTGTCTAGTATTTACTATAAAATGTAACATCTAGGCCTATGGTCTGTACAATTTCTTCTAGCCATTTCTTCATAAATTTGATTAAACAATTATTTAACAATTATTATGTGGTGTTAGTGTACGATTCATTTCCTTTTATACTATTTCTTGGGTGTTAAACAACATCACACCTTTTGAGTTAACTTAATTAATTATCCCTTATAACATGGGGTGTTTATTAATTTTGTTTTTTAACTTCTTATTTTTTTTAAATAACCTTTACTTTCACTCCATGATAACACTATCTGTTTCCTCTTTCATGGGATTCTCCCTTTTAACTACAATTGTATTCAAATAAACTTAACAATAAGATTCTCTTTTAATTAATACTGTTATCATCACTCTTTAGTGTTCATTACTTCTTAATTAATTGTTTACATCTAATACTATTCTTAACAACTAATATTGTTCACCATTAATTATTCAGTGTATCTTATTGATTTATTAAGAGTTTTTTCTATCCTTCACTACCTTTCACAACACTATCATTTACACTATTCTTATTTATTCACTACCTTCACTTTTAAATTATCTATTGTTTATTATAATTTATTTAGTGTTTTTTCTTTATCACTTTACTTTGGGGTTTTTTCACTTCCATTTTTGCACTCCTTAAATGTTTTTATTTTAAGTGTTTCTAAATGGGTAATCCCTGTAATTACTTTCTCTTTCTCATTTACTAAAGTTTATTTTCTCACTACCTTACTATCTCTTTCATTACAAATATCATTAATAATATTAACAAGTTTATGTCTCTATCGATTTCATCATTACATCTAACTCTAATTTGTGGGTTAGTGTATTTTTATTTCTAATAGTATTTAGTTGGGTTTCATTACATATTAGTTACTTTTATCAATGAATTGATAATAATACTTATTATTTACGTAGGTTAGTTATTGGTTTCGTTTCCAATATTACATTTGAGTGTACCATTTCTCCTGCTTGTATTCCATATTACTTGTTTGTGCCTTATCACTTGATTTCATTTTATTTCCCTTTATCATTGGTTTGTTTCTTTTTCCTTTTTCCACCTTCTTCACTTTCATTGTATTTCATTCATATCTTGGTTTTCCACCTTCTCCTTTGGGTTCATATTATTTTGTGGCATTGAGTCATTCAATTCCTTCACTTTGTTTCATTTTTGTTTGTTTAGGTTTTTTCCCTTCTTCATTGTTTTTGTTTTTTCCCTTCTTCTTTTTGTTCTTATTGTTTGGTCAATCACTTTCTTATTTGGTTTTATTCTTGTTTGGTTTCGTTGTTCCCTTCTTCTTTTTGTTCTTTTTGTTTGGTCAATCACTTGGGTTAGGTCATGTCGTCGTTTGTCGTGTCATTGTCATTTTATTTTCTTTATATTAAACATTTTATTTTATACGAATTACTTTTTTATATTCAGATTCATCTTTTTTATCCCTGGTATTGGGGTGGCTTATTTGTGTTGTAACAATATATGTTATACGTAAATACACATGAGTACATATTTAACCCACAAACATAACCTATATGAGGAACAACATAACCTACATACTATTTTAATAATATGACAGATACTTTTAAGAATACAAATCACATCACTTAATATACCTGTATATTGCAATGAAACAATTGCCGGAAAAGTCATTTTAGAAACGACTAGATGCTATTACACACTGTATGACATTTTAGACATATTTTAAATTGATTTTGTTCAAATTTTTTAAAGTAGGCCTAGCTATAAGTTTTGAAATAAGAGATGGGTAATTATGTGTTATATTTCAAAATGCCCATAAACTTATTCTCTGTCATGTCAAGTGCAAATTTAGTGTGCGTGTGTGCATGTTATTTGTGTTTTCCTGGATAACTCCTATAATAATTAACATATCGGAATGAAACTTGGACAGCATATGCGTCATAAATAGCGCTATATTTTTCATATCATAAACTGAAAACATAATTTTACTATATATTTTTTAACTGAATTCACTATTCTATAGAAGTTCTATCTGCAGAAAAGTCATAAAACTTTTAGATAAAATCTATACAAGATTTTGCAAACTCTGACATAGTATAACACGTTTTCTTGCTATCAAGGTAGAAGAAATCTTATCATTTGTTCTAAATTTCAACCAATCAGGAGCTTAAATTTTCATTTGCGATGTAATCTGGTAAAGGAAATTTAGTACAGTTCTCATCTACAACTTGTCCTAATAAGATGTACTCTCTGTGCGAGTTTTTTGCGACAGTACACGTTTGCATAAGGGTGATGACCGTCCTAGATTTTAGCTACGAGTTACCTGTAAGCTAAATCAAAGGGTTATTAGAACTTAGAACAAAGTTATGTGAAGATCTATTAGTGCTAACTCACGTTAGTCAAGATTTTCCGCTTAAGCCAGTTGTATTCAACTCGGAGTACACCTGTATGAACACGTGAACACATCAAGATTGCTGGAAGGTGTAAGCTAAACATCCCGCATTTTAATAATAACCAACTAACCCACTTATCGAAACAGATTTGTAAACATAAAACCATATCGCAGATAAACGGTGTGCCTGTTTGAATCATGTGTGACAGCAGCGAGACCAGAGGTTGACGTTAACGCAGCAGCTTTCAACCAGACTACAAGAGGGAATTCTTCAATCAAGTAACATATACGATTGTCCAAATAAACATTAATTAAAATTTAAAGACAATATATAATTAATTAATAACTTGTGTAAAGAATTTACAGACAAGATTTAAATTTGTTTTAGTTGAATAAATTCCTATCACCAGATAAGAGACTGTTATATATTATTAGTTCTAATACACATCTATGCATCCTTAATTTGTTTTGTTGCAATATATAGAATAATATTATTTTGAATGTGGGTTGCGGGTTATACAACAATGCAGTTAACCATGTAAATGTATCGATTCGGATGCCCCTGTTAACTGCTTTGCAATTCACTATGTGCGTGTGCCATGCTATGCATACCTTGTCAATCCAGTTACAGCTGTTGGATGGAGCAGCTTGTAGGTGAAACTCGCTCACTATCACATGATTGTATAGGAACAATTTGAGAAAATACGAGTTATACCCCCCCCCCCTGAACTGTATAAGTTTGTCTATTCTTCTACAATGCAGGTAATCCCTTGTTTTCCTTCCACCTTTTCTTCTTAAGGGACCTGCCCCCCCCCCTCCAGCGTAACTTTCTTCATAGCTTGCGGAATTTGTAATAAAGTAAAAAACCAAATCTATGCATTGTATATTCTTTTCACCAGCTCACCACTCGCTTGAGTCTCACCAGAGGATTGTATATTATTAACTCATACAATTTTACATTTTGAGGGTATTATACTTTTTCATGTAACTTCAAAAATTTGTACATAGTTACTATCAGAGGATTTTACATGTCATTTTTTCTACCATAGGTTACATATGATACACATAAGATCATTTTTTGATTATACTAGAATGAAAAAACAAGTTTATGAGTTTTACTACAATTTTTTGGCTTCACACTTGTTGAATATTGGTTTATATGGTCTTAATTGGGTGTACTATTTGTTATGAGTTTGATAGCCTCATGCTGTTCAATTTGTAACACATTGCATTACACTAAATTGTTGGCAGATGCATGTGCTTATCCAAAAATTTGTGTACATGTGTATTTTTCTTTGTTATCCTTGTTTTCTTTATGGTATAACCCAACGTGCTTTCATGTTTATAATATTTTGAAACCTGTACGATAATTTTCTACCATGTGACAGATCCTATTTTGCAGGTTAAAAACAGCAAGATTTCTGTTAGTGACTTGCTTAAATGGTGTCAGCTATTATTAAACTGTGCCGTTTTATAATAATAATAATTTATATAAATTAGCATCCTTATATGGATCTTGCAATTTTCTTATCTCCCTTTATTATGTGTTAGGTTTGGAGTTATCCTTGGTTCATATGTTTAAGTTTTGTATTTTTTGGCCAACGTGTTATGTAAGTTTGATTTATTATGCCTAATTCTGTAAATTTAGGTATTATTATACTTTTTATTTAGATTGTATATTTTGTAATATAAATATTGATTTCCTGCTTTCAGATTTGCCCTTATATGGAATTTTTTATCTATTGACTTTTGTTGCTGCTTTATATTAATATTGTTACTCCGATTGTCGTGTTGTACAGTGAAAACAGAATACCTGACACCAATGAAGTCACAAACTTTAAATAGACACAAACAGCATTTATAAGTCAACAAAGCACTCATATAGAATAATCCAAGTCGAAATAATCCAACACACAATAATAAATGTCATCGTATTACAGTTTGCACTAACCAACGCAATATCACTTTCCACTAATCTACAAGAATCATTTGATACGCGCTGAATAAATTGGGAGGTTTAACTGAACTTCTAAGGCTTCTGATGCTTGCGTGTACCCTGCAGACATTCCAGAATAATTTTCCATTCTGCAGGCGGCATGCTGAGGTAATTTGCATAGTTACAGGTCTCAGACAGTCTAGAGACTAGATCAGTGCATGACGTTGACACAGATGTGCTAAGTGCATCGCGTCTGGTACACCTCGAATGAGCCAGCTGTATGCATTGGGCTAGTTAAGAAATATGTAGAAAAACAATTTTGAATTTTCAAGAGAGTTATATTTTCAAGTCAATGAACGTAGCACTGCCCCCTCCTTAATCCAGTTCATCCCAAACTGACAAACCACCTCTGCAGTAAAACTTGGCCAGACAATCTATGTTGATGACCTTGAATTTCCGCTGTCCTTGTATCTAATAAACAACATAGGTGATTCTTTCTACACAGTATAAGACCCTTCTCAGTTAGTTTGAAGTTTTGGAGGCAACCACGACGGTGCTGTGGGTTGTTCAACCAAAACTGGTCTCCTTCTTCAAAACCCACACTGTTTCTGCGAATGTCATACTACGTTTTCATTTTGTCACTGGCTATCTTCAGATGTCTTCTTATCAAGCAATTCATTTCTTGCAGTGGTTTTCTAATTGCAATGAATACTTCTACGGCTCTTAGAACTGAGTCTTGGGTGATCCAAACATCAGGTCCACAGAAAGATGAAACTCCTGCCCAAACACCAGTTTTGCTGGAGTCATGCTGGTTGTGTCATGTACTGATAACCTATATGCCATTAGGAATAATGGTATACGCTGGTCCCAATCTGTTTGGTTCTCATCAACAACCTTCAACAGATGCTGCTTAAGTGTCCCTCTCAATCATTCTGTCAGTCTGAGAATGGAGAGGCATTGTCCAGACCATTAAAATTCAGAGTAGACAACATATTTCTTTAAAAACTCTTGACTCAAAATTGACTTAAAAATTCCTCCTTTGATCCACATGGATTTCTATAGGGACTCCATAATGGCAACAGAAATTCTGAACTAAAATCAAAGTTTTTGCCACAGTGGTAACCTCCTGATTTGGAATTGCATAAGCATCCACCCACTTAATACAATAGTCACCTATAACCATGATGTACTTGTTTTCATCTTCAGTAACCATTCCTGTACACCATGGCGAAAATGAAGCCAATAGAATCATTTCCGTACTTTGTCAATTGTTTTATTGACACCAAGATATGACCTCCAGATGCTCCATTATACATCTCCTTCAAAACAGACTGTACTTTACTTTGGGGAACTGTCAGCTGCATGACCACACCTTGTCTGTCTGCACTATCACAAGACCTCTTTTCAGCAATCTGATCTCTAAGGTTAGAGATTTCCATTGTACCCAGCAGCTCTTCAGCACTTTGGAATCATGGCAGACATCTTGCCAGTTGGGGCAATGACCCTCCTCATTTGCTGTTAAGAGCAGTCCAGTGTCTTCATCAACCATCTGTTCTTGTTGGAAATCTTGTTGTGTCCAACCATGTGTTAAGAAATCTATAGTGATGGATTTGAACTTATTCATTTGCAATCTGTTCTTACTTTTTGTGGCAATGATGTAATCTTCCGAGCAAGGTCTTGGGGATAAGCCATCTCCATTGTCATGCAAATGCCCTCACTGATGTTATACCGTGAAGTGTTTACTCTTCGGAACTGGCCATGTAATTGTCTTTTATCCCAACAAACATAACATTTTAATTTGAATTTTGTATTTCCTATTTACAAATTTGCCGATATGGGATTTTTTGTCTTGACTTTTGCATGCTTCTCTGTATTAATATATTATATTGTAATTTGATTTTTGTATTTGGTATTTGCAATTTGTGTAGGTATTAGTATTTATATTGTAATTTGAACTTTGTATTTTGTATAATTGTATTGTTATATTGTGTAACTTTGTATTTATTATATTGTATAACTTTAAATATTTCTCCTTCTTGGATATTGTCAAGTTTCCCCATGAGCTACTGTTGTTTTTTTTTTATTTTGTTGTCCAGTATTTTGGGGTTATATTATTTGAGTACAGTAGCTGCAAGGTTGTCTGTTGCTGCATTTCAGAGACTGTCGTCATTAAGAGCTATTTCTCTCCAGACCCTGGTCCTTGGTTGGAATCTTTAAAAGTTACTTCGCCCTCTGGTGTTGAAGAGTCAAAGTTCTTTGTGAAGAGCTGGAGACTTTGTACTAGTCTACAAAGTTGTCATTGGAATCATACTTCAATACAAAAAGTCTTCCTGAGGCTCTTGAGGAGCAAATGTCCCTGCTGTGTTAACTGATTTGACTGACATCTATTTCCAAGGGCAGTGTCTTGCATTGAGAAGTATTCCTTCTCAGTCTCCTTCTGGCGTGGCATCTTACCATCTTTCTGGCACTGCAGTCTGTTCGGCTGAACTACCCCAATCTTACCCCACCTTTTACTGTCATATGCCAGTCTGTCCAGAGTTCTATTCAAAATTCATTACTCTGGTTCATGACAATGTTGCCCTCACACCCAAACAAAGGTGGTTGTATTTGTTGTCACATGTCAAAGGAGCTTGCCGGTATGAGAAAATCTGCCAGTGAATGGTGTCAGTTATGATAATGCCATGTCCATCCTCACATCCTCATAGACCAATACCTCAACAAAATACTGGCAGTCCAAACCTATTGCTCAGAATCATGTATAGATTCTTACCATCTTCAAGAAATCTTTAAGGACAATCCGTGTTTTTGTTTTTGTGTTCGCTTCCAACTTTCAGTCGTTGAAGGTTGAGAACATATTCCAAAATGTTCTTTTGGTCTTCTCTGGTCAAAATTGGGTATGGCGTTGAGATAAAGATTCAAAGCCCACTCAGGTTCTTCAGGCCATGTTCCTAAGATGGAATCCTTTATCACATTCCTGACCCCATGGCTGAAGATAAGGAACAGGCTGTCTAGTTCTCTGGCAGCCCCATCTCACCCCCATGAATCTGTCACTCCTCAGAAGATTTTGTCTGGTGTTGCATCACTAACAACTTCAGTCCATGACTCCAGACAAAAATGCACTGTGGAAGTCTCATCATCCAATTGCAGACTGCAAGAAATTTCTGAACCTGAGCCAGTCTGATGACTACAGACAGGTCACTTGTCTGAAATTATGCACAGGTTGCTTGTCATTCACTCATAAGGATAAATATCCTGGTAGGTGTGCAATTTGCAGTAGAGTTTTCCATCACATGCTTCTCCATGTTGTCAACAAGCCAGCTCCAATGAACAGTCACCTAAGGGAGATGACCAACCATTGGTTCCCTCCACCACCATTGTGAACACTCCACAAACTCTCATCTCTTCCACTGGTGAAAACAGAGGAGTGTTGTTGGCTACGTGCCTGGTGTCTCCTCACTTTGATATTGAAACTGCTCAGGTGCGCTCTCATCGTGTTTGTCATCTATCCATCCAGCCAGTAGGAGGGTAGGTAATTGGCCTAAGTTACACCTTTACCATAGTGAAGAACACCACTCACAATGCTCCTCAATTTTTGGTGTCATCAGCTGTTACAGAGGGTGCAAGGAGGTTGGTGTTAGCCGATCCTACCTTTGACACTTGTGGTCCGGTGGTTGTTTTGTTGGGAGCACTGTTCTTACATGTGGTTTTCCACTGTTCTCTCAGGGCAGGTGGTTCCTTTAGGCTTTTGTCTTCCAACCGCTGATGGAACCAAATTTGGTTTTGTTATTATGGGCTTTGCTTCCACCGCACTGTGTTGGTCTTTGTCTTGTCCACTGACATTAATGTCATCCTGATGATGATGATCAATCCTCCTGATGCAGTTTATGTTCATTAGCTCCATGTAGCATTCCATCAGTTTCCATTGGCTACTTGTGTGGCATTGAAAGCGTCATTGACTCCTCTGGAAAATGGTTATCCTTTGGCGTTGTGCAAAAGGTTCTGGGAGGCCAAAGAGGCCTTTCAGCTCCAAGACATCCAGATGAGTTTTTTGCTGAGGATTTTTACAATCAACCTACTTCTTGATTATCTTTGGGCCAGTATATTGTTAGATATTCCTTTAGGCCCAATTTTTGTCTCCATATTGTAAAGCGGAGATTTTCCTGGGCCCTAAGTTTAATGAATAGGGACACATGATGCCTGTGACTATCTAAACATTTTCCAAGGGTTTTGATCCCCATATTAGCCCTTTTAATAATAATGGTGAGTGACCCACAAAGGATTTGAATTTCTTTTGGTGCCAGTGTACTGACCATTAGTGGTATTTCTTGGAAAGATTTTTTGTTGACAATTCTAAGATTCAGACTTTGGTTTCTAGTATCATCACCTTGTTTCTACATGACCTGCTGCGGGATCCTCTTTCATCTACAGGCTTGTTTTGAGGAAACAGCTTAGCAGTGGCACAGCATTGATAAAGAGTCTCCCTCTACCACATGTTGGCAATGCAGCTTCTCACCATATTGTGTTAGCTTTTTCAGATTAGTCTGTCCTTCCTAGTCTTGCAGATGCTTCTCAGCAGGGGCTTGGAGCTCATTTGTATTTGGTGTTTGACTAAAGTGCCAATCATCATTCTTGTTTCATGGCAGCTAAGACCAAAGTGGCACCTTTGAAGACTGTATCTAATTGTCCTTGCCTCTAATTATTAGGGGCTTCTTGTCTTTCTAAAGTTGTACAGTACTGTAGCATTATGTGAAGCTTGTTCAACCATTTTTGTCTTCTGGTCAGATGTGTCTTTTGATGATCCTGTCATCAACTTGGTGGGATGTTTGCTCGTATTTGAATCCTGCTGATTATGCTCATCATTGTTTTGAAGCTGTAGTTGTTTTCAATCATCGTTTGTGTTGGTCTGGTCCTCCGTTCCTTTTTGAAGACCAGGCCATTTGGCCGTCATCTTCTTTTTGCTAGTCAGTTACAGTGGCAAATTTGAGTTTAAACCTGCTGATGAGTCCTGTATGACTGCAGTCTTGTTTGCCTTTTGTGCAAAAATTTCATCCTCCTGGCTTCATTTGGTGGAAATATCTGGTTTATTTGTAAAACAGCTCAAGTCCTGTTCTGGGAGTATACTGTCATCACTTGCCTCAGGAAGTTGGCTTCTAACTATATATGCCGGTATGTTCAGGCTTGCTGCTTTTCTGTTGCAGTCTAGTATATTGTACTGGTTTTACTATCACCCAGGAATCCAGCGGTGTATACCATTTGTCAGTGAATGTGAGTTAATCAGATGGTATGGCCAAATCAGTGACGTTACACCTGCGTGTCAGGGCAGTAGGAGTTTTTGCTGCACTGTGTGTGCTCAGATAAAGTCCTACCCATTGTAACTTTAATTGGGGGGATAGTTAACTTCTAATCAATGACACCTCTTCATTTCCATTTCTTTACATGGGAATTGTTTATGCGGTACCATTGTTATATTACGTTTTATTATGGATTCTAAAATTGTATTTATTTTCACTTACCTTAACTTCTGTCCACTATCCCAACACGAACTGTGAATGCAAACATGATCGCAAGGTTACACTAATAATATACACAACTCGCATTTAGGAAGAGAAAAACAAATTAAATTTTATTAAATTCTTTAGATTTTTTAACATGTTGGTTATTCACCTCTTTAACCATTTAATTACTTCTTGCCAAAATTTAAAATAAACAAAACATTCTGATGATGTTTATGACATGGTTGTATATTACTAAAATTCTATTACATCTTATCTTAAAGAAAACAGACAGCCCAGCCTGCTCACACACACACACAAACCATTCCAAAACAAAACGAAACCCCTTTTATTTATTTAACATGTTGAATACTTTATGTAACACCCTCGCCGGCAACGTGGTGTTTTCTGACCTCGTGGCTCCGCACTTATGAATTTAGTTGTGAGTCTGAAAATAGTTTATAATTTATTCTTCTTCTGTCGAAACCATCCGCACTTCTTCATTTTTGATTAACTGCACTCACTTTTACTTGATAATGAAAATTTGTTAATGAGCCCCATTGGGCGGCTACCTGGCCAGGTAAGCGTCAGTGAGAGAACTCGGGCGATCGTTCACCAGGTTCCCCCAATTACGTGCCTTTCGGACAAGGCGGAAACCAATGCCTTGTGCGTTAAAGTCATAGCTGTGGCGCATTCAACAAGTGCAAACTCCTGTGTACTGGACGTTGACGATATTTGGTATCCAGTGGTTTACGTCACTGTAGTGGGCGTGACTTAAACTTATATCCTCCAGCTCGGACCACGTGCGAACAAAACCTTCGTCTCCAAGCCATTTTGTTTCAAACAACTCGGCGTCGTTTAGGCACTCCGCAGATGTTGGTGCTTGCGCGTTTGTGGGTATGTGTTACACAGTCTCAAATTCTAAGAATGGTATGGCGTGGTTGCACGTTGACGCATTCCATTGTATTAACTTTGCATTATGCGTTCTTGGTTCGTTACGAGGTAGATTTAACTTGTGACAGGTCAAGCATATGAAATAAATTGTTGCAAATATTTAATAAAATAAAACCCCTCCCTTTTAGTCCCGTTACAATACCCAAAAATGTCGAAACAGAAGAAATCTCATTGTTAAACCCCTAAGAGGACCGGTGAGGATATGGTGCCAACCCCCCATTAGTTCTTACACCTCTTGGGTAAACTACCCCCCTGGCTCGGCGACTATGGCCGCATCTGAACGAGATTACTGGACTTCTCTATTCGAGATCCCAACACCATAAAATCGAACAGACACGCACCACAGCACACCTAACCTTCTAACATGCCGCCCCAAAATCCAAACCCCTGGTCTTATACCATGCCAGATCCTCAACCAATATTTTTCCCCTTACCATGCACACTGGGCTGCCTTTAGCAGTTACTGGGCTCGTACACACACTTATAAATACTCATTAAACAAAATTTTATTCTCACATTCAAAAAGTTCATTTAAGTTGAAAGCAAACTGCTCTACCTCCATTACTTTCTTCAAAATCTAAAAATAAAAATCTTTTATCTGAATTGATTAATTCTCTTCGTTACTATTAATAATCAGAAAAACAAATAAATCGAACATCTAATTAAACATGAACTCCCTCATCCTAACATTTGATTATACATATATTCTAAACAATATAATTCAATAACACTATTGACACACATAAACAATAATATAATCAAAATTCAAAACATCAATTAGATGGCAGGCACAAAAATCAAGTTTTTTTTTAACACCTCTAACACAATAAACTAATACATTTATAAGACCGAATAAACACAGTATAATAAACATCTAATGCCTCTATCTTTCAAATCATGATACAATTATTTAATTAGTACAAGAGCGAGTCATCATCAAAAGCGAATTAAGTTACAAAATTTTAATTCGTTGCTCCCCTGAGCAACCACCCTGCCACACACGCTATTGTTTTTTTGATGGTGGACTGTTGCGCCCATTTGCCTCCACAAGGACGGCATTGGTGGAGGAATTTATCATCTCCGTGTCCTTGCTTCAGCGTTACATTTTAAACTTGGTAGATATCATCATATCTTTGTTATAAATTCATATGCCCTTAAAACGGGTCTACCACCTGGCCTTGCTGTTCCTACTCGAACAGAGTGGCAGCCGCTGTTCCATAGTTCCGGGGATTTCCCCTAATGTCACCCCCCATTGATTTCAAATATACACCAATTTCAAGCCAGCTATGGTCAAGGTTCTTAATTTATGGCCATAGCTGACCGCTAGCCAAAACCACGATTAGTGCTGGTAAGGCAGTAATCGCCCGAAAAGTCGGGGAAATCAACTCTAATTTCAAGCATGTTCTCTACATCATTAATATACACGGCACGGCAATCTATCAGAATATAATATAAAATTATATAAAAGGTGTGCCGCATATTTTATGCCATTTTGGCCTCCGATGGAGGTAACACTCTCTGTCACCCCCAACACTTACCGCTACCTACCGTGGCACATGCCACCACGGTACTAGCCACTTAATAACTAAACTAGACCTTCTACACTTGCAGTTTCTGCACTCCCTAAGTATAGCACTTCTATTAACACCACTCAACCCCCCAAAATTACCCACATATCTTGCATGACAACAAGTTTCTATTTTATTCTATACACTTCTTCATGTCCCAACTCTCACTGATACTATGAACTTTACAATTATTTGGTCGCTTATTAACTAAGGTGATATAAATTTAAAACTATAAACATTCCAAATTATTTTTGATATCTATTTACACTTGGAGGCTGTCTAATATTACTATGATAAGTGGTAGTAAGGCAGTAATCGTCCTGAAAGACGGGGTTTTGCCATGAGGGAAACCTGGGGACCGCATAGATTTACTTTGTGAATTCACTCCCCCCTTTCTAAACCAAATCTACTTCCCCTTTTACTCAAACCTGCCATCTATGCCATCCCCCAGCCTCCCCCCCAGCAAAACACATCTTTTCAGATTACACTGTAATTGCTATCAATGGCTAAATTCAGTTTCGCCACTGACACTAAAATTTTAATTTGCATGCACTGCCTTTATTATATGTGCAGCCTCCATTATTTACAAACACTCTGAGGCAGCGCAGGTACGTGACAGGTACACCTGGCCGCTGCACCTTGAGTGTATAAAAAAAATAATTTATGTCACGTACCTTTAGGGGTCCCCCTCCCCGTTCAAATGTGGTGAAAATTTCAAATTTTGACCAATTTTGGCGGAGCCGGACCATCGTTGTTTCACCACCCTAAGGAAGATCCTCCAACCATGGCCCGCCTCCAAGCGCCGAAAACCACGGCCAGGACTGGTAAGGTCGTGACCGCCCGAAAATGGGGGAGAGTCCCTTCTGTAACATAAATAACATGTTAAAATTCAACAAAATTTTACCTAGACCAATATAATTTTAAATTCGTAGCATTCTGCGTCCCCACTATCTCCTGTGTCACCTGATTGCGTAGTACATATGCATTATTCATTTTTATTCCTACAATCTCATAAGGTCCTTCATATAAGAGGAAAAACTTCTTTATTTCTTTATCTTGTTTGTGCACTAGACAAGTCATGCCTTCTTACCAATACTAATTGTCCTATCTCATATTTGACCCACTTACCTTTTTCATCATGCTTCCGCTTTCTCCTCTCTCCTTTTGTGAGCAGACTCTCGTTGGCAAGTCGTATTTTTACATCTCTGTCTAGAACTCTTTCTTCCGGTGGATATTCAAAGAGTTGTTCTAATATTCTGGGTGGACGGTTTCCCTTCATTAATTCGTACGGTGTAAATCCTGTAGAATCGTGGGTTGTGCTGTTTAACCAATCCTCAACTTTCTTCACGTATAAGGGCCACTCTGAGTGTTTGGAGTGACAATACGCCCTGAATATCCTGCCGATTTCTCGCATCACCCGTTCCGCCTGGTTCGACTGTGGATGGTAAACTGCCGTATGTTTAGGTATGATGCCTTCCCAGCCAAGAGTCTGTCTCCACTGACCGCTGATGAACTGCGGTCCATGAGCAGATAAAATTACCTTCGGCTTCCCTACGTTGATCATGTAGTCCTTGGTGATCTTCTCGCTGAGCACCTTGCTAGTAGCTCTCTTTACACTGTATAACCTAACAAACTTGGTAAAAGTATCTAAAACAACAAAAATATATACCACTCCTCCTCTACCTTTAGGCAATGGCCCATATAAATCTAATCTACTGCAACTAACTCGAAAGGTCTTTCTACTTTAATATACTTCATTTCCCCTTCTACCCTGTAATTTACTACTTTAGACTTCTGACATAAATCGCAAACTCTTATTACTCTTCTAACTCTCTTCTCCATATTTTTAAAAACACAAGATTCTTTTAATACATTTGTACATTTTTTCGCACCAAAATGACCATATCTTATGTGGCAATCCCAAATAATTCTATCTACTAATTCATCCGGTATCATTAACCCCCAATCCCGTTCACCCCCTTCTACTTTCTTAAACAGAATTCCCTTATGTATCTGGAAATGTGTATTATACTCTGAACCATTAATATCTGCTTCTAAACTAGTTATTATCTTACCTAATTTATTTTCTGATCTTTGTATATCTTTAATTTCCCTTAATTCTTCCCCAAAAATTTTATCTTCCCTGGTTAATCGAAAAATTTCTATTTCTTTCAGATCTCTACCTGTCTTATTATCTATCGTATCTACCCTGGACAGAGTGTCCGGTACTCTATTATCTGACCCCTTTATGTATTCCCAAGAAAAGTTGTACTCTTGTAAAGCTAATACCCACCTGGTTAATCTGCTATGCGTCAGCTTACATGTATTTAGAAATTATAAGGCCTTGTGATCGGTCCTGATGACGGTTTGGTTTCCTAGCAGGTAAGTGCAGAATTTCTTCACCGCGAAGACGATGCTCAGCAATTCTTTCTCTGTAGTGGTGTAATTCTTTTCTGCTGCCAATAAGGTTCTGCTGGCAAAAGCGATGGTCCTGTGCTCCTGATCCTCACCCTCCTGGTAAAGTTCTGCGCTGAGGGCTATGTTGCTGGCATCCGTCTGTAAATAAAACTTTTTCTGAAAATCGGGGTGATTCATCATTATCGTGTCTATAAATTTCTCTTTAATTTCATTGAAAACAACTCTCTCCTCCTCTCCCCATTTCCATTGCTTATTCTTTTGCAAAACCGCACTTAGCTTAGAGGTAACATGCGCATAATTTCTCTGAAATTTTCTATAAAAATTGCATAATCCTAAAAAGCTCTGCAACTGTTTAATATTTTTTGGTTCTGGAAAACATATGATGGCTTCTACTTTGTCTGGGTTTGCTAAAATACCCTCTGGAGTGATAATAAAACCTAAAAAGTGTATTTCAGTTTGCAGGAATTTTGATTTCTCCCAATTAACAGTTAATCCCCCTTGTTGCAATTTATTTAAAACGTACTCTATGTGTTCTAAGTGTTCAGAGAATGTTCTTGATGCTATTAGTATGTCGTCAACATATACAGTTAAAAAATGTAAATCCTTGGGTTGTAAAATCATATCTAAGCATTTTATAAAACTGGCTACACTAGTGTTTAGTCCAAATGGCAGACGCTTAAATTGATAGTTTTTTCCATTGAAAAGAAACGCAGTAAATTTACGGCTCTCTGGCGCTAAGGGAACTTGCCAGTAGCCCGCTGTTAAATCTAAGGACGTCATATATATGACTCCACTAAACTTTTGAAAAATTTCGTTCATGGCTTCCGGTGACTCCCGGTCAGGTATTATAATCTGATTATTTTTCTGGCGTCTAAACACAATCTTACCTTTCCATCCTTTTTGATGACCACTACCAATGGATTAGAGTAAGGCGATATGGATCTTTCAATGATGTCACCTTCCATCATGCAGTCCAACTCTTCTTGAACGGCTCTCCTCTTCGAAAATGGCACTGGATAACTTCTCTGCATGTAGGGTGAGTGTTCTCGAATCTTCAGCTCGCATACATAGTCCCTGGCTTTTCCAGGCAACTCAGCAAACACATCTCTAAAACGTTCAATAACTGCCCACAACTCCTGTCGTTGAGGACTCCCTACAACTCCACCCTCATTAAAAAATTTATCTGCCCTATTTTCCCATACTCTCTCATCATTCTCCATGCTCTCACTCTCATGACATACATTCACTCTTGTTTCTATAATTCCCTCGCCTACTCGGTTTTGTCTCATCTTTACACCCGTAACTCTAACCTTATCTAACACCCTCTTAAAATCTACCCTGACTGGTTCATGCCCCTTATTAAATTCTACTATTCTCTGGTTAAAATCAATTACTGCTTTATTTCTCTCCAAAAAATCATTTCCCAGAATTATATCTACATTCAAACCCTTAACTACTAGAAAAGTATTCTCAAATTCTATTTCATTAATGTATATGTTTAATTGTACTTGTTTAGTAACTCGTTTACTTCGTACTCCAGTCACCCCCACTACTGTTACTCCCGCAACTGGTAATGATGGAATATTCTTATTTACCCTTTGTAATTCACCCAGTACATTCTCTGAAACTACTGATATCTCACCCGTATTGATATTGACTCACCCGTATCAATATCTACTGATATTGATATACCTGTATCAATCAGTGTTTTATAATCCTTACCTTCTATGGTTACAAATACCTCCGTCAGTCCCGTTTTGGTTTCTGTCATTTCTGCAGCATCCTCCTCCAATAACTCCTCCGCCATGTCTTTGATAATTATGTTGCTGCGGTAGTTATACTCCTCTTGGACCCCCAGGTTCTCCTCCGACAATGGATGGGCCCTGTTCCCCATTGTCTCTACTAGTTTCCCGTGGATGGACCTGCTACTGCCTGGTTATATCCACCTCTGCCTCGGTTTCCACTTCCATTTCCCCTCGGAGCTCCTCTAGTGTTCTCGCCTCCTCTCTGCGGTTGATTTTGTGGCTGATACGTTCTCTCACTGCGTTGACATTCTCTTGGTTTGTGGCATCTAAAACATGTGGTTTTTATTGAATAATTATCAACATTACAGTCGGCGCATCTCCAACCCTCGCCTCGATTATCATTATTTCCCCCACGTGCCCCTCGGTGAAAATTTGGTATTCCCCGGGATTGATTATAATTACCATTCATATGTGTTACTGGTGTGTTTATTTGCCTATTCATATCATGTTCCCGTATATTTTGAAAAATATCCAATATTTTCTCTAGTTCTGTAATCTCTAGAATTTCGCGGGTCATTAGCGTAATCTGTATTTCTCTAGGCAAATGCTTACTTATGTGACGGACGAATGATCGAAATGGTAATGGTGGCTCTAAATATTTGGCCTCATTGTATAATCGCATTACGTACATGGTTACGTTGCCCCCTTGGGTCCCATAATTACCTGGTCCCATAATTTTGCTCCACAATATTTCTTGTTCTTCCTCCGACCAATATTTCTCTCTAAAGGCCGTCTCAAAACACTGATAATTTACCCACTCTGCTTTATGTACCTCCGCCCATACCGCGGAATTCCCCCTAAAACACTTCATTATCTTTAGTAACTGTACTTCCCAACTACTTCGACAAAACTGATTGAATTCTTTGACTCTATTTAAAAACTGCATAGGGTGTAAAACCCTGTTTTCACAATTAAACAATTCCAAATCAATATCACTATTCATACCGTTAGTAATTACTACTTGTTCAGTAACATGATTAAGTTTTTCATTTATAGCTACGTTCAATTCATCTTTAACCTTAACTATGCTCTGCTCAACAGACATAAATTTATTATTATTTAAACACTCAACTTGTACGTTACACTTATCTATAATATTCACTGTGTTTTGTATAGCTTGTATCTCTGTTTTGCAATTACTTTCGATTTCATTGATTTTGAAATTGGTATTAGTTTCACATGTTTCAATCTTATCAACTACACAATTAAACTTATACTCACTAACAGCATTACATTCAGCTATTCTACATTCAAAATTTTCAGTTACCTTCTGTATTTGTTTGTCGATTTTTTCAGTTGACATATTTTCATTACTTACGTTCATTACTTTACCTTCGGCTTTATCGCCTACAATTACATCAACTTCATTTTCGTTAGTAGCCATCTCTTATTCTTTATAATTTATATTTATTACTTTACTTTAGTTAATTTAATTTATTATAACACACTTCCAATCTTATGTAAGTTATGCGTAAATTACGTACTTCTACGCATTTTTTGCGTACCGTTACTCAACCTCGAATCACACTTGCATTCATCTGTAGGTGTGGAATTTTAATTATTGAATTTCTAAAATTCGTTCCAAGTTCAAGCGCCAAATGTTATATTACTACATTATTAATAAATTAAGTCCCTGTTCGGGCGCCAAATGTTATATTACGTTTTATTATGGATTATAAAATTGTATTTATTTTCACTTACCTTAACTTCTGTCCACTATCCCAACACGAACTGTGAATGCAAACATGATCGCAAGGTTACACTAATAATATACACAACTCGCATTTAGGAAGAGAAAAACAAATTAAATTTGATTAAATTCTGTAGACTTTTTAACATGTTGGTTATTCACCTCTTTAACCATTTAATTACTTCTTGCCAAAATTTAAAATAAACAAAACATTCTGACGATGTTTATGACATGGTTGTATATTACTAAAATTCTATTACATCTTATCTTAAAGAAAACAGACAGCCCAGCCTGCTCACACACACACACACAAACCATTCCAAAACAAAACGAACCCCCTTATATTTATTTAACATGTTGAATACTTTATGTAACACCCTCGCCGGCAACGTGGTGTTTTCCGACCTCGTGGCTCCGCACTCATGAATTTAGTTGAGTCCGAAAATAGTTTATAATTTATTCTTCTTCTGTCGAAACCATCCGCACTTCTTCATTTTTGATTAACTGGACTCACTTTTACTTGATAATGAAAATTTGTTAATGAGCCCCGTTGGGCGGCTACCTGGCCAGGTAAGCGTCAGTGAGAGAACTGGGGCGATCGTTCACCAGGTTCCCCCAATTATGTGCCTTTCAGACAAGGCGGAAACCAATGCCTTATGCGTTAAAATCATAGCTGTGGCGCATTCAACAAGTGCAAACTCCTGTGTACTGGACGTTGACGATATTTGGTATCCAGTGGTTTACGTCACTGTAGTGGGCGTGACTTAAACTTATATCCTCCAGCTCGGACCACGTGCGAACAAAACCTTCGTCCCCAAGCCATTTTGTTTCAAACAACTCGGCGTCGTTTTGGCGCTCCGCAGATGTTGGTGCTTGCGCGTTTGTGGGTATGTGTCACACAGTCTCAAAATTCTAAGAATGGTATGGCGTGGTCGCACGTTGACGCATTCCATTGTATTAACTTCACATTATGCGTTCTTGGTTCGCTACGAGGTAGATTTAACTTGTGACGGGCCAAGCATATGAAATAAATTGTTGCAAATATTTAATAAAATAAAACCCCTCCCTTTTAGTCCCGTTACACCATGACACTCAAGGGGATGATTTTATATAAAGGCACCAGGGCACATGCACCTGGCCTAACTGATGGATAGGTATAGGTTTGTATGATTTATTGTGTGTTCGTGTTTTACATTTATTTTGGGTCTCGGGACATGGTATGTTTCTTCTATTTATTGCTTCAGTTTATGGTATTCTATGTGTATACATAATATATATTGTTTTTATGGTCCTTTTATGGTCGCTTGGCCATCTGAGGTGGTAGTTTGGTATTTTGAGGTACTCAAAATATTTACTTAGTCAGTTTTGACTAGCATTACATGTATCAGCTCGCATGCCCCTGTCGGCAGCTTTGCATTACACTCTGTGCATGTGCCATGCTGCGGATGCTGTGTCTAGTTTCAACTGTCAAAGGAGCCGCTCGTAGTTGGGACTTAGGTAGTATAGAAACTGTTTGAGAAATCAGGATTTAAATATCCCCCCCCCCAGACCATATAAAAGTTTTTCTATTCCATTACAATACAGGTAATCCCTTTTTTTCCTTTCCTTCCACCCTTTCTTGTACAGGGACCTGCTCCCCTCCCCCTCAGTTTAAACTTTCTTTGAGGCTGGTAGAATTTGTAAGAAGGTAAGCAAAATCTATGAATTTTATATTCTTTTCAACAGCTCACCACT
Source organism: Magicicada septendecula (assembly GCA_034769895.1). Classification (NCBI taxonomy): domain Eukaryota; kingdom Metazoa; phylum Arthropoda; class Insecta; order Hemiptera; family Cicadidae; genus Magicicada; species Magicicada septendecula. Next base: position 484,694,600 of record CM068368.1, read on the forward strand.
TGCTCGAGTCTCACAAGAGGATTGTATATTAAATCATACAATTTTACATTATATAAGTTTATTGTAATTTTTCATGTAACTTCAAAATCCTTACACTTAAAATATGGCCTGATTCTAACCTTCTCTGCTGTGCAACCTCACTTGCTTGAAGATATGGAATAACTCTGCTGTCAGGCATTGAAACATCATAGCTGGTGTAACTGCCAAGTGCTTCCATTGGTGTTTTTTTGTCCTGATCATTAATGGAGATCTTCACTGTTCATGACATTTGAGCCTTGCAAATTTATAATAATGGGTAGTAAATCTGTAATCAACTTTAGAGGTGCATTGTGCTTCCTAGGGGACAGACATACTTGAAATGTTTCTGAAACTTGACTTTGTAAGCTCAATGACATAGTGACTTTATGTATAGTAGAATTGAAAGCTAAGAGCATATGTTGTATGCAAACCAGTTTCCACATTGACAAGTTCACTTTGAAATTCTTATTGGTGGGAGGGGTAATGAAGACTCAGCTGCCATGCAGATGTCATCAAATGAAGACGTTGCCAATAATGTCTCCCATCCTAGTTTTGTTGCTTTTTAAAGTGCTATCGTTATTCCCATCTTGATTTTGCTAATTGTTATTTCTATTTATTATTAAGTACACCATTATTTTAGAGTAATTCATTTTGATCATTATTTAGTTTGTAGTTCATTTATTTGTATTGTTACTTTAATTCTATCATTATGTATACTGTTATATTCAAGATGTTTTAGTGATCGTGAATTTTCTCGTTTTTGTCCTTATCCACATTGTTTATTAACATATAAGTTATTAGTAAGTTAATGTGAATGTTAATTTGTAATAAAAAATTAATGAGAAGTATAATATGTTCTTATCTCTAACAATTTATATTGATTAAATTCGTTCTGACCGAGTAGTGTACAATATGAGTTAGTATATTGTATGTTTATGTTGTTACTATTCAGGCCTAGTCTGTACCAAGCATCGAGAGAGGAGAGTAGTAGCCGTAAATTGGTTTTCTCTTCTCTCGTAATTCAACAGCTGTACGCAAGCTAGCGCTGTGGTGTATAGTCAGCCGGTTATTATAGGTTAAGTTGTTTTAAGCCTTGTGTTCCTCTCGTTTCTCCTTCTATACGCTATAAATTCTTCAAAACACACTAAATCGTTAACAAATAATAATAACTCATCAGTTTCAGGAAAGATTCTTTATTTTTATATTTTTTAAAAACAGATGTTTTCTCTTGGCACAGATACAACACATCGATCACACTGGAATGAATCGATTAGTTATTGAATTCGGGTTTAGATGTTTTAATTTTAATTATATTGTTAATTTTTCTTAATCTCAGGGTACTTGGAGTTCTTGTGACTATTAGTAAGGTCAGAAAATGCAAGATAAGATTACAAGGTATTACAATTTAATCATAAAATCTTATTAATTAATGTTTAAACATAAGCTGAGTTTTACCGTATGTTGACAAAGTTACTCGTAATGGCTGCACTTCGATAGACTAAGGCTGGTATCCGAATGATGGACAAATGTCTGAAATATGTCAGTCTCCAGCTTCTCAATAAAAGTTTGGTGTTGGTGTCCCAGGACGTAGTGGAAGTTCCAGTTCTTGATCTTCGCTGATGTTTGCGTTTCTGGTGGTTACGGGTCCCAATGGATTTTGTGTAGTATTAGTTCTTCACTTAGTCATAAAAATTGAGGTTCAGGGCGTAATTTTAATTTTATTTTCTTTTAGTTTTTTATAATCCTTAATTACTTTGATTTCTTCAGGTCTTGGGTTGTCTTCATTTATTTATTATTAAATTTCATTATTACTCATTTGACTGTAGTTGATTAGTAATTTTATTCTTTGGAATTTTTATTTAATTTCATTGGTATGTTGAATTATATTTTCTGATAGATAACCCTCGGAAGTCAATCAACTGTCTTTTTTGCTAGTTAATAGTTATTAATTTTGATTTACAATAAATTTATTCTTTAGATTTTCTATTTTTCTCGATTCATGACAACTGAACTGTCCTCATTCATATATAACAATTGAGTGTTGAATAAACAAAATTTCTTGCATTTTGTCGTCCTTGACAACCAGTCTTCGTTCTGTTATTGGATAATATTTGTTATCCTAGAGCCATAATTAAAAAATGTTCTTGCACTTACTTAATAAAATACTCCCTTACTAAAGTTATATTACATCATATAAAACTTTCACATAATCTTTGTTATTAAATTATATACATTTTGCTATATTTTCTTCTTGATCTTCTTAGTCTAACAAGTACTATCTTCTCATAACAAAATACTAATTTTGGGCCTATTTGTTCTATTACATGTGTTATGATTTTTTGTATTTTAAGTCACTTATCTTTTTATTAATTACTACTACTGCTTCTTTTAATTTATTATATTACATTTAATGTTTTTACATTTTTTAGTTATTTAACTTTTCTGACCTGACTTCCTATACAAAGTGTCACTGGCTTATGGCCAATCATTCCATTTTTGTTTCATTCTGAATTTAATTTATTATTACTTATTTTAGTATAGAACCCTTCATCTGTTTGTAACATAATTACAATAACCCTTTGGCATCTTATCAACAATTATTGCCTTCCTGGCCAAGTTTACAAATATAATCTAGTAATACCTCTATTATTTATTTAATGTGAGTACCAAAATATTTACTCTTGTAAAGTTTAACACCAATTCTATGGTGTCATATTCGTTAACATAAATGAAATTAACATCAATTAATTGATACTTTCTTAAAGCAATTGCTTCACACCTGCTACATACAAAAGACAACATAAATACCATGATAACAAAACAACATGATAAAACATAATAACATGCACATTAATATAAAATAAATTAAATACCAATTAATTAGTCTACTCTCAGTTAATTAATTGATTAGTCTAAACTGTCTATATTATTTTTCACATTATTTGACACTATGTTTATCGTTTACACATTTCACTGACCACTTCATAGTTTGTATTTATAAACATTTTTATTTTTTTTCTATTACCTTGTACTCTTATTTGGTGTTATTTATTTATTTATTTATTTAATAATGGTTTACTTTTCTGACCTTTATTACAACGGACAATTAGCGTTTTTTTTATTTTGATAATTATAAATCTTTATGTAACGTAGGGGACCTTAGTTTCGTTACGTTACATATACTCACCCTCCAAAATAAGTTTATTTTATATGAATATGGTTTGGTTAAAATAAACTTATAATCATCAGACTTTGAAAGACAAATTCATTTGTTTGATAAAATTATCAACTTATAATGGTTTCAGTTCTTCATTGTATTTCTGCTTTAGTATGTAATTCAATGGGTTCTCTGGGATTTATTTTATATTTATTCTCCTTAAACTTTTAATTGCACCGGAAAACTGTGTCGATACTCATTGTATATCTTGTCATTAAATTCTCTACTGGTACCTCACTCAGTTGTAGACCTGTCTTTTTTCTCTGGAACTTTTAACTTCTTCTAACTTATTTCGCCATCATTTCTTATTGTCATATTTATATTTAATTCCCTCGCTTGGTGTATAATCCCTAAAATACTATATTTCCCTAACATTTTTCCCTAATTTCATAGCTGGTACGGAATCAGAGGGGCACTCTTGGCTTCCATTACTCTGCCGTTTCCCTAACTATATCTTCTGAGACCAGAGGAACTTCATCTCTGCTCAGGCAAAATGATTGTTGGATTCAGTCACAACATATCACAAATAATTACAATATTCAAAGTTAGCCTATTCGCAACAACAAAAATTACTCTGGGGATGATTACACTATTATTTCTGAGGTATCCTAATACTTTTTCTTAACTCATTTATCTCGTTGTTCTGTAGTTCCATTTATCATATTATTCACAGGTATAGTAGTTAAAGCTGTTCAACATTTATTTTAAATTCTTCTTAGTTCCGTGCTGTCAATTAATTATTCTTTAGCATACGTATTTTATTATTTTTGATTCACTCCCATTTACTTCTGCAGTTAAACACTGAATCTCCTCCTTATCATAAATTGTATTGGCATATTCTTCCTTCATCCAACTCATTTCTAAGCCTTCTTAAATAGCAACTAGTCTTAATTGTTCTTACAATTGTAATTATCCTGATTAATATGGTTATTCACATAATTATTATTGTCATTCCTGGTATCTTCTAGTCTTTGTCTGTACCCCGTAATTAGTTTATTTCATTTCATAGTTAGGTTAATATATTTTAATTAGTTTCTCATTATTTTTCTTTGATTTGCTTTATTCGTTATCCATAAAATCCGTCCCTTTTCTCCAATGGTTGGTTTGGAATCCGTTTAACCATGGTCCATTATTTCCTCTGTACTGATTGTTCGGATTTCTCTTGTGTGCAGAATTATTTCTGTCCTTGTGACATATCTCACTATCATGTGGTTCCGCCATTTTGTTGCTACAAAATTTTCATTTATGTTAAGGTCTACGGTCGTGTTTCGAACTGATTCTGTTCTCGTTAATTCTTCTTTTATTTTCTGGTTTAGTTGTTCCAACGACAGTTTCCCATCCTGGTTTATTTCTTTTATCAATGGTTGGTGGTTCTCATTCATTCTTTTATGGGTTTTATGTATTTTCCGGCAAAATCTTTCCCTGCGTTTTTCGTTATCTTTCAGGAATATTTCCATTGTCTTCTTCACTGGTTCATCCATATTGTTTCTTAATCGTTTGAATGGTTCATACATAACCTCCATAAGTCCTCCATACTCCTTGGTTAGTTTTGGCTTTTTCGGCCCTTCTAATCTCTCCGGGAATTCAATTGGGGTTCATTTAGAGTTTCTAAATTGACTTACTTCTCTTGGTTCTGTAATTGGTATATTATGCACCTTAACTAATCCCCCTTTAATCATCTCCAGTCCTTCCCGTGTATTTATTATTTTCTTTTGATGTAATTTTCCTATTTTCTTTTTCTCTGAATTACCTGGTTCTTTACACTTTTAATGTTGATTTTTATATGCTTATTTGATGCTTCTTTAACACTTTCGGAAGTGTTGTCTAGTGTTTCATTGACATTTGCAATCTTTCCATTTATGACTGCTCTCCACGCTTGGTTTTGTTCATTTATAGTTTGCCTTAAGGTTTCACTAATACTTTCCTTAATACTATCTAATTTTTCATTTATCCATTTCTTCTCCTCCTTAATTTGTCTTAAACTCTCATTAGTTTGTTTATTTTGTTCCTCCATTCGTATATTATCCTCCTTCATACTACTCATTAATTCCATTAATTTTTTCCAATTTACTCCTCCTCTAGCTTCTTCTTTATCGCCTGCCTGTTGTTCCATTTCGGTGTCTGTAATTATCTCTGCTTCTTCTTCCCGTTTATCTTCTTCCGTTTCTTGGTCCTTCGCCATCCTTTTAGAAACACCTCTCGTATGCATTCCTGTGCCTCTAATAGTCGCCTGCTCAAGTTAAGTAATAGCGATGTAGTCGATTTTTTACTTAACTCAAGCCCTACAAGTTGAGCGCCAATTTGTTATAATTCAAGATGCTTTAGTGATCGAGAATTTTCTCGTTTTTGTCCTTATCCACTTTGTTTATTAACATATAAGTTATTAGTAAGTTAATGTACTGTTGTTCTGTTGCTGGCCAGTCACCTGCTGTGAGTGTTAATTTGTAATAAAAAAATTACCCTTGATAAGAAAAAACCGTTGCAGGTAAACTACACCTTTCCCTCAACCACCAAAAACAATAGGTCATGAGTACTCTATGAAATCAGGGCTGTATGCAAAAAATTATTTGATTCTGTTTGAATTTGTGGCTGTTATCATTTGCCATAGAAAAAATATCTACAGACAGACACACACACAGACACTTTTCGAAAAACGACTTTTTTTCATGTTTTGAGTGTAGTACAATCAGAATCTGGAATAATCTCGAACACGATTTTTTTTGCCATCACCATACTTCCATTTCCTTAAGGAACATGGAAGTAAAATTAATGAGAAGTAATATGTTCTTATCTCTAAAAATTTATATTAATTAAATCCGTTCTGACTGAGTAGTGTACAATATGAGTTAGTATATTGTATGTTTATGTATTTTATTAATCCTTGAAAATATTCAGTGATAGTGAGAGTTTTATTTTATAGTTAGAATTTTTGAAAGAGAATTTGTTTTATAATATTCAGATAAATTCAGCAATGCTCAACGTTAGTAGATATGATGGGTATTGTCAGTCGTCCATGTAAAGTAACGGGCCGATGTAGATTCTTCCTACTTCTGATCTTGGGCTCAAAATTTGGTTGTCATCTTCTTCGAGTCGAACTACAGGTATTTTCCGGTCATCTTGATTAATTCCTAGCTGGTCCTTGGTGTAAATTAGTTGTAATGGCCTCTCATCTGTTGTTCTGGTACTTCTTCACAAAATTGTGGGCACTTATACGGTTTTTCTGATGAAAATTTGGGCCCTTCATGGCGTGGCGTCTCTCCAGTTTAGCGTCACTACATAAAGTATTATTCCTAACTGAAATTAGTCAATATTCGGTTGTTGTCATGGTTACTCAAGGTTTTTGATTGGCTGAAATTGGCTAAAGAGTATTGTTAGGGTATTTGAATTTTTATTTAAACTGGTTACAGATTTTCTAAATGTAATTAATCTTCAGTACTACCTTTTTAGTAGTAAATATTATCACCACTGTTCATATTTTGGCTCAAGGATTAATTTGACATCCAATATTATAGTGTTCACTTAGGTATCAACATTTTGACAGTTTTGTGAATTTTATTTAATTATACTGTTTTCTCAATTTACATTATTATCATAATATTTCTGCCTTAACATGATTGTCTATTTGTATTTCATAGTTTATGTGGTTTAGTCTTCCTAATGTCAGTGTTTAATTCTATAAATTGAAGTTTTTTGTAGTTGACAGTTGGGAATTTGCATAGGCTTAAACAGCAATTGACTATTTTTCTTTAATAACTGATATTACATTTTATTCTCCTTGTAATGGGTCCTGATTGTTTGAATACAAGATTCTGTTCATTTGTTCAACGTTTAAGTAGGTTCTTGTACTTGTATGTAATTTTATTGTTTCCCTATATTAACTTGTCTACTGTCATAACTCATTTTTAGTGTCATTGTATTTGAATGTATGGTTTGTTTCTTGTTTACCGGTTACTGTTGGTTTTAAAATCTTATTTCTTATAACATATAGCATAACATCTAATGGTTTTAACAATTCTCATAGCTATAATTCTCATCATTTAAACATAATTATTTGGAACATAAACCTTAGTCATTAAAACATAATTCTCATTCATTTAACACATACTAATTTGAAATATATTATTCACTCATACTCTTCATCTCCTCATACTCTTTGACGAATTATAACTATTACTTGCAGCGGCGGGGCAATACCTAAATTTGATGTGGGCAAGATAAATTTTGCGAGGCCCTCTGGTGGCGCAAGAGGACGGATTTTGTATAGAGAAAAATTTTTTTGAAACTGTCAAATTTTTATTCATAAAAATGCAAACATCTTCACTTTAACTAACATTATTAAGTAATAACTAACAGTAAAGAATTAAAGAAACAGAAATTTCCTGCTTTTAGCCTTACTGAACTCCTTATTAACTGTATCATAATCCAGCTTAGATGCTGTATCTGCTTCAATAGATAAAACTGCCAAACTGAAAGTCTTTGCGGACCCATTGTACTTCTTAAAAAATTTTTTATTAGTTTTAATTTTGAAAAGCTCCTTTCAGCGGAGGCTGTACTTACTGGTACTGTTAACAAAATTCGAATGACAATATAAATATTTGGGTAAATTTCTTTTAAGTTATTTTCTGTTACGTATTGGAGCAGCTGTTTCACATCTTTAATGAAGTCGGGTAAATTTGGGATCATTGTTTGTAATTCTTCATATAATTCGTAAGGTTGGAAGTCACTGCTCTCACCCACTCGCAGAACTGTGTGTAAATCTTGACAGTTTTTTAATATATGCTCTTTTGGAATATTTTTTAACTTGCTTAGATTATAGAGAAAACCAAAATTTTCAAAATGTTGATTTAAAGATATAAATCTTGAATCCATATTGCTCACTATGGAATCAATCATGGTGTTAAAAAAATCTGTTTCGTACCGGCTTTTGGGAGACTGTATAGGTTCATCACTGCTTTCATAATCGAACATCGTTTTCTTTTTGGCTACCCTTTTATTTTTAAAGTCTTTTGGTAGATCATAACTGCTTTTCTCAATAAATTGACGAGCGTCAGACAAGCATTGTTCGAACCCAGTTTGTCGATATTCTTTGATCCAGTCACAAAATGTACACAAATGTTCAAGAGCAATGCTTAAATGGACTTGTACAGATTGCCATAATTTGCTTATGATATTAACACGCGATAATATCTCATACCATAAATGTAATGATATGATAAATTCTAAGCTGAGCATTTCGTTCAAAACCGAATCACAATCACTGAGTGTGTCTGATTGTTCCGTGTGATTTTTTAAGCTTTCAATGCATTCAACAACATCATCAAATTGCAATAATATGGCCTTCACTGCCTCGATTCTGCTTTCCCACCTTGTGTCTGATAAAGGCATTATAGTAAGCTTTAATTTGCCTTTGATTAATTCCCAGCGTTTTCTGGATCTTGAAAATAGCAAATAAATTTTCTGAATAAAACCAAAAAATGTTTTTGCTGCCGCAGAAGAATTAGCTGCATCTACCAACAGCAGATTCCAACTATGACACCCGCAAGGTGTAAAAAATGCCCTGGGATTAATATTTAATATTCGAGTTTTAACTCCACTATTTATGCCTACCATATTCGCACCATTGTCGTATCCTTGGTAATTACCCGTAATTTGGCAACACTGGTTGCTAGACTAGATTTTTTTAAAACGAATGTGGGAATTGCCAGATGCTTGCTAGCCGGTGGAATTTATCGTTTTATGATGAGTAAAATCTTTACTCGCGGTCACGGCTTTTAATGGTCCTAGCTAAATATTTTTCATGAGTTAAAGAAAGCTGCATAAACCTTCGAGGCGCGAGGCCCCTCGAACCGCGAGGCCATAGGCGGTGGCCCACGTCGCCCATGCCTTACGCCGCTTCTGATTACTTGACATAAAAAATAAAGACATAAATATGAATTAAACATATTAATACAATGGTATATTGTTATGACTAACTCTAAATGACATTAAGCCATAACTGAATCTTCAACAACTGTTTACTATCTAATATTAATATCTTTTTTTATTATTATCAGTTTGTCATGAGAAACATTCTTTAATGTATCATTTTAAATTAATGATATTGGATTCTTATTTCTGTGAATAAAATCATATATTTTGGTGTATTAACACACTGATAGTCATTCGTTCTTGAATACATGAGCAACAATACTAGTGAACAAATTATTACCTAACATTAAGATTTGCAAACTAAAATATGACAAGTAGTAAGTACTACTATTATCTAAAATCTACTTATTATCTAGTCTGTTACACTTTGTTTCATTTTGTTATTAATACACTTGTGTTCACCGGATAATTGCTATTAAGTGCCACAGTCCTTTCTGTGATTAGCCATTATCAGCTTTCACGTATTTTTTACCACTCACTGATGGTTTTTGATCACTCTTAAATCTTTAGTGTTTTTTCACTGATTATTTGGTGTCTATCCCTATCAATAGGGTTCTATTTAATTTGGGGTTTTCACACTATCACTTTGCACTTTATATGTTTAATTTAAGTGTTACTAGTGGGTATTACCTAACTTTAAATTCTCTTTCTCACTTTACTATGTTCACTATTTCTCTAACTCTCTACCTCTCACTTTACAAGGTTTAATTATAATATTAACAAGTTCATGTCGTTTTATTGTATCACTAATATGTTAGTATCGTGCTAATGTGATTTGTCTTAGTTTACTCTATTTGTTTGGGGTTATTGTGCCCCTCTATATCTTAAGTACTTAATGATTAGTATCTCTAACTTGTCTGTCCTTACAATTATTAATATTATATACAATTTTCATTAGTGATTCTATTTCTTTGGTTTAATACAAGTTTTGTATTCCTTCTTGGTTCACTTTATTCTGTCATACTTTATCCGTCACTTCCTTAGTGTTGTGGCTGATTGTATCATTACACTTCCATGTTAATTGTCTGTTAGTCACTATTCTTCTTATTTACACTTATGTTGGTGCGGTGGCTATTCCTAGTCTATTTGCAGTTGTCATCATTTCTGTTATTCTTGGTCCTTTGGGGCTAGTTCTACTCTCTCACTTACCATCTATTGGGCTATTCAGGTTAAATCGTCTTATTTCTGTATTTACCATTTTGGTTTGTTTGTTTGTTACTACTTTATTAATATAAGTTACTGTTCTGACTACCTCGATATGTCTGATCGTTTTATTATTCTGATTCACCCATTCTTCTATTCTAATTCATCCCTTTTTATTCTAGTGTTAATGACTAAATAATTTATCTGGTCATGTCTTCTTCATTATGGTTAGGTGAAGATATGTACCATTACATATTGCCCTGCCACTAAAATTGATTATTTCAACAAATATCGTTCAGTTCTTTGATTGGAACTATCAATCGTTATTTCATTTTACTTTCTCAATCACTGGTTATTTTAGAGCAATAGGTTCTTTTTATTTTTGAGTGTCAATATTCTTCTTGATCTTCGTATCATATTTTATTTTAATGTTCTTATCCCTTTGATATCTAATTCCCTAACATTTTTCCCTATCATTATATTGAATCGGATCGGAGGGGTACTTTTGACCCATTGCTCCGCCGTAAAATACACATTTGATTGCTGGACTTATCTACAGTCAATCATTATAAGATTATACAAGTAGTCTTAGTGCGACTATTAAATAAATATGATTTGTAGGATTCTTCACATTATTATTATTTAGTTTATACAATACATTATTTCAAATTATATTCTTTTTCTTTTATTCACACTCTCTAGCTCTTCGTGATTCGATATTATTAGTGGGTATGGTACACATGATCTTTTTATTATTATTTGTTTTGTTTATTTTTTCTTACTGTTCAACACTAGTTATTTATTAATTGGTTTCGGGATGGTTTTTTTCTCGTTTTTAATAATATTTTTTTATAGAGGTTTGGTTAAATGTCCCCTTTATTCTTTGGGTCTGCGATCTCATATGTATTATTTTGGTTGTCTTTGCTTACTATGTAGGGTCCTGTGTACAGTAACAATAGCTTCTTGGCTATCCCTTCCATGGTGCTTGGTAATCCTCTGTTTTTGAGTAATATTTGCTCTCCAATCTGATATTGTATGGGCTTCGGTTGCATTTGCTTATATTTTTCTCTGATTTTGTCAGTCTTTTCTAATATTTTATTATGAAATTGAACTTCATCGAATTGGTATCCTTCGTCATTCGGAAATTGGATTAGGGAAGTAATTTCTCTTCTCACTGCTACTAAATCCCATTATTTAGTACATGTTCTCCAGTATTTCTGTACTTTTGGATATGGTACATTGTTTCATGTGGCTGTATTTCTTCACTATTGGTCAGTTCAGCTATCCACTGTATGTCATTCTTCTTCAAAATAAGTTTGTATTTGCTCAGGTCAATTATGGCTGAGTACTGGCGCAGCATATCGCAACCAATTAGCATCCGGAATGGTAATCCCCTGGCTACTAAAAACGTCATTGTCACGGTTTGTCCATTGCTTCTCAGTTCGAGTTGCACTTGTTTTCGGACGGTTCTGTTTTGTCGTCCGGTCGCTCCTACAAGGACAATGTTGCTGATGGGTAGCGTAAGTATGACTGTTGTACTTGCTTCTTGAATTTTCTGAAGCTCAATACTGTCGATTAACGAAATATTGGATCCAGTGTCTATCATAATTTGTGCTGGTACTCCGTTGACTTGCGTTGAAATATAAGCAATTTCGTTATGTTTACTATCAGATTGGTTGCTACCTTCTTCGAGGAGTTCCTCTATAATATTCTTCAGATAATTATTGCGCACGATTGTAATTGTGCGTTCGCCGTTGGTTTGAGTAACGATGCGATTTAACCCAATAGACTGGTTCAGTGAGGGTACGAGTAGGTTTTTCACTGCCGCTCCTAGTTTAACGTCATCTCGGACTGATTGTTATGATCGTCTTACTGATTTGTTGGCGGACTTCCGCTCGTTGACGGTCGGGGTTCAGGCTGGTTGTGATCCTCTTCGTACCGGTCACGCCTGTACACTTCTTGGCTTCGACTCCGGCCCGTGTTGGTTCTGGTGTCACGTCCGTAATTATGATCACTGTATCGGTGTCCGTACGCATTCCGGTCGGCACTTCGTCGTCCTTGATAGTATGGTCTATTTCTACCGTCACTTTCTGCCCTCACATAATGCACTTGACGATAGTTACGATCTGTGTTGTTACAATTTCTATTGTCATTTGTATTGCTGTTAAATTTGGCCGGTTGTAACTGGTGTTATTCGGCCTATAGGGTTGATGTGTATTATTTGGCCGATTGTATTGATTATTCTGATTGTTCGGCCTATTATTGTTATTATAGCCGTTATTTGGTTGGCTGGTCGGATTGTTATTTGTTCTATTATACGACTCGTTAGTCGGGTTATTCGCATTGTTACGGTTGTTATAATTAGGACGGTAGTTATTGTTGTTATATTGGTAGCCGTTCTGAAAATTTTTGTTTTCGCCCCTGTCGTCCCGCTGTCGGCTCCTACGGTAATAACGCTCCCTTTCGTAATCTTCCAGTAGAGCTGCCATGGATTGGATGGTCTTAATTTGGCTACCCAGCCACGCTCTGGAGGCACCCTCTTCGTAATGAAAGGCGAGTTTCGTCACTAAACTTCCTTCTGGGATTTTCGGCTCCAGATTCCTCGCTAGGCATACCTTACCCAGGAAATATGCCGTGAAAGTCGTCCCTCTGGTGGCGTAATACCTGCCGAAACATATACTGTCTCGCACGATGTTTTTGTGTTGCTTCCGACCAGTATTTCCTTTTGAACACGTCTTTAAATTCTTCGTAATTCGTGAGATCGTGTCTCGTGGCCGTCCACCAATTATCGTTTATATCACGAAAATACTCGTCCAGGTACCCTCGGATAATGGTCCATCTATTCTCCCGAGTCTTGGCCACTTGTTCGTCCACTCTCTCCAAGAATTCCATCGGGTTTCGCCGGTATTGTTTGAAGTTAATTACTTCCCGGTTGTCCATGTGCTGGTACTGTGTCATTACTCGCGGTCTGTTGTTAATTACTTCCAGCTCCTCCCTGATTTTGGCAATCTCTCGTTGCTGGATTTCTTCAATTCTGTTTTTGTTTTGTTGACCTTGTCCGCTAACTTCGTTTACGGCGGTGTCGATCTCCCGGCATTTCTCTCCAAAATCTATCCGTACCTGTGTTTTATTTTGGTCGGTTGCGGTTTTTATAGATTCTATTCGGATCTGGCTGTCTTCTTCCATGTTGGTCATTCGTTCGCTGAAGTCTTCCTTCGTTTGTTGCAGCTCATGGCTCGTAATTTCCCATTTCCCATGTATCTCGGACATCTCTCGGCATATACCCGTCATCTCCTCCTCGATCTTCTTATTGATCTGCTCATTATTATTTTCAATAGTTCTGTTCAACTCTTCCTTCAACTCCTCCAAGTTTTTCTGGTTGTTCTGTTTCAATTCTTCCTTCAAGTTTTCCATGTTCACTGCCATTTCCTTATTATTTTCGGCCATTTGCTGGCTGAGTTCTTGGTTATCACCTTTTAATGACTCTATGTTTTTATTGGTTTCTTCCCTGTTCTGGTCCAATTTTTCATTAATTTCCTCTTAATTTTTGTTCAAATCTTGTTTTAATGATGTTATATTTTCGTTCGTTTTATTTAATTCTCATTTGAAATCCTCTTTTAACGACGTTATCGCCCTCATTATTTCCAGTAAACTCCCGTCCTCTGGTCGTGCGAGTTTCTCCGGTTGATTTTCTGGCTGCACGGGTTTGACTGGTTCCATTGGAGGTAACATTGGTTCGGCGTCTTCTACCGAAGTCACTTCTTTCTCTTCCGCTCGAACTTCCTTTTCGGCCTCCTTCGTCCGCCTTAATGATGATGCTCTCTTCATCTTGTTGACCTTCTGTCGTATCTGCCGCTAGATATTCTATCGTAATTCTAGCCTCGCTAGTTGGTGCGCCACTTTGTAAAAAGACAAAGGTGTGTCGTGTGTATTATTATATTTAAATTCAATGTTTGCGTAATTGTTAAATTTATCGAACGTAAATTGTGTCGTTCGGAAGCGTCTGGTAGCCTGCGTGCCTTACCTGTCCCTTCTCGCACTGTTAGTAATTCCGGGTAGGCGCCAAATTGTTTTTCTTGAAAACAATTAAAAGTTTTTGTTTGTATAGTATGGTGATTTGTTATCGAAAATTCGAATAGTTCGCCGTCTGGCTTGTAACTGATTCTCGTGTGAGTGGGGGAACACGTGTTGCCAACTTGAATTAATGTTGGTTATGTCGACCCACTGCTAGTAAACAAAACATACATAATATTTTCTACAAATAAATACTGGACAGTTTGTTATCAGTACGCACTTTTTTATTAGGCTTTTGCTTGTTAATTATCGTTAACGCTTCATAAAAATAATAACTGTTATAATAAAATTTTAGCCTCGGCAATATAATCTCTCGCTCTGCGGAGTACTAGGTTGGCAGTGCAATGTTTACAATTGACTCTGGTTATTATTTTACAAAATAAATCTGCCAATTGGGTTCTTTTAAGTACGAAACAGAGGTTTACATAACAAGATAACAAAATTAGAACATATCATTAAAAGTTTGTGATCATTAAAATTATACAAGGTTTGCTATAAATTAAATATTGTGGTGTTGAAGTGTGACAGTGTCATTGTGTAACATAGGTTATCATGTGTTCATTCAATGTTTACAAAGTTATTTCTTTATTTTATTAATCCTTGAAAATATTCAGTGATAGTGAGAGTTTTATTTTATAGTTAGAATTTTTGAAAGAGAATTTGTTTTATAATATTCAGATAAATTCAGCAATACTCAACGTTAGTAGATATGATGGGTATTGTCAGTCGTCCATGTAAAGCAATGGGCCGATGTAGATTCTTCCTACTTCTGATCTTGGGCTCAAAATTTGGTTGTCATCTTCTTCGAGTCGAACTACAGGTATTTTCCGGTCATCTTGATTAATTCCTAGCTGGTCCTTGGTGTAAATTAGTTGTAATGGCCTCTCATCTGTTGTTCTGGTACTTCTTCACAAAATTGTGGGCACTTATACGGTTCTTCTGATGAAAATTTGGGCCCTTCACGGCGTGGCGTCTCTCCAGTTTAGCGTCACTACATAAAGTATTGTTCCTAACTGAAATTAGTCAATATTCGGTTGTTGTCATGGTTACTCAAGGTTTTTGATTGGCTGAAATTGGCTAAAGAGTATTGTTAGGGTATTTGAATTTTTATTTAAACTGGTTACAGATTTTCTAAATGTAATTAATCTTCAGTACTACCTTTTTAGTAGTAAATATTATCACCACTGTTCATATTTTGGCTCAAGGATTAATTTGACATCCAATATTATAGTGTTCACTTAGTTATCAACATTTTGACAGTTTTGTGAATTTTATTTAATTATACTGTTTTCTCAATTTACATTATTATCATAATATTTCTGCCTTAACATGATTGTCTATTTGTATTTCATAGTTTATGTGGTTTAGTCTTCCTAATGTCAGTGTTTAATTCTATAAATTGAAGTTTTTTGTAGTTGACAGTTGGGAATTTGCATAGGCTTAAACAGCAATTGACTATTTTTCTTTAATAACTGATGTTACATTTTATTCTCCTTGTAATGGGTCCTGATTGTTTGAATACAAGATTCTGTTCATTTGTTCAACGTTTAAGCAGGTTCTTGTACTTGTGTGTAATTTTATTGTTTCCCTATATTAACTTGTCTACTGTCGTAACTCATTTTTAGTGTCATTGTATTTGAATGTATGGTTTGTTTCTTGTTTACCGGTTACTGTTGGTTTTAAAATCTTATTTCTTATAACATATAGCATAACATCTAATGGTTTTAACAATTCTCATAGCTGTAATTCTCATCATTTAAACATAATTATTTGTAACATAAACCTTAGTCATTAAAACATAATTCTCATTCATTTAACACATACTTATTTGAAATATATTATTCACTCATACTCTTCATCTCCTCATACTCTTTGACGAATTATAATTATTACTTGCAGCGGCGGGGCAATACCTAAATTTGATGTGGGCAAGATAAATTTTGCGAGGCCCTCTGGTGGCGCAAGAGGACGGATTTTGTATAGAGAAAATTTTATTTTGAAACTGTCAAATTTTTATTCATAAAAATGCAAACATCTTCACTTTAACTAACATTATTAAGTAATAACTAACAGTAAAGAATTAAAGAAACAGAAATTTCCTGCTTTTAGCCTTACTGAACTCCTTATTAACTGTATCGTAATCCAGCTTAGATGCTGTATCTGCTTCAATAGATAAAACTGCCAAAGCTGAAAGTCTTTGCTGACCCATTGTACTTCTTAAAAAATTTTTTATTAGTTTTAATTTTGAAAAGCTCCTTTCAGCGGAGGCTGTACTTACTGGTACTGTTAACAAAATTCGAATGACAATATAAATATTTGGGTAAATTTCTTTTAAGTTATTTTCTGTTACGTATTGGAGCAGCTGTTTCACATCTTTAATGAAGTCGGGTAAATTTGGGATCATTGTTTGTAATTCTTCATATAATTCGTAAGGTTGGAAGTCACTGCTCTCACCCACTCGCAGAACTGTGTGTAAATCTTGACAGTTTTTTAATATATGCTCTTTTGGAATATTTTTTAACTTGCTTAGATTATAGAGAAAACCAAAATTTTCAAAATGTTGATTTAAAGATATAAATCTTGAATCCATATTGCTCACTATGGAATCAATCATGGTGTTAAAAAAATCTGTTTCGTACCGGCTTTTGGGAGACTGTATAGGTTCATCACTGCTTTCATAATCGAACATCGTTTTCTTTTTGGCTACCCTTTTATTTTTAAAGTCTTTTGGTAGATCATAACTGCTTTTCTCAATAAATTGACGAGCGTCAGACAAGCATTGTTCGAACCCAGTTTGTCGATATTCTTTGATCCAGTCACAAAATGTACACAAATGTTCAAGAGCAATGCTTAAATGGACTTGTACAGATTGCCATAATTTGCTTATGATATTAACACGCGATAATATCTCATACCATAAATGTAATGATATGATAAATTCTAAGCTGAGCATTTCGTTCAAAACCGAATCACAATCACTGAGTGTGTCTGATTGTTCCGTGTGATTTTTTAAGCTTTCAATGCATTCAACAACATCATCAAATTGCAATAATATGGCCTTCACTGCCTCGATTCTGCTTTCCCACCTTGTGTCTGATAAAGGCATTATAGTAAGCTTTAATTTGCCTTTGATTAATTCCCAGCGTTTTCTGGATCTTGAAAATAGCAAATAAATTTTCTGAATAAAACCAAAAAATGTTTTTGCTGCCGCAGAAGAATTAGCTGCATCTACCAACAGCAGATTCCAACTATGACACCCGCAAGGTGTAAAAAATGCCCTGGGATTAATATTTAATATTCGAGTTTTAACTCCACTATTTATGCCTACCATATTCGCACCATTGTCGTATCCTTGGTAATTACCCGTAATTTGGCAACACTGGTTGCTAGACTAGATTTTTTTAAAACGAATGTGGGAATTGCCAGATGCTTGCTAGCCGGTGGAATTTATCGTTTTATGATGAGTAAAATCTTTACTCGCGGTCACGGCTTTTAATGGTCCTAGCTAAATATTTTTCATGAGTTAAAGAAAGCTGCATAAACCTTCGAGGCGCGAGGCCCCTCGAACCGCGAGGCCATAGGCGGTGGCCCACGTCGCCCACGCCTTACGCCGCTTCTGATTACTTGACATAAAAAATAAAGACATAAATATGAATTAAACATATTAATACAATGGTATATTGTTATGACTAACTCTAAATGACATTAAGCCATAACTGAATCTTCAACAACTGTTTACTATCTAATATTAATATCTTTTTTTATTATTATCAGTTTGTCATGAGAAACATTCTTTAATGTATCATTTTAAATTAATGATATTGGATTCTTATTTCTGTGAATAAAATCATATATTTTGGTGTATTAACACACTGATAGTCATTCGTTCTTGAATACATGAGCAACAATACTAGTGAACAAATTATTACCTAACATTAAGATTTGCAAACTAAAATATGACAAGTAGTAAGTACTACTATTATCTAAAATCTACTTATTATCTAGTCTGTTACACTTTGTTTCATTTTGTTATTAATACACTTGTGTTCACCGGATAATTGCTATTAAGTGCCACAGTCCTTTCTGTGATTAGCCATTATCAGCTTTCACGTATTTTTTACCACTCACTGATGGTTTTTGATCACTCTTAAATCTTTAGTGTTTTTTCACTGATTATTTGGTGTCTATCCCTATCAATAGGGTTCTATTTAATTTGGGGTTTTCACACTATCACTTTGCACTTTATATGTTTAATTTAAGTGTTACTAGTGGGTATTACCTAACTTTAAATTCTCTTTCTCACTTTACTATGTTCACTATTTCTCTAACTCTCTACCTCTCACTTTACAAGGTTTAATTATAATATTAACAAGTTCATGTCGTTTTATTGTATCACTAATATGTTAGTATCGTGCTAATGTGATTTGTCTTAGTTTACTCTATTTGTTTGGGGTTATTGTGCCCCTCTATATCTTAAGTACTTAATGATTAGTATCTCTAACTTGTCTGTCCTTACAATTATTAATATTATATACAATTTTCATTAGTGATTCTATTTCTTTGGTTTAATACAAGTTTTGTATTCCTTCTTGGTTCACTTTATTCTGTCATACTTTATCCGTCACTTCCTTAGTGTTGTGGCTGATTGTATCATTACACTTCCATGTTAATTGTCTGTTAGTCACTATTCTTCTTATTTACACTTATGTTGGTGCGGTGGCTATTCCTAGTCTATTTGCAGTTGTCATCATTTCTGTTATTCTTGGTCCTTTGGGGCTAGTTCTACTCTCTCACTTACCATCTATTGGGCTATTCAGGTTAAATCGTCTTATTTCTGTATTTACCATTTTGGTTTGTTTGTTTGTTACTACTTTATTAATATAAGTTACTGTTCTGACTACCTCGATATGTCTGATCGTTTTATTATTCTGATTCACCCATTCTTCTATTCTAATTCATCCCTTTTTATTCTAGTGTTAATGACTAAATAATTTATCTGGTCATGTCTTCTTCATTATGGTTAGGTGAAGATATGTACCATTACATATTGCCCTGCCACTAAAATTGATTATTTCAACAAATATCGTTCAGTTCTTTGATTGGAACTATCAATCGTTATTTCATTTTACTTTCTCAATCACTGGTTATTTTAGAGCAATAGGTTCTTTTTATTTTTGAGTGTCAATATTCTTCTTGATCTTCGTATCATATTTTATTTTAATGTTCTTATCCCTTTGATATCTAATTCCCTAACATTTTTCCCTATCATTATATTGAATCGGATCGGAGGGGTACTTTTGACCCATTGCTCCGCCGTAAAATACACATTTGATTGCTGGACTTATCTACAGTCAATCATTATAAGATTATACAAGTAGTCTTAGTGCGACTATTAAATAAATATGATTTGTAGGATTCTTCACATTATTATTATTTAGTTTATACAATACATTATTTCAAATTATATTCTTTTTCTTTTATTCACACTCTCTAGCTCTTCGTGATTCGATATTATTAGTGGGTATGGTACACATGATCTTTTTATTATTATTTGTTTTGTTTATTTTTTCTTACTGTTCAACACTAGTTATTTATTAATTGGTTTCGGGATGGTTTTTTTCTCGTTTTTAATAATATTTTTTTATAGAGGTTTGGTTAAATGTCCCCTTTATTCTTTGGGTCTGCGATCTCATATGTATTATTTTGGTTGTCTTTGCTTACTATGTAGGGTCCTGTGTACAGTAACAATAGCTTCTTGGCTATCCCTTCCATGGTGCTTGGTAATCCTCTGTTTTTGAGTAATATTTGCTCTCCAATCTGATATTGTATGGGCTTCGGTTGCATTTGCTTATATTTTTCTCTGATTTTGTCAGTCTTTTCTAATATTTTATTATGAAATTGAACTTCATCGAATTGGTATCCTTCGTCATTCGGAAATTGGATTAGGGAAGTAATTTCTCTTCTCACTGCTACTAAATCCCATTATTTAGTACATGTTCTCCAGTATTTCTGTACTTTTGGATATGGTACATTGTTTCATGTGGCTGTATTTCTTCACTATTGGTCAGTTCAGCTATCCACTGTATGTCATTCTTCTTCAAAATAAGTTTGTATTTGCTCAGGTCAATTATGGCTGAGTACTGGCGCAGCATATCGCAACCAATTAGCATCCGGAATGGTAATCCCCTGGCTACTAAAAACGTCATTGTCACGGTTTGTCCATTGCTTCTCAGTTCGAGTTGCACTTGTTTTCGGACGGTTCTGTTTTGTCGTCCGGTCGCTCCTACAAGGACAATGTTGCTGATGGGTAGCGTAAGTATGACTGTTGTACTTGCTTCTTGAATTTTCTGAAGCTCAATACTGTCGATTAACGAAATATTGGATCCAGTGTCTATCATAATTTGTGCTGGTACTCCGTTGACTTGCGTTGAAATATAAGCAATTTCGTTATGTTTACTATCAGATTGGTTGCTACCTTCTTCGAGGAGTTCCTCTATAATATTCTTCAGATAATTATTGCGCACGATTGTAATTGTGCGTTCGCCGTTGGTTTGAGTAACGATGCGATTTAACCCAATAGACTGGTTCAGTGAGGGTACGAGTAGGTTTTTCACTGCCGCTCCTAGTTTAACGTCATCTCGGACTGATTGTTATGATCGTCTTACTGATTTGTTGGCGGACTTCCGCTCGTTGACGGTCGGGGTTCAGGCTGGTTGTGATCCTCTTCGTACCGGTCACGCCTGTACACTTCTTGGCTTCGACTCCGGCCCGTGTTGGTTCTGGTGTCACGTCCGTAATTATGATCACTGTATCGGTGTCCGTACGCATTCCGGTCGGCACTTCGTCGTCCTTGATAGTATGGTCTATTTCTACCGTCACTTTCTGCCCTCACATAATGCACTTGACGATAGTTACGATCTGTGTTGTTACAATTTCTATTGTCATTTGTATTGCTGTTAAATTTGGCCGGTTGTAACTGGTGTTATTCGGCCTATAGGGTTGATGTGTATTATTTGGCCGATTGTATTGATTATTCTGATTGTTCGGCCTATTATTGTTATTATAGCCGTTATTTGGTTGGCTGGTCGGATTGTTATTTGTTCTATTATACGACTCGTTAGTCGGGTTATTCGCATTGTTACGGTTGTTATAATTAGGACGGTAGTTATTGTTGTTATATTGGTAGCCGTTCTGAAAATTTTTGTTTTCGCCCCTGTCGTCCCGCTGTCGGCTCCTACGGTAATAACGCTCCCTTTCGTAATCTTCCAGTAGAGCTGCCATGGATTGGATGGTCTTAATTTGGCTACCCAGCCACGCTCTGGAGGCACCCTCTTCGTAATGAAAGGCGAGTTTCGTCACTAAACTTCCTTCTGGGATTTTCGGCTCCAGATTCCTCGCTAGGCATACCTTACCCAGGAAATATGCCGTGAAAGTCGTCCCTCTGGTGGCGTAATACCTGCCGAAACATATACTGTCTCGCACGATGTTTTTGTGTTGCTTCCGACCAGTATTTCCTTTTGAACACGTCTTTAAATTCTTCGTAATTCGTGAGATCGTGTCTCGTGGCCGTCCACCAATTATCGTTTATATCACGAAAATACTCGTCCAGGTACCCTCGGATAATGGTCCATCTATTCTCCCGAGTCTTGGCCACTTGTTCGTCCACTCTCTCCAAGAATTCCATCGGGTTTCGCCGGTATTGTTTGAAGTTAATTACTTCCCGGTTGTCCATGTGCTGGTACTGTGTCATTACTCGCGGTCTGTTGTTAATTACTTCCAGCTCCTCCCTGATTTTGGCAATCTCTCGTTGCTGGATTTCTTCAATTCTGTTTTTGTTTTGTTGACCTTGTCCGCTAACTTCGTTTACGGCGGTGTCGATCTCCCGGCATTTCTCTCCAAAATCTATCCGTACCTGTGTTTTATTTTGGTCGGTTGCGGTTTTTATAGATTCTATTCGGATCTGGCTGTCTTCTTCCATGTTGGTCATTCGTTCGCTGAAGTCTTCCTTCGTTTGTTGCAGCTCATGGCTCGTAATTTCCCATTTCCCATGTATCTCGGACATCTCTCGGCATATACCCGTCATCTCCTCCTCGATCTTCTTATTGATCTGCTCATTATTATTTTCAATAGTTCTGTTCAACTCTTCCTTCAACTCCTCCAAGTTTTTCTGGTTGTTCTGTTTCAATTCTTCCTTCAAGTTTTCCATGTTCACTGCCATTTCCTTATTATTTTCGGCCATTTGCTGGCTGAGTTCTTGGTTATCACCTTTTAATGACTCTATGTTTTTATTGGTTTCTTCCCTGTTCTGGTCCAATTTTTCATTAATTTCCTCTTAATTTTTGTTCAAATCTTGTTTTAATGATGTTATATTTTCGTTCGTTTTATTTAATTCTCATTTGAAATCCTCTTTTAACGACGTTATCGCCCTCATTATTTCCAGTAAACTCCCGTCCTCTGGTCGTGCGAGTTTCTCCGGTTGATTTTCTGGCTGCACGGGTTTGACTGGTTCCATTGGAGGTAACATTGGTTCGGCGTCTTCTACCGAAGTCACTTCTTTCTCTTCCGCTCGAACTTCCTTTTCGGCCTCCTTCGTCCGCCTTAATGATGATGCTCTCTTCATCTTGTTGACCTTCTGTCGTATCTGCCGCTAGATATTCTATCGTAATTCTAGCCTCGCTAGTTGGTGCGCCACTTTGTAAAAAGACAAAGGTGTGTCGTGTGTATTATTATATTTAAATTCAATGTTTGCGTAATTGTTAAATTTATCGAACGTAAATTGTGTCGTTCGGAAGCGTCTGGTAGCCTGCGTGCCTTACCTGTCCCTTCTCGCACTGTTAGTAATTCCGGGTAGGCGCCAAATTGTTTTTCTTGAAAACAATTAAAAGTTTTTGTTTGTATAGTATGGTGATTTGTTATCGAAAATTCGAATAGTTCGCCGTCTGGCTTGTAACTGATTCTCGTGTGAGTGGGGGAACACGTGTTGCCAACTTGAATTAATGTTGGTTATGTCGACCCACTGCTAGTAAACAAAACATACATAATATTTTCTACAAATAAATACTGGACAGTTTGTTATCAGTACGCACTTTTTTATTAGGCTTTTGCTTGTTAATTATCGTTAACGCTTCATAAAAATAATAACTGTTATAATAAAATTTTAGCCTCGGCAATATAATCTCTCGCTCTGCGGAGTACTAGGTTGGCAGTGCAATGTTTACAATTGACTCTGGTTATTATTTTACAAAATAAATCTGCCAATTGGGTTCTTTTAAGTACGAAACAGAGGTTTACATAACAAGATAACAAAATTAGAACATATCATTAAAAGTTTGTGATCATTAAAATTATACAAGGTTTGCTATAAATTAAATATTGTGGTGTTGAAGTGTGACAGTGTCATTGTGTAACATAGGTTATCATGTGTTCATTCAATGTTTACAAAGTTATTTCTTTATTTTATTAATCCTTGAAAATATTCAGTGATAGTGAGAGTTTTATTTTATAGTTAGAATTTTTGAAAGAGAATTTGTTTTATAATATTCAGATAAATTCAGCAATACTCAACGTTAGTAGATATGATGGGTATTGTCAGTCGTCCATGTAAAGCAATGGGCCGATGTAGATTCTTCCTACTTCTGATCTTGGGCTCAAAATTTGGTTGTCATCTTCTTCGAGTCGAACTACAGGTATTTTCCGGTCATCTTGATTAATTCCTAGCTGGTCCTTGGTGTAAATTAGTTGTAATGGCCTCTCATCTGTTGTTCTGGTACTTCTTCACAAAATTGTGGGCACTTATACGGTTCTTCTGATGAAAATTTGGGCCCTTCACGGCGTGGCGTCTCTCCAGTTTAGCGTCACTACATAAAGTATTGTTCCTAACTGAAATTAGTCAATATTCGGTTGTTGTCATGGTTACTCAAGGTTTTTGATTGGCTGAAATTGGCTAAAGAGTATTGTTAGGGTATTTGAATTTTTATTTAAACTGGTTACAGATTTTCTAAATGTAATTAATCTTCAGTACTACCTTTTTAGTAGTAAATATTATCACCACTGTTCATATTTTGGCTCAAGGATTAATTTGACATCCAATATTATAGTGTTCACTTAGTTATCAACATTTTGACAGTTTTGTGAATTTTATTTAATTATACTGTTTTCTCAATTTACATTATTATCATAATATTTCTGCCTTAACATGATTGTCTATTTGTATTTCATAGTTTATGTGGTTTAGTCTTCCTAATGTCAGTGTTTAATTCTATAAATTGAAGTTTTTTGTAGTTGACAGTTGGGAATTTGCATAGGCTTAAACAGCAATTGACTATTTTTCTTTAATAACTGATGTTACATTTTATTCTCCTTGTAATGGGTCCTGATTGTTTGAATACAAGATTCTGTTCATTTGTTCAACGTTTAAGCAGGTTCTTGTACTTGTGTGTAATTTTATTGTTTCCCTATATTAACTTGTCTACTGTCGTAACTCATTTTTAGTGTCATTGTATTTGAATGTATGGTTTGTTTCTTGTTTACCGGTTACTGTTGGTTTTAAAATCTTATTTCTTATAACATATAGCATAACATCTAATGGTTTTAACAATTCTCATAGCTGTAATTCTCATCATTTAAACATAATTATTTGTAACATAAACCTTAGTCATTAAAACATAATTCTCATTCATTTAACACATACTTATTTGAAATATATTATTCACTCATACTCTTCATCTCCTCATACTCTTTGACGAATTATAATTATTACTTGCAGCGGCGGGGCAATACCTAAATTTGATGTGGGCAAGATAAATTTTGCGAGGCCCTCTGGTGGCGCAAGAGGACGGATTTTGTATAGAGAAAATTTTATTTTGAAACTGTCAAATTTTTATTCATAAAAATGCAAACATCTTCACTTTAACTAACATTATTAAGTAATAACTAACAGTAAAGAATTAAAGAAACAGAAATTTCCTGCTTTTAGCCTTACTGAACTCCTTATTAACTGTATCGTAATCCAGCTTAGATGCTGTATCTGCTTCAATAGATAAAACTGCCAAAGCTGAAAGTCTTTGCTGACCCATTGTACTTCTTAAAAAATTTTTTATTAGTTTTAATTTTGAAAAGCTCCTTTCAGCGGAGGCTGTACTTACTGGTACTGTTAACAAAATTCGAATGACAATATAAATATTTGGGTAAATTTCTTTTAAGTTATTTTCTGTTACGTATTGGAGCAGCTGTTTCACATCTTTAATGAAGTCGGGTAAATTTGGGATCATTGTTTGTAATTCTTCATATAATTCGTAAGGTTGGAAGTCACTGCTCTCACCCACTCGCAGAACTGTGTGTAAATCTTGACAGTTTTTTAATATATGCTCTTTTGGAATATTTTTTAACTTGCTTAGATTATAGAGAAAACCAAAATTTTCAAAATGTTGATTTAAAGATATAAATCTTGAATCCATATTGCTCACTATGGAATCAATCATGGTGTTAAAAAAATCTGTTTCGTACCGGCTTTTGGGAGACTGTATAGGTTCATCGCTGCTTTCATAATCGAACATCGTTTTCTTTTTGGCTACCCTTTTATTTTTAAAGTCTTTTGGTAGATCATAACTGCTTTTCTCAATAAATTGACGAGCGTCAGACAAGCATTGTTCGAACCCAGTTTGTCGATATTCTTTGATCCAGTCACAAAATGTACACAAATGTTCAAGAGCAATGCTTAAATGGACTTGTACAGATTGCCATAATTTGCTTATGATATTAACACGCGATAATATCTCATACCATAAATGTAATGATATGATAAATTCTAAGCTGAGCATTTCGTTCAAAACCGAATCACAATCACTGAGTGTGTCTGATTGTTCCGTGTGATTTTTTAAGCTTTCAATGCATTCAACAACATCATCAAATTGCAATAATATGGCCTTCACTGCCTCGATTCTGCTTTCCCACCTTGTGTCTGATAAAGGCATTATAGTAAGCTTTAATTTGCCTTTGATTAATTCCCAGCATTTTCTGGATCTTGAAAATAGCAAATAAATTTTCTGAATAAAACCAAAAAATGTTTTTGCTGCCGCAGAAGAATTAGCTGCATCTACCAACAGCAGATTCCAACTATGACACCCGCAAGGTGTAAAAAATGCCCTGGGATTAATATTTAATATTCGAGTTTTAACTCCACTATTTATGCCTACCATATTCGCACCATTGTCGTATCCTTGGTAATTACCCGTAATTTGGCAACACTGGTTGCTAGACTAGATTTTTTTAAAACGAATGTGGGTATTGCCAGATGCTTGCTAGCCGGTGGGATTTATCGTTTTATGATGAGTAAAATCTTTACTCGCGGTCACGGCTTTTAATGGTCCTAGCTAAATATTTTTCATGAGTTAAAGAAAGCTGCATAAACCTTCGAGGCGCGAGGCCCCTCGGACCGCGAGGCCGTAGGCGGTGGCCCACGTCGCCCACGCCTTACGCCGCTTCTGATTACTTGACATAAAAAATAAAGACATAAACATGAATTAAACATATTAATACAATGGTATATTGTTATGACTAACTCTAAATGACATTAAGCCATAACTGAATCTTCAACAACTGTTTACTATCTAATATTAATATCTTTTTTTTATTATTATCAGTTTGTCATGAGAAACATTCTTTAATGTATCATTTTAAATTAATGATATTGGATTCTTATTTCTGTGAATAAAATCATATATTTTGGTGTATTAACACACTGATAGTCATTCGTTCTTGAATACATGAGCAACAATACTAGTTAACAAATTATTACCTAACATTAAGATTTGCAAACTAAAATATGACAAGTAGTAAGTACTACTATTATCTAAAATCTACTTATTATCTAGTCTGTTACACTTTGTTTCATTTTGTTATTAATACACTTGTGTTCACCGGATAATTGCTATTAAGTGCCACAGTCCTTTCTGTGATTAGCCATTATCAGCTTTCACTTATTTTTTACCACTCACTGATGGTTTTTGATCACTCTTAAATCTTTAGTGTTTTTTCACTGATTATTTGGTGTCTATCCCTATCAATAGGTTTCTATTTAATTTGGGGTTTTCACACTATCACTTTGCACTTTATATGTTTAATTTAAGTGTTACTAGTGGGTATTACCTAACTTTAAATTCTCTTTCTCACTTTACTAAGTTCACTATTTCTCTAACTCTCTACCTCTCACTTTACAAGGTTTAATTATAATATTAACAAGTTCATGTCGTTTTATTGTATCACTAATATGTTAGTATCGTGCTAATGTGATTTGTCTTAGTTTACTCTATTTGTTTGGGGTTATTGTGCCCCTCTATATCTTAAGTACTTAATGATTAGTATCTCTAACTTGTCTGTCCTTACAATTATTAATATTATATACAATTTTCATTAGTGATTCTATTTCTTTGGTTTAATACAAGTTTTGTATTCCTTCTTGGTTCACTTTATTCTGTCATACTTTATCCGTCACGTCCTTAGTGTTGTGGCTGATTGTATCATTACACTTCCATGTTAATTGTCTGTTAGTCACTATTCTTCTTATTTACACTTATGTTGGTGCGGTGGCTATTCCTAGTCTATTTGCAGTTGTCATCATTTCTGTTATTCTTGGTCCTTTGGGGCTAGTTCTACTCTCTCACTTACCATCTATTGGGCTATTCAGGTTAAATCGTCTTATTTCTGTATTTACCATTTTGGTTTGTTTGTTTGTTACTACTTTATTAATATAAGTTACTGTTCTGACTACCTCGATATGTCTGATCGTTTTATTATTCTGATTCACCCATTCTTCTATTCTAATTCATCCCTTTTTATTCTAGTGTTAATGACTAAATAATTTATCTGGTCATGTCTTCTTCATTATGGTTAGGTGAAGATATGTACCATTACATATTGCCCTGCCACTAAAATTGATTATTTCAACAAATATCGTTCAGTTCTTTGATTGGAATTATCAATCATTATTTCATTTTACTTTCTCAATCACTGGTTATTTTAGAGCAATAGGTTCTTTTTATTTTTGAGTGTCAATATTCTTCTTGATCTTCGTATCATATTTTATTTTAATGTTCTTATCCCTTTGATATCTAATTCCCTAACATTTTTCCCTATCATTATATTGAATCGGATCGGAGGGGTACTTTTGACCCATTGCTCCGCCGTAAAATACACATTTGATTGCTGGACTTATCTACAGTCAATCATTATAAGATTATACAAGTAGTCTTAGTGCGACTATTAAATAAATATCATTTGTAGGATTCTTCACATTATTATTATTTAGTTTATACAATACATTATTTCAAATTATATTCTTTTTCTTTTATTCACACTCTCTAGCTCTTCGTGATTCGATATTATTAGTGGGTATGGTACACATGATCTTTTAATTATTATTTGTTTTGTTTATTTTTTCTTACTGTTCAACACTAGTTATTTATTAATTGGTTTCGGGATGGTTTTTTTTCTCGTTTTTAATAATATTTTTTTATAGAGGTTTGGTTAAATGTCCCCTTTATTCTTTGTGTCTTTGGGTCTACGATCTCATATGTATTATTTTGGTTGTCTTTGCTTACTATGTAGGGTCCTGTGTACAGTAACAATAGCTTCTTGGCTATCCCTTCCATGGTGCTTGGTAATCCTCTGTTTTTGAGTAATATTTGCTCTCCAATCTGATATTGTATGGGCTTCGGTTGCATTTGCTTATATTTTTCTCTGATTTTGTCAGTCTTTTCTAATATTTTATTATGAAATTGAACTTCATCGAATTGGTATCCTTCGTCATTCGGAAATTGGATTAGGGAAGTAATTTCTCTTCTCACTGCTTCCTCCATCGAAATTTGTGAACGGGTAAGATGTTTTTATCAAGTTGACAGGCTCTCGGAATTGAATCTCGCACTGATAATCTCTGACCTTTCCAGGTGTATTTGAAAATACGTGCTTGTAATGCTTATATACTTCGATCAGTTGTTCAGCTTGTTGAGCTGTTATTGAGCGCTCGTTTTCTCTCTCTGGAAAGTTCGGATTTCTTCGAGTTTTTCTTGCCATAGTTCTTCATTGTCGGTCTCGTCATAAATCCCATTATTTAGTACATGTTCTCCAGTATTTCTGTACTTTTGGATATGGTACATTGTTTCATGTGGCTGTATTTCTTCACTATTGGTCAGTTCAGCTATCCACTGTATGTCATTCTTCTTCAAAATAAGTTTGTATTTGCTCAGGTCAATTATGGCTGAGTACTGGCGCAGTATATCGCAACCAATTAGCATCCGGAATGGTAATCCCCTGGCTACTAAAAACGTCATTGTCACGGTTTGTCCATTGCTTGTCAGTTCGAGTTGCACTTGTTTTCGGACGGTTCTGTTTTGTCGTCCGGTCGCTCCTACAAGGACAATGTTGCTGATGGGTAGCGTAAGTATGACTGTTGTACTTGCTTCTTGAATTTTCTGAAGCTCAATACTGTCGATTAACGAAATATTGGATCCAGTGTCTATCATAATTTGTGCTGGTACTCCGTTGACTTGCGTTGAAATATAAGCAATTTCGTTATGTTTACTATCAGATTGGTTGCTACCTTCTTCGAGGAGTTCCTCTATAATATTCTTCAGATAATTATTGCGCACGATTGTAATTGTGCGTTCGCCGTTGGTTTGAGTAACGATGCGATTTAACCCAATAGACTGGTTCAGTGAGGGTACGAGTAGGTTTTTCACTGCCGCTCCTAGTTTAACGTCATCTCGGACTGATTGTTATGATCGTCTTACTGATTTGTTGGCGGACTTCCGCTCGTTGACGGTCGGGGTTCAGGCTGGTTGTGATCCTCTTCGTACCGGTCACGCCTGTACACTTCTTGGCTTCGACTCCGGCCCGTGTTGGTTCTGGTGTCACGTCCGTAATTATGATCACTGTATCGGTGTCCGTACGCATTCCGGTCGGCACTTCGTCGTCCTTGATAGTATGGTCTATTTCTACCGTCACTTTCTGCCCTCACATAATGCACTTGACGATAGTTACGATCTGTGTTGTTACAATTTCTATTGTCATTTGTATTGCTGTTAAATTTGGCCGGTTGTAACTGGTGTTATTCGGCCTATAGGGTTGATGTGTATTATTTGGCCGATTGTATTGATTATTCTGATTGTTCGGCCTATTATTGTTATTATAGCCGTTATTTGGTTGGCTGGTCGGATTGTTATTTGTTCTATTATACGACTCGTTAGTCGGGTTATTCGCATTGTTACGGTTGTTATAATTAGGACGGTAGTTATTGTTGTTATATTGGTAGCCGTTCTGAAAATTTTTGTTTTCGCCCCTGTCGTCCCGCTGTCGGCTCCTACGGTAATAACGCTCCCTTTCGTAATCTTCCAGTAGAGCTGCCATGGATTGGATGGTCTTAATTTGGCTACCCAGCCACGCTCTGGAGGCACCCTCTTCGTAATGAAAGGCGAGTTTCGTCACTAAACTTCCTTCTGGGATTTTCGGCTCCAGATTCCTCGCTAGGCATACCTTACCCAGGAAATATGCCGTGAAAGTCGTCCCTCTGGTGGCGTAATACCTGCCGAAACATATACTGTCTCGCACGATGTTTTGTGTTGCTTCCGACCAGTATTTCCTTTTGAACACGTCTTTAAATTCTTCGTAATTCGTGAGATCGTGTCTCGTGGCCGTCCACCAATTATCGTTTATATCACGAAAATACTCGTCCAGGTACCCTCGGATAATGGTCCGTCTATTCTCCCGAGTCTTGGCCACTTGTTCGTCCACTCTCTCCAAGAATTCCATCGGGTTTCGCCGGTATTGTTTGAAGTTAATTACTTCCCGGTTGTCCATGTGCTGGTACTGTGTCATTACTGGCGGTCTGTTGTTAATTACTTCCAGCTCCTCCCTGATTTTGGCAATCTCTCGTTGCTGGATTTCTTCAATTATGTTTTTGTTTTGTTGACCTTGTCCGCTAACTTCGTTTACGGCGGTGTCGATCTCCCGGCATTTCTCTCCAAAATCTATCCGTACCTGTGTTTTATTTTGGTCGGTTGCGGTTTTTATAGATTCTATTCGGATCTGGCTGTCTTCTTCCATGTTGGTCATTCGTTCGCTGAAGTCTTCCTTCGTTTGTTGCAGCTCATGGCTCGTAATTTCCCATTTCCCATGTATCTCGGACATCTCTCGGCATATACCCGTCATCTCCTCCTCGATCTTCTTATTGATCTGCTCATTATTATTTTCAATAGTTCTGTTCAACTCTTCCTTCAACTCCTCCAAGTTTTTCTGGTTGTTCTGTTTCAATTCTTCCTTCAAGTTTTCCATGTTCACTGCCATTTCCTTATTATTTTCGGCCATTTGCTGGCTGAGTTCTTGGTTATCACCTTTTAATGACTCTATGTTTTTATTGGTTTCTTCCCTGTTCTGGTCCAATTTTTCATTAATTTCCTCTTTATTTTTGTTCAAATCTTGTTTTAATGATGTTATATTTTCGTTCGTTTTATTTAATTCTCCTTTGAAATCCTCTTTTAACGACGTTATCGCCCTCATTATTTCCAGTAAACTCCCGTCCTCTGGTCGTGCGAGTTTCTCCGGTTGATTTTCTGGCTGCACGGGTTTGACTGGTTCCATTGGAGGTAACATTGGTTCGGCGTCTTCTACCGAAGTCACTTCTTTCTCTTCCGCTCGAACTTCCTTTTCGGCCTCCTTCGTCCGCCTTAATGATGATGCTCTCTTCATCTTGTTGACCTTCTGTCGTACCTGCCGCTAGATATTCTATCGTAATTCTAGCCTCGCTAGTTGGTGCGCCACTTTGTAAAAAGACAAAGGTGTGTCGTGTGTATTATTATATTTAAATTCAATGTTTGCGTAGTTGTTAAATTTATCGAACGTAAATTGTGTCGTTCGGAAGCGTCTGGTAGCCTGCGTGCCTTACCTGTCCCTTCTCGCACTGTTAGTAATTCCGGGTAGGCGCCAAATTGTTTTTCTTGAAAACAATTAAAAGTTTTTGTTTGTATAGTATGGTGATTTGTTATCGAAAATTCGAATAGTTCGCCGTCTGGCTTGTAACTGATTCTCGTGTGAGTGAGGGATCACGTGTTGCCAACTTGAATTAATGTTGGTTATGTCGACCCACTGCTAGTAAACAAAACATACATAATATTTTCTACAAATAAATACTGGACAGTTTGTTATCAGTACGCACTTTTTTATTAGGCTTTTGCTTGTTAATTATCGTTAACGCTTCATAAAAATAATAACTGTTATAATAAAATTTTAGCCTCGGCAATATAATCTCTCGCTCTGCGGAGTACTAGGTTGGCAGTGCAATGTTTACAATTGACTCTGGTTATTATTTTACAAAATAAATCTGCCAATTGGGTTCTTTTATGTACGAAACAGAGGTTTACATAACAAGATAACAAAATTAGAACATATCATTAAAAGTTTGTGATCATTAAAATTATACAAGGTTTGCTATAAATTAGATATTGTGGTGTTGAAGTGTGACAGTGTCGTTGTGTAACATAGATTATCATGTGTTCATTCAATGTTTACAAAGTTATTTCTTTATTTTATTAATCCTTGAAAATATTCAGTGATAGTGAGAGTTTTATTTTATAGTTAGAATTTTTGAAAGAGAATTTGTTTTATAATATTCAGATAAATTCAGCAATACTCAACGTTAGTAGATATGATGGGTATTGTTAGTCGTCCATGTAAAGTAATGGGCCGATGTAGATTCTTCCTACTTCTGATCTTGGGCTCAAAATTTGGTTGTCATCTTCTTCGAGTCGAACTACAGGTATTTTCCGGTCATCTTGATTAATTCCTAGCTGGTCCTTGGTGTAAATTAGTTGTAATGGCCTCTCATCTGTTGTTCTGGTACTTCTTCACAAAATTGTGGGCACTTATACGGTTCTTCTGATGAAAATTTGGGCCCTTCACGGCGTGGCGTCTCTCCAGTTTAGCGTCACTACATAAAGTATTGTTCCTAACTGAAATTAGTCAATATTCGGTTGTTGTCATGGTTACTCAAGGTTTTTGATTGGCTGAAATTGGCTAAAGAGTATTGTTAGGGTATTTGAATTTTTATTTAAACTGGTTACAGATTTTCTAAATGTAATTAATCTTCAGTACTACCTTTTTAGTAGTAAATATTATCACCACTGTTCATATTTTGGCTCAAGGATTAATTTGACATCCAATATTATAGTGTTCACTTAGTTATCAACATTTTGACAGTTTTGTGAATTTTATTTAATTATACTGTTTTCTCAATTTACATTATTATCATAATATTTCTGCCTTAACATGATTGTCTATTTGTATTTCATAGTTTATGTGGTTTAGTCTTCCTAATGTCAGTGTTTAATTCTATAAATTGAAGTTTTTTGTAGTTGACAGTTGGGAATTTGCATAGGCTTAAACAGCAATTGACTATTTTTCTTTAATAACTGATATTACATTTTATTCTCCTTGTAATGGGTCCTGATTGTTTGAATACAAGATTCTGTTCATTTGTTCAACGTTTAAGTAGGTTCTTGTACTTGTGTGTAATTTTATTGTTTCCCTATATTAACTTGTCTACTGTCGTAACTCATTTTTAGTGTCATTGTATTTGAATGTATGGTTTGTTTCTTGTTTACCGGTTACTGTTGGTTTTAAAATCTTATTTCTTATAACATATAGCATAACATCTAATGGTTTTAACAATTCTCATAACTGTAATTCTCATCATTTAAACATAATTATTTGTAACATAAACCTTAGTCATTAAAACATAATTCTCATTCATTTAACACATACTTATTTGAAATATATTATTCACTCATACTCTTCATCTCCTCATACTCTTTGACGAATTATAATTATTACTTGCAGCGGCGGGGCAATACCTAAATTTGATGTGGGCAAGATAAATTTTGCGAGGCCCTCTGGTGGCGCAAGAGGACGGATTTTGTATAGAGAAAAGTTTTTTTGAAACTGTCAAATTTTTATTCATAAAAATGCAAACATCTTCACTTTAACTAACATTATTAAGTAATAACTAACAGTAAAGAATTAAAGAAACAGAAATTTCCTGCTTTTAGCCTTACTGAACTCCTTATTAACTGTATCGTAATCCAGCTTAGATGCTGTATCTGCTTCAATAGATAAAACTGCCAAAGCTGAAAGTCTTTGCTGACCCATTGTACTTCTTAAAAAATTTTTTATTAGTTTTAATTTTGAAAAGCTCCTTTCAGCGGAGGCTGTACTTACTGGTACTGTTAACAAAATTCGAATGACAATATAAATATTTGAGTAAATTTCTTTTAAGTTATTTTCTGTTACGTATTGGAGCAGCTGTTTCACATCTTTAATGAAGTCGGGTAAATTTGGGATCATTGTTTGTAATTCTTCATATAATTCGTAAGGTTGGAAGTCACTGCTCTCACCCACTCGCAGAACTGTGTGTAAATCTTGACAGTTTTTTAATATATGCTCTTTTGGAATATTTTTTAACTTGCTTAGATTATAGAGAAAACCAAAATTTTCAAAATGTTGATTTAAAGATATAAATCTTGAATCCATATTGCTCACTATGGAATCAATCATGGTGTTAAAAAAATCTGTTTCGTACCGGCTTTTGGGAGACTGTATAGGTTCATCGCTGCTTTCATAATCGAACATCGTTTTCTTTTTGGCTACCCTTTTATTTTTAAAGTCTTTTGGTAGATCATAACTGCTTTTCTCAATAAATTGACGAGCGTCAGACAAGCATTGTTCGAACCCAGTTTGTCGATATTCTTTGATCCAGTCACAAAATGTACACAAATGTTCAAGAGCAATGCTTAAATGGACTTGTACAGATTGCCATAATTTGCTTATGATATTAACACGCGATAATATCTCATACCATAATTGTAATGATATGATAAATTCTAAGCTGAGCATTTCGTTCAAAACCGAATCACAATCACAGAGTGTGTCTGATTGTTCCGTGTGATTTTTTAAGCTTTCAATGCATTCAACAACATCATCAAATTGCAATAATATGGCCTTCACTGCCTCGATTCTGCTTTCCCACCTTGTGTCTGATAAAGGCATTATAGTAAGCTTTAATTTGCCTTTGATTAATTCCCAGCGTTTTCTGGATCTTGAAAATAGCAAATAAATTTTCTGAATAAAACCAAAAAATGTTTTTGCTGCCGCAGAAGAATTAGCTGCATCTACCAACAGCAGATTCCAACTATGACACCCGCAAGGTGTAAAAAATGCCCTGGGATTAATATTTAATATTCGAGTTTTAACTCCACTATTTATGCCTACCATATTCGCACCATTGTCGTATCCTTGGTAATTACCCGTAATTTGGCAACACTGGTTGCTAGACTAGATTTTTTTAAAACGAATGTGGGTATTGCCAGATGCTTGCTAGCCGGTGGGATTTATCGTTTTATGATGAGTAAAATCTTTACTCGCGGTCACGGCTTTTAATGGTCCTAGCTAAATATTTTTCATGAGTTAAAGAAAGCTGCATAAACCTTCGAGGCGCGAGGCCCCTCGGACCGCGAGGCCGTAGGCGGTGGCCCACGTCGCCCACGCCTTACGCCGCTTCTGATTACTTGACATAAAAATAAAGACATAAACATGAATTAAACATATTAATACAATGGTATATTGTTATGACTAACTCTAAATGACATTAAGCCATAACTGAATCTTCAACAACTGTTTACTATCTAATATTAATATCTTTTTTTTATTATTATCAGTTTGTCATGAGAAACATTCTTTAATGTATCATTTTAAATTAATGATATTGGATTCTTATTTCTGTGAATAAAATCATATATTTTGGTGTATTAACACACTGATAGTCATTCGTTCTTGAATACATGAGCAACAATACTAGTTAACAAATTATTACCTAACATTAAGATTTGCAAACTAAAATATGACAAGTAGTAAGTACTACTATTATCTAAAATCTACTTATTATCTAGTCTGTTACACTTTGTTTCATTTTGTTATTAATACACTTGTGTTCACCGGATAATTGCTATTAAGTGCCACAGTCCTTTCTGTGATTAGCCATTATCAGCTTTCACTTATTTTTTACCACTCACTGATGGTTTTTGATCACTCTTAAATCTTTAGTGTTTTTTCACTGATTATTTGGTGTCTATCCCTATCAATAGGGCTCTATTTAATTTGGGGTTTTCACACTATCACTTTGCACTTTATATGTTTAATTTAAGTGTTACTAGTGGGTATTACCTAACTTTAAATTCTCTTTCTCACTTTACTAAGTTCACTATTTCTCTAACTCTCTACCTCTCACTTTACAAGGTTTAATTATAATATTAACAAGTTCATGTCGTTTTATTGTATCACTAATATGTTAGTATCGTGCTAATGTGATTTGTCTTAGTTTACTCTATTTGTTTGGGGTTATTGTGCCCCTCTATATCTTAAGTACTTAATGATTAGTATCTCTAACTTGTCTGTCCTTACAATTATTAATATTATATACAATTTTCATTAGTGATTCTATTTCTTTGGTTTAATACAAGTTTTGTATTCCTTCTTGGTTCACTTTATTCTGTCATACTTTATCCGTCACTTCCTTAGTGTTGTGGCTGATTGTATCATTACACTTCCATGTTAATTGTCTGTTAGTCACTATTCTTCTTATTTACACTTATGTTGGTGCGGTGGCTATTCCTAGTCTATTTGCAGTTGTCATTATTTCTGTTATTCTTGGTCCTTTGGGGCTAGTTCTACTCTCTCACTTACCATCTATTGGGCTATTCAGGTTAAATCGTCTTATTTCTGTATTTACCATTTTGGTTTGTTTGTTTGTTACTACTTTATTAATATAAGTTACTGTTCTGACTACCTCGATATGTCTGATCGTTTTATTATTCTGATTCACCCATTCTTCTATTCTAATTCATCCCTTTTTATTCTAGTGTTAATGACTAAATAATTTATCTGGTCATGTCTTCTTCATTATGGTTAGGTGAAGATATGTACCATTACATATTGCCCTGCCACTAAAATTGATTATTTCAACAAATATCCTTCAGTTCTTTGATTGGAATTATCAATCATTATTTCATTTTACTTTCTCAATCACTGGTTATTTTAGAGCAATAGGTTCTTTTTATTTTTGAGTGTCAATATTCTTCTTGATCTTCGTATCATATTTTATTTTAATGTTCTTATCCCTTTGATATCTAATTCCCTAACATTTTTCCCTATCATTATATTGAATCGGATCGGAGGGGTACTTTTGACCCATTGCTCCGCCATAAAATACACATTTGATTGCTGGACTTATCTACAGTCAATCATTATAAGATTATACAAGTAGTCTTAGTGCGACTATTAAATAAATATCATTTGTAGGATTCTTCACATCATTATTATTTAGTTTATACAATACATTATTTCAAATTATACTCTTTTTCTTTTATTCGCACTCTCTAGCTCTTCGTGATTCGATATTATTAGTGGGTATGGTACACATGATCTTTTTATTATTATTTGTTTTGTTTATTTTTTCTTACTGTTCAACACTAGTTATTTATTAATTGGTTTCGGGATGGTTTTTTTCTCGTTTTTAATATAATTTTTTATAGAGGTTTGGTTAAATGTCCCCTTTATTCTTTGTGTCTTTGGGTCTACGATCTCATATGTATTATTTTGGTTGTCTTTGCTTACTATGTAGGGTCCTGTGTACAGTAACAGTAGCTTCTTGGCTATCCCTTCCATGGTGCTTGGTAATCCTCTGTTTTTGAGTAATATTTGCTCTCCAATCTGATATTGTATGGGCTTCGGTTGCATTTGCTTATATTTTTCTCTGATTTTGTCAGTCTTTTCTAATATTTTATTATGAAATTGAACTTCATCGAATTGGTATCCTTCGTCATTCGGAAATTGGATTAGGGAAGTAATTTCTCTTCTCACTGCTTCCTCCATCGAAATTTGTGAACGGGTAAGATGTTTTTATCAAGTTGACAGGCTCTCGGAATTGAATCTCGCACTGTTAATCTCTGACCTTTCCAGGTGTATTTGAAAATACGTGCTTGTAATGCTTATATACATCGATCAGTTGTTCAGCTTGTTGAGCTGTTAATTGAGCGCTCGTTTTCTCTCTCTGGAAAGTTCGGATTTCTTCGAGTTTTTCTTGCCATAGTTCTTCATTGTCGGTCTCGTCATAAATCCCATTATTTAGTACATGTTCTCCAGTATTTCTGTACTTTTGGATATGGTACATTGTTCCATGTGGCTGTATTTCTTCACTATTGGTCAGTTCAGCTATCCACTGTATGTCATTCTTCTTCAAAATAAGTTTGTATTTGCTCAGGTCAATTATGGCTGAGTACTGGCACAGCATATCGCAACCAATTAGCATCCGGAATGGTAATCCCCTGGCTACTTAAAACGTCATTGTCACGGTTTGTCCATTGCTTGTCAGTTCGAGTTGCACTTGTTTTCGGACGGTTCTGTTTTGTCGTCCGGTCGCTCCTACAAGGACAATGTTGCTGATGGGTAGCGTAAGTATGACTGTTGTACTTGCTTCTTGAATTTTCTGAAGCTCAATACTGTCGATTAACGAAATATTGGATCCAGTGTCTATCATAATTTGTGCTGGTACTCCGTTGACTTGCGTTGAAATATAAGCAATTTCGTTATGTTTACTATCAGATTGGTTGCTACCTTCTTCGAGGAGTTCCTCTATAATATTCTTCAGATAATTATTGCGCACGATTGTAATTGTGCGTTCGCCGTTGGTTTGAGTAACGATGCGATTTAACCCAATAGACTGGTTCAGTGAGGGTACGAGTAGGTTTTTCACTGCCGCTCCTAGTTTAACGTCATCTCGGACTGATTGTTATGATCGTCTTACTGATTTGTTGGCGGACTTCCGCTCGTTGACGGTCGGGGTTCAGGCTGGTTGTGATCCTCTTCGTACCGGTCACGCCTGTACACTTCTTGGCTTCGACTCCGGCCCGTGTTGGTTCTGGTGTCACGTCCGTAATTATGATCACTGTATCGGTGTCCGTACGCATTCCGGTCGGCACTTCGTCGTCCTTGATAGTATGGTCTATTTCTACCGTCACTTTCTGCCCTCACATAATGCACTTGACGATAGTTACGATCTGTGTTGTTACAATTTCTATTGTCATTTGTATTGCTGTTAAATTTGGCCGGTTGTAACTGGTGTTATTCGGCCTATAGGGTTGATGTGTATTATTTGGCCGATTGTATTGATTATTCTGATTGTTCGGCCTATTATTGTTATTATAGCCGTTATTTGGTTGGCTGGTCGGATTGTTATTTGTTCTATTCTACGACTCGTTAGTCGGGTTATTCGCATTGTTACGGTTGTTATAATTAGGACGGTAGTTATTGTTGTTATATTGGTAGCCGTTCTGAAAATTTTTGTTTTCGCCCCTGTCGTCCCGCTGTCGGCTCCTACGGTAATAACGCTCCCTTTCGTAATCTTCCAGTAGAGCTGCCATGGATTGGATGGTCTTAATTTGGCTACCCAGCCACGCTCTGGAGGCACCCTCTTCGTAATGAGAGGCGAGTTTCGTCACTAAACTTCCTTCTGGGATTTTCGGCTCCAGATTCCTCGCTAGGCATACCTTACCCAGGAAATATGCCGTGAAAGTCGTCCCTCTGGTGGCGTAATACCTGCCGAAACATATACTGTCTCGCACGATGTTTTGTGTTGCTTCCGACCAGTATTTCCTTTTGAACACGTCTTTAAATTCTTCGTAATTCGTGAGATCGTGTCTCGTGGCCGTCCACCAATTATCGTTTATATCACGAAAATACTCGTCCAGGTACCCTCGGATAATGGTCCATCTATTCTCCCGAGTCTTGGCCACTTGTTCGTCCACTCTCTCCAAGAATTCCATCGGGTTTCGCCGGTATTGTTTGAAGTTAATTACTTCCCGGTTATCCATGTGCTGGTACTGTGTCATTACTGGCGGTCTGTTGTTAATTACTTCCAGCTCCTCCCTGATTTTGGCAATCTCTCGTTGCTGGATTTCTTCAATTCTGTTTTTGTTTTGTTGACCTTGTCCGCTAACTTCGTTTACGGCGGTGTCGATCTCCCGGCATTTCTCTCCAAAATCTATCCGTACCTGTGTTTTATTTTGGTCGGTTGCGGTTTTTATAGATTCTATTCGGATCTGGCTGTCTTCTTCCATGTTGGTCATTCGTTCGCTGAAGTCTTCCTTCGTTTGTTGCAGCTCATGGCTCGTAATTTCCCATTTCCCATGTATCTCGGATTTCTCTCGGCATATACCCGTCATCTCCTCCTCGATCTTCTTATTGATCTGCTCATTATTATTTTCAATAGTTCTGTTCAACTCTTCCTTCAACTCCTCCAAGTTTTTCTGGTTGTTCTGTTTCAATTCTTCCTTCAAGTTTTCCATGTTCACTGCCATTTCCTTATTATTTTCGGCCATTTGCTGGCTGAGTTCTTGGTTATCACCTTTTAATGGCTCTATGTTTTTATTGGTTTCTTCCCTGTTCTGGTCCAATTTTTCATTAATTTCCTCTTTATTTTTGTTCAAATCTTGTTTTAATGATGTTATATTTTCGTTCGTTTTATTTAATTCTCATTTGAAATCCTCTTTTAACGACGTTATCGCCCTCATTATTTCCAGTAAACTCCCGTCCTCTGGTCGTGCGAGTTTCTCCGGTTGATTTTCTGGCTGCACGGGTTTGACTGGTTCCATTTGAGGTAACATTTGTTCGGCGTCTTCTACCGAAGTCACTTCTTTCTCTTCCGCTCGAACTTCCTTTTCGGCCTCCTTCGTCCGCCTTAATGATGATGCTCTCTTCATCTTGTTGACCTTCTGTCGTACCTGCCGCTAGATATTCTATCGTAATTCTAGCCTCGCTAGTTGGTGCGCCACTTTGTAAAAAGACAAAGGTGTGTCGTGTGTATTATTATATATAAATTCAATGTTTGCGTAGTTGTTAAATTTATCGAACGTAAATTGTGTCGTTCGGCAGCGTCTGGTAGCCTGCGTGCCTTACCTGTCCCTTCTCGCACTGTTAGTAATTCCGGGTAGGCGCCAAATTGTTTTTCTTGAAAACAATTAAAAGTTTTTGTTTGTATAGTATGGTGATTTGTTATCGAAAATTCGAATAGTTCGCCGTCTGGCTTGTAACTGATTCTCGTGTGAGTGAGGGAACACGTGTTGCCAACTTGAATTAATGTTGGTTATGTCGACCCACTGCTAGTAAACAAAACATACATAATATTTTCTACAAATAAATACTGGACAGTTTGTTATCAGTACGCACTTTTTTATTAGGCTTTTGCTTGTTAATTATCGTTAACGCTTCATAAAAATAATAACTGTTATAATAAAATTTTAGCCTCGGCAATATAATCTCTCGCTCTGCGGAGTACTAGGTTGGCAGTGCAATGTTTACAATTGACTCTGGTTATTATTTTACAAAATAAATCTGCCAATTGGGTTCTTTTAAGTACGAAACAGAGGTTTACATAACAAGATAACAAAATTAGAACATATCATTAAAAGTTTGTGATCATTAAAATTATACAAGGTTTGCTATAAATTAGATATTGTGGTGTTGAAGTGTGACAGTGTCGTTGTGTAACATAGATTATCATGTGTTCATTCAATGTTTACAAAGTTATTTCTTTATTTTATTAATCCTTGAAAATATTCAGTGATAGTGAGAGTTTTATTTTATAGTTAGAATTTTTGAAAGAGAATTTGTTTTATAATATTCAGATAAATTCAGCAATACTCAACGTTAGTAGATATGATGGGTATTGTCAGTCGTCCATGTAAAGTAATGGGCCGATGTAGATTCTTCCTACTTCTGATCTTGGGCTCAAAATTTGGTTGTCATCTTCTTCGAGTCGAACTACAGGTATTTTCCGGTCATCTTGATTAATTCCTAGCTGGTCCTTGGTGTAAATTAGTTGTAATGGCCTCTCATCTGTTGTTCTGGTACTTCTTCACAAAATTGTGGGCACTTATACGGTTTTTCTGATGAAAATTTGGGCCCTTCACGGCGTGGCGTCTCTCCAGTTTAGCGTCACTACATAAAGTATTGTTCCTAACTGAAATTAGTCAATATTCGGTTGTTGTCATGGTTACTCAAGGTTTTTGATTGGCTGAAATTGGCTAAAGAGTATTGTTAGGGTATTTGAATTTTTATTTAAACTGGTTACAGATTTTCTAAATGTAATTAATCTTCAGTACTACCTTTTTAGTAGTAAATATTATCACCACTGTTCATATTTTGGCTCAAGGATTAATTTGACATCCAATATTATAGTGTTCACTTAGTTATCAACATTTTGACAGTTTTGTGAATTTTATTTAATTATACTGTTTTCTCAATTTACATTATTATCATAATATTTCTGCCTTAACATGATTGTCTATTTGTATTTCATAGTTTATGTGGTTTAGTCTTCCTAATGTCAGTGTTTAATTCTATAAATTGAAGTTTTTTGTAGTTGACAGTTGGGAATTTGCATAGGCTTAAACAGCAATTGACTATTTTTCTTTAATAACTGATATTACATTTTATTCTCCTTGTAATGGGTCCTGATTGTTTGAATACAAGATTCTGTTCATTTGTTCAACGTTTAAGTAGGTTCTTGTACTTGTGTGTAATTTTATTGTTTCCCTATATTAACTTGTCTACTGTCATAACTCATATTTAGTGTCATTGTATTTAAATGTATGGTTTGTTTCTTGTTTACCGGTTACTGTTGGTTTTAAAATCTTATTTCTTATAACATATAGCATAACATCTAATGGTTTTAACAATTCTCATAGCTATAATTCTCATCATTTAAACATAATTATTTGGAACATAAACCTTAGTCATTAAAACATAATTCTCATTCATTTAACACATACTTATTTGAAATATATTATTCACTCATACTCTTCATCTCCTCATACTCTTTGACGAATTATAATTATTACTTGACATAAAAAATAAAGACATAAACATGAATTAAACATATTAATACAATGGTATATTGTTATGACTAACTCTAAATGACATTAAGCCATAACTGAATCTTCAACAACAGTTTACTATCTTATATTAATATCTTTTTTTTATTATTATCAGTTTGTCATGAGAAACATTCTTTAATGTATCATTTTAAATTAATGATATTGGATTCTTATTTCTGTGAATAAAATCATATATTTTGGTGTATTAACACACTGATAGTCATTCGTTCTTGAATACATGAGCAACAATACTAGTTAACAAATTATTACCTAACATTAAGATTTGCAAACTAAAATATGACAAGTAGTAAGTACTACTATTATCTAAAATCTACTTATTATCTAGTCTGTTACACTTTGTTTCATTTTGTTATTAATACACTTGTGTTCACCGGATAATTGCTATTAAGTGCCACAGTCCTTTCTGTGATTAGCCATTATCAGCTTTCACTTATTTTTTACCACTCACTGATGGTTTTTGATCACTCTTAAATCTTTAGTGTTTTTTCACTGATTATTTGGTGTCTATCCCTATCAATAGGGTTCTATTTAATTTGGGGTTTTCACACTATCACTTTGCACTTTATATGTTTAATTTAAGTGTTACTAGTGGGTATTACCTAACTTTAAATTCTCTTTCTCACTTTACTAAGTTCACTATTTCTCTAACTCTCTACCTTTCACTTTACAAGGTTTAATTATAATATTAACAAGTTCATGTCGTTTTATTGTATCACTAATATGTTAGTATCGTGCTAATGTGATTTGTCTTAGTTTACTCTATTTGTTTGGGGTTATTGTGCCCCTCTATATCTTAAGTACTTGATGATTAGTATCTCTAACTTGTCTGTCCTTACAATTATTAATATTATATACAATTTTCATTAGTGATTCTATTTCTTTGGTTTAATACAAGTTTTGTATTCCTTCTTGGTTCACTTTATTCTGTCATACTTTATCCGTCACTTCCTTAGTGTTGTGGCTGATTGTATCATTACACTTCCATGTTAATTGTCTGTTAGTCACTATTCTTCTTATTTACACTTATGTTGGTGCTGTGGCTATTCCT
Source organism: Magicicada septendecula (assembly GCA_034769895.1). Lineage (NCBI taxonomy): Eukaryota > Metazoa > Arthropoda > Insecta > Hemiptera > Cicadidae > Magicicada > Magicicada septendecula. Next base: position 484,739,079 of record CM068368.1, read on the forward strand.
AGTCTATTTGCAGTTGTCATCATTTCTGTTATTCTTGGTCCTTTGGGGCTAGTTCTACTCTCTCACTTACCATCTATTGGGCTATTCAGGTTAAATCGTCTTATTTCTGTATTTACCATTTTGGTTTGTTTGTTTGTTACTACTTTATTAATATAAGTTACTGTTCTGACTACCTTGATATGTCTGATCGTTTTATTATTCTGATTCACCCATTCTTCTATTCTAATTAATCCCTTTTTATTCTAGTGTTAATGACTAAATAATTTATCTGGTCATGTCTTCTTCATTATGGTTAGGTGAAGATATGTACCATTACAATGTTAGTAACAAGTTAACAACAAATTCATAACACTAACATACATCACAAACAAACTGAAAAAATAGCCCACAAGTCCAAAGACAAGTACAAACAATTTTGACATCCATTTTTTTCATCAAACTGTTAATAAGTTTTACACTACTCAAAAGAGGGATCCAATGCTAAGCTGATTCCAATCTATAATTAGATAAAACAAACTTTAATAGCCAAATTAGTTCCTATCGAATTTTTGTATGTCATAGTAACACTAATTGAATTAGAATTAACTTGAAAAAAAAAAACAAGACTGTAACACCCCACACATACTTTTAGCCACACTAGTGTTACTAAATATTGATAGAAAAGATTATAACTGCACATAAAAACACCCCTACAAAAGTAATGGTAGAATATTACTTTTATTGTGATGTAAAACACACATCCACACAAGTGCTCACGCATGCATATGAAGTAACAATAAAATGAAGTAGAATATTTAAATGACAAAAATATCAAACTGTTAAATATCAACTTAATATGATAAACTTAAGTTTCCTGTGGAGTTGTATACACATAAATACAAATAACATATAGTAATTATTAATAATCACAAATTTTTGTGATCTGCAAGTAATGTAGGCGATTCAAATACATTACTAGTGCAGTGTTGATGTTTTGTGAATTCATGATACAGATTTTGCTGTTTACAGTTATTAAGCATTGCTGTTACTATTAAAATATCTCATTGGAGAAGGTAAACTGAATTAAATTAAGTGCAGTAAAATCTTTATGAAGTGAGAATCAGGCAATGTAAAAGAGGAAAGCAAGTTTGAAGTGGTGTCAGGAAAGCTGTAATTAATGGGATTTTAGTATATAAAAAATGTTTACCTCATGGTAATGTAAAATCCATTCTTTGTGAAACATCTGAGGCCACTGCAACAAGTCGAGCATCACTGTCTAGGTTCTTTAGAAAGAGAGAGAGTACAAATGGAAAGTTTTTAATTATTTTTCCCTGTCTCTTGCAATTAGGTCTACACAATAATAGACTCATTTCTATGACTTTTTGTAGGGAACATTTCACTTTCTGCTTTCTAGGGAAAGCAGATTTAAATATGTATCAAGTTACCTAATATTCCTGAATCATCAGCTGTACTAAATTCACTACTATCTATATTGCCAAATTTCTGACGTTAAAATTAGTACTTGGATACATCTTGGTTGAAAATTAGTAACATGTCTTGCTTTTACTGACTGGGTGGTGAATTGTTTACTTATAAATTGCTTATCAAATTATATTGAACTACTTCTAATATAAGCATCATAAATTTAAGCACCAGTAATTTATTGTCTTCAGGAGTGACTGACATTAGATCTAATGGGGGAACATTCAAAAATGAATTTATTGTCATCATTGATACTGTTTTAATGGTCCCACTGATCATTATGTGGTACAGTGGAAAACAAAATACAGACACCAATGAAATCACCAATTACCAGCTTTAGTTAATCACAAGTAATAATTAGTAATCAACTCATACAATAATTCCAGTTAAATTTGTCCACACACAATAATAATGTCAAATAATTGAGTTCCACACTAATTATAACACAATAACACTTTGCCACAATCCTCCAACCACTACTTGATCTGCAATAGGGAAAATCGCTCAACGAACTGAAACCAGACACTCTCCTTTTAAATATCATGCAGAGGTCCAGAATTGCTATCCCCCCTTACTGCACGCTAGGTAATGCCTATTTCAAGTGTTCTCCCGAGTGCTCTGGACTTGAGTGCGGGCTTGACTGAGGTACACTTGCTCGACTGGCGGAGGGACAGGTTGAGAATGTTCGAGGCTGTTCGATAGGGTTCTCGTTACACTGTCCCCTGCTTAAACCTGTTAGTTCCGAACTGGCAAACCGTCTCTGAAGTAATACTTGGCCACTTGATCTATGTAGTTGGTCTACTTGTGAAGGATAATTCTCCAGCTCTTCTAATTCAGTCTCATGTGATCCAAACATCAAATTCCCAGGAATACAAGTCTTCTGCTCAACCACTAGTTTTGCTGGGATCACTCCGGTTGCGTCATGTACTGATGACCTATACGTCTGTAGCTGGTCCAAATCTGATTGGTTCTCATCAACAACCTCTTGCATAGCATCATCTTCAGCAACTATTTCCCCAGGCACTTCCATTAACTCAGGAACAAGCAAAACCCTTTCCTGGGCACCCATAGTTGCCTTTCCAATCACTTCTTTTGTCATTATACGCATTGGTACTTCCTCTGTTAGTTCTTTTTGCATTTCTGGTTGCAATAGGAAGGGTTCCTCTTGACAACACCTGTTGACTTCTTCATCAGCCAGTACCACTTCCTTGATCAGATGGTTGGCAGACCCTGTCATTTTAGCCATGCAAAGCTTTATCTTCTCGTGGCCAACCTTCAGGATATACGGTCTTAAGTCCACAATGAATCTGTAGGCATTCATGTCTGTGCCAAGAATCACTTCATCGACAATGTCTGCAAAAAGCATTTGGTGGCTAAATTTGAGGAGACCCTGGCGTACACATACCTTTCCTAACACTTTGACGGGGTTTCCAGTCACAGTCTGTATTGTACAAGAGCTAAATTGAGGCTGTTGGTTGCTGATTAAGTCAGGGCGCACAATGGACACTGTTGCACCTGTGTCAGCTGTAAATGATGTTGGTTTACTTTCCACAAATCCATTAACAGTCAAGGTTCCACTGGTCTTATGTAGCTTGGAAACTGTCTGCTGCTCCGAAGCTTTAATTCTCCAATTGGTGTGATCACTCCCTTCTTTCGGTATTTTATTCTTCCAACAGTCTACCTGTAGATGACCATGTTTCCCCCACAGTTGTAACACTATGGTCTTCTGTCTTTTCCCCATCGTTCAAATAATTGTGGTGCTCTGGAACTTCTGAGTTGTTTATCCAGTAACATTGTTTTTCTGTACCCATCGTAACGGCAAGATGATACTAGGATCTTCTTCTGTCTACAGTGTGATGACATAAACCCATTAATGTAGCGGGACACTGATTTGGCAGCTTGAAACTTGAGGGCATGAACAAGAGCTTCTGAGCTATTTCAGTGTCTTGCCATTTATAACACTTGCTGAACTTCACAATCTATGATGCCATCAATAAATGTCTACATCGTAAACCTCGTTTGAAAATCTTCTGGTGCTTCAGGATACGCCAGTCTAATTAGTCTGTCGATACTTGTTTCAAACTCTTGAAGACTCTCCCCAGAATGCTGTACCCTTGCTCTCAACTGAGTGCAGTACACATCTCACAAATGTTTATCACCATACCGTAATTCTAGCACTTTTATCAATTCAACGTAGGTGTTCTGACTGTCAGGTGGCACTTTCTGTAGTAGAACTCTGCAGCAGAACTAGTGAAACTGCCTTGTCTTTCTCTGTTCAATTATTTGCACGAGCAATTGCTTCAAATTGTTGAAGATACGTCGCCCAGTGAGTGCTTCCATCAAAGGTTGGGGCCTTGACATGAACTGCCCCAACTGCAGGCAAAGTGACTTTCTCTATTGTCTTCTTTTCTGTGTCTTTTTCTGTTTTTATCATTGGTACAGTCTGTTCAGCAATTTGTTTTGAAACACATGGTTGTATTTTCATTAACTGCTCAACTTCATTTTAAATTTGTTCTCTTATGTTTGTAATTGAGTCTTCTACTGCAGATATTTTATTGGACATGGATTCTTCTATGACAGATATTTTTGTAGGCATTGATTCTTCAACACTCAAGACAGATTTTTCTACTTCACTTATTTTTAATATTACTGATTCTTGTACCTCCGATATTCTAGTAACTTGTTTATTAAGCTCATCTTGTAATTCACACAAGTCACCACATAGGAGACCCAATTCTGCAGTACTATGTTCTTGCATCTGCTTCTGCTCCTGTATCAATGCTTTGATGTCGTCTGCTTCCTGCTTACATTGTTTCTCTGTTTCCGGCGTTAGCACCTGGAAATTTTCCATCATCTGCCTGGCATCCATTGTTTACAGATTAATTACTAATTACTCTAGTCTTGTACAAAGTGTCCTGTGTTTCCACTGGTAATGGTTCTGTCGCACTTCTGACCCACTGTTACGACAGTCTCACTGATCATCGTATGGTAAATGGAAAAACAAAGTACAGACACCAGTGAAATCACTAATTTCCAGCTTTAATAAAACACAAGTAATATTTTGTAATCAACTCGTACAATAATTCCAGTGAATATGGTCCAACACAGCAACATTTAACGGTATTGAAAACCGTTATATCATATATTGCAATGATGAAATAAGATCAATGCTAGGGAATTAACTTCTTTAATTCTTGCCTGCAAACCAGAATAAATTACAGACATACATGAACAGTACCGAATATACAAACATGGAAAAGAAGAGAGCCATGGAAATCTATTGAACATCATGATGGACTTCAAAAATCATATCACATTTGTGACATTATGGTAAAATGAAAATCAACATACAGTAATCAGCTCATATAATATAAACCTGAATGTAAACATAAACACTCCGCAGCAAAATCAGTTCTTGAAAAACTTTGGACACAAACGTATGTTTTACGATCATTAATCAGTATTTTGCTTTGTATAGTATCCAAGTCACTATTTTCAAAATAATTTAATTACCTTGTATCCGTCAGTGACTTCGTTTTTTGCGTTATTCATATAGACGCATTTTGTGACATGTGTCACATCATCTGTGTCCTTCGTCAAGCTTTAAAATTCACATAGAAACATTTGCACATATTTACTATATTAAGTCACAAGAGTGGCTCGTCAACTACACCCGCGGTCAGACCGGTCCAACAGAGCCAAAGTTATATCGTATTATGTGTGTGCTGTTATTGTGACTTAATATAGTAAATATGTGCAAATGTTGCTATGTGAATTTTAACGCTTGACGAAGGATACTGATGATGTGACACATGTCACGAAACGCGTCTATATGAATAACGCAAAAAACGAAGTCACTGACGGATACAAGGTAATTAAATTACATTAATCAGTGTTTACGAATTCGTTTTTTGTAAATAGTAACTGTTTTACAATATTGTGACTGCGAGTGCACAGTGTATACATCCTGACATAGTCTATGGCTGAAATCGATCAAAATTAAGAATGTGAATAATTAAAACTTTATTATAAATCATATGTATGGTATCTTTATGTTATGAAGAATGAATACACCACAATAGAAGATTGTGGAAATATTGTTTTAAACTGTGAAGAAAAAGTATATGGTGAAAGGATTAAAATGCTCAGTTAACAAATTCTAAATACCTCATCTGCATGCTAATATTTTAAATGTTACTATTCATGTCAGTCTACCTGCTAAATAGTTTATATATTTCCTGCATAATTGTATCATTCGTATAATTGTCTTTGATATGTATAGTGCAATCTATAAGTGTGTAAGTGCAAACATTACAGTGGTGCCATACCAGTGGCGGCTCGTGAGTAATGAAATGGGAGGGGCACACAGTGGGGAGGATCTAAGGTGGGCCACCATTCGCGGTAATTAGTACTTAGGTAAAAAAATATAGAATGTCTTACCTGGTATTTCACTTTTTGTATAACAATTCCATTCTCCTGTTTTTAGATGTAGCGAATTCCTCTATCACTTGTTTGTTGAAATCTTGAATTCCATGAATCTTTTTTTTTCTGTGGATAGCATAGCCAATGCATTCAGTCTATCAGTGCCCATGGAATTTCTTTAAAAAGTTTTTATTCTTTTCAATGTAGAAAAGCACCTTTCACTTTCAGCAGTTGTCATCGGTATGGTAACAATTATCTTTAAAATAGTCACACACTCTGAGAAGGTACGAAACATGTTATTATCAAGGAAAAACTGTAATAAGGGTGTTGCACCAGAAGCAATACGTAAATCTTCACGACTGTATAACACTTCTAGTTCGGTTCTCAGTTTCGGACCATTTATTGTGGGATAAAATTTAATTGTAGTCTGAAAATCATTTTCCGGAAACTCAACACAGTACTATGGGAACTTTTCAACTAAAAACAATTTGGAAACACATAAATGATCTGAAAATTGAAATCTTTCATTAATATTGTTCACAATCATATCACATACTTCCAAAGCGGCCACACGGTTGCTCCTATTACTTAATTGTTCAACACACTGTCTCTTAGTCACAGGCTCACTTACAGACACTTCACTGTCTTCATAGGTCGTACGAATATTAACCACTGCACTCACAAAATTTTTAACAAATGTTCTCATTTTTATTACATCAATGTTTCTTTGTTGAATGCAATCAAAGAAAATCGCCACATGAGGCATACTTTTGTGGAAAAAAGTCAACCAGAAAATGAACTGAGGATCCCTCAAAGTTCGTACAAATCCTGCAGCCTGGCTAGAAGCACTTTTGTCAGAAATCTCTATGTCCCTAATGTGTTCAAAACATCTTATTAGATTATCTTTATGTTCAAACACAGTATTAACAGCCCTGTGTTGAAAGTACCATCTTTTAGGAGGCACAGACCCAATTTTTTTTTTTTTACAATTTCTACTAAATAATCCATCCTCTTTGGAGATCTTGAAAAATATGGTCCTATTCCTTGCAGGTCTTGAAAAAATATTCTACTCTAGGAGGCAGATGATGTTGAGTTTTGAAGAATCAGATTCCCTTGATGGGCATAACAATGAATAAAATTTGCATTTGGATACTTCTCTTTAACCAAACACTGGACCCCTCCTTTCTGACCACTCATAACAGATGCACCATCGTATGTCTGACAAATTAGTTTTTCCGGGGACTTGTCTATTCCTATTTCTTCCAACTGTCCTAAAATTGTCAAGGCTAAACTTCGAGCACTTTTATCAAAAGGGACTTCAAAGAAACCCCAAAACCTTTCAATTATTCTCCCTTCAATGAGATATCTCAAAATCAGTGCCATCTGTGTTTTGCACGAACTGTCAGTTGTTTCATCAGCCTGAAGTGATATGAAGTCTATCATAGAAATTTCAGTCACAATATTTTTTCGACACACTGACAAAATGGCATCTAAAAGTTCGTTCTGAATTGTTTTCGAGGTTCCTTTAAACACTGTTGAATTTTCTAAATGATCTTTCAAAACACTGTCAAGTGCTGCAGTATAATTGATTAGTCATTTAAAAATCCCTGGGTTGTTGTCTGCTTCTTCCGTTTCATCGTGGCCACGTAAAGCTAATTCAAATTCCCCACAAAATTTAATCACATCAATTATTCGAGACAAGATGTATCTGTTCTTGTCTACAAGTTCGTTATGTTTACAAACAGAAATTCTGTAACCATCATCGAGTTGCAACCTAATATTTACAATACCTAGCACGGCTAAACTCATTTCATTGTCTAAATGACATTTAGACAGCGAATGCTTCTTACTCTTTTCTGGTAAATGTTTCAGATCTTTAATGCCCGACTTAGTCCACGTGTCTTCACCGCCAAACAGAAGACAAGCAAAGCAAAATAAAGCATTGATTGTGGGGCATCCGCACATCCATTCCCATTTTTCGTACACTGTGGTATTGAAAGTTCTATTTATAGGTTCGGTTTTTGTCCTTAAACACTTGGTTGATAGACAACTGCGGTCTTGGTGGACCCAATTGTTTTGCTATTAACCTATCTTCATAGCACAAAGTTTTACTATGTAAATACTTGACATCATTCATTTTGTCTCAGAGATTTACACAAGCACACAAAATACCGACACTTGAATATTTTCAACATCGTTATTTACATGCATGTGTAACACTGATACACTGATTACTGAAAACCACTTGTAACACTACAATTTATACAATTACTATAAGCACTGCCACCACAATTATCGTGTAGCACATAACATAACCGCTCTAGGTACACATTCTATTTTAATATTTCCTTCAATGAGAATATAATTTAAAATTATATAAAATCGCAAAAATTATTATAATCATATTCACGATAGAAACATTATAATAACATTATTTCGTAACAATATATACTAAGAAAGTAACAGTAATTATTGTATTATAGCACAGCTCAGATGGCGGTAAAATGTAATAGTCTACTAAATAGCTCCGATTCATATCCGTTAGTTGCAGTAATGTGGCGCACCTACAGGATTCAGAGTTTACTACTTGAAGATTGTTAATTTTTGGTCAATGGTCACATAGTCTAGTGTGACCGAACGCTATGGGAATTTAGCATTATGCTCTCCCACCACAAGAGAGTTGAGAAGTGGAAGAGAGTAGTACTATCTGGGTCACAACATCTCTGTGACCGTCGCTATGTTGCCACATTTGTTTTCGCGTTGCCACATTTCTCCAGACTTCTCACTGTTACAGCCTATTGCTATCATTTGAAACGAGGATGTTTCTACATATTTATTTATTTCGTGATTTTCTGGTGGGGGACGTGACCGTGTGCCCTTATGAGTGAGCCGCCTCTGTGCCATACATAATCAATGACCATTCAAAAAAAGTTCCTCAAATGTATATTTTGCACAGCATTGTACAAGAGAAAGGGGGGGTGAGAGAGAGAGAGAGAGAGAGAGAGAGAGAGAGAGAGAGAGAGAGAGAGAGAGAGAGAGAGAGAGAGAGAGAGAGAGGAGAATCCTGTGTTGGTACCTACAAGCAACAATAATATTTGTTTGTATTGGAATTATTTACCAAAAACCTGCAGTAAAAAGCTGCTACTGCCTTCTTTGTCAGCCTTCAGAAATTCCAGTAATTAGTAAATAGGCTATATATATTTATATTTATACATTGCATGTATATGCCATTTAAACATGTGCTTGTATATATTTGTGTAGGAAAGTATGACCTGTTCACACGATTGGTACTTACACATGTAGTAAACAATATCGTAAGTTTGAATACAGTCACAGTGATGAATGTGTATATATACATCTTTAATGTGGTTTTGATTTTTATTTGTGTTTTTGATGTTTTTTCCCCTGTATTGTACTCTTACATTTTTTTGTATAAACACTTCTGTATTCTGTCATTTTTGTGAAGTAGTATTTGGCAGTTAAAAATATATTTTTTTAATTTCTGGATACACAAAAACTGTGTAAGTTGATATTAATTACTTTAGTATTATGTTTAATGCAGTATTATTAGACTTTTGATCTTTATTTTATACCATGTTTGTGTATAAAGTTTAAAACATGTTAATTCCAGAATGTTGAAAAACGAGTTGTTACTTGTAAACAAAATAGTAATATGAGAACTGTGTGTAAATAAAGTTGGTCTGATCAAATTAAAGTTGTAAAGACTGTTTTACACTGATCTTTTTCTTCTAACAAAATTCCACACTTTAAGCACAGAGGAAATATGATTATTAATGCATTCAGTTCACAATGTTTTTACTAAGTGTCAACTCTAAGGATGATATGGAGTCACAGTCTCATCTGTGCATCCTAATGAGGTCAGCAGGTTGCGGCCTGACTGGTATTCTTGTACCTTACACATTCCCATTAGGTAAGACCTGTCATTATGTTAGAAAATGCCATAGTTAAGCCTGGATTGGATACAGTTTGGTGTCAAAGTGCTTATTGTAGATACTGTCAAGCTACTATACGTAGCACAACATTATGAACACCTGCAGCTTTAAAATTGATTTTAAACATAATATCATGGGGGATTGGGCAAAAGTAATAATACACTGCACGGATAGTGTGACAGGAACAATATACTGAACAGGAATATACTGATTGACTGACTATGGCTGAGAAGGAAGTTGTCGGGTCCAGAGAATAGAAACTTTTAAGTGACAGGGCAGAGGTGGAAAAAGGCCAGAAAGACAAAGTACCAACCATTATGATTATTGAAGAGGTAATTGTAAATTGTATTAAAAAAAAAACAATAAAATAGTTTTAGTGATTTTCACTCGTCATTTATTAAAATTATAATCCATGACAGCTGTTTCGGCAGCACAGTGCCTTCATCAGATGGTGTAAGCTGACTAATTTTCGTACAATATAATACAGAATATAAGATATAAGGCAAGTGCTATTGTTTAGAGAGTGATAGTAATCTTGTGTCAATAAGATTTAATACACAATACACAAACATATAACATAACATAAACCCAATCTATTTATACAAATTAAGCAAAGGCGAGCTATTTAGATCTAACTGATCATTTAATAATACATTTAAATATTTGTGTTTATTAATTTCAAGGGTTTCTAATAATTAATTTCATTGAAATTAATAAACACAAATATTTAAATGTATTATTAAATTATCAGTTAGATCTAAATAGCTCGCCTTTGCTTAATTTGTATAAATAGACTTGGTTTATGTTATGTTATATGTTTGTGTAATGTGTATTAAATCTTATATTGACACGAGATTACTATCGCTCTCTAAACAATAGCACTTGCCTTATATCTTATATTTTGTATTATATTGTACGAAAATTAGTCAGCTTACACCATCTGATGAAGGCACTGTGCTGCTGAAACAGCTGTCATGGATTATAATTTTAATAAATGACGAGTGAAAATTACTAAAACTATTTTATTGTTTTTTTTTTTTAATATAATTTACAATGGATTTTCACCAAGTAAAGGCATCAAGCATTAATTAATTAGAGGTAATTGTAAAAGCAACAATGGTTACTGTGGAAGGGCTGTCATTGAGAATAACTCTTTCCTGAATTCGGGAAAGTGACCATGCGAGAAGTGGGCAGGGAAGAATAATAAAGCATAAGATATGGAAGGAAAGACCCATTTTGGAAATAGAGAGAGTAGAATAGCTTATCTTTATGAAGAAATTGCTTGTAGCAAAGTCGAAGAGAACTGAAGACAATATAAAATAGGTTAATTACCTTCTGTCGCGTTTCTCTGAATCCTAATTACGGGATTACTCGAGTTTCGACACCAATGGTGTCATCATCAGATCCAATATGATTAAGGTTAAAACTTCATTTATCGATGTATATTCATCTCGTCAAATAATAAAAAAATAAAAAAACAACACATACATTGCACAAAAATAATAAATAATTAACACATATTAAAATGAAATAACAACGAATGAAACATAACATGCGGCCGTCACGAACCTGTATAGGAACGCTCCCACGGTAAAACTAATCAATACCGGCTTGACCTTCATTCAATTTTATTGATCTGATATAGCTGATTTCTCGTTCTATATGATCGATTCTATTAAACAAAATATTATTTGTATGTACTGATTTTTCATTTAGGACGCGATTGTGCTAAAGTCATTACTACTACTAAAGACAATGTAGTAGTAAAAAAAGGAAAAGCCATCAGACAGACAAAAAAGAGGTAAATTATTTTACTCTGTTCATATACATATAAGTGGCCTGGATACCGAAAAGCATGAATTTATATAAAATGTTTGAAGTGATTTTGGATGAACACTGTAATCATGGGAGAGGCAGTTATAAGTACTGGTGAATATTTGTTTCCACTGGAAAAAAAGAAATTCCTGTATCAAACCAAAACCACAATATGTAGTCTGCATTAGACAAAGTAGTTCCCAGTTCACAATGAGCAGACTGAAGCAGTGGGAAGTGTCAAAGATACAGAAAACACAGTAAGGCAATTAATAATGTCAGTGTAAATTGCATAATGGAATGTGAAGAGTTGACCAACTAATACTGTGAAATTGTAACAAACTATTAATAGCATAGTGCATTCCCAAAACATCTGCAAATATTAAAAAAATTTGCACGTGTTGAGATTCTTTCATATGCCACTGATACCGTACATAAACACAGATGGTATGAATGCCAGTTAGCAAGTTGTTTTATAGTGTAACAGTTTTGTACATCGTATTTGTGAAAAGTAATGTTGAGTGCTTATTGTTTTTTAAATGTAAATTTAATTGTTAATTGTTATTTTTTTTTATGAATAGTGTTTCATGGATTGTTATATTTAAGAATGCTAGTTGTTGAATTAAATGGTTAAAAGGGGTGACTTCATGTGTACACACACACACACACACACACACACACACACACACACACACACACACACCAACCAACCATCATCATCATCATTCAATTATTCATCATTGGTAGCATGTACATGAATAAGCAATTGCCTCAAGTCATTTTCTGTTGATTTATCTCCAATCCACATTTTTACTATAGTTTTGTTATTATCATCTAATTCACCCTCAAATAGCGCTGAAAATAACTTTGATGTTAGTTTATCTTACCTTTTGTATGGTTAATTTTAATATTATGTAGTTTGATGTGAGCTATTGAGTTCTTACACATTTTGTTTTCTTATGCTATTGAGTTCTTATAATCTGCAAATTTTGTTTTCCTATCTCTTGTTCTGATTAAGTCTTCAAGATAAATCTTATATGGACTGAGTCAGAAGGTTTTCTCATAATTTAAAAACACCATAAAAGTCAGGGGATTTCCATGTTCAGTGCAGCTTCCTACAAGTTTTTATTGTTACTGTGCTCAGGGCTGCATTTATCTCACTTATGCCCCTGGGCCCAAGGCTATCTGACGCCCCCCTCCAACCAATAACAACTGATCATTTTTTCATACAAGTAATTTTAAGCTTATATTGCCAATTACATTACAAAAAAAAAGTGTTAATAAAATAATAAAAAGATGTACAGTTAAGAGAACAACTTTATTTTTGGCATGAAATACATTTTACTTTACAGTGAACAGGTAAATTTTCAAAGCAATGGCAACATTAGGATACAAATCTAGTAAATTCTTAGAAATCATAAGTCTGTACAAATGTGATAGTGATAGTGATTTATCATCACTATTAATGATTTCTTCCTGAAGAAAACTTTTTAGATGATTGCATTCTGTTCCAAAAGATTCTTCTATATCTGATGGATATGTCTTCTGTAATCTGTCAGCAGCTTGCAATATATCTTCTCGATTAGTTTCCATAGAATCTGATAGGAATGTGAATTTCTGAGAAAACTCAGTGTAAACTGACACTTGATATTTTAACTCTGTGAGCAGTTTCATTAGTATCTGAGTATAGGTGGTCTGCAGAATACACAAAGAACTTTGACTTTCTAGGTCTACTTCTGATTCACTATCTGACTCATCAAAAAATCTTGTACGCTTTACACCTCTTTAGGTCTAGTTTTCTCTTTTTCTGTTAATTGTTGTACATTTTTTAGTTTAGTTTCCGCAATGTTCTTGTAGACTTCGAATGAACATTTCATTTCTTCAACAAAATTAATAAGGGAGTTGTACAGCTTAACAACTGTGCCAGCGCTCATTCTTTCAGACTGTATTTTTTCCATTACATCTCCAAATCTACCAAAGATAACCCCCCATACAGTAGCCATGAAAACTGTTTCAGAAGAGGTAATTTTTCTCAGGATGCCTTTTGCCTCTTGCCTTGTAGTTGACTTTTCAATCTTGTCTTCTGAAATTAATTTTAGGGCTTGAAGCTTTGAAAAAGTTGTACAATGTTTGTAGAAGGTCAAAAAAGCCAACAGCAAGCCTACAGAAATTTGCAGCACTTGAACCCACTAGGCTCAGAGAGTGGGCAGAGCATGATACGTACAATGCTAGGGAATTAACTTCTTTAATTCTCGCCTGCAAACCAGAATAAATTACAGACATACTAGATGTGTTATCATATGATTGCCCTCACCTTAAAATAAAGGTTAGCTGATCACTGTGTGTTACATCTGGAGTAGAATCCACTATTATTGAAAAATATTTTGATTGTTTTACTTCTTTAGTGATTTCATTAATGACAGTTTTAGCCATTATCTTAATTAGTTCTTCATAAGTAACATGTGATAAATAAGATGTCTTACCTTGGCCTGAATTCCCAAAGTGATCTATGTGGCTTTTTAAGAATGGGTCAAATTCTGCAATAAGTTCTATACACATCATAAAATTCCCATTTTTTACTGAGCCGAACATTTTGTTTTCTCCACGAAACGTTAGCCCACGAGATGAAAGTTTTTTAATGACAGCTACCATCCTCTGCAGAACACACCTCCAATATTTAACTTCCTCTTCTAACTGACTCTATAAATGTTTATCAAATTCTACACTGTTCATTACTCCTTTTAAGCATTAAAACACAATCACGGTTAGATTGAGAATTCTCATGTTCTATCAGTCGTTGGTTAGCATGCTTTCAGTCATTAAAGCCACTTTCACCAAATTGTGATTTTCCCCTAAAAAGCTTACAAGGGGCACAAAGAACTGAACCTTGGCTGCACGAGTACACAAGATAATCTCATTTTATTACGTCTCCATTAGCAAGTTTTCTTTCAAATAATGTTTTAGTTAAACATCTTTGCTTGTCTGGGTAAGCTCTCTCAGATACAGAAAAATCACAGTTTAAATTTTGATCCACTCCATTTTTTACAAAATAATCATGAGTTCTCTCATTTATAACCCCAAAAAGTGGATCATTGCGTGGTTCAAAATTCTCACTCTCTTCTCCTGGAACAGCTTGGCCCAAGTTTTCATCTAGCCCTATAATGCTTGAATCGTCATTACAAAGTTCATTATTGTTATTTGAACTCTGTGCTACACACTCCTCACTACTTGTTTCATTTTGAGCAGCTTGGCTAGCACTACTTTCTAGAACTGACGCATTTTTCAAGAAAAAAGAATGCAGTTTTCGAGTTTGTAAAAACACTTCATTTTCTTTCTTCTTCTTATCGTCTGCCAATTTTCGGTATTTAGCACCACTTAGCCGTTTGCATCCGTCCATTTCAGAGTTAATTTAAATCACGTAAATCATGCGTTGCGAATAAATCTGACTTCTGAACTAATCTGCAAAGCTTATTCCTACTATGTAAACAGACTCAGTGTTGCCACCAGCTGACTACTGGTGGCCGCAAAATGAAATTTCCCTGTCCCTGCGCTCATTCATCTGACTCAAAATCTATTTGTTTTCCAATTTTCTGCCGCCCTGGGCCCGGGCCCAGAAGGCCCATGCCTAAAAACGGTCCTGACTGTGCTATAGTTACTTGTAAATCGTGCTTGACCAGGAGTCTCCTGATGTTGATTTTTCCATTGAATCTCTCAGCAATCTTGGCAAAACAATTATGCACAGGATCGCACGAAATTGTTCTGTATTTTTCAGATTACATTTACCCTCTTCCATATATGTTTATCTTGTTTCTTATTATATATATCATTTATATTATCTCCCTTTTTGCATTCTTTATAATCGTGTTCTTTTCACTTTTATTTTTATAGTGTTATAACTTTGAATTTCTTGTTTCAGGATTTTTCTGATTGTTTTTACAAAGTTGTGTGCATTCAGATTTCATCTCTTTTTCTTTATTAGTACTTTTTCTGTCATATTTTTGAATCATTTTCTGTTGACACTTCAGCTGTCTCTTATTGTATTATTGCTTCCTTTATTTTGTTATTTGGTATGTATGTTCTTGCAGGACTCCAATCACTACCTTGAATTACTATATCAAGGTACTTCTAAATTTATTAACATCTATAAATTAAATTTATTAGTCATATCTTTTAACAATTCTGTTTTGTCTCGCCTCCCGAGATAGGTGTTCTTATCTAGTTTTAACTGTTTTATCTTTATCACTATTGTTTCAGTTATCTGTGTCTATCTACTGTTCTCTTTTTCCTGAAGAATTCATTTCATATGTAAACCCTTGCAATACTAAAAGTTAATAAGTCTGGCTCCTTTTTATTCTCTTCCAAAAGTCAAATTGTCCTATATATTTTTCCTGAATGTTTTTTATATGTTACATGATTAATAATTTATTATATTTAGTTATAGAAGATGCGTTTCATGACTACTTTAGTGTCCCATTTTGTCACATCACAAAAGTGTAACTCTTACAATCATTTAATCGCTTCAGAAATGTAGAATTATTTCAGTCAGATGTATTGAAGCTGTTGAAGATAAAGTTAACATCAAGATCAAACCATACATTACTTCAAAATCAAAATGAAATCAGTGCCATATCACATAGTATTACACAAAAATGTTTAATATTTCACAAAATATTGTTACGACAGTCTACTCGATCATCGTAGGTACAGTGGAAAACAAATTACAAGACACCAATTAAGTCACTAATCACCAGCTTTAATTTTTACAGTTAAACAGTTTGTAATTAACAACACAGTCTACTACAACAAATCAAATATAAATTATTCTACTACTACTACTACTACTACTCTCCAGCACTACAACCCATGGTGAGCCTTGGCCTCCGCTACGACCCGTCTCCACTCATCTCTGTCCACTGCCTTCAGTCTCCAGTTCCTAATGCCCATCTTTCTTAGATCTTCTTCCACATCCTGCTGCCATCTTCTTCGAGGCCTTCCTCTTCTTCTTTTGCCCAGTATCGTTCCACTTAATATAGTTTTGGGCATCCTCGTAACATTCATACGGAATACGTGTCCCAGCCATCTAATTCTAGCTGATTTTATGTGTCTCACCAGGTCTTGTCCACCAATCAACTCATTTATTTCACCGTTATTTCGGATCCTATACATATTCCCTTCCTTCACCGGTCCAAATATCTGTCTCAAAATTCTTCTTTCAAAAATTCTTAGTGCACTTATATCCTTATTTACGAGAGTCCATGTCTCGGATGCATAAGTAACAACAGGTCTGATCAGTGTTTTATATAACATCAATTTGGTTCTTGGAGTTAGAAGCTTTGATTTCAGTAATGATTGGTTTGCATAGTAGGCTCTATTGCCGGTTATGATTCTATTTACTATTTCGCTGCTCACTCGGTTTTCATTATTCAGAATAACACCTAGGTACTTAATATAAATTATTCACACGCAATAAAATGTTACTAATATTAAACATAGTTGTATTACAATTATGCCCTCCGATTATAAAACACCACTCTTAACTAATAACCACTTGAACGCGCATAGTAATGTCGCTACTATAACTCTCGAACCGCACTGTCAATATATCGCACAATACTGAACTGAACGTTGTTGAGTACTGGTATTTATACTGCCCCAAATTACTAGATTATTCCATAATATGCGATAGCGCCAGTATAATAATAATAATAATAATAATATTTATTGCCAGTTTTCCTTTACATATAATAAAAATTATACAAAAAAAGGACCTATAGGGGGCATAAATGCCCGTACATAGGTTGGTCCTTAGAATTAATATTTATATACGTAATACTAATTGTGAGTTTTACCTCACCGATCATAGTAATATATTAAAAATAAAGTATTTTTCAATTTCAAACAAAATGTTAGTTTGTATTATAATACAATTCAATAAATAAATGAAGAATAAGAGAAAAAAGGTCCATATCATAATAGACTATTTTTTTGATTAATCAATAATAATGTTCCTAATTTTTTCTTTGATTTTTTTTTTAGCACTTTTGTATTTACACTTAGATTTTTCAGTTCATTAGGTAATTCATTAAAATATTTTATGGCATAATTCACATAGCTTCTTTGCCCAATACTTAATAGGTGTCGCGGCAATATAATACTTTTATACCGTGTGTTGATTTGATTTTGTAAAAACTCACTTTTTAGATCATTGTATTGATAAACTATAGAATTCACAACAAACACTTGTTTAATATTTAATGGTTTATCCGAGTCTTGTTCATTGACTCCTATAATTTTAAGAATACACTTTTGCAGCCGATCCAATGCATCTAGAGATGATTTATATAGACCCCCCCCCCCCCAGCCTATGATAGCATACCCTGCCACACTATAGAATAGTCCATAGTATATTTGTAGTAGTTGCTTTTTTGATAAAATTTGTTTAACTCTGTAAAAAACGTAGACTAAGTATTTGGTTTTTTTTTTACAATGTTAGCTACATGTACATCCCACTTCATGTTAAAGTCATATGTTATTCCTAGATATTTACTAGTTTTAACTCTTTTCAATTTTTGACCATTTATCTTGATTTCTAAGTCATGCGGAACAGAGTCTCTATAATTTCCAAAGGTGATAAAGACAGACTTGCTTATGTTGAGTACTAGATTATTGTGATAGAGCCAAGAGTATATAATATCTAATTTAGTTGACATATCTGTTGCAAGTTCAGGCCATGTTTTTGCTTTCATTTGTACTGCTGTATCATCAGCATATGCTATTAATACATCTTGTACAATAAACAAACAATTAATACATAAAATAAACAATAAAGGTCCTAATATAGAGCCCTGGGGCACTCCAACATTTGTTTTAATAGGCTGACTTCTAGTCCCATTCACCTTTACAACTTGTGTTCTGTCATGTAAATAACTAGCTATCAGGGATAAGCTTACACCTCTTATTCCCATATTCTGTAATTTGGATATAAGTATGCCATGATCGACAGTGTCAAAAGCTTTGGAGTAGTCCAAAAAAGTTACAACAGTTGGTATGCTAAGACTTCGATTTTCATAAATAAATTTGCTAAGTAGGGCTATAGCATCATCTGCACCTTTCTTCTTGAGAAAGCCAAATTGTTTAGCACTTAACAGGTTATGTTTCTTTACAAATTTAAATAATCTGGTAAAAATAATTTTTTCAAAAATCTTAGCTAAATTTGATATCAGTGTGATCGGTCGATAATTGTTAACCAAACTTTTTAAACCTTCCTTATATATAGGACAAATTACAGCTTTCTTAAATTGATATGGACATGTACCTTGTATCATAGCAGTATTAATAATTTGAGTCAAAGCAGGAGTTATGAACGGAGCAGCTAGCTTAACTGTATAGGCATGAATGTCATCACACCCTCC
Source organism: Magicicada septendecula (assembly GCA_034769895.1). Taxonomy (NCBI): domain Eukaryota; kingdom Metazoa; phylum Arthropoda; class Insecta; order Hemiptera; family Cicadidae; genus Magicicada; species Magicicada septendecula. Next base: position 484,758,139 of record CM068368.1, read on the forward strand.
AGATTTATTTTTGAGTTCACGAATAGTTTGGTAAACTTCTGACTCATTTGTTGGAGTTAGAAACATAGTATGCTGATTTATTGATATATCTGGTATTTCAAGCTGCAGAATAGGAGGAGTCGCACTTTCATTCAGCCTAGATACTATTGTGCTGAAAAATTCATTAAAATAATTAGCCTTTGTCCAATCATTGCTGTTTGTTTATTATTAATCAAAATATCATTTATTTGTCTATTTTTGAATTATGATCCAATTTTAGATGGACATATCTCCACATTTTTTTAGAATCAGCATTTTGTAGTTGTTTTTCTTCATGTTATTTCTTCAAAATTATTTTTAGCAGTCCTAAGTAATGATTTAAGTCGTTTTTTGTAATTTAAGTACAGCTCTTTTTTTAGCAAGTCGTCTTGATTATTCTTCCAGGCTTTATGTAATTTGTTTTTGTTATTAACTGAATTAATGAGAGCAGGGGTAATCCAGGTCTTTCTTGGTTTTTGAATTTTTGGCTTAGTTTTGTGTGAAAGTTCATTGATAGTTTGAATCTTATTTATTAGCAATTCTAATGCTTCATTGTTATTTGGTGTATTACAGACTTGTTGCCATTGTTCTGAAGCACACGGCTCCAAAAATCTTTTTTTGTTTATTTCAAAAGATACTGTAAGTTTGCATTTTATGTTGTTTCCATGTAGTGATATTAAAACGGGGTAGTGGTCTGTGATTGAGTCAATTAATTTGCCAGATTTTGCTGTGTATATTCCTTTCATGAAAATATGGTCAATGCAAGTTCCATCTTTATAATTCTTTATAGGATGAGTACAAGTATTTATCATCGATTCATAACCATTTTGCAGTAATTGGTAGAAATAATCCTCAGTTTTTTCATTAAACTTAATGAGATCTAAGTTAACATCACCCAAAATCATGTGGTTTGCAACAGTTTTGTTACTTAAGATAAATTTTTCATGATCTTTAATGAATTTATCAATCCCATAATCATGACAACGATATAGTCCAGAAATTTTGAAAATACTTTTATTTGTTAATTCTATGAGCAGACTAGTGATTTTTAAATCATTAAATTGTTCATTAATGGTTTGATACTGTAGGTTACTTTTTACATAAATAATCACTCCATCTGCTTTATTTATTCTGCTGTTATTTTTAAAATATGTATAACCTGTTATATTTATAAGCTTGATATTATCCATGAGCATAAAGCATATGCTCATGCGCATGGGCATGTGCTTCAGTGCATATTATCACATCTGGTTTATGTTTAAAAGAACTTAACATAGTTTCAAGTTTTAATATATTTTTCTGTATACTTCTGATGTTGACATGTAGGGTCAGAAGTTCAGAGTCACAAAAAATGGGGTTGAGATTTATCTCTTCTGTACTATTAAAAATTAATTCATCATTAAGGTTATATTCTTGTATTTCCATAAAAAATTTATTTATAGGTTAGTTTTGATTTTTGATTTTTCTTTTTTCTTTTTAAATACAAAATTTTATCTATCAACTAGTTGTAACGTAATTAAATGGAGGTTCTGGTTTCCAGGGGTAGTTTGTATCACAAACATACTGCTCCCATCTTACTTTAAAACTTTCACAGTTTTGAATATCATTTGCAGAATGATCTATGGATCTTTTTTTAGTTAAGTATTTGTTAGCATTAATACAATTAATACATTTATTTATATCAGAGGTACATACTGTAGCATCATGGTTACCCGAACATTTGTAGCATGATTGTTGTCTTTTAAAAGTGTCTTTGGACTTTCTCAATGAATGGTTATACCCACAACAGTTTTTACAACATTTGATATTAAAATTGTCATACACTCTGCAGTTTTCACATCCAATAAAAACAGATTTATTCTTCATTATCTTGCCATATGCATCAGAGGTTACTTCTGCTAGCGCAGCATGATTATTGTTTCTCTGTTTGTATTTGTGTACAATGTTTACACTATTTGATGGTAATTCATTTCTACGTATGATATCGTTCTCGAGTTCTACTTTATCGACATCTTCTGTATGTTTGTTATTTTTATTTGCGGATTTTTTTAACACATGCTTCAGCTGTCAATATTTCACTGTTTATAACCTTTAGTATTTTTTCAGAATCTTGCTCATTTATACACTTTAGAAAAACTGTACCATTATTGACTTTGTTAATTTTTAAAACTTTGGCATTAGTTTTGGTTGAAATTTGCACTTTGATAATATTTAGGGCATCGCCTTTGAAATTTTCCTTTGGCTTTATTGTCAAACGAGCACATTCTTGCTTTTTAGGTAAATTTAGCACAGCATCAGCATATGAATTTTAATGTCTACAAAATTTTTTTCAACATTTACAGTAGATGATCTTAAGAAACTGTTATTTTCACGCAACTCATGGTTATGTTCATGTAGCTCATTATTTTGTTTCACTAATTCACTATTCATTTTTTTTCATAGCTTAATTCTCTTATATAGTCCTGATAATCCTCACATTCAAAATTTTGTTCACACTTACGGTTTTTATTTTTTTCACTGACAATTGATACGATAGATATAGCATCATCATCCTCACCTTTATCATCTGTATCCATAATATCACTTACACCATCTTGAGTCACACTTAGACCATTTTTAATATTTTCTAGATGTTTTTGAATAATTAACAATTTTTTTTGGACATTACTATTTTCAATATCAGTTGTATGTCAACAAAAGATAGGTTAAGATGTACCGGGCACACAATTATGTGTCTAGAGATAAAGAATCCTTTTCCTTCGTTCACTTCTCTTATAAAATCAGACTTGCAGAAAACACTATCACATATTAAACAAGTAACAAGTCCAACTTTTCTATTTGGATGACAAATGTGATTAATATGATCGGGTGGTATATCGCGCGCGTCTTTACTTGTCCACGCCATCACGTGAATTCTCAAATTAGTTAGTATAGTTACGACATAATTACTTGCGGTCTTGACACAGTCCGTGTGCCCGAGCGAAGTCTGGCACAGTCTAGAAACAAGCACGTACGCCACACTCGTTACATTCCGGATCACTCTGGAACATTCGATAAACACGTAGATTGTTCTGTGATGTCTTAACACTGCCCCCTCCTTAAGCCTGTTGTCCTGAACTTGCAAACCGTCTCTGAAGTAGTACTTAGCCAAGCGATCTAGGTGGACGACCTTGAACTTTCGCTGCCCTTCCTGTTGAATCGGATAAACAACATCGTTGATTCTTTTTTTCACAGTGTAGGGTCCTTCCCAGTTAGACTGAAGCTTAGGTGAGCGACCACGATGGCGCTTTGGGTTGAACAACCAGACCTGATCTCCTTCTTGGAAACCCACACTATTGCTGTGAATGTCGTACCGATTTTTCATTTTATCACTGGCAATCTTCAGCCATCCTCTTACCAAGCGATTCATTTCTCGCAGTTGGTTTTCTAATTGCGAGGAATAGTTATGTGGCTCTTGGGACTGAGTCTCAGGTGATCCGAACATTAAGTCCCCAGGAAGACGAATCTCCCCCCCAAACACCAATTTTGCCGGAGTCATGCCAGTTGTGTTGTGTACTGATAATCTATGCACCATGAGGAATAGTGGTATACGTTGGTCCCAGTCTGTTTGGTTCCCATCAACAACCTTCGAAAGATGCTGCTCAAGTGTCCTATTGAATCTCTCAACCATCCCGTCTGACTGAGGATGCAGAGGCATTGTCCTGGTCTTTCGAATTCTGAGTAGACGGCATAATTCTTTTAAACACTCCTGATTCGAAATTTCTCCCTTGATCCGTATGGATTTCCATAGGGGCTCCATAACGGCAACAGAAGTTGTGAACTAACTGCTTTGCCACAGTGGTAACCTCCTGATTTGGAATTGCGTAGGCTTCCACCCACTTAGTAAAGTAGTCACCTACAACCATGATGTACCGGTTTCCATCATCAGTAACTGGGAATGGTCCAGCAATGTCTATGGCAATTCTCTCGAAAGGCAGTCCAATGTTATATTGTCTCATTTTTCCCCTGCTTCTGGTTTGTGGGCCCTTGCTTGCAGCACATATTTCACACGTCCGAACCCATTCCTCTACGTCGTGGTGAAAATGAAGCCAATAGAATCATTTCCGTATTTTGTCAAGGGTTTTGTTAACGCCAAGATGGCCTCCAGATGTTCCATCATGCATCTCCTTCAAAACAGACTGCACTTTACTTCGGGGAACTATCAACTGCATGACCACGTCTCGTCCATCGGCACTTTCCCAAGCCCTTTTCAGCAATCCGTTTTCTAAGGTGAGAGATTCCCATTGTGCCCAGTAGCCCTTCAGCACTTCGGAACCATGGCAGATATCTTGCCAATCCGGGCGGCGACCTTCCTCTTTTGCTGTCAAGATCGGTCCAATGTCTTCATCAGTCATCTGTTCTTGTCGACAGTCTTGTGTTGTCCAGCCTTCAGCAGGAAATCTACAGTGATGGCTTGAACATGTTCGCTTGAGTTTTGTTCTTCCTTTCTGTGGCAATGTCGGCAGTCTTCCGGGCACGGTCTTCGTGATAAGCCATCTGCATTACCGTGCAGGCGCCCCCGCCGATGTTGTACCTTGAAGTTGTACTCTTGCAAACGTTCGAGCCACCTTGCCAACTGTCCTTCCGGATTTTTAAATCTCAAGAGCCATGCAAGTGCAGCATGGTCGGTACGTAGCGAAAACTCTCTCCCATAGAGGTATTTATGGAAGTGCTCCAAAGCTCTGACAATTGCCAACAACTCTCTTCTTGTAACACAATAATTTCTCTCTGGTTTAGAAAGCGTCTTGCTGTAATACGCTATTACTCGTTCTTCACCGTTCTGCACTTGAGACAAAACTGCTCCTAGACCAGTATTGCTTGCGTCTGTGTCCACAATGTACTTCCCTTCGGAATCTGGGAAAGCAAGAATTGGCTGCGAACATAATGCAATTTTCAAAGTCCTAAATGCTTGATCTCACTCCCTCGACCACTGGAAGTTTCGTTTATTTTCTGTTAGCTCATGTAGTGGTCAGTGGCGGATTACCAATTGGGCCTGATGAGCCTGGGCCCAGGGGCCACAGGCTTAAGGAGGCCGCAGGGCCAATTTTTTTTTCTAATAAGAAAAACTAAGTCAAACATGCAGATTACTACCATCAATAATTAATTAACAGTGCAAGGCAGTGACTAATATCAGGTTGATAGTCCTAGAGGTTATCACAGATATCTTCATTTCCTTGAATGAGGTCTGTTTTGTTATGGTTGTAGTTTATAATTTATGGAGAGTGATAGGAGGGGTGGGGAAGGGGGGCCGCTGAGAGAATAGGGCCCAGGGGCCCAAGAGTTGCTAATCCCCCACTGGTAGTGGTTTAGCAATATTAGCGAAGCCTTTCACAAAACGTCTGTAATATGAGCATAACCCCAGGAAACTCCGAACTTCGTGTTTATTCTTCGGCACTGGCCAGTCTCTTACGGTGTCTACTTTATTAGGATCCATGCTAACACCTGCTGCCGAAACCAGATGGCCCAGGTACTGTACTTCGTTCTGGAATAGAGAACACTTCTTCGGGCTCAGCTTCAGTTGGGCACCGTGAATTCTAGTTAGAACCTCCTTAAGGTTTTCCAAATGGTCTTTGAAAGTCTTCCCGATGACTATGACATTGCCTAATAAACAAGGCAAGTTTTCCATGTCAGACCTCGGAGTACCAGGTCCATCAATCTTTCGAATGTTGCCGGTGCATTACAGAGTCCAAATGGCATGACGTTAAATTGGAATAAGCCACTTGGGGTCGAGAAAGCGGTATTTTCCTTGTCTTCTTGATGAAGACCCACTTGCCAATATCCACTCTTCAGGTCCAATATGGAAAACCACTGTATTCCGGACAACGTATCGAGTGTATCGTCAACACGAGGTAATGGATAGCAGTCTTTCTTTGTAACGTCATTTAACCTCCGGTAGTCTACGCAGAAATGCAACCCACCATCCTTCTTCGCTACCAGCACTACAGGAGAAGACCAAGCACTTGACGAAGGTTCGATTATTCCCTCTGTCAACATGTCCTGTACTAACCGAGACATTTTCTCTTGTTTAGGTAATGGAGGCCTTCGAGGAGGTTGGCGTATCAGTGTTGTATCCCCGGTATTGATGCGATGTTGCACAAGAGAGGTTCTTCCCAGTGACTGTCCCCGAACTGCAAAACAATCTTTGAATTCATGTAAAAGTTTTCTGAGTTCTTTTACCTCACCACTTGAGAGGTCGTTAGAAGATCTGTTCAATAATTCTTGCAGTTTCTCTGGTAATTTGGAATTATCCGAAGCACTGGATCTTTGTTGCATTATTCCGGCTGCTACCCAGGCCACAGGAGTCAATTTGCCTAGGAGCGTATTGCTTTGTAAAGTGATAGCTTGTTCCAAAATATTCGCCACTCTAATAGGTACATTTCTGGTTTCGTCAGGTTTTACTAAACTTCTGGCAATTAGTATGCCCGGTCTGCTGACTACCTGGGCTTCGAATATAGAGTACTGGTTGCCCCTAGTATCTACCTCAGTTCTAACCATGATGATCTTTTCGGAGTTTGGCGGAACAGTTATGGCCACATGGTTTACGATGTCCATCAATTTTTCTGCTGTCGTCATTGTTGATAGCATTACCTCTTCACCTCCGATTCTCAAGACATTGTTTTTGAAGTCGACTATAAATCCGTATGCTTTCATAACGTCCACACCAAGAATTGCTTCATCCACAATGTCTGCAACAAGTACTTGATGATTAAACTCAAGTCGACCGAGGCGTAGCTGTATCTCCACTTTTCCAAACACCTTTACAGGCCGTCCAGTAGCTGTTCGCAAGCTGCAAGAGCACCAGATTGGCTTGAGATCTTTCACCACGTCAGGGCGCACAATAGAAACTGTTGCGCCTGTGTCAACTGTAATCGAGGTTGGCCTTTCTTGAACAAATCCGGTAACTACCAAGCTCCTGCTGTTTTTCTGAAGTGTAGAAATTGCGTACTGTCTAGGGGCTTCGTTCCTCCAGTTAGTCAGCACACGCCCCATTGTACCGACTATTGCTCATTTCCCTGCTGCTGAATTCTAACCCGACAATCTCGTTGTAGATGTCCAGATTTCCCACATCTATAACACTTCGGTCTTCCATCCTTTCTTATTTTATTCTGTGGCACCGACCGTCGAGTCTGTTCCTTGTTCTTCTTCCTCATCGTCTGTGCCGTCGCGATGTTTTAGCGCGCGCACTTTATGACTTGTCCAACCAGATGCTGTTTTGGCGGCCTCAAATTGCAAAGCATGTACCCGGTCGTCCGCACTGTTCTGGTGTCTTGCCATTCGTAACACTTTCTGTAGTTCGTTATCTCGGACACCGGCAGTAAATGTCTGCATCGCAAAACTCGTTCAAAAATCTTCTGGCGCTTCAGGATAGGCCAGTCTAATTAGTCTGTCGATACTTACTTCAAACTCTTGAAGGCTCTCCCCGGCATGCTGTCGCCTTGCTCTCAACTGGGTGCAGTACACTTCTCCCAAATGTTTATCTCCATACCATAATTCCAGAGCTTTTATCAATTCGGCATAGGTGTTTTGGCTGTCAGGTGGCACTTCCTGTAGTAGTTCTGCCGCGGGTCCTTTTAATGAGGGAACGAGTGAAACTGCCTTGTCTTTCTCGGTCCAATTATTATTTGCGCATGCAGCAGCTTCAAACTGGCGTAAATACGTTGCCCAGTGCGTGCTTCCATCAAAGGTTGGGGCCTTGACATGAACTGTCCCAACCGCAGGCGAGGTGACCTTCTCTGTTGACTTATTTTCTGTGTCTTTATCCGTCTTTATCATTGGTACAGTCTGTTCACAAAGTTGTTTTGGTTGTAACTTCAGGAACTGCTCTCTTATGTTTGCCATTGAGATTTCTACTGCTGATATTTTATTTGACATGGTTTCTTCTATGTCAGATATTTTTGTGGACATTGATTCTTCAACACTCAAAACAGATTTCTCTACTTCAGCTATTTTCAATGTCATTGATTCTTGTACCTCCGATATTTTAGTAACTTGTTTATTAAGCTCACCTCGTAGGAGACCCAACTCTGCAGCGGTTTGTTCTTGTGTTTGCTTTTGCTCCTGTATTAACTCCTTGATGTCTTCTATTTGACGTTTACGTTCCTCTGCTTCCTGCTTACGTCGTTCTTCTGTTTCTTCCCTTTCTTGTCTTCGTTCTTCTTTTTGTCTTTCTTCTGTTTCTAGCGTTAGTGCTTTCTGATGTTCCTCAGCCTTTTCTCTTTCCTGCCTGCGTTTTTCATCCTGTCGTTTTTCTGCTTCTTCCGCCTCCTGCCTGCATTTCACATCCTGTCGTTTCTCCGTCTGTAACAGCAGCACCTGTAAATTTTCCATCATCTGACTGGCATCCATTGTTTCTGATTAATTATGAATTACGCTCGTCTTGTACAAAGTGTCTACTGTTTCCACTGTTAACCGTTCTATCCCACTTCTGACACCACTGGTACGATGGTCTACTCGATCATCATAGGTACAGTGGAAAACAAATTACAAGACACCAATTAAGTCACTAATCACCAGCTTTAATTTTTACAGTTAAACAGTTTGTAATTAACAACACAGTCTACTACAACAAATCAAATATAAATTGTTCTCACGCAATAAAATGTCACTAATATTAAACACAGTTGTATTACAATTATACCCTCCGATTATAAAACACCACTCTTAACTAATAACCACTTGAACGCGCACAGTAATATCGCTACTGTAACTCTCGAACCGTACTGTCAATATATCGCACAATACTGAACTGAACGTCGTTGAGTACTGGTATTTATACCGCCCCAAATTACTAGATTATTCCATAATGCGCGATAGCGCCAGTATAGTTACGACGTAATTACTTGCGGCCTTGACACAGTCTGTGCGCCGGAACAAAGTCTGGCACAGTCTAGAAAATACGTCAACAAGCATGTACGCCACACACGTTACATTCCGGATCACTCTGGAACATTCGATAAACACGTAGATTGTTCTGTGATGCTGTAACAATATTATACTGTATTTGTACTGTATTACACTGGAGTGTGTTCTGAGGATTGTCCACAGCTCTTTGCACTATGAACAAAGTGTACATGCAAAGTCTACTATGAAAAATGCAGATTACATTACCCATGCAATAATACACAAGTGGTTTCTAATATGTAATTAGATTATAAAATTAAAAAAGGAGAAGTGCCAAAAGCTATACTTCTGTAATGTTTAGACCTTGTTTATTTTTTTTTAACTGAATGTTTTTAATTTTAAGAAATATAGTCTGATTAATTATTCTAATCAGATGTAAATATATCTTATTTGTGTTGTACTGCAAATCACCATAATCACATTATTACATCTCAAGAAGCCAGTATTCCAAAATAGTAAATAGAACATCAGTAAAATATTTGTGTTTGACATTAATATATTTGGCACTCGTTGAATGCAAATTACACAACGTATTCTCTACGTGGTGTCAGGCAGCACTAAGCACATTCAATCAGAGGAAGTATGCCACATAAAGTTAAGTTAAACTATAAAAAATGTGTAACAGTATTACATCTGTTTTATTGTGTGTGTGTGTGTGTGTGTGTGTGTGTGTGTGTGTGCGTGCGTGCGTGTGTGTGTGTGTGTGTGTGTGTGTGTGTGTGTGTGTGTGTGTGTGTGTGTGTGTGTGTGTGTGTGTGTGTGTGTGTGTGTGTGTGTGTGTGTGTGTGTGTGTGTGTTAAATGGATTTATTGTTATCACATAATTTAGACATTAATGTCGTCTAAATAATAGACAAGAAGTGTAAAATGAGTGCATAATTATTTGTTACTTTACAATAAAAAATATGGTTACAATTACTTTACAGTAAGGTTTTTGAATGTGTATGCTGATTGATATGTTTGAAGATTTCTAAATTGTACTGTAATATTTACTATTTTTGTAGTTGTTCTTCATACTGTACATTTTAATATTGATGTTACTGCATGAACAATTGAGTATATCATCTACTTTAATGTATTATTTATTATTGTATCCTTAAAATGTTTGTTGTGATATTAGTGTAATATTATATACTCACTGTTTGCGCTTCTTTAAAAATACACACTGATTTTATAAATAATTTAGGGATGATTCCCAGATCCCTTACACCTTTATACTTTTTTCTTTGTCACTCGGTTTTTATTTATACTTTTGATCCTGTGTTGGCAACTACTTACTTTTCTACACTCAGCCCAGTGACGTTAAAGAATCAAAGGGCTAATGGTATTATTTCCTTCTGGCTGATAACTTTTTTGATTCCTGTGAACATTTTTTCTAACAGAGTAATGTTTTCTATCCAGTCAGTTTATTATCTGTAATCAGTTTAGTATAGCATATTGTGAATGCATAGTTCTATTGGAGGTTGGATATAACAAAGTGTGGAATAAAGTTTAAATAAGAGAATCAGACAAAACAGGATTTAAGAGAGAAGTTATATTTTTTAAAAGAATGAGAGTGTTACAAGGGTAGGAACCAGTAAAAAAAGACATTAAGGGGCGTGTTACAAGGGTAGGAACCAGTAAAAAAGACATTAAGGGGCATTTCTTAACTTGTATGAAGAAATTGCTGTATTAAGTTATTCATAAATTATTAGGTTGGAACTTTGGACTGATACATCATACAGAAGAAGAGATGTGAGGGAACCTAGTTCTGTTTCTAGTTCTTTTAGTGTAGCTCATGTCTCAGTTATTAGATTACAAAATTAATCAAAGCTCAAATTACATTTTTAAAAAGAACAAATATTTCAAGTGTGTCAAATTTTTAAAACTTCTGTTGTAAATAACAGTCTGACTTTATATTAAATAAAATATAATGATGGTTCAGTCACAGAAATACAGTAACCATTTTTGACCTCAGTACAGTGTTTTGGGCCTGATAAACTGCATGCCAAAATGATTCGCTTGTCCCAGATGATGTGTCAGACATCATGTTAAAGATGAAAAGTTAGTGTGTATTTATGAAAGAAATGTAAAACACACACAGTCGCTGTATTATTGTGACTTTTATTTCAAATTTATTACAGTCATATCACCATAGTTATCATAATAATAATTTCTTCTGCAAATATATTTTATTGTGTCATATGCACAGGTTACATGCACATTGTCAGGTTTCTATACTTGGATATTAGAATACAGTTAATAAGGCTTTGATGATGCAGATTTAATTTGTGATTTTTATAAGACAAAATAAAATACATCTGCAGAAGAAGTTAATTATGGTTTTGATCACTGTAATATGTAATCTTGTTAACTGTGTAAAACTGTATATATCTGTATATAATTGTATTGTATATCAATTAATTTTCTGTTATTTTCTGATATCATATTTGATGCATTGCTTGTTTTTATTTGTGTAGATGTGGGTTGATGTGTGAAGTAGGGTGGCTGGGAATTTGTTGTTTCAGGGCCGCCGGCTAAGCACGCTGTTGGTTAGCGTGGCAAACAAAGGACTGAAACGAGTTGGATCTGCAACAAATTTGGCTCCACCCAGTGGACCAGACTGTACCAATCAGGGGTGTTCAATCAGCTTGCCTCCCTCGCCCCAACATTCCCCATGTCCCAGTCGAAAGGTGACCATCATCATCATCATCATCAAAGTTTAATGTTTTATTTGTGCACTAATAATGATAACACTAATAATAATAGTATCCACACTATCATAAATTTATTTTATTGTCTTCTAGAAAAAGTTGTTTGATTTTTCTCACGTAAACAAGTTTTTAGGAATTTAAGAGTGGGACTGAAACAGACAAAACATGAAGAAAATTGCACATATCTAGAAAGTACCTGAGTTTATTCGAATATGTGTATCACAGTTTTAAAAATAAATCACATTGATTGTATGTACAAATAGTTCTAGATGATTTCAGTGAAATACTTGGGCACAGGGAGAATTTTATTTGGGAGTGGATCAACAAAAAGCAGAGAGAATAAATATTATGGTTATCTATCTTCTAACAAACAAAATCAGAGTTAATTATTGTTGCTTAATATAAATAATATTTAGACCTACCATAAAAGGAAATGTATTCCTGCCTAGACACTTTAAAGAACTACAACACCACACTGCCTACATCTATAGAAATATTGCCATGTACTGAGAGAAGTACCAGTCAGGCTGTTCTGATTAGTTGTGTTCCTTAAGTAATTTTTTAGGAATTTCAGAGTAGAAAATGATCTCTCAGGGGTAGCAGTAGAAACTGGGAGTGTTGTGAAAATTTGAAGTACCTTTTTCATATTGGGAAAAAAGATGGGGTTGCGTGAAGTGAACGCATCCAGCGCGTTATGCGGTCTTGAATTTAGGTCTCCTTTTATCCACTTTTCCTTTCACACAGTAGCGTATCTAGAATTTGGCCTGGGGTGGGAGTCAGGGTTGGGCCAACTTCACAACTACAAAACAAAAACACACAGGTTAAGACTAATCAACATTACTATCCTTAAAGTGGCTGAACTCAGGCCTATTAAACTAAACAGTAATAATATAGTAAAGATACACACTACTGAAACGTTGTTTACAAGATATCTACTTACCAACTGAACTAATTTTCCTATATTTCATTTTTCAAATGTATATACTAATGGTGTGCAATGAACCTATTTGTATATGTAAAAAAGAGCACAGCTGAAAAGAGTAATAAAACAACTTAAAAATTAAGGGATTAACAAAATGTGTCAACTTTTTGACCCTCTGGGGGGGGGGGGGAGTCTGATACATAAATTTCTTGGATTTCGTTGTCCATGACGTGTCCGTTACTTAACTAAATACCACTATTACATTAACGACTCGGAACACTAGGTTTTTTATAAGTAAAAGCATAAAGTTTTACCTTACAGCCTGAACCGGTTTTCTCCTTTAAAGGCTTCTTCAGAGGCTGCCGCTGGTAGCGCTGTCCGTCTTGTTGTGGGTGACGGAATCGAATTTCGAAAGATCGATGCTGTGTGTGTGGGGTGAGATATGTTCGAATAATGTGTGCGATTTGAATTGTGTCTGTTCGTTTAGGATGTTGTTTTTATTTGTCTTTGTGTGTTTGTATATTTCCAGTTGTTCTGTTCTAGAGTGTCTAGTTTTTGGCCTTTTGTGTGTACGTGTAGAATGTTCATGTTATTGTCGATGTTTTTGTATGTGTGGTTTGCTTCAATGAGGTGGTTTGCAAAGGTGGATTCTGTAGTGGAGTGGAGTGCCTTTGAGTGTTCAATGTATCTCTGTTTGAAGCTATGTCCTGTCTGGCCTATGTAGAATTTATTGCAATTTGAGCAATTTAGCTTGTAAACACTGGGTAGATCGAATTTGTTTTGTGCTTTGTGTGTGTGTTTTGATAGTGTGTGTTCTGTTTTGTTAGTAGTTTTGTAAGAGATTCTGTATCCTGCTTTTTTGAATTTGTGGGCATTGTTGATGTATGTTAGTGTTATGAATTTGTTGTTTTCTGTCTTTGTCTGTTGTTTGTTTTGTGTTTTGTGTAGGAGTTTACTGACTATTGTTCTGTCATATCCGTTAGATTCTGCTAGATATTTTATTGTGTTTAGTTCGTCTTTGTAGTCTTTTTCATCTAAAGGGATGTTGTTAAGTCTATGTATCATGGTTCTGAAGGCAGCTAGTTTGTGTTGTATTGGGTGATTGGAGGAGTTGTGTATTAGTGTGTCAGTTGTAGTTGGTTTTCTGTATATACTGAATTTGTGCCTGTGTTCTAGTTTTGTGATGTAGAGGTCTAAGAAGTGTATGGTATTGTTGTGTTCATATTCGGCAGTAAAAGTTATGTTTTTATGTATTTTGTTTATGTGCGTTAGTAACTGTTCACATTGTCTTTTGTTTCCCCTGTATAGTATTAGAATGTCATCAACGTATCTGTGCCAATATAGTATTTTATGTGAGTGTCTGTCGTTGTTTGTGAGTATTTTTGTTTTTTCTAAGTGTTGGAGGAAGACTTCTGCTAGAATGCTGGATATGGGGGAGCCCATGGGCAAGCCATCGTTCTGTGTGTAGTATTTATTGTTATAAGTAAAGTAGTTTTGTTTTGTGATAATGTTCAGAGTTTCTGTTATTTCGTTGATAAGTTCGTCTGATGTGTTGTTCTGTTTGAGTTTGTTTTGTAGGATGTTGATTGTTTCAGAGATGGGGATGTTTGTGTACAGGTTTTTAATGTCAAAGGAGGCTAATGTGGCATTATGGGGGATGTGTATGTCTTTTATTTTTGTTACTAGGTCTGTGTTGTTTTTTACTGCAATGTTGTTGTCTAGTTGTGTGTGTTGTCTGATAATTTTGTCTAGATATTTTGCGAGTTTGTGTGCAGGGGCATTACGGTAGTTGATAATGGGGCGGATCGGAATATCTTTTTTATGGATTTTGGGAAGCGCTTGGAGGGTAGGGGCTGATGGTCAGATTTGTTTCATGTAGGGCTTTTGTTTATGTGTCATTATGTGTTTGGCTTTTGTTGACTAGTTGTTTTACTGTGTTTTGGTATCTGTCGGTGGGGTCGTGTGTTAGTTCTGTGATGTTGTTCTGTTCCATGAAGTTTTGTACTTTTTTGTGTAGGTTGTCTGTGGGGATGATTACAGTCATGTTGCCTTTGTCTGCTTTTACAAATGTGATGTTGTGTTTGTGTGCCTTTTCCCTCAGTTTGATGGCTGTGTGTATTTCTGAGTTGTGGTTGTTGTTGTCTGGTGTCTTATGTGCTCCTATTATATTGTTTATACAGTAGAACCTTGTTAACCCGGACGTCCGGATAACCCGGACCAGTTTTGGAAAAAAAAAATTATGTTGTTTAGCGTAGTAAATGAAGACTTGTTTTACAGATGATAAATCGCTATTCTCAGTAGGTACATTACTCGAATTCACTTGCCAGCGGGCGAGTTCATTGCACTCACCCCACCTGCCAACCCTCTCCTTCCCCTCCCCACGCCTCGCACTTGACATCGACCTAGAAACAACATTCCTCAGTTGCGCTGCAATCTCGGTAGTGTTCGCGTGTTGTCCTAGTGTCACTGTTGAGGTACTGTATCGTTGTGCTGTTTCGTTAGCGCGTTGTTCGCGATGGCGACGAAACGTAAAAACATTGTTGTGACTATGAAAAAAAGGATGGAAGCATTGACAAGAATTGATAAGGGAGAATCGTTAAAGAACATTGCTGCTGAGTTTGGAGTAGGAACATCGACCGTATCTGATTGGAAAAAGAACAGAAAACGCATTGACGACTTTTGTTTCAAAATGATTTCTAAGGACAGTTTGGATAATCGGTGTAAAGCAAAAACTGCTAAACTAGAAACTCTGGATGAAGCATTGTTTGTCTGGTTTTGTGCTGAAAGAGAACGTGGTTTGCCGATTTCTGGACCCATCATCCAACAGAAAGCATTGAGTTTGAACAAACAGTTGCCCCATGGAGACCCGAGTTTTACAGCTAGCCGGAGTGGTTGGACAGATGGAAAAAAGGCATGGAGTGCGTCAACTTACAATCACTGGAGAAAGCTTGTCAGGTGATGTTGAAGCGGCAGAAAAATTTAAAAAAGAGTTTGAAGACTTTATTAAAAAGGAAGAACTGACTGCAGATCAAGTTTACAATGCCGATGAATCCGGTTTATTTTACCGGATGTTGCAGAGTAAAACGCTAGCCTCAAAATTAGGAGATTCAGCGAAAGGGTATAAAAAAGGGAAAGACCGCCTCACCATAATGGCTTGCAGTAATGCGTCAGGAAAGCACAAAATTCCTCTCCTTATAATAGGGAAGTCTAAAAACCCCCGTGCATTGAAAAATGTGAAACGAGGCTCATTGCCTGTCGTTTACAGCTCACAAAAAAGTGCTTGGATGGTTAGTGACATTTTCAAACAATGGTTTTTTGAGAATTTTGTGCCGTCAGTAAAAAAATATTTGAAGAACTGTGGCCTTCCCAACAAGGCGGTTTTGCTGATTGACAATGCGCCTTCGCATCCGTCTGTCAATGAACTAGTCAAAGATGAATTTCAGTGAAGTTTTTACCACCTAATGTAACTTCTCTCGTTCAACCGATGGACCAAGGAGTTCTAGTAAAAATAAAAAAAGTGTACAAAAGGCAAATGCTAAGTCAACTGGTAGAGGACGAAGGAGAGCATGGTGTGGTAGAGGTGCTGAAATCTTTTATTGTAAAGACTGTTATTTATATGATTGCGGAAGCTTGGGACCAGGTTGGAAGAGAAACTTTGATAAAGTCATGGAAAAAGTGGTGGCCTGGTGTGTGTGACTTGCCAGAAAACAATACAATTGAAGAAGAAGAAAAAACAAGTGTGGAAGAAGATTTTATAGACATTTTTAAAAATATCGATGGCTGTTCCGATGTTGATGAAGAAGACATTGACAATTGGTTGCAAATTGACAATGACAATAAGAAATTATTGCATCATGCAGTGTTACAGAAAATGAAAATGAAGAGGATTCAGACAGTGTTGATGAACCAGCTGTGGTTATGACCCACGCAGAAGCAGTAGCAAACATAGATAAATTGATAGTTTATTTCGAGAGTCAAGCCGAAACATCGCCAAACGAGCTTCTAATGCTAAAGCGGATGCGAGATCGCACTGCTCGTAAGCGATACGCAAAACTGAGGCAGCAAAAGCTCACTGCCTTTTTTACTACCGACTAGTTTGTACCTATATTGTGTACAGTGTAAATACATATTATATGTTTTTAGGTGAAAGTGTGCCGATAATAATTTTTAAACTCCATTAAAAATATTTTTGGTAAGTACATGTTCTTTTTTATCGTTTTTCCCTCATTCTCTGGATAACCCGGATTTTCGTTAACTCGGATCGGCCCCGGCCCCAGTTGATCCGGGTTAACGAGGTTCTACTGTATTATGTCTTAGTGTGTCTTGATGTTCTGGTGCTGTGTTTTGTATATTTGTTTCAGTGTCAACTACGAGTTTTGTTAGTGTTTGGTTGTTATGTTTGTAATGTATGTTATGTTTTAGACCTTTATCAAGGAGTGTTTGTTCGTTTTTAGTGAGTGTGACGTTCGTGAGGTTTACTGCACGTGGGTAGAATTTGTGTGAGGGAATTATATTTGTGTTGATTGGTGTCAGATTTTTATTTTTCTGTTGTGTTTTGTCTGTATGTTATGTATTTGTTTTTTTGTCCATTCATTTGTGTGTGTATTAGTTCAGTCATGTAATTTTGTCCGTATATGTTGGCGCTCTGTAGGTGTAGCGTTAGTGCTTTGCGGTTGAGAGCGTCTTTTTCTTATATAGCTGTTTTATGGATTCTTTTATGTATGTCCTTTGTGCGATGTTTTGTGTTATTTGAGTGCCCTGGTTGTTGTGTTTAACAACAATTTGAGCAATTTAGCTTCTAAACACCGGGTAGATCAAATTTGTAGAAAAATAAAAAACCTGACACCAATCAACACAAATATAATTCCCTCACACAAATTGTACCCACATACAGTAAACCTCATGACCATCACACTTACTAAAAACGACGAACAAACACTCCTTGATAAAGGCCTAAAACATAACATACATTACAAACATAACAACCAAACACTAACAAAACTCATAGTTGACACTGAAACAAATATACAAAACACAGCACCAGAACATCAAGACACACTAAGACATAATATAAATAATATAATAGGAGCACATAAGACACCAGACAACAACAACCACAACTCAGAAATACACACAGCCATCAAACTGAGGGAAAAGGCACACAAACACAACATCACATTTGTAAAAGCAGACAAAGGCAACATGACTGTAATCATCCCCACAGACAACCTACACAAAAAAGTACAAAACTTCATGGAACAGAACAACATCACAGAACTAAAACACGACCCCACCGACAGATACCAAAACACAGTAAAACAACTAGTCAACAAAAGCCAAACACATAATGACACACAAACAAAAGCCCTACATGAAACAAATCCGACCATCAGCCCCTACCCTCCAAGCGCTTCCCAAAATCCATAAAAAAGATATTCCGATCCGCCCCATTATCAACTACCGTAATGCCCCTGCACACGAACTCGCAAATGTCTAGACAAAATTATCAGACAACACACACAACTAGACAACAACATTGCAATAAAAAACAACACAGACCTAGTAACAAAAATAAAAGACATACACATCCCCCATAATGCCACATTAGCCTCCTTTGACATTAAAAACCTGTACACAAACATCCCCATCTCTGAAACAATCACCATCCTACAAAACAAACTCAAACAGAACAACACACCAGACGAACTTATCAACGAAATAACAGAAACTCTGAACATTATCACAAAACAAAACTACTTTACTTATAACAATAAATACTACACACAGAACGATGGCTTGCCCATGGGCTCCCCCATATCCAGCATTCTAGCAGAAGTCTTCCTCCAACACTTAGAAAAAACAAAAATACTCACAAACAACGACAGACACTCACATAAAATACTATATTGGCACAGATATATTGATGACATTCAAATACTATACAGGGGAAACAAAAGACAATGTGAACAGTTACTAACGCACATAAACAAAATACATAAAAACATAACCTTTACTGCCGAATATGAACACAACAATACCATACGCTTCTTAGACCTCTACATCACAAAACTAGAACACAGGCACAAATTCAGTATATACAGGAAACCAACTACAACTGACACACTAATACACAACTCCTCCAATCACCCAATACAACACAAACTAGCTGCCTTCAGAACCATGATACATAGACTTAACAACATCCCTTTAGATGAAAAAGACTACAAAGACGAACTAAACACAATAAAATATCTAGCAGAATCTAACGGATATGACAGAACAATAGTCAGTAAACTCCTACACAAAACACAAAACAAACAACAGACAAAGACAGAAAACAACAAATTCATAACACTAACATACATCAACAATGCCCACAAATTCAAAAAAGCAGGATACAGAATCTCTTACAAAACTACTAACAAAACAGAACACACACTATCAAAACACACACACAAAGCACAAAACAAATTCGATCTACCCGGTGTTTACAAGCTAAATTGCTCAAATTGCAATAAATTCTACATAGGCCAGACAGGACGTAGCTTCAAACAGAGATACATTGAACACACAAAGGCACTCCACTCCACTACAGAATCCACCTTTGCAAACCACCTCATTGAAGCAAACCACACATATAAAAACATCGACAATAACATGAACATTCTACACGTACACACAAAAGGCCGAAAACTAGACACTCTAGAACAGAACAACTGGAAATATACAAACACACAAAAACAAATAAAAACGACATCCTAAACGAACAGACACAATTCAAATCGCACGCATTATTCGAACATATCTCACCCCACACAAACAGCATCGATCTTTTGAAATTCGATTCCGTCGCCCACAACAAGACGGACAGCGCTACCAGTGGCAGCCTCTGAAGAAGCCTTTAAAGGAGAAAAGCGGTTCAGGCTGTAAGGTAAAACTTTATGCTTTTACTTATAAAAAACCTAGTGTTCCGAGTCGTTAATGTAATAGTGGTATTTACATAAATTTCCTTAAAGCATAGAATTGCCTCATGTTTATATACCCAATATGTTTCGCACAGAGTTGTGTGTCATGATGGCAGCAACAAATTCCTACTAGATATCTTCAGAATATTGTTATTTTTTGTAGAATTTCTGAAGAATGTTACCACAGATTGTATTGTACCTAAACAATTTCTGGCAATTTCAGTAAAACACAAATATGCCAAAGCAAGATATAGTGAATGTGGATTACAACGTACAAAGAGAGCTATCGGGTATTCCTGCTGTATGTAAGCTTGTGCATCATATAAATAGCCGCTTATTGCTGCTGCCCCATTATTACCCTGACCAATCACAATCTGTATTAAGTAATTTTAAATTTGAGACTCTTTAAGTTAGCCAGACCTCAACCTGTTAGGTCAGTGGCAGGCATAAACATAAGAAAATCCTCATGGATCTTGCTTTCTTCTGAATTCATATAACGAACGCGCAATTTGTGCACTACCCCTGTAATATATGTTCTTTTGTCAGCAAGAACAACAACACTTTGACCTGTTCTCTTTTTCAACAATCTGTTCACTTAAGATGTTACTGTAGATTTTAATAATCTGATTTTGAATGTTGGGACTTGCAAATTGTGCATTCCTAGGACCACTTTCAAGGTATTTTTTTAAAACCAAGTCGCCAGATTGTGTTCAAAATCTCAAAAGAGCAAAAAAGTTACCATCATTAATCTAAATGTCCTGTGACACAACATTACAGAGTCATGTTTTCCACAGAGAATCACAGTATGCACTATTGACCTTAGAATGTTTCAAACTTCAGCAGCCTGCTGAGCTTTCTCCAAGTTCAACTGGTGTGTCACAGATTGCTGTTTTGCCTCTGCTACTTTCAAAAAGTTATCACCACATTCATCACTTCTTTTATGGTAAGATATCTGTGCATGATAGGTAAAATCATCCAAGGCATTCTTTCAGTTCGTATGGGGCAGGTTACCGGAAGTCCAAGATGCGGATGACTACCTTTACCAGCAGTGTACTGAGAGAAAAGAACACAACACCTACAGAAAATCCCTTGGTGATGTTCTGAATACACCAGCCAGGAGAACTTGAGAAACCTTGATTTTTGAAACCAAAGATTTATTTTTAATGCACTGTGAATACATAATTTTCTGGTGGAACCTATGGAGATTTCGGTAGATATTCTTTTGAAAAGTCGTTTATACTTAGATTATCTACATACCACTTGATATCCCACTCGTTACTATTACTTTCGCAGTTAATAACTGTACGTACCACAAGAGGATTGTCTTAAAAGTTCTGTGCAGTAATTAAACTTGAACACATAACTTCCTATCTCTCCTTTTTCTGCACATAATTGAACAGCAACAATTACTTTTCTCCAGATCGTTTTATTTTGATACACTTGTTATTCAAACTCTTAACTGTAACTTGTTATTTGATACACCGACCCATGTACACGCACATACAAACGCAACTCAGAAAACACTGTCGAGTTTAAGAAGTAGGCCTACTCTCTTTAATTCAACACAGTTGAAAGTCGTATGAATAACACCCTCAAGTATGAACCTTTCCGACACTCAGACATAACACTGCGAGAATACATGGGACAGAGGATGATAACAAAGCTGCAATGTTGACTTCTCTCTCTTGCTAACACATTGTAAATATCTCACTGTATTCTGCCTCCTTGTTCAACCATGAAATTAGCATAGTATTACATCACCAATAACAACTCTCTTGTAAAGAAGGCATGATGTTTATAAGTGTTAGTGGTATACTAGTGACAATAATTTATAATGTACAGACTAAACAAAATTATCTGTAAACAATTGTTCACAAATGCTTTTGTATCGGGACTTGGGCAAACAGCACAATATGGGGTTTTTAGCTGAGTGGAAAGTTTTAAGGGGGTGAACCCCCAAAACCCCCCTCTGCCTATGCCTGTGTTGAAACGAAGTCTATCAATAAAGTTTGTAAATTCTGTGCTATGTTTATTATGACAGTATTGCATAGTAACAACAGTATGTTGATTTCTCTTAATGGTGAGTTCTTGAGAGAAATATTACGATCTGTGCAGCTATTGAACTCAATATGTTATTGAGAGAGTTATTATGATCTGTGCAGCTTTCGTATCTGACTAGTGTTTGTTTTGAAAATGTCAGAACTTAAATTTTATCAATGAATAAACATTCAATTTGTAGTGAATTCAAAAGTGGAATCCATTGTTGAGGATACTGTTATGAAGTCATTATTTTTCAAGGATATAAATAAGACAAATACTGAGGGGAGGAAATGTCACTTGTGAGAGATTAGGATGCTCATTAACAAACAAAACTGGTAAAGTTCTGGTTAATATTAAGAACTCTAGTTAAGCACGTCATAATATAAAAATCATAAACTGACTAGGAAGAGCAATAGTAATCAAACCTTCATAGATAAACAGCTTAAAGAATTGTAACAAACATTTTTTTGAATTAAGAAAGGGTATGCAGTTTTATGTAAAAACAGCTTGCTGTTAGCAAAAGCAAACAAGACCCAGAGTATTCTTGGATTTCGTAGTCCATGACATGTCCGTTACTTAACTAAATATCACTATTGTTTGACGACTCGGAACACTAAGTTTTTTGTAAGTAAAATCGTAAAGATTTACCTTACAGCCTAAACCGGCTTTCACCTTTAGAAGGCTTCATCAGAGGCTGCCGTAGGTAGCGCTGTCCGTGCTTTTAGAACCATGATACATAGACTTCACAACATCCCCTTAGATGAAAAAGACTACAAAGACGAACTAAACACGATAAAATATCTAGCAGAATCTAACGGATATGACAGAACAATAGTCAGTAAACTCCAACACAAAACAAACAACAGACAAAGACAGAAAACAACAAATTCATACATCAACAAACAAACTGAAAAAATTGCCCACAAATTCAAAAAACAGGATACAGAATCGCTTACAAAACTACTAACAAAACAGACCCCCACACACTATCAAAACGCACGCACAAAACACAAAACAAATTTGATCTACCTGGTGTATTCAAGCTAAACTGCTCAAATTGCAATAAATTGTACATAGACCAGACAGGACATAGCTTCAAACAGATATACATTGAACACACAAAGGCACTCCACACCACTACAGAATCCACCTTTGCAAACCACCTCATTGAAGCAAACCACACATATAAAAACATCGACAATAACATGAACATTCTACACGTACACACAAAAGGCCGAAAACTAGACACTCTAGAACAGAACAACTGGAAAAATACATAAACACACAAAAACAAATAAAAACGACATCCTAAACAAACAGACACAATTCAAATCGCACGCATTATTCGAACACATCTCACCACACACACACAGCCTCGATCTTTCGAAAAACTATCCCGTCGCCAACAACAAGACGGACAGCGCTACCTACGGCAGCCTCTGATGAAGCCTTCTAAAGGTGAAAGCCAGTTTAGGCTGTAAGGTAAATCTTTACGATTTTACTTATAAAAAACTTAGTGTTCCGAGTCGTCAAACAATAGTGATATTTACCCAGAGTATGTTGATTTTAACAAATTAACTTAGAGTATGTAGAAGTTTATATGTAACAATTCATTTGATAACATTTTTGAAAAAAGATGATAATTGAGCTGCATTATTACAGGTAAACAAAATTAAAATTATATTTAGAATATTGGTACACACTGGAAAAAGCAAATGTACTAAATGCATTAATTACTAAAAACATTTTCAAAACAGATTAAGAAGAGGTAAATAAATATAAACCAGTTGAACAGTTAGGATTCTCTAAGACGTTTTATACATGTGACCACTTGTGTGTAATAGAAAACTTTGAAACTGGACAATAATGTATAACACATTTGTCCGTGACTAGGTTCCCGGCATGCTAACTGGTATAAGATTAAAATGGAAGAATGTGACAATAGCTCCCTGACATGCAGGGGAATCAAGGAAAGAGCCATTAAGTTATTTACTTTAACTCATAATGGAATCTTAGTACACTTCTCAAAAGGAATGATGGAGAAATATTAAACCACTTTCTGTCGCAGACCATGATAATGGAATTGAAAGAAATACCTTGAGAAACGGGTTTACAAACTTTAATACGGCCAAGATAGTGTGTGTGTGTGTGTGTGTGTGTGTGTGTGTGTGTGCACGCGTGTGCGTGCAGAATGTAATGTAAAATATGCCCTCTCTATACATATTTGGATTCTGTGCACCAACATAAGAAAAACGTTCCTATAAGCATAGGTCTGCAATGTCTTGTTTTCTGTCTGGCCACCATTTTGTGTTTTTTAAGAAACCATATATCTCAAGAACAGAGTGAGATATCTTAGTGAAATTTGGTACACATGTTCACATTAATGTTCTTTAATAAATAAAAAGTCACTGTTGTGTGATTTCAAATGTCAACATATTGGCCACTTTAAATGTTTGATCTCTAATAGCTCTGTAAATTTTAATTTTATCAAATTATGTTTTATTAAGTAAAATGTTAATCATTTCATTCTAAACACAACAGTATCTTGCTTGATTAATTCTGAGAAAATATGAGAGCTATGGCAGAAAACAGCCTACCCATAAATTCTGATCACTTGATTTTTTTGTCGTGCCATACTTCGAATCCTCCAACAAGTAAAAAATTGCTTAAAGTGATTACTGGTTTTTACAGATTAACTCAGTAATAGAAATTTATAACAAAGTAAAGGTTAAATTTTCAATGAAGTTAATAACTCTTAAAAATTTAACTACAACTATTTACACATCATAATTTGAATAACAAGAATTAAAATTATTTCATTATATTATAGTCTCCAAGTCATGTGTATAAGTATTTAATTGTAATATTTGTAAACACTTGGTTACTCACCGTCTTGTGACTTCTTTAAAACTTTCTGTAACTAAGATCTAAAATTATTTGAAACCCATAGTAAATGATATCATGTTTTGGTTTGTAAAGATCTCATACATAAGGTATATATCTGACATTTCAGCACAACTGTTGTTAGCCATTCTTAACTATTCAGTGATGAACAGTGAGTGCAGAATCACAAGCAAATGACTCTAAGAACTGTCTTTAAAAAAAATAACTGAACATTATTTAGTTAAACTACATGTGTTGTAACTGAACTTGCTAAAGTAAACAGATGATTTACAAATCAAAATATGTTATTACAGTAGATGCCCACTAGTCCGGCCTCGGATGGTTCGGCCAGCCATACGGTGAGTCACACAGTCTAGACGAGCCTCCAGTGACAAACCCCCAACTTGTTAAACAGAAAATATATGTAGCTCAGTTGATTCATGCTTTTGTTCATGTGCGGATGTATGTCTTATGTTGTGAGTTCTGTGTATATAGTCTGTGTAATTATATCTGTGTATGTAGTAATACTGTATGTATCTGTGTAAATAAAAACGTTTTCCGACATGAGTGCAGAATGAAAACACGTTCATGACTATGGACCAAAAATTACAAGTCCTTTAGCGTCTCGATAAGGGCGAATCGGTCCAGAGTATTTGCCAAGAGTTTAAGGTATGCAAGAGTACTGTTAATGACTGGCGCCAAAACAGAAAATCGATTGAGACTTTCTGCACACAAATTGAAACTGAAAAAATGCTTTTGATGCACTTTAAAAAAACCAAATAATGAATTAGTAGACGATGCTTTGTGGTTATGGTTTATGAAGGAACGCCGAAGAGCCTCTCCGATAAGTGGACCAATTTTAAAAGAAAAAGTAATTATCCTACACTCAAAACTTCAAGATGCCAGTACATTCTCAGCAAGTGATGGATGGCTATCACGCTGGAAAAAGGGTCATGGAGTCCATTTCATTGGCGTTTGTGGTGAAAAATTGTCGGCAGACCCATCACAGCTAGCGATTTAAAAAAAAAAACTGTCTGACATCATTGCTAGTGAAAATCTTAGTCCAGAACAAGTCTATAATACTGACAATACAGGGTTGAATTTTAAACTCTTGCCCAAGAAAACGTTTGCTATGGCTAAGGAAACTTCAGCCCCAGGATTTAAAGCCAGTAAAGAGAGAATCACGGTGGTTTTGTGTCCAAATGCCTCAGGGTCCCACAAGCTGCCTTTGTTTGTAATTGAAAAATCATCAAAACCAAGAGCTTTTAATTTAAACACGTCATCCCTTCCAGTGTACTACAGAGCACAAAAATCAGCCTGGATGGATTCGTATCTGTTTAAGGAGTGGTTCGAAAGCAAATTTGTTTCTAAAGTGAAACATCATTTGACGATTTTTTTTTTTTTAATTATGCATGATATCCGGGCTGTTTGGCCGTGGTCCCTGGTTTAAAACAAAACCAAACGTCTGATATTTTTTGGAACTTCCTCCCCGTAGAGGCGTCTTAAATTATTCCTTAGGCTTTCACGGCCGGTGTCATTTGAATTATGCATGGAAGCCTAAGGAATAATTTAAGACGCCTCTATGGGGAGGAAGTTTCAAAAAATATCAGACGTTTGGTTTTGTTTTAAACCAGGGACCACGGCCAAACAGCCCGGATATCATGCATAATTCAAATGACACCGGCCGTGAAAGCCTAAGGAATCATTTGACGAGTTTGAAGTTACCAGTTAAAGCACTTTTAGTGCTAGACAATGCACCTACCCATCCGCAAGAACTTGAATGTGAAGGTTACAGTGACATAAAATTATTATTCCTGCCACCTAACGTCACAAGTCTTACACAATCAGTGGACCAAGGGGTCATCGAGTCTTTTAAGAGAAGGTACCGCAGAAAGCTTCTTTTGGAAATTCTAGGTAAACTGGACACTGAAGGCAGCACATGTCTCATTCCAGCCTTAAAGACAATCAATATGAAAGACGTGATCTATATGGTAGCTAAGTCATACAATGAAATGCCATCATCTACATTTACGAAGTCTTGGAGAAAAGGAGAAAAGGTTGGCCAAATTCTTTTCTTCTCATTGAAAAGAATAAAGAGGACAACCCTAAAGCAGATGAACCAAATCTTTAGGGTTTAAACCAGATGACAATGCATCTCTGTTAAAAGAAGTACAGTACAACGATTGCCTCACTTTGATGATCTTGTACAACAAGGTGTTGCAGAATGTATTGCTGGTCAAGATGAGGAGTTTCAAAATGAGATCTTAAATGATGATGAAATTGTGCAAGCTGTCATTTGCCAAGAAGACGGAGAAGAAGAAGAAGAAGTCAATGAGGAAGAGAGAAATGTTGAGGAAAAAATGAGCCACTGGAATGGAAGGGAAGAGCAGCCCTGGAATTACCAACAATGTACATCGAGCAACAAACAGCGGCAACTGCAGTTGATGTTATGTTCATCAAGAAATGGCATGATTTTGCATTCAACAAAACAGTTGAACAAAAAAAGCAGAAGAAGATAACTGATTTCTTTTAATTTTTATTTCTAAGTTTTGCATTCTGTAGTAACATTTTTAATGTTCATGTGTTTTTCATATTCTATAAAGAGTTGTGTTATTTTTGCCAAATTTAGTAATACCTCTGTGAGTTTTTAGTAATTTTCCTTGTTTCTTTTTTTACTTGCTATCATAGAGTAAGGGTGAGTTATTATAATAATTAGTAATTTATATATACTGTATTGGGTCATTTATTATATGGATCATTCATTAAAGTAAAGAGCGTTATTTTATCATTGTAGCGTATTTTTGGTTTGTCCGGCCATTTTGTAATTCGGCCTAGGGTCTGGTCCCGACGTGGCCGGATGAGAGGGCATCTACTGTATTAAACAAAAAATAGTGATAACTGTAAATAAATTTTTCCTAAACTGGAGGAATAGAGGTCTGGCACAAACAAATCTAGTTGTTAGAACTTATAGGTAGGTTGTTTTCCTATAAATCTGTTATTTGTTAATGAATTTGTACAAACAAGATGTGATTATGTTCAAAATAAAATGCTTAAAATTTTACTTAACACACTATACTTTGGTTAAATTAAAATTTACAAAACTATTAGTGATTAAAATATTAAAGTGACGGCATATTTTGAAATTTGAGATCACAAAATGGCTGATAGTTTATCTGTTAAAGAACATAATTATAAATATGTGTACCAAATTTCATTAAGATATCTTAACTCCTTCTTGAGATATAAATCCCCCCCCCCCCCGTCTATGGGAAATGTTTACTGTTGTTATTAGAGAAGAACAAAGAAATAGAGTAAAAAGATAGGCATATTGTAAGGATAACTTTTGGCAACCTTGATTTTTCTTTAAAGAACAAGATCTAAAGTATTTGACCAGAATGTTATCCTGGTTATAACATGTGGGGCCTAGTTGAACTTCAGCACTTCCAAAACTATAGTAAATAATTTATAAGTCTGTATAAGGGAGAATAATTAGGATGGAACACGTTCATTATTAACTAAATCTGGCCTTAGATGATTTTTTAAATGTAAAATGTAGGCAAAACATTGAAAAGAACATACTGTATTATTACTGATGACATGAGTAGAAATACAATGCAGGTCTAAAAACCATTTCAGAAGCTAGGCATTGTAACCAGTTATAACTTCCAAAGGTATTACTATTCATGAAATCAGTTGTGTGTGGCAATAAGGTATGTGTAAGGTGACAAAGTAATGAATTCATAGGCTGTTGGTATACGTCTGCACTATTCAGACATATTTAATTGTTTATAAGTATCTTGTACAATATTGATAAAACTTAATTTTATATTTATTAGTTCTTTAATATTATAATTTACATTTGAAATAATATTCGAAATGTAAACGTGTGTAGAAATTTAGATTAAATATTATTTTGGTATAGGCATACAGTAATCTAAAAATTTTGCACTAGTTCATTAATGGTGGAACAAGTGATCGTGTGCTGTAGTAATATTATTCTATCTGAGGCATTCGTGATGAATATGTTTTCCACTATGATGTGGAAAAGTTATTGGCATTTTTCCTGGTTGGTTTAAATTGAGAAAAAGTGATCATTCCATGGTTAAATTATTAATATTATAATCTATACTAATAAATCTCTAGGGGGGTCTACGTTTGTTCATGGTAATCTCAGAGTCTACTGAACCGGTGTCAATGGAACTTTGCACGCTCATAGCAGGTACCCAACGGAAGGTTTTCCACTTTATTTGATAACGATGGGTTAAAAAGAACCGAAGTTATTGCAAAAAAACTAATTTTTTTAAGTCCAACTAATACGGCTTTTTAAGCCCTTCACTTCTCTCCTTCTACTCACCTTCTCGACATGCCCCCAAGTTAGTCCAACAGTGCACCGCATTACTCACTCCGCCCAATTGCATAAATGACGCATCTTGAAATTGCCTACAAGTCAATTAGGTAGACTTTACATCAGATTCTAAGCTATCTTATTATATTGCTAGCAGGTACCCGCGGCTTCGCACGCGAATATTTGTATATGATTGTTGTGGAAACTGTCGAGTTGATAAATTGCTAATGGTACATCTATATTAATAATATTCTTATGTTGTAAGTTATGAATATCCAAAAAGTGAGAAGCAATACATCCATCATCATTCATGTTTCCTCAATACGTAAAATCAAAATTTGATAATTTAGTAGATGTTTACAAACCTGCAGTAACACAATTAGATGAAATACTTATTTGTATAGAATATTACAAATAGTGTATACATAAGTATATTGATATCAGTTAGTCCATTTGAATATTTACATTTGAGTAGGAATATGGAATTCTTATCATCATATGGAATTCATATAAACAATACAATAATTCATTGTTTGATTATATTGTAACATTGATTATATAGTACACGTTGAGTCTGACAAACCATACTCTTCGACATTTGAATATTCAGTATGTGCAGTAAGGATAATTAATTCTCGAGAACTATACTTAACTTACTTCACCTCAGTCATGTGATGAGTGTCAGTGATGTAGCCTTTTTTCGTTAATTTTAAGTCATCGGTAAGTAATATGTGCAATATGTATTGTACAAATTATTAATTGCCCCCTAGATATTTATTAGTATAGATAAAATAAATAAATTTCCACTTTTTTGAGCTTTGCAATGCCAAAAAGGCAATCATGTTTAGGAAGATCTACTGTTGCTGTGAAAAGAATGAGACGTCTCAGAGCATCTGAAAATGACGTCGAAGGAGTCGAAATGCAATCAGCTCCTGAAAACTCTTCAGAAAGATCTGGATTAGAAGAAGTCTCACGGGTTGAAAGTCCTACGAATCGTGAAAATAGATTAGCGGCACAAAGACGCAGGCAAGCAACTCTCAGATCACAAGGTCCTACTTTACGATGGAATGCAAAATTAAATAGTGGTTTCAATTATAATCCAGTTATTAACTACGTAAATGAAACAGATATTGGGTTACCAAGTATGGTTTGCCCTCATTGCAAAGCTTTAAAGTGGAAAATGAATCACATGGATTATGTTGCTCTGCAGGAAAATATTATTAGATTCCATACTTCCTCCTCCAGAACCATTAAAATCATTATTAAATGGAGAACTTCTTTTATCGAAAAAATTTTTGAATGCATTAAGATAGTACAATTCAAACGCTTCCGTAAAACAATTGAATATATGGCGTAGACCTACCGTTCAAACAGTATCACTCAGAATAAACATGAGAGTCCAACTTGGAGGTGATGCAGATATTCACGAATTTTCTACTACTTTATTAAACCTTGGAGATGGTAAGATACCAGAGACAGACGGTGCGATATGTTTACCGCCATCATTATGTTGTACAGTTTCTTCACTGGCAGAGTTGATCGAAAAGGTTTATAGACATATTGAGTCTATAAATTTGCATGATGATGTGTAGTTATGTGAGCGTGTGATACTAGCACCAAGAAACGAGCAAAGTAATTCCATAAATAGCTGCATATTGCAAAAATTTCCAGGAGACGAAAAAACATATCACTCCATTAATACAGTTTGAAACGAAGAGGATGCAGTACATTACATAACTGAGTTTTTGAATACTTTATCTGCATCAGGATTACCAGCTCACATTTTCAAATTAAAACTAGGTGTTCCAATTATACTCATGAGAAATCTGAAGCCACCACAGTTATGCAATGGAACACGATTGAAAGTTAGGTCGCTAAAAAAACATATCATCGAAGCGACTATATTAACAGGCTGCGGCAAAGGAGAAACAGTATTTATCCCAAGAATTCCAGTCATACCCAATAACATTCCATTTCAATTTAAAAGACTTCAGTTTCTGGATAATTTATGCTTTGCAATGACTAACAATAAGTCACAAGGGCAAACTTTACGTACAGCTGTTGTGGATTTAAGAGCTGCTTGCTTTTCTCATGGACAACTGTATGTGGCATGTTCTCGAGTAAGCAGAAGCTCTTTATTTGCTCTGATAACGGCAGAACGAAAAATATAGTTTATAACGAGGCACTGGTATAAAAATGTATATAAAAACAGTATACTGGACTGTGAAACATTTACGTATATAAGGATTCTACCAAAAAGTTTAATACTGACTTAGCACGTAAGATTTAGACTAACTGATATCAATATACTTATGTATATACTATTTGTATTCTGTACGAATAAACATTTCATCTAATTGTGTTACTGCATGTTTGTAAATATATACTAAATTATCAAATTTTGATTTTACGTATCGAGGAAACTGAATGATGGATCTATTGCTTCGCACTTTTTGGATATTCATAACTTACAATATAAGAATATTATTAATATAGATGTACCATTAGCAATTTACCAACTCGACAGTTACCACAACAATCATATACAAATATTCACATGCGAAGCAGCGGGTACCTGCTAGTACTTTATATAAATTTGTGTCAATCATTCAAATATCAATGAATATTTACCATGACAATTTGTACAGCTGAATAATAATTCATTTTTGTTAAAAATTGACATATTGGAGAATGTCTGTGAATTAGTAAATAGAAAATTTTAAACACAATTTTGTGCTTTTCTAAAGAAAATAACATAAAAATAATACAAACTAAAAAATGTATAGCATATCTCCCATTCTGTAATTTTAACTGAACCAGTATTAACAACCCAGTCAGCAGACTTGTGCAGTTGAAGTGTAAGATTTTTGTTCTAGGGTTTGTCTAATGTGTATCCATATATCTTTTTACATTTCTTGCAATAATGTTTCTCTCTACCACTGTAATTGAATGATTGTTTATGTAAGTAACCAGTCAGTAATACACACTTTCTTTTTATGATGATCTTGAACATGAACTTTTTCCTTTTACATGAACTTGTTATTACTCATAATATCTTCCCAGAAAACCTTCTCAATTATTTTACATTTTTTTCAAGAAAAAGAAGGTCAAGATGGTTTATCCATTTCTATTCAAAGCCTCAATTAGCTTGTTATCACATATTTTCAATATGGTTACTGAATAATATTAATTCAGTATATAATACAGTATTATTACTGTGTATGATTTTTAAGTATTTATTTCATATGTGTATATTAGAGACAAAAAGTGTATGATTTTATTAGTGGTTTTGTTTCTTTGTAGATACAGATTTCTGCTTTGTAGTATAGTGTATTTATGGGTGTGAAAATGCTTGCATTTTCTTGACAGTATATAAATGTATAGTTATGGAAATGGTAAACTAACTTTTTAAAATTAGTTATATTATATAGTGATTTTTGTCTGTTGTAGCAGTTAGTTTTTGTGGATGTGTGCATGTAAAACGTGCGCACACACACAGAAGCAAGTAAACTTGCTTTGTACCTGATTGGATGCTAACCTAGATATGATGTTATGCAGACAGAAAAGTTCCCAATACTTTAATGATCTAACAATCCATCAGTTATATGTTTTACTGATACTACTTGTAGAGGATTGATATTTTGTTTAAAGATGGCAATTAATCATCATCATCTTCTTAACGGTTTTAGACTTTAGCGGCCTGTTCCTATTCCACAGTCCACCTTTTCTTAGGTCTACCAACTTTTCTTCTGCCTCTAGGGTTGTAATCTTTCACTATCTTCGGTATTCTACTTTCTTCCATTCTATTTGTTGAATCCATTTTCTTCTGTATTCCTTAATCCTTTCATTAACTGCAAAAATATCTAAATCACTTCTTATCTCCTCATATCTTATATGATTTTGTTTATTACATCTTTTAACTGATCTCAGAAATTAATATATAGATATTTTATTTCTTTTCAAATTCCTGATATTAAAAAATGTGAAGATTTTTTTTTTTAATAAATTACTAGTGAATATTAAAATGACTATCATAATAACAAGTATTGAAGTGATTTTGTAGATGCTCAAACATATGAATTAATTCTTCATAAAATTGTACATGTGCATGCGTGTACTATGTGTAGTATCATACACAAAAGATAGCAAACAAATGCACTGTGTATATTGTTTGCTGCTTCAATATCTGAGAAAGTATCAGAAATATCACCACAGAACACACACACACACACACACACACACAAGTACACAGTGGTAATAAAGTTAGTTTTTTTAATAAAAACTTGAATGACTTAATGTCACATGTTGCTAAGTGACTGTTTTAAATACTTCTCTATGAAAGTGTGTAAGTATCGTGGGTGTCAAGTGGGGCTTTTTGATTTTTCTCGTTTGGGGGAAGAAAAATTAATAACTTGGCTTATAAATCACGGTGTGATAAGTCAGTCACTGAATTGTCACGTCTGTAGGTAATAACAGGGTCGTCCTCAACAAAGCAATACTGAAGTTTCGGTGCAGAAAATGGTAGTATGACAAATCCAAAACATTGGTATAGAGAACCATGCATGACTTCCATGTCCTAAAATTTATATTTAAAATCATTTAAATATTAATTAAATAAGTGGATGCTTGAGTTCTGAAGAAATTACATATCAGATAAAATCGTACCACCATGTCAGGTGGATTAAGACTATCCTCAACCTTCGTGAGGAAGGACTGTATTTTTGGATAAAATGTCTGTAGGTCGAACGAAGAGCTAGCTAAAGGTAGCTGCGATCTGATTCCTGTAATGAAATTGGACTCTCGCTGCGAGGGGCCAAGGGATGTCTATAGTGTTATCAAAGTTTTTCCTGTCAATACTATACTAGTCATTTTACTTTCATGTTCCTTAAGGAAATGGAAGTATGGTGATGGCAAAAAAATTGTGTTCGAGATTATTGCAGATTCTGATTGTACTACACTCAAAACATGAAAAAAAGTCGTTTTTCGAAAAGTGTCTGTGTGTCTGTCTGTCTGCCGGTAGATTTTTTTCTATGGCAAACGATAACAGCCGCAAATTCAAATAGAATCAAATAATTTTTTGCATACAGCCCTGACTTGTAGAGTACTCACAACCTATTGTTTTTGGTGAAGATCGGTTAAGGGGAAGGGGTAGTTTACCTGCAACGTTTTTTTAACAAGGGTATTTTCTGTGGAAAACGATAACAGCCGCAAATTCAAACAGAATCAAATAATTTTTTGCATACTGTCCTGATTTGTAGAGTACTCAAGACCTATTGTTTTTGGTGAAGATCGGTTAAGGGGAAGGGGTAGTTTACCTGCAATGTTTTTTTATCAAGGGTAATTTTCTATGGCAAACGATAACAGCCGCAAATTCAAACAGAATCAAATAATATTTTGCACACATCCCTGAATTGTAGAGATCTCAAGGACTTTCGATTTTGGTGAAGATCGGTTAAGGGGAAGGGGTAGTTTACCTGCAACCTTTTATGTTTTAACAACAGTAAAGTACTTGAAAATTCATTTAAACTTTTTGAAACAATGGTAATTGTTAAAAATAAAATAATTTTGTTGCCAGGCAATAAAATTATAATTTTCTCATTTTAGTTTAAATCATGTATGAGTGAAAATATATCGTTCGTGGCAGGCAAGCATATCTCAATTATGTAATGTTTACGTTTCCATTTTATTATTATGATTACTGCAATAAAAAGGCAGGGAAGACACACACACACACACACACACAAAATTCGCATTATTTCTGGCCTCACTCATGTTTATTTTCTTACATTGCACGCTTTTTAAATGGAAAGTGCCGAAACCCACACCAACATAACGCGTGCAAGCCGAAAAATTGTCCAGCGTGGATAGCGATTTGCTTCCTGTGGATCGCTGGGCAGTGTAACTGCACGTGTTTACAGAGGAATGATTCATAGACAGACTTTTCGTCTTTAGGGAATGAACCCTCTGCAAGATGCTGAGGGTCCATGAGTGACTTCGGAGCGCTCCTTCTTTTCCGCGTGTTTGTTCTGTGAAACATACACTGTAGATTCGCAGCTTTACTCTAAGCAACGCTCAATAGGAAATGTTGAAAATTTTTGTCCACGGTATACCCTCATACACACTAAACCTGCTCTGATGTTTTAATTACGGACATCATAATATTAAAACTTTGGAAACTTGAGCACTACTTAATGGAGATCAAACATTAACTTATACAAGCCATTAATTTTATGCAATTTGTTATATATATTGTACAACGTTATCGGCAACAAAGAAGTAGTTTTTGTTAAAATTTCTTCACAGGAAGTTTGGCCGTAGTCCAATGTTTTCTATAAAACCAGACGTTTCGGCAATGCCATCGACTTCCATCATCAGTGAAAATCGAGTGCGATAACGTGAGGTGGTATACGTTAGTGACCACACTACTGTGGTTAAGGCTGAAGCAGTAAGTAGAAAGAAGTAGTTTCTATAGTAATATTTCATTTCGAAAATGATTTTAAATATAAATCTTAGAACATAGAAGTCATGTATGGTTCTCCATACCTATATTTTCTTTTTTAAAATCGAGTCTTGAGTTCTTTCTTTCCATTTGTCTTCTGATTTCCTGAACGACTATTCTGTTCACCCGTATAATTATAAATTTCTCAGCAAAACATTTCTTCCTTAATACGTTTGTGTCTCCTATTTAACACCCACCATTCTGATCCATGTCATAACGCTATATTCCACACAGACTAGTAAATAACTAGCCATCAGGGAGGTCAAAATATTTTCAAGGAGGGGCAAACAATTTTCCAAAGGAGGAAAATATTTATATATTTTTCATACATACACACATGCACATATTAGTTTATAATTCTCATATCATAATAGAAATAAGTACACAGATTGTATTAATTGCTTTAATACAACAACACTGCCCAGCGATCCACAGGAAGCAAATCGATGTCCATCTTTTCGGCTTGCATGCATTGTGTTGGTGTTGGTTTTGGCACTTTCCATTTAAAAAGCGCGCAAACATAAGAAAATAAACATGAGTGAGGCCAGAAATAATGCGAATTTTGTATGCGTGTGTGTGCGCGTGCGTGCGTATGTGTGTGTGTCCTGCCGGCCTTTTTATTGCGGTAATCACAATAATAAAACTTTGGAAAAGTAAACATTACATAATTGAAATATGCTTGCCTGCCAGGAACAATATATTTTCACTCATATGTAATTTAAATTAAAATGAAAAATATAGAATTTTGTTAAAGTGAAATGAAATGTTTCCATAGAAACTACTTCTTTGTTGTCAATAACGTAGTACACATATAAAACTTATAAAAATTTACCTCCTCCATCATCAACTACCATTTTAATTTATAAAAAAATTACCCCCCCTTCAACTACCCTTTTCATTTATAGATATTTCATCTACCTTTCTACAGTGGATTATTATGACCATCTTTTCAGGATACTTTATTTATCAAAATAAAGCACTTTACTCTAGTTAAAACGTAAAACATTGCAGGTAAACTACCCCTTTCCCTTAACCGATCTTCACCAAAACAATAGGCCTTGAGTCCTCTACAATTCAGGACTGTATGCAAAAAAATTATTTGATTCTGTTTGAATTTGCGGCTGTTATCGTTTGCCATAGAAAAAATTCTACACACAGACACTTTTCGGAAAATGACTTTTTTCATGTTTTGATGGTAGTACAATCAGAATCTGCCGTTATCTCGAACACGATTTTTTTCGCCATGACCATACTTCCATTTCCTTACGGAACATGGAAGTAAAAAGTAAAATACTCTAGGAGTACATCTGCTAGAATTGGTACCTTAATAGGTGACTCTCAGTTGGCCTGAAGAGTTATTTTAAGCCATTTTTGTTTGTACTATTTTTATGTACCGCTTCACCCCCCTTGCCCCCCCCCCAGGATGACAAGACCTGATTATGAGAGAGTACCAAGCATCGTTGAACACTATTGTCAATTGGTATTCTTTCATCAGAGAGGTTCGCGCCCATCACTTGTTGGAGGTCAGCGAGCCAAAATTAGGAGGGCACAGCAAAATTATCGAAATCGACGAAGCCAAGTTAGCTGCTGTAAATACAACCGAGGTTGTGTGGTCAAGGGTCAGTGGGTGTTCAGAGGCATCTAAAGTGACACCTGGAAAATGTTTCTGGTGCCCATCGACAAATACGATGCAGATACCTTAATAAGCATTATCTGTGAAAAGGTCGAGCCAGTCACTACTGTAATTTCCCTTATGTGGAAGACGTATCGGACCCTCAATCCTCAATGAGGCTGACCTCACTGTTAACCACTCAATTGAGTTTGTGGACTTGGCCACTGACACCCATACAAACACCATGGGGAGACTGTGGCAAGAGGTGAGGTATACAATACCGAGGTTCAGGGTTCAGAAGGAACACTTCGTTGGGTACTTGGTGGAATATTTATTCAAGGCCAAGTACTTGCACTCCTCCATGAATTTTTTATGGTGGTCGTGCATTTAAGGTGAGTCATGTACTTTACTTGTAATTGTTTATGTAGTTGTTAGTAAAAAAACGCACTAGTAATTTGTAGA
Source organism: Magicicada septendecula (assembly GCA_034769895.1). Classification (NCBI taxonomy): domain Eukaryota; kingdom Metazoa; phylum Arthropoda; class Insecta; order Hemiptera; family Cicadidae; genus Magicicada; species Magicicada septendecula. The sequence continues at coordinate 484,795,517 of CM068368.1, forward strand.
ATAGTATTTAGTACTGTGTCCAGGTCAGGTTAGGTTAGTTGGGTTTAGTTTAGTTCAATTACTAAATGTTAGTGGCCTGATTAGATTAGGTTAGGCTATTTTACTTCAGTTTAGTTAACTTGCAAAATGTAACTGCTTCTGTTCTACAAAACGTTTATGCACAACGCTATATGTATCATACTAATCCGAGAAAACTTCATGCACAACAGGTGTTAGATTATCCCCTCCCACACAAACAACATTAAATAAATCCCCTCGTTGTTCTTTCCAAAATTTTTTTTTGTCTACAATGCTACAGACGTGTATTTAGGTAATTTTCACAAAAATTTTGTCAGAATCCATGGTACCCTTCAACGGAACATTTGCCACACAAACTAAAGCAGACGGTTTATTTTAATATAGTGTAGTTGGTAATTTTAGTATTTTGTGAAAACAAAAAGTAATTAGTATTTGGATCAGAGCAAGCAATGCTTTCGCAGAGAAAATCAGGCAAAATTAAATAAATGCTTATGTAACCGACATTACTGGTGTCACCAAAAACTGTTTTGCATGATGTCTTATCAAAATGCCCTCTTTTCAAAATCAGTGGTGGATTTGTCAGTTACGGCCAGTCAAAATAATATTTGTGACTTGATATCATCATAACCATTAGTATCACGTTGCTTACAGTTCTGTACGCTGTCTTAACAGCTGACTGACCGCTCTACCCCCAAGGCAATGACTTCAAAAAATGCTTTGGTGCACTAATTATGAGATGGCCATAATTTAAGAAATCTTAGCATTTATTTAGAATATTATAACCATGCTTTCATTATCTAGATTTCTCTTTTTATGTTAGGCTGCAGTTACAAAAACTCTAATTTGTAACAATCTAACATATGATTATGAGGGTTTACTATTAACAATGATAAATTTAATAATGATAAGTTGCACAGTACGTGGCTCTCAGAGACATAAAGGCAAGACAAGTGTCTAGGGGCTGAGTAAAGAAGTGATGGAGCCATAATTCTGGCATGATGGAGAGAGAGGAGCACGAGCAGGGCAGGCATATGGTAATCTGAATCTATACTATTATTATAAAGAGGTAAAGTTTGTTTGTTTCATTGCCCGAGCTAACCTCAGAAACTACTGATCCAATTTTAAACATTCTTTCACCACTGTGTTTCTTAAAATTTGATGATGGTTTTTGGGATAAATTTGAACCAGCTTTTCAAAAACAGAGCCTTAGGACAGTTACTTGTTATAAAGTTTCTTTGTTAATTTGCGTGTAGTGAAATTTTTGGCATGAGACAAACTTTTGTTTTATGTGAGATAGCTATAGGTGTCACAAGTAAAATTTAGCAAAAATTCCAAATTTTATTTTGGTTCTTGTTTCAATAAAATCCTCCTTTTCCTTTTCTAAATTTTGCCAGATTTGTAAAAAAGTTAGTTGGTTGGCACGCGCAGCAAAGCAAAATTTAATATAAGTGAGTGGCAGCTCACCCATAAAGTTCAACAGTTCAGTGAACCCCCTATATAATTTAAATATATTTAAGGATTTGTTGAGAGAATGGTGTCGTATTAAATAACGAGATTTGTGAGATTATTCTTGTTGACTGAATAATTGGTGTAAAATCAATTGGTGTAATCACTCCTATTGCTTGAGATGCAAAGCAGCTCTCAGCACCTCCTAGACAGTGTGGACAGCTTTGGTGGGCAAAATCAGTATACCCAAAATTACACTCACCTGTTGCTAAACCAGAGTGTTAGCGACAGAGACGAATAGTTCCAACGAGGGCTAAACTGCTCTAACCGGGAATGTCAACATTTTCATAATACCGCCATATTCACCATTATTATGATTTTTACCACATGATTTGATCAAAAGACTCGGTTTTGTGTCAGATTTCTCTGTTTTATTTAATATCCAATGAAAATGTCTGCAGTGAAGTCTTAAAATCAAATCATATAGTGAAGTCTTTGTACTCCAAAAATAAACTGTGTGTAATGTAGTCATTAAATTATTACAGTAACGTTAAGTTGACTGAAGCATGTAGTGTTTTTTGTGTGTTCAGTGTTCAGATATTTCTTATTTTTGTGTTCAGTTCATTGATTTGGTAAAATGTTCAATTTATTTTTTTTTTTTTCTTCTCTATTGAAAATAAATGCAAAATTAAATAACTCGGTAGGCCGCTTCCTGTTTTAAACATTAAAGAGAAACAGACTGTAAAAGAAAAGGAATATTTTCGTTCCTTGAGAACTAATGTATATGATAAGAATAACTGGATATGTGGGTGTAATATTAGTAACCAATTTTATTGTTCCCATGTTTGTTTACTGTTTGTCAAAGGAAAAGACACTAGTTGGACCACTGAGGGAGCCTCCGATTTAAGGTACCTGTCAAAAAAAAATAAAAAACATGAATCCTCTCTTAGCCACGTAAACATGTGCCTTGATTTGTCAGTACTTGGAAAAAACGAAATCCAGGAACAAACGAACTCAGTGATCCATTTCAAAGAAATATAGAATGCCAAAATTATCAGGTCAGAAAAAATCATTACGTACTTTCTAAAATAATAGACTGCATTAAATTTTGTGGTGAGTTTGAACTGGCCCTAAGAGGTCATGATGAAACACCTGAATCTAAAAATCCGGGTATATTCAGAGGTTTGATTAATTTCACTTCTGCCCTAGATAATATTCTAAGAGAACATTTAAGTACATTTAAAGTTTTTAAGGGTGCCTCTAAAGATATTCAGAATGTTTTACTTGACTTCATTGTTTTACAGACTATATTTCAATCATAGCTGACGAGACAACTGATGTGTCAAGCAAGTGTCAAATGGCAATTATTTTGCATTATGTGTTAAAAAACGGCAAACCTGTTGAAAGTTTTTGGACTTTGTAAACCCAAGTGGTCATGATGCTGTAGCATTGGCTGACTGCATTAAAATGTCTCTTTATGAAGTAACTGGCCTGAGTAACAAAAAACTAGTTTCACTAAGTTATGGTGGAGCAAATCTTATGAGTGGCAGACATTCTGGGGTACAGATGATAATCAAATAGGAATATCCTTACACTTACTTTGTGCATTGTTATGCCCACCAGCTTAACCTAACGATGGCATAAGTAGCTAGTCAAAATGGAGAAGTTGAATTCTTGGATTTTGTTGTCCATGACGTGTCCGTTACTTAACTAAATACAACTATTGTTACTTCGTATTACTTTACCAATTTCCACCACGTGACTTCTACGTAATTCGAGCGATCTTTTTACCCATTCACCATGATTACACGCTACCCTGACTTACCCAAAACAGAAGACTCCAAACTATTTCTTGGATTTCGTTGTCCATGACGTGTCCGTTACTTAACTAAATATCACTATTACATTAACGACTCGGAACACTAGGTTTTTTATAAGTAAAAGCATAAAGTTTTACCTTACAGCCTTAACCGGTTTTCTCCTTTAAAAGGCTTCTTCAGAGGCTGCCGCAGGTAGCGGTGTCTGTCTTGTTGTGGGTGACGGAATCGAATTTTGAAAGATCGATGCTGTGTGTGTGGGGTGAGATATGTTCGAATAATGTGTGCGATTTGAAAATTCGATTCTGTCATTCAAGTTTTTATTAAAAAAACTAACTTTATTACCACTGTGTACTTGTGTGTGTGTGTGTGTGTGTGTGTGTGTGTGTGTGTGTGTGTGTGTGTGTGTGTGTGTGTGTGTGTGTGTGTGTGTGTGTGTGTGTGTGTGTGTGTGTGTGTGTGTGTGTGTGTGTGTGTGTGTGTGTGTGTGTGTGTTCTGTGGTGATATTTCTGATACTTTCTCAGATATTGAAGCAGCAAACAATATACACAGTGCATTTGTTTGCTATCTTTTGTGTATGATACTACACATAGTACACGCATGCACATGCACAATTTCATGAAGAATTAATTCATATGTTTGAGCATCTACAAAATCACTTCAATACTTGTAATTATGATAGTCATTTTAATATTCACTAGTAATTTATTAAAAAAAAAAAATCTTCACATTTTTTAATATCAGGAATTTGAAAAGAAATAAAATATCTATATATTAATTTCTGAGATCAGTTAAAAGATGTAATAAACAAAATCATATAAGATATGAGGAGATAAGAAGTGATTTAGATATTTTTGCAGTTAATGAAAGGATTAAGGAATACAGAAGAAAATGGATTCAACAAATAGAATGGAAGAAAGTAGAATACCGAAGATAGTGAAAGATTACAACCCTAGAGGCAGAAGAAAAGTTGGTAGACCTAAGAAAAGGTGGACTGTGGAATAGGAACAGGCCGCTAAAGTCTAAAACCGTTAAGAAGATGATGATGATTAATTGCCATCTTTAAACAAAATATCAATCCTCTACAAGTAGTATCAGTAAAACATATAACTGATGGATTGTTAGATCATTAAAGTATTGGATAATTTCTCTTATCTTAGTAGAAACATTCAGACATTGAAACCCCAACTGTCAGAACCACAAGCCACCACAGATATCAGTTTATCTCTGTAGAGTTTAATTTTTTTTAAATTGTTCCAAATATTTTGTCAATTGTTTATTTTTGTTAATCACACCTTGGATTGTTTACCAGTTAATGAGTTATTCACACACACACACACACACACACACACACATACAGAGTACAGTACACTATCCTCCCAGTTGCAAACAGTGGCACCTGCACCAGTTTCACTTGTAAACACTTTGGTAGACAAGATAAGTAATTTATTGTTGATGTGAGAGGGTAATTCCCACTTGGGAACAAATAGGTGGGACAGATTATCTTTTTATACCTGCTGTGCCAAAAGTATGCTACTTTTTTAATAAAGATGAATGAAAGCAGTAAAATGTAAGTTTTTACCTGTAAAAGTACTTAAATTTCAAATTAATGTCACTTAATGACAGCTGTGTAAATATTGCCTTGACATTTTTCAATGTTTTTCTTCGTATTCTTTATAAAATTTTATTTACTTAATCTTCGGCTAACTCAATCATATATTTTATTTGCCACGTTTGTTAACTGGATTACTAATTATATTTACCAAATTAAATTCTGTACCACCCACCCAGCCACACACACACACACACAATGTTTTGTTATTTAATTGTTTTAATGTTTTTGTTTTTGTTATATTTTGTTTTTAATTCACTAATTTTTTACTATACTACTAAATACACTTACTAAATTATATTTGTTATAGTGTGTGTGTGTGTGTGTGTGTGTGTGTGTGTGTGTGTGTGTGTGTGTGTGTGTGTGTGTGTGTGTGTGTGTGTGTGTGTGTGTGTGTGTGTGTGTGTGTGTGTGTGTGTGTGTGTGTGTGTGTGTGTGTGTGTGTGTGTGAGAGAGAGCACTAAAACCATAATATCAATAGATTGAATAAATATTCTCAAAATAATTATTTTTACCAGACTTTCAAAATTGATTTTTTGGTCACATGCTGTAATTAATTGACTTTCGTGCTCACTTATTTTAACAACATGCTACTGATATTTTAACCACATACCATTAGCACAGTAAAATATTTTTATTGCCTACAGAAATTTAAAATATCTATCTATGTTTGAATATCACTTATTTTGTACGTAAATTTAACATCAGTACATACTAATAAAGTAACATATTCTCACATTACTGTTACCTTGGTTATTGCTTAAACACACAGTACTCCCTCCCATCCAAGGCTGTCATTAGCACGGTAAAATGTGGATGTATTCGTTAGAATTCATACCACAATCAGCTAGGCTCCCCACCATGCCAGACTTATGGCTCCATCATATTTTTCTCTCAACCTATAAAAACTAGTAGAAGCAAGCACTCTTTTGTAGTGCTTTAAGCTGCTAGGAGCGCTAGCAGTGTCCCGGCTCGGTGAAAATGCCGCCAATTTTTTCTCTTGTTTATTGTTTTGATTGTCGCTGTTTGCGGTTAGCTTTTGGGTAGCACATGTTAAGCCAAGGCAAGGACCAGTGTGCACCTATATGTGATTTATATCCGTTCCGTCCAACTGTAAAGTGTCAGTCCGTGAATTATGAGTGTTTTTAAGTTCATCAGTTTCTACATCGCAGTGTGGCTGTTCTATTCATTTCCTTCTATGGAAACCATTTAGAATGCATTCATATGAAGAGAAAAAAGAAATCGCAGCATATCCATGACCACAGCCTGAGTTAAGTACCCTAACCAAAAGTTCAACAAAACCCAGGTAACAAGATAGCTTAATACCACTTACTATAAGAAATATTCTTGGCTGTCTGGTTGTGCATCTAGTTCCTCTTTATTTTGCTGGCCTTGTATTTGTTTCACCAATCTGAACATCATTACAAATGTTTGGTTCAACAAAGTTTACACTGACCTCAACAGTTTGATTAATGAATTTTTCAGTGAAGGGTTAGTGAGGATCAGTCAAAAATAACACAAATTTTAACTTATTTGTGTCAACGTTTCGACAGTGTTTATTGTCATCATCAGGACCTTTGTATGAATACAAAAGAAATGTCAAACACAACAGAACAATTATTTGTGTGAACGTGTTTGTGTATGTGAGTGTGTACATACACACGTGTGCGTGTGTATGAATGTATATGTGAAGGAGTTGAGATAATTTGTTTACATCTTCAAATGTTTTCTTTAAGAAACCAGGAAAATTATAATATCACAGAACTTAATTGGGGTTGGAACACTTGCCCAGAGTGACACTTGCATGGAGTGACATTTGCCCGGAGCCCTCCCCTCCATATAATGGTATTTGGTGAGTCAGAAGTAAGACTGTGACACTTGCCCGGAACTAACATTAGTATCTTAAAACTGTTCAAAACATATCCTCTTTCAATTTTGGAAGGGTTGAATTCAGTGTTATAGTGCAATATTACTTTTATTTTATGAATTTTAAGAGACTTTTTGCCAACTTTGCGTCGTTTCCAGGGAACACCACGGGGTGGTAGTCTCTTATCATTCCCCATATATTTTTTTCACTTTATGTGAGTTCGTCAAATTTTTTTTTTTAATGCTGAATTAGAATATTTACATATTTACAATATTTACAAATCATTCCTGGTGAGAGTCTACTTCTCTAACCTATAGGCATTGCCTTTCCTTTAACTTCTGGACATAAGCAACAGAAACAAGGAAAGACCTTAGTTTGCCATCCAGTTCCAGTTTTTTCAAGGCCTTTGAAATGGTTTCATCACTCTTCACTGCTGCTTTTTTCCTCTTCTTCCCGTCAATATTCAGGGCTATTCTATCAAAAAAGTGGCCGTAATACTCTGTGTCCTCTCGTAGAGTCTTGAGCAATGAATATACATTTGTATGAGACCACGAAATTAAACTATTAATTCTTTGATTCCATCCTTCAGAAACATTGTTGGTCGGGTGCCGTCTTCCTCAACAGTTCCACACTTTCCTTTGGATATGCTCATTCTCAAGCCACTGATCGACAACGTAGTCATAGAACACCCACAGTTTCTCGTCTTCAGGTGTGCTTTCCTGTATACTTAGCCAAACATCATCAATCAGTTCTAGCAGAACATGCGCGAGGGCAGAACACATTCGAATGTGAAGTCGAATCTCTTCATTTTCTTTGTACACAGGAGCAAGGCCACAGTCTTGTACTCTCCTCTGTAAACATTGGTTAAAATGGTAGTTACAACCAAAATTTCAGCTTCAGGAAACAGAGTTTTAGCTGATTGGAGGATTGCCAGTTCAAAGTCCATTGTAAGTGTCACAGGATTCCATCCAGGTATGTTGTTTTTCACTGCTTTGAAAAAACGATCATATGTTTCTCGTTTCCTATTTGGCAACAACGCGTAGACTGCTGGAATAGTGTTGGTTTCTTTCCAAGAACTTCCCAGATCGGCATGGATGATAAATAACTGCCCAAACTGTTTGCTTGAACTCTTGAGGGTTCCGTCGACGAAGAATGAAGAACAACTTGTCAATGCAGATTTTCCTTTTTCGCTGGCAAACACCAATATTCTGTCTTTAGGCCCTCTGTTGTTGTCTTCAAGTAGACAATTTTTATCGTCATTCATAAGTAGATCATTTTCCTCTAATCGTATTCCTTCATAGTCGACTGGGTCCTTTGTAGGCCTCACAGTTTTTCTTCGAATGCAATGTAATGATTGTTTGGCACTTCTGTGTGATGGTAGTGAAGTCACAAGGCCATATCCTCGATTAAAGAGTGGGCCTACTTCTTCGGCATAAATTTTTGAAATCGTATTATCTGTTTCCCTTGCACGCTTCTTTGCATTAACAACACTTTTTCTCACTTCAGTTGCCGCTTCGTCCGGAATACAAACATGAGTTGCTTTGCCTACGATAGTATTATTTTTCGTTGATATTCTGCCTTTACATTTACTTTTCTTATAATCAACACATCGCCAATAAGTCACATCTTCTTTGTTGGTATAGTCAACACTCCCTCCATTGCTCCTGCATTCCTATAACCAGTCTGACTCACCCACTACCGGACTCTGTGCAAGTGTCACTGACAAAAATACACATAATTAGTCATTTCCTGGAATGCTTAGGGCTCTGGGCGAATGTCAACAAATTCCATCTCCATGCAAATGTCACTCCGTGCAAGTGTCACAACTTCAACTTAATTTATACACTACTCAATTTAAATTGCTATATGTAATGATATTTTAAATTAATTATAAAAGCAATAATTAACATAATTTTATAATTAATTAAAAATATCATTACATATAGCAATTTAAATTGTAGTAGTGTATAAATTAAGTTCTGTGATATTATAATTTTCCCGGTTTCTTAAAGAAAACATTTGAAGATGTAAACAAATTATCTCAGCTCCTTCACATATACAATGATACATTCATACACATGCGCACACACTCACATACACGAACACATTCACCCAAATAATTGTTCTGTTGTGTTTGACATTTCTTTTGTATTCATACACAGGTCCTGATGATTTCCAGACGGTATACTGGACATTGTAATTTAATCATATCCCTTGCATAGTAGAAATAAGCTAAAAACTGAATTACAAATTATCTAAATTATCTATGGGCGAGATTATTTTAAGAGTGTGAAAAGACTACTGATTTACTAAGCGTTTTTATTTAAAACAACCTGGTTGAGTGCTTTGGTGAAGTGATGGAACTTGTAAAAATCATTTTAACAGTGCCAGTGACATCTAGTGAAGCTGAGAGATGCTTTTCATGTTTGAATCGTGTAAAGACTTGGGATAATTTCTCTTATCTTAGTAGAAACATTCAGACATTGAACCCCCAACTGTCAGAACCACAAGCCACCACAGATATCAGTTTATCTCTGTAGAGTTTAATTTTTTTTTTAATTGTTCCAAATATTTTGTCAATTGTTTATTTTTGTTAATCACACCTTGGATTGTTTACCGGTTGATAATAAACATTGGCCCTGATGATAAACATTGTCGAAATGTCGACACAAATAAGTTAAAATTTCTGTTATTTTTGACCGATCCTTACTAACCCTTCACTGAAAAATTCATTGATTGACGGTCACTATGAATTTAAGGATTTAATTTGATTAATGCTAACAACCATCATCAAAAATCAGAAGATCATGTCAGAGCTTTTTTGAAATTTAATGAATTTGGTAAAACTCGAATAGATACCCAGCTTGATACCCAATGAAAAATAAGAATTACTCGGCATAACAAAAAAGTGTCAAAGCACCGACTCATTTTTAAAGGTTTCATTGATATTAACTGTTTTTTCCCCAAACAGGATTTAAGTTTTCAGGGTCTGATGAATCGGAATCATCTACCAATCGAGGCAACTACAGATAACGCTTTCTTTGCTTTCTACATATGACTTACTATTATCTTAACACTTGAATGAGTCTTCTGTTATCACTAGTCTTTTGAGTTCAATACAAAACGACTTAATTGATGCCATGAAAGATATGGTATTTAATAAAATAAAAAGTGAAACAAATGCATCTGACTTCAATGCGATAATGGTAGATGAAACGTCTGACTGTTTGAAAAGTATCAGTTAACTACAACATATAGGTATGTAGATGAGAGTGGTGCAGTGCAGGAAGGAGTTTTAGTTTCTCATAAGTCTTCTGCTAGGATACATTTGAAGCATGTCATTGAAGTTGTAGAAAGGTTAGGATGCATTTCAAAAATCGTTAGTCAAACATATGACGGGGCTTCAGTTGTGTCTGGAGCATTGTCTAGTACTCAACAGCGAGTCAGAGCTCATTTTCCATCTTCAATTTTTGTGAATTGTTTTGCCCATGTGTTAAATCTCATGTTAACACAGAAGTTTTATCTCGGAATGTTGAATTTTTTCTGCACTGTGGACAGTCTTCTTTCATTTTTTCTCTCTCTTCTTCTAGAACTCATTTACTTGATGCAATTGTCTGCAAAGTCTTGATTCCTTCTATCCATGGCACCCACTCAGGAATTTCAATGATAGACTGTTTGAAACTGTGTGTCATTATTGGCTTGACATCATAAATTGTTTTGGGGAAATAGAAACTATATTTCTTCTACAGTTATTCAAAAACTGGTCATCTGTTTCATATTCTACAGACAATATGACTTGATATTTCTTATTGTCTCCAGAAGTAACTTCCATCAAACAATATTTCAATGACTTGAGATCTTTTTTCAAATACCTCTTACAAGAAGCTACTGCTCTTGTTGGGCAGCCAAACACACCTAGGAGACAAGCAGATGTAGATCCAGTTTTGTGGTTCAGGAGATTGTTTAATGAGATCTTAAACATTCTGATTGTCAACATTAATTCTAGATTTTCAAACCTCTCTCAACTTAAGTTTTTTCAAAATTTTTGATGCTAGTAAATGTAGTGATTTTAGAAGAATCTTTCCTACTGAAAGTTTGAACTATCTGGCTACAACTTATCCAGGGAAATTCAATGTATCCATTCTTAGGACAGGATGTGAAGCTACTATATTTGTGTCACATAAAATTAACTAATTTACTAATAAACATTGTATAATTATCGGGCGCCATCTTGTATGTATTATTTACAAGAAACAGAACACAAAAAAATTGTACCTATCATTGTGGGGTTCTTTTCGGCGAACAGGAGATCAGAATGGTTGTCGAAATAATGAAAACTTTATTTATCTATTTGTTACCAAAAGACGTTTCCTTTTATTTTTTTATTTCACTCCCACAGTTGTACATTTTATTTCTTTTAAACCATTTGAACATGTTTGGCCACGAGGCTCAATTGATAAAACAAATCAAGTAATTAATTAGTAATTTAGAAGTTAGAAGGTAACAAATAAAGTAATTTTAACTAACTTATAATTGATCGCAACCAGCACTTCCTAATTATGTAGATTCTATACTCTCACACAGACACGCACACAATCATCCCATTCCCCTAGAGATCTCGTTTATTGAAATATGATAATCATATTAAAATTTTGATTGTTTGCCCTTATTTAAAGATTGTTCTGCCCCCCGTTTTGTTACTTATCTTGCAAATCAGTCCAAAAGACGTCATATTGTTCCACACGCACTACATCGATTATTTCTTAACTTTCACTGCTGTTACATGTTTTTTAAAACTGTTATTTCATTCTGATTTACGTTAAAATTTCAATACTTCACTTTTTTTACGTGTATGCGGGCGCGAAAATCACGCACAGCCGGCGGACCGGCGGACGCTAAAGTTATTTGCGTCCGGCACTGGTAGTTGTTATTGTCCGACTGGGAATAGGCCACCGGCGCTATTTTGTGTTGTCGCCGTGGTTGTATGACCAATTCTCATTGTGTTTATGTTTGTATCACTACGCCAGCAGACTGTTTTGTTACATAACTGCATTCCACAACGGGGATCGTCTCTGACATCTACCACTGTCACTAACAATAAATTTACCTTTGTTTAAGTTTGTCCCTATCATAGTAAAAAAAAAAATGTTATTTGTTTTATATAAAAAAAATACAAACTGCCCCGTTACAATACCCCCTCAATGAGATATTTTATGCCGAAGCATAAAAAATCTCATTGACACATTCATACTTGCTAAAGGGATCAGCCAGGATATGTCGCCACAACCCCCTGTATGGTTTACAAAAAATATAATCAACTCACCCTTGGTCCGGTGACTGTGACCGCACCTGAATGACAATACTGGACTTCTCTCTCGAGATCCCAACACCGTAGAGTCAGACAGATACTTAACGCCCCTGCTCTGACGCGCTGGCCAGCTCAGGTCCGCCGCCACAGCATCACCAAACACTGAAACAACAAATTAAAATATCAACTAGTGGCCTTATACAACACCATATCCCCAACTGATCTGTTTCCCCCTAGCGGTGCTGGTTTGCGCTAAGAAGCACTGGTTTTGTTTTTTACTTATTTCTAACATATCAGAATACCTAACAACATAACATAACATAAGAAAACATAGTACATTCATAATTCACATTATTATTATTATCTTAAAATAAACAATTTGTATTTAAAATGTTACACACTTAACATCATTAAATTTGCATATAAAATCATAAAATTACCTTTTAATCTCAATTGACTTTTATTAATTCGTTTCTCAAAAAAAATTTTTTTTTTTTTTTCATGACTTGCAATTATCATCCCATTTCATTCATTTGGGTGATTCTCAGTTATTCGTCATAATTCACTTTATCAACTCGGCATTTACTCATAATCTTACCCCTTTTATTACTCTAACGCTCCCCTACAAAATCTTTAACTAGTATGACACCCCACTATCAAAAAATCTACTAACCCTTCTCTACCTCTAACTACTTACTACTTTAACCAATTCGCCACCTTCTCTCTATATATAAAAAAAATACTCTCTAACCCTTTGTACATAGGATATATGTTTCCCCCCCCCCCAAAAACTCAATTCCCTTATTTGGTTCCTGGATTCTACCTAAGGCAACCCCTTCCCCACTAAATCGGTACCTAATCCCGTCCCAACTTATCATTATGTTGCGGACTCCCACATTACACTACCCCCTACTACAAAATTGCCATCCCCAAAATCTCAATCTCATTACCTTACTACAACTTTAACAAAATAACAACATTAATTATAAACATCAATATATCGCTCAAAACTCTACATATATTCTCCCTTACTACTGTGTCAACATCAATACTTCTCAAAATTCTATAACATACATTAACTCAAAACAACATTACATTATTTTCATCTCTACTATTTCTTTAACTTTGACTTCAACTTGGACAGATCTATATGTCCCACAAATATTCATCACCCAACTTCTATCTTTTGCAACCCATTGAAAATTTTAAACTATCACAACTTTATTTCATTTTATTTTAAAATCTATAAACACATTGAAAACCTATTATTATATTTTATAATCCTTAATTCCTAACATACTACATGCAATTAACACAATAAGATATAATAAACACAATATAGGAAGTATGTAGTACATCTATTTTTCAAATCAAAAACAAATTATTTAGTAGCGAGTCATCATTATTAAAATACAACAAATTTCTAATTCGTTACCCCCCTGGATAACCTCCCTGCCACACACACTATGACCCCCCCTGGACTGTGGCGTCCAGTTGCGTCCACAAGGACTGAAATTTTGGAGGAATTTGACATCTCCGTGTCCTTGCTTCTACATTACATTTGAAAAGTTCAGATATCAACATATCTTTGTCTATAGTTATGCGCCCTTAATGCGGGTCTACCACCTGGCTCTGCTGTTCCTCCTCGAACAGAATGGCAGCCGCTGTTCTATAGTTCCGGGGGATTTCCCCTAGTTTCACCCCCCATTAATTTCTAATATAGACCAATTTCAAGCCAGCTATGGTCAAGGGACTTGGTATGGCCATAGCTGACCGCTAGCCAAACCACGATTAGTGCTGGTAAGGCAGTAATCGCCCGAAAAGTCGGGGAAATCATCTCTTCCTTCAAGCATGTATTCGTCATCATTATTTTGCACGGCACGGCAATTTATCAAGTTACAATTCAAAATTGTACAAAAGGTGTGCCGTGCATTTTCGCCATGTTGGCCTCCGATGGAGGTAACACTCACTGTTACCCCCAACACTTTCCGCTATCTACTGGGGCACATGCCACCCCAGCAACAGCAACTTAATAACTAATTAATTAAAATTGAAAACTAAACTTTCTACCATTGCAGTTCCACACTCCACTGTTCTATCACTTCAATGAGCACCAATCTACCCCCCAAAATTACCCACACATCTTGTATAATACATTATATAACATAATAAACAAATAGACATTAACCTTGATTATTAGCATACATTAAACAAACAATTCTCTTTTAAATAATTTATATAAAAACTTATAAACACTATTATTTAAAATTTTTTCATTAACTCTTTTATATCATCATTTCATTATTTATCCTACGTTGCCATTAGATTCCTCACAATTTCAAAATTTATTATTAATCTATTTCTTTTAATGATTATGTTATTCCACAAACTAAACAATTTGACATTTATTTATTCATTAACTGTCATTAAATTGAAATCTCATAAAAGAATTTAAATACATCAGCAAATTCAATTATATAACCTTTTAAACCAATCACAATATTTTAAACATCTCCAATTATTTACTTCAATTGATTTTAAAACACAACATATTTCAATTATTATCAAAATTTACAAAACATCAATTATTGTCTTCATAATTATTTTATTATTTATTTAGACTGCAAACTATTAATAATATTATTATTATTATCACAACATTTTTCTACTACATATACACATTATTTACCTAACATTTCATAATACACACAAATGAATTCACTACATTATTTACAAATTATTCGTCAATAACTGTTCAATTGTTTCACACTTCATATGTCCAAATCTGCAAGGTCATTACCAAAATTACAATATTTAAATTGTCCATTCACTGATTTTTTTAGTTCAGCCTCCATCATCGTATAGATATCTAATATATTTGTAACATGCATCATTGTTATCCACATACCATTTATTATTATTATTATCATAATAATCCATTAACTCTATTTCATTCATGATGCCATTATAATTTATAGGGTTATTCCCTATTAATATTTCATAAACCTTGTCAGCATAAGTTATTGTTGTCCAGTCTCCATCAGTATTATTGGTCAATGTCAGGTAAGTTGTTGTATCATTTTTATATTCCTCTACTACGTCAGGTAAGTCATTATTGTTTATAAAAATATTCTCAAAATAATTCTCTATCTCTCTTTCAACAGGTAAGTACTTTATATGGTTCATCTTCACCCCTTCTAATATTTTTCTCAATTCATCATAATTCCTTTTTAACTTATACAATTCTATCTCTCTCTCAATACACAAATCTCTCTCTTCATAACACATCACACTGTCACAATTATTACAGACAGAGGGTACTAATTTATAAAAATTCGGGGAACAATTCAAAGACCTCATGTCTTCCAATAACAAGGGATTCTTACCCTTCAACAACAACATTTGTGAACACCTTGGTTCACCATAAATATGGGGAAAATTTACCCCCTGCTTCATACCCCCAACATAACTCTCTTCACTCACTCTCTTTAATCCATTAACACATACTGACATTCCATTATTACATTCTAAAACTTCATCAGTACTCTCTATATATACTCCATTATTTTTTAACATCATATTTTCACTTATATTGTCATAATTATCACTCCTACTTACCTCAGAATTGAAATTACCCTTATTATCATCACTAGTCAACACTACTTCTCCCACTATTTTGTCACTGTTATTTATTAACTCATTATTTGAATTGTCACTCACCTGGTTAATTATTTCTTCACTATTATCAAAGACATTATTACCACTTACCTGTGTTAACTCAACTTCTGTATTCTCTTTTAATTGATATCTCTCTCCTCCCCACTTTTCGTCTTGTTTATTCATCTTTGTGTTTAGTTCGTCAAAATGTTTATCCAGCCTATCAAAACCCTTGTTCATAACACCCCTTAGTTCATCGAAAGCCTTGTTCATTCTTTTGTCCATCTCGTCAAAACCTTTCTTTAAAAGGTCAAATATGTCATTCAATGTATACTCCTTTTCTTCCACCCCTACACTATCGACATCATTATCACTAGGCCTATTTTCTCTCTTCTTCTCTACCACTATTATTTCAACGATCTTACCTTCATTACTTGTCACCTCACTATCAATATCATCACTGTGCTTCTTAATTTCTGTGAATATTCCCTCTTCCTGTTCTTCCATTCGTGTTAAACTATCGTCTAACCTACCCCATTCCTCGTCTGTCATTTCACCTACAACCCCTTTAAATTCGTTTTCCCACTCCTTCCATATGAAACCACTATCATTTTCTTGTATCTTAGCCATATTTAAAAGATTTTTATTATAATACCCTTTATACTACTTAATAATTATCATACATATTAATTATTATGCATATTACTTCACAATACCCGCTACAAAATATCAACATCAATATTTCACACTTATCACAACATAACCCCTATCTACGTCTATTTTACGTACACACAAAAATTTTATTTCCCATTTCAAACAACCATACTGCTCTCCCAAGTAGGCCTATATTTATATAATTATATTATATAAATGTCCCTGTTCGGGCGCCATATGTGAAGCTACTATATTTGTGTCACATAAAATTAACTAATTTACTAATAAACATTGTATAATTATCGGGCGCCATCTTGTATGTATTATTTACAAGAAACAGAACACAAAAAAATTGTACCTATCATTGTGGGGTTCTTTTCGGCGAACAGGAGATCAGAATGGTTGTCGAAATAATGAAAACTTTATTTATCTATTTGTTACCAAAAGACGTTTCCTTTTATTTTTTTATTTCACTCCCACAGTTGTACATTTTATTTCTTTTAAACCATTTGAACATGTTTGGCCACGAGGCTCAATTGATAAAACAAATCAAGTAATTAATTAGTAATTTAGAAGTTAGAAGGTAACAAATAAAGTAATTTTAACTAACTTATAATTGATCGCAACCAGCACTTCCTAATTATGTAGATTCTATACTCTCACACAGACACGCACACAATCATCCCATTCCCCTAGAGATCTCGTTTATTGAAATATGATAATCATATTAAAATTTTGATTGTTTGCCCTTATTTAAAGATTGTTCTGCCCCCCGTTTTGTTACTTATCTTGCAAAACAGTCCAAAAGACGTCATATTGTTCCACACGCACTACATCGATTATTTCTTAACTTTCACTGCTGTTACATGTTTTTTAAAACTGTTATTTCATTCTGATTTACGTTAAAATTTCAATACTTCACTTTTTTTACGTGTATGCGGGCGCGAAAATCACGCACAGCCGGCGGACCGGCGGACGCTAAAGTTATTTGCGTCCGGCACTGGTAGTTGTTATTGTCCGACTGGGAATAGGCCACCGGCGCTATTTTGTGTTGTCGCCGTGGTTGTATGACCAATTCTCATTGTGTTTATGTTTGTATCACTATGCCAGCAGACTGTTTTGTTACATAACCGCATTCCACAACGGGGATCGTCTCTGACGTAATGTCGCCTGACGATCCGTTACATAATTTGTTGACGCTGTTTTGTGTGTCATTGGTTGACCTCGGCACAATTCCAGCTTGCTGATGTTCTCGCTTGAGAAATTTACATACAATATTTTCAATCAGTCGTACCCCCTTCGCTACCACTGTCGCTAACAATAAATTTACCTTTGTTTACGTTTGTCCCTATCATAGTAAAAAAAAAATGTTATTTGTTTTATATAAAAAAAATACAAACTGCCCCGTTACAAGGACTTAGGTGTGCCCTGAGTACTGATTGTTAAAGTCATAATTTTTTAAACTAGAAAGTTGAACCGTAGCTTGCTAAATGCCACTTTTTTTAATATCATACTAATTACATTTAACGAATATTTTTCTCACAGTGACACAAACAAGTGCATACTTGAATATTTAAAAATGATTTTCTAGCATTGGAATGTTATGTACATGCAGTTACATTGTGCTTAGAGCCAATGCTTGCCCTACCCATTAAATCAGGAATGCTTGCATATTACAACTTATGTAAGGTATTTGCATTTTTTATAAGTCTCCTCAAATTTTTCTTCTTTCATTCTGTTCACATAAGCATAAGTCCATTCTTTTCAAAGTAATTTGTCAGTCTTCTGCTTCCTCTCCATTAGAACACTATTTGAAACCAAGTGTGTACAGGACTCTCAATCTGAGAATTGTTTTCTATTTTTATTTACAATACTTGAGACCTGTCATTAATGTGACTGGTCCATGTTATCATGGGAAGTAAAGTATTGTTTTAAGTAAATACAACTATTACATTAACGACTCAGAACACAATGTAATAGTTGTATTTGGTTAAGTAACGGATACGTCATGGACAACGAAATTCAAGTATTGTTTTAAGATTTATTGTTATATTGGTTTGGTAATTTGTTCACCACATTTTGGAAAAAAAGACACAAAGTAGCTATACTACAATTTTTACAGGAGAGGAATTGACAGTTGACTGCATGCGAGTGGGAGAGTGGTGTTTAGTTCGGTCTGATTGGCCGAAGCTATACAGCACAGCATTGTCAACTCATACTTGTTGTTCCGCTGTTTATGCTATACCATGTGTGCTTACTAAATTAAATGTTACTGCGTTTACTTTTGTTTGATGTGGTTGAAATTTAACAGTTTTAAAATTTACAATATTATCATATTTTAGTGTGTGTTGTATGATTTAGTCGTATTTTTTAATTTAATGATTACTAGTTTGATATTCAGAAGTGATTTTGTGGTAAAATTTAAATATTTAATGTATTAAGTGATAGTGTTAGTTAATATTATCCATTCAGCTATGTTCGACGCCAGTACAAGTGCTTCAGCTATACTCAAGACATGAAAAAAGAAAGTATTTAATGGACAGGCAAGACAACTTATCTGTTCAGTGTGTGAATAGTGAATATTTTGAAAAAGAAAAAGCAAATGGGGGAACCGTTAATTTCAGTGAATGAATTTTTTAGTCCGTACAGCTGCCACATGCGAAGTAGGGAAGAACCTGATAGTATGTATAGCAAAAGTGAAAGACAATTTTCTCACTGATTTTAGTGATACAGAACCCAAGTTTCAAACCTCTAACAAGAAAATAAATATGCACAAAAGAGTTATAATTATTTTATTGGATAACGCCCCTTATCACTTGGTCATATACAACAATGTGCCGGCATTGGCTACACGTAAAGAAGACATTATTCACTGGCTACACCAATATAACATTTCTACCTCTGTTAGCATGAAAAAATCGGAGCTGTTGGAGCTGGAATCAGGTTGTAAACCCCGATTTCCAGAATACGTAAGTGACAAAGTAGCGGAAGAACAAGGCCATAAAGTAGTAAGATTACCACCGTGTCACTGTCGTTGTAACACCATTCAGTTAATGTGGGCACAAGTAAAGGGATATGTTGCAAGACTTTTACAGGAACAGAAGTAGAAAAATGATATGTGAAGGCATTGCAAATGTTACTGCATATGACTGATGAAAAGCAGTGATGCACACAACGGGTATTAAATTTGGGTATAGAACCCAGTGACTCAGGTGATTTTGGAGCAACATACATGGCACAACACCTCTAGATTAATGGCACAGTGGAAAACTACAGACGGGTAATAATAATTTTAGTTTTAGTTTTGTGGTAAAAGTAAACAAAAGTAAAACACTGACTCATATTTTGCTGTCTTATATTTTTTTATTTTATTCATCAAGCTGATGATTGGAAATTAGCACACTTACTGTTAAATCAAAAAAATTAAAGATACTGAACATTTGAAGTTAATTAAAAAACACAGGAATTAGTTATGTTCTACTTTATTATTCTTGTAAGAATTCAAATTTTTAGTTTAAGAATTATATTTAGTTTCAGTTGAATAAATATTCATTTTTAAGTAGGCCAATACATATTTAGTTTGAGCATATTAAATTTGTTTTGTCTGCTGAAGTATGATTTGAGTGAATGCAGTAATGAAACTTACATTTGGGTGTCGTTCAACAGAAGCACATTGTTACGAAGTAGTAACATGGTGATGATGTCATCACAACTGTCAATCCCTTTCCTGTAAAAATTCCACTGTAGTGAATCTTCCAGTTAGAAGATTTAATTAAAATCATACTTCTTACTACTACTCACTCACTCACTCTCTCTCTCTCTCTCTCTCTCTCTCTCTCTCTCTCTCACACACACACACACACACACACACACACACAAGCTCACACATGCCATTTCTTATAAAGGATACAAGTAAATTTATATTTGTTTCTTAAAATTTAAATCATTACCATTGTAATTCATGATTTATAAGTTCTGTTATGTAATGTTTTGTTTGGAGTAACAATATGAAAAGTTAATAAATGATTAGTTACATTGGAAAGTGGACTCTTGATTTTAAGTCAGGTGACTGTACATGTGAATATTACCTAGGAGAATAGAATTAATTACCAAAAAGTAACAACCAAAATTTATAATATAATGACATTTTAATTTTAAGAACTTTGGTTTTGATCAGATGTAGGGAAGTTGTAAGTGCCAATTTCATCCATCCACTGTCTTCCTCAGACCAAATATATTGTTATGACGTCTCCCTGATCGTCGTATGGTACAGTGGAAAACAAAATTACAGACACCAATCAAGTTACTAATCACCAGCTTTAATTAATCACAAATACAGTTTATAATCAATTTGTACAATAATCCAAGCAAAATTTGTCCACACGTAATAATAATGTCAACTAATAGAGTCCCGCACAATCACACCTCACCACAATACTTCGAACCTCACTTGAATAAATCGCCATTTCAGCTGAAAACTAAGCGGCAGGATTTGGCTATTTATAGTCTGCAGGGTTCCATAATATGCGTTCTTAGCAAGCACTCAAAAATTCTAGAGGATACTTCAGCGCGGCCTTGGCAGAAACATGTACATGTTGGGCTAAGCAAGAAACGCGTAGAACAACGTTCTCCATAGTACCAGAATGTTCCGTATTGCATAACACTGCCCCCTCCTTAAGCCTGCTCGTCCTGAACTGGCTAACCATCTCCGAAGTAATACTTAGCCAGGCGATCTAGGTGGATGACCTTAAACTTTCACTGGCCTTCCTGTTGAATCTGATAGACAACATCATTGATTCTCTTTTTCACAGTGTAAGGTCCTTCTCAGTTAGTCTGAAATTTAGGTGAGTTACCACGACGGCGCTTTGTGTTGAACAACCAAACCTGATCTCCTTCTTGGAAACCCACACTATTGCTGTGAATGTCATACCGAGTTTTCATTTTATCGTTTGCTATGGAATAGTTCTGTGACACTTGGGACTGAGTCACAGGTGATCCGAACATCAAGTTTCCTGTAATACGAGTCTTCACTCAACTTTTAGTTTTGCTGGAATCACTCCCATTGTGTCATGTACTGATGACCTATACGTGTTTGCCTGGTCCAAGTCTGATTGGTTCTCTTCAACAATCTCTTGTGTAACTTCATCTTCAGCAACTTTTCCCCTGAGTGCTTCCATTAACTCAGGAACAAGCAAGAGTCTTTTCTCAATGTGCATAGTTGGCTTTCCATTCACTACTTTGTTGTGTTGCACATGATACGTTTGATATTATTGATATTTAATAAATATAATTTGAACTAATACTACTGTTACTGTATTTACTGTTTACTGTGGTGTGCCATTTCGTTACCAACTACGTATCAAAAATATATGTGTACTTACCAATTTTTTCTCGGGTTCTTTTCGGCGAACCCAGGAGATCAGAACTGGTTGTTCCAAATAAAGAAAAACTTTATTTTGTTTCCCAGGAATAGAGTTTTATTGACATTTTTTTACTATAATTTTATTATTAACAAACTACCTCCTGCCATCCTCTCTCTACTGGAAATTCACATTTACGAAAGTTATTAATTATATAATCATTCTGCTACAATGAGAATGAAAACATGGTATACAAATTCCAAATAAATTTTAAGAAATTAAGTATGAATTAAATTAAAATACAAACAACGCAAACCAGCCTTCTTTGTCTACACGCTTACTCATGCACACAGACACACACAATGACTTTATGATTTGAGAGCTCTCGTGTTACATGTTATTAAAATTTATTTCCCCATTACTTAATTAATTTTAAAAGAAAACCTTTGTTGAAATTTTAATATGAATGCATGGCTACTTAGCTGTTCAGTAAGTTGGTGGCGTCACACTTTTACGCACATTGTCCATTTTAATGAATAATTGCCGAAAACTGTTTTTATAATGAAGAAATAAAACTGTTAGTTACTTTTGTATTTTGCTAGACTTTACTTCACATTTTTTATATGTTGCGGGCCCGCACTTACTGCCGAAACTTTTTTATAGCTACCACTCGCGAGTGGTGATGGCTTTATACTGGGAAGAGAAAACAGCGCTATATTTTGAAGCGCTGTTGTAGTATGTTCAATTGTCTTTGTTTTCCAGTTTGTATCACTCCGCCAGCTGCATGTCATCGTTATGTAACGGAATTACTCATCAAGGATAGGCTCTGACGTAACGCTCGCCTGATGCTGGTTATATAATTTGTTTACTGTTGTGTTCGTCATTTGTTGACCTTGGTACAGTTGCAGTTATTAAAATCTGCGTCTGTTGAATCTGTTTTTACAAAATATCCTCGAATAACCTTCACAGTCAATGCTGCCACTGTTGTTTTCGTTTCAAACAGGAAATTTACCTAAGTTTTGTTTATGGTTGTCCCTATTGCCAAATATGTTATTTATTAAAAAGAAACTACAAACTTCTTTACATTGTCTCAGGTAGGCCCCAAAATGCCCCGCTACAATACCCCCTCAATGAGATATTTTATGCCGAAGCATAAAAAATCTCATTGACACATTCATACTTGCTAGAGGGATCAGCCAGGATATGTCGCCACAACCCCCTTTACGGTTTACAAAAAAATATAATCAACTCACCCTTGGTCCGGTGACTGTGACCGCATCTGCATGACAATACTGGACTTCTCTCTCGAGATCCCAACACCGTAGAGTCAGACAGATACTTAACGCCCCGGCTCTGACGCGCAGGCCAGCTCAGGTCCGCCGCCACAGCATCACCAAACACTGAAACAACAAATCAAAATATCAAATGGTGGCCTTATACAACACCATATCCCCAACTGATCTGTTCCCCCCTAGCGGTGCTGGTTTGCGCTAAGAAGCACTGGTTTTGTTTTCATTTACTTATTCCTAACATATCAAAACATCTAATATAACATAATATAACATAAGAAAACATCTTAAAATAAACAATTTGTATGTAAAATTTATACACTTCACATCATTAAGTTGGCATATAAAATCAGAAAATTACCTTTCAATAATAAAATACATAGATCTCCATTTAACTTTTATTAAGTGTTTCTCAAAAAAATATTTTTTTTTTTTTTTTTTTTTTTTTTTTTAACTTCGTGTTACACATCATTTCATTTATCATTCCCTTTCATTAATTTGGGTGATTCTACGTTATTCATTATAATTTACTTTATCAACTTGGCATTTACTCCTAAACTTCCCCTTTTATTACTCTAACGCTCCCTTACAAAATCTTTAACTAGTATGACACCCCACTATCAAAAATCTACTAACCCTTCTCTACCTCTAACTACTTACTACTTTAGCTCAATTCGCCACCTTCTACTCTTATATAAAAAAAATACTCTCTAACCCTTTGTACATAGGATACGTGTTCCCCCCCCCCCCACAAAAAGCTCAATTCCCGTTCTCTGGTTCCTGGATTCTACCTAAGGCAACCCTGTCTCCACTAAAA
Organism: Magicicada septendecula; assembly: GCA_034769895.1. NCBI lineage: Eukaryota > Metazoa > Arthropoda > Insecta > Hemiptera > Cicadidae > Magicicada > Magicicada septendecula. The sequence goes on from CM068368.1 coordinate 484,819,363, forward strand.
CTATACCAAATCCCGTCCCAACCCTTATGTTGCGGACTCCCACACTACACTACCCCTACTACAAAATTGCCATCCCCAAAATCTCAATCTCATTACCTCA